>JAPYXD010000713.1:0-1380928 GCA_030998225.1 Diplolepis rosae | reverse complement strand
ATTCGCATTTTCGTATGTTAAACAAAAAGTTTTATTGCTTGCTTTTTTCGTTTTTTTCAATATCGAATCGTGTATCATCAAAAATATCAAATATAAAAATAACAGTTTTTAGCTTAACGAGAAGAAAAAATGTTAGCATACTATGCAATGTTTGAGTAATATTTGGTTTCGAACTTTGAATCGTGCATGCTTAATAAACTGAAAAATCGTATTTACATTTTCGTAGATTAAGCACGAAGTTATATTTTTCGGTTTCATCTTTTCATGCTATATTGAATCGTTTATTATCGAAGTTGTCAAATATTCGCTTCACGAGAAGTAAAAATTTTCACATACTATGCAATGTTTGTATAAAGTCTGGTGTCGAACCTAAAAAAGTAAATTTTGTCAAAAACATAAAAATCGTATTCGCATTTTCGTATGTTAAACAAAAAGTTTTATTGCTTGCTTTTTTCGTATTTTTCTATATCGAATCGTGTATCATCAAAAATATCAAATATGCGAGTAACTGTTTTTACCATCACGAGAAGTGAAGATATTCACATATTATGCAATGTTTGAGTAATATTTGGTTTCGCACCTTGAATTGTGCATGCTTAATAAACTGAAAAATCGTATTTACATTTTCGTAGATTAAGCACGAAGTTATATTTTTCGGATTCATCTTTTCATGCTATATTGAATCGTTTATTATCGAAGTTGTCAAATACGAGAATAACAGTTATTAGCTTCACGGGAAGTAAATATTATCACATACTACGCAATGTTTGAGTAATGTTTGGTTTCGAACCTTGAAACGTGCCTGCGTTGTAAAATGCAAAATCGTATTTAAATTTGCGTAGGTTAAGCACGAAGTTATATTGTTGTGTTTAATATTTTAATACTATATTGACTATTGTATTATCGAAAATGTCAAATACCAGAATAACAGTTCTTAGCGTCACGAGAAGTGAAAATGTTCACATATAATGCAATGTTTGCATATTGTCTAGTGTCGAACCTGAAAAAGTGAATTTTGTCAAAAACATAAAAATCGTTTCTTCGTTTTTTGCTATATTGAATCGTGTATGATCGAAGTTGTCAAATACGAGAATAACAGTTATTAGCTTCACGGGAAGTAAAAATGATAACATACTACGCAATGTTTGAGTAATGTTTGGTTTCGAACCTTGAAACGTGCATGCGTAATAAACTGAAAAATCGTATTTATATTTTCGTAGGTTAAGTTTTGGTTTAAACTTTTCATACTATATTGAATCGTGTATTATGGAAAATGTCAAATACCAGAATAACAGTTTTTAGCGTCACGAGAAGTGAAAATGTTCACATATAATGCAATGTTTGCATATGAACGAATATGTCGAACCTGAAAAAGTGAATTTTGTCAAAAATCTAAAAATGGTATTCGCATTTTCGTATGTTAAACAAGAAGTTTTATTGTTCGCTTTCATCCTTTTATGCTATATTGAATCGTGTATTATCGAAGATGTCAAATACCAGAATAACAGTTTTTAGCGTCACGAGAAGTGAAAATGTTCACATATAATGCAATGTTTGCATATGAACGAATATGTCGAACCTGAAAAAGTGAATTTTGTCAAAAACATAAAAATCGTATTCGCATTTTCGTATGTTAAACAAGAAGTTTTATTGTTCGCTTTCATCCTTTTATGCTATATTAAATCGTGTATTATCAAACATATCAAATATGCGAGTAACTGTTTTTGGCGTCACGAGAAGTGAAAATGTTCACATATAATGCAATGTTTGCATATGAACGAATATGTCGAACCTGAAAAAGTGAATTTTGTCAAAAACATAAAAATCGTATTCGCATTTTCGTATGTTAAACAAGAAGTTTTATTGTTCGCTTTCATCCTTTTATGCTATATTAAATCGTGTATTATCAAACATATCAAATATGCGAGTAACAGTTTTTAGCGTCACGAGAAGTGAAGATATTCACATATTATGCTATGTTTGCATATTGTCTAGTGTCGAACCTAAAAAAAAGCATTTTGTCGAAATCCTAAAAAAAGTATTCGCATTTTCGTATGTTAAACAAAAAGTTTTATTGCTTGCTTTTTTCGTTTTTTTCTATATCGAATCGTGTATCATCAAAAATATCAAATATAAAAATAACAGTTTTTAACTTCACGAGAAGTAAAAATGTTCACATATTATGCAATGTTTGTATATTGTCTAGTGTCGAACCTAATAAAGTGAATTTTGTCAAAAACCTAAAAATCGTATTCGCATTTTCGTATGTTAAACGAAAAGTTTTATTGTTCGCTTTCATCGTTTTTTGCTATATTGAATCGTGTATTATCAAACATATCAAATATGCGAGTAACTGTTTTTACCATCACGAGAAGTGAAGATATTCACATATAATGCAATGTTTGAGTAATATTTGGTTTCGAACCTTGAATTGTGCATGCTTAATAAACTGAAAAGTCGTATTTACATTTTCGTAGATTAAGCACGAAGTTATATTTTTCGGTTTCATCTTTTCATGCTATATTGAATCGTTTATTATCGAAGTTGTCAAATACGAGAATAACAGTTATTAGCTTCACGGGAAGTAAAAATTATCACATACTACGCAATGTTTGAGTAATGTTTGGTTTCGAACCTTGAAACGTGCATGCTTAATAAACTGCAAAATCGTATTTACATTTGCGTAGGTTAAGCACGAAGTTATATTGTTCGGTTTAATCTTTTCTTACTATATGGAATCGTGTATTATCGAAAATTTCAAATACCAGAATAACAGTTCTTAGCGTCACGAGAAGTGAAAATGTTCACATATAATGCAATGTTTGCATATTGTCTAGTGTCGAACCTGAAAAAGTGAATTTTGTCAAAAATCTAAAAATGGTATTCGCATTTTCGTATGTTAAACAAGAAGTTTTATTGTTCGCTTTCATCCTTTTATGCTATATTAAATCGTGTATTATCAAACATATCAAATATGCGAGTAACTGTTTTTGGCGTCACGAGAAGTGAAAATGTTCACATATAATGCAATGTTTGCATATTGTCTAGTGTCGAACCTGAAAAAGTGAATTTTGTCAAAAACATAAAAATCGTATTCGCATTTTCGTATGTTAAACAAAAAGTTTTATTGCTTGCTTTTTTCGTTTTTTTCTATATCGAATCGTGTATCATCAAAAATATCAAATATGCGAGTAACTGTTTTTACCATCACGAGAAGTGAAGATATTCACATATTATGCAATGTTTGAGTAATATTTGGTTTCGAACCTTGAATCGTGCATGCTTAATAAACTGAAAAATCGTATTTACATTTTCGTAGATTAAGCACGAAGTTATATTTTTCGGTTTCATCTTTTCATGCTATATTGAATCGTTTATTATCGAAGTTGTCAAATACGAGAATAACAGTTATTAGCTTCACGGGAAGCAAAAATTATCACATACTACGCAATGTTTGAGTAATGTTTGGATTCGAACCTTGAAACGTGCATGCTTAATAAACGGCAAAATCGTATTTACATTTGCGTAGGTTAAGCACGAAGTTATATTGTTCGGTTTAATTTTTTCATACTATGTTGAATCGTGTATTATCGAAAATGTCAAATACCAGAATAACAGTTTTTAGCGTCACGAGAAGTGAAAATGTTCACATATAATGCAATGTTTGCATATTGTCTAGTGTCGAACCTGAAAAAGTGAATTTTGTCAAAAACCTAAAAATCGTATTCGCATTTTCGTATGTTAAACAAGAAGTTTTATTGTTCGCTTTCATCCTTTTATGCTATATTGAATCGTGTATTATCGAAGATGTCAAATACCAGAATAACAGTTTTTAGCGTCACGAGAAGTAAAAATGTTCACATATAATGCAATGTTTGCATATTAACGAATATGTCGAACCTGAAAAAAGTGAATTTTGTCAAAAACATAAAAATCGTATTCTAGTTTTTTGCTATATTGAATCGTGTATGATCTAAGTTGTCAAATACGAGAATAACAGTTATTAGCTTCACGGGAAGTAAAAATGATAACATACTACGCAATGTTTGAGTAATGTTTGGTTTCGAACCTTGAAACGTGCATGCTTAATAAACTGCAAAATCGTATTTACATTTGCGTAGGTTAAGCACGAAGTTATATTGTTCGGTTTAATCTTTTCATACTATATTGAATCGTGTATTATCGAAAATGTCAAATACCAGAATAACAGTTTTTAGCGTCACGAGAAGTGAAAATGTTCACATATAATGCAATGTTTGCATATTGTCTAGTGTCGAACCTGAAAAAGTGAATTTTGTCAAAAACATAAAAATCGTTTCTTCGTTTTTTGCTATATTGAATCGTGTATGATCGAAGTTGTCAAATACGAGAATAACAGTTATTAGCTTCACGGGAAGTAAAAATGATCACATACTACGCAATGTTTGAGTAATGTTTGGTTTCGAACCTTGAAACGTGCATGCTTAATAAACTGCAAAATCGTATTTACATTTGCGTAGGTTAAGCACGAAGTTATATTGTTCGGTTTAATCTTTTCATACTATATTGAATCGTGTATTATCGAAGATGTCAAATACCAGAATAACAGTTTTTACCGTCACGAGAAGTAAAAATGTTCACATATAATGCAATGTTTGCATATGAACGAATATGTAGTACCTGAAAAAGTGAATTTTGTCAAAAACCTAAAAATCGTATTCGCATTTTCGTATGTTAAACAAGAATTTTTATTGTTCGCTTTCATCCTTTTATGCTATATTGAATCGTGTACTATCAAAAATATCAAATATGCGAGTAACTGTTTTTACCCTCACGAGAAGTGAAGATATTCACATATTATGCAATGTTTGAGTAATATTTGGTTTCGAACCTTGAATTGTGCATGCTTAATAAACTGAAAAATCGTATTTACATTTTCGTAGATTAAGCACGAAGTTATATTTTTCGGTTTCATCTTTTCATGCTATATTGAATCGTTTATTATCGAAGTTGTCAAATACGAGAATAACAGTTATTAGCTTCACGGGAAGTAAAAATTATCACATACTACGCAATGTTTGAGTAATGTTTGGTTTCGAACCTTGAAACGTGCATGCTTAATAAACTGCAAAATCGTATTTACATTTGCGTAGGTTAAGCACGAAGTTATATTGTTCGGTTTAATCTTTTCATACTATATTGAATCGTGTATTATCGAAAATGTCAAATACCAGAATAACAGTTTTTAGCGTCACGAGAAGTGAAAATGTTCACATATAATGCAATGTTTGCATATTGTCTAGTGTCGAACCTGAAAAAGTGAATTTTGTCAAAAACATAAAAATCGTATTCGCATTTTCGTATGTTAAACAAGAAGTTTTATTGTTCGCTTTCATCCTTTTATGCTATATTGAATCGTGTATTATCAAAAATATCAAATATGCGAGTAACTGTTTTTGGCGTCACGAGAAGTGAAAATGTTCACATATAATGCAATGTTTGCATATTGTCTAGTGTCGAACCTGAAAAAGTGAATTTTGTCAAAAACATAAAAATCGTATTCGCATTTTCGTATGTTAAACAAAAAGTTTTATTGCTTGCTTTTTTCGTTTTTTTCTATATCGAATCGTGTATCATCAAAAATATCAAATATGCGAGTAACTGTTTTTACCATCACGAGAAGTGAAGATATTCACATATTATGCAATGTTTGAGTAATGTTTGGTTTCGAACCTTGAAACGTGCATGCTTAATAAACTGAAAAATCGTATTTATATTTTCGTAGGTTAAGCACGAAGTTATATTATTCGGTTTCATCTTTTCATGCTATATTGAATCGTTTATTATCGAAGTTGTCAAATACGAGAATAACAGTTATTAGCTTCACGGGAAGTAAATATTATCACATACTACGCAATGTTTGAGTAATGTTTGGATTCGAACCTTGAAACGTGCATGCTTAATAAACGGCAAAATCGTATTTACATTTGCGTAGGTTAAGCACGAAGTTATATTGTTCGGTTTAATTTTTTCATACTATGTTGAATCGTGTATTATCGAAAATGTCAAATACCAGAATAACAGTTTTTAGCGTCACGAGAAGTGAAGATATTCACATATAATGCAATGTTTGCATATTGTCTAGTGTCGAACCTGAAAAAGTGAATTTTGTCAAAAACCTAAAAATCGTATTCGCATTTTCGTATGTTAAACAAGAAGTTTTATTGTTCGCTTTCATCCTTTTATGCTATATTGAATCGTGTATTATCGAAGATGTCAAATACCAGAATAACAGTTTTTAGCGTCACGAGAAGTAAAAATGTTCACATATAATGCAATGTTTGCATATGAACGAATATGTCGAACCTGAAAAAGTGAATTTTGTCAAAAACATAAAAATCGTATTCTAGTTTTTTGCTATATTGAATCGTGTATGATGTAAGTTGTCAAATACGAGAATAACAGTTATTAGCTTCACGGGAAGTAAAAATGATCACATACTACGCAATGTTTGAGTAATGTTTGGTTTCGAACCTTGAAACGTGCATGCTTAATAAACTGCAAAATCGTATTTACATTTGCGTAGGTTAAGCACGAAGTTATATTGTTCGGTTTAATCTTTTCATACTATATTGAATCGTGTATTATCGAAAATGTCAAATACCAGAATAACAGTTTTTAGCGTCACGAGAAGTGAAAATGTTCACATATAATGCAATGTTTGCATATTGTCTAGTGTCGAACCTGAAAAAGTGAATTTTGTCAAAAACATAAAAATCGTTTCTTCGTTTTTTGCTATATTGAATCGTGTATGATCGAAGTTGTCAAATACGAGAATAACAGTTATTAGCTTCACGGGAAGTAAAAATGATCACATACTACGCAATGTTTGAGTAATGTTTGGTTTCGAACCTTGAAACGTGCATGCTTAATAAACTGCAAAATCGTATTTACATTTGCGTAGGTTAAGCACGAAGTTATATTGTTCGGTTTAATCTTTTCATGCTATATTGATTCGTGTATTATCGAAGATGTCAAATACCAGAATAACAGTTTTTAGCGTCACGAGAAGTGAAAATGTTCACATATAATGCAATGTTTGCATACGAACGAATATGTAGTACCTGAAAAAGTGAATTTTGTCAAAAACCTAAAAATCGTATTCGCATTTTCGTATGTTAAACAAGAATTTTTATTGTTCGCTTTCATCCTTTTATGCTATATTGAATCGTGTACTATCAAAAATATCAAATATGCGAGTAACTGTTTTTACCCTCACGAGAAGTGAAGATATTCACATATTATGCAATGTTTGAGTAATATTTGGTTTCGAACCTTGAATTGTGCATGCTTAATAAACTGAAAAATCGTATTTACATTTTCGTAGATTAAGCACGAAGTTATATTTTTCGGTTTCATCTTTTCATGCTATATTGAATCGTTTATTATCGAAGTTGTCAAATACGAGAATAACAGTTATTAGCTTCACGGGAAGTAAATATTATCACATACTACGGAATGTTTGAGTAATGTTTGGTTTCGAACCTTGAAACGTGCATGCTTAATAAACTGCAAAATCGTATTTACATTTGCGTAGGTTAAGCACGAAGTTATATTGTTCGGTTTAATCTTTTCATACTATATTGAATCGTGTATTATCGAAAATGTCAAATACCAGAATAACAGTTTTTAGCGTCACGAGAAGTGAAAATGTTCACATATAATGCAATGTTTGCATATTGTCTAGTGTCGAACCTGAAAAAGTGAATTTTGTCAAAAACCTAAAAATCGTATTCGCATTTTCGTATGTTAAACAAGAAGTTTTATTGTTCGCTTTCATCCTTTTATGCTATATTGAATCGTGTATTATCGAAGATGTCAAATACCAGAATAACAGTTTTTAGCGTCACGAGAAGTAAAAATGTTCACATATAATGCAATGTTTGCATATGAACGAATATGTCGAACCTGAAAAAGTGAATTTTGTCAAAAACATAAAAATCGTTTCTTCGTTTTTTGCTATATTGAATCGTGTATGATCGAAGTTGTCAAATACGAGAATAACAGTTATTAGCTTCACGGGAAGTAAAAATGATCACATACTACGCAATGTTTGAGTAATGTTTGGTTTCGAACCTTGAAACGTGCATGCTTAATAAACTGCAAAATCGTATTTACATTTGCGTAGGTTAAGCACGAAGTTATATTGTTCGGTTTAATCTTTTCATACTATATTGAATCGTGTATTATCGAAAATGTCAAATACCAGAATAACAGTTTTTAGCGTCACGAGAAGTGAAAATGTTCACATATAATGCAATGTTTGCATATGAACGAATATGTCGAACCTGAAAAAGTGAATTTTGTCAAAAACCTAAAAATCGTATTCGCATTTTCGTATGTTAAACAAGAAGTTTTATTGTTCGCTTTCATCCTTTTATGCTATATTGAATCGTGTATTATCGAAGATGTCAAATACCAGAATAACAGTTTTTAGCGTCACGAGAAGTGAAAATGTTCACATATGCAATGTTTGCATATGAACGAATATGTCGAACCTGAAAAAGTGAATTTTGTCAAAAATCTAAAAATGGTATTCGCATTTTCGTATGTTAAACAAGAAGTTTTATTGTTCGATTTCATCCTTTTATGCTATATTGAATCGTGTATTATCAAAAATATCAAATATGCGAGTAACTGTTTTTACCATCACGAGAAGTGAAGATATTCACATATTATGCTATGTTTGCATATTGTCTAGTGTCGAACCTAAAAAAAAGCATTTTGTCGAAATCCTAAAAAAAGTATTCGCATTTTCGTATGTTAAACAAGAAGTTTTATTGTTCGCTTTCATCCTTTTATGCTATATTAAATCGTGTATTATCAAACATATCAAATATGCGAGTAACTGTTTTTAGCATCACGAGAAGTAAAAAGGTTCACATACTATGCAATGTTTTAGTAATTTTTAGTATCGACACTTGAAACGTGCATGCTTAATAAACTGAAAAATCGTATTTACATTATCGTAGATTAAGCACGAAGTTATATTGCTCGGTTTAATCTTTTCATACTATATGGAATCGTGTATTATCGAAAATTTCAAATTCCAGAATAACAGTTTTTAACGTCACGAGAAGTGAAAATGTTCACATATAATGCAATGTTTGCATATTGTCTAGTGTCGAACCTGAAAAAGTGAATTTTGTCAAAAATCTAAAAATGGTATTCGCATTTTCGTATGTTAAACAAGAAGTTTTATTGTTCGCTTTCATCATTTTATGCTATATTAAATCGTGTATTATCAAACATATCAAATATGCGTGTAACTGTTTTTGGCGTCACGAGAAGTGAAAATGTTCACATATAATGCAATGTTTGCATATTGTCTAGTGTCGAACCTGAAAAAGTGAATTTTGTCGATATCCTAAAAAAAGTATTCGCATTTTCGTATGTTAAACAAAAAGTCTTATTGCTTGCTTTTTTCGTTTTTTTTCTATATCGAATCGTGTATCATCAAAAATATCAAATATGCGAGTAACTGTTTTTACCATCACGAGAAGTGAAGATATTCACATATTATGCAATGTTTGAGTAATATTTGGTTTCGAACCTTGAATCGTGCATGCTTAATAAACTGAAAAATCGTATTTACATTTTCGTAGATTAAGCACGAAGTTATATTTTTCGGTTTCATCTTTTCATGCTATATTGAATCGTTTATTATCGAAGTTGTCAAATACGAGAATAACAGTTATTAGCTTCACGGGAAGTAAATATTATCACATACTACGCAATGTTTGAGTAATGTTTGGTTTCGAACCTTGAAACGTGCATGCTTAATAAACTGCAAAATCGTATTTACATTTGCGTAGGTTAAGCACGAAGTTATATTGTTCGGTTTAATCTTTTCATACTATATTGAATAGTGTATTATCGAAAATGTCAAATACCAGAATAACAGTTTTTAGCGTCACGAGAAGTGAAAATGTTCACATATGATGCAATGTTTGCATATTGTCTAGTGTCGAACCTGAAAAAGTGAATTTTGTCAAAAACATAAAAATCGTTTCTTCGTTTTTTGCTATATTGATTCGTGTATTATCCAAGTTGTCAAATACGAGAATAACAGTTATTAGCTTCACGGGAAGTAAAAATTATCACATACTACGCAATGTTTGAGTAATGTTTGGTTTCGAACCTTGAAACGTGCATGCTTAATAAACTGCAAAATCGTATTTACATTTGCGTAGGTTAAGCACGAAGTTATATTGTTCGGTTTAATCTTTTCATACTATATTGAATCGTGTATTATCGAAAATGTCAAATACCAGAATAACAGTTTTTAGCGTCACGAGAAGTGAAAATGTTCACATATAATGCAATGTTTGCATATGAACGAATATGTCGAACCTGAAAAAGTGAATTTTGTCAAAAACATACAAATCGTATTCGCATTTTCGTATGTTAAACAAGAAGTTTTATTGCTCGATTTCATCCTTTTATGCTATATTGAATCGTGTATTATCGAAGATGTCAAATACCAGAATAACAGTTTTTACCGTCACGAGAAGTAAAAATGTTCACATATAATGCAATGTTTGCATATGGACGAATATGTCGAACCTGAAGAAGTGAATTTTGTCAAAAACATAAAAATCGTATTCGCATTTTCGTATGTTAAACAAGAAGTTTTATTGTTCGCTTTCATCCTTTTATGCTATATTAAATCGTGTATTATCAAACATATCAAATATGCGAGTAACTGTTTTTACCGTCACGAGAAGTGAAAATGTTCACATATAATGCAATGTTTGCATATTGTCTAGTGTCGAACCTGAAAAAGTGAATTTTGTCAAAAACATAAAAATCGTATTCGCATTTTCGTATGTTAAACAAGAAGTTTTATTGTTCGCTTTCATCCTTTTATGCTATATTGAATCGTGTATTATCAAAAATTTCAAATATGCGAGTAACTGTTTTTAGCATCACGAGAAGTAAAAATGTTCACATATTATGCAATGTTTGCATATTGTCTAGTGTCGAACCCAAAATAAAGCATTTTGTCGAAATCCTAAAAATCGTATGTTAAACAAAAAGTTTTATTGCTTGCTTTTTTCGTTTTTTTCTATATCGAATCGTGTATCATCAAAAATATCAAATAGAAAAAGAACAGTTTTTAGCTTAACGAGAAGAAAAAAATGTTAACATACTATGCAATGTTTGAGTAATATTTGGTTTCGAACCTTGAATCGTGCATGCTTAATAAACTGAAAAATCGTATTTACATTTTCGTAGATTAAGCGCGAAGTTATATTTTTCGGTTTCATCTTTTCATGCTATATTGAATCGTTTATTATCGAAGTTGTCAAATACGAGAATAACAGTTATTAGCTTCACGAGAAGTAAAAATTTTCACATACTATGCAATGTTTGTATAAAGTCTGGTGTCTGTATGTTAAACAAAAAGTTTTATTGTTTGCTTTCTTCGTTTTTTGCTATATTGAATCGTGTATGATCGAAGTTGTCAAATACGAGAATAACAGTTATTAGCTTCACGGGAAGTAAAAATGATAACATACTACGCAATGTTTGAGTAATGTTTGGTTTCGAACCTTGAAACGTGCATGCTTAATAAACTGCAAAATCGTATTTGCGTAGGTTAAGCACGAAGTTATATTGTTCGGTTTAAACTTTTCATACTATATTGAATCGTGTCAAATACCAGAATAACAGTTTTTAGCGTCACGAGAAGTGAAAATGTTCACATATAATGCAATGTTTGCATATGAACGAATATGTCGAACCTGAAAAAGTGAATTTTGTCAAAAACATAAAAATCGTATTCGCATTTTCGTATGTTAAACAAGAAGTTTTATTGTTCGCTTTCATCCTTTTATGCTATATTGAATCGTGTATTGTCGAAGATGTCAAATACCAGAATAACAGTTTTTAGCTTCACGAGAAGTGAAAATGTTCACATATAATGCAATGTTTGCATATTGTCTAGTGTCGAACCTGAAAAAGTGAATTTTGTCAAAAACCTAAAAATGGTATTCGCATTTTCGTATGTTAAACAAGAAGTTTTATTGTTCGCTTTCATCCTTTTATGCTACATTGAATCGTGTATTATCAAAAATTTCAAATATGCGAGTAACTGTTTTTAGCATCACGAGAAGTAAAAATGTTCACATATAATGCAATGTTTGCATATGAACGAATATGTCGAACCTGAAAAAGTGAATTTTGTCAAAAACATAAAAATCGTATTCGCATTTTCGTATGTTAAACAAAAAGTTTTATTGCTTGCTTTTTTCGTTTTTTTCTATATCGAATCGTGTATCATCAAAAATATCAAAAATATCAAAAAAAGTTAAATTGGTCAAAAACCTAAAAATGGTATTCGCATTTTCGTATGTTAAACAAGAAGTTTTATTGTTCGCTTTCATCCTTTTATGCTATATTGAATCGTGTATTATCGAAGATGTCAAATACCAGAATAACAGTTTTTAGCGTCACGAGAAGTGAAAATGTTCACATATAATGCAATGTTTGCATATTGTCTAGTGTCGAACCTGAAAAAGTGAATTTTGTCAAAAATCTAAAAATGGTATTCGCATTTTCGTATGTTAAACAAGAAGTTTTATTGTTCGCTTTCATCCTTTTATGCTATATTAAATCGTGTAACTGTTTTTACCATCACGAGAAGTGAAGATATTCACATATAATGCAATGTTTGCATATTGTCTAGTGTCGAACCTGAAAAAGTGAATTTTGTCAAAAACCTAAAAATGGTATTCGCATTTTCTTATGTTAAACAAGAAGTTTTATTGTTCGCTTTCATCCTTTTATGCTATATTGAATCGTGTATTATCGAAGATGTCAAATACCAGAATAACAGTTTTTAGCGTCACGAGAAGTGAAAATGTTCACATATAATGCAACGTTTGCATATGAACGAATATGTCGAACCTGAAAAAGTGAATTTTGTCAAAAACATAAAAATCGTATTCGCATTTTCGTATGTTAAACAAAAAGTTTTATTGCTTGCTTTTTTCGTTTTTTTCTATATCGAATCGTGTATCATCAAAAATATCAAATATGCGAGTAACTGTTTTTAGCGTCACGAGAAGTAAAAATGTTCACATACTACGCAATTTTTGTATATTGTCTAGTGTCGAACCTAAAAAAGTGAATTTTGTCGAAATCCTAAAAAAAAGTATTCGCATTTTCGTTTCTTAAACAAAAAGTTTTATTGTTTGCTTTGTTCGGTTTTTTTCTATATCGAATCGTGTATCATCAAAAATATCAAATATGCGAGTAACTGTTTTTACCATCACGAGAAGTGAAGATATTCACATATTATGCAATGTTTGAGTATTGAGATCATTTTTACTTCCCGTGAAGCTAATAACTGTTATTCTCGTATTTGACAACTTCGATCATACACGATTCAATATAGCAAAAAACGAAGAAAGCAAACAATAAAACTTTTTGTTTAAAAAACGAAAATGCGAATACGATTTTTAGGTTTTTGACAAACTTTACTTTTTTAGGTTCGACACGAGACTATATACAAACATTGCATAGTATGTGAAAATTTTTACTTCTCGTGAAGCTAATAACTGTTATTCTCGTATTTGACAACTTCGATAATAAACGATTCAATATAGCATGAAAAGATGAAACCGAAAAATATAACTTCGTGCTTAATCTACGAAAATGTAAATACGATTTTTCACTTTATTAAGCATGCACGTTTCAAGTGTCGATACTAAAAATTACTAAAACATTGCGTAGTATGTGAACCTTTTTACTTCTCGTGATGCTAAAAACAGTTACTCGCATATTTGATATGTTTGATAATACACGATTTAATATAGCATAAAAGGATGAAAGCGAACAATAAAACTTCTTGTTTAACATACGAAAATGCGAATACGATTTTTAGGTTTTTGACAAAATTCACTTTTTTAGGTTCGACACTAGACAATATACAAACATTGCATAATATGTGAACATTTTTACTTCTCGTGAAGCTAAAAACTGTTATTTTTATATTTGATATTTTTGATGATACACGATTCGATATAGAAAAAAACGAAAAAAGCAATCAATAAAACTTTTTGTTTAACATACGAAAATGCGAATACGATTTTTAGGATTTCGACAAAATGCTTTATTTTGGGTTCGACACTAGACAATATGCAAACATAGCATAATATGTGAATATCTTCACTTCTCGTGAGGGTAAAAACAGTTACTCGCATATTTGATATTTTTGATGATACACGATTCGATATAGAAAAAAACGAAAAAAGCAAGCAATAAAACTTTTTGTTTAACATACGAAAATGCGAATACGATTTTTATGTTTTTGACAAAATTCACTTTTTCAGGTTCGACATATTCGTTCATATGCAAACATTGCATTATATGTGAACATCTTCACTTCTCGTGACGCTAAAAACTGTTATTCTGGTATTTGACATCTTCGATAATACACGATTCAATATAGCATAAAAGGATGAAAGCGAACAATAAAACTTCTTGTTTAACATACGAAAATGCGAATACGATTTGTATGTTTTTGACAAAATTCACTTTTTCAGGTTCGACACTAGACAATATGCAAATATTGCATTATATGTGAACATTTTCACTTCTCGTGACGCTAAAAACTGTTATTCTGGTATTTGACATTTTCGATAATACACGATTCAATATAGTATGAAAAGATTAAACCGAACAATATAACTTCGTGCTTAACCTACGCAAATGTAAATACGATTTTGCAGTTTATTAAGCATGCACGTTTCAAGGTTCGAAACCAAACATTACTCAAACATTGCGTAGTATGTGATAATTTTTACTTCCCGTGAAGCTAATAACTGTTATTCTCGTATTTGACAACTTCGATAATAAACGATTCAATATAGCATGAAAAGATGAAACCGAAAAATATAACTTCGTGCTTAATCTACGAAAATGTAAATACGATTTTTCAGTTTATTAAGCATGCACGATTCAAGGTTCGAAACCAAATATTACTCAAACATTGCATAGTATGTTAACATTTTTTCTTCTCGTTAAGCTAAAAACTGTTATTTTTATATTTGATATTTTTGATGATACACGATTCGATATAGAAAAAAACGAAAAAAGCAAGCAATAAAACTTTTTGTTTAACATACGAAAATGCGAATACTTTTTTTAGGATTTCGACAAAATGCTTTTTTTTAGGTTCGACACTAGACAATATGCAAACATAGCATAATATGTGAATATCTTCACTTCTCGTGATGGTAAAAACAGTTACTCGCATATTTGATATTTTTGATGATACACAATTCGATATAGAAAAAAACGAAAAAAGCAAGCAATAAAACTTTTTGTTTAACATACGAAAATGCGAATACGATTTTTATGTTTTTGACAAAATTCACTTTTTCAGGTTCGACACTAGACAATATGCAAACATTGCATTATATGTGAACATTTTC
This sequence comes from Diplolepis rosae, assembly GCA_030998225.1. Taxonomy (NCBI): domain Eukaryota; kingdom Metazoa; phylum Arthropoda; class Insecta; order Hymenoptera; family Diplolepididae; genus Diplolepis; species Diplolepis rosae. The sequence continues at coordinate 1,365,446 of JAPYXD010000713.1, read as the reverse complement.
ACTTCTCGTGACGCCAAAAACAGTTACTCGCATATTTGATATGTTTGATAATACACGATTTAATATAGCATAAAAGGATGAAAGCGAACAATAAAACTTCTTGTTTAACATACGAAAATGCGAATACGATTTTTATGTTTTTGACAAAATTCACTTTTTCAGGTTCGACACTAGACAATATGCAAACATTGCATTATATGTGAACATTTTTACTTCTCGTGACGCCAAAAACAGTTACTCGCATATTTGATATGTTTGATAATACACGATTTAATATAGCATAAAAGGATGAAAGCGAACAATAAAACTTCTTGTTTAACATACGAAAATGCGAATACGATTTTTATGTTTTTGACAAAATTCACTTTTTCAGGTTCGACACTAGACAATATGCAAACATTGCATTATATGTGAACATTTTCACTTCTCGTGACGCTAAAAACTGTTATTCTGGTATTTGACATCTTCGATAATACACGATTCAATATAGCATAAAAGGATGAAAGCGAACAATAAAACTTCTTGTTTAACATACGAAAATGCGAATACGATTTTTATGTTTTTGACAAAATTCACTTTTTCAGGTTCGACATATTCGTTCATATGCAAACGTTGCATTATATGTGAACATTTTCACTTCTCGTGACGCTAAAAACTGTTATTCTGGTATTTGACATCTTCGATAATACACGATTCAATATAGCATAAAAGGATGAAAGCGAACAATAAAACTTCTTGTTTAACATACGAAAATGCGAATACCATTTTTAGATTTTTGACAAAATTCACTTTTTCAGGTTCGACACTAGACAATATGCAAACATTGCATATGTGAACATTTTCACTTCTCGTGACGTAAAAACTGTTATTCTGGTATTTGAAATTTTCGATAATACACGATTCCATATAGTATGAAAAGATTAAACCGAGCAATATAACTTCGTGCTTAATCTACGATAATGTAAATACGATTTTTCAGTTTATTAAGCATGCACGTTTCAAGTGTCGATACTAAAAATTACTAAAACATTGCGTAGTATGTGATCCTTTTTACTTCTCGTGATGCTAAAAACAGTTACTCGCATATTTGATATGTTTGATAATACACGATTTAATATAGCATAAAAGGATGAAAGCGAACAATAAAACTTCTTGTTTAACATACGAACTTTAATTCCAGAATTAAATGAATTAATATTTTGATAATAAATAATTAAACAATAAGAAACCAATCCTAACCCATCCCATCCTAAAATTACTCTAAATATACTTGGACTAATAATTAAAAATATTATTGATATAACAAATAAAATAAAAATAACAATAAAATATATATTATTTAAATATCCAATTATATACTCTTTACTATACATCACTACCATGGAAGAAATTAAAAAAATAACCCTTAAAAACATTATTATTATCCAATCAATATAAATAATTATTATTAAATCTATTGATTTTAAATAAAATACCCCTCATTCAATTAAAATAACTTTTTTATATAAAATTAATAAAAATCTTAATAAAAATGTCATTACTCCTAAAATAAATAATTGAAATATATACAAATTATATATAATTACTTAAAATAATTAAAATTATAACTCTGATCCCACAAATCAATATTTTTATTAAACTATTTAAATATTAAAAAAATAAAATTAAATAAATTAATGGTAATAAATGTAATAATAATATTATATACTCTCAAATATTAATCACAACAAATTTATTTAAATTATTATATACCCCCCCATGTTGAATAGATCTATAAAAATATATTATATAAACAACTCTAAAAAATAATAAAAATATTAAAATAATTAAATAAATAGATCTATATATCATAATACTTCTAATTATTATAATTTCCCTAAATAAATTTAAAGATGGAGGAGCTGCTATATTAAAAATTCTTATTATAAATCATATTAACCTTAATGAAGGTACAATATTTATTATTCCTTTATTAATAAATATACTTCGTCTATAAACTCGTTCATAATATATATTTACTAAACAAAATAAACCAGATGAACATAACCCATGTCTAATTATTATAATTAAACTTCTTACATACCCTATAAATCTCATAGTTATAATACTACCTACCATTACTCCCATATGAATTACAGATGAATAAGCTTCTTATATTTTTATATCAACTTTAGATAAAGATAATTAATAAATTAATAATGAACCAATTAACCTTAACCTTATAATTAAATAATTATTTATTAAACAAAATTTTTCTATCATTAGTATAAACCGCAATATACCATACCCCCCTAATTTTAATAGAATCCCAGCTAAAATTATAGATCCTGTAATAGGAGCCTCTACATGAGCTTTAGGTAACCATAAATGTAATAAAAATATAGGAATTTTTACTAAAAAAAGATAATAATATATATATATATATATATATATATATATATATATATATTATCAATTAAATTTATATTCATTAAAATAATTATATCAAGTCTTTCAACTAAATTATATAAATAAATTAAAATAATTATTAAGGGTAAAGAAAAAAATAATGTATAAAATAATATATAAATTCCAGCTTCAACCCGCTCATATTGACCCCCCCATCCAATAATTAATAATAAAGTAGGAATAATTCTAATTTCATAAAAAAGATATAATAAAAAATAATTAATTACTAAAAAACTTAAAATTAAAGAAATTAATATAATTAATATATTAATTATATAAAATTTTTTAAAATTATAATTTAATGAATATATTAATATTAAACTTATAATTCATAAAGTTAATAAAATTAAATAATATGAATAATAATCCAAATAAAATCCTCAATAAATTATAATTATATTTATATAAAAATAATTAAATAATATATACAAATAAAAAATTAAAAACATTATTATAATTATAATAAACTTATTAAATTTAAATAAAAAATTTATTAAAAATATAAAAAAAATTATAAGAAAAATAATTATCATAAAATTAAATTTATTATTTTAAATTTATCAATACATTTAAAACGAAAAAATAAAAATAATAAAGTTAACCCTAATACACCTTCACATACAACAAACAATAAAAAATATAACAATATATATTCAAAATTTAAAATTAATATATAAAAATATAAAATTAATATTAAACTTCTTATTATTAATTCCAACACTATTAAACTTATTAATAAATAATTATAAATACAAGTAAATATAAAACAAGTAATAATATACATATAAATAATATAAATTATCAAATTTAACAAAAGTTATATAGTTTAATTAAAACCTTTTCTTTTGTAAATTTAAATTAATTATTAATTTTATAACTACCAACAATAATTAATAATATCCTTCCCCCCCTCCCAACAAAAATGAAAATAAATTGAATATATTTTAATAATTATTTTATAATATTAATAATTATCATAACAATAATAATTTTATTAATTCCTTCATACTTAAAAAATATACATCCTTTATTTATAGGAAGAATCTTATTATTATATTCTATTTTAATTACTTCTAATTTAAATTTATTTAATAAAAATCATTTATACTCAATAATAACTTATTTAATTATTGTTGGAGGACTCCTAATTTTATTTTTATATTTTAATAGACTTGCTATTAATAATAATATAATAATCAATAATAATATAATATTAATATATTTATATAAAATTAATTTAATTATAATTATTATAATACTATTTATTTATAAATTAAATTTAATTAATTTATCCCAAGCCCGGATGAGAAAGGAGGAGGGGGCACACAGACAACAACATGACACAACACATTACAGCGACACTAAACACAACACACCTAACAACTGAGAGAGCGTTCTGTGGGCGGGCAGGGTCTCGCCGAGGTGAACGCATGAGTCCAAGCACGGAGCAGACGCGTCCTGCAGCCCACCAACGGTAGTAGCCGCAAGGACTCTGCCAGCAGTAGGGCTGTTGCCATCAGGATGGCTGCCAAGGGAGCCCTATAGACGGGCTTTTCCCTAGTGATGGGCCTGCCGGGCGCACGTGCCACGACGGTTCTTCTGCGACTTTCAGGCGCGTGAGGACGCGGTGTGGAGCGAAAGCATCAGGGGACCTTGAACAGGTCTCTTGATGCCGAATGAACGTACACGGAGTGAATGCGGGGGGCCCCTTAATCGGGGTATCGCCCCAAATGCGTATGCGGCGATGACGCTGAACTTCCCGCGTGCGCTCTTGCGGTCACACCACAATCACATGCACGACACCGACACCCACACACACCAGAATGAATGGGACGCTGAGTGAATGAGGCTGCGGCCGGCGCCTGGTGGATATTCCCGATAGACTCGCCAAGGGAGGAGTAGTAGCCTCTCGACCAGGGTAGGACGCGATGTCAGTACCTCACCTCTGTGGAAGTAATATGGGTAACCGTAAGTCCCTCCGGTGTTCGACCGCGAAGGGCAAAGATCCCGTGAAACCACATGTTAATCTGGGAAAACCGCTCACGATCCTACTGTCTGGAGCCAATGTCGGGGTTGAAATCATGGACGTCCGGGCGCAGGAATGAAGGATTACCTGGTCAGTATTTCCTTATATCCGACGCTGCGTAGGATAAATCGCACACCGTCTAGCCTGAAGTCCGGGTCAGGTGTCGGGGCGGACTCGGCACCGCTCGGTCGATAGGGGTGACGTTAAACCTTTAGCATCATTATGGCGCGGGCCTATCCCGTAACCTTTTACTAGTTTCATCTAATGTGCCGATAGGATCGACCATCCGATAAGCCGCTTCTCGGTTTCGGCGCACATAACTAGGGATCCATATAGGCGGGGATAGTAGCCCTACCGCGGTAGGGCTCCCATGATGGGCGAACCGTCTTAAGATACGACAGTTTTAATATGAATGTTTTAAAAAATAAAGGAGGTGAAGAGGTGAAGGCGTCAGATACGTCCTCACACACTTCTCCAGGGGCTGAGGGATGGAAAGACGTCCTTCAGCTCCTGAAGGAGCAAAGCACAAAGATGGAAAAGTTGGCCAGGGCTCTCAGTGTCATCCAGCAGGGTATGCTGAGAAATAACCCTGGCCACGTAAAGGACAGTGTTAACGAGGCATCAGAGGTGTTGAGCGGAATGCTCAACACCCACAAATGTCTTGTAGAAAGCGGGATGGAAATCCAGAAGAAGCTGGAATCCCACCCCGCCTCAAAAAAGATGGGTATCTTCCGGAGACTGCGCTCTGCGTCTCTGGGAGATACCACCAAGAAGCTGACAAAGGGGGAGAAGAGGGTTGCTCCTTCTCCCCCGAAGATAGGCTTCCCAAGAAAGGGAAGGGCGGCATATCGCCGTCCTATGCTGCGGCCACCAGAGGCCAGACCCCGAAAAAGGATGGGGAATGGCAGCTGGTGGAGAAGAAGAAGAAAAAAAAAGAGAAGAAGAAGAAAGAGGCTCCTGTGCCCTCTGCGCAGGAACACAAAAAAAGGGAAAGTTGCCGAGGCGCTCCCCGGCCGCGAGGTCGGGCGACGCCATCGAGGTGTCGGCGAAGGACGGCCAGTCCTACGCCGACATCTTGAGGGAAATGAAGGCGAAGGTCGACCCCAGAAGGCAGGACTTGAGGTCTTGTCTATCCGGAGGACCAGGAAGGAAGAAGTCCTTTTGGTCCTCAAAAAGGGGGGAGACGTTTCGGCCTTCCGAAAGGAGCTCGACCTGGCGGTCGGGGAAAGGGCGCAAATTTCAGCCCTGGTCTCGACGAGGTCCCTCGAAATTAGGGACCTCGACGAGACCGTTGAAAAAGAAGAGGTTGTGTCTGCCCTCTGCTTGGCATTGGGCAGACCAGCTTTTGAGGGGTCCTGCAGGCTCTTCACCCGCTTTGGTGGGGTGAAGACTGCAGTGATCCGGCTAGCTGAGGCAGACGCCGCGCGTCTGCATCAGCTAGGTAAGTTGAGGATCGGGTGGGTAGAGTGCCGCATTCGCGAGCACCTGGAAGTCGCCCGCTGCTTCAGGTGCCTTGGGTACGGCCACGGGTCCCGGGGCTGCAGCAACCCCGACAGGAAAAACGCCTGTTGGAGATGCGGCGCCACGGGACACTTGGCCGGGACCTGTAAGGCGCCACCAAGGTGCCTATCATGCGCAGACAGGGGCGACAAAGATGTCGCCCATGTGTCGGGGAGCGGCTCCTGCCCGGTCTTCCGGGAAGAGCTTCGGAGGTTGAGAGGCAGGAATTGAAGTTCCTGCAGCTCAACCTCGGAAGGGGAAGGATGCCCAGGATCTCCTGATGCAGACTGCCAGGGAGAGGGGGGCTGATGTGCTGCTCATTAGTGAGCAGTACAAGTGGTCCGATAACTCTGCTTGGTATCAGGATGCATCAAGGAGGGCCGGCATCCTTGTTTGTAACCCTGATTTGGGCGTCGGGGACTTCCTGGAGACCGAAGCGGGGTTCGTCTGGGTGGAGGTGGCGGGTGTGCGTGTGTACAGCTGCTACTTCTCCCTCGGCGATCCCTTCGATGTCTTTGAGACCCAGATCCTCCTCCTTGAGGAAAGCCTCCGTGAGGCCATCGGGCGATCCCTCATAGGGGGTGACTTCAACACTAAGTCGCCGGAGTGGGGTGAAGCCCGCCTAGATAGGAGGGGAATCTTGGTTGGCGAGATGGTCGCTAGGAACGAACTAATCGTCTTGAATCAGGGCGGGGAATTTACGTTCAGACGAGGAGCGGGGGGGTCAATAATTGATCTCACAATTGCCGCACCTCGCCTGGCTTCAAGGATAAGCGAATGGTCGGTCCTCGAGGTAATAACCTTGAGTGACCACCGGTGCATCGAATTCACACTAGAACAACGGTGTCAGGCGGTGGATAAGGGTAGGGGCGGCGAAGGAAGGAGCCCCTCCTGGAACACGAGACGACTCAGCAGGGAAAGACTTCGCAAACACCTCGAAAAAATCAGGCTCATCGATGAGCTTGGTTGGGTCTGCCCTGCTGGGTCGTTTGAAGCTGCTGTGCGCTCGGTGAGGCAGAAGGTGGTCGCGGCTTGCGACTACTCGATGCCTCGCCGTGAGCGCAGGCAAGCCAAGGGTTCGATGTACTGGTGGAACGACCAGTTGGCAGCCCTACGTCGAGAATGCCTCGCAGCGCGGCGAAAATTCACCCGTTCAAAGGGGGATGCTACGCTGCACGAGGCATGGAAAAGGGCAAAAACAGCTTTGAGGCGAGGCATAAAGAAAAGCCGACTTCAATGCTGGAAAGACTTGATCGGTGAGGTCGAGAAGGACCCATGGGGTCTCGCCTTCAAAATAGTCACCAAGAGATTGGTGGCTAGAAGAAAGACCCCGGGCCTGGATAATCCCGATCGAGTCCAGTACATTGTGTGTAGCTTGTTTCCACACGTGGAGCCGTTCCAAAGACAGGACCGAAGTTCCTGCGTGGTCCGGCGCGAAGAACTGTTCACTCTCGAAGAACTAAAGAGAGCGGGTGGAAGGCTTAAGGCAAATACAGCGCCGGGTATCGACGGGGTGCCGAACGAGATCCTCAAAGAGGTGATCGGGGCGTACCCAGAGATCCTCCTAGAAGCCTTTAACTCCTGTCTTCGGGAGGGGAGGTTCTTCGCAGATTGGAAGAAGCAGAGGTTGGTCCTGCTGAGGAAGGGCAACAAACCTCTAGGGGTTGCCTCGTCGTATAGACCAATATGCCTATTGGATACAATGGGGAAGCTTCTGGAGGAGTTGATTCTACAACGGCTTCAGGCTCTCTTGGTCGGGGAGAACGGGCTCTCGGAAAACCAGTTCGGATTCAGGAAAGGCAGGTCCACTGTGGACGCCATCCAAGCTGTGGTTAACATCGCCACAAATGCAAGAAAAGGAACTGGTAAGCGTAAGGGATTCTGTGCGTTGATTAGCATTGACATACGCAATGCGTTCAATACCGCGAGATGGAACATCTGCATCGAGGCGATGGTGCGGAAGAAGGTTCCAGACTACCTGTTGCGAATGATAGATGACTATCTGAGCGACAGGTGGGTGATATATGAGGGCGACAAATGGTCTCTCAAGGAGGAGATAACATGTGGCGCCCCTCAAGGGTCGCGGGTGGGTCCACTCGTTTGGAACGTCATGTACGACGATTTCCTGCGCATGGACCTGCCTGCTGGAACGAGCATCGTCGGCTTCGCGGATGACGCACTTGTCGTGTGCGCCGCTGACGACGTCGGAATCCTAGAGCTGAGGATCAATGAAAGTCTGTGGCGAGCGAAGCGCTGGTTGGATGGCAGAGGTCTTAAAATGGCCCCTGAGAAAACCGAGGCTTTGCTCGTTACGGACAGGAGATCCTTCGAATACCCGAGGATCGTTCTCGGAGAGCATGAAGTCGAGTGGAAAACAAGCATTAAGTACCTGGGGGTGCAGCTGGATCGTAGGCTTAGCTTTGGCGAACACCTAAAGATCGCAGCCACCAAAGCCATCCAATGTGGAGCAAACTTGGCCCGGCTTATGCCAAACATTGGTGGACCCAGGGAAGCGAAAAGAAGATTGGTGGCGAGCGTGGTCCATTCGAAGCTGCTTTATGCAGCTCCGGTCTGGGCCAATGCCTTGCAAAACCATGCTATTCAGAAGAAGCTGTTCTCGGCGCAGAGACTTGTCGCGCTGAGAATAGTTTCGGCATATAGAACTATCTCGACGAGCGCTGTGCTGGTCCTGGCGAGCGTCCCGCCAATAGATTTATTGGCGGAGGAAAGGCAGGAAACCTTTCAGCTTCGCAAGGAGCTTACCTGCGCCGACCTGCAGGAAATCGCTCGCGCGAAGGAGGCCATCCGCAAGGATGGAAGGCGCAGACTCGTCGAGAAATGGCAGATGAGATGGCATGGTGAGCAGACAGGGAGATGGACCTACCGCCTGATCCCGGAGCTCGCCACCTGGCTGAACAGAAAGCACGGGGAAGTCGGCTTTTACTTGGCACAAGCGCTCTCGGGCCATGGCTGTTTTAACGCGTACCTGAGGCGCTTTAAGAAGAGAGACGAGGAGACGTGTTGCTACTGCGATTCCCCGTTGGATAACGCAGAGCACGCACTCTTCGTCTGCGCAAAATGGGGTGTGGCTAGGGGGTCCTCGGTCAGGCGGTGGGTTCCGAACTTACTCCTGACACGATGGTCCCCCTCATGCTCCAGTCTGAGCGGTTCTGGACGCTCATCGAGTCATTCGTCACACTTGTGATGAAGACGAGAGAACTTGATGGGCGTCGGGAGCGAAACAACGGGGAGGGCCAGTAGAAATCGCATCGGGGCCTGCACCCGCGGTCCTGCGTCTCGGGTAGACTTGACTGTCCGCGTCGTTCGGGGGAGGAATCTGTTTGTTTCTCCCCTGGGTGGCGCGGCTGGTCGGTTATCCTAGTGGGCGTGTGGCCGCGGGTGGAAGTTCCGAGCGAACGGATAACGGAAGAGTCGTACGCGACTTTAATGGAACCAACCACCCGTGAAGTTTAAAGCCGAAAGGCGGTTCCGCGGGTGGTGTATTGGTTCGAGAGAGGGGGTTTTCTGGTTTTAACAGGTATGCCTAGACCCGTCCTAGGAGAGTCCTGTACAACGTCTATAAAAGATTTTGCCATTTTTCCTCCTCACCAAAAAAAAAAAAAAAAAAAAAAAAAAAATAATAATAATAATATTAAATTAATCTATTTAAAATTTAATATTTTAACAATATTTAGTATAATATATTTACTTTACTCATTAATTATTATTGTTAAATTAATCTTTTCATCTAAACCTAAATCTTTACGAAAATTACTATCAAAATATAATTTATAAAGAATATTAATTTTGGAGATTAAATGAATAAAAATTTTATTATTTTGTAAAATTAAATGAAAATTAAATTTTATAATAATAATATTAATCTAATTAAAAAATCAATTATAAATTTACCGACCCCATTAAATATTAATATTATATGAAATTTTGGTTCAATTTTAGGAATAATTTTAATAATTCAAATTATTTCAGGATTATTTCTTTCAATACATTACACCCCCCATATTGAATTAGCATTCAATAGAATTATCCACATAATACATGATATTAATTACGGATGAATTATACGATTAATTCATATAAATGGAGCTTCTTTTTTCTTTTTTTGTTTATTTATACATATTAGTCGAGGAATTTATTATAACTCGTATATATTAAAATTAACCTGAATTTCAGGATCATTAATTTTTTTACTAACTATAGCAACAGCTTTTTTGGGATATGTCCTTCCATGAGGACAAATATCATACTGAGGAGCTACAGTAATTACTAACTTAATATCCGCTATTCCATTTATTGGAAATATAATTGTAGAATGAATCTGAGGAGGATTTAGTATTAATAATGCCACTTTAAATCGATTTTATTCCCTTCACTTCATTTTACCCTTAATTATTACTTTAATTGTAATAATTCACTTAATAACTCTACATAAAACTGGATCAAATAACCCAATTGGTCTAAATAGAAATTTTTATAAAATTCCATTTCATATTTATTTTACAATTAAAGATATCATAGGATTTTTAATTATAATTTTTATACTATTAATAATATGTTTATTATATCCTTATATTATAGGTGACTCAGAAAATTTTAACATTTCAAACCCAATAATTACCCCAATTCATATTCAACCAGAATGATATTTTTTATTTGCTTATGCAATTTTACGATCAATCCCAAATAAATTGGGAGGAGTAATTGCATTAATATTATCAGTATTAATTATTTTAATTTTACCAATTTATACCCTTAATCAGATACAATCATCTAACTTTTATCTAATAAATAAAATTACATTTTGATTATTTATTAATATTATAATTCTATTAACATGAATTGGAATAAATCCTGTAGAAACCCCATTTATTATACTTGGTCAAATTTTAACTTTATTTTACTTTTTATATTATTTAATTAATCCATTAATTTTTATAAAATGAGATAATATATTAAATTAATATTTATATTATATATTAATTTTATCCCTTATTTTCCCATTATATATAAATTATTTTAAATAAAACAACAAAATTTTCATTTTATTATTTATTATTAATTAATAAAATTCATTATAATAAATTAATTTTAATTATTTATTAAATAAAGTCCTTTCGTACAAATATTTAAAATTATTTTTATAGATAAAAACCAATCTGGCTCACACCGATTTTAACTCAAATCATGTAAGATTTTAAAAGTCGAACAGACTTAATTAATAAATTTCTACTTTTAATATTTATCTTAATTCAACATCGAGGTCGCAATCTATTTTACTAATTTAATCATTATTTTTAAATTTATATTATTAAAATTTAAATTTTAATAAAATAATTAAAATATCATTAATAAATAACTAAAATTAAATTTTATTAATTTAAATTATTATAAACTTTCAAAAAATTAAAATTTTAAATTATATTTAAAAAAACTTATTAAATTTATTTATAATTTATTATTTTAAAGCTAATCCCATAAAATATTTATAATTATCCATCTATAAAAAAAATAATATTTTTATAAATTAATAACCTTATGAATTAAATTCATTTCTTAAAAAATTAGATATTATTAATTACGAATGACATTTAATCTCTAAAATTTAATTATTAATAATTATAATACATTAACTAAAATTAAACTTTAACTCAATTAATTTCGAAATATTTAATATTAATTAAAAATTTTTAATTAACCCTGATACAAAAGGTAATAAAAATTAATTAATCTTTCTTCATAATAAATTATATATATATATATATACTTATTAAATATTACCTTTTACAATACTATTAAATATATAATTAAAAATAATTTTGTTTTTATTACTTATACTTTAATTAATTAATATTAATTTAAATAAATTTATTTTTTATAAAAATACTATATAATATATTTAATTTTATTAATTCTAAAAACATTTTCCAATATCTTTACTTTGTTACGACTTATTTAATTTTAATTCAACTTATTAATAATTAAATTATTAAATTAAAACTAAATTGACGGGCAATTTGTACATATTTTATATTTAAAATCAATTAAATTAATTTATTTAATTTACATTTAAATCCAATTTTATTAATATTATTAAAATAAATTATTCCATAAAATCAATTTATTGTAATTCATTAAATTCTTATAAACTAATTACATATTTATCTGAATTATTTTTATAATTTAAAATTTTAAAAATTAATATCCTAAAAAAATTTTTTTCAAACGAATATACATAAATATTATATTATAAGTAAATCTTATCGAGTACTTTCAAATTAAATAACAAATTCCTCTAAATAAATTAAAATACTGTCAAATTAATTTAATTTCATTACTAAATTTACTAAATTAATATAATAAATTTACATCTATATAATAGGGTATCTAATCCTAGTTTCAAATTAAATTTAATAAATATCAATAAAATTATATTAATTAAATATATATAATATTAATTATATTTAACCAAATATTAATAATTTATATATTTAAATTAATACACTATAAATTTAATTATTAATTAAATAAATTAATTTTATATAATAAGTTTAACCGCTATTGCTGGCACTTATTTTAATTTATAATTAATAAATTTTACAAGTTATAAATTTCTTTAATAACTAATTTTAATTATTAAAATAAATATTATTTATTTAATATATATTTAAACTAAAATTTATATATTATTTTAAACTTATAAATTAATAATAAACAAAAATTAATTTTATAATTTTTATAAAATTTTTTAAATTTTATTATTTATTATATTTCTATTAAATTATAATACTATAATAATATATTATATTATTATAATATTAACTAAAATATAATAATTTAAATAAACTATTCATATAACTATAACTATATAACTATATAACTATATAACTATAACTATATAACTATATAATTATAACTATATAACTATATAACTATATAACTATATATTAATAAAATTAATAATAATAATAATATATATATATATATTTATTGTTATATAAATTATGTTATATATTAATAAAATTAATATAATATATAAATATATAAGTATAATTTAATTATAAAATGAATTAACATTTATAAATCAAATATATTTAATTTAAATAATAATCAAAATTCTTATTATTTTTTTTTATATTCAATCCAATACATTTTTTATACATACCCTCCATATCATTTCATTCTAGATAATACATTAGGCCCAATTTAATAATATTTAGGGTAAAATATTATTTTTATTAATTATTTTATTTTATTATAATATTTTTTTTTTTTTTTTTTTTGTTTGTAATAATATTTATAAAAAAAATCAGTCCCCCACCCCAAAATCATCAAAAACCAAACATTTTGGGCCAAAACCCAAACATTTTGGGCCAAAACCCAAACATTTTGGGCCAAAACCCAAACATCTTTTAAACAAAAATTAAATATCACCCCAAATTAAAATTATTATAAATAAAAATCTAAATAATTTTATAAAAAAAAATAAAGTTCAATAAAAAAAATAAAGTTCAATAAAAAAAATATTAAATTATTTAACAAATTATTATAATAATTAATACATCTAAATAAAGTTAATAGAAAATTTAAATTTCTATAAAATATTTTCAAAATATTTACTTTATCAAGTTCATTAACTTTAAATTAAAAAATTTAATAATAGTTAAATTTATTTTATAAATTTTTTAAATTTGCAATTTAATGTTTTTAATAATAAACTATAAAACTTTTAAATTAAAATTTTATAAATAACTAAATTAAAATTATATAATTAATTCAATTAATAAAATTATCTAAATTTGTTGATTCAATAACAATAGGTATGAATCTATGATTAGCCACACAAAGCTCGGAACATTGTCCATAAAATAAACCTGGACGATTAATATATAAATTAACTTGATTAATACGACCAGGAATTGCATCAACTTTAAACCCTAAAGAAGGAACAGTAAAAGAATGAATTACATCTACAGAACTTACTAATAAACGAATTTGTATATTTATAGGCAAAACTAAATTATTGTCAACATCTAATAAACGAAATCTTATATTTAATAAATCTTTATTTATATAAGAATCAAAATTTAAATTTATAAAATCAGAATATTCATAACTTCAATATCACTGATGACCTAAACATTTAACAGATATAAGAGGAATATACATTTCATCTATTAAATACAAAATCTTTAAAGATGGTAATGCTAATAAAATTAAAATAATTATAGGAAAAACTGTCCAAATAATCTCAATTAATTGATTTTTTAAAAATACATTAATATATCTATTTAATAAAATTTTTAAAATCAAATAAAAAATTATAACTAAAATCATTAAATCAATTAATAATAAATAATCATGAAATTTAATTAATCATTCTATTATAGGAGACCCAGAATCTTGAAGATTTATATAAAATCAATTACACATTTTTTTTTTATATATATATATATATTAATCTAATACAATACTAATTAAAGGAGGAGGGGGCACACAGACAGCAACATGACACAACACATTACAGCGACACTAAACACAACACACCTAACAACCGAGAGAGCGTTCTGTGGGCGGGCAGGGTCTCGCCGAGGTGAACGCATGAGTCCAAGCACGGAGCAGACGCGTCCTGCAGCCCACCAACGGTAGTAGCCGCAAGGACTCTGCCAGCAGTAGGGCTGTTGCCGTCAGGATGGCTGCCAAGGGAGCCCTATAGACGGGCTTTTCCCTAGTTATGGGCCTGCCGGGCGCACGTGCCACGACGGTTGTTCTGCGACTTTCAAGCGCGTGAGGACGCGGTGTGGAGCGAAAGCATCAGGGGACCATGAACAGGTCTCTTGATGCCGAATGAACGTACATGGAGTGAATGCGGGGGGCCCCTTAATCGGGGTATCGCCCCAAATGCGTATGCGGCGATGACGCTGAACTTCCCGCGTGCGCTCTTGTGGTCACACTACAATCACATGCACGACACCGACACCCACACACACCAGAATGAATGGGACGCTGAGTGAATGAGGCTGCGGCCGGCGCCTGGTGGATATTCCCGATAGACTAGCCAAGGGAGGAGTAGTAGCCTCTCGACCAGGGTAGGACGCGATGTCAGTACCTCACCTCTGTGGAAGTAATATGGGTAACCGTAAGTCCCTCCGGTGTTCGACCGCGAAGGGCAAAGATCCCGTGAAACCACATGTTAATCTGGGAAAACCGCTCACGATCCTACTGTCTGGAGCCAATGTCGGGGTTGACATCATGGACGTCCGGGCGCAGGAATGAAGGATTACCTGGTCAGTATTTCCTTATATCCGACGCTGCGTAGGATAAATCGCACACCGTCTAGCCTGAAGTCCGGGTCAGGTGTCGGGGCGGACTCGGCACCGCTCGGTCGATAGGGGTGACGTTAAACCTTTAGCATCATTATGGCGCGGGCCTATCCCGTAACCTTTTACTAGTTTCATCTAATGTGCCGATAGGATCGACCATCCGATAAGCCGCTTCTCGGTTTCGGCGCACATAACTAGGGATCCATATAGGCGGGGATAGTAGCCCTACCGCGGTAGGGCTCCCATGATGGGCGAACCGTCTTAAGTCACGACAGTTTTGATATGAATATTTTAAAAAATAAAGGAGGTGAAGAGTTGAAGGCGTCAGATACGCCCTCACACACTTCTCCAGGGGCTGAGGGATGGAAAGACGTCCTTCAGCTCCTGAAGGAGCAAAGCACGAAAATGGAAAAGTTGGCCAGGGCTCTCAGTGTCATCCAGCAGGGTATGCTGAGAAATAACCCTGGCCACGTAAAGGACAGTGTTAACGAGGCATCAGAGGTGTTGAGCGGAATGCTCAACACCCATAAATGTCTTGTAGAAAGCGGGATGGAAATCCAGAAGAAGCTGGAATCCCACCCCGCCTCAAAAAAGATGGGTATCTTCCGGAGACTGCGCTCTGCGTCTCTGGGAGATACCCAAAAAAGCTGACAAAGGGGGAGAAGAGGGTTGCTCCTTCTCCCCACGACGATCGGCTTCCCAAGAACGGGAAGGGCGGCATATCGCCGTCTTTGCAGCGGCCACCAGAGGCCAGACCCCAAAAAAGGATGGGGAATGGCAGCTGGTGGAGAAGAAGAAAAAGACGAAGAAAAAAAAAGAGAAGAAGAAAGAGGTTCCTGTGCCCTCCGCGCAGGAACACAAAACAAAGGGAAAGTTGCCGAGGCGCTCCCCGGCCGCGAGGTCGGGCGACGCCATCAAGGTGTCGGCGAAGGACGGCCAGTCCTACACCGACATCTTGAGGGAAATGAAGGCGAAGGTCGACCCCGGAAGGCAGGACTTGAGGTCCTGTCTATCCGGAGGACCAGGAAGGAAGAAGTCCTTTTGGTCCTCAAAAAGGGGGAGACGTTTCGGCCTTCCGAAAGGAGCTCGACCTGGCGGGCGGGGAAAGGGCACAAATTTCAGCCCTGGTCTCGACGAGGTCCCGCGAAATTAGGGACCTCGACGAGACCGTTGTAAAAGAAGAGGTTGTGTCTGCCCTGTGCTTGGCATTGGGCAGACCGGCTTTTTGAGGGGTCCTGCAGGCTCTTCACCCGCTTTGGTGGGGTGAAGACTGCAGTCATCTGGCTAGCTGAGGCAGACGCCGCGCGTCTGCTTCAGCTGGGCAAGTTGAGGATCGGGTGGTAGAGTGCCGCATTCGCGATCACCTGGAAGTCGCCCGCTGCTTCAGGTGCCTTGGGTACGGTCACGGGTCCCGGGGCTGCAGCAACCCCGACAGGAAAAACGCCTGTTGGAGATGCGGCGCCACGGGACACTTGGCCAGGACCTGTAAGGCGCCACCAAGGTGCCTGTCATGCGCAGACAGGGGCGACAAAGATGTCGCCCATGTGTCGGGGAGCGGCTCCTGCCCGGTCTTCCGGGAAGAGCTTCGGAGGTTGAGAGGCAGGAATTGAAGTTCCTGCAGCTCAACCTCGGAAGGAAGGATGCCCAGGACCTCCTGATGCAGACTGCCAGGGAGAGGGGGCTGATGTGCTGCTCATTAGTGAGCAGTACAAGTGGTCCGATAACTCTGCTTGGTATCAGGATGCATCAAGGAGGGCCGGCATCCTTGTTTGTATTCCTGATTTGGGCGTCGGGGACTTCCTGGAGACCGACGCGGGGTTCGTCTGGGTGGAGGTGGCGGATGTGCGTGTGTACAGCTGCTACTTCTCCCCCGGCGATCCCTTCGATGTCTTTGAGACCCAGATCCTCCTCCTTGAGGAAAGCCTCCGTGAGGCCATCGGGCGATCCCTCATAGGGGGTGACTTCAACAGTAAGTCGCCCGAGTGGGGTGAAGCCCGCCTAGATAGGAGGGGAATCTTGGTTGGCGAGATGGTCGCTAGGAACGAACTGATCGTCTTGAATCAGGGCGGGGAATTTACGTTCAGACGAGGAGCGGGGGGTCAATAATTGATCTCACAATTGCCGCACCTCGCCTCGCTTCAAGGATAAGCGACTGGTCGGTCCTCGAGTTAATAACCTTGAGTGACCACCGTTGCATCGAATTCACACTAGAACAACGGTGTCAGGCGGTAGATAAGGGTAGGGGCGGCGAAGGAAGGAGCCCCCTCCTGGAACAAGAAACGACTCAGCAGGGAAAGACTTCGCGAACACCTCGAAGAAACCAGGCTCATCGATGAGCTTGGTTGGGTCTGCCCTGCTGGGTCGTTTGAAGCTGCTGTGCGATCGGTGAGGCAGAAGGTGGTCGCGGCTTGCGACTACTCGATGCCTCGCCGTGTGCGCAGGCAAGCCAAGGGTTCGATGTACTGGTGGAACGACCAGTTGGCAGCCCTACGTCGAGAATGCCTCGCAGCGCGGCGAAAATTCACCCGTTCAAAGGGGGATGCTACGCTGCACGAGGCATGGAAAGGGGCAAAATCAGATTTGAGGCGAGGCATAAAGAAAAGCCGACTTCAATGCTGGAAAGACTTGATCGGTGAGGTCGAGAAGAACCCATGGGGTCTCGCCTTCAAAATAGTCACCAAGAGATTGGTGGCTAGAAGAAAGACCCCGGGCCTGGATAATCCCGATCGAGTCCAGTACATTGTGCGTAGCTTGTTTCCACACGTGGAGCCGTTCCAAAGACAGGACCGAAGTTCCTGCGTGGTCCGGCGCGAAGAACTCTTCACTCTCGAAGAACTAAAGAGAGCGGGTGGAAGGCTTAAGGCAAATACAGCGCCGGGTATCGACGGGGTGCCGAACGAGATCCTCAAAGAGGTGATCGGGGCGTACCCAGAGATCCTCCTAGAAGCCTTTAACTCCTGTCTTCGGGAGGGCAGGTTCTTCGCAAATTGGAAGAAGCAGAGGTTGGTCCTGCTGAGGAAGGGTAACAAACCTCTAGGGGTTGCCTCGTCGTATAGACCAATATGCTTATTGGATACGATGGGGAAGCTTCTGGAGGAGTTGATTCTACAACGGCTTCAGGCTCTCTTGGTCGGGGAGAACGGGCTCTCGGAAAACCAGTTCGGATTCAGGAAAGGCAGGTCCACTGTGGACGCCATCCAAGCTGTGGTTAACATCGCCACAAATGCAAGAAAAGGAACTGGTAAGCGTAAGGGATTCTGTGCGTTGATTAGCATTGACATACGCAATGCGTTCAATACCGCGAGATGGAACATCTGCATCGAGGCGATGGTGCGGAAGAAGGTTCCAGACTACCTGTTGCGAATGATAGATGACTATCTGAGCGACAGGTGGGTGATATATGAGGGCGACAAATGGTCTCTCAAGGAGGAGATGACATGTGGCGCCCCTCAAGGGTCGCGGGTGGGTCCACTCGTTTGGAACGTCATGTACGACGATTTCCTGCGCATGGACCTGCCTGCTGGAACGAGCATCGTCGGCTTCGCGGATGACGCACTTGTCGTGTGCGCCGCTGACGACGTTGGAATCCTAGAGCTGAGGATCAATGAAAGTCTGTGGCGAGCGAAACGCTGGTTGGATGGCAGAGGTCTTAAAATGGCCCCTGAGAAAACCGAGGCTTTGCTCGTTACGGACAGGAGATCCTTCCAATACCCGAGGATCGTTCTCGGAGAGCATGAAGTCGAGTGGAAAACAAGCATTAAGTACCTGGGGGTGCAGCTGGATCGTAGGCTTAGCTTTGGCGAACACCTAAAGATCGCAGCCGCCAAAGCCATCCAATGTGGAGCGATCTTGGCCCGGCTTATGCCAAACATTGGTGGACCCAGGGAAGCGAAAAGAAGATTGGTGGCGAGCGTGGTCCATTCGAAGCTGCTTTATGCTGCTCCGGTCTGGGCCAATGCCTCGCAAAACCATGCTATCCAGAAGAAGCTGTTCTCGGCGCAGAGACTTGTCGCGCTGAGAATAGTTTCGGCATATAGAACTATCTCGACGAGCGCTGTGCTGGTCCTGGCGAGCGTCCCGCCAATAGATTTATTGGCGGAGGAAAGGCAGGAAACCTTTCAGCTTCGCAAGGAGCTTACCTGCGCCGACCTGCAGGAAATCGCTCGCGCGAAGGAGGCCATCCGCAAGGATGGAAGGCGCAGACTCGTCGAGAAATGGCAGATGAGATGGCATGGTGAGCAGACAGGGAGATGGACCTACCGCCTGATCCCGGAGCTCGCCACCTGGCTGAACAGAAAGCACGGGGAAGTCGGCTTTTACTTGGCACAAGCGCTCTCTGGCCATGGCTGTTTTAACGCGTACCTGTGGCGCTTATAGAAGAGAGACGAGGAGACGTGTTGCTACTGCGATTCCCCGGTGGATAACGCAGAGCACGCACTCTTCGTCTGCGCAAAATGGGGTGTGGCTAGGGGGGTCCTCGGTCAGGTGGTGGGTTCCGAACTTACTCCTGACACGATGGTCCCCCTCATGCTCCAGTCTGAACGGTTCTGGACGCTCATCGAGTCATTCGTCACACTTGTGATGAAGACGAGAGAACTTGATGGGCGTCGAGAGCGAAACAACGGGGAGGGCCAGTAGAAATCGCATCGGGGCCGGCACCCGCGGTCCTGCGTCTCGGGCAGACTTGACTTTCCGCGTCGTTCGGGGGAGAAATCTGTTTGTTTCTCCCCTGGGTGGCGCGGCTAGTCGGTTATCCTAATGGGCGTGTGGCCGCGGGTGGAAGTTCCGAGCGAACGGATGACGGAAGAGTCGTACGCGACTTTAATGGAACCAACCACCCGTGAAGTTTAAAGCCGAAAGGCGGTTCCGCGGGTGGTGTTTTGGTTCGAGAGAGGGGGTTTTGGTTTTAACAGGTATGCCTAGACCCGTCCTAGGAGAGTCCTGTACAACGTCTATAAAAGATTTTGCCATTTTTCCTCCTCACCAAAAAAAAAAAAAAAAAAAAAAAAATATATGACCACCAAAAAATATTCATCAATTTAACCCATATAAAATTCCTTTATTAAATACAATCATTTTATTATCCTCAAGAATTACAATTACTCTAAGACATTACTACCTAATGAAAAAAAAAATAAAATCAATTATTATTTTAATAATTACAATTATTATAGGAATAATTTTTTCAATTGTTCAAATTTATGAATATTATAATTCAACATTTTCAATTAATGATTCAATTTATGGGTCACTATTTTTCATAACAACAGGATTCCATGGATTACATGTAATTATTGGAACTTTATTTTTAATAATTTCATTAATACGAATAATTAATAACCATCTATCAAGATACCATCATTTCAGATTTGAAGCTTCATCATGATACTGACATTTTATTGACCTAATTTGAATTTTTTTTTTTTTTTTTTTTTTTTGGTGAGGAGGAAAAATGGCAAAATCTTTTATAGACGTTGTACAGGACTCTCCTAGGACGGGTCTAGGCATACCTGTTAAAACCAAAAAACCCCCTCTCTCGAACCAATACACCACCCGCGGGACCGCCTTTCGGCTTTAAACTTCACGGGTGGTTGGTTCCATTAAAGTCGCGTACGACTCTTCCGTCATCCGTTCGCTCAGAACTCCCACCCGCGGCCACACGCCCACTAGGATAACCGACTAGCCACGCCACCCAGGGGAGAAACAAACAGATTCCCTCCCCGAACGACGCGGACAGCCAAGTCTACCCGAGACGCAGGACCGCGGGTGCCGGCCCCGATGCGATTTCTACTGGCCCTCCCCGTTGTTTCGCTCTCGACGCCCATCAAGCTCTCTCGTCTTCATCACAAGTGTGACGAATGACTCGATGAGCGTCCAGAACCGTTCAGACTGGAGCATGAGGGGGACTATCGTGTCAGGAGTAAGTTCGGAACCCACCGACTGACCGAGGACCCCCTAGCCACACCCCATTTTGCGCAGACGAAGAGTGCGTGCTCTGCGTTATCCACCGGGGATTCGCAGTAGCAACAAGTCTCGTAGTCTCTCTTCTTAAAGCGCCTCAGGTACGCGTTAAAACAGCCATGGCCCGAGAGCGCTTGCGCCAAGTAAAAGCCGACTTCCCCGTGCTTTCTGTTCAGCCAGGTGGCGAGCTCCGGGATCAGGCGGTAGGTCCATCTCCCTGTCTGCTCACCATGCCATCTCATCTGCCATTTCTCGACGAGTCTGCGCCTTCCATCCTTGCGGATGGCCTCCTTCGCGCGAGCGATTTCCTGCAGGTCGGCGCAGGTAAGCTCCTTGCGAAGCTTAAAGGTTTCCTGCCTTTCCTCCGCCAATAAATCTATTGGCGGGACGCTCGCCAGGACCAGCACAGCGTTCGTCGAGATAGTTCTATATGCCGAAACTATTCTCAGCGCGACAAGTCTCTGCGCCGAGAACAGCTTCTTCTGGATAGCATGGTTTTGCAAAGCATTGGCCCAGACCGGAGCTGCGTAAAGCAGCTTCGAATGGACCACGCTCGCCACCAATCTTCTTTTCGCTTCCCTGGGTCCACCAATGTTTGGCATAAGCCGGGCCAAATTCGCTCCACATTGGATGGCTTTGGCAGCTGCGATCTTTAGATGTTCGCCAAAGCTAAGCCTACGATCCAGCTGCACCCCCAGGTACTTAATGCTTGTTTTCCACTCGACTTCATGCTCTCCGAGAACGATCCTCGGGTATTGGAAGGATCTCCTGTCCGTAACGAGCAAAGCCTCGGTTTTCTCAGGGGCCATTTTAAGACCCCTGCCATCCAACCAGCGCCTTGCTCGCCACAGACTTTCATTGATCGTCAGCTCTAGGATTCTGACGTCGTCAGCGGCGCACACGACAAGTGCGTCATCCGCGAAGCCGACGATGCTCGTTCCAGCAGGCAGGTCCATGCGCAGGAAGTCATCATACATGATGTTCCAAACGAGTGGACCCACCCGCGACCCTTGAGGAGCGCCACATGTCATCTCTTCTTTGAGAGACCATTTGTCGCCCTCGTATATCACCCACCTGTCGCTCAGATAGTCATCCATCATTCGCAACAGGTAGTCTGGAACCTTTTTCCGCATCATCGCCTCGATGCAGATGTCCCATCTCGCGGTATTGAACGCATTGCGTATGTCAATGCTAATCAACGCACAGAATCCCTTACGCTTACCAGTTCCTTTTCTTGCATTTGTGGCGATGTTAACCACAGCTTGGATGGCGTCCACAGTGGATCTGCCTTTCCTGAATCCGAACTGGCTTTCCGAGAGCTCGTTCTCCCCGACCAAGAGAGCCTGAAGCCGTTGTAGAATCAACTCCTCCAGAAGCTTCCCCATCGTATCCAATAAGCATATTGGTCTATACGACGAGGCAACCCCTAGAGGTTTGTTGCCCTTCCTCAGCAGGACCAACCTCTGCTTCTTCTAATCTGCGAAGAACCTCCCATCCCGAAGACAGGAGTTAAAGGCTTCTAGGAGGATCTCCGGGTATGCCCCGATCACCTCTTTGAGGATCTCGTTCGGCACCCCGTCGATACCCGGCGCTGTATTTTCCTTAAGCCTTCCACCCGCTCTCTTTAGTTCTTCGAGAGTGAAGAGTTCTTCGCGCCGGACCACGCAGGATCTTCGGTCCTGTCTTTGGAACGGCTCCACGTGTGGAAACAAGCTTCGCACAACTTACTTGACTCGATCGGGATTATCCAGGCCCGGGGTCTTTCTTCTAGTCACCAATCTCTTGGTGACTATTTTGAAGGCGAGACCCCATGGATCCTTCTCGACCTCACCGATCAAGTCTTTCCAGCATTGAAGTCGGCTTTTCTTTATGCCTCGCCTCAAAGCTGTTTTTGCCCCTTTCCATGCCTCGTGCAGCGTAGCATCCCCCTTTGAACGGGTGAATTTTCGCCGCGCTGCGAGGCATTCTCGACGTAGGGCTGCTAACTGGTCGTTCCACCAGTACATCGAACCCTTGGCTTCCCTGCGCTTACGGCGAGGCATCGAGTAGTCACAAGCCGCGACCACCTTCTGCCTCACCGAGCGCACAGCAGCTTCGTACGACCCAGCAGGGCAGACCCAACCAAGCTCATCCATGAGCCTGGTTTCTTCGAGGTGTTCGCGAAGTCTTTCCCTGCTGAGTCGTCTCGTGTTCCAGGAGGGGCTCCTTCCTTCGCCGCCCCTACCCTTTTCCACCGCTTGGCACCCTTGTTCTAGGCTAAATTCGATGCACCGGTGGTCACTCAAGGTTATTACCTCGAGGACCGACCAGTCGCTTATCCTTGAAGCGAGGCGAGGTGCGGCGAGCGTGAGGTCAATTATTGACCCTCCCGCTCCTCGTCTGAACGTGAAATCCCCGCCCTGATTCAGGACGATCAGGTCGTTCCTAGCGACCATCTCGCCAACCAAGATTCCCCTCCTATCTAGGCGGGCCTCACACCACTCGGGCGATTTACTGTTGAAGTCACCCCCTATGAGGGATCGCCCGATGGCCTCACTGAGGCTTTCCTCAAGGAGGAGGATCTGGGTCTCAAAGACATCGAAGGGATCGCCGGGGAGAAGTAGCAGCTGTACACACGCACACCCGCCACCTCCACCCAAACGAACCCCGCGTCGGTCTCCAGGAAGTCTCCGACGCCCAAATCAGGGTTACAAATAAGAATGCCGGCCCTCCTTGATGCATCCTGATACCAAGCAGAGTTTTCGGACCACTTGTACTGCTCACTAATGAGCAGCACATCGGCCCCCCTCTCCCTGGCAGTCTGCATCAGGAGGTCCTGGGCATCCCTCCCCCTTCCGAGGTTGAGCTGCAGGAACTTCAATTCCTGCCTCTCAACCTCCGAAGCTCTTCCCGGAAGACCGGGCAGGAGCCGCTCCCTGACACATGTGCGACATCTTTTTCGCCCCTGTCTATGCATGTCATGCACCTTGGTGGCGCCTTACAACTCCTGGCCAAGTGTCCCGTGGCGCCACATCTCCAACAGACGTTTTTTCTGTCGGGGTTGCTGCAGCCCCGGGACCCGTGGCCGTACCCAAGGCACCTGAAGCAGCGGGCGACTTCCACGTGCCCGCGAATGCGGCACGCGACCCACCCGATCCTCAGCTTACCTAGCTGAAGCAGACGCGCGGCGTCTGCCTCAGCCAGGCGGATCACTGCAGTCTTCACCCCACCAAAGCGGGTGAAGAGCCTGCAGGACCCCTCAAAAGCCGGTCTGCCCAGTGCCAAGCACAGGGCAGACACAACCTCCTCTTTTTCAACGGTCTCGTCGAGGTCCCTAATTTCGAGGGACCTCGTCGAGACCAGGGCTGAAATTTGCGCCCTTTCTCCGACCGCCAGGTCGAGCTCCTTTCGGAAGGCCGAAACGTCTCCCCTTTTTGAGGACCAGAAGGACTTCTTCCTTCCTGGTCCTCCGGATAGACAGGACCTCAAGTCCTGCCTTCCGGGGGTCGACCTTCGCCTTCATTTCCTTCAAGATGTCGGCGTAGGACTGGCCGTCCTTCGCCGACACCTTGATGGCGTCGCCCGACCTGGCGGGCGTAGAGCGCTTCGACTTAGGAGTGGCGGTGGCCCCCTGCGCTTTTTGCGCCGGGTCCTCCGCCCATTTCTCCTTTCTTTCTTCTTTTTTTTCTTTTCTTTTCTTTTCTCTTCTTTGTGACCACATGCCAGTCCCCTTCTTTATTTGGGGGCTGGCTCGTGGCCACCTGGGCATAAGAGGGCGAAGAGGCACCCTTTCCCCTCTTAGGAGTTTTTTCCAGAGGGGGAGGGTGCAGATCTCTTTTGCCCCATCACCTGATTTTTTGGGGCATCTCCCAGAGACGCCGAACGTGGTCTCTGAAAGATCCCCAGTTTCCTCATAGCGGGGTGAGATTCCATTTTCTTCTGGATTTTCACCCCGCTCTCCAGGAGGCACTTGTGGGTGTTGAGCATACCGCTCAACACCTCAGTTGCCTCGTTCACCGAGTCTTTAACGAAGCCAGGGTTATTCCTCAGCATACCCTGTTGGATAACGCTGAGGGCCCTGGCTAGTTTCTCCATTTTGTCATTTTGCTCCTTCAGGAGCTGGAGGACGTCTTGCCATCCCTCAGCCCCTGGAGGAGTGTGTGAGTGCGCATCTAGCGCCTTCACCTCCTTATCTCTTTCATTTTTTTTAGAATTCATATCTAATACCGTCGTGTCTTAAGACGGTTCGCCCATCATGGGAGCCCTACCGCAGTAGGGCTACTATCCCCGCCTGTATAGATCCCTAGTTATGTGCGCCGAAACCGAGAAGCGGCTTATCGGATGGTCGATCCTATCAGCACATTTAAATGAGGCTAGAAAAAGGTTACGGGATAGGCCCGCGCCATAATGATGCAAAAGGTTTAGCGTCACCCCTATCGAGCGAGCGGTGCCGGGTCCGCCCCGACACCTGACCCGGACTTCAGGCTAGACGGTGTGCGATTTATCCTACGCAGCGTCGGATATAAGGAAATACTGACCAGGTAATCCTTCGTTCCTGCGCCCGGACGTCCATGATTTCAACCCCGAAATTGGCTCCAGACAGCAGAAACGTGAGCGGTTTTCCCAATTTAACATGTGGTTTCACGAGATCTTTGCCCTTCGCGGCTGAGCACCGGAGGGACTTACATTTACCCATATTACTTCCACAGAGGTGAGGTACTGACATCGCGTCCTACCCTGGTCGAGAGGCTACTACTCCTCCCTTGGCTAGTCTATCGGGAATATCCACCAGGCGCCGGCCGCAGCCCCATTCACTCAGCATCCCATTCATTCTGGTGTGTGTGGGTGTCGGTGTCGTGCATGTGATTGTGGTGTGACCGCAAGAGCGCACGCGGGAAGTTCAGCGTCATCGCCGCATACGCATTTGGGGCGATACCCCGATTAAGGGGCCCCCCGCATTCACTCCGTGCTCGTTCATTCGGCATCAAGAGACCTGTTCAAGGTCCCCCGATGCTTTCGCTCCACACCGCGTCCTCACGCGCTTGAAAGTCGCAGAACAACCGTCGTGGCACGTGCGCCCGGAAGGCCCATCACTAGGGAAAAGCCTGTCTGTGAGGCTCCCTTGGCGGCCATCCTGACGGCGACAGCCCTACTTCTGGCAGAGTCCTTGTGGCTACTACCGTTGGTGGGCTGCAGGACGCGTCTGCTCCGTGCTTGGACTCATGCATACACCTCGGCGTGACCCTGCCCGCCCGCAAAACGCTCTCTCGGTTGTTAGGCGTTTTGTGTTCAGTGTCGCTGTTATGTGTTGTGTCATATTGCTGTCTGTGTGCCCCCTCCTCCTTTCTCATCCGGGCTTGGGACCGGCAATGGCGGAGTTCTAATTAGAATTATTGTATACTCAATAATTTATTGATGAAATTATTAAAATTTTTATATAGTATAAAATATTACTTTTTATTTCCAATAAAATAATTTAAATTAAATTTAATATAAAAAATTATAATTTACTCAATAATTATTATAATATTTTTACTACTTAGAACTTTAATTTTATCTATTAATTTCATTTTATCAAAAAAAAAAAAAAAAAACCGTAATAAACTTACTTCATTCGAATGTGGTTTTGATAATATCTCAATACTACGTTTACCCTTTTCAATTCAATTCTATCTAATTAGTATTATTTTTCTAATTTTTGATATTGAAATCTCTTTAATTTTCCCCATTATTAAAAGTTTTTCTATAATAAAAATTAATTTATCTTTTATTGTAGTAATAATAATTTTATGTATTGGGCTTTATTATGAATGAAAAGAAGGGTCACTTAAATGATTAAATTAATAATAATAATAATAAATTAAATAATAAATTGGATAATAAATTGGATAATAGTTAAAATAACAAAATAACATTTAAATTGCATTTAAAAATTATTAAAAAAAATAATTTATCTAATAAATTTTTGAATAAATCTAAAAAAATTTAGAATTTAATTTCGACTTAAATATATGATTTTAACTAATCTATTCAAAAATTTAATAAATTAATTGAAACCAAAAAGAGGTAAATTATTGTTAATAATTTAAATGAATTAATATTCCAATTAATTCTAAAACTTAAGAAATAATAAAATTAATAAGCTTCTAACTTAATTAATAAATGATTTAAATTCATTTTTATTTCTTATTTAAATAGTTTAATATAAAACATTATAATTTCATTATAAAAATAATTTAAATTTATTTTTAAATAAATAAAACTAATTTATTTAAAGATTAAAAATCATTTTAATATCTTCAATATTATGTTTTATATTAAACTATTTAAATAAATTAATAAATATAAAAACAAAAATAAATTTATAAATATTATAATTATTATAATAAATATATTTTTATAAGAATTAATTAAACTTAAAAATATTTTTTTATAAAAAAAATAATTATTAATTTAGTATAAATTTCATTCCATAAAATTTCATTCAATTTAATAAATATCCTCCCTAAATTAATAACTTTAAAATTAAATATTAAATTAAATTTAAGTAAAAAAAAAAAATTATTAAATAAATACACCATAAAATTAAATTTTATATAATAATAATTAAACAAAATTAATACCAACCTTCCCCCACTCCAAACAATATTATTTTAAACAAAATAAACTTAATTTTATAATTTAATAAACTTAAAGATAAATTAGAAAATAATACTCAATTAATTAAATTTCCATAAATTAATCTAAAAAAAAATAATAATAATATTGATAAACTTAGCAATAAATTATCAATTTTTATAGATACACAAAAATAATTATTTAAATTTAAAACAGAATAATATAATAAAAGAAATTTATACCACACTGTTAACCCAATACAAAAATATATTATATAATAAATGTATAAATTTAATTCATAATTTAAAATTATTTCATATAATAAATCCTTAGAATAAAACCCAGATAAAAATGGTACCCCACATAAAGAAAAATTTGAAAAATTAAAATATATAACGACTAAAGGGGCCTCTACTCTTAATCCCCCTATAAAACGAATATCTTGACACCCATTTATTAAATGAATAATTACACCAGAACATATAAACAATAAACATTTAAATATAGCATGAGAAATTAAATGAAAAAAAACATAATATTTTAATTTAAATGAAATTATTATTATTATCAATCCCAATTGTCTTAGTGTAGAAAAAGCAATAATTTTTTTAATATCAAATTCAAATAAAGAATTAAAACTTGAAATTAATATAGTTATCCCCCCTAAAAACATAATAATATAATTAAATTTATTTAATAAAAATAAATTATTATAACGAATTAATAAAAAAATACCAGCTGTAACTAAAGTTGAATAAAAAACAAAAGAAGAAACATGAGTTGTAGCACCTATAGCAGCTGGTAATCATATTGAAAAAGGAATGTGAGCCCTTTTAGTAATAACTATAACTAAATATATTAATATAAATACTTTCCTATAAAAACTATATATCAGTAAATTTCATCCTCCAAAATTCATCAAAAAAAAAATTATTATTAATAACATTACATCACCAACTCGATTTATTAACAAAGTTAATATTCCAGAATTAAATGAATTAATATTTTGATAATAAATAATTAAACAATAAGAAACCAATCCTAACCCATCCCATCCTAAAATTACTCTAAATATACTTGGACTAATAATTAAAAATATTATTGATATAACAAATAAAATTAAAATAACAATAAAATATTTATTATTTAAATCTCCAATTATATACTCTTTACTATACATCACTACCATGGAAGAAATTAAAAAAATAACCCTTAAAAACATTATTATTATCCAATCAATATAAATAACTATTATTAAATCTATTGATTTAAAATAAAACAATCCTCATTCAATTAAAATAACTTTTTTATATAAAATTAATAAAAATCTTAATAAAAATGCCACTACTCCTAAAATAAATAATTGAAATATATAAAAATTATATACAATTACTTAAAATAATTAAAATTATAACTCTGATCACTCAAATCAATATTTTTATTAAACTATTTAAATATTAAAAAAATAAAATTAAATAAATTAATGGTAATAAATGTAATAATAATATTATATACTCTCAAATATTAATCACAACAAATTTATTTAAATTATTATATACCCCCCCATGTTGAATAGATCTATAAAAATATATTATATAAACAACTCTAAAAAATAATAAAAATATTAAAATAATTAAATAAATAGATCTATATATCATAATACTTCTAATTATTATAATTTCCCTAAATAAATTTAAAGATGGAGGAGCCGCTATATTAAAAATTCTTATTATAAATCATATTAACCTTAATGAAGGTACAATATTCATTATTCCTTTATTAATAATTATACTTCGTCTATAAACTCGTTCATAATATATATTTACTAAACAAAATAAACCAGATGAACATAATCCATGTCAACTCCGCCATTGCCGGTCCCAAGCCCGGATGAGAAAGGAGGAGGGGGCACACAGACAACAACATGACACAACACATTACAGCGACACTAAACACAACACACCTAACAACTGAGAGAGCGTTCTGTGGGCGGGCAGGGTCTCGCCGAGGTGAACGCATGAGTCCAAGCACGGAGCAGACGCGTCCTGCAGCCCACCAACAGTAGTAGCCGCAAGGACTCTGCCAGCAGTAGGGCTGTTGCCGTCAGGATGGCTGCCAAGGGAGCCCTATAGACGGGCTTTTCCCTAGTTATGGGCCTGCCGGGCGCACGTGCCACGACGGTTGTTCTGCGACTTTCAAGCGCGTGAGGACGCGGTGTGGAGCGAAAGCATCAGGGGACCATGAACAGGTCTCTTGATGCCGAATGAACGTACATGGAGTGAATGCGTGGGGCCCCCTTCATCGGGGTATCGCCCCCAAATGCGTATGCGGCGATGACGCTGAACTTCCCGCGTGCGCTCTTGTGGTCACACTACAATCACATGCACGACACCGACACCCACACACACACCAGAATGAATGGGACGCTGAGTGAATGAGGCTGCGGCCGGCGCCTGGTGGATATTCCCGATAGACTAGCCAAGGGAGGAGTAGTAGCCTCTCGACCAGGGTAGGACGCGATGTCAGTACCTCACCTCTGTGGAAGTAATATGGGTAACCGTAAGTCCCTCCGGTGTTCGACCGCGAAGGGCAAAGATCCCGTGAAACCACATGTTAATCTGGGAAAACCATTCACGATCCTACTGTCTGGAGCCAATGTCGGGGTTGAAATCATTGGACGTCCGGGCGCAGGAATGAAGGATTACCTGGTCAGTATTTCCTTATATCCGACGCTGCGTAGGATAAATCGCACACCGTCTAGCCTAAAGTCCGGGTCAGGTGTCGGGGCGGACTCGGCACCGCTCGGTCGATAGGGGTGAAGTTAAACCTTTAGCATCATTATGGCGCGGGCCTATCCTGTAACCTTTTACTAGTTTCATCTAATGTGCCGATAGGATCGACCATCCGATAAGCCGCTTCTCGGTTTCGGCGCACATAACTAGGGATCCATATAGGCGGGGATAGTAGCCCTACCGCGGTAGGGCTCCCATGATGGGCGAACCGTCTTAAGACACGACAGTTTTAATATGAATGTTTTAAAAAATAAAGGAGGTGAAGAGGTGAGGGCGTCAGATACGCCCTCACAAACTTCTCCAGGGGCTGAGGGATGGAAAGACGTCCTTCAGCTCCTGAAGGAGCAAAGCACAAAGATGGAAAAGTTGGCCAGGGCTCTCAGTGTCATCCAGCAGGGTATGCTGAGAAATAACCCTGGCCACGTAAAGGACAGTGTTAACGAGGCATCAGAGGTGTTGAGCGGAATGCTCAACACCCACAAATGTCTTGTAGAAAGCGGGATGGAAATCCAGAAGAAGCTGGAATCCCACCCCGCCTCAAAAAAGATGGGTATCTTCCGGAGACTGCGCTCTGCGTCTCTGGGAGATACCCCCAAGAAGGTGACAAAGGGGGAGAAGAGGGTTGCTCCTTCTCCCCCCGAAGATCGGCTTCCCAAGAAAGTGAAGGGCGGCATATCGCCGTCCTATGCTGCGGCCACCAGAGGCCAGACCCCGACCTCCCGGAGCTCGCCACCTGGCTGAACAGAAAGCACGGGGAAGTCGGCTTTTACTTGGCACAAGCGCTCTCGGGCCATGGCTGTTTTAACGCGTACCTGAGGCGCTTTAAGAAGAGAGACGAGGAGACGTGTTGCTACTGCGATTCCCCGGTGGATAACGCAGAGCACGCACTCTTCGTCTGCGCAAAATGGGGTGTGGCTAGGGGGGTCCTCGGTCAGGCGGTGGGTTCCGAACTTACTCCTGACACGATGGTCCCCCTCATGCTCCAGTCTGAACGGTTCTGGACGCTCATAAAGTCATTCGTCACACTTGTGATGAAGACGAGAGAACTTGATGGGCGTCGAGAGCGAAACAACGGGGTTATCCTAGTGGGCGTGTGGCCGCGGGTGGACGTTCCGAGCGAACGGATGACGGAAGAGTCGTACGCGACTTTAATGGAACCAACCACCCGTGAAGTTTAAAGCCGAAAGGCGGTTCCGCGGGTGGTGTATTGGTTCGAGAGAGGGGGTTTTCTGGTTTTAACAGGTATGCCTAGACCCGTCCTAGGAGAGTCCTGTACAACGTCTATAAAAGATTTTGCCATTTTTCCTCCTCACAAAAAAAAAAAAAAAAAAAAAAAAAAAAAAAAAAAAAACATAATCCATGTCTAGTTATTATCATTAAACTTCTTACCCCATGTGAATTACAGATGAATAAGCTACTAATATTTTTATATCAACCTGACATAAACATAATAAAGAAATTAATAATGAACCAATTAACCTTAACCTTATAATTAAATAATTATTTATTAAACAAAATTTTTCTATCATTAGTATAAACCGCAATATACCATACCCCCCTAATTTTAATATAATCCCAGCTAAAATTATAGATCCTGTAATAGGAGCCTCTACATGAGCTTTAGGTAACCATAAATGTAATAAAAATATAGGAATTTTTACTAAAAAAGATAATAATATATATATATATATATATATATTATCAATTAAATTTATATTCATTAAAATAATTATATCAAGTCTTTCAACTAAATTATATAAATAAATTAAAATAATTATTAAGGGTAAAGAAAAAAATAATGTATAAAATAATATATAAATTCCAGCTTCAACCCGCTCATATTGACCCCCCCATCCAATAATTAATAATAAAGTAGGAATAATTCTAATTTCATAAAAAATATATAATAAAAAATAATTAATTACTAAAAAAGTTAAAATTAAAGAAATTAATATAATTAATATATTAATTATATAAAATTTTTAAAATTATAATTTAATGAATATATTAATATTAAACTTATAATTCATAAAGTTAATAAAATTAAATAATATGAATAATAATCCAAATAAAATCCTCAATAAATTATAATTATATTTATATAAAAATAATTAAATAATATATACAAATAAAAAATTAAAACATTATTATAATTATAATAAACTTATTAAATTTAAATAAAAAATTTATTAAAAATATAAAAAAAATTATAAGAAAAATAATTATCATAAAATTAAAAGGTATAGACCTTTAAACCGAATAAATAAAATTAATAAAGTTAACCCTAATACACCTTCACATACAACAAACAATAAAAAATATAACAATATATATTCAAAATTTAAAATTAATATATAAAAATATAAAATTAATATTAAACTTATTATTATTAATTCCAACACTATTAAACTTATTAATAAATAATTATAAATACAAGTAAATATAAAACAAGTAATAATATACATATAAATAATATAAATTATCAAATTTAACAAAAGTTATATAGTTTAAATAAAAACATTAATTTTGTAAATTAAAATTAAATAATAATTTTATAACTACCAACAATAATTAATAATATCCTTTCCCCCCCCAACAAAAATGAAAATAAATTGAATATATTTTAATAATTATTTTATAATATTAATAATTATTATAACAATAATAATTTTATTAATTCCTTCATACTTAAAAAATATACATCCTTTATTTATAGGAAGAATCTTATTATTATATTCTATTTTAATTACTTCTAATTTAAATTTATTTAATAAAAATCACTTATATTCAATAATAACTTATTTAATTATTGTTGGAGGACTACTAATTTTATTTTTATATTTTAATAGATTTGCTATTAATAATAAAATAATTTTTAATAATAATATAATATTAATATATTTTTATAAAATTATTTTAATTATAATTATTATAATATTATTTATTTATAAATTAAATTTAATTAATTTATTATTATTTGTCAATAATTCAATTATAGAAATAAATCCATTAATTAATAATATAGAAACTAATAATAATAATAATATTAAATTAATCTATTTAAAATTTAATATTTTAACAATATTTAGAATAATATATTTACTTTACTCATTAATTATTATTGTTAAATTAATCTTTTCATCTAAACCTAAATCTTTACGAAAATTACTATCAAAATATAATTTATAAAGAATATTAATTTTGGAGATTAAATGAATAAAAATTTTATTATTTTGTAAAATTAAATGAAAATTAAATTTTATAATAATAATATTAATCTAATTAAAAAATCAATTATAAATTTACCAACCCCATTAAATATTAATATTATATGAAATTTTGGTTCAATTTTAGGAATAATTTTAATAATTCAAATTATTTCAGGATTCTTTCTTTCAATACATTACACCCCCCATATTGAATTAGCATTCAATAGAATTATTCATATAATACATGATATTAATTACGGATGAATCATACGATTAATTCATATAAATGGAGCTTCTTTTTTCTTTTTTTGTTTATTTATACATATTAGTCGAGGAATTTATTATAACTCGTATATATTAAAATTAACCTGAATTTCAGGATCATTAATTTTTTTACTAACTATAGCAACAGCTTTTTTGGGATATGTCCTTCCATGAGGACAAATATCATACTGAGGAGCTACAGTAATTACTAACTTAATATCCGCTATTCCATTTATTGGAAATATAATTGTAGAATGAATCTGAGGAGGATTTAGTATTAATAATGCCACTTTAAATCGATTTTATTCCCTTCACTTCATTTTACCCTTAATTATTACTTTAATTGTAATAATTCACTTAATAACTCTACATAAAACTGGATCAAATAACCC
Organism: Diplolepis rosae; assembly: GCA_030998225.1. Taxonomy (NCBI): domain Eukaryota; kingdom Metazoa; phylum Arthropoda; class Insecta; order Hymenoptera; family Diplolepididae; genus Diplolepis; species Diplolepis rosae. The sequence goes on along the minus strand of JAPYXD010000713.1, from coordinate 1,330,916 downwards.
AATTGGCCTAAATAGAAATTTTTATAAAATTCCATTTTTTTTTTTTTTTTTGGTGAGGAGGAAAAATGGCAAAATCTTTTATAGACGTTGTACAGGACTCTCCTAGGACGGGTCTAGGCATACCTGTTAAAACCAAAAAACCCCCTCTCTCGAACCAATACACCACCCGCGGGACCGCCTTTCGGCTTTAAACTTCACGGGTGGTTGGTTCCATTAAAGTCGCGTACGACTCTTCCGTCATCCGTTCGCTCAGAACTCCCACCCGCGGCCACACGCCCACTAGGATAACCGACTAGCCGCGCCACCCAGGGGAGAAACAAACAGATTCCCTCCCCGAACGACGCGGACAGCCAAGTCTACCCGAGACGCAGGACCGCGGGTGCCGGCCCCGATGCGATTTCTACTGGCCCTCCCCGTTGTTTCGCTCTCGACGCCCATCAAGCTCTCTCGTCTTCATCACAAGTGTGACGAATGACTCGATGAGCGTCCAGAACCGTTCAGACTGGAGCATGAGGGGGACTATCGTGTCAGGAGTAAGTTCGGAACCCACCGACTGACCGAGGACCCCCCTAGCCACACCCCATTTTGCGCAGACGAAGAGTGCGTGCTCTGCGTTATCCACCGGGGATTCGCAGTAGCAACACGTCTCCTCGTCTCTCTTCTTAAAGCGCCTCAGGTACGCGTTAAAACAGCCATGGCCCGAGAGCGCTTGCGCCAAGTAAAAGCCGACTTCCCCGTGCTTTCTGTTCAGCCAGGTGGCGAGCTCCGGGATCAGGCGGTAGGTCCATCTCCTCTGTCTGCTCACCATGCCATCTCATCTGCCATTTCTCGACGAGTCTGCGCCTTCCATCCTTGCGGATGGCCTCCTTCGCGCGAGCGATTTCCTGCAGGTCGGCGCAGGTAAGCTCCTTGCGAAGCTTAAAGGTTTCCTGCCTTTCCTCCGCCAATAAATCTATTGGCGGGACGCTCGCCAGGACCAGCACAGCGTTCGTCGAGATAGTTCTATATGCCGAAACTATTCTCAGCGCGACAAGTCTCTGCGCCGAGAACAGCTTCTTCTGGATAGCATGGTTTTGCAAAGCGTTGGCCCAGACCGGAGCTGCGTAAAGCAGCTTCGAATGGACCACGCTCGCCACCAATCTTCTTTTTCGCTTCCCTGGGTCCACCAATGTTTGGCATAAGCCGGGCCAAATTCGCTCCACATTGGATGGCTTTGGCAGCTGCGATCTTTAGATGTTCGCCAAAGCTAAGCCTACGATCCAGCTGCACCCCCAGGTACTTAATGCTTGTTTTTTCCACTCGACTTCATGCTCTCCGAGAACGATCCTCGGGTATTGGAAGGATCTCCTGTCCGTAACGAGCAAAGCCTCGGTTTTCTCAGGGGCCATTTTAAGACCCCTGCCATCCAACCAGCGCACCCAATAATTACCCCAATTCACATCCAACCAGAATGATACTTTTTATTTGCTTATGCAATTTTACGATCAATCCCAAATAAATTAGGGGGAGTAATTGCATTAATATTATCAGTATTAATTATTTTAATTTTACCAATTTATACCCTTAATCAGATACAATCATCTAACTTTTATCTAATAAATAAAATTACATTTTGATTATTTATTAATATTATAATTCTATTAACATGAATTGGAATAAATCCTGTAGAAACCCCATTTATTATACTTGGTCAAATTTTAACTTTATTTTACTTTTTATATTATTTAATTAATACATTAATTTTTATAAAATGAGATAATATATTAAATTAATATTTATATTATATTTTAATTTTATCCCTTATTTTCCCATTATATAAGAATTATTTTTAATAAAACAACAAAATTTTCATTAAATTATTTATTATTAATTAATAAAATTCATTATAATAAATTAATTTTAATTATTTATTAAATAAAGTCCTTTCGTACAAATATTTAAAATTATTTTTATAGATAAAAACCAATCTGGCTCACACCGATTTTAACTCAAATCATGTAAGATTTTAAAAGTCGAACAGACTTAATTAATAAATTTCTACTTTTAATATTTATCTTAATTCAACATCGAGGTCGCAATCTATTTTATCAATAAGATCTTTCTAAAATAATTACGCTGTTATCCCTAAGGTAACTTATTCTAATAATTTAAATTTAACACTCTTTTTAATTATACTCATTTATATATGTTAAAATTAATAAAAAAATTTTTAAATTTTTTTATACCCCCAATATAATATTATTATAAATTATATACTAATAAATTAAACTAAATAAATTAATAAAGATAAAGTTCTATAGGGGATGATCGGCTAATACAAAAATTTAAGATTTTTAACTTAAAAATAAAATATAACATAAAAATAAATTCATATATTATAAATTTTATCCAATCTTTCATACAATTTTTCAATTAAAAAACAAATGATTACGCTACCTTTGTACAGTTAAGATACTGCAGCTATTTAATTACTTCATTGAGCAGATTAGACTTTAAATTTATACCTTAAAGACATGTTTTTAATAAACAGGTAAATATAAAATTTTGCCTAATTCATTAACTTAATATTTCATTTATTATTAATAAATTAACATAAAATACTTTACTAATTTAATCATTATTTTTAAATTTTTATTATTATTATTTAAATTTTAATAAAATAATTAAAATATCATTAATAAATAACTAAAATTAAATTTTATTAATTTAAATTATTATAAACTTTCAAAAAATTAAAATTTTAAATTATTTCAAATTAATTAGTTGAGTTTGAAATTTTTGTCACTGCCTACATTATCGGAGGATCACTAGTCGCGTGTCAGATAGGATACGTTGTCGACAGGTGTCCTCGTAGACAATTTCAAACTCTTATATCGCAAATAATGCAAATAAATTTAATATTTTAAAGAATTTGAAAATCTTTCTGTGGAAAAAATGACGCTTTCGAATCCCAGCGCAGTCGAAAGCGTCATTTTTTCCACAGAAAGATTTTCAAATTCTTTAAATATTTTAAATTATATTTAAAAAAACTTATTAAATTTATTTATAATTTATTATTTTAAAGCTAATCCCATAAAATATTTAAAATTATCCATCTATAAAAAAAATAATATTTTTATAAATTAATAACCTTATGAATTAAATTCATTTCTTAAAAAATTAGATATTATTAATTACGAATGACATTTAATCTCTAAAATTTAATTATTAATAATTATAATACATTAACTAAAATTAAACTTTAACTCAATTAATTTCGAAATATTTAATATTAATTAAAAATTTTTAATTAACCCTGATACAAAAGGTAGTAAAAATTAATTAATCTTTCTTCACAATAAAATTAATATATATATATTTATTAAATATTACCTTTTACAATACTATTAAATATATAATTAAAAATAATTTTATTTATATTACTTATACTTTAATTAATTAATATTAATTTAAATAAATTTATTTTTTATAAAAATACTATATAATATATTTAATTTTATTAATTCTAAAAACATTTTCCAATATCTTTACTTTGTTACGACTTATTTAATTTTAATTCAACTTATTAATAATTAAATTATTAAATTAAAACTAAATTGACGGGCAATTTGTACATATTTTATATTTAAAATCAATTAAATTAATTTATTTAATTTACATTTAAATCCAATTTTATTAATATTATTAAAATAAATTATTCCATAAAATCAATTTATTGTAATTCATTAAATTCTTATAAACTAATTACATATTTATCTGAATTATTTTTATAATTTAAAATTTTAAAAATTAATATCCTAAAAAAATTTTTTTCAAACGAATATACATAAATATTATATTATAAGTAAATCTTATCGAGTACTTTCAAATTAAATAACAAATTCCTCTAAATAAATTAAAATACTGTCAAATTAATTTAATTTCATTACTAAATTTACTAAATTAATATAATAAATTTACATTTATATAATAGGGTATCTAATCCTAGTTTCAAATTAAATTTAATAAACTCCGCCATTGCCGGTCCCAAGCCCGGATGCGAAAGGAGGAGGGGACACACAGACAGCAACATGACACTACATACTTACAGCAACACTGAACGCAACACAACCAATACCCGAGACGGCCTTTCGCGGGAGGGCAGTGTCTCACCCACAGGAACGTGTGAGGCCATGCACGGAGCAGACGCGTCCTGCAGCCCGCCAATGGTAGTAGCCGAAAGGACTCTGCCAACAGCTGGGCTGTCGCCGTTAGGATGGCCGTCAACGGAGTCTTATAGACAGACTTTCCCTAGCGGTGGGCCTGCCGGGCGCACGCGTTTGAATGGTCTCTCCTCAACCTTCGGACGCGTGAGGACGCGGTGTGGAGCAAAAAGCATCAGGGGACCTTGAACAGGTTCCTTGATGCCGCATGAGTGGAACCAGTGTGAATGCGGGGGGCCCCTTAATCGGGGTATCAACCCAAATACGCATGCGGCGGTGACGCTGAACTTCCCTCGTGCCCTTCTCGCGGTCACATCACAACCACATGCACGATACCGACACCCACACATACCAGTACGAATGCGTTGCCGAGTGAATGGGCTGCGGCCGGCGCCTGGTGGATATTCCCGATAGACTAGCCAAGGGAGGAGTAGTAGCCTCCCGACCAGGGTAGGACGCGATGTCAGTACCTTACCTCTGTGGAAGTAATATGGGTAAATGTAAGTCCCTCCGGTGTTCGGCCGCGAAGGGCAAAGATCCCGTGAAACCACATGTTAAACTGGGAAAACCGCTCACGTTTCTACTGTCTGGAGCCAATTTCGGGGTTGAAATCATGGACGCCCGGGCGCAGGAATGAAGGATTACCTGGCCAGTATTTCCTTATACCCGACGATGCGTAGGATAAATCGCACACCGTCTAGCCTGAAGTCCGGGTCAGGTGTCGGGGCGGACCCGGCACCGCTCGGTCGATAGGGGTGACGTTAAACCTTTAGCATCATTATGGCGCGGGCCTATCCCGTAACCTTTTTTACTAGCTTCATATAATGTGCCGATAGGATCGACCATCCGATAAGCCGCTTCTCGGTTTCGGTGCACATAACTAGGGATCTATACAGGCGGGGATAGTAGCCCTACTGCGGTAGGGCTCCCATGATGGGCGAACCGTCTCAAGACACGACGACATTAATATGAATTTTAAAAATTTTGAAAAAAATAAAGGAGATGAAGCGGTGAAGGCGCCTGATGCGCAGTCACACACTCCTCCAGGGGCTGATGGATGGAAAGACGTCCTTCAGCTCCTGAAGGAGCAAAGTAAGAAAATGGAGAGGTTGGCCAGGGCTCTCAGCGTTATCCAGCAGGGTATGCTGAGAAACAACCCTGGCCATGTTAAGGACAGTGTGAGTGAGGCTACGGAGGTGTTGAGCGGAATGCTCAACACCCACAAGTGCTTACTAGAGAGCGGGGTGGAAATCCAGAAAAGGATGGAATCCCACCCCGCCGTCAAAAAGATGGGTATCTTCCGGAGACTGCGCTCTGCGTCTCTGGGAGATACCCCAAAAAAGCTGACAAAGGGGGAGAAGAGGGTTGCTCCTTCTCCCCCCAAGATCGGCTTCCCAAGAAAGGGAAGGGCGGCATACCGCCAACTTACGCTGCGGCCACCAGAAGCCAAACCCCAAAAAAGGATGGGGAATGGCAGCTGGTGGAGAAGAAAAAAAGAAAAAAATAAAAAAAGAGAAGAAAAAAGAGGTTCCTGTGCCATCTGCGCAGGAACCTAAAACAAAGGTGAAGTTGGCGAGGCGCTCTCCGGCCGCACGGTCGGGCGACGCTATCAGGGTGTCGGCGAGGGATGGAGAGTCCTACGCCGATATCCTGAAGGCTATGAAGGCGAAAGTAAACCCCCAGAACGCAGGGGCGGAGGTCCTCTCCATTCGGAGAACCAGGAGGAGGAGATTCTCCTGGTCCTCAGAAAGGGGGTGACGTCTCGACCTTCGAAAAGGCGCTCGACCAGGCGGTCGGAGAGAAGGCCGAAGTTAAATCTTTGGTCTCGAAGAGGTCCCTTGAAGTTAGGGACCTCGACGAGACAGTCACAAGAGAAGAGGTTGTTGCAGCGCTTTGCATCGCACTGGGCAAGCCAGACCTCGGTGACCAGTGCAGGCTGTACAAACGCTTTGGCGGTGTGCAGACTGCGGTGGTCCGTTTAACCGAGGCGGACGCCCAGAGCTTGCTCGGGCTTGGTAGACTAAGGGTAGGGTGGGTGAACTGCCGCATCCGAGAGCATGTCGAGGTTGCCCGGTGCTTCAGGTGCCAGGGATACGGCCATGTGTCGCGTGGCTGCGCGCTTCCAGGCAGGAAGGATGCCTGCTGGAGGTGGGGGGGCGCGTCACACGTGGCCAAGGAGTGCAAGGCTCCCCCTCGGTGCCTGACTTGTACTGATAGGGGCGAAAAAGATGTCGCCCATGCTTCGGGGAGCGGTTCTTGCCCAATATTCAGGGCGGAGCTCCGGAGGTTGAGAGGTGGAAAGTGAAATTTCTACAGCTCAACCTCGGGAGAGGGAAGGAAGCCCAGAACCTTCTGATGCAGACTGCCAGGGAGAGGGGAGCCGATGTGTTGCTCATTAGTGAGCAACAAAAAATGTCCGAAAACTCTGCTTGGTACCAGGATGCATCAAGGAGGGCTGGGATCCTTGTCTGCAGCCCTGATTTGAGCATCGCGGAGTTCCTGGAGACCGACGCGGGGTTCGTTTGGGTGGAGGTGGCGGGGGTACGTGTGTACAGCTGCTACTTCTCCCCCAACGATCCTTTCGAGATTTTCGAGACCCAGATCTTCCTCCTTGAGGAAAGCCTCAAAGAGGCTAGTGGGCGGTCCCTTATTGCGGGTGACTTTAATAGTAAGTCGCCCGAGTGGGGAGAAGCCCGTCTGGACAGGAGGGGAATCTTGGTCGGTGAGATGGTCGCCAGGAATGACCTGATCGTGTTGAATCGGGGCAGGGATTTTACGTTCAGACGAGGAGCGGGGGGTCGATTATCGACCTCACGATTGCCGCGCCCCGTCTTGCCTCCAGGATAGGCGACTGGTGCGTCCTCGATGTAATAACATTGAGTGACCACCAGTGCATTGAGTTTAGCATCCAGGAACGGAGTCACCCAGTGAATACGGGAAGGGGCGGCAAGGTAAGGAGCCCCTCCTGGAACACAAAACGACTCAGAAAAGACAAGCTTCGGGAACATCTTGAAGAAACCAGGCTCATAGATGAGCTTGGTTGGGCAAGGTCTGCTGGGTCGTTGGAGGACACTGTGCGCGCGGCGAGGCGGAAAGTGGTCGCAGCATGCGACCACTCCATGCCTCGCCGCGGGCACAGGCGTACCGGGGACTCGATGTACTGGTGGAACGACCAGTTGTCCGTCCTGCGTCGAAAGTGCCTTACAGCGCGGCGGAGTTTTACCCGCTCAAAGGGTGATCCTCTGCTGCGCGAGGCATGGAAAAAAGCAAAATCAGCTCTGAGGCAAGGCATAAAAAAAAGCCGACTTCAGTGCTGGAAAGACTTGATCGGAGAAGTATAGAAGGATCCATGGGGTCTCGCCTTCAAAATAGTCACTAAGAGATTGGTGACTAGAAGAAAGACCCCGGGCCTGGATAGTGCCGATCGTGTCAAGTACATCGTGCGAAGCTTGTTCCCGCATGTAGAGCCGTTCCAAAGACAGGACCGAAGTTCCTGCGTGGTCCGGGGCGAAGAACTCTTCACTCTCGAAGAACTAAAGAGAGCGGGTGGAAGGCTCAAGGCAAACACAGCGCCGGGGATCGACGGGTTGCCGAACGAGATCCTCAAAGAGGTGATCGGGGTATACCCGGAGATGCTCCTAGAAGTCTTCAACTCCTGTCTTCGGGAGGGGAGGTTCTTCGCAGACTGGAAGAAGCAGAGGTTGGTCCTGCTGAGGAAAGGCAACAAACCTCTAGGGGATGCCTCATCGTATAGGCCAATATGTTTATTGGATACGATGGGGAAACTTCTGGAGGAAATGATCCTACAAAGACTACAGGGTCACATGGTCCGCGAGAATGGTCTCTCGGAAAACCAGTTCGGCTTTCGGAAAGGCAGGTCCACAGTCGACGCCATCCAGGCAGTGGTGGACATCGCCACTAAAGCAAGAAGAGGAACTGGTAAGCGTAAGGGATTCTGCGCGTTGATCAGCATTGACATACGCAATGCGTTTAATACCGCGAGATGGAACATCTGCATCGAGGCGATGGTGCGGAAAAAGGTTCCAGACTACCTGTTACGAATGATAGATGACTATCTGAGCGACAGGTGGGTGATATACGAGGGCGACAAATGGTCTCTCAAGGAAGAGATGACATGTGGCGCCCCTCAAGGGTCGCGGGTAGGTCCACTCGTCTGGAACGTCATGTACGACGATTTCCTGCGCATGGACCTGCCTGCTGGAACGAGCATCATCGGCTTCGCGGATGACGCACTTGTCGTGTGCGCCGCTGACGACGTCAAAATCCTGGAGCTGAGGATCAATGATAGTCTGTGGCGGGCAAAGCGTTGGTTGGATAGCAGATGCCTGAAAATGGCCCCTGAGAAGACCGAGGCTTTGCTGGTCACAGACAGGAGATCCTTCAAATACCCGAGGATCGTTCTCGGGGAACATGAAATCAAGTAAAAAAAGAGCATTAAGTACCTGGGTGTGCAGTTGGATCGAAGGCTTAGCTTCGGCGAACACCTGCAGATCGCGACTGCCAAAGCCATCCAGTGTGGGGCCGCCCTGACTCGGCTCATGCCCAACATTGGTGGTCCTAGGGAAGCTAAGAGAAGGCTGGTGGCGAGCGTGGTAAATTCGAAGCTGCTTTATGCAGCTCCGATCTGGACAAGTGCCCTTAACAACCATGCTATCCTGAAGAAGCTGTTCTCGGCACAGAGAGGTGTGGTGATGAGAATTGTCTCAGCATACCGAACTGTGTCGACGAGTGCTGTGCTGGTCCTGGCGAGCGTCCCGCCAATAGATTTATTGGCGGAGGAAAGGCAGGAGACCTTTCAGCTTCGCAAGGAGCTTACCTGCGCCGACCTGCAGGAAATCGCTCGCGCGAAGGAGGCCATCCGCAAGGATGGAAGGCGCAGACTCGTCGAGAAATGGCAGACGAGATGGCATGGTGACCAAACCGGGAGATGGACACACCGTCTGATCCCGGAGCTCGCCACCTGGCTGGATAGAAAGCACGGTCAAGTCGGCTTTTACCTGGCGCAAGCGCTTTCGGGCCATGGTTGCTTTAATGCGTACCTGAAGCGCTTCAAAAAAAGAGACGATGAGTCGTGCCGCTACTGCGGTTCCCTTGTGGATAATGCAGAGCACGCACTCTTCGTCTGCGCAAAGTGGGGCGCGGCAAGGGAGGCCCTCGGTCAGGCAGTGGGTGCCGAGCTCACTCCTGACACGATGGTCTCTCTCATGCTCCAGTCTGAACAGATTTGGATGTTTATCGAGTCATTCGTCACCCTGGTGATGAAGGCGAGGGAGCTCGATGAGCGTGCAGAGCGTGGCAACAATGGGGGCCAGTAGAAATCGCATCGGGGCCTACACCCGCGGTCCTGCGTCTTGGGCGGACTTGGCTGTTCGCGTCGACCGGGGGAGGAATCTCCTTATTCCTTTTCTGGTTGGCGCGGTTGGCCGGCCTGCCTAACGGGCGTGTGCCCGCGGATGGGAATCCCGGGCGAACGGACGACGGAAGAGTCGTACGCGTCTTTAAGCTAGAACCAACTGCCCGCGAAGTTTAAAGCCGAAAGGCGTTTCCGCGGGCGGTGCATTGGTTCGCGAGAGGGGGTTTTTTGGTTTTAACAGGTATGCCTAAACCCGTCCTAGGAGAGTCCTGTACAACGTCTATAAAAGATTTCGCCATTTTTCCTCCTCACAAAAAAAAAAAAAAAAAAAAAATTAAATTTAATAAATATCAATAAAATTATATTAATTAAATATATATAATATTAATTATATTTAACCAAATATTAATAATTTATATATTTAAATTAATACACTATAAATTTAATTATTAATTAAATAAATTAATTTTATATAATAAGTTTAACCGCTATTGCTGGCACTTATTTTAATTTATAATTAATAAATTTTACAAGTTATAAATTTCTTTAATAACTAATTTTAATTATTAAAATAAATATTATTTATTTAATATATATTTAAACTAAAATTTATATATTATTTTAAACTTATAAATTAATAATAAACAAAAATTAATTTTATAATTTTTATAAAATTTTTTAAATTTTATTATTTATTATATTTCTATTAAATTATAATACTATAATAATATATTATATTATTATAATATTAACTAAAATATAATAATTTAAATAAACTATTCATATATTCATATAATCATAAATCTATATAACTATATAACTATATAACTATATAACTATATAACTATATAACTATATAACTATATAACTATAACTATATAACTATATAACTATATAACTATAACTATATATATTTATTGTTATATAAATTATGTTATATATTAATAAAATTAATATAATATATAAATATATAAGTATATAATGATATATATATATACATATATATTTATTGTTATATAAATTAATATTATATATTAATAAAATTAATATAATATATAAATATATAAATATATAAGTATATAACTATATATATATATATATATATATATTTATTGTTATATAAATTATGTTATATATTAATAAAATTAATATAATATATAAATATATAAGTATAATTTAATTATAAAATGAATTAACATTTATAAATCAAATATATTTAATTTAAATAATAAGAAAAATTCTTATTATTATTTTTTATATTCAATCCAATAAATTTTTTATACATACCCCCCATATCATTTCATTCTAGATAATAAATTAGGCCCAATTTAATAATATTTAGGGTAAATATTATTTTTATTAATTATTTTATTTTATTATAATATATTTTTATTTTATTTTTTTTTTCTCCTAATAATATTTATAAAAAAAATCAGTCCCCCACCCCAAAATCATCAAAAACCAAACATTTTGGGCCAAAACCCAAACATTTTGGGCCAAAACCCAAACATTTTGGGCCAAAACCCAAACATCTTTTAAACAAAAATTAAATATCACCCCAAATTAAAATTATTATAAATAAAAAACTAAATAATTTTATAAAAAAAAAAAAAGTTCAATAAATAAATAAATTAATAAAAAAATATTAAATTATTTAACAAATTATTATAATAATTAATACATCTAAATAAAGTTAATAGAAAATTTAAATTTCTATAAAATATTTTCAAAATATTTACTTTATCAAGTTCATTAACTTTAAATTAAAAAATTTAATAATAGTTAAATTTATTTTATAAATTTTTTAAATTTGCAATTTAATGTTTTTAATAATAAACTATAAAACTTTTAAATTAAAATTTTATAAATAACTAAATTAAAATTATATAATTAATTCAATTAATAAAATTATCTAAATTTGTTGATTCAATAACAATAGGTATAAACCTATGATTAGTCCCACAAAGCTCTGAACATTGTCCATAAAATAAACCTGGACGATTAATATATAAATTAACTTGATTAATACGACCAGGAATTGCATCAACTTTAAACCCTAAAGAAGGAACAGTAAAAGAATGAATTACATCTACAGAACTTACTAATAAACGAATTTGTATATTTATAGGCAAAACTAAATTATTGTCAACATCTAATAAACGAAATCTTATATTTAATAAATCTTTATTTATATAAGAATCAAAATTTAAATTTATAAAATCAGAATATTCATAACTTCAATATCACTGATGACCTAAACATTTAACAGATATAAGAGGAATATACATTTCATCTATTAAATACAAAATCTTTAAAGATGGTAATGCTAATAAAATTAAAATAATTATAGGAAAAACTGTCCAAATAATCTCAATTGACTGATTTTTTAAAAATAAATTAACATACCTATTTAATAAAACTTTTAAAATCAAATAAAAAATTATAACTAAAATCATTAAATCAATTAATAATAAATAATCATGAAATTTAATTAATCATTCCATTATAGGAGACCCAGAATCTTGAAGATTTATATAAAATCAATTACACATTTTTTTTTACTTATTTATATATATATATATATTAATCTAATACAATACTAATTAAAGATACCTCATCATAAGAATGATTTAAAGGAGGATAATTATTTAATCATTCAATTGATGATCTTAAATAACATTTAAATAAAATTAAACGTTTCACACAAAACCTTTCCCAAAAAATATAAACTATTAATAAAATTCTTATAATTGAAATTATTGAACCAATAGAAGAAACAATATTTCAAAATAAATATATATCAGGATAATCAGAATAACGACGAGGTATACCCCCTAACCCTAAAAAATGTTGAGGAAAAAATGTTAAATTAACTCCTATAAATATTAAATAAAACTGAACTTTTAATAAATTTAAATTTATAACTAAACCAGTAAATAAAGGATACCAAAAAATAAACCCTCCCATAATAGAAAAAACTGCTCCTATAGATAAAACATAATGAAAATGAGCAACAACATAATATGTATCATGTAAAATAATATCAATTGATGAATTAGATAATAAAACTCCTGTTAATCCTCCTAAAGAAAATAAAAAAATAAATCCTAATGATCAAATTATAGTCAAATTATAATCAATTTTTGCTCCATATATAGTAGCCAATCACCTAAAAATTTTAATACCTGTAGGAACAGCAATAATTATAGTAACTGATGTATAATAAGCCCGTGTATCAATATCTATACCAACAGTAAATATATGATGCCCTCATACAATAAACCCTAATATACCAATTGAAATTATAGCATATATCATACCCAATGAGCCAAAAGTAAATTTTTTACCACATTCAGAATAAATTATATGAGAAATTATACCAAACCCTGGCAAAATTAAAATATAAACTTCTGGATGACCAAAAAATCAAAATAAATGTTGATATAAAACTGGATCCCCACCCCCTATAGGATCAAAAAAAGTAGTATTTAAATTACGATCAAATAATAATATAGTAATACCCCCAGCTAAAACAGGTAAAGACAATAATAATAAAATAGTAGTTAATAAAATTGATCAAGAAAATAAAGTAATTTTTTCTATTCTTATTATTACAGGACGTATATTTAAAATTGTAGTAATAAAATTAATTGAACCTAAAATTGATGAAATCCCACTTAAATGTAATGAAAAAATTAATAAATCAACAGAAAACAATACATGCCCAATATTAAATGATAATGGGGGATAAACAGTTCACCCTGTACCTGCCCCTTGATCAATAAATATACTTATAATTAATAAGATAAAAGAAGGGACTAATAATCAAAATCTTATATTATTTATTCGAGGAAAAGACATATCTGGAGAAGACAATATTAATGGAATTAAATAATTACCAAACCCCCCTAATATTAAAGGTATAACTATAAAAAAAATTATAATAAAGGCATGAGAAGTAACAATAGAATTATAAATTTGATCATTACCAATTTACTGCCCTTTTATTCCTAACTCAATACGTATAATTTTTCGTAAATCTTCGCAAACCTTTGCACTCCAAATACCAAATATATAATATAATACTCCAATATCTTTATGTTTAGTTGAATAAAACCATTTAATAAAATTTTTAAAATAAATTTTATTCAATTCATTGTAAATGAATTATTTTATTTAATAAACTAAAAATTTAATTTAATAAAAAAGTAATATGTCTGATTAAGGTAATAAATTGTAAATTTATTTAAGAATATAAAAAAATATTCTATTACTAATAAAAATAAATTTTAATTCAATTATATTTTACTCATTAATAATAATAAGAATTATTCTAGGTATTAATACTACCTCAATTTTATTTTTTTGAATATCAATTGAAATTAATATAATATCATTTATCCCAATAATATTATTTTTAAATAAATTTTATAATGACTCATCAATAAAATACTTTTTACTTCAAAGATTTAGATCCTCAATAATATTATTTTTTTATTTTAATATACACTTAATATAACTGTTATTCTCGTATTTGACAACTTAGATAATAAACGATTCAATATACCATGAAAAGATGAAACCGAACAATATAACTTCGTGCTTAATCTACGAAAATGTAAATACGATTTTTCAGTTTATTAAGCATGCACGATTCAAGGTTCGAAACCAAATATTACTCAAACATTGCATAGTATGTTAACATTTTTTCTTCTCGTTAAGCTAAAAACTGTTATTTTTATATTTGATATTTTTGATGATACACGATTCGATATAGAAAAAAACGAAAAAAGCAAGCAATAAAACTTTTTGTTTAACATACGAAAATGCGAATACTTTTTTTAGGATTTCGACAAAATGCTTTTTTTTAGGTTCGACACTAGACAATATGCAAACATAGCATAATATGTGAATATCTTCACTTCTCGTGATGGTAAAAACAGTTACTCGCATATTTGATATTTTTGATAATACACGATTCAATATAGCATGAAAAGATGAAACCGAAAAATATAACTTCGTGCTTAATCTACGAAAATGTAAATACGATTTTTCAGTTTATTAAGCATGCACGTTTCAAGTGTCGATACTAAAAATTACTAAAACATTGCGTAGTATGTGAACCTTTTTACTTCTCGTGATGCTAAAAACAGTTACTCGCATATTTGATATGTTTGATAATACACGATTTAATATAGCATAAAAGGATGAAAGCGAACAATAAAACTTCTTGTTTAACATACGAAAATGCGAATACCATTTTTAGGTTTTTGACAAAATTCACTTTTTCAGGTTCGACACTAGACAATATGCAAACATTGCATTATATGTGAACATTTTTACTTCTCGTGATGCTAAAAACAGTTACTCGCATATTTGATATGTTTGATAATACACGATTTAATATAGCATAAAAGGATGAAAGCGAACAATAAAACTTCTTGTTTAACATACGAAAATGCGAATACGATTTTTAGGTTTTTGACAAAATTCACTTTTTCAGGTTCGACACTAGACAATATGCAAACATTGCATTATATGTGAACATTTTTACTTCTCGTGACGCCAAAAACAGTTACTCGCATATTTGATATGTTTGATAATACACGATTTAATATAGCATAAAAGGATGAAAGCGAACAATAAAACTTCTTGTTTAACATACGAAAATGCGAATACGATTTTTATGTTTTTGACAAAATTCACTTTTTCAGGTTCGACATATTCGTTCATATGCAAACATTGCATTATATGTGAACATTTTCACTTCTCGTGACGCTAAAAACTGTTATTCTGGTATTTGACATCTTCGATAATACACGATTCAATACAGCATAAAATGTAGAAGGCGAACAATAAAACATCTTGTTTAACATACGAAAATCGGAATACGATTTTTAGGATTTCGACAAAATGCTTTATTTTGGGTTCGACACTAGACAATATGCAAACATAGCATAATATGTGAATATCTTCACTTCTCGTGAGGGTAAAAACAGTTACTCGCATATTTGATATTTTTGATAATACACGATTCAATATAGCATGAAATGATAAAACCGAATAATATAACTTCGTGCTTAACTTACGAAAATGTAAATACGATTTTTCTGTTCATTAAGCATGCACGTTTCAAGTGTCGAAACCAAATTCTTCTCGTTAAGCTAAAAACTGTTATTTTTATATTTGATATTTTTGATGATACACGATTCGATATAGAAAAAAACGAAAAAAGCAAGCAATAAAACTTTTTGTTTAACATACGAAAATGCGAATACTTTTTTTAGGATTTCGACAAAATGCTTTTTTTTAGGTTCGACACTAGACAATATGCAAACATAGCATAATATGTGAATATCTTCACTTCTCGTGATGGTAAAAACAGTTACTCGCATATTTGATATTTTTGATGATACACGATTCGATATAGAAAAAAACGAAAAAAGCAAGCAATAAAACTTTTTGTTTAACATACGAAAATGCGAATACGATTTTTATGTTTTTGACAAAATTCACTTTTTCAGGTTCGACACTAGACAATATGCAAACATTGCATTATATGTGAACATTTTCACTTCTCGTGACGCCAAAAACAGTTACTCGCATATTTGATATGTTTGATAATACACGATTTAATATAGCATAAAAGGATGAAAGCGAACAATAAAACTTCTTGTTTAACATACGAAAATGCGAATACGATTTTTATGTTTTTGACAAAATTCACTTTTTCAGGTTCGACATATTCGTTCATATGCAAACATTGCATTATATGTGAACATTTTCACTTCTCGTGACGCTAAAAACTGTTATTCTGGTATTTGACATCTTCGATAATACACGATTCAATATAGCATAAAAGGATGAAAGCGAACAATAAAACTTCTTGTTTAACATACGAAAATGCGAATACCATTTTTAGATTTTTGACAAAATTCACTTTTTCAGGTTCGACACTAGACAATATGCAAACATTGCATATGTGAACATTTTCACTTCTCGTGACGCTAAAAACTGTTATTCTGGTATTTGAAATTTTCGATAATACACGATTCCATATAGTATGAAAAGATTAAACCGAGCAATATAACTTCGTGCTTAATCTACGATAATGTAAATACGATTTTTCAGTTTATTAAGCATGCACGTTTCAAGTGTCGATACTAAAAATTACTAAAACATTGCGTAGTATGTGAACCTTTTTACTTCTCGTGACGCCAAAAACAGTTACTCGCATATTTGATATGTTTGATAATACACGATTTAATATAGCATAAAAGGATGAAAGCGAACAATAAAACTTCTTGTTTAACATACGAAAATGCGAATACCATTTTTAGGTTTTTGACAAAATTCACTTTTTCAGGTTCGACACTAGACAATATGCAAACATTGCATTATATGTGAACATTTTTACTTCTCGTGACGCCAAAAACAGTTACTCGCATATTTGATATGTTTGATAATACACGATTTAATATAGCATAAAAGGATGAAAGCGAACAATAAAACTTCTTGTTTAACATACGAAAATGCGAATACGATTTTTATGTTTTTGACAAAATTCACTTTTTCAGGTTCGACACTAGACAATATGCAAACATTGCATTATATGTGAACATTTTTACTTCTCGTGACGCCAAAAACAGTTACTCGCATATTTGATATGTTTGATAATACACGATTTAATATAGCATAAAAGGATGAAAGCGAACAATAAAACTTCTTGTTTAACATACGAAAATGCGAATACGATTTTTATGTTTTTGACAAAATTCACTTTTTCAGGTTCGACATATTCGTTCATATGCAAACATTGCATTATATGTGAACATTTTCACTTCTCGTGACGCTAAAAACTGTTATTCTGGTATTTGACATCTTCGATAATACACGATTCAATACAGCATAAAAGGATGAAAGCGAACAATAAAAGTTCATGTTTAACATACGAAAATGCGAATACGATTTTTAGGATTTCGACAAAATGCTTTATTTTGGGCTCGACACTAGACAATATGCAAACATAGCATAATATGTGAATATCTTCACTTCCCGTGAGGATAAAAACAGTTACTCGCATATTTGATATTTTTGATAATACACGATTCAATATAGCATGAAAAGATGAAACCGAAAAATATAACTTCGTGCTTAATCTACGAAAATGTAAATACGATTTTTCAGTTTATTAAGCATGCACGTTTCAAGTGTCGATACTAAAAATTACTAAAACATTGCGTAGTATGTGAACCTTTTTACTTCTCGTGATGCTAAAAACAGTTACTCGCATATTTGATATGTTTGATAATACACGATTTAATATAGCATAAAAGGATGAAAGCGAACAATAAAACTTCTTGTTTAACATACGAAAATGCGAATACGATTTTTAGATTTTTGACAAAATTCACTTTTTCAGGTTCGACACTAGACAATATGCAAACATTGCATTATATGTGAACATTTTCACTTCTCGTGACGCTAAAAACTGTTATTCTGGTATTTGAAATTTTTGATAATACACGATTCAATATAGCATAAAAAGGTGAAACCGAATAATATAACTTCGTGTTTAACATAGGAAAATGCGAATACGATTTTTAGGATTTCGACAAAATGCTTTATTTTGGTTTCGACACTAGACAATATGCAAACATAGCATAATATGTGAATATCTTCACTTCTCGTGATGGTAAAAACAGTTACTCGCATATTTGATATTTTTGATGATACACGATTCGATATAGAAGAAAACGAAAAAAGCAAGCAATAAAACTTTTTGTTTAACATACGAAAATGCGAATACGATTTTTATGTTTTTGACAAAATTCACTTTTTCAGGTTCGACACTAGACAATATGCAAACATTGCATTATATGTGAACATTTTCACTTCTCGTGACGCCAAAAACAGTTACTCGCATATTTGATATGTTTGATAATACACGATTTAATATAGCATAAAAGGATGAAAGCGAACAATAAAACTTCTTGTTTAACATACGAAAATGCGAATACGATTTTTATGTTTTTGACAAAATTCACTTTTTCAGGTTCGACATATTCGTTCATATGCAAACATTGCATTATATGTGAACATTTTCACTTCTCGTGACGCTAAAAACTGTTATTCTGGTATTTGACATCTTCGATAATGCACGATTCAATATAGCATAAAAGGATGAAAGCGAACAATAAAACTTCTTGTTTAACATACGAAAATGCGAATACCATTTTTAGATTTTTGACAAAATTCACTTTTTCAGGTTCGACACTAGACAATATGCAAACATTGCATTATATGTGATCATTTTCACTTCTCGTGACGCTATAAACTGTTATTCTGGTATTTGAAATTTTCGATAATACACGATTCCATATAGTATGAAAAGATTAAACCGAGCAATATAACTTCGTGCTTAATCTACTATAATGTAAATACGATTTTTCAGTTTATTAAGCATGCACGTTTCAAGAGTCGATACTAAAAATTACTAAAACATTGCGTAGTATGTGAACCTTTTTACTTCTCGTGATTCTAAAAACTGTTACTCGCATATTTGATATGTTTGATAATACACGATTTAATATAGCATAAAAGGATGAAAGCGAACAATAAAACTTCTTGTTTAACATACGATAATGCGAATACCATTTTTAGATTTTTGACAAAATTCACTTTTTCAGGTTCGACACTAGACAATATGCAAACATTGCATATGTGAACATTTTCACTTCTCGTGACGCCAAAAACAGTTACTCGCATATTTGATATGTTTGATAATACATGATTTAATATAGCATAAAAGGATGAAAGCGAACAATAAAACTTCTTGTTTAACATACGAAAATGCGAATACGATTTTTATGTTTTTGACAAAATTCACTTTTTCAGGTTCGACATATTCGTTCATATGCAAACATTGCATTATATGTGAACATTTTTACTTCTCGTGATGCTAAAAACTGTTATTCTGGTATTTGACATCTTCGATAATACACGATTCAATATAGCATAAAATGATGAAAGCGAACAATAAAACTTCTTGTTTAACATACGAAAATGGGAATACGATTTTTAGGATTTCGACAAAATGCTTTATTTTGTGTTCGACACTAGACAATATGCAAACATAGCATAATATGTGAATATCTTCACTTCCCGTGAGGGTAAAAACAGTTACTCGCATATTTGATATTTTTGAGAATACACGATTCAATATAGCATGAAAAGATGAAACCGAAAAATATAACTTCGTGCTTAATCTACGAAAATGTAAATACGATTTTTCAGTTTATTAAGCATGCACGTTTCAAGTGTCGATACTAAAAATTACTAAAACATTGCGTAGTATGTGAACCTTTTTACTTCTCGTGATGCTAAAAACAGTTACTCGCATATTTGATATGTTTGATAATACACGATTTAATATAGCATAAAAGGATGAAAGCGAACAATAAAACTTCTTGTTTAACATACGAAAATGCGAATACCATTTTTAGGTTTTTGACAAAATTCACTTTTTCAGGTTCGACACTAGACAATATGCAAACATTGCATTATATGTGAACATTTTCACTTCTCGTGACGCTAAAAACTGTTATTCTGGTATTTGACATTTTCGATAATACACGATTCAATATAGCATAAAAGGATGAAAGCGAACAATAAAACTTTTTGTTTAACATACGAAAATGCGAATACGATTTTTAGGATTTCGACAAAATGCTTTATTTTGGGTTCGACACTAGACAATATGCAAACATAGCATAATATGTGAATATCTTCACTTCTCGTGAGGGTAAAAACAGTTACTCGCATATTTGATATTTTTGATAATACACGATTCAATATAGCATGAAAAGGTGAAACCGAATAATATAACTTCGTGCTTAACCTACGAAAATGTAAATACGATTTTTCAGTTTATTAAGCATGCACGTTTCAAGGTTCGAAACCAAATTCTTCTCGTTAAGCTAAAAACTGTTATTTTTATATTTGATATTTTTGATGATACACGATTCGATATAGAAAAAAACGAAAAAAGCAAGCAATAAAACTTTTTGTTTAACATACGAAAATGCGAATACTTTTTTTAGGATTTCGACAAAATGCTTTTTTTTAGGTTCGACACTAGACAATATGCAAACATAGCATAATATGTGAATATCTTCACTTCTCGTGATGGTAAAAACAGTTACTCGCATATTTGATATTTTTGATGATACACGATTCGATATAGAAAAAAACGAAAAAAGCAAGCAATAAAACTTTTTGTTTAACATACGAAAATGCGAATACGATTTTTATGTTTTTGACAAAATTCACTTTTTCAGGTTCGACACTAGACAATATGCAAACATTGCATTATATGTGAACATTTTCACTTCTCGTGACGCCAAAAACAGTTACTCGCATATTTGATATGTTTGATAATACACGATTTAATATAGCATAAAAGGATGAAAGCGAACAATAAAACTTCTTGTTTAACATACGAAAATGCGAATACGATTTTTAGATTTTTGACAAAATTCACTTTTTCAGGTTCGACATATTCGTTCATATGCAAACATTGCATTATATGTGAACATTTTCACTTCTCGTGACGCTAAAAACTGTTATTCTGGTATTTGACATCTTCGATAATACACGATTCAATATAGCATAAAAGGATGAAAGCGAACAATAAAACTTCTTGTTTAACATACGAAAATGCGAATACCATTTTTAGATTTTTGACAAAATTCACTTTTTCAGGTTCGACACTAGACAATATGCAAAC
The DNA here is from genome assembly GCA_030998225.1 of Diplolepis rosae. NCBI lineage: Eukaryota > Metazoa > Arthropoda > Insecta > Hymenoptera > Diplolepididae > Diplolepis > Diplolepis rosae. The sequence goes on along the minus strand of JAPYXD010000713.1, from coordinate 1,309,552 downwards.
ATTGCATTATATGTGAACATTTTCACTTCTCGTGACGCTAAAAACTGTTATTCTGGTATTTGAAATTTTCGATAATACACGATTCCATATAGTATGAAAAGATTAAACCGAGCAATATAACTTCGTGCTTAATCTACGATAATGTAAATACGATTTTTCAGTTTATTAAGCATGCACGTTTCAAGTGTCGATACTAAAAATTACTAAAACATTGCGTAGTATGTGAACCTTTTTACTTCTCGTGATGCTAAAAACAGTTACTCGCATATTTGATATTTTTGATAGTACACGATTCAATATAGCATAAAAGGATGAAAGCGAACAATAAAAATTCTTGTTTAACATACGAAAATGCGAATACGATTTTTAGGTTTTTGACAAAATTCACTTTTATAGGTTCGACACTAGACAATATGCAAACATTGCATTATATGTGAACATTTTTGCTTCTCGTTAAGCTAAAAACTGTTATTTTTATATTTGATATTTTTGATGATACACGATTCGATATAGTATGAAAAGATTAAACCGAACAATATAACTTCGTGCTTAACCTACTAAAATGTAAATACGATTTTTCAGTTTATTAAGCATGCACGTTTCAAGTGTCGATACTAAAAATTACTAAAACATTGCGTAGTATGTGAGCTTTTTACTTCTCGTGATGCTAAAAACAGTTATTTTTATATTTGATATTTTTGATGATACACGATTCGATATAGAAAAAAACGAAAAAAGCAAGCAATAAAACTTTTTGTTTAACATACGAAAATGCGAATACTTTTTTTAGGATTTCGACAAAATGCTTTTTTTTAGGTTCGACACTAGACAATATGCAAACATAGCATAATATGTGAATATCTTCACTTCTCGTGAGGGTAAAAACAGTTACTGTAAAAAGGTTCACATACTATGCAATGTTTTAGTAATTTTTAGTATCGACACTTGAAACGTGCATGCTTAATAAACTGCAAAATCGTATTTACATTTGCGTAGGTTAAGCACGAAGTTATATTGTTCGGTTTAAACTTTTCATGCTATATTGAATCGTGTATTATCAAAAATTTCAAATACCAGAATAACAGTTTTTAGCGTCACGAGAAGTGAAAATGTTCACATATAATGCAATGTTTGCATATGAACGAATATGTCGAACCTGAAAAAGTGAATTTTGTCAAAAATCTAAATATCGTATTCGCATTTTCGTATGTTAAACAAGAAGTTTTATTGTTCGCTTTCATCCTTTTATGCTATATTGAATCGTGTATTATCGAAGATGTCAAATACCAGAATAACAGTTTTTAGCGTCACGAGAAGTGAAAATGTTCACATATAATGCAATGTTTGCATATGAACGAATATGTCGAACCGGAAAAGTGAATTTTGTCAAAAACATAAAAATCGTATTCGCATTTTCGTATGCTAAACAAGAAGTTTTATTGCTTGCTTTTTTCGTTTTTTTCTATATCGAATTGTGTATCATCAAAAATATCAAATATGCGAGTAACTGTTTTTACCATCACGAGAAGTGAAAATGTTCACATATAATGCAATGTTTGCATATTGTCTAGTGTCGAACCTGAAAAAGTGAATTTTGTCAAAAACATAAAAATCGTATTCGCATTTTCGTATGTTAAACAAGAAGTTTTATTGTTCGCTTTCATCCTTTTATGCTATATTGAATCGTGTATTATCGAAGATGTCAAATACCAGAATAACAGTTTTTAGCGTCACGAGAAGTGAAGATGTTCACATATAATGCAATGTTTGCATATGAACGAATATGTCGAACCGGAAAAGTGAATTTTGTCAAAAACATAAAAATCGTATTCGCATTTTCGTATGCTAAACAAGAAGTTTTATTGCTTGCTTTTTTCGTTTTTTTCTATATCGAATTGTGTATCATCAAAAATATCAAATATGCGAGTAACTGTTTTTACCATCACGAGAAGTGAAAATGTTCACATATAATGCAATGTTTGCATATTGTCTAGTGTCGAACCTGAAAAAGTGAATTTTGTCAAAAACATAAAAATCGTATTCGCATTTTCGTATGTTAAACAAAAAGTTTTATTGCTTGCTTTTTTCGTTTTTTTCTATATCGAATCGTGTATCATCAAAAATATCAAATATGCGAGTAACTGTTTTTACCATCACGAGAAGTGAAGATATTCACATATTATGCTATGTTTGCATATTGTCTAGTGTCGAACCTAAAAAAAAGCATTTTGTCGAAATCCTAAAAAAAGTATTCGCATTTTCGTATGTTAAACAAAAAGTTTTATTGCTTGCTTTTTTCGTTTTTTTCTATATCGAATCGTGTATCATCAAAAATATCAAATATAAAAATAACAGTTTTTAGCTTAACGAGAAGAAAAAATGTTAACATACTATGCAATGTTTGAGTAATATTTGGTTTCGAACCTTGAATCGTGCATGCTTAATAAACTGAAAAATCGTATTTACATTTTCGTAGATTAAGCACGAAGTTATATTTTTCGGTTTCATCTTTTCATGCTATATTGAATCGTTTATTATCGAAGTTGTCAAATACGAGAATAACAGTTATTAGCTTCACGAGAAGTAAAAATTTTCACATACTATGCAATGTTTGTATATAGTCTGGTGTCGAACCTAAAAAAGTAAATTTTGTCAAAAACCTAAAAATCGTATTCGCATTTTCGTATTTTAAACAAAAAGTTTTATTGTTTGCTTTCTTCGTTTTTTGCTATATTGAATCGTGTATGATCGAAGTTGTCAAATACGAGAATAACAGTTATTAGCTTCACGGGAAGTAAAAATGATCACATACTACACATACACAAGTAATGTTTGGTTTCGAACCTTGAAACGTGCATGCTTAATAAACTGCAAAATCGTATTTACATTTGCGTAGGTTAAGCACGAAGTTATATTGTTCGGTTTAATCTTTTCATACTATATTGAATCGTGTATTATCGAAAATGTCAAATACCAGAATAACAGTTTTTAGCGTCACGAGAAGTGAAAATGTTCACATATAATGCAATGTTTGCATATTGTCTAGTGTCTTAACTAAAAATGTGAATTTTGTCAAAAACCTAAAAATCGTATTCGCATTTTCGTATGTTAAACAAGAAGTTTTATTGTTCGCTTTCATCCTTTTATGCTATATTAAATCGTGTATTATCAAACATATCAAATATGCGAGTAACTGTTTTTAGCATCACGAGAAGTAAAAAGGTTCACATACTACGCAATGTTTTAGTAATTTTTAGTATCGAACCTTGAAACGTGCATGCTTAATAAACTGAAAAATCGTATTTACATTATCGTAGATTAAGCACGAAGTTATATTGCTCGGTTTAATCTTTTCATACTATATGGAATCGTGTATTATCGAAAATTTCAAATACCAGAATAACAGTTTTTAGCGTCACGAGAAGTGAAAATGTTCACATATAATGCAATGTTTGCATATGAACGAATATGTCGAACCTGAAAAAGTGAATTTTGTCAAAAATCTAAAAATGGTATTCGCATTTTCGTATGTTAAACAAGAAGTTTTATTGTTCGCTTTCATCCTTTTATGCTATATTAAATCGTGTATTATCAAACATATCAAATATGCGAGTAACTGTGTTTGGCGTCACGAGAAGTGAAAATGTTCACATATAATGAAATGTTTGCATATTGTCTAGTGTGGAACCTGAAAAAAGTGAATTTTGTCAAAAACATAAAAATGGTATTCGCATTTTCGTATGTTAAACAAAAAGTTTTATTGCTTGCTTTTTTCGTTTTTTTCTATATCGAATCGTGTATTATCAAAAATATCAAATATGCGAGTAACTGTTTTTACCCTCACGAGATGTGAAGATATTCACATATTATGCATATTGTCTAGTGTCGAACCCAAAATAAAGCATTTTGTCGAAATCCTAAAAATCGTATTCGCATTTTCGTATGTTGAACAAAAAGTTTTATTGATTGCTTTTTTCGTTTTTTTCTATATCGAATCGTGTATCATCAAAAATATCAAATATAAAAATAACAGTTTTTAGCTTCACGAGAAGAAAAAATGTTAACATACTATGCAATGTTTGAGTAATATTTGGTTTCGAACCTTGAATCGTGCATGCTTAATAAACTGAAAAATCGTATTTACATTTTCGTAGATTAAGCACGAAGTTATATTTTTCGGTTTCATCTTTTCATGCTATATTGAATCGTTTATTATCGAAGTTGTCAAATACGAGAATAACAGTTATTAGCTTCACGAGAAGTAAAAATTTTCACATACTATGCAATGTTTGTATATAGTCTCGTGTCGAACCTAAAAAAGTAAATTTTGTCAAAAACCTAAAAATCGTATTCGCATTTTCGTATGTTAAACAAGAAGTTTTATTGTTCGCTTTCATCCGTTTATGCTATATTGAATCGTGTATTATCGAAGATGTCAAATACCAGAATAACAGTTTTTAGCGTCACGAGAAGTGAAAATATTCACATATTATGCAATGTTTGAGTAATATTTGGTTTCGAACCTTGAATCGTGCATGCTTAATAAACTGCAAAATCGTGTTTACATTTCCGTAAGTTAAGCACTAAGTTATATTTTTCGGTTTCATCTTTTCATGCTATATTGAATCGTTTATTATCGAAGTTGTCAAATACGAGAATAACAGTTATTAGCTTCACGAGAAGTAAAAATTTTCACATACTATGCAATGTTTGTATATTGTCTAGTGTCGAACCTATAAAAGTGAATTTTGTCAAAAACCTAAAAATCGTATTCGCATTTTCGTATTTTAAACAAAAAGTTTTATTGTTTGCTTTCATCCTTTTATGCTATATTGAATCGTGTATCATCAAAAATATCAAATATAAAAATAACAGTTTTTAGCGTCACGAGAAGTAAAAATGTTCACATATAATGCAATGTTTGCATATTGTCTAGTGTCGAACCTGAAAAAGTGAATTTTGTCAAAAACCTAAAAATGGTATTCGCATTTTCGTATGTTAAACAAGAAGTTTTATTGTTCGCTTTCATCCTTTTATGCTATATTGAATCGTGTATTATCGAAGATGTCAAATACCAGAATAACAGGTTTTAGCGTCACGAGAAGTGAAAATGTTCACATATTATGCAATGTTTGCATATTGTCTAGTGTCGAACCTGAAAAAGTGAATTTTGTCAAAAACCTAAAAATGGTATTCGCATTTTCGTATGTTAAACAAGAAGTTTTATTGTTCGCTTTCATCCTTTTATGCTATATTAAATCGTGTATTATCAAACATATCAAATATGCGAGTAACTGTTTTTAGCATCACGAGAAGTAAAAAGGTTCACATACTACGCAATGTTTTAGTAATTTTTAGTATCGACACTTGAAACGTGCATGCTTAATAAACTGAAAAATCGTATTTACATTTTCGTAGGTTAAGCACGAAGTTATATTATTCGGTTTCACCTTTTCATGCTATATTGAATCGTGTATTATCAAAAATATCAAATATGCGAGTAACTGTTTTTACCCTCACGAGAAGTGAAGATATTCACATATTATGCTATGTTTGCATATTGTCTAGTGTCGAACCTGAAAAAGTGAATTTTGTCAAAAATCTAAAAATGGTATTCGCATTTTCGTATGTTAAACAAGAAGTTTTATTGTTCGCTTTCATCCTTTTATGCTATATTGAATCGTGTATTATCGAAGATGTCAAATACCAGAATAACAGTTTTTAGCGTCACGAGAAGTGAAAATGTTCACATATAATGCAATGTTTGTATATTGTCTTGTGTCGATCCTAAAAAAGTGAATTTTGTCAAAAACCTAAAAATCGTATTCGCATTTTCGTATTTTAAACAAAAAGTTTTATTGTTTGCTTTCATCCTTTTATGCTATATTGAATCGTGTATCATCAAAAATATCAAATATAAAAATAACAGTTTTTAGCGTCACGAGAAGTAAAAATGTTCACATATAATGCAATGTTTGCATATTGTCTAGTGTAGTACCTGAAAAAGTGAATTTTGTCAAAAACCTAAAAATCGTATTCGCATTTTCGTATGTTAAACAAGAAGTTTTATTGTTCGCTTTCATCTTTTCATGCTATATTGAATCGTGTATTATCGAAGATGTCAAATACCAGAATAACAGGTTTTAGCGTCACGAGAAGTGAAAATGTTCACATATTATGCAATGTTTGTGTAATATTTGGTTTCGAACCTTGAATCGTGCATGCTTAATAAACTGCAAAATCGTATTTACATTTCCGTAGGTTAAGCACGAAGTTATATTTTGCGGTTTCATCCTTTCATGCTATATTGAATCGTTTATTATCGAAGTTGTCAAATACGAGAATAACAGTTATTAGCTTCACGAGAAGTAAAAATTTTCACATACTATGCAATGTTTGTATAAAGTCTGGTGTCGAACCTAAAAAAGTAAATTTTGTCAAAAACCTAAAAATCGTATTCGCATTTTCGTATTTTAAACAAAAAGTTTTATTGTTTGCTTTCATCCTTTTATGCTATATTGAATCGTGTATCATCAAAAATATCAAATATAAAAATAACAGTTTTTAGCGTCACGAGAAGTAAAAATGTTCACATATAATGCAATGTTTGCATATTGTCTAGTGTCGAACCTAAAAAAGTGAATTTTGTCATAAACCTAAAAATCGTATTCGCATTTTCGTATGTTAAACAAAAAGTTTTATTGCTTGCTTTTTTCGTTTTTTTCTATATCGAATCGTGTATCAGCAAAAATTTCAAATATGCGATTAACTGTTTTTACCATCACGAGAAGTGAAGATATTCACATATTATGCTATGTTTGCATATTGTCTAGTGTCGAACCTAAAAAAAAGCATTTTGTCGAAATCCTAAAAAAAGTATTCGCATTTTCGTATGTTAAACAAAAAGTTTTATTGCTTGCTTTTTTCGTTTTTTTCTATATCGAATCGTGTATCATCAAAAATATCAAATATAAAAATAACAGTTTTTAGCTTAACGAGAAGAATTTGGTTTCGACACTTGAAACGTGCATGCTTAATAAACTGAAAAATCGTATTTACATTTTCGTAAGTTAAGCACGATGTTATATTATTCGGTTTCATCTTTTCATGCTATATTGAATCGTGTATTATCAAAAATATCAAAACTGCGAGTAACTGTTTTTACCCTCACGAGAAGTGAAGATATTCACATATTATGCAATGTTGGTATATTGTCTAGTGTCGAACACAAAATAAAGCATTTTGTCGAAATCCTAAAAATCGTATTCGCATTTACGTATGTTAAACAAGAAGTTTTATTGTTCGCTTTCATCCTTTTATGCTATATTAAATCGTGTATTATCAATCATATCAAATATGCGAGTAACTGTTTTTGGCGTCACGAGAAGTGAAAATGTTCACATATAATGCAATGTTTGCATATTGTCTAGTGTCGAACCTGAAAAAGTGAATTTTGTCAAAAACCTAAAAATCGTATTCGCATTTTCGTATGTTAAACAAGAAGTTTTATTGTTCGCTTTCATCCTTTTATGCTATATTAAATCGTGTATTATCAAACATATCAAATATGCGAGTAACTGTTTTTAGCATCACGAGAAGTAAAAAGGTTCACATACTACGCAATGTTTTAGTAATTTTTAGTATCGACACTTGAAACGTGCATGCTTAATAAACTGAAAAATCGTATTTACATTTTCGTAGATTAAGCACGAAGTTATATTTTTCGGTTTCATCTTTTCATGCTATATTGAATCGTTTATTATCAAAAATATCAAATATGCGAGTAACTGTTTTTACCCTCACGAGATGTGAAGATTTTCACATATTATGCTATGTTTGCATATTGTCTAGTGTCGAACCCAAAATAAAGCATTTTGTCGAAATCCTAAAAATCGTATTCGCATTTTCGTATGTTAAACAAGAAGTTTTATTGTTCGCTTTCATCATTTTATGCTATATTGAATCGTGTATTATCGAAGAAGTCAAATACCAGAATAACAGTTTTTAGCGTCACGAGAAGTGAAAATGTTCACATATAATGTAATGTTTGCATATGACCGAATATGTCGAACCTGAAAAAGTGAATTTTGTCAAAAACATAAAAATCGTATTCGCATTTTCGTATGTTAAACAAGAAGTTTTATTGTTCGCTTTCATCCTTTTATGCTATATTGAATCGTGTATTATCGAAGATGTCAAATACCAGAATAACAGTTTTTAGCGTCACGAGAAGTGAAAATGTTCACATATAATGCAATGTTTGCATATTGTCTAGTGTCGAACCTGAAAAAGTGAATTTTGTCAAAAATCTAAAAGTGGTATTCGCATTTTCGTATGTTAAACAAGAAGTTTTATTGTTCCCTTTCATCCTTTTATGCTATATTAAATCGTGTATTATCAAACATATCAAATATGCGAGTAACTGTTTTCAGCATCACGAGAAGTAAAAAGGTTCACATACTACGCAATGTTTTAGTAATTTTTAGTATCGACTCTTGAAACGTGCATGCTTAATAAACTGAAAAATCGTATTTACATTATAGTAGATTAAGCACGAAGTTATATTGCTCGGTTTAATCTTTTCATACTATATGGAATCGTGTATTATCGAAAATGTAAAATACCAGAATAACAGTTTTTAGCGTCACGAGAAGTGACAATGTTCACATATAATGCAATGTTTGCATATTGTCTAGTGTCGAACCTGAAAAAGTGAATTTTGTCAAAAATCTAAAAATAGTATTCGCATTTTCGTATGTTAAACAAGAAGTTTTATTGTTCGCTTTCATCCTTTTATGCTATATTGAATCGTGTATTATCGAAAATGTAAAATACCAGAATAACAGTTTTTAGCGTCACGAGAAGTGAAAATGTTCACATATAATGCAATGTTTGCATATTGTCTAGTGTCGAACCTGAAAAAGTGAATTTTGTCAAAAACCTAAAAATGGTATTCGCATTTTCGTATGTTAAACAAGAAGTTTTATTGTTCGCTTTCATCCTTTTATGCTATATTAAATCGTGTATTATCAAACATATCAAATATGCGAGTAACTGTGTTTGGCGTCACGAGAAGTGAAAATGTTCACATATAATGCAATGTTTGCATATTGTCTAGTGTCGAACCTGAAAAAGTGAATTTTGTCAAAAACCTAAAAATCGTATTCGCATTTTCGTATGTTAAACAAGAAGTTTTATTGTTCGCTTTCATCCTTTTATGCTATATTAAATCGTGTATTATCAAACATATCAAATATGCGAGTAACTGTTTTTAGCATCACGAGAAGTAAAAAGGTTCACATACTACGCAATGTTTTAGTAATTTTTAGTATCGACACTTGAAACGTGCATGCTTAATAAACTGAAAAATCGTATTTACATTTTCGTAGATTAAGCACGAAGTTATATTGCTCGGTTTAATCTTTTCATACTATATGGAATCGTGTATTATCGAAAATTTCAAATACCAGAATAACAGTTTTTAGCGTCACGAGAAGTGAAAATGTTCACATATAATGCAATGTTTGCATATTGTCTAGTGTCGAACCTGAAAAAGTGAATTTTGTCAAAAACCTAAAAATCGTATTCGCATTTTCGTATTTTAAACAAAAAGTTTTATTGTTTGCTTTCTTCGTTTTTTGCTATATTGAATCGTGTATGATCGAAGTTGTCAAATACGAGAATAACAGTTATTAGCTTCACGGGAAGTAAAAATGATCACATACTACGCAATGTTTGAGTAATGTTTGGTTTCGAACCTTGAAACGTGCATGCTTAATAAACTGCAAAATCGTATTTACATTTGTGTAGGTTAAGCACGAAGTTATATTATTCGGTTTCACCTTTTTATGCTATATTGAATCGTGTATTATCAAAAATTTCAAATATGCGAGTAACTGTTTTTACCCTCACGAGAAGTGAAGATATTCACATCACAAATCGTTTTTTTCTATATCGAATCGTGTATCATCAAAAATATCAAATATAAAAATAACAGTTTTTAGCTTCACGAGAAGCAAAAATGTTCACATATTATGCAATGTTTGTATATTGTCTAGTGTCGAACCTATAAAAGTGAATTTTGTCAAAAACCTAAAAATCGTATTCGCATTTTCGTATGTTAAACAAGAAGTTTTATTGCTTGCTTTCTTCGTTTTTTGCTATATTGAATCGTGTATTATCAAACATATCAAATATGCGAGTAACTGTTTTTAGCATCACGAGAAGTAAAAAGGTTCACATACTATGCAATGTTTTAGTAATTTTTAGTATCGACACTTGAATCGTGCATGCCTAATAAACTGAAAAATCGTATTTACATCTTCGTAGATTAAGCACGAAGTTATGTTTTTCGGTTTCATCTTTTCATGCTATATTGAATCGTGTATTATCAATAATATCAAATATGCGAGTAACTGTTTTTACCCTCACGAGAAGTGAAGATATTCACATATTATAATATGTTTGCATATTGTCTAGTGTCGAACCCAAAATAAAGCATTTTGTCGAAATCCTAAAAATCGTATTCGCATTTTCGTATGTTAAACAAAAAGTTTTATTGATTGCTTTTTTCGTTTTTTGCTATATTGAATCGTGTATCATCAAAAATATCAAATATAAAAATAACAGTTTTTAGCTTCACGAGAAGTAAAAATGTTCACATACTACGCAATGTTTGTATATTGTCTAGTGTCGAACCTAAAAATGTGAATTTTGTCAAAAACCTAAAAATCGTATTCGCATTTTCGTATGTTAAACAAGAAGTTTTATTGTTCGCTTTCATCCTTTTATGCTATATTAAATCGTGTATTATCAAACATATCAAATATGCGAGTAACTGTTTTTAGCATCACGAGAAGTAAAAAGGTTCACATACTACGCAATGTTTTAGTAATTTTTAGTATCGACACTTGAAACGTGCATGCTTAATAAACTGAAAAATCGTATTTACATTATCGTAGATTAAGAACGAAGTTATATTGCTCGGTTTAATCTTTTCATACCATATGGAATCGTGTATTATCGAAAATTTCAAATACTAGAATAACAGTTTTTAGCGTCACGAGAAGTAAAAAGGTTCACATACTACGCAATGTTTTAGTAATTTTTAGTATCGACACTTGAAACGTGCATGCTTAATAAACTGAAAAATCGTATTTACATTTTCGTAGATTAAGCACGAAGTTATATTTTTCGATTTCATCTTTTCATGCTATATTGAATCGTGTATTATCGAAGATGTCATATACGAGAATAACAGTTTTTAGCGTCACGAGAAGTAAAAATTTTCACATACTATGCAATGTTTGTATATAGTCTGGTGTCGAACCTAAAAAAGTAAATTCTGTCAAAAACCTAAAAATCGTATTCGCATTTTCGTATGTTAAACAAAAAGTTTTATTGATTGCTTTTTTCGTTTTTTGCTATATTGAATCGTGTGTTACCGAAGGTGTCAAATACCAGAATAACAGTTATTAGCTTCACAAGAAGGAAAAATGTTCACATACTACGCAATATTTCAGTAATTCACGAGAAGTAAAAATGTTCACATATTATGCAATGTTTGTATATTGTCTAGTGTCGAACCTAAAAAAGTGAATTTTGTCAAAAACCTAAAAATCGTATTCGCATTTTCGTATTTTAAACAAAAAGTTTTATTGTTTGCTTTCTTCGTTTTTTGCTATATTGAATCGTGTATGATCGAAGTTGTCAAATACGAGAATAACAGTTATTAGCTTCACGGGAAGTAAAAATGATCACATACTACGCAATGTTTGAGTAATGTTTGGTTTCGAACCTTGAAACGTGCATGCTTAATAAACTGCAAAATCGTATTTACATTTGTGTAGGTTAAGCACGAAGTTATATTATTCGGTTTCACCTTTTCATGCTATATTGAATCGTGTATTATCAAAAATTTCAAATATGCGAGTAACTGTTTTTACCCTCACGAGAAGTGAAGATATTCACATCACAAATCGTTTTTTTCTATATCGAATCGTGTATCATCAAAAATATCAAATATAAAAATAACAGTTTTTAGCTTCACGAGAAGTAAAAATGTTCACATATTATGCAATGTTTGTATATTGTCTAGTGTCGAACCTAATAAAGTGAATTTTGTCAAAAACCTAAAAATCGTATTCGCATTTTCGTATGTTAAACAAAAAGTTTTATTGCTTGCTTTCTTCGTTTTTTGCTATATTGAATCGTGTATTATCAAACATATCAAATATGCGAGTAACTGTTTTTAGCATCACGAGAAGTAAAAAGGTTCACATACTATGCAATGTTTTAGTAATTTTTAGTATCGACACTTGAAACGTGCATGCTTAATAAACTGAAAAATCGTATTTACATTTTCGTAGATTAAGCACGAAGTTATATTGCTCGGTTTAATCTTTTCATACTATATGGAATCGTGTATTATCGAAAATGTCAAATACCAGAATAACAGTTTTTAGCGTCACGAGAAGTAAAAATGTTCACATACTACGCAATGTTTGTATATTGTCTAGTGTCGAACCTAAAAAAGTGAATTTTGTCATAAACCTAAAAATCGTATTCGCATTTTCGTATGTTAAACAAAAAGTTTTATTGCTTGCTTTTTTCGTTTTTTTCTATATCGAATTGTGTATCATCAAAAATATCAAATATGCGAGTAACTGTTTTTACCATCACGAGAAGTGAAGATATTCACATATTATGCTATGTTTGCATATTGTCTAGTGTCGAACCTAAAAAAAAGCATTTTGTCGAAATCCTAAAAAAAGTATTCGCATTTTCGTATGTTAAACAAAAAGTTTTATTGCTTGCTTTTTTCGTTTTTTTCTATATCGAATCGTGTATCATCAAAAATATCAAATATAAAAATAACTGTTTTTAGCATCACGAGAAGTAAAAAGATCACATACTACGCAATGTTTTAGTAATTTTTAGTATCGACACTTGAAACGTGCATGCTTAATAAACTGAAAAATCGTATTTACATTTTCGTAGGTTAAGCACGAAGTTATATTATTCGGTTTAATCTTTTCATACTATATTGAATCGTGTATTATCGAAAATGTAAAATACCAGAATAACAGTTTTTAGCGTCACGAGATGTGAAAATGTTCACATATAATGCACTGTTTGCATATTGTCTAGTGTCGAACCTGAAAAAGTGAAAATTGTCAAAAACATAAAAATCGTATTCGCATTTTCGTATGTTAAACAAGAAGTTTTATTGTTTGCTTTCTTCGTTTTTTGCTATATTGAATCGTGTATGATCGAAGTTGTCAAATACGAGAATAACAGTTATTAGCTTCACGGTAAGAAAAAATGTTAACATACTACGCAATGTTTGAGTAAGGATTGGTTTCGAACCTGGAAACGTGCATGCATAATAAACTGAAAAATCGTATGTACACTTTCGTAGGTTAAGTACGAAGTTATATTGTTCGGTTTCATCTTTTCATGCTATATTGAATTGTGAATTATCGAAGTTGCCAAATATGCGAATAACAGTTTTTAGCTTCACGAGAAGTAAAAATGTTCACATATTATGCAATGTTTTAGTGATGTTATTTTCAAACCTTGAAACGTGCATGCTTAATAAACTGAAAAATTGTTTTTCATTTTCGTAGGTTAAGCACGAAGTTATATTATTCGGTTTTATCATTTCATGCTATATTGAATCGTGTACTATCAAAAATATCAAATATGCGAGTAACTGTTTTTACCCTCACGAGAAGTGAAGATATTCACATCACAAATCGTTTTTTTCTATATCGAATCGTGTATCATCAAAAATATCAAATATAGAAATAACAGTTTTTAGCTTCACGAGAAGCAAAAATGTTCACATATTATGCAATGTTTGTATATTGTCTATTTTGTCAAAAGGCTAAAAATCGTATTCGCATTTTCGTATGTTAAACAAAAAGTTTTATTGCTTGCTTTCTTCGTTTTTTGCTATATTGAATCGTGTATTATCAAACATATCAAATATGCGAGTAACTGTTTTTAGCATCACGAGAAGTAAAAAGGTTCACATACTATGCAATGTTTTAGTAATTTTTAGTATCGACACTTGAAACGTGCATGCTTAATAAACTGAAAAATCGTATTTACATTTTCGTAGATTAAGCACGAAGTTATATTGCTCGGTTTAATCTTTTCATACTATATGGAATCGTGTATTATCGAAAATGTCAAATACCAGAATAACAGTTTTTAGCGTCACGAGAAGTGAAAATGTTCACATATAATGCAATGTTTGTATATTGTCTAGTGTCGAACCTAAAAAAGTGAATTTTGTCATAAACCTAAAAATCGTATTCGCATTTTCGTATGTTAAACAAAAAGTTTTATTGCTTGCTTTTTTCGTTTTTTTCTATATCGAATCATGTATCATCAAAAATATCAAATATAAAAATAACAGTTTTTAGCTTCACGAGAAGTAAAAATGTTCACATATTATGCAATGTTTTAGTGATGTTATTTTCAAACCTTGAAACGTGCATGCTTAATAAACTGAAAAATTGTTTTTCATTTTCGTAGGTTAAGCACGAAGTTTTATTGTTCGCTTTCATCCTTTTATGCTATATTGAATCGTGTACTATCAAAAATATCAAATATGCGAGTAACTGTTTTTACCCTCACGAGAAGTGAAGATATTCACATCACAAATCGTTTTTTTCTATATCGAATCGTGTATCATCAAAAATATCAAATATAAAAATAACAGTTTTTAGCTTCACGAGAAGCAAAAATGTTCACATATTATGCAATGTTTGTATATTGTCTATTTTGTCAAAAGGCTAAAAATCGTATTCGCATTTTCGTATGTTAAACAAAAAGTTTTATTGCTTGCTTTCTTCGTTTTTTGCTATATTGAATCGTGTATTATCAAACATATCAAATATGCGAGTAACTGTTTTTAGCATCACGAGAAGTAAAAAGGTTCACATACTATGCAATGTTTTAGTAATTTTTAGTATCGACACTTGAAACGTGCATGCTTAATAAACTGCAAAATCGTATTTACATTTGCGTAGGTTAAGCACGAAGTTATATTGTTCGGTTTAAACTTTTCATACTATATTGAATCGTGTATTATCGAAAATGTCAAATACCAGAATAACAGTTTTTAGCGTCACGAGAAGTGAAAATGTTCACATATAATGCAATGTTTGTATATTGTCTAGTGTCGAACCTAAAAAAGTGAATTTTGTCATAAACCTAAAAATCGTATTCGCATTTTCGTATGTTAAACAAAAAGTTTTATTGCTTGCTTTTTTCGTTTTTTTCTATATCGAATTGTGTATCATCAAAAATATCAAATATGCGAGTAACTGTTTTTACCCTCACGAGATGTGAAGATTTTCACATATTATGCTATGTTTGCATATTGTCTAGTGTCGAACCCAAAATAAAGCATTTTGTCGAAATCCTAAAAATCGTATTCGCATTTTCGTATGTTAACCAAAAAGTTTTATTGATTGCTTTTTTCGTTTTTTTCTATATCGAATCATGTATCATCAAAAATATCAAATATAAAAATAACAGTTTTTAGCTTCACGAGAAGTAAAAATGTTCACATATTATGCAATGTTTTAGTGATGTTATTTTCAAACCTTGAAACGTGCATGCTTAATAAACTGAAAAATTGTTTTTCATTTTCGTAGGTTAAGCACGAAGTTATATTATTCGGTTTTATCATTTCATGCTATATTGAATCGTGTATTATCAAAAATATCAAATATGCGAGTAACTGTTTTTACCCTCACGAGAAGTGAAGATATTCACATCACAAATCGTTTTTTTCTATATCGAATCGTGTATCATCAAAAATATCAAATATAAAAATAACAGTTTTTAGCGTCACGAGAAGTAAAAATGTTCACATATAATGCAATGTTTGCATATTGTCTAGTGTAGTATTTTGTCAAAAGGCTAAAAATCGTATTCGCATTTTCGTATGTTAAACAAAAAGTTTTATTGCTTGCTTTCTTCGTTTTTTGCTATATTGAATCGTGTATTATCAAACATATCAAATATGCGAGTAACTGTTTTTAGCATCACGAGAAGTAAAAAGGTTCACATACTATGCAATGTTTTAGTAATTTTTAGTATCGACACTTGAAACGTGCATGCTTAATAAACTGAAAAATCGTATTTACATTTTCGTAGATTAAGCACGAAGTTATATTGCTCGGTTTAATCTTTTCATACTATATGGAATCGTGTATTATCGAAAATGTCAAATACCAGAATAACAGTTTTTAGCGTCACGAGAAGTAAAAATGTTCACATACTACGCAATGTTTGTATATTGTCTAGTGTCGAACCTAAAAAAGTGAATTTTGTCATAAACCTAAAAATCGTATTCGCATTTTCGTATGTTAAACAAAAAGTTTTATTGCTTGCTTTTTTCGTTTTTTTCTATATCGAATCGTGTATCATCAAAAATATCAAATATAAAAATAACAGTTTTTAGCTTCACGAGAAGTAAAAATGTTCACATATTATGCAATGTTTGTATATTGTCTAGTGTCGAACCTAAAAAAGTGAATTTTGTCAAAAACCTAAAAATCGTATTCGCATTTTCGTATGTTAAACAAGAAGTTTTATTGTTCGCTTTCATCCTTTTATGCTATATTAAATCGTGTATTATCAAACATATCAAATATGCGAGTAACTGTTTTTAGCATCACGAGAAGTAAAAAGGTTCACATACTACGCAATGTTTTAGTAATTTTTAGTATCGACACTTGAAACGTGCATGCTTAATAAACTGAAAAATCGTATTTACATTTTCGTAGATTAAGCACGAAGTTATATTTTTCGGTTTCATCTTTTCATGCTATATTGAATCGTTTATTATCGAAGTTGTCAAATACGAGAATAACAGTTATTAGCTTCACGAGAAGTAAAAATTTTCACATACTATGCAATGTTTGTATATAGTCTCGTGTCGAACCTAAAAAAGTAAATTCTGTCAAAAACCTAAAAATCGTATTCGCATTTTCGTATTTTAAACAAAAAGTTTTATTGTTTGCTTTCTTCGTTTTTTGCTATATTGAATCGTGTATGATCGAAGTTGTCAAATACGAGAATAACAGTTATTAGCTTCACGGGAAGTAAAAATGATCACATACTACGCAATGTTTGAGTAATGTTTGGTTTCGAACCTTGAAACGTGCATGCTTAATAAACTGCAAAATCGTATTTAAATTTGTGTAGGTTAAGCACGAAGTTATATTATTCGGTTTCACCTTTTTATGCTATATTGAATCGTGTATTATCAAAAATTTCAAATATGCGAGTAACTGTTTTTACCCTCACGAGAAGTGAAGATATTCACATCACAAATCGTTTTTTTCTATATCGAATCGTGTATCATCAAAAATATCAAATATAAAAATAACAGTTTTTAGCTTCACGAGAAGCAAAAATGTTCACATACTACGCAATATTTCAGTAATGTTTAGTTTCGAACCTTGAAACGTGCATGCTTAATAAACTGAAAAATCGTATTTACATTTTCGTAGGTTAAGCACGAAGTTATATTGTTCGGTTTAATCTTTTCATACTATATTGAATCGTGTATTATCTAATATGTCAAATACCAGAATAACAGTTTTTAGCTTCACAAGAAGTAAAAATGTTCACATATAATGCAATGTTTGCATATTGTCTAGTGTAGTACCTGAAAAAGTGAATTTTGTCAAAAACCTAAAAATCGTATTCGCATTTTCGTATGTTAAACAAAAAGTTTTATTGCTTGCTTTCTTCGTTTTTTGCTATATTGAATCGTGTATTATCAAACATATCAAATATGCGAGTAACTGTTTTTAGCATCACGAGAAGTAAAAAGGTTCACATACTATGCAATGTTTTAGTAATTTTTAGTATCGACACTTGAAACGTGCATGCTTAATAAACTGAAAAATCGTATTTACATTTTCGTAGATTAAGCACGAAGTTATATTGCTCGGTTTAATCTTTTCATACTATATGGAATCGTGTATTATCGAAAATGTCAAATACCAGAATAACAGTTTTTAGCGTCACGAGAAGTAAAAATGTTCACATACTACGCAATGTTTGTATATTGTCTAGTGTCGAACCTGAAGAAGCATTTTGCCGAAATCCTAAAAAAGTATTCGCATTTTCGTATGTTAAACAAAAAGTTTTATTGAGTGCTTTTTTCGTTTTTTTCTATATCGAATCGTGTATCATCAAAAATATCAAATATAAAAATAACAGTTTTTAGCATCACGAGAAGTAAAAAGGTTCACATACTACGCAATGTTTTAGTAATTTTTAGTATCGACACTTGAAACGTGCATGCTTAATAAACTGAAAAATCGTATTTACATTTTAGTAGGTTAAGCACGAAGTTATATTGTTCGGTTTAATCTTTTCATACTATATTGAATCGTCTATTATCGAAAATGTCAAATACCAGAATAACAGTTTTTAGCGTCACGAGAAGTGAAAATGTTCACATATAATGCAATGTTTGCATATTGTCTAGTGTCGAACCTAAAAAAAAGCATTTTGTCGAAATCCTAAAAAAAGTATTCGCATTTTCGTATGTTAAACAAAAAGTTTTATTGCTTGCTTTTTTCGTTTTTTTCTATATCGAATCGTGTATCATCAAAAATATCAAATATAAAAATAACAGTTTTTAGCTTCACGAGAAGTAAAAATTATCACATACTACGCAATGTTTTAGTAATTTTTAGTATCGACACTTGAAACGTGCATCCTTAATAAACTGAAAAATCGTATTTACATTTTAGTAGGTTAAGCACGAAGTTATATTGTTCGGTTTAATCTTTTCATACTATATTGAATCGTGTATTATCGAAAATGTCAAATACCAGAATAACAGTTTTTAGCGTCACGAGAAGTGAAAATGTTCACATATAATGCAATGTTTGCATATTGTCTAGTGTCGAACCTAAAAAAAAGCATTTTGTCGAAATCCTAAAAAAAGTATTCGCATTTTCGTATGTTAAACAAAAAGTTTTATTGCTTGCTTTCTTCGTTTTTTGCTATATTGAATCGTGTATTATCAAACATATCAAATATGCGAGTAACTGTTTTTAGCATCACGAGAAGTAAAAAGGTTCACATACTATGCAATGTTTTAGTAATTTTTAGTATCGACACTTGAAACGTGCATGCTTAATAAACTGAAAAATCGTATTTACATCTTCGTAGATTAAGCACGAAGTTATGTTTTTCGGTTTCATCTTTTCATGCTATATTGAATCGTGTATTATCAAAAATATCAAATATGCGAGTAACTGTTTTTACCCTCACGAGAAGTGAAGATATTCACATATTATAATATGTTTGCATATTGTCTAGTGTCGAACCCAAAATAAAGCATTTTGTCGAAATCCTAAAAAAAGTATTCGCATTTTCGTATGTTAAACAAAAAGTTTTATTGCTTGCTTTTTTCGTTTTTTTCTATATCGAATTGTGTATCATCAAAAAATATGAAATATAAAAATAACACTTTTTAGCTTCACGAGAAGTAATGTTTAGTTTCGAACCTTGAAACGTGCATGCTTAATAAACTGAAAAATCGTATTTACATTTTAGTAGGTTAAGCACGAAGTTATATTGTTCGGTTTAATCTTTTCATACTATATCGAATCGTGTATCATCAAAAATATCAAATATAAAAATAACAGTTTTTAGCTTCACGAGAAGCAAAAATGTTCACATATTATGCAATGTTTGTATATTGTCTAGTGTCGAACCTATAAAAGTGAATTTTGTCAAAAACCTAAAAATCGTATTCGCATTTTCGTATGTTAAACAAGAATTTTTATTGTTCGCTTTCATCCTGTTATGCTATATTGAATCGTGTACTATCAAAAATATCAAATATGCGAGTAACTGTTTTTAGCATCACGAGAAGTAAAGATGTTCACATACTACGCAATGTTTGAGTAAAGTTTGGTTACGAACCTTGAAACGTGCATGCTTAATAAACTGAAAAATCGTATTTATACTTTCGTAGGTTAAGCCCGAAGTTATATTGTTCGCTTTCATCTTTTCATGCTATATTGAATCGTGTATTATCGAAGATGTCAAATACCAGAATAACAGTTTTTAGCGTCACGAGAAGTAAAAATGTTCACATATAATGCAATGTTTGCATATTGTCTAGTGTAGTACCTGAAAAAGTGAATTTTGTCAAAAACCTAAAAATCGTATTCGCATTTTCGTATGTTAAACAAGAAGTTTTATTGTTCGCTTTCATCCTTTTATGCTATATTGAATCGTGTATTATCAAACATATCAAATATGCGAGTAACTGTTTTTAGCATCACGAGAAGTAAAGATGTTAACATACTACGCAATGTTTGAGTAAAGTTTGGTTACGAACCTTGAAACGTGCATGCTTAATAAACTGAAAAATCGTATTTATATTTTCGTAGGTTAAGCACGAAGTTATATTGTTCGGTTTCATCTTTTCATGCTATAATGAATCGTGTATTATCGAAGATGTCAAATACCAGCATAACAGGTTTTAGCTTCACGAGAAGTAAAAATGTTCACATATTATGCAATGTTTGTTTATTGTCTAGTGTCGAACCTAAAAAAGTGAATTTGAACAAAAACCTAAAAATCGTATTCGCATTTTCGAATGTTAAACAAAAAGTTTTATTGTTTGCTTTCTTCGTTTTTTGCTATATTGAATCGTGTATTATCGAAAATGTCAAATACCAGAATAACAGTTTTTAGCGTCACGAGAAGTGAAAATGTTCACATATAATGCAATGTTTGCATATTGTCTAGTGTCGAACCTGAAAACGTGAATTTTGTCAAAAACCTAAAAATCGTATTCGCATTTTCGTATGTTAAACAAGAAGTTTTATTTTTTGCTTTCTTCGTTTTTTGCTATATTAAATCGTGTATGATTGAAGTTGCCAAATATGAGAATAACAGTTATTAGCTTCACGGTAAGAAAAAATGTTAACATACTACGCAATGTTTGAGTAAGGATTGGTTTCGAACCTGGAAACGTGCATGCATAATAAACTGAAAAATCGTATTTACATTTTCGTAGCTTAAGCACGATGTTATATTGTTCGGTTTCATCTTTTCATGCTATATTGAATCGTGTATTATCGAAGATGTCAAATACCAGAATAACAGGTTTTAGCGTCACGAGAAGTGAAAATGTTCACATATTATGCAATGTTTGTATATTGTCTGGTGTCGAACCTAAAAAAGTGAATTTTGTCAAAAACCTAAAAATCGTATTCGCATTTTCGTATGTTAAACAAGAATTTTTATTGTTCGCTTTCATCCTTTTATGCTATATTGAATCGTGTACTATCAAAAATATCAAATATGCGAATAACTGTTTTTAGCATCACGAGAAGTAAAAATGTTCACAACTTACGCAATGTTTTAGTGATGTTATTTTCAAACCTTGAAACGTGCATGCTTCATAAACTGAAAAATTGTGTTTACATTTTCGTAGGTTAAGCACGAAGTTATATTTTTCGGTTTCATCTTTTCATGCTATATTGAATCGTGTATTATTGAAGTTGTCAAATACGAAAATAACAGTTATAAGCTTCACGAGAAGTAAAAATGTTCACATATTACACAATGTTTTAGTAATTTTTAGAATCGAATCTTGAAACGTGCATGCTTAATAATCTGAAAAATCGTATTTACATTTTCGTAGGTTAAGCACGAAGTTATGTTCTTCGGTTTCACCTTTTCATGCTATACTGAATCGTATATTATCAAAAATATCAAATAAGCGAGTAACTGTTTTTACCATCACGTGAAGTGAGGATATTCACATATTATGCTATGTTTGCATATTGTCTAGTGCCGAACCTAAAAAAAGCATTTTGTCGAAATCCTAACAATCGTATTCGCATTTTCGTATGTTAAAATAAAAGTTTTATTGCTTGCTTTTTTCGTTTTTTTCTATATCGAATAGTGTATCATCAAAAATATCAAATATAAAAATAACAGTTTTTAGCTTCACGAGAAGCAAAAAATGTTCACATATTATGCAATGTTTGTATATTGTCTATTTTGTCAAAAGGCTAAAAATCGTATTCGCATTTTCGTATGTTAAACAAAAAGTTTTATTGCTTGCTTTCTTCGTTTTTTGCTATATTGAATCGTGTATTATCAAACATATCAAATATGCGAGTAACTGTTTTTAGCATCACGAGAAGTAAAAAGGTTCACATACTATGCAATGTTTTAGTAATTTTTAGTATCGACACTTGAAACGTGCATGCTTAATAAACTGAAAAATCGTATTTACATTTTCGTAGATTAAGCACGAAGTTATATTGCTCGGTTTAATCTTTTCATACTATATGGAATCGTGTATTATCGAAAATGTCAAATACCAGAATAACAGTTTTTAGCGTCACGAGAAGTAAAAATGTTCACATACTACGCAATGTTTGTATATTGTCTAGTGTCGAACCTGAAGAAGCATTTTGTCGAAATCCTAAAAAAAGTATTCGCATTTTCGTATGTTAAACAAAAAGTTTTATTGCTTGCTTTTTTCGTTTTTTTCTATATCGAATCGTGTATCATCAAAAATATCAAATATAAAAATAACTGTTTTTAGCATCACGAGAAGTAAAAAGATCACATACTACGCAATGTTTTAGTAATTTTTAGTATCGACACTTGAAACGTGCATCCTTAATAAACTGAAAAATCGTATTTACATTTTAGTAGGTTAAGCACGAAGTTATATTGTTCGGTTTAATCTTTTCATACTATATTGAATCGTCTATTATCGAAAATGTCAAATACCAGAATAACAGTTTTTTGCGTCACGAGAAGTGAAAATGTTCACATATAATGCACTGTTTGCATATTGTCTAGTGTCGAACCTAAAAAAAAGCATTTTGTCGAAATCCTAAAAAAAGTATTCGCATTTTCGTATGTTAAACAAAAAGTTTTATTGCTTGCTTTTTTCGTTTTTTTCAATATCGAATCGTGTATCATCAAAAATATCAAATATAAAAATAACAGTTTTTAGCTTAACGAGAAGAAAAAATGTTAACATACTATGCAATATTTCAGTAATGTTTAGTTTGGAACCTTGAAACGTGCATGCTTAATGAACAGAAAAATCGTATTTACATTTTCGTCAGTTAAGCACGAAGTTATATTATTCGGTTTCATCTTTTCATGCTATATTGAATCGTGTATTATCAAAAATATCAAATATGCGAGTAACTGTTTTTACCCTCACGAGATGTGAAGATATTCACATATTATGCTATGTTTGCATATTGTCTAGTGTCGAACCTATAAAAGTGAATTTTGTCAAAAACCTAAAAATCGTATTCGCATTTTCGTATGTTAAACAAGAAGTTTTATTGTTCGCTTTCATCCTTTTATGCTATATTAAATCGTGTATTATCAAACATATCAAATATGCGAGTAACTGTTTTTAGCATCACGAGAAGTAAAGATGTTAACATACTACGCAATGTTTGATTAATGTTTGGTTTCGAACCTTGAAACGTGCATGCTTAATAAACTGATAATTCGTATTTATACTTTCGTAGGTTAAGCACGAAGTTATATTGTTCGGTTTCATCTTTTCATGCTATAATGAATCGTGTATTATCGAAGATGTCAAATACCAGAATAACAGGTTTTAGCTTCACGAGAAGTAAAAATGTTCACATATTATGCAATGTTTGTTTATTGTCTAGTGTCGAACCTAAAAAAGTGAATTTGAACAAAAACCTAAAAATCGTATTCGCATTTTCGAATGTTAAACAAAAAGTTTTATTGTTTGCTTTCTTCGTTTTTTGCTATATTGAATCGTGTATTATCGAAAATGTCAAATACCAGAATAACAGTTTTTAGCGTCACGAGAAGTAAAAATGTTCACATATAATGCAATGTTTGCATATTGTCTAGTGTAGTACCTGAAAAAGTGAATTTTGTCAAAAACCTAAAAATCGTATTCGCATTTTCGTATGTTAAACAAGAAGTTTTATTGCTTGCTTTCTTCGTTTTTTGCTATATTGAATCGTGTATGATTGAAGTTGCCAAATATGAGAATAACAGTTATTAGCTTCACGGTAAGAAAAAATGTTAACATACTACGCAATGTTTGAGTAAGGATTGGTTTCGAACCTGGAAACGTGCATGCATAATAAACTGAAAAATCGTATTTACATTTTCGTAGCTTAAGCACGAAGTTATATTGTTCGCTTTCATCTTTTCATGCTATATTGAATCGTGTATTATCGAAGATGTCAAATACCAGAATAACAGGTTTTAGCGTCACGAGAAGTGAAAATGTTCACATATTATGCAATGTTTGTATATTGTCTGGTGTCGAACCTAAAAAAGTGAATTTTGTCAAAAACCTAAAAATCGTATTCGCATTTTCGTATGTTAAACAAGAATTTTTATTGTTCGCTTTCATCCTTTTATGCTATATTGAATCGTGTACTATCAAAAATATCAAATATGCGAATAACTGTTTTTAGCATCACGAGAAGTAAAAATGTTCACATACTACGCAATGTTTTAGTGATGTTATTTTTCAAACCTTGAAACGTGCATGCTTAATAAACTGAAAAATCGTATTTACATTTTAGTAGGTTAAGCACGAAGTTATATTGTTCGGTTTAATCTTTTCATACTATATCGAATCGTGTATCATCAAAAATATCAAATATGCGAGTAACTGTTTTTACCATCACGTGAAGTGAAGATATTCACATATTATGCTATGTTTGCATATTGTCTAGTGTCGAACCTAAAAAAAAGCATTTTGTCGAAATCCTAATAATCGTATTCGCATTTTCGTGTGTTAAAATAAAAGTTTTATTGCTTGCTTTTTTCGTTTTTTTCTATATCGAATCATGTATCATCAAAAATATCAAATATAAAAATAACAGTTTTTAGCTTCACGAGAAGTAAAAATGTTCACATATTATGCAATGTTTTAGTGATGTTATTTTCAAACCTTGAAACGTGCATGCTTAATAAACTGAAAAATTGTTTTTCATTTTCGTAGGTTAAGCACGAAGTTATATTATTCGGTTTTATCATTTCATGCTATATTGAATCGTGTATTATCGAAGATGTCAAATACCAGAATAACAGTTTTTAGCGTCACGAGAAGTAAAAATGTTCAAATACTACGCAATGTTTTAGTAATTTTTAGTATCGACACTTGAAACGTGCATGCTTAATGAAATGAAAAATCGTATTTACATTTTCGTAAGTTAAGCACGAAGTTATATTATTCGGTTTCACCTTTTCATGCTATATTGAATCGTGTATTATCAAAAATATCAAATATGCGAGTAACTGTTTTTACCCTCACGAGAAGTGAAGATATTCACATATTATGCTATATTAGCATATTGTCTAGTGTCGAACCTGAAAAAGTGAATTTTGTCAAAAACCTAAAAATCATATTCGCATTTTCGTATGTTAAACAAAAAGTTTAATTGTTTGCTTTCATCCTTTTTTGCTATATTGAATCGTGTATTATCAAAAATATCAAATATGCGAATAACTGTTTTTAGCATCACGAGAAGTAAAGATGTTAAGATACTACGCAATGTTTGAGTAATGTTTGGTTTCCAACCTTGAAACGTGCATGCTTAATAAACTGATAAATCGTATTTATACTTTCGTAGGTTAAGCCCGAAGTTATATTGTTCGGTTTCATCTTTTCATGCTACAATGAATCGTGTATTATCGAAGATGTCAAATACCAGAATAACAGGTTTTAGCTTCACGAGAAGTAAAAAATGTTTACATATAATGCAATGTTTGCATATTGTCTAGTGTAGAACCTGAAAAAGTGAATTTTGTCAAAAAACCTAAAAATCGTATTCGCATTTTCCTATGTTAAACAAGAAGTTTTATTGTTCGCTTTCATGCTTTTATGCTATATTAAATCGTGTATTATCAAACATATCAAATATGCGAGTAACTGTTTTTAGCATCACGAGAAGTAAAAATGATAACATACTACGCAATGTTTGAGTAATGTTTGGTTTCGAACCTTGAAACGTGCATGCTTAATAAACTGAAAAATCGTATTTATATTTTCGTAGGTTAAGCACGAAGTTATATTGTTCGGTTTAAACTTTTCATACTATATTGAATCGTGTATTATCGAAGATGTCAAATACCAGAATAACAGGTTTTAGCTTCACGAGAAGTAAAAATGTTCACATATTATGCAATGTTTGTTTATTGTCTAGTGTCGAACCTAAAAAGTGAATTTGAACAAAAACCTAAAAATCGTATTCGCATTTTCGAATGTTAAACAAAAAGTTTTATTGTTTGCTTTCTTCGTTTTTTGCTATATTGAATCGTGTATTATCGAAAATGTCAAATACCAGAATAACAGTTTTTAGCGTCACGAGAAGTAAAAATGTTCACATATAATGCAATGTTTGCATATTGTCTAGTGTAGTACCTGAAAAAGTGAATTTTGTCAAAAACCTAAAAATCGTATTCGCATTTTCGTATGTTAAACAAGAAGTTTTATTGTTCGCTTTCATCTTTTCATGCTATATTGAATCGTGTATGATTGAAGTTGCCAAATATCAGAATAACAGTTATTAGCTTCACGGTAAGAAAAAATGTTAACATACTACGCAATGTTTGAGTAAGGATTGGTTTCGAACCTGGAAACGTGCATGCATAATAAACTGAAAAATCGTATTTACATTTTCGTAGCTTAAGCACGATGTTATATTGTTCGCTTTCATCTTTTCATGCTATATTGAATCGTGTATTATCGAAGATGTCAAATACCAGAATAACAGGTTTTAGCGTCACGAGAAGTGAAAATGTTCACATATTATGCAATGTTTGTATATTGTCTGGTGTCGAACCTAAAAAAGTGAATTTTGTCAAAAACCTAAAAATCGTATTCGCATTTTCGTATGTTAAACAAGAATTTTTATTGTTCGCTTTCATCCTTTTATGCTATATTGAATCGTGTACTATCAAAAATATCAAATATGCGAATAACTGTTTTTAGCATCACGAGAAGTAAAAATGTTCACAACTTACGCAATGTTTTTGTGATGTTATTTTCAAACCTTGAAACGTGCATGCTTCATAAACTGAAAAATTGTGTTTACATTTTCGTAGGTTAAGCACGAAGTTATATTTTTCGGTTTCATCTTTTCATGCTATATTGAATCGTTTATTATCGAAAATGTCAAATACCAGAATAACAGTTTTTAGCGTCACGAGAAGTGAAAATGTTCACATACTACGCAATGTTTTAGTAATTTTTAGAATCGAATCTTGAAACGTGCATGCTTAATAATCTGAAAAATCGTATTTACATTTTCGTAGGTTAAGCACGAAGTTATGTTCTTCGGTTTCACCTTTTCATGCTATACTGAATCGTATATTATCAAAAATATCAAATAAGCGAGTAACTGTTTTTACCATCACGTGAAGTGAAGATATTCACATATTATGCTATGTTTGCATATTGTCTAGTGCCGAACCTAAAAAAAAGCATTTTGTCGAAATCCTAACAATCGTATTCGCATTTTCGTATGTTAAAATAAAAGTTTTATTGCTTGCTTTTTTCGTTTTTTTCTATATCGAATCGTGTATCATCAAAAATATCAAATATAGAAATAACAGTTTTTAGCTTCACGAGAAGCAAAAATGTTCACATATTATGCAATGTTTGTATATTGTCTATTTTGTCAAAAGGCTAAAAATCGTATTCGCATTTTCGTATGTTAAACAAAAAGTTTTATTGCTTGCTTTCTTCGTTTTTTGCTATATTGAATCGTGTATTATCAAACATATCAAATATGCGAGTAACTGTTTTTAGCATCACGAGAAGTAAAAAGGTTCACATACTATGCAATGTTTTAGTAATTTTTAGTATCGACACTTGAAACGTGCATGCTTAATAAACTGAAAAATCGTATTTACATTTTCGTAGATTAAGCACGAAGTTATATTGCTCGGTTTAATCTTTTCATACTATATGGAATCGTGTATTATCGAAAATGTCAAATACCAGAATAACAGTTTTTAGCGTCACGAGAAGTAAAAATGTTCACATACTACGCAATGTTTGTATATTGTCTAGTGTCGAACCTAAAAAAAAGCATTTTGTCGAAATCCTAAAAAAAGTATTCGCATTTTCGTATGTTAAACAAAAAGTTTTATTGCTTGCTTTTTTCGTTTTTTTCTATATCGAATCGTGTATCATCAAAAATATCAAATATAAAAATAACTGTTTTTAGCATCACGAGAAGTAAAAAGATCACATACTACGCAATGTTTTAGTAATTTTTAGTATCGACACTTGAAACGTGCATGCTTAATAAACTGAAAAATCGTATTTACATTTTCGTAGGTTAAGCACGAAGTTATATTGTTCGGTTTAATCTTTTCATACTATATTGAATCGTGTATTATCGAAAATGTCAAATACCAGAATAACAGTTTTTAGCGTCACGAGAAGTGAAAATGTTCACATATAATGCAATGTTTGCATATTGTCTAGTGTCGAACCTAAAAAAAAGCATTTTGTCGAAATCCTAAAAAAAGTATTCGCATTTTCGTATGTTAAACAAAAAGTTTTATTGCTTGCTTTTTTCGTTTTTTTCAATATCGAATCGTGTATCATCAAAAATATCAAATATAAAAATAACAGTTTTTAGCTTAACGAGAAGAAAAAATGTTAACATACTATGCAATGTTTGAGTAATATTTGGTTTCGAACCTTGAATCGTGCATGCTTAATAAACTGAAAAATCGTATTTACATTTTCGTAGGTTAAGCACGAAGTTATATTATTCGGTTTTATCATTTCATGCTATATTGAATCGTGTATTATCAAAAATATCAAATAAGCGAGTAACTGTTTTTACCATCACGTGAAGTGAAGATATTCACATATTATGCTATGTTTGCATATTGTCTAGTGCCGAACATAAAAAAAAGCATTTTGTCGAAATCCTAACAATCGTATTCGCATTTTCGTGTGTTAAAATAAAAGTTTTATTGCTTGCTTTTTTCGTTTTTTTCTATATCGAATCGTGTATCATCAAAAATATCAAATATAAAAATAACAGTTTTTAGCTTCACGAGAAGTAAAAATGTTCACATATTATGCAATGTTTGTATATTGTCTAGTGTCGAACATAAAAAAGTGATTTGTCGAAATCCTAAAAATCGTATTCGCATTTACGTATGTTAAAAAAAAAGTTTTATTGTTTGCTTTCATCCTTTTATGCTATATTAAATCGTGTATTATCAAACATATCAAATATGCGAGTAACTGTTTTTAGCATCACGAGAAGTAAAGATGTTAACATACTACGCAATGTTTTAGTAATGTTTGGTTTCGAACCTTGAAACGTGCATGCTTAATAAACTGATAAATCGTATTTATACTTTCGTAGGTTAAGCACGAAGTTATATTGTTCGGTTTCATCTTTTCATGCTATAATGAATCGTGTATTATCGAAGATGTCAAATACCAGAAAGACAGGTTTTAGCTTCACAAGAAGTAAAAATGTTCACATATTATGCAATGTTTGTTTATTGTCTAGTGTCGAACCTAAAAAAGTGAATTTTGTCAAAAACCTAAAAATCGTATTCGCATTTTCGTATGTTAAACAAAAAGTTTTATTGTTTGCTTTCTTCGTTTTTTGCTATATTGAATCGTGTATGATCGAAGTTGCCAAATATCAGAATAACAGTTATTAGCTTCACGAGAAGAAAAAATTTTAACATACTACGCAATGTTTGAGTAATGTTTGGTTTCGAACCTTGAAACGTGCATGCTTAATAAACTGAAAAATCGTATTTATATTTTCGTAGGTTAAGCACGAAGTTATATTGTTCGGTTTCATCTTTTTATGCTATAATGAATCGTGTATTATCGAAGATGTCAAATACCAGACTAACAGGTTTTAGCTTCACGAGAAGTAAAAATGTTCACATATTATGCAATGTTTGTTTATTGTCTAGTGTCGAACCTAAAAAAGTGAATTTTGACAAAAACCTAAAAATCGTATTCGCATTTTCGTATGTTAAACAAGAAGTTTTATTGTTCGCTTTCATCCTTTTATGCTATATTAAATCGTGTATTATCAAACATATCAAATATGCGAGTAACTGTTTTTAGCATCACGAGAAGTAAAGATGTTAACATACTACGCAATGTTTGATTAATGTTTGGTTTCGAACCTTGAAACGTGCATGCTTAATAAACTGATAATTCGTATTTATACTTTCGTAGGTTAAGCACGAAGTTATATTGTTCGGTTTCATCTTTTCATGCTATAATGAATCGTGTATTATCGAAGATGTCAAATACCAGAAAGACAGGTTTTAGCTTCACAAGAAGTAAAAATGTTCACATATTATGCAATGTTTGTTTATTGTCTAGTGTCGAACCTAAAAAAGTGAATTTGAACAAAAACCTAAAAATCGTATTCGCATTTTCGAATGTTAAACAAGAAGTTTTATTGTTTGCTTTCTTCGTTTTTTGCTATATTGAATCGTGTATTATCGAAAATGTCAAATACCAGAATAACAGTTTTTAGCGTCACGAGAAGTGAAAATGTTCACATATAATGCAATGTTTGCATATTGTCTAGTGTCGAACCTGAAAAAGTGAATTTTGTCAAAAACCTAAAAATCGTATTCGCATTTTCGTATGTTAAACAAAAAGTTTTATTGTTTGCTTTCTTCGTTTTTTGCTATATTGAATCGTGTATGATTGAAGTTGCCAAATATCAGAATAACAGTTATTAGCTTCACGGTAAGAAAAAATGATCACAACTTACGCAATGTTTTAGTAATGTTTGGTTTCGAACCTTGAAACGTGCATGCTTAATAAACTGATAAATCGTATTTACATTTTCGTAGGTTAAGCAGTAAGTTATATTGTACGGTTTCACCTTTTCATGCTATACTGAATCGTGTATTATGAAAAATATCAAATATGCGAGTAACTGTTTTTACCATCACGTGAAGTGAAGATATTCACATATTATGCTATGTTTGCATATTGTCTAGTGTCGAACCTAAAAAAAAGCATTTTGTCGAAATCCTAATAATCGTATTCGCATTTTCGTGTGTTAAAATAAAAGTTTTATTGCTTGCTTTTTTCGTTTTTTTCTATATCGAATCGTGTATCATCAAAAATATCAAATATAAAAATAACAGTTTTTAGCGTCACGAGAAGTAAAAATGTTCACATATAATGCAATGTTTGTATATTGTCTAGTGTCGAACCTAAAAAAGTGAATTTTGTCAAAAACCTAAAAATCGTATTCGCATTTTCGTATGTTAAACAAAAAGTTTTATTGTTTGCTTTCTTCGTTTTTTGCTATATTGAATCGTGTATGATCGAAGTTGTCAAATACGAGAATAACAGTTATTAGCTTCACGAGAAGAAAAATTGTTCAAATACCTTCGCAATGTTTGAGTAATGTTTGGTTTCGAACCTTGAAACGTGCATGCTTAATAAACTGCAAAATCGTATTTACATTTGCGTAGGTTAAGCACGAAGTTATATTGTTCGGTTTAATCTTTTCATACTATATTGAATCGTGTATTATCGAAGATGTCAAATACCAGAATAACAGGTTTTAGCGTCACGAGAAGTGAAAATGTTCACATATTATGCAATGTTTGTATATTGTCTGGTGTCGAACCTAAAAAAGTGAATTTTGTCAAAAACCTAAAAATCGTATTCGCATTTTCGTATGTTAAACAAGAATTTTTATTGTTCGCTTTCATCCTTTTATGCTATATTGAATCGTGTACTATCAAAAATATCAAATATGCGAATAACTGTTTTTAGCATCACGAGAAGTAAAAATGTTCACATACTACGCAATGTTTTAGTGATGTTATTTTTCAAACCTTGAAACGTGCATGCTTAATAAACTGAAAAATCGTATTTACATTTTAGTAGGTTAAGCACGAAGTTATATTGTTCGGTTTAATCTTTTCATACTATATTGAATCGTCTATTATCGAAGATGTCAAATACCAGAATAACAGTTATTAGATTCACGAGAAGTAAAAATGTTCACATACTACGCAATGTTTTAGTAATTTTTAGTATCGACACTTGAAACGTGCATGCTTAATGAACAGAAAAATCGTATTTACATTTTCGTAAGTTAAGCACGAAGTTATATTATTCGGTTTCACCTTTTCATGCTATATTGAATCGTGTATTATCAAAAATATCAAATTAGCAAGTAACTGTTTTTACCCTCACGAGAAGTGAAGATATTCACATATTATGCAATGTTGGTATATTGTCTAGTGTCGAACACAAAATAAAGCATTTTGTCGAAATCCTAAAAATCGTATTCGCATTTACGTATGTTAAACAAGAAGTTTTATTGCTTGCTTTTTTCGTTTTTTTCTATATCGAATCGTGTATCATCAAAAATATCAAATATAAAAATAACAGTTTTTAGCTTCACGAGAAGTAAAAATGTTCACATATTATGCAATGTTTGTATATTGTCTAGTGTCGAACCTAAAAAAGTGAATTTTGTCAAAAACCTAAAAATCGTATTCGCATTTTCGTATGTTAAACAAAAAGTTTTATTGTTTGCTTTCATCCTTTTATGCGATATTAAATCGTGTATTATCAAACATATCAAATATGCGAGTAACTGTTTTTAGCATCACGAGAAGTAAAAATGATCACATACTACGCAATGTTTTAGTAATGTTTGGTTTCGAACCTTGAAACGTGCATGCTTAATAAACTGATAAATCGTATTTATACTTTCGTAGGTTAAGCACGAAGTTATATTGTTCGGTTTCATCTTTTCATGCTATAATGAATCGTGTATTATCGAAGATGTCAAATACCAGAAAGACAGGTTTTAGCTTCACAAGAAGTAAAAATGTTCACATATTATGCAATGTTTGTATATTGTCTAGTGTCGAACCTGAAAAAGTGAATTTTGTCAAAAACCTAAAAATCGTATTCGCATTTTCGTATGTTAAACAAAAAGTTTTATTGTTTGCTTTCTTTGTTTTTTGCTATATTGAATCGTGTATGATCGAAGTTGTCAAATACGAGAATAACAGTTATTAGCTTCACGAGAAGAAAAAATGTTCAAATACTACGCAATGTTTGAGTAATGTTTGGTTTCGAACCTTGAAACGTGCATGCTTAATAAACTGCAAAATCGTATTTACATTTGCGTAGGTTAAGCACGAAGTTATATTGTTCGGTTTAATCTTTTCATACTATATTGAATCGTGTATTATCGAAAATGTCAAATACCAGAATAACAGTTTTTAGCTTCACGAGAAGTAAAAATGTTCACATATTATGCAATGTTTGTATATTGTCTAGTGTCGAACCTAAAAAAGTGAATTTTGTCAAAAACCTAAAAATCGTATTCGCATTTTCGTATGTTAAACAAAAAGTTTAATTGTTTGCTTTCTTCGTTTTTTGCTATATTGAATCGTGTATGATCGAAGTTATCAAATATGAGAAAAACAGTTATTAGCTTCACGAGAAGAAAAAATTTTAACATACTACGCAATGTTTGAGTAATGTTTGGTTTCGAACCTTGAAACGTGCATGCTTAATAAACTGAAAAATCGTATTTATATTTTCGTAGGTTAAGCACGAAGTTATATTGTTCGGTTTCATCCTTTTATGCTATAATGAATCGTGTATTATCGAAGATGTCAAATACCAGAATAACAGGTTTTAGCTTCACGAGAAGTAAAAATGTTCACATATTATGCAATGTTTGTTTATTGTCTAGTGTCGAACCTAAAAAAGTGAATTTTGACAAAAACCTAAAAATCGTATTCGCATTTTCGTATGTTAAACAAGAAGTTTTATTGTTCGCTTTCATCCTTTTATGCTATATTAAATCGTGTATTATCAAACATATCAAATATGCGAGTAACTGTTTTTAGCATCACGAGAAGTAAAGATGTTAACATACTACGCAATGTTTGAGTAATGTTTGGTTTCGAACCTTGAAACGTGCATGCTTAATAAACTGAAAAATCGTATTTATATTTTCGTAGGTTAAGCACGAAGTTATATTGTTCGGTTTAATCTTTTCATGCTATATTGAATCGTGTATTATCGAAGATGTCAAATACCAGAATAACAGGTTTTAGCTTCACAAGAAGTAAAAATGTTCACATATTATGCAATGTTTGTTTATTGTCTAGTGTCGAACCTAAAAAAGTGAATTTGAACAAAAACCTAAAAATCGTATTCGCATTTTCGAATGTTAAACAAGAAGTTTTATTGTTTGCTTTCTTCGTTTTTTGCTATATTGAATCGTGTATTATCGAAAATGTCAAATACCAGAATAACAGTTTTTTGCGTCACGAGAAGTAAAAATGTTCACATATAATGCAATGTTTGCATATTGTCTAGTGTAGAACCTGAAAAGGTGAATTTTGTCAAAAACCTAAAAATCGTATTCGCATTTTCGTATGTTAAACAAGAAGTTTTATTGTTCGCTTTCATCCTTTTATGCTATATTAAATCGTGTATTATCAAACATATCAAATATGCGAGTAACTGTTTTTAGCATCACGAGAAGTAAAAATGATAACATACTACGCAATGTTTGAGTAATGTTTGGTTTCGAACCTTGAAACGTGCATGCTTAATAAACTGAAAAATCGTATTTATATTTTCGTAGGTTAAGCACGAAGTTATATTGTTCGGTTTCATCTTTTCATGCTATAATGAATCGTGTATTATCGAAGATGTCAAATACCAGCATAACAGGTTTTAGCTTCACGAGAAGTAAAAATGTTCACATATTATGCAATGTTTGTTTATTGTCTAGTGTCGAACCTAAAAAAGTGAATTTGAACAAAAACCTAAAAATCGTATTCGCATTTTCGAATGTTAAACAAAAAGTTTTATTGTTTGCTTTCTTCGTTTTTTGCTATATTGAATCGTGTATTATCGAAAATGTCAAATACCAGAATAACAGTTTTTAGCGTCACGAGAAGTGAAAATGTTCACATATAATGCAATGTTTGCATATTGTCTAGTGTCGAACCTGAAAAAGTGAATTTTGTCAAAAACCTAAAAATCGTATTCGCATTTTCGTATGTTAAACAAGAAGTTTTATTGTTCGCTTTCATCCTTTTATGCTATATTAAATCGTGTATTATCAAACATATCAAATATGCGAGTAACTGTTTTTAGCATCACGAGAAGTAAAAATGATAACATACTACGCAATGTTTGAGTAATGTTTGGTTTCGAACCTTGAAACGTGCATGCTTAATAAACTGCAAAATCGTATTTACATTTTCGTAGGTTAAGCACGAAGTTATATTGTTCGGTTTCATCTTTTCATGCTATAATGAATCGTGTATTATCGAAGATGTCAAATACCAGCATAACAGGTTTTAGCTTCACGAGAAGTAAAAATGTTCACATATTATGCAATGTTTGTTTATTGTCTAGTGTCGAACCTAAAAAAGTGAATTTGAACAAAAACCTAAAAATCGTATTCGCATTTTCGAATGTTTAACAAAAAGTTTTATTGTTTGCTTTCTTCGTTTTTCGCTATATTGAATCGTGTATGATCGAAAATGTCAAATACCAGAATAACAGGTTTTAGCGTCACGAGAAGTGAAAATGTTCACATATTATGCAATGTTTGTATATTGTCTAGTGTCGAACCTGAAAAAGTGAATTTTGTCAAAAACCTAAAAATCATATTCGCATTTTCGTATGTTAAACAAAAAGTTTAATTGTTTGCTTTCTTCGTTTTTTGCTATATTGAATAGTGTATTATCGAAGATGTCAAATACCATAATAACAGTTTTTAGCGTCACGAGAAGTAAAAATGTTCAAATACTACGCAATATTTGAGTAATGTTTGGTTTCGAACCTTGAAACGTGCATGCTTAATAAACTACAAAATCGTATTTACATTTGCGTAGGTTAAGTACGAAGTTATATTGTTCGGTTTAATCTTTTCATACTATATTGAATCGT
Source organism: Diplolepis rosae (assembly GCA_030998225.1). Classification (NCBI taxonomy): domain Eukaryota; kingdom Metazoa; phylum Arthropoda; class Insecta; order Hymenoptera; family Diplolepididae; genus Diplolepis; species Diplolepis rosae. The sequence continues at coordinate 1,273,518 of JAPYXD010000713.1, read as the reverse complement.
CTATTATCGAAAATGTCAAATACCAGAATAACAGTTTTTTGCGTCACGAGAAGTGAAAATGTTCACATATAATGCAATGTTTGTATATTGTCTTGTGTCGATCCTAAAAAAGTGAATTTTGTCAAAAACCTAAAAATCGTATTCGCATTTTCGTATGTTAAACAAAAAGTTTAATTGTTTGCTTTCTTCGTTTTTTGCTATATTGAATCGTGTATGATCGAAGTTATCAAATATGAGAAAAACAGTTATTAGCTTCACGAGAAGAAAAAATTTTAACATACTACGCAATGTTTGAGTAATGTTTGGTTTCGAACCTTGAAACGTGCATGCTTAATAAACTGAAAAATCGTATTTATATTTTCGTAGGTTAAGCACGAAGTTATATTGCTCGGTTCAATCTTTTCATACTATATGGAATCGTGTATTATCGAAAATGTCAAATACCAGAATAACAGGTTTTTAGCTTCACGAGAAGTAAAAATGTTCACATATTATGCAATGTTTGTTTATTGTCTAGTGTCGAACCTAAAAAAGTGAATTTGAACAAAAACCTAAAAATCGTATTCGCATTTTCGAATGTTAAACAAAAAGTTTTATTGTTTGCTTTCTTCGTTTTTAGCTATATGGAATCGTGTATTATCGAAAATGTCAAATACCAGAATAACAGTTTTTAACGTCACGAGAAGTGAAAATGTTCACATATAATGCAATGTTTGCATATTGTCTAGTGTCGAACCTGAAAAAGTGAATTTTGTCAAAAACCTAAAAATCGTATTCGCATTTTCGTATGTTAAACAAGAAGTTTTATTGCTTGCTTTCTTCGTTTTTTGCTATATTGAATCGTGTATTATCAAACATATCAAATACCAGAATAACAGGTTTTAGCTTCACAAGAAGTAAAAATGTTCACATATTATGCAATGTTTGTATATTGTCTGGTGTCGAACCTAAAAAAGTGAATTTTGTCAAAAACCTAAAAATCGTATTCGCATTTTCTTATGTTAGACAAGAATTTTTATTGTTCGCTTTCATCCTTTTATGCTATATTGAATCGTGTATTATCAAAAATATCAAATATGCGAATAACTGTTTTTAGCATCACGAGAAGTAAAAATGTTCACAACTTACGCAATGTTTTAGTGATGTTATTTTCAAACCTTGAAACGTGCATGCTTCATAAACTGAAAAATTGTGTTTACATTTTCGTAGGTTAAGCACGAAGTTATATTTTTCGGTTTCATCTTTTCATGCTATATTGAATCGTGTATTACCGAAGTTGTCAAATACGAGAATAACAGCTATTAGCTTCACGAGAAGTAAAAATGTTCACATACTACGCAATGTTTTAGTAATTTTTAGAATCGAATCTTGAAACGTGCATGCTTAATAATCTGAAAAATTGTGTTTACATTTTCGTAGGTTAAGCAGTAAGTTATATTGTACGGTTTCACCTTTTCATGCTATACTGAATCGTGTATTATGAAAAATATCAAATATGCGAGTAACTGTTTTTACCATCACGTGAAGTGAAGATATTCACATATTATGCTATGTTTGCATATTGTCTAGTGTCGAACCTAAAAAAAAGCATTTTGTCGAAATCCTAATAATCGTATTTACATTTTCGTGTGTTAAAATAAAAGTTTTATTGCTTGCTTTTTTCGTTTTTTTCTATATCGAATCGTGTATCATCAAAAATATCAAATATAAAAATAACAGTTTTTAGCGTCACGAGAAGTAAAAATGTTCACATATAATGCAATGTTTGTATATTGTCTAGTGTCGAACCTAAAAAAGTGAATTTTGTCAAAAACCTAAAAATCGTATTCGCATTTTCGTATGTTAAACAAAAAGTTTTATTGTTTGCTTTCTTCGTTTTTTGCTATATTGAATCGTGTATGATCGAAGTTGTCAAATACGAGAATAACAGTTATTAGCTTCACGAGAAGAAAAATTGTTCAAATACCTCGCAATGTTTGAGTAATGTTTGGTTTCGAACCTTGAAACGTGCATGCTTAATAAACTGCAAAATCGTATTTACATTTGCGTAGGTTAAGCACGAAGTTATATTGTTCGGTTTAATCTTTTCATACTATATTGAATCGTGTATTATCGAAGATGTCAAATACCAGAATAACAGGTTTTAGCGTCACGAGAAGTGAAAATGTTCACATATTATGCAATGTTTGTATATTGTCTGGTGTCGAACCTAAAAAAGTGAATTTTGTCAAAAACCTAAAAATCGTATTCGCATTTTCGTATGTTAAACAAGAATTTTTATTGTTCGCTTTCATCCTTTTATGCTATATTGAATCGTGTACTATCAAAAATATCAAATATGCGAATAACTGTTTTTAGCATCACGAGAAGTAAAAATGTTCACATACTACGCAATGTTTTAGTGATGTTATTTTTCAAACCTTGAAACGTGCATGCTTAATAAACTGAAAAATCGTATTTACATTTTAGTAGGTTAAGCACGAAGTTATATTGTTCGGTTTAATCTTTTCATACTATATTGAATCGTCTATTATCGAAAATGTCAAATACCAGAATAACATTTATAAGATTCACGAGAAGTAAAAATGTTCAAATACTACGCAATGTTTTAGTAATTTTTAGTATCGACACTTGAAACGTGCATGCTTAATAAAATGAAAAATAGTATTTACATTTTCGTAAGTTAAGCACGAAGTTATATTATTCGGTTTCACCTTTTCATGCTATATTGAATCGTGTATTATCAAAAATATCAAATATGCGAGTAACTGTTTTTACCCTCACGAGAAGTGAAGATATTCACATATTATGCTATGTTTGCATATTGTCTAGTGTCGAACCCAAAATAAAGCATTTTGTCGAAATCCTAAAAATCGTATTCGCATTTACGTATGTTAAACAAAAAGTTTTATTGCTTGCTTTTTTCGTTTATTTCTATATCGAATCGTGTATCATCAAAAATATCAAATATAAAAATAACAGTTTTTAGCTTCACGAGAAGTAAAAATGTTCACATATTATGCAATGTTTGTATATTGTCTAGTGTCGAACCTAATAAAGTGAATTTTGTCAAAAACCTAAAAATCGTATTCGCATTTTCGTATGTTAAACAAAAAGTTTTATTGTTTGCTTTCTTCCTTTTATGCTATATTAAATCGTGTATTATCAAACATATCAAATATGCGAGTAACTGTTTTTAGCATCACGAGAAGTAAAGATGTTAACATACTACGCAATGTTTTAGTAATGTTTGGTTTCGAACCTTGAAACGTGCATGCTTAATAAACTGATAAATCGTATTTATACTTTCGTAGGTTAAGCACGAAGTTATATTGTTCGGTTTCATCTTTTCATGCTATAATGAATCGTGTATTATCGAAGATGTCAAATACCAGAATAACAGGTTTTAGCTTCACAAGAAGTAAAAATGTTCACATATTATGCAATGTTTGTATATTGTCTAGTGTCGAACCTAAAAAAGTGAATTTTGTCAAAAACCTAAAAATCGTATTCGCATTTTCGTATTTTAAACAAAAAGTTTTATTGTTTGCTTTCTTCGTTTTTCGCTGTATTGAATCGTCTATGATCGAAGTTGTCAAATACGAGAATAACAGTTATTAGCTTCACGAGAAGAAAAAATGTTCAAATACTACGCAATGTTTGAGTAATGTTTGGTTTCGAACCTTGAAACGTGCATGCTTAATAAACTGCAAAATCGTATTTACATTTGCGTAGGTTAAGCACGAAGTTATATTGTTCGGTTTAATCTTTTCATACTGTATTGAATCGTGTATTATCGAAAATGTCAAATACCAGAATAACAGTTTTTAGCTTCACGAGAAGTGAAAATGTTCACATATTATGCTATTTATGCATATTGTCTAGTGTCGAACCTGAAAAAGTGAATTTTGTCAAAAACCTAAAAATCATATTCGCATTTTCGTATGTTAAACAAAAAGTTTAATTGTTTGCTTTCTTCGTTTTTTGCTATATTGAATCGTGTATGATCGAAGTTATCAAATATGAGAAAAACAGTTATTAGCTTCACGAGAAGAAAAAATTTTAACATACTACGCAATGTTTGAGTAATGTTTGGTTTCGAACCTTGAAACGTGCATGCTTAATAAACTGAAAAATCGTATTTATATTTTCGTAGGTTAAGCACGAAGTTATATTGCTCGGTTCAATCTTTTCATACTATATGGAATCGTGTATTATCGAAAATGTCAAATACCAGAATAACAGGTTTTAGCTTCACGAGAAGTAAAAATGTTCACATATTATGCAATGTTTGTTTATTGTCTAGTGTCGAACCTAAAAAAGTGAATTTTGTCAAAAACCTAAAAATCGTATTCGCATTTTCGTATGTTAAACAAGAAGTTTTATTGTTCGCTTTCATCCTTTTATGCTATATTAAATCGTGTATTATCAAACATATCAAATATGCGAGTAACTGTATTTAGCTTCACGAGAAGTAAAAAATGTTAACATACTGCGCAATGTTTGAGTAATGTTTGGTTACGAACCTTGAAACGTGCATGCTTAATAAACTGAAAAATCGTATTTATATTTTCGTAGGTTAAGCACGAAGTTATATTGTTCGGTTTCATCTTTTCATGCTATAATGAATCGTGTATTATCGAAGATGTCAAATACCAGCATAACAGGTTTTAGCTTCACGAGAAGTAAAAATGTTCACATATTATGCAATGTTTGTTTATTGTCTAGTGTCGAACCTAAAAAAGTGAATTTGAACAAAAACCTAAAAATCGTATTCGCATTTTCGAATGTTAAACAAAAAGTTTTATTGTTTGCTTTCTTCGTTTTTTGCTATATTGAATCGTGTATTATCGAAAATGTCAAATACCAGAATAACAGTTTTTAGCGTCACGAGAAGTGAAAATGTTCACATATAATGCAATGTTTGCATATTGTCTAGTGTCGAACCTGAAAAAGTGAATTTTGTCAAAAACCTAAAAATCGTATTCGCATTTTCGTATGTTAAACAAGAAGTTTTATTATTCGCTTTCATCCTTTTATGCTATATTAAATCGTGTATTATCAAACATATCAAATATGCGAGTAACTGTTTTTAGCATCACGAGAAGTAAAAATGATCACATACTACGCAATGTTTGAGTAATGTTTGGTTTCGAACCTTGAAACGTGCATGCTTAATAAACTGCAAAATCGTATTTACATTTTCGTAGGTTAAGCACGAAGTTATATTATTCGGTTTTATCTTTTCATGCTATATTGAATCGTGTATTATCGAAGATGTCAAATACCAGGATAACAGGTTTTAGCTTCACGAGAAGTAAAAATGTTCACATATTATGCAATGTTTGTTTATTGTCTAGTGTCGAACCTATAAAAGTGAATTTTGTCAAAAACCTAAAAATCGTATTCGCATTTTCGTATGCTAAACAAAAAGTTTTATTGTTTGCTTTCTTTGTTTTTAGCTATATTGAATCGTGTATGATCGAAAATGTCAAATACCAGAATAACAGTTTTTAGCGTCACGAGAAGTGAAAATGTTCACATATAATGCAATGTTTGCATATTGTCTAGTGTCGAACCTGAAAAAGTGAATTTTGTCAAAAACCTAAAAATCGTATTCGCATTTTCGTATGTTAAACAAAAAGTTTTATTGTTTGCTTTCTTCGTTTTTTGCTATATTGAATCGTGTATTATCGAAGATGTCAAATACCAGAATTACAGTTTTTAGCGTCACGAGAAGTAAAAATGTTCAAATACTACGCAATATTTGAGTAATGTTTGGTTTCGAACCTTGAAACGTGCATGCTTAATAAACTGAAAAATCGTATTTACATTTTAGTAGGTTAAGCACGAAGTTATATTGTTCGGTTTAATCTTTTCATACTATATTGAATCGTCTATTATCGAAAATGTCAAATACCAGAATAACAGTTTTTTGCGTCACGAGAAGTGAAAATGTTCACATATAATGCAATGTTTGTATATTGTCTTGTGTCGATCCTAAAAAAGTGAATTTTGTCAAAAACCTAAAAATCGTATTCGCATTTTCGTATTTTAAACAAAAAGTTTTATTGTTTGCTTTCTTCGTTTTTCGCTGTATTGAATCGTCTATGATCGAAGTTGTCAAATACGAGAATAACAGTTATTAGCTTCACGAGAAGAAAAAATGTTCAAATACTACGCAATGTTTGAGTAATGTTTGGTTTCGAACCTTGAAACGTGCATGCTTAATAAACTGAAAAATCGTATTTATATTTTCGTAGGTTAAGCACGAAGTTATATTGTTTGCTTTCTTCGTTTTTTGCTATATTGAATCGTGTATTATCGAAGATGTCAAATACCAGAATAACAGTTTTTAGCGTCACGAGAAGAAAAAATGTTCAAATACTACGCAATGTTTGAGTAATGTTTGGTTTCGAACCTTGAAACGTGCATGCTTAATAAACTGCAAAATCGTATTTACATTTGCGTAGGTTAAGCACGAAGTTATATTGTTCGGTTTAATCTTTTCATACTATATTGAATCGTGTATTATCGAAGATGTCAAATACCAGAATAACAGGTTTTAGCTTCACAAGAAGTAAAAATGTTCACATATTATGCAATGTTTGCATATTGTCTAGTGTCGAACCTAAAAAAGTGAATTTTGTCAAAAACCTAAAAATCGTATTCGCATTTTCGTATGTTAAACAAAAAGTTTAATAGTTTGCTTTCTTCGTTTTTTGCTATATTGAATCGTGTATGATCGAAGATGTCAAATACCAGAATAACAGTTTTTAGCGTCACGAGAAGTAAAAATGTTCAAATACTACGCAATATTTGAGTAATGTTTGGTTTCGAACCTTGAAACGTGCATGCTTAATAAACTACAAAATCGTATTTACATTTGCGTAGGTTAAGTACGAAGTTATATTGTTCGGTTTAATCTTTTCATACTATATTGAATAGTGTATTATCGAAAATGTCAAATACCAGAATAACAGTTTTTAGCGTCACGAGAAGTGAAAATGTTCACATATAATGCAATGTTTGCATATTGTCTAGTGTCGAACCTAAAAAAGTGAATTTTGTCAAAAACCTAAAAATCGTATTCGCATTTTCGTATGTTAAACAAAAAGTTTAATAGTTTGCTTTCTTCGTTTTTTGCTATATTGAATCGTGTATGATCGAAGTTATTAAATATGAGAATAACAGTTATTAGCTTCACGAGAAGAAAAATTGTTCAAATACCACGCAATGTTTGAGTAATGTTTGGTTTCGAACCTTGAAACGTGCATGCTTAATAAACTGAAAAATCGTATTTATATTTTCGTAGGTTAAGCACGAAGTTATATTGTTCGGTTTCATCTTTTTATGCTATAATGAATCGTGTATTATCGAAGATGTCAAATACCAGAATAACAGGTTTTAGCTTCACGAGAAGTAAAAATGTTCACATATTATGCAATGTTTGTTTATTGTCTAGTGTCGAACCTAAAAAAGTGAATTTTGACAAAAACCTAAAAATCGTATTCGCATTTTCGTATGTTAAACAAGAAGTTTTATTGTTCGCTTTCATCCTTTTATGCTATATTAAATCGTGTATTATCAAACATATCAAATATGCGAGTAACTGTTTTTAGCATCACGAGAAGTAAAGATGTTAACATACTACGCAATGTTTGAGTAATGTTTGGTTTCGAACCTTGAAACGTGCATGCTTAATAAACTGAAAAATCGTATTTATATTTTCGTAGGTTAAGCACGAAGTTATATTGTTCGGTTTCATCTTTTCATGCTATATTGAATCGTGTATTATCGAAGATGTCAAATACCAGAATAACAGGTTTTAGCGTCACGAGAAGTAAAAATGTTCACATATAATGCAATGTTTGCATATTGTCTAGTGTAGTACCTGAAAAAGTGAATTTTGTCAAAAACCTAAAAATCGTATTCGCATTTTCGTATGTTAAACAAGAAGTTTTATTGTTCGCTTTCATCCTTTTATGCTATATTGAATCGTGTACTATCAAAAATATCAAATATGCGAATAACTGTTTTTAGCATCACGATAAGTAAAAAGGTTCACATACTACGCAATGTCTTAGTAATGTGTAGTTTCGAACCTTGAAACGTGCATGCTTAATACACAGAAAAATCGTATTTACATTTTCGTAGGTTAAGCACGAAGTTATATTATTCGGTTTTATCTTTTCATGCTATATTGAATCGTGTATTATCGAAGATGTCAAATACCATAATAACAGTTTTTAGCGTCACGAGAAGTAAAAATGTTCAAATACTACGCAATATTTGAGTAATGTTTGGTTTCGAACCTTGAAACGTGCATGCTTAATAAACTACAAAATCGTATTTACATTTGCGTAGGTTAAGTACGAAGTTATATTGTTCGGTTTAATCTTTTCATACTATATTGAATCGTGTATTATCGAAGATGTCAAATACCAGAATAACAGTTTTTAGCGTCACGAGAAGTGAAAATGTTCACATATAATGCAATGTTTGCATATTGTCTAGTGTCGATCCTGAAAAAGTGAATTTTGTCAAAAACTTAAAAATCGTATTCGCATTTTCGTATGTTAAACAAAAAGTTTTATTGTTTGCTTTCTTCGTTTTTTGCTATATTGAATCGTGTATTTTCGAAGTTGTCAAATACGAGAATAACAGTTATTAGCTTCCCCACTTTTAAAAGCGTACGTATAAAAGGACGTGCAAAAGGACGTATAAAAGTACGTACAGAAGGACTTATAAAAGTGCGACCAAAGGGACGTACTAAAGTACGCACAAAAGTCCGTACAAAAGGAAATGCCAAATTGGGATACAAAAAGATGTCCTTTTGTACGTCCTTTGGTACATCCTTTTGTACGTCCTTTTATACGACGTCATTTCCTACTTCAAAAAAGTTTTTAAAAATCATTATTTTGTTCAGTTTAGGGTATTAAAAATGCGTCTTATGAACACAGTGTGCTCATTAGACAAATAGCATAATTTTATATAATTTATTCATACTGGTTGTTGCTAAATAAAACACCGGATCGTTATAGCTTTAAGCAATTTCATACTTTGAAATTAAATAATAGACATAAATAGTCATACACAACTATAAGAAACATAAAGAATGTATATATAAATCGAATTACCACGGGATAGCTAGACTGTATAATAATTTAATTTGAGATATAATTGTAACATTTCTATTAGAAAACTTAACTTATTTACTTTCGAAATACTTTGGTCAATTAATTTCATCATTAAAGCACAGAATAATACGTAATAGGAACTACAGAATCGTCAGACTTTTTTTACAAATAAAAGTGATAAGCTTGAAAAATATGGAATTCACACAGTAATAAATAACTAAAGCATCGGCTACAGCACCAGATTCTTTTAAGATCGTCAAGACTAATCGGATTTGATTTGACGTTTCAATTTGAATTCAAGGTTATTGATCATACGATGTTAAATGTTACGGTGTAGAGGTACTCAGAAAGTTCCGTGAATCTATGTTCACTTATTGTTATTCTTGGACAAATATTGCCAAACTCTCCTCATTCTCGCAGCTCTAGCTCTTCCACGAATTCCGGCATCAGTAATCTTTTTGTAAAGGCAATCTGCAATAAAAAATTTATTCTATAATTACTTATTCAATTTGAATGTCCCAATTAGAAATCTATTTCTCTTTTATTAACCATAATTTTATGAGTTTAAGTTTAAAGTACATTTTCATAGCTCGCCGAAATGTCGCTATTATAAAAAAAACCTATTTATGTTTATAAAAGTGACAAAAACAATGTGTTACGACAGTTTTAGAAAAAGGTTCCTGATTCAAAAATAATTTTTTTACATTGTTAAAAAAGACAGGAGTTATTTAAGCTAAATGCGATACTCTACATTTAATTATTGTTTCTGTCATTATTTGAAATGCTGAAAATTAGTATAATATCAATAAGAATAAGACGGTGAAGAGGCAGTTGTTTTTAACAAATAATATTTTTATTGTATTAAGTGTATGAAAATACGAGTAATTCGGTTTTCTTCTTTAAACATATATAAACCTTCCGTATATAAGATATATTTAAAGTATAATCGTAAAAGAAACATAATTTGAACGCATTTTTCTATTAAATAGACAACGCTAAGATATACTTTTTTGTTTTATCAAGCCCTTTGTCGCGCTTTTTTTACTAAAAAACTATAATCTTAAGGGAAAATTTGATATAATCCAGGGTGTACAAAGACCCCCGAAGCATAAAATAAAATACGATTTTAAAAAGTTTATAAATGTTAGAACTTTTCAATTTCAATTTAAAAAATATTATATCAATATTTTTTAATTTTGCAACCACGTGTTGAAAAAGAGCAATAAACCTCACTAGGTACAGAAAAAAACTTCAATATCTTAATTAGTTCAAAAGTGATAAAAGTTTTAGAAAAACTGTATTTTTTTAACACCTTTAAAAAATTAATTACTCATAACTTCGCGAAATTTTGTCCCTCAAAACATTATTAAATACGTGTCGTTTTATTTTCCTTAAAAAAAAAAAACATTTCCTCGGCGACCGATTCTGTGACTTGAAATTGTACTGCATATCTTATTTGAAATGGATTCGGTCTGGGTATTTTTAAGTTACACTTTAAGGACTTTTTATTGGCCGGAGAAACTGAATTCAATTTTTAGGTTCGAGTTTGTGCACACTCTGGAACGTATTAAGATACAAGAACTTTGGCCCTTCTTGGGCCTTTATCAGAATAATTTGTTAACGACATAAACTTATAATCATGAAATGAACAATGAAAGAAACGTACAACGAAATTTAAAATAATTTATCACGCCCTTTTTCGATCTTTTTGATTAAACCTCTATAATTGTAAGAAACAAACTTTGGTCTCAAGCATCACTCTCATTGGATGAGGAATCATTCCTTTCACTCTGTCTATCTTCTATCTGTCTGTCTTGCGAGAGCTGAACGTGTTCATTTTCCGAGTTACTATTATTACCCTCATCGTCTTCTTCGGAAAGAAAATCACGTTCTTCATCTACCTCAATCTCTTGTTCTGGTTTGAGTTTTCGGCGAGAGTTATTTTGTTTTAGGCTATTTCGGTACCTTTGTTTTGCATTTCTTAATACCTCGATCATTTCTAACTTGAATGCTGTTTGTGATTCTGGTTCTGGGAAATTAGGACATTTCTGCATTACTCCTGAAATTACAAGAGTAAATATGATTTAGGCTATTAATGTTTTTCGCAACTATTTTCATCATTTCAATAAAATATTTCTGTAGTTTGAGGCCTATATTTTGTCTGTACTTACTAAATAAAAGTGCAGCCATTTTAGAACCACTGAACTTTGTAGTTTTTTTTTTCCCCACACCACGTAAATTCTGTAGCAAGTTTGTCGCTAATGCTTCCTTTGAAAGCAAAATTAAGCGCTTCTCGTATCTTTGTTCCTCCATATTTCCTTAATTCACGGTACTGTGAAAAATATGTAAAATAAATTTCTCCAGGAATTATATGGCACATTTAGGAATAAAAATAAGATTGTTGTGGATATAAAAATGTGAGTGAGAGCTAGTTGAATGATAAAAAAAGACCATAAATATTAGAGCCATGATACGAAAGAATGCTAAACTACTTTCGATTTTAGATTCGGATTCTATGAAGGAAAGAAGTATTGAAATCAATTGTCATTGGTCCAGCGATCTGAAATGTATGAAATTTTTTCAACTTGTGTAATAAATAAGAACAACGACTCATACCAGCTTGTTTTGTTTCATTTCATCTTGCTCAAATGAATTAAATTCTTGTAAAGTTTGTAAAGGAAAACCTTGAGGAGGAGCAAACAACGGTTTCGATTTTCCAATAGTAGCATCTTCTTTCAAAACTGCAAGAGAAGTTTTCATTTCTCTGCAATAATTTTCAACATTCCTGTAAATATTTTCAATATTCATAACTGATAACCTTGTAATGCATAACTACATACATTTGAATAATTTTAAACACGAATTCTTATTTGTAAAAGAACAAAGGCAAATATTAATGATTATTCTGCACAGTTATTAAATTCTGTTATAAAATAACGTTTAGAAGCTTTCAATATACATTTTACCTTTTCGAATATCGATGATTTAAAGATTTTTCATTTCGATTAAAAAGACTAAGTATTACATCCCACGGAGATGATATGAACTTACAAGTAACATTTAAAAAAAGAATGGTCATTCATTCATTGCCAATTACACATTACATTTTTTAGATATATGGAAATTTACATTAACTTACTGAAGACGTTGAGCTATGTCTAACAAAATGTTTTCCTTTACAGTTATTTCTCTTGATGCTAAACTCCTTACGTGGTTTGAAGCATTAGCGTCAGGAGTTGAGAATAACGAAGGAGATACAACATCCCGTACTGAAGCACAATTATGCTTTGTAATTTCTCTGAAAGTAGTAATAAAGAATGCACATTAGAACTTAATTTTCATTGCTTATTTACATTCACGATAACGTATTCAGTGTTCTTGTGCAGTAAATATTTTTTTGACATAATGTTGAAAAATACGAATCTGAATAGATATTGCCACCTAAGATTATATACTTACCGGGTAGAATTAATTTTATCGATTGACCTATTTTCGAATGTTACTATTCCATTCTCGCAGTTTTTTGATTGGATTAGGCTTTCTGAAGATATCATACCCGTCAATTTTTCAACTTGTGAATTTGGCACAATAGATTTTTTCGATGTCTCAACTGAGACCCGCTTGAAGGCAGAGCTAGAGGCAGAGTTAGAGGCAGGAACACTAGTTTCGTCCACGTATGTTTTTTCCAAGACATCTGTAAATGCATCTTTGGATAAACTACTCAGTTTACTTTGCGATAAAAATTTATTTGATTGAGGCTTTGCTTTAGGCTTCATTCTTTTAACAGTTTGCACAGGTGTTATGATATCGAAACTTGATTTTAACATTGAAGCGAGTTCAGGATTCTTTTGTACCAGGGCTCTTAAATCTTGTACGCCTTTTCCTACAGAAGGGAATTTGGATTTCGGCTTTCTAATAGGCTGTTCATCTGAAGATGATTATAAAACTAATTTCGTGGGAGGGACAGTGATTCTAAATGAGTAACGCAAACCCATTCGTTTTGAACAATATTTTCTTCTAGACCTTCTGCTTCATTCCATTTTGGCATTCGATAACACTTTACTTTTACATCAGTCAAAGGCACAATATTTGATTCAGGTGACAAATTACTGCAATGATATACACCAACGGATCGGGATGTCATACCAACATCATACAACTGCTGCACATCGCGAAAATGCCTTGTAATAAATAAAATATTTTCTTCAACTAACACAATATTTTCGATTAAACATATTCTTTTATTATTTGAAACAAAGCAATTGTCACGCAAATCTGCTGCAAAAGTGTATTTACCGATGACAATTTTCTTGAACTGAGTGCAGTTTTGTGCTTCAAGATCCAATAGAGGCCCTACAGCATGAACATGAGACTGCTGAATGAGGTCCTCACCATTAATGGGATCATTAGAAAACTCACTCCGTTCTAACATTATTTTATAGTACTGTTGAAGCGAAAGATCAGGTTTTCGAAGAAATTTAGGGAACTGCGGCATGTTATTCTCATAGCAGAATGCACTAAAAGTTTCCAAACCTCCTAAATTTCTAACATCTTCTACAATATGAAGCAAACCATGAACGTTGTACGATAAAAACGGCTCCCCATACAGTGTTACGCACATACTAACGTACATTTCTAAACTTTGCTGACAGAAATCCAACATAACTGGTGTTGTACTTTCCGACACGAGAAGGCGTATTACACAATGCAATATTAAGAAGTGTTGATAATATTCTTCAGAGAAAATATCTTTTAAAATCACGACACAACTATACAATAATAGCTGCCTGAATTCGACAGCTTTGAAGTTACTGTACGCTGTTATTTCCCTTGGCCGTCGAGCAAACTCTCTAGGACAATAATCGGATAAAGTATTCATTCTTGCATCAAGAATGTTTAATTGTCTACCACTTAGCCTCCTGCAAATGTATTTACCGGCGACGTGTGCTTCGAACACTTTTTTAACGTTTCCGAGGTATATTAAATGCATACATTCGAATGGTACACGAGTTACCAAATCTATTGGTATCTGAGACAGAGGACTGTGTCCTTTATGGTGGTCATCATCAGTAATATTTCTGTATTCTTCATTTGTACGAGGTGGGTGCCGAGTTCCTGGAAAAATCATTGTATTCCGATAGCCTTCTACATCGCATCGATGTCCTTCGACTTTACATTTAGAAGATGCTCTTGAGGAAGTATGGCCGTAGTGATTTAAAATCATAGCTCGTGCGGGGGCGTCTGCAATAAAGCATCGAATTTGGAGAGGAATTGTTCGACCACCGATTTCAATTCCGCCATTCCCAATGACTTCATTTATTTCCTGAAAAAACATTTCAAAAAAATCGAAGGGATTTGATGGTTTATGTCGTCCTTTAAACACACCAGCTATCATAGGCCTCTTATCTGGAATGTTGATAATTCGATATTGGTGTGGCCAGAATTGCCATTTCCCACCTTTATCTAGCCTCCCACCGTCTGTACTTAAATCAATAATTATCTCAGGAGGCAACTGCTCTCTGGGAATGATACTTAGTTTCTTCTGAAGTCCATCTTGAAATCCAATGTGCAAATACTCTCCTCCTGCAGTTTCATGAACAAATCTACTAGCAACAAAGGCAGGTGTATTCAATATAGTTCTACTATCTTTGGGTAGATGCAAATACTGGAAAGGATATTCTCTCAAAGTTTTTAAAATTATATTGCCTTGTGTATGAGTTAGCCCAGCACTCAGAAAAGCGTTCTTCACTTTTCTTTTACTTATAGTAGCAATATCTTCTTGCATGTTAACGTTATGATCTTCATTTAAATTGCTTCCGTCGGAATCATCTCCGTCTTCTGGCAATTCATTATCTTCAAGTATCATGTTGCGAACATCATCATCATCATCATCATCAAAGTCTTGCTCATGCGAGGATACAGTGGTTCTATCAGAAGATTCAGCGTCGCTATCATCATCACTCTGCCGCTCGTCATGCAATTCTTCCAAATCATCAATGCCATTATCCATAAAAGGCTCTACGGGAATATCCAAATCAAATACGTTCGACGCTGCACTACTCGTACTTGAACTGCTACTTTCTCGTGCAACATTTTCATTCTGAACATTTCTTCGAAGAAATTCTATCCGTCTTCTCTCCTGTCTGTCGCTTAACTCATTGGGATTCTTCACGAATTTTGACGGCATTGCAATGTCTATTAGCAAAAAATTCGCATATATTCTATTGCAGGAATCGTCCCTGAAGCTTATATTGGATAAAATTATTGATTGTGATTAGAGAAACAAATTTCAGAATCATTTCTTCTACTAAACTTACCACAATGCGTTCTATTCAAGTTCGAAATATGTTTGTTCTCATGACTGATAAAGCGTTAATTTGATGTTGTTTAACAATGAATAAATTAATAATATTTTTAAACTTTTACACGATCGAAGACACTCATTGAAAAGTAATTGACACTTCAGTCTTTTTCAAATACATCATTTTAAACGTAAAATTGCATTATCAACCTCTAACTGTAATAAACTAAAAGATTAAAATATTTGGTAATTGTACAGCTCCTTTCCATTTTTTATTTGCATTTATTTTTAATTTTTTGTATGGAACATTGAAAACAAAACAATATCTAGAGGCTCTAAAAATAATCAAAACATTCTTTCAACATACAAAGTTTCTCTAAAATATACTTCCGAAAAGTGAAAAGGATCAAAATCATTATTAAAAATAACAAGATAATGATTTTTTGAAATTATCTCGACATTCTGAGAAATATGATGTTCTCAACTTTTATAGAAGTGCATTGTAAGCCAAAAAAATATTTTTTGATCACTTTTAATGCTTCTAGATTATTTATTCCTTTCACGGCGCTATAAAAATTAAACTTTCTTCTTTATACATGAGTAAACAATTAGAAGACATTTATAGAAATTTATTTAAATTAATTTATATTCATAAAATTTAAAGTTTTTTGAGGTTAGAAAAAGCTACATTTCAGGACCTCTTACTAAAAACAGGACAAGTACATGCAATAATAAAACACACATGTTTAATATAATTATGTACTTACATTTCTCTTTCTCATCACTGAGAACCAATATATATATATATCAATCATATATCACCAAACTATTAAAATTACTTCATTCCTCTCGTATCCACGTGTATCCACGCTAAAAGCCTGGAACATCTATACTTGGCTATATTTGTTGATCCTGACACGCTAATGCGCACGCAGAGTTACGCACGACACAATTTATAAGTATACGCGCGAGATTTTAAACCATGGAGTATTTGAAAATATTATAAATTTTATAATTATATATATATTATATAAATAATTATATTTATATAGTGTATTTCTTTTGGAACAATATGAAATATTATTCTGAATGTTGCAATAAAAATTAATTATACCTCGAAATTTTGTTTTCTGTAAAGCTGCATCAAAATAAAATATTCCAGAAAAGTTTTATCATATAATCTTTCAAAGAAAACTCAAATTTTTTACATTTGGAAAAACTAATTGCATTGCACAATTCACTGTTTATAATTAAATTTATCTGTTAAATAAGATTTTCTTGACACATTGAATCATAAATTTTTCTATTATATTGTATAGTGATTACTCATTTTTTATAAACAAAAATGTGTTACAAAACATGATGAATAATGAAAAAGTATTGTTTCACTTTGGGATAACCATAACAGAAGTCTTAAATAAGTGTTTTAGAATTTTTTTAAAACCCGCACGTCACTCTGACACTCTGATAAAATAAAGGCCGCATGCAGTGTTCCACACATCGTACACACCGAATGCGGACCCAGTGCGAATTTACGCATGATCTGCAGAACGTGCAAGCATTGTGTCGCTATACCTGCATACACATAACACTCGCACGTCATGCGGGTAACATGCGTCCGCACGCATTGTTATCTGGGAGGATCGTTTGTCACCCAGACTGTGCTTTGTAGAATGTAGTACTGGTGACCATATTCAATTCAACCAGATTTTTCTGGGTTAATGTAACCACGCCTTATTTCTCGCTGTGTCAGTGTGCCCAGATCGAACACGCCAACCATTCGCACACAATTACAGGCTAGGTCCGTGTGAATAAAATAGGAGCTGTATCTGTAAGTTTGGTTGCGCGCGCAACCGACTTCTCCTCTTCTGAATTCGAAAACTCGGAGATGCCCGAAAATCTTCGGGAAACTTCGGCTCTCTCCTTATTTCGTCTATATATAGAATATACGAAATAAAGTAAAAGCAAGCTTTCCCTAATTTTCTGAGTTTCTGCGATTTCTTCGATTCGATGTCTCGTGCATCTCGTCGTCTGCTCGCCCGGCGACTTCTGTTTACAAAAGTTGACAGCTAACAAATTTTGTAAAAACTCTTAAATAATGTTGATGACGTCACATAAATTTTATGAATTTCAGGAAATGTTAAATAATTTTTTCGAGTGTGTGACCAGCAAGGACTATTGATTTGATATTACTTGTTTGTAGAATTTAAATGCAGAATTTGAGGTTAGGTTCATAACCTGTTGTATTCAAGTAGTTTTATATTTTAACTTTCTTTGATTTCACTCAATTGATTTTGAATATTGTAAATTCAGAATGTTAATTAATTGTATTTTTATGTAAATTTTAAAAATAATAATCGTTTTTACTTAATAGATTCTGTCATAATTACCTTTCTTATAATTCTATTTTCTGCCAATATATAACTCTTTAATTCTTCCTTACCTATACTATACCTTAGGTAATAAATTACAGATATTAAGGTGTCACAAAAGTACAATATCAATCAGATAAATCAATAATACAATATATGATCTGAAAATGAAAGAGTTTTAAAATCGTTTGAACTCAAAATTCTTTTTATTTTCAAAGGCTTTTTCAAGACTATAAGTTCTTTTTAAAAGTGATTAATTCAAAGCTTACAAGAAAATTATAAGTAGAAAAATTAAAAATAATGAGGTATTGAAAATTGCTCAATTAGCAATATTTCTAATTTTAAATTGAATAAGTTGGGAATATTTAAATAAAAAGATCTACAAATAATTATAGTGGTTCCTCTTTACAAAAATTTTAATTGCAAACAATTCCAATTGTAAAATGTCCCGGATTTTTGAGCATTTTTAAAGTAAATTTATATAATTTAAAGTAATTTTATTTATTTATCGAAAAAATTTAAATAGTCTTCGGACTTTAAAATACTAGACAATTTATTCATGAAAATCATTTCAAATTGCAATTACTGAAATATTTCAAATGAAACAATTATTTTTTGTGCCGTCTTTTGAAGATATTGTTAGAATTTCCTTTTCTAACAATTGTACTGCGAATTCTTACATAAATTAGGATCACCTTTTGTAAGTACGCTTTATTTCACTCTCTAAATCAAAATAAGTGCACTCAGAAAAAAGATTTGATTGAATCAAAGAAAATGATTTGTTTGGACGACTTTTTTTGATTTAAAGAAATGATTTGTTTAAATGAAATAAAATGTGTTTAATTGAAACAAAATATCTTTAAACGAAATAAATATTTATTCGAATCAAATAAATTTCTGCCGTCAATCAAAATAAAAAATATCTTTAAACGAAATAAATATTTTTTTGAATCAAATTAATTTTTCTTCAAAACAAAGAAATTAATTCAATGATTCTTACCAATTTTTAAAAAATTATGCGATTTTAATAAATCATGTATCATTTTTTCAGACAAAAGATTTTCCACAACCTAACCATTTCCAATTTTCGAAAATGAATTAATTATTATCAAATTCAGCAACTTCTTTATAAAAATTTCGGTGGATCAAAAATAAAATTTATTAATAAAATTATTTTTCTGTGTTTTAAATTTTTTTTATGGAAAATAATCTCTTCTCTTTCAAAATAGCCCTTCAATAATAATATTGCTGTTCTTGAAAGCAAATTTATCTATTTTTGCCTGAGGAATCTAAACTAGTATTGTAGTTGTTTGCGGCGCTAGTCATTACACTTGATATGTCACGACTAGTCCCGGCCATTTTGATTTTATCGATCTTGTGTAGTAGTAATGGATTTTAGTAGACGCATGCGCAGTTCAAATGTACAAGGCTTTGCCAGTAAGATGCTAACGCTGTACGAAGAAGAAGAAGAATAAGAAGGATTGAGCTTCGTTTCATGACTATGGGCGCATGCGCAGTTCAATTTTTACATTTCATTCCTTTCTGGCGAAATGTACTACATTGCGCTACTGTTAACTGTAGCGAAAAAACGAGTTTGCGCGCCGGTGGCACATAATAGTATATTACATTACAAGGGGCGAAACAGAGCGATTGCATGAGTGTGAAGTTTGCTGCCCGAGTGAAACACAGTGCGTCCACTACCATGTATTTTAGGAAGGTACTAAAAAAAGGAAAAATGAGCATCAGCGCCGCCAAGTTTTGATAGCAAGAACTATTATATTATTATAGTATATATACATATATATGTATATTATTATTATTATTATATTAAGAAGGTGGGCATTGAATGACATTGAAATGTTAAAATCTGAAAAAAACAAAATCGAGAATGAAAATTTTGAATGCCTTTTAATGCCTAGGAATTAAAATACATTCAAAAGTTCCTTTCTCGATTCCATTTCTTTTCAGATTTTGACATTTTAATGCCATTTAATGCCCACCTTGTTACTAGGTATATTCTAAAGAGCGGACATTTTTTAAACATGAATCAATGATTCACACCATCTGATTTTATCAAAAGAATATCAAACTATGGTTGCTATGGTTACAATAGATTAAAAAGAACATCGGTAGCGACAGTAGCGCCAGCACTTGTTGATAGCAAACACTACAATTCGTTCCCCTTTTCTCCTATATGAGTGGACCCACTGTGGAGTGAAACGAGGGCTGCAATCACACGAAATGCTTTCGCTGTGTTTTGTTTCGAGTAATGTATACTATTATTATTTTATGTATACTATTTCTTTTGAGAATCTGATTGGCTGTAACTGTGGAGCGGGTTGAAACAGCGACTTTCAACCCTAGGGTTGAAAATTGTAGTTTCAACCCGCTCTACAGGTACCGAAAATCGGATTTTCAAAGGAGGCGCTAGAAAAATTTTTTTGATTCAAACAAAATATCTTTGGACAAAATAAATATTTGTTCGAATCAAATAAATTTCTGCCTTCAATCAAACCATTCATATCTTTGACCATATATCATTGAATTAATTTCTTTGTTTTGAAGAAAAATTAATTTGATTCAAAAAAATATTTATTTCGTTTAAAGATATTTTGTTTCAATTAAACACATTTTATTTCATTTAAACAAATCATTTCTTTAAATCAAAAAAAGTCGTCCAAACAAATCATTTTCTTTGATTCAATCAAATCTTTTTTCTGAGTGCACTTATTTTGATTTAGAGAGTGAAATAAAGCGTACTTACAAAAGGTGATCCTAATTTATGTAAGAATTCGCAGTACAATTGTTAGAAAAGGAAATTCTAACAATATCTTCAAAAGACGGCACAAAAAATAATTGTTTCATTTGAAATATTTCAGTAATTGCAATTTGAAATGATTTTCATAAATAAATTGTCTAGTATTTTAAAGTCCGAAGACTATTTAAATTTTTTCGATAAATAAATAAAATTACTTTAAATTATATAAATTTACTTTAAAAATGCTCAAAAATCCGGGACATTTTACAATTGGAATTGTTTGCAATTAAAATTTTTGTAAAGAGGAACCACTATAATTATTTGTAGATCTTTTTATTTAAATATTCCCAACTTATTCAATTTAAAATTAGAAATATTGCTAATTGAGCAATTTTCAATTGGCAAAACAAACGTCCACCGCGGGCTTAGGGGCGCTGCTGCATGAAAACAATCATGGCTGCCGCAGGGCTTCGGCGTTCACGTATTTACTGTTGATCTGAATAGGACTTTTCAAATTACGTTTATCTGTAAGTGCTAAAAGTGTTTTTTTTTGTCGTTAAATACGTTACGCGAGTACGCACAAGCACTGACTTTACGAGTAAAGTCCTTTCCTTTCATGTGCTTCGGTGAGAATTCTATTTTCACGCTTATATTTATTTATGCACTTGTCATTTACTTTTTATGTTAACTATATATTTATTTGTCAAACAATTGATTAATTACTGCGTTACACTGTGACCATCTGGCTTTAGTATAGTATACACAATGCTGCGCGAAGCCCAACGGTAGCCATATTGATTAGTTCGCTTGTCGACCACCAGGTCTCGCATTGCAAGTTTGAATTGCCAATAGCTCATTATTTTTAATTTGTCCACTTATAATTTTCTTGTAAGCTTTTAATTAATCACTTTTAAAAAGAACTTATAGCCTTAAAAAAGCCTTTGGAAATTAAAAAAATTTTGAGTTCAAACGATTTTAAAACTCTTTCATTTTCAGATCATATATTGTATTATTGATTTATCTGATTGATATTGTACTTTTGTGACACCTTAATATCTGTAATTTATTACCTAAGGTATAGTATAGGTAAGGAAGAATTAAAGAGTTATATATTGTCGGAAAATAGAATTATAAGAAAGGTAATTATGACAGAATCTATTAAGTAAAAACGATTATTATTTTAAAAATTTACAAAAAAGTACAATTAATTAACATTCTGAATTTACAATATTCAAAATCAATTGAGTGAAATCAAAGAAAGTTAAAATATAAAACTACTTGAATACAACAGGTTATGATCCTAACCTCAAAATCTGCATTTAAATTCTACAAACAAGTAATATCAAATCAATAGTCCTTGCTGGTCACACACTCGAAACAATTATTTAACATTTCCTGAAATTCATAAAATTTATGTCACGTCATCAACATTATTTAAGAGTTTTTACAAAATTTGTTAGCTGTCAACTTTTGTAAACAGAAGTCGCCGGGCGAGCAGACGACGAGATGCACGAGACATCGAATCGAAGAAATCGCAGAAACTCAGAAAATTAGGGAAAGCTTGCTTTTACTTTATTTCGTATATTCTATATATAGACGAAATAAGGAGAGAGCCGAAGTTTCCCGAAGATTTTCGGGCATCTCCGAGTTTTCGAATTCAGAAGAGGAGAAGTCGGTTGCGCGCGCAACCAAACTTACAGATAGGCTCCTACTTTATTCACACGGACCTAGCCTGTAATTGTGTGCGAATGGTTGGTAAAAGTAAAATAAACCTTCTCAAATTGGTCTCGTTTCACATAGTCTGGTTCTTAAAATTTATAAGATTTATTACTTAATATAACAAGGCATTTACTCTAGGTTTCCTACAACCTGTCGACCTGAAAAATAAATTCTTAAAAATACGAATTTTGTGACAGCAAGACTGGTCTGTTTTGTTTCTTGTTTACATCCATAGATTTTAGAAACCGAGACCAATGTTACTGTCACATAACATTATTCAATTCAGTTTATTTCGTCTTCTCTAAATACAATAATATTTTATTCTAAAGTCTCCTTATCGAATCTACAATTCTGCCATATTAATTTAATTTCTGTAGAAGCACGAATTTAATTTGAATGTAAACTTGTCACGTGACCATAAAACAGTTACTAAAGTACGGTTTGCGAAATTTGCCTGTAGTTAGTTCACTCTCCGCAATAAAGATGAGCGCACAGGTGCGATCATCACACCTCCCCACTTATTTTAAAAGAAAAGATTTTGGACATCTTTTCTTTTTAACTCGTGTGCATGTGATTGTCTGTTTCTTCCATTTGCTTCCGTTTCTTCCCTGATTTTTCATTATTATTATTTTTTTTTTTATATTTTGCTTGAATCGGATGAATTGCGGAAATTTTGGTAGAGGTGAACAATTTGATGACCCAATTCTAGCAAGGTTATGTTTACACGTTCATAATTCGTGGTTATGTTGTTGGTTATGTTCCATTTGAAGTTGCGTACATGGTTGACATTTAACACCTAGATTGACATTATTGTAAAGAAGAATGAACGAAAATTGTTTAACGTAAGTATATAAGAAAAATTTTAATCTATTTCTTGACGTAAAATTTTTTTTTGTTTTATTTATTTTTTTCTTTTTATTATTATTATTATTATACATATATATATATATATATATATTTTATTTTATTTTCTCTTTGAATATTATAAAATACAAATTAAAGAACAAAATTTCAAGCTCATCTAATCGATGTGATATTATAAAATACCTTTTAGAGAAAAAGCTCTGTATAATCATGGTTTCCAAATTTTTTTTTTTAAATTCTTGATATATATATATATATTTTTTGCGTTAAAGTGTCGAGTAGGTAATCAACAAGTAGATGATCGATTCACAAAAGTAATGCAAATTTGCCGAAGACGTAATTTGAATGGAAAAAGCGAAGATTATTCAGATGATAGAGATTCAGATGAATCTGACTTGGATGAAGACATATTCGATAAGAAATTTTTAACCGGAATGAATCGGAGGAATAATAATACTTTGAATAGCAGTGCATCAAACAATCGGTAATTACATATTTACAAAATTTTAAAAATGACTCTAGAGACTAAGATATATTAACAAAATACATTTATTTTAAATTAATAAAAAAAATCCAATAATTTAAACTATGTATTCGTGAACTTTGAGGAGAAAATACGATCTTAAGCAGAAAACACAGAATCGAAGTCACCAACCGAGCTTCAAAGAAAATAATATGAAAAGTAGACGAAATTATGAAAGCAGTAATTCAGATTCTGAGATGATAATAACAGTTGACAATAATCAACAGAACAAAGGTGACAATGAAAGTGAACAAGAAGTAAGATTAATATAATTTTAATCTAAAAAAATAATCTTTCTCAAAAAAAAAGATTCAAATTTGAAATTGTTCCTTAAGCGATAAAAATAGTTTAAGCCACTTGATTATTTAAATTCAATTATATGATTCCAGTGCATGATCCATTGTTTCTTCAACAAATTAAATGTGGTTAGTATCCATAATAGTTTTTTAATTAAATTTTATTATATTTTCTCGAATTTAAAAGCTTTCCTACAAAGGTCGATCACAGAGGATTTCCAGAACGGAATTTAATTACTGAAATAATGACAGAGAATATTCAGGATCCAGAATTCAGAGACTTTGTAGAACAATCAATCATAGAATGTTTGCACTATTTGCTATATGATATGAAGCAAAACAAATGTCGATTTTCCCAAAATTTAGTCTCGTGTCTACCTGACAAAAGCAGAGAAGTTTTTTTCTTGAAAATATTTTGACTAATTAGAAATTAAAAATCAGAATAAGAATTCTAATTTAAAATAATCCCATAGTCATCTAGATTTGTTTCTAAATTTGTTCTTGTAATGCTTCGAGATTTGCTCGTAGGTGTGCTAATTTTAACTTATTTTTATGTACGATTTTACGTTTCCTTTTTGATATCGCGATTTCTACGTTGTAGTCAGAAAACACGTTAGTTACTTTAAATGGCCCTACATAGTGATCATCGAGTTTAGATGTTCTCGGTTCTTTTAGTAAATATACGTATTCTCCCATCTGGTAATTTTCAATATTGGATTTCCGGTCGTAATAATATTTATATCTTAATTTTGCTTGTTTTATATTTACTCGAGCGGAAGCTTGGGCATCGTATATTTTAAACAACAAATTATCATGATATTCGTTATAGGTAATCGGGACGTCTCCGGTTTCGAATTCGGATGGAATACGTGGATCTTCGCCAAAAACGAGTCTATGAGGAGTGAATTTTGTGGCAGAATGAACCGTGGAGTTGAAGGAAAACATAGCGAATTTGAGCCATTTGTCCCAGCTATGATTTTTACTGCAGTGGCGTAAGTACTCTACAAAGACGTGATGACTTCTTTCTAGAGCACCAAGGGACTGGGGGTGGAAAGCTGTGGATTTTATTTGCTTGATTTTAAATATCTGAGAGAAGGTTTTCATAATTTGACCGAGAAAATTGCTCCCTTGATCCGTGTGGATGATTCGAGGACAGCCAAATCGACAAATTACATTTTCTGCCAGAGCACAAGCAATAGCAACGGAATCTATATTTGACAGAGGTAAAGGGTCTGAATATTTTGTAAGTCAATCTTGAACCGTTAAGATATATCGGTTACCACTTTCGGTGATGGGTAAGGGGCCTACGATATCAATTTGTATTTTATCGAATGCTTTACGAGGTGTATCCGTTATTTTCAATGTACTTACAGTTTTGAACGTTCAAATGAACGAAAAAAAAAAGTTTTTCAAAAATAAATTATTTTGTGATATTCATGTTCAGGAAGCACAGGATATACGACCTAGTGCAAAATATACCAAGTTTTTTTATTTCCTACCCAAAAAACTACCCTTATACAAAAATCACCAAAAATCGGCCATTTCCTATCGAGGGCGTAAATAATAAATTTTTTTTAGGCTTGTGTAATTTCTGATAAAACGTATATTTTTCGTTTGAATTTCAAAAACTCGAGTGCGAAGCACGAGTATTGCGATGAGAATGTGTTTCTTTAGGTCGATAGTGCTTTAGGTAAATTAAATTTTTCCACTTGAAATTGAATCAAATTTAGTAACTTTAAGAACATTTATTTCACATTTACACTATTATAAAATTGACTTGAATTTCAGTATTAAATTACAAGAATAAACTCAAGTCAGTTTTATAATGTTGAAATTTCAATTTGAATCTCTCTCAGTTTTCATATAATCGTAACAATTTATTACATTTATTGTACAGATTTTGTCTTGATTTATTCTCAGTTGAAATTTTAAGCATTCCAGCTTTTTACAGCGTTGTGACATCTTGTTATTTCCTTACAATGAACGAGTGTACAATGCTACGTTGCCACATAACCACTGTCCTGTTTACAGCCTCACACAATCAGACGTGGCGTGTCGGTGTGCCACCACTTCCTTGCTTCAAATCCACGCGGTCGGCTGTTGTGCTAAGATTGAGAAATATTGTTACGAGTCACGATAATCAGGCCCTGTTAACTCAATGGTAGAAATATGTGTGATGATCGCACCTGCGCGCTCATCTGATTTGCGGATTGCGAATCAACTAGATGGTGCGTTCATAAATTAGATTCAAAATTCCTCCCTCTATACATACGTAATTATACGTAACAAAGAAGTACTGTGGGAAAATTTAATATCGTTTTTATTTTTAAAATAATTAAAAAGGGCAGAATAAATCATAAGGTTTATGATGAAAGAGACTTTTAGTATTAAGAATAAATATAAATCTTCTAGTTTTATTGGAAAAATAACAAGGGTTGGTCTATATGACTCGATACGTATAAAAACGTGCTAGGATCTCATATTTCCCAAATTGTTAAAACAAAATTTAATGTTAATTCACTTGCTGAAATTTACCAGATCAAGTTGACAAGTTGTCTGGAAACCTTCGAGGAAATTCCTCAATAGAAATAAATAATAAATAGACCAGCCTTGTTCCCTAGAATAATTAAATTAAGAATTTATTTTCAGGATGACAGGTTGTAAGGAAACCTCGAGGAATGCCTCTAAAATAATTCATAAGTTTAATGTAAAGAACGTGTGAAAATCGATTTGGAGACTGGAAATATAACGCAAAAGGAAATCAAAATTAGTATTTATGCTTATTTTATGAGCATAAAACCAAATCTCAAGTCTCCAGAACGATCGTAAAAGATTAATTTATGTGAAAACTCTACATCCCCTAAGTAATAAGGGAATAATATTACGTTAACAGAGACTGACCCCCCGAGGCGAAAACACATTATATGTATTTCGACACTTATGTGTATGCACTTGACAAGCTTAAAAGCGCACGTGGGCCTAACGCCCATGATTGGTCACTAATAGGCCTGCCTTTTAGTACTTTAAAGTAAATCCGGACCAATTAAAGGCATGAAAATTCCTAACAAAGAATTTCAGAGCCAATGATATTAAAGTTAACGCCTTAAAGACCCAAAATCTCAAAGTGGGGAATTTATGTTTTAAGCCTCGGAGGATCACTCTCTGTACCAAAAAATACTTTACTTTTTGTTTGACTTGTGTTCGAACACGATCGTTTTTTTGTACGTGGAATTTCTGTAATACATAAACCTTGAGTAAATTGAACTTATTCGAAACTAATAAAAATCCACATTCCTATCTTCATAGGATTTCAAATCGGACCGCGCAATAAAAACTTAAAATCTAGTTCGCGAAGTTTCGTGAAGACGGCCCTGAGATCGGGTCGTCACATATGAAGAAGCACAGCGCTAACAGTTGGCCGCAACTTGAACTAAAAGTATCAATGTGTGGCGTATGTATGTTATATATGCATTGTATATGTGTTAGAAGTTTTAAAATTGACTATAATGATCAGTAAAATGGATAAACTAAGTGGAAAACACGTATAAAAATACAGAAAGTTTAAGAAATAAATTTTCTGATATTTTTATACATTTTTTCACTTAGTTTATCCATTTTACTGATCATTATAGTCAATTTTTTTAATTATCAGACAATGTAATATAAATAAAAATATTAAAGAATTTGATTCCCATCTTTTTCAGGCAACAACACTGAAGGCACTATTTTTTTTTAAACACATTTCGCGGACCACATCAATAATCCTGATCGCGAAAATGCAAATAATACACTCGATAGCCGCTCTTGTGAATTTCTTCGTAGGTTAGGTTCTTCAACAGTGGGTTTGACACTGCCTCTAACCACAACAAACCCTGCTTCGCGTGACGAGACGAGGCACACCCAGGAACAACACACCTCCGTTTATTCAAAATCACCTTCCTTGAATTCATTTTTCGCTGTTTGCAGTTTTTCACGTTTGCTGACATTCGTGCAACGCAGTGCGACGAGGACCAAACGATGATATGCGAGGACGGACGCACACTTTGGCGAGCGGGGTGGGGTGCAGCGGGGCCGACACGTAGCGCCAAGAGTTGGCCGTAACTTGTACTACGCCTAAAATAATAATCATAATTCTTCATATTCATCCATTAGAGTTTACAGGGCCTGACGATAATCCGCCGTATTCCGCGGCTAAGGTGATTGGTTGGTTCTTTCTCGGTGTAAATCCTTGAAAGGAACCGGGAAAGTTTGAATCCGGAAATGAAAATAAACACACGAATCTCGGTAAATGGAAGTTTAATTAATAAATGTTAATGTATTTCAAAACTGTTAAGTCTGGACTAACAGTGACGCCTAATTATTACTATATGGACCTTACGGATAAAAATACTACGATTCTACAAGTTCGACGAGTAAACTTGTAGACTATTTGAACGTGTCCAAATCTAAACTGAAACTGTCATACTTGCACTCTACAAAACTCATGCATCCTCTTCACAGCTCTCCCCCACGCATCCCCTCTCTCTCAATTTCACACGCTGGCCCTCACTAGGCCCAGCCCCAACTTCCCGAAGAAGCTCGACCGCGAGAATCCGAGTCCGAAGAAGCCCGACTCGGGAAACCCCAGTCCTAGCCTCTAGCCTCAGCTGCAAGTTTTTTATGGTGCTTGCAGTGAAAGCGCAAAAGAAGGCAGTAAAGCAGTAAATCTTAAAGGATTACTTTTTACTTCCTTCTGGCGACCAGACATTCTATTTTAATTCTTTTTAGGTCTACGTGACTAAATAGTTTCTATACTTATTTACATAGCCATTCGATTTAGTTTTTGCCTATCTAAAATATAAATGCATATTCCCTCTATAAATCCCTAGTCCTATTTTAAATTTAATTTATTTAAATGCTATAGTCCAGACTTAATCTTCCTTATCCTTAAAACTAGTATACATAGTATTCATAATAAACTTACAAGGAAATCTTACAACTAATTTTACAATGTAGATGTTTCTAAAGCCGAACCAAATGTTTTACGGCTACAAAAATATACAAATAGAATCTTATATTTAAACTACGATTTATTACTAATATTTCTACTTAAAGAATTTCTACGATTTTCCCAAGGTCTTTTATGATTTGCAGCTGTGTGTTGTGGGAAGTTTCATTTCTTTAAACAAGATGTGAATTTCCTAAATTAAACTATATTTTGTTTTGAAATTAAAAATGCCGCGAGCTAATATCGAACATTCGATTAAATTAATCGACTTCGAGCGAGACCTTATAGTCGCTCGTTACAATATGTTTCTTACAACTCCCTGCAAAAGTGGCGCGAAAAAGACGGCAAATTCAATATTACAAAACACATCATTCATCAAATTACACTTCTTTTTTATATACTTTTAAAAAGATTAACTCAAAGTAAATGTCTGAAAGATTCTGTAAAATTTGTAGTATAGTTTTAACACTTAAAGAATCATTTTTCAGTGCAATTAAAAGTCAATTAATGTTTGAAATGTTTGAAAAATTTTAATGTTTTCGTAAATATACTGATTTAGTTAGAAAATTATGTGGAGATTATTTTATATAAAGATTTGATTAAATATGAGATTCAAGTTTTAAAAATACAGGGTTTGAATATTTAAAAAATACATAAATGATATCTCAATTTACACATGGAATTAAGCAGTAGGATTTCTCTGATTTAAGGAAACCTAGAAAAACATTTCATCCGAATGAAATACTTTCAAACGTTTTTGAAATGCGTAACATTTTTTACAAGTAAATGTCGATTTGTCAGTGCAAATAAAAGGTTTGAATATATGATTTTTTCATATATTCAAAAAAAAAATCTCAATTTGCAGACGAAATTACAACTTGAGATTTCTTTGATATGAGAGAAATTTGAAAAATACTTCTTTCGAATAAAATACTTTTAAAAAATATCTATAATATACGTAATATCTTTCACATGATAATTTCAATAAATCAATGTAAATTAGGAGTTTCATTATTTCAAAAAATTAATATATTATGCCTAAATTTGCATACACAATTACACCTTGTAACATTTCTTTTTTTTTTGTATGGAGAGCTAATTGAAGAAACCGTTACCATAAAATAAAATACTTTGAATACAATTTTTTGACATATGAAACTTTATTTACTAGTCAACTTGAATATATACACTACCATTGGAAATTACAGGCTCACCTGTAGTTTTAACTATTATTAAAATGTCTTGATTTTTAGAATAACAAGTCATGTTTAAAATGTTACATATTCTAAGAGTGTTGTCAGAGTATTATAATATTAATAATATCTGTCAATTTTGCTTTATACTAAGTAAATCTCAAGATGTACACTGAGAAAAATATATCTTAGTTTCTTCTTTTTTTAAGGCGAAATTCTCCTATAATTTATGGCATTTTAACCCCAGAAAATCCTTATAGAACAATTTCCTATTTTTTATCGGACTTTACTTACCATCGGAAATTGTACTATAAAATACGGGGATTTTTCAGAAAAAACATCATATAATTTCCTACTCAAATGTCTAAATAATACTTTTTCAAAACAGTAAAATATCACTGTTTTGATTCCGGACTTTTTACTGTTTTTTATCGGACTTTTTCCCGTGATTGGAACACTAAAAAGTTCATATCAATTTGTCAGAATTTTTCCTCTTTTTTTATCGGACTTTTTCCTTTTTTTATGGGACTTTTCATAGCAAAAAAATGCAAAAATTTACACTTTTCCTTTTCTCCTTCTTCCCTCTTTTCTCTGTGCAACGTTTCTATCTTCATTTTTCTACTTATCATTGACAACCTGTGTGAAAGGAGAAATTATTCAGACTTTTATTATCATGCACAATTTTGAAACAATGTTCGTAATTATATTAGGCAATTTGAGACAGATGGTTCTTAGTAATTAAAAACTTTATAAAGCCACTTTATTAAAATAAAAATTTCATAAAATTAGTGACTTTTTATGAAGTCAACTTTATGAAAATTTTTATAAAAATTGTCTTTATGAAATGCGATTTTTTTTTTTTTATAAAAATACAAAACTATAAAATCACTGACTTTTATAAAGTTTTCTCTTTTTATAAAGGTACAATTCTTTATAAAAACTCTCAACCTTGTAAAATTTTTTTATTGTTGACTTTATCGAAAATTGGTATTTTTATAAAGTTTTTATAAAATGACTTTATATGAACTGTTTACAGTATTTGTAAAGTTTGTATCTAGTTTTGTGAGTTTGACTTAATAAAAGCACGTGTTTTTTTATAAAGTCTACATTATAAAAAAATGTATACATTATTGGTTATTATACATTATGATTTATACATTATGAAATCTGAATAAATGTGCCAATTTTGTATATATGAAACCTTATGAAAGTTTTATAAAGTTTTCTATTTTCATAAAGAACTCTTATTTTTATAATACTAAACTTTATAACATTTTTGTATAGTTGACTTTATGAAAAGTCAGTATTTTTATGAGGATTCGTTTTTTTATAAAAAATCGCATTTCATAAAAAGACCGGAATCTATAAAAAAAAATTTAATTTGACTTCATAAAACATCAAATAAATGAAACTCCTAATTTACATTGATTTATTGAAATTATCATGTGAAAGATATTACGTATATTAAGACATTTTTTGAAAGTATTTTATTCGAAAGAAGTATTTTTCAAATTTTTCTCATATCAAAGAAATCTCAAGTTGTAATTTCGTCTGCAAATTGAGATTTTTTTTTGAATATATGAAAAAATCATATATTCAAACCTTTTATTTGCACTGACAAATCGACATTTACTTGTAAAAAATGTTACGCATTTCAAAAACGTTTGAAAGTATTTCATTCGGATGAAATGTTTTTCGAGGTTTCCTTAAATCAGAGAAATCCTACTGCTTAATTCCATGTGTAAATTTAGATATCATTTATGTATTTTTTAAATATTCAAACCCTGTATTTTTAAAACTTGAATCTCATATTTAATCAAATCTTTATATAAAATATTCTCCACATAATTTTCTAACTAAATCAGTGAATTTACGAAAATATTGAAATTGATATTTTGTTTCAATATTTCAAACATTAATTGACTTTTAATTTCACTGAAAAATGATTCTTTATGTGTTAAAACTATACTACAAATTTTACAGAATCTTTCAAACATTTACTTTGAGTTAATCTTTTTAAAAATATATAATAAAGAAGTGTAATTTGATGAAAGGATGTGTTTTGTAATATTGAATTTGCCGCCTTTTCGCGCCACTTTCGCAGGGAGTCGAAAGAAACATATTTCTCAATCTTAGCACAACAGCCGACCGCGTGGATTTGAAGCAAGGAAGTGGTGGCACACCGACACGCCACGTTTGATTGTGTGAGGCTGTAAACAGGACAGTGGTTATGTGGCAACGTAGCATTGTACACTCGTTCATTGTAAGGAAATAACGAGATGTCACAACGCTGTAAAAAGCTGAAATGCTTAAAATTTCAACTGAGAATAAATCAAGACATAAAATCTGTACAATAAATGTAATAAATTGTTACGATTATATGAAAACTGAGAGAGATTCAAATTGATATTTACAATATTATAAAACTGACTTCCCTAGCGGACCCGTGTGAGAGAACGGTCATAGAATACTCTGACCGTTCTCTGACTGTTCTATGACCGTTCTATGACCTCGCATTATGACGGCTAAGATCGGTAGAAAAGACATTAAAAGCTTTGCAATTATGATTCTGTGGCGAAATTTGGATTAGAAGGTGAAGCAATAAATACAATTAACTTATTTTTCAGCGATAAAAACTAGGAATACATCATGTACCTATCATTGATTCAATTTCAAGTGGAAAAATTTAATTTACCTAAAGCACTATCGACCTAAAGAAACACATTCTCATCGCAATACTCGCGCTTCGCACTCGAGTTTTTGAAATTCGAACGAAATATATACGTTTTATACGAAATTATACAAGCCTAAAAAAAATTTATTTTTTACGCCCTCGATACGAAATGGCCGATTTTAGGTGATTTTCGTATAGGGGTAGGTTACCCACTTTTTTCGACTTTTTTAAAAGACGCTAATCTTCTTGTATTTGCCTAAGCTTCTTTTTAAGACTTTAAATCAAATTTATTATTTACTATTTTAAAGAATTTGAAAATCTTTCTGTGGAAAAAATGACGCTTTCGACTGCGCTGGGATTCGAGCCCAGGTCTTTCGATTGCCGGTCGACTGCTCTGACCACTGAGCTACACAGGCGCCCGACATCTCCTTCTCCACAGGAAGATCTCCTTATATCGCCTAGTGGCTCAGCCTTGCGGCTGTAAATGATTTCAAATTAATTAGTTGAGTTTGAAATTTTTGTCACTGCCTACATTATCGGAGGATCACTAGTCGCGTGTCAGATAGGATACGTTGTCGACAGGTGTTCTCGTAGACAATTTCAAACACTTATATCGCAAATAATGCAAATAAAATATATTTTCGTATAAGGGTAGGTTACCCAATCTTTTCCGACTCCTAAAAAAAATGTCAATCGTCTTGTTTTTGGCTAAGCTTATTTTTAAGACTTTAAAAAAAATTTATTATTTACGCCCTCGATATGAAATGGCCGATTTTTGGTCATTTTCGTATAAGGGTAGTTTTTTGGGCAGGAATTTTCATGGGTTCTTTTTTCTTTTGTCGGACAAGCTTGGCCCTTTGACAGTCTGGGCATGTTTTCATGAACTCTTGTACGTCAAATTTCGAGCCCTCCCAGTAAAATCTCTGTCTTAGTCTCGCGTATGTTTTTGCTATTCCCAAATGTCCCCCTGCTGCAGACGAGTGACATTCTTCTATAATCTTTTGCCTATCTCCAAAATCGGGTACTAATAACTCGTTAGTACAAATGTTAATAGTAATATTACTTGCGCCGAAAGTGTTTCTTAATGCTTCTTCGACTCCAGATCATGGCAATCGATCGAGTCCATTTCTTTTTCTGGAAAAGTTACAAGACTCGACATTCAGATCTTCCATGGCCTTTTTGAGTCCGATGAGGCACTCTTTGAAAATTTCTAATGAGGGTCTTTCGTCATAGGTGGACCTTGCGACTAAGTGGAAAATGTATCTTTCATCTTGCTCAAAGACTACAACGTGCCCCTTTTTAGGCTGAGTAGTCAGAAGAGCCTCAAAATTCACTAGCCCTTCGTTTTCTAAGTCCTTGCTAACCTGGGTTGTGAATTTGCAGTCCTCCGAGATAAAATAAACAAGATAAAAGTCTTTACTTATGAAAGGATCTTTTTTATATCGAACACATGAGGCATTTAACACCATGACAGGGACATGATTGGAAGAACTTGGGTTGCCGTTCTCCGATTGAATTTTCCTTCTCTTAAATTCTGTTGAATAATCTCTGCTTTCTGTGAGGTTACCTTGACTTATCTCCGGCACTTCATCCCTCAACCTAGGGCAAGGGAAGGCATATTAACATATACTATCTTCCGCCCCTTATTCAGGGTGAGAACATTTCTGGATTCGACTATACACGAATCTAATTCCGGAACACAGTTCTGTGAACACAATACCGGATGAAGATGCCTCTCCTCGTGACCAGGTGACAGATGAACATCTGTCATCACCTGACCCTTGACGAGGTCCTTAGCGTCTCCTGGTTCACATTCATCCGGAACCCCTGCGCTTTTTTTTTCAGTCATCTCGTAACCCTCACTTCCATTTTCAAAACTTTCTTTATTTGCTTCCTCCCCTGCGAGACTTACGGATATTTCTATCGGCAGTGCTTGTAGGCAGGTAGAAGGAACATCGTCATTTTTAATCGCGTCATTAATATCATAATCAGCTTCAATAGAAAATAATTTAAATGCGTTATTTACTAGCTGATCAGAGGGATAGAAATCTTCGTCTGGTAATATCGCCTTGGAGTCGAGCCTTGGAGCCGATACAGTGCCGCCAATAGCAGGTATTTGCTCCACGTCTCTAATAGCAAACGTCGTGTCAGTGTCGAAATCGTGTGAATTTAAATTTAATTTGTCAGTCGTCGACTGGTTTGATGACCTTGTCAGGGTGTGTTCTGCTTTACAGGTTTTCTCTTTAATTACTGGATTACGTGACAAGGCATCGGCGTTAGAATTTATTTTCCCGGGCTTGTATACTATTATGTAATCATATTCTTTCAGTCTCAAGCTCCACCTAACTAACCTAGACCCAGGATTTTTAACATTGTGCAGCCACACTAAAGGTCTATGATCTGTAACAAGTGTAAAAATTTTTCCGTATAAGTAGGGTCTAAAATTCTCAACTCCAAAAGAAATTGCGAGGAGTTCCTTTTCAATTGTCGCATACCGTGTTTCTGCATCGTTCAAAGTTCTAGAGGCATATGCTATTGGCAGATCTTCTCCGATTTTTCTTTGACTAAGTACGGCCCCGATTGCATAATTAGACGCGTCAGTAGTAACGATAAAAGGCTTTTTAAAATCGGGATACTGAAGTATAGGTTGAGTAGTTATAAGATCTCGCAATTTTTCAAAGGCTTCCTGTTGAGGTTTATCCCAATGATATTTTATGCCTAATTTAGTAAGAAGAGTAAGAGGTTTCGCGATTTTGGCAAGTTCAGGTATGAATCGCCGATAGTACTCAATTAAGCCGAGGAATTGTTTAATGTTTTTTCGCGTTTTAGGACGAGGAAATTCCCGGACTGCCTCAATTTTACGTGGGTCAGGTTTTACTCCGTCTCGTGTTATTATGTGGCCAAGATAAGCAATCTCTTTTTTTAGGAAATAACATTTGTCAGGTTGTAACGTGAGTCCGGCTGTTTTGAGTCTGCCAAGGAGCCTTTTTAATTTATGGGAATGTTCTTCCATAGAGCTAGCATAAATGACAATATCATCCATATACACGAAGAGTTCCAAGCCCTGCAAACCTGATAAAACTTGATCCATTAACCTTTGGAAAGTGGACGGAGCATTCTTAAGTCCAAATGGCATTCGTTTGTACTCATAATGTCAGTATGCACTTGAGAATGCAGTTTTTTGTTGAGAATCTGGATCTATGGGAATCTGATAAAATCCCGAGACTAGATCTAATGTTGAAAAATACTTTGCTCCACCCAACTGATCTAAAATGTCACAAATATTAGGTAGAGGGTAAGCATCGCTGATAGTCTTTTCATTCAAGGCCCTATAATCAATAACCATTCTCGTTTTGATTTGTCCTTGAGAATCGGGCTTTTTCGGGACAATTAACAAAGGGAAGTTATAGGGTGAATTGGAATGTTTAATATCATTTTTTAACAGCTCTGTTACATGCTTTCGAGCTTCTTCCTTGTGGAATTGTGTTTGACGATATTGTCTGACATTTATAACTTTGTTGTCGGTAGTATTAATTTTGTGAGTAGTCACGTTTGTACTTCCGAGCTTGTCATTTGGCAGATGAAATTGATAAGGGAATTTATAGAGAGTTAGTAGTAAACTTCTCTTTTCTTCCTCATTCAAACCATTTAGGTCTAAATGTCGAACAACATCACACATTCTTTTAATACGGATTGCTTTCTCTTCGGAATGACTGTCGCTTGATGTTAATTTTTCTTGATTTAAGATATCAAAGTCTTCTAATTCAATGGGTGGGAGGGTCAGTTCAATGTCCTCAGAGGTGGCATTCATGGCGAAGATTTTTATTTTTCCGTTTTGGGGAGTGACTAATGCTTCACCCAGGAAGAGTCCTGGCCCAGCCTTGATTTTTTGCACATATCCTGATAATAATTCGTTTCTTTTTACTGGGAGAGTAACCAAAACCTTATGGCGAGCGGGTAATTTGATAGTGGTATGAGTTTCAAATGGGACTGTCACCCCTCCCACGATCGATTCTCCGCTTGTGTCTTTTTTGAATTTAAGAATGGCTTCCTATGATTTTAAAAATTCTACTCCCAGAATTCCCTTTTGCTTTATTTGAAATGTCTCAGCAACTACTTGGAACTTAATTATTTTCTCTTTTACAATAACTTCAATTTCTCCTAAGGTTTTGGTAACTCCTTTCCCGATTCCTATCAAATTATACACGCAGTTTCTTTTGATTGTTATATTGTTCTTAATAGTATTCTTTTTTTAAATGTCCGGGCTGTCCACACGTGAAGCAAATATAAGGGACCTTGGAGCTTCGTGGATTATTTTCTCGTGCCTTATGTTCTTCGATCTTGCGGACATATCGATAGTCGGACTTATTCCGCGTATTATCTTTAATATAAGGATGAAAGCGCGGTGAAGGGTCAGATTTTTGTTGGGAACGTAAGCTCGAGAGACATTCGATTTCGGCTTCTATCACGATAGCAACATTTATTGCGGCTTGTAAAGAGTCGCTCCTGCCAAGTCGCTTACATGGAGATAGGTCTCCTTATTATTCCTTCGTGCGTGAAATCGAAACACGGTAGTATAGACAGGTCTGGCAACTCCCGAGTACTTAAAGGAATACCCGTGGTTTACAGGGTTTACAGACAGCTTTCACAGCTGACTACGTTCTGGGTATATCTATATACATACATGCTATATAAAGTTTTAAAAGAGTTTATGTGACCGAGAATATGTCTGGTAGCACGGGAATATGACTGAGAATTTCCCTGATGAATGTGCTCTTCGAGAATTTATGAGAATTTAAAAAATATTTTTCCGTAACGGTTCAAGCTTTCAATTGTTTTTGATAAATGCTTTTTTCTGGAAGTTAGTGTAAAGTTAGCAATAAAAATTAAAAAAAAGAATATAGTTTGGAATTTAAAAAAAAATTATTGATAAACAAAATAAAGCTTCTTTTAAGTGCAAATACTGTGATCAGATGTACAGAAAGCATGCCACTCGACAAATAGAGCACTTAAAAAAGTGCATAAACTATCCCGAAACTGTCAAACAATTATTTAAATCAAAGCGGAATTCGTGCGAAGAAAAGTTGAATTACTTGTTCTATATGTTTCAATTTAATATAATGGCTATAAAAAATTTTTTTTTGATATTGAATTCCGATAAAACTTGACATTGTTCGTAGTTTATTTTTATGAAACCTTCACTATTGCAATTCATAGTGTTTGGAAATAAATTTACAATATTATAAGGTTTAATGATAAAGAAAATATTGGTGAAGGTATGGTAAAATTCCCTTAAATTCTCTGTAAATTCTCAAGTTGTCTTAAAATGACGGTCACAGTCACGAGAACGTGACCGGATTTTCAATGTCCGGGAAATTTAGTACTCTACAGCATGTGTGGTCATTCGGGCCACTACTAGATACTAGCGCTATCCGTGGCAAAAATATGAAACATTCTGACTACAAGAAGGGAACATTCCCCACCACGGGAGTTGCCAGACCTGTCTATATTACCGTGAATCGAAGCGAGGAAGTGTGGACACATCGACACGGAGCGCTTGATTGTGTGTGCTCCCACATGGGAGCGTGGTGGAGGCCGCCAGCTGCCACGTTCTTGGATCACTGAGTAACATAACCGACTCAGAACTCTAGGGGGCCGTTCACATAATACGTCACACAGTTTATGGGGGGGGGGGTCCTGCAAATTGTGACGTAGTGTGACATGTTGGGAGGGGGTCTGCCCTCTGCGTTACGCCACACATTTAATGTGTACCCACGAAATTTGAAAAAAAAGTTCTGAAAAGATTATCTACAATAATAATTAATTGCTTCTTTTTTTACTGTATTTTCTACGCGTTAACGAAAAATGTTTTATAAAATTAAGAGGTGTGACGTGACATCGAGGGGGGGGGCTGAGGTTTGCGACCATGTGTGACATGGGGGACGGGGGGGGTGGGGGGTAAAAAATAGCTAAAAATCACGTGACGTATTATGTGAACGGCCCCTAGGTAAACTGGTTTATTAATAAAATGATTGTATGCAATTGGTGGCGCTAGACTAGCCCCATGATAGTCCTTTGGAAGTCTGTGGAAAATATTTTTCATGAGAGTTGACGGTCGCCGTGTGGCGGCGCCAGCTATGCAGTTGGCCTAGAATTCAAATAAAGCAAGACGAAAATTAAAAAAATAATGTTTTTGTTATATGAAGATAATTTTATGACATTTCTGGGTAAAAGATAGTGATATTTATGATTTTTTAAATCTTTTCAATTAAAAAAAAAACTTGGGAAAATTCACTGCTTTTAAACGTAAATCCCAATTCCTACTCACCAGAAAGTTTATTAATTTAAATTACCAGAAGAATCTCTATAATAAATGTAATAGTTAATAAAGTTTAGTTACTTTCATTCAATTATGAAACTAGCTATGAATTTCACCTCGCGTGTTTTCCAGTTGTATCTACAATACGTTTATAAGGTGCTCATTACATGCCCTAGCGAACTGGCTGAACGGTAGCTTTACGCTGTAGCGTAAAGCTATAGTAAAGTAGCATTATAACTCATGAATGAGGCAAAATAAACATTAAAAATGTTTTTATCCTTATTCTACGTTAAAAATAACGCTAAATGGTAATTAAAATATGCAATAATTTTATTTATTTACGCTAAAAATTAAAAAAACATAATACCTGTCATTAAAGGCAGTGCAGTGGTTCACCTTTTGTGGAACTTCTCCGTTAAAGTTAACCATTGGTTGGACTGAGACACAACTATACTTTTATGTGCCTCAGCCGCGGAAACTCGTTTTTCCGTTACAGCTGAGAGTAAAGCAATGTTGTATATTCCGTTACAGGGGAATACAATGTAGAAATTGAACTGCGCATGTGCATTATAGTCTTACAGCGGAACGCAATCTATTTCTTATTCTTCTTCTGCTCACTTCTTCTTCGTACAGCGGAACGCAATCTGTTTCTTATTCTTCTTCTTCTCACTTCTTCTTCGTACAGCGTTAGCGCTGACTACTACACAAGACCGATAAAATCAAAATGGCCGGGACTAGTCGCCAATTTGCGCCCGCTTCGTACAACTAGCGCAGCAAAAAACTACAATAAGTACTAGATTAAATTCCAATGTATGCATAAAAACTGGTATCCGGACCACAGTCACATAAAATGGAATATGTGCCAATGCACACAATTCGGGACATTGCGAGACTCGCGACAATGCTCGCAGGACTGATCGCGCCTCGGATTCGTCTCGGCTTTGTCTCGACTACGCCTTGGCTTCGATCTCCTGCGAACATTGTCGCTCGTCACGCAATCACCCTCATTGTGTGCCTAGGCATATAATATACTATTATCTCACTCTAACAAATATTCAATCCTGACGGTGAAGACTTGGGAAGTGATGAACCACTGCACTGCTTTGAATGAGAGGTATTATGTTTTTTTCAATTTTTAGCGTAAATAAATAAAATTACTGCATATTTCAATTACCAGTTAACGTTATTTTCAACGCAGAATAAGGATAAAAACATTTTGAATGTTTATTTTGCCTCATTCATGAGTTATAATGCTACTTTACGATAGCTTTACAATAGCTTTACGGTACAGCGTAAAGCTACCGTTCAGCCAGTTCGCTAGGGTGAGTACTTTGCTTACTCTATAAAGATTTATTTTTAGATTATTTTTAGATATTTTAATAAACAAATGGTGTGTTTTAATCAACTCCTTAAAAACGGGATAGGTGAAATTAATAAAATAATACCTAAGTTAAAGAATGAAACATTTTGTTGATATAGAAGTTTTTAATGAAAGTGAAGTATTATACATGCATGCTTTCACCGCGACAACAAACTAATAACAATTGTTTTTATAACATTTTTATGCCACTTAGTATTATTTGTATATAAGTCTTTTCTTTTTAAATAATTTGTATTTAGTATATAAAATATTAAATATTTTAACAAATTTTATTCAATATTTTAAATAAATATTTAAAAAATTTGAAAATCTTTAAATATTTGAATTCAATTGCATTATTTGCGATATAAGAGTTTGAATGTAGGTACATTTGATAGATGGATAGTGACTCCAAAATATTGAGTGACCTACGACACTCGCTCAGACTATCATGGTTAATAAAAATCAATACACTCCATTGAGTAACTTATAAAAACAGATTTTTATTTAAATGAGTACATTGCTTGTACTCAGTACTTGAGAAGGATGCTTACTTTTTCTCAGACCGTTACTGACTAACTGTGTTGTCTCGAAGCGCGGTGTCAATACCTAGACGGGCTACTCGCTGCTTCTATTGCGCGAACCCCCGCTTCGCAGAGTGATAGGGTGATAAAGCAGAACCCTACATACTCCCCCCCCCCCGAGTATTAACGATATAAAACTTACAAATTTATTATTAAAACTAATCAGTCGTAGATTCACACATTTTTAATAAAACTCAACAAGATAAATAATGTTAATCAGACTAGACAAACGTAAGATTATTAAAGCGATTTCCAGTTTAACAAAATTATATCTAATACAATGATATAGAAAAAGCTAGTCAATTTAAAATAAAATAAAAATTAATAATCAGTCTTTTACAGCTGTTATAATATATAAATAGCATTACGTAATATTTGTTCTAAACAAAGTGTAGAAATCTTATAAAGCAATAATTAAATCTAATAAAAAACTAATTTTTTCTTTAAAAACTAAGGTCGGGACCTAACCTAAAAAAATAAATTAACAGATAAATACGCTTTTCTTATGATTCGAAGTACAATAAACGAGTACAAATTAAATGCCTAAACTAGTGAGAATAAACATTTAGTCTGGTAGGAGATCTCCTTTTTGTTCTTAAAAATTTAAATCGCATTTTACAAAAATACTAAGCGACGTGCGAAAAGAAATAAAGTTTCAACAAAATCAAAAAATTATGTCGAAGTACAAAATAAGTATAATCTATACATTGAACGTAACCTTCTTCTTGCGGCTATAAGTTTTTAACGGTGGGATGACCTTCCCATCAACAGGTGATTTCGAACCTGGTTGTGAGATATTGTCGATGTCCTGGCGGACAAAGTAAGCCGGTTTCATGTTCGCCACTGAAACTCGACGAGAAGAACCATTTACATCTATCTCAAACACTCTGTCGGAGATACGATTTAGAATCTTATGAGGTCCAGTGTACGGGCGCTCGAGAGACTTCTGAGAAGGAGTAAAAAGTAAGAAAACATGCGTACTAGATTCTAAATTTTTAAATACAAATGTTTCTCTTTTATATTTTTGAGCTACCGGAATAGGTTTGACCTTTCACATATGCTCTCGAAATTCTTCAAGAAACATCTGCGGATCAGGTGAGAAGTCCTCAGGCAGGATGAACTCCTCGGGAATCCTAAGAGTTATGCCGTAGAGATACTCGGCAGGCGATGAACCAGTGTCCAAAACGTTCGATCGTAAACCTAACATGACTGTTGACAAAGAGCGAGACCAAGCGCGATCATTATGGCACATGATTGCAGCCTTAAGAGATCGATGCCAACGCTCAATCATTCCATTGGCAGCTGGATGATAGGGAGTTGTATGAACCCTATGGCAAGCAATAAGTTGCATCAACGCCGCAAAAAGCTGGGACTCGAACTGACTGCCCTGATCTGTAGTTAACTTCTCAGGAGCACCATAACGCGAGATTCAGGTGGCAGAAAATGCACGAAAAACTGTGATCGCCTCAATATTTTTAAGCGGAACCGCCTCCGGCCAGCGAGAGAAACGGTCTATCATCGTAAGACAATACCTGTATATGCTTGAATCTATCATCAGGCACCACGAATTGAGCAGGAGCAAGATGGTTATGACGCGAGATTTTAGACTGCTGGCAATCAAGACAAGCTTTACACCATGCAGAAATATCGCGATGCATCGCTGGCCTAACATAGTGTTTGCGAATAACGCGATCAGAAACCCTCGCACTAGGATGAGCGTGGTCATGAAAAGGATGAAAAATGCGTTGACGCAAAGCTGACGGAATATACGGGCGAAGAGTCTCTCCCGAGAGATCACAATAAATGGCAGAACGCCCAGAATCCCACAGGAGCTTTCTCAAGCTTTACGAGCATTTAGGATCCGCGATAATGCACCTAAGTTCGTCATCATTTTCCTGCGCCTCAGCAATATCATAAAGACTGAACAAAGTAGGCGAAGAAACCGATTCAATCCTTGATAAAGAATCCGCAACAACATTGTCTGGACCAGGCTGAAATTCGATTTTTGTGGTAAATTGTGAGATGAACGACAATTGCCGCTGCTGTCTAGGAGAAGCCTTCTCCGAACGTCGAATAAAAGCGTAAATAAGTGGTTTGTGATCGGTAACGACTTTGAAGATTTGGCCTTCAAGAAAATGTTTGAAGTACCGAATAGCTTCATAAACAGCCGTTAGTTCGCGATCATATGCACTGTAATTTAGCTTTGATGATGAAAATTTTTTTGAAAAGAAGGCAAGCGGCTTCCACAAATCATCGATGAATTGTTCTAAGGAGGCTCCCATGCCAAAGTCCGAGGCATCGGTGACTAGACGCATTTCGAGACCCACGGCGGGATGAGGAAGAAGAGTTGCATTAGCCAGATTCTTTTTAATCTGATCAAACGCCTCTTCAGCGTCTTTGGTCCAAACGACTCTACGTTTATCATTTCTACGAGATTCATGCAGATACTGGTGCAAAGGAACCTGTGACTCGGCCGCATGAGGAAGACTGCAACGATAAAAATTAACCAAACCGAGAAATCTACAAAGCTCCACAATAGTTTGAGGCTTCGGAAACTGAGTAATTGCACGAACGTTTTCAGGAGTTGGTTTAAGACCATCGCGGTCGATTAAATGACCAAGAAATTCAAGCTTCGATTGGCCAAACTGGCATTTGTTGACGTTTATACGTAGGGCATATTTTTTCAGACGTTTA
This sequence comes from Diplolepis rosae, assembly GCA_030998225.1. Lineage (NCBI taxonomy): Eukaryota > Metazoa > Arthropoda > Insecta > Hymenoptera > Diplolepididae > Diplolepis > Diplolepis rosae. The sequence continues at coordinate 1,229,734 of JAPYXD010000713.1, read as the reverse complement.
AAAACGGCCCTAAGATCATTCTCATGTTCTTCGGAATTCGAAGAGGCAATGAGAATGTCATCGATATAACAGAAAACAAAATTGAAATCCCCTAAAGCACGATGAATATAACGCTGGAAAGATTGACCTGCATTGCACAACCCAAAAGTCATCATGTTATATTCAAAGAGTCCGAAGGGAGTAATAACCGCTGTTTTTGGTCCATCCTCAGGGGCTATAGGGATCTGATTGTAAGCCATATGGAGATCGAGCTTGGAGAATATCACCTTCCCGCGAAGGTTAGCTGTAAAATCGTGTAAATGAGGTACAGGGTATTTGTCAGGTTCGGTACCAGCATTAAGGCGACGGAAATCACCGCATATCCGCCATTCTCCGTTTTTCTTGCGAGTCATATGAATAGGAGAAGCCCAAGGGCTGCTGGATGGACGACAAACACCGTCGTCCAGCATCTGCCGAAACATCTGTTTAGCAACCAGTAGTTTTTCAGGGGAGAAACGTCGGGCTCTTTCGAACACTGGAGGTCCCTTGGTGATGATATGATGTTGAACATCACAAACCTTTATTTTTGAGATCTGAGAAATGCCGGTAATCTCCGGAAATTCCGATAAAATCTCTGAATAAGCTGCTGAATGATCTACTGAGCTGACGCTGAAAACAGCTACAGATTTTATGAATCCAACGACACCAAGACCAGTGGTCGTGTCAACCAATCGTGACTCATGAAGATAAGGCACAAGATGGTAATGAGCCAACAGATCAGCCCCAATGATAGGGTTTGGAACTGCGGCTACACAGAAGTTCCATGAAAATTTTCGGCGCAAATTTAAATTGCCATTGCCGGTCCCAAGCCCGGATGAGAAAGGAGGAGGGGGCACACAGACAGCAACATGACACAACACATTACAGCGACACTAAACACAACACACCTAACAACCAAGAGAGCGTTCTGTGGGCGGGCAGGGTCTCGCCGAGGTGAACGCATGAGTCCAAGCACGGAGCAGACGCGTCCTGCAGCCCACCAACGGTAGTAGCCGCAAGGACTCTGCCAGCAGTAGGGCTGTTGTCGTCAGGATGGCTGCCAAGGGAGCCCTATAGACGGGCTTTTCCCTAGTGATGGTGCCTCCTGGAGAGCGGGGTGAAATTCCAGAAGAAAATGGAATCTCACCCCGCTATGAAGAAATTGGGGATCTTCCAGAGACCACGTTCAGCGTCTCTGGGAGATACCCTAAAAAATCAGGCGAAGGGCGAAAAAAGATCTGCGCCCTCTCCCCCTCTGGAAAAAACTCCCAAGAGGGGGGAGGGTGGCTCTTCGCCCTCTTATGCCGGGGTGGCTACGAGCCAGCCCCCAAATAAAGAAGGGGACTGGCATGTGGTCACAAAAAAAAGAAAAAAAAAAGAAAAAAGAAAAAAAGAAGGAGAATGGCGACGCCATCAAGGTGTCGGCGAAGGACGGCCAGTCCGACGCCGACATCTTGAGGGAAATGAAGGCGAAGGTCGACCCCCGGAAGGCAGGACTTGAGGTCCTGTCTATCCGGAGGACCAGGAAGGAAGAAGTCCTTTTGGTCCTCAAAAAGGGGGGAGACGTTTCGGCCATCCGAAAGGAGCTCGACCTGGCGGTCGGGGAAAGGGCGCAAATTTCAGCCCTGGTCTCGACGAGGTCACTCGAAATTAGGGACCTCGACGAGACCGTTGAAAAAGAAGAGGTTGTGTCTGCCCTGTGCTTGGCATTGGGCAGACCGGCTTTTGAGGGGTCCTGCAGGCTCTTCACCCGCTTTGGTGGGGTGAAGACTGCAGTGATCTGGCTAGCTGAGGCAGACGCCGCGCGTCTGCTTCAGCTAGGCAAGTTGAGGATCGGGTGGGTTGAGGGCCGCATTCGCGGGCACGTGGAAGTCGCCCGCTGCTTCAGGTGCCTTGGGTACGGTCACGGGTCCCGGGGCTGCAGCAACCCCGACAGGAAAAACGACTGTTGGAGATGCGGCGCCACGGTACACTTGGCCAGGACCTGTAATGCGCCACCAAGGTGCCTGTCATGCGAAGACAGGGGCGACAAAGATGTCGCCCATGTGTCGGGGAGCGGCTCCTGCCCGGTCTTACGGGAAGAGCTTCGGAGGTTGAGAGGCAGGAATTGAAGTTCCTGCAGCTCAAACTCGGAAGGGGGAAGGATGCCCAGGACCTCCTGATGCAGACTGCCAGGGAGAGGGGGGCTGATGTGCTGCTCATTAGTGAGCAGTACAAGTGGTCCGACAACTCTGCTTGGTATCAGGATGCATCAAGGTGGGCCGGCATCCTTGTTTGTAACCCTGATTTGGGCGTCGGGGACTTCCTGGAGACCGACGCGGGGTTCGTCTGGGTGGAGGAGGCGGTTGTGCGTGTGTACAGCTGCTACTTCTCCCTCTGCGATCCCTTCGATGTCTTTGAGACCCAGATCCTCCTCCTTGAGGAAAGCCTACGTGAGGCTATCGGGCGATCCCTCATAGGGGGTGACTTCAACAGTAAGTCGCCCGAGTGGGGTGAAGCCCGCCTAGATAGGAGGGGAATCTTGGTTGGCGAGATGGTCGCTAGGAACGAACTGATCGTCTGGAATCAGGGCGGGGAATTTACGTTCAGACGAGGAGCGTGGGGGTCAATAATTGATCTCACAATTGCCGCACCTCGCCTCGCTTCAAGGATAAGCGACTGGTCGGTCCTCGAGTTAATAACCTTGAGTGACCACCGGTGCATCGAATTCACACTAGAACAACGGTGTCAGGCGGTAGATAAGGGTAGGAGCGGCGAAGGAAGGAGCCCCTCCTGGAACACGAGACGACTCAGCAGGGAAAGACTTCGCCAACACCTCGAAGAAACCAGGCTCATCGATGAGCATGGTTGGGTCTGCCCTGCTGGGTCGTTTGACGCTGCTGTGCGCTCGGTGAGGCAGAAGGTGGTCGCGGCTTGCGACTACTCGATGCCTCGCCGTGAGCGCAGGCAAGCCAAGGGTTCGATGTACTGGTGGAACGACCAGTTGGCAGCCCTACGTCGAGAATGCCTCGCAGCGCGGCGAAAATTCACCCGTTCAAAGGGGGATGCTACGCTGCACGAGGCATGGAAAGGGGCAAAAACAGCTTTGAGGCGAGGCATAAAGAAAAGCCGACTTCAATGCTGGAAAGACTTGATCGGTGAGGTCGAGAAGAACCCATAGGGTCTCGCCTTCAAAATAGTCACCAAGAGATTGGTGGCTAGAAGAAGACCCCGGGCCTGGATAATCCCGATCGAGTCCAGTACATTGTGCGTAGCTTGTTTCCACACGTGGAGCCGTTCCAAAGACAGGACCGAAGTTCCTGCGTGGTCCGGCGCGAAGAACTCTTCACTCTCGAAGAACTAAAGAGAGCGGGTGGAAGGCTTAAGGCAAATACAGCGCCGGGTATCGACGGGGTGCCGAACGAGATCCTCAAAGAGGTGATCGGGGCGTACCCAGAGATCCTCCTAGAAGCCTTTAACTCCTGTCTGCGGGAGGGTAGGTTCTTCGCAGATTGGAAGAAGCAGAGGTTGGTCCTGCTGAGGAAGGGCAACAAACCTCTAGGGGTTGCCTCGTCGTATAGACCAATATGCTTATTGGATACGATGGGGAAGCTTCTGGAGGAGTTGATTCTACAACGGCTTCAGGCTCTCTTGGTCGGGGAGAACGGTCTCGTGGAAAACCAGTTCAGATTCAGGAAAGGCAGGTCCACTGTGGACGCTATCCAAGCTGTGGTTAACATCGCCACAAATGCAAGAAAAGGAACTGGTAAGCGTAAGGGATTCTGTGCGTTGATTAGCATTGACATACGCAATGCGTTCAATACCGCGAGATGGAACATCTGCATCGAGGCGATGGTGCGGAAAAAGGTTCCAGACTACCTGTTGCGAATGATAGATGACTATCTGAGCGACAGGTGGGTGATATATGAGGGCGACAAATGGTCTCTCAAGGAGGAGATGACATGTGGCGCCCCTCAAGGGTCGCGGGTGGGTCCACTCGTTTGGAACGTCATGTACGACGATTTCCTGCGCATGGACCTTCCTGCTGGAACGAGCATCGTCGGCTTCGCGGATGACGCACTTGTCGTGTGCGCCGCTGACGACGTCGGAATCCTAGAGCTGAGGATCAATGAAAGTCTGTGGCGAGCGAAGCGCTGGTTGGATGGCAGAGGTCTTAAAATGGCCCCTGAGAAAACCGAGGCTTTGCTCGTTACGGACAGGAGATCCTTCCAATACCCGAGGATCGTTCTCGGAGAGCATGAAGTCGAGTGGAAAACAAGCATTAAGTACCTGGGGGTGCAGCTGGATCGTAGGCTTAGCTTTGGCGAACACCTAAAGATCGCAGCCGCCAAAGCCATCCAATGTGGAGCAAACTTGGCCCGGCTTATGCCAAACATTGGTGGACCTAGGGAAGCGAAAAGAAGATTGGTGGCGAGCGTGGTCCATTCGAAGCTGCTTTATGCAGCTCCGGTCTGGGCCAATGCCTTGCAAAACCATGCTATCCAGAAGAAGCTGTTCTCGGCGCAGAGACTTGTCGCGCTGAGAATAGTTTCGGCATATAGAACTATCTCGACGAGCGCTGTGCTGGTCCTGGCGAGCGTCCCGCCAATAGATTTATTGGCGGAGGAAAGGAAAGAGACCTTTCAGCTTCGCAAGGAGCTTACCTGCGCCGACCTGCAGGAAATCGCTCGCGCGAAGGAGGCCATCCGCAAGGATGGAAGGCGCAGACTCGTCGAGAAATGGCAGATGAGATGGCATGGTGAGCAGACAGGGAGATGGACCTACCGCCTGATCCCGGAGCTCGCCACCTGGCTGAACAGAAAGCACGGGGAAGTCGGCTTTTACTTGGCACAAGCGCTCTCGGGCCATGGCTGTTTTAACGCGTACCTGAGGCGCTTTAAGAAGAGAGACGAGGAGACGTGTTGCTACTGCGATTCCCCGGTGGATAACGCAGAGCACGCACTCTTCGTCTGCGCAAAATGGGGTGTGGCTAGGCGGGTCCTCGGTCAGGCGGTGGGTTGCGAACTTACTCCTGACACGATGGTCCCCCTCATGCTCCAGTCCGAACGGTTCTGGACGCTCATCGAGTCATTCGTCACACTTGTGATGAAGACGAGAGAACTTGATGGGCGTCGAGAGCGAAACAATGGGGAGGGCCAGTAGAAATCGCATCGGGGCCGGCACCCGCGCTCCTGCGTCTCGGGTAGACTTGACTGTCCGCGTCGTTCGGGGGAGGAATCTGTTTGTTTCTCCCCTGGGTGGCGCAGCTAGTCGGTTATCCTGGTGGGCGTGTGACCGCGGGTGGAAGTTCCGAGCGAACGGATGACGGAAGAGTCGTACGCGACTTTAATGGAACCAACCACCCGTGAAGTTTAAAGCCGAAAGGCGGTTCCGCGGGTGGTGTATTGGTTCGAGAGAGGGGGTTTTTTGGTTTTAACAGGTATGCCTAGACCCGTCCTAGGAGAGTCCTGTCATTGGCGGCGAAAAGGATTAAGTCGTTAGGTCGGTTATTTATAGTCCTTTTATCAGCAGGTAACAAGGAAATATCGGAACCTGTGTCGATCAAAAACACTAATCCGGACTCACGATCACGAACATGGAGACGTTTAGAAGATTGAATGCCTGAACCGATAGTCTCCACACGAGCAGGCTGATTTAGTTTTCCGAGGCATCAAAAGCACCCCAAGAACACGGCTGAACACATTTGACGGCTTTAGTGCCAAATCTTTTATGATAAAAGGAGAGGTTAGGATCTCTGCTGCGAGAACGGTATTCATTTTAATATGACGTGTTTTGCAGGAAAGATAAATTACCGTTTATAATAATAATATTAAAATATTTATTTTAATTACTTTATACTTGGTATTTTTTACGCGTATAATAAAATATCTTTATATAAAATCTGTTCTAATATTTTATTTCCAGATACGTTCATATTAATCATCAGGGTACTTATTTAACTCCAGAATTTATCTTTATATCCCTTCAATCCATTGCATTTATCCGAATTCTTCCAGTGAAATATAAATATCGAGGAAAACACTTATATATTTTTTAAAAAAATGGATTTGTATGTATTGATGTTGCATTCAAAATCCATTTAGTATTTCTTTAGCTTCCTTAATTTCAGAAAATTTAACTGAACAAGATAAAAATATTTTATTCAGTATGAGATTTCGAATGGGATATTATCAATACTGTATAAAAGTTTCACTAATTTTTTGTTCCTTTCCTTTTGTTTAGATTTTTTGGCACTATCAGATTAGCTGGAGAAACAAATGATCATCCTTGTACACCAACCTTCTTGCAAATATACAAGATATTAGCTGCCTTTAGCATTTGAAAAACTCCAAAGCTTGCAAATTGCAAATCCAAAGCCCTTAATAACAATTTCAAAATTGAAAGAATTACATCAGTCGAATAGTAAAAGCTCAATTCAAGAAATTTGAGAAAAGTTAAAAGCAATAATCGATTGTGATTTTGTAGATGCAGTAGCGCACGATTATGCTTTTTACCAGCTGTTAGAGATTGTTTGATTTTTTACACAACTGGTCGTATAACTGCTTACATTAAACAGCACACTCAGTGTTCGACATGCTTAAATGCATTCTTGACTACTTCTGAAATTCATGCAGATACGATATCTTTTTCTTGTGATCAGTTACCTGAAAGTTTGAGTAGATTTGCAAAAATAAATAAAGATTTCATACATCCAAATGTTAAGTTATACAAGCTTATCACAGTTGTCGAATATCTATTTAACAAACATTGCCGGTCTAGCAATTCTTTTGATCTAATTCTAGACGATTTAATTTCATTTGAAACGAAATTTAGTTTTCAATGCAAAGAACATGCCAATGAAGCTGTAGAGATGTTAGCATATGTGATTTAATTTTATTTTAAATAAGAATGAGACAATTCGTAAGACAGGAAATGGCTGAAATTTAAAAATTTAGCGTCTTTTGAAAAAAAAGCAGCCAAGCTTTGCGACACTTAACTAGTCATCATCGATCTGTACATAATAAAAATTTAAAATATGTTACAAATATGTACTAGCAAATTTTATAGTAATGAATATTTGTTGTTACATTTACAAATTTTTAATTGAGTAAAAAGCATGGTTTTTTATGTTGAACACAGGGCTTAACAAAATATTTATTTTTCATTTCATTCGTTTGAAGCTGGAAAATAAAAATGGAAAATACTTCTATTTATAAGCTTAAGCTTTTTATTTATTTTTAAATATATTTTAAATTATATGGGAATAAAAAAAAAAATTTTGTTCAGGGTCTCAAGAATTCTTCATGCGTATCCACAGTATATATTTTACGAAGTTTAGTGTATTCTTTTTCTTATTTGGTATTAATTGATTTATGGAAAATGTGTATTTTATGTCCTAGAATCATTTTAGGAACATTTTTTCATTTCATATTGTTCAGAAACTTAATTATTTAAAATTTTTTAAATATTTGTCTATTAGTATAATGCTTTTGTAGAGCGTGCCGCGTGCAGCGCCGCTCTGGTGAGAAAACTTCGCACATACAAACTATAATCACTAAGGAACCGCCATTTTGTTTTTAGTCGGACAGGGCTGGAGCATCCGCAAAAGAAGCTTCAACCTGGAAAAACCAACATTGCGGGTCTTCACGGAAAAACTTAGGAATCTTTGGGACACGGTAAGAATCCACGTGACCGGCGAGCCGCTCAAGAATTCCGGGAAGTTCCGCCTGCCCACGATCCACCTGGTCACTATTATCTTGCACGATCAGAGTCTGAAAGATATCGATAATAATTATAAAATATCCAAAATGCGATTCCGAGAGCAAGCAATGTAAAAAGCATAAATTGTATAAAACGAAAAATTATTAGTTTCCCGAAAAATAGCTATCAAGCACTCGCACACCAAACCAAGAAACCTACACGAAACCTAGCTGCAATCCTCGCCAAGACATCGACAAACCTCATGATCAACAATCATTGAAAAAATTTAAAATTATAAAATGTAAAAATTTTCATACACATGGAAAACGGCGAATTCTGAAAATATTATAAATCAAATTCATATAAGGCAATGAACTGTAATTACGAATACATTAAAACTAATGCGTGTAAACAATTAAAATCATATATATAATGCTTAAGCATTGAAATTGTAATATAAAAGTTGCTTTAAAATCAAGCGAGCAGCTTAAAAACAAATTGTTAGCGGAAATTTTTAGAGTAGTTTGAAATTGAACTTAATAAAATTTAAATTATTAGCCAGTATAGTTATTGACTATTCGCAAAAAGAGAAAAGACGCAGCTCCCGTAAAATAAAGCGAAATACAGAGATACGACTCTCCTAAAATCACGCACATAACATTCAGTTTTAATTTCGAGGTTATTTTAAAATCTTACTAATTTCGCCGCAAGAATAGTTAATATGTAAACGAAACAAGACGTTGCACTCGAGAAGGATTCATAACAAATGATCTAAACATTGCACGACAATAGAGACGCGGAAATGTCATATAAACAAATCACCGAATATAGAAATTTGAAAAACGCTACAACACCCAACGGAATAAATTTAAATAAAATTTACATATTAAAATTCAATTTCGCATAATCAAACAAACAAAATTTAGAAAATTACATTTCAGAAGAAAAACAAAAAGAATACACATAATGAATTTTACATGAATATAATAGAAGTTCGTAGTATAAAACATTTCAGGAGAAGAGGAAATTTTTAATTTGTAGAAATATTTTTGGAGTAAAAACTTACAGTTTGTATATTTAAGAAAAAATTCCAGAAAAGATTGTGGTGAAGAACCGCTGGATCATTGCAGGCTGCTGGTTAGCATAACTTTGTTCAGGCATTTCCCGCCAAAAACAGTTGACAGCGTCTTTTCATTTTCTGCTCCAAAAAAAATCATTCATCCTAGGGCGATAAGTAATGGCCACAAAGGATAAGAAAAGCCAGTTGGTCTCAGGAACATCCTTCAAACGATGAAATTTTGATGATAGAGGTTCAATAAACCTCAGATTAAAAAGCCATCATGCCACAAAACCGACTGTATCACGTCGGGGTCACCAATTGTAGGTACATTTGATAGATGGATAGTGACTCCAAAATATTGAGTGACCTACGACACTCGCTCAGACTATCATGGTTAATAAAAATCAATACATTCCATTGAGTAACTTATAAAAACAGATCTTTATTTAAATGAGTACATTGCTTGTACTCAGTACTTGAGAAGGATGCTTACTTTTTCTCAGACCGTTACTTCTTCTTCTTCTTCTCTTATTGGCTTCTTGTTCAGAGAACAAATGGCCAGAACAAACACGTGGAGCCTTATCGGCTCAAATTTACTCTCCAATTGCGAACAATCAATTAATTAAAGTACTTTGTATCCGATTTCAACATTTCGTAGTCCAAGTTCAGTTCAGTTCAGTTCAGCCATCCGTGTGACGACTCGGCCACTTCCAATCCACTGAGCACTGCACAGTTAAGTGCAGGTCCCGCTTGGTAAGATCTTCTTCCAGGTAGGTCCAGGCAGGTCGTCTCGTCCCATGCAGCGATGCAAGGTCAGGCTAGAACAGACACGCACATCCCAATGTATCAGCGAATCAGTCAGTGTCCATCCATTCTCCAGCACGACCCGAAGCAGTAATCTCCAGTCCTCCAGGAAAACAGGCGAGAAGGAATGAATGCCAGGATCGCGCCGAGAGAACCGCGTCCCCACAGCTACAGCACGCGGTCACAGCGCCCCAGATGTCCAGCCAGCGCTCCCACAACCCCAGGCCCGGGGTCAAACACCAAATCCTCTATGGGAATCCCCTCCGGCTTGCGATCGGGGAAGCGCCCCGACAGAAATGCATAGTAGCCAGGCCTGAACTCTTCCAGTTGGGGGCAGTCGTGCAGGACATAAGACAGGTCCCGCAAAGGAGCCCCACAGGAAAACCCAGTCCTGACATAAGGCCACAGCAGTCTCGCCCACGCCTCAAAGTCTCGACCAATGGGGTCTAGGAGGTCGCAATAGGGCAGACTATACTGAATACAATAGGGTAAGCCCCCAGCGGCCCTCGCGACCCCATCTGCCACCTCATTCTCGATAATTCCAACGTGACCCGGCACCCACACAAATCTCACGGCCCTGCCCAGATCCAACAAGCCCGCTACAAGGTGGGCGATTTTAAACACAAGGTAATTCTTGACCGATGCAGCCATACAGTCCCTAAGGAGGGTGAGCGCCCTCAGCGAGTCCGTCAGAATCACCAGGCTACTCATAGCCGATCGTCCGGCATAATGGACCGCCCTGAATATGGCATAAAGCTCCGCAGACAGTGCCGATGTGAATGGCTGTAATGATAGGCCATATCTGAAGTTATCACCCTATACATAGAAGCCACACCCCACACGGCCACCAGCCTCATCCACCGCACCATCCGTGAAGATGACGTCAAATCCCGGACATTGCCTTGCCAGATACCCCATGCACTCCCGGTCCGGATCATCCGAGCCCCTAAAGTCATGGCCGGACACAGGGTCCACCGAGATGGACACAGCAACGGACCTCCAGGGCCAATCAAAGTAACTCGGCCTTACAGACCGGGCAGTCGTATCCAAGAGACCTCCCAACCCCCGAAAGGCGCAGACCAATGACGAACCGTTCAGTCTAGAATCTCGTATGAGATTCCATCAAGACCAGGTGCAGACTTGACCCGGCATGCCCACAATGCAGAATCAAATTCACTTCGGGAGAACGGCTCATCCAGTGGATCATCCACCATCGCGACCTCTTCCAGAGGGATGTCCACCGGCGGGACATCTGCGCGAGCCAGGTCATCCCTGAGCTCCCTGAGCTCGGCCGAGTCCACGTCAGTCACCACATCGGTCCTCAGCGCTCTGGACCTGGAGGCAAGTGCCTAGGGACCTTTCTAGAGAATTTAGGTCCGTCGAGTTTGAGATTACTGGTAATATTATAGCCGCTAGTATGGTAGCAGTGAGCGCGGTGAGCGCAGTGAGTTTGAAGTAGAACCTCCTACATGTTCCTCGTCCATAAAAAGATTATGGATTGTATCCATTGGATCAAAGTCAAATAGTGCTGGTAAGTGTTTTTAAAAATTTAGTTTTTTAGTTAAAAATTAATTAGTTACTTTTCTAATTATATAGAGCATAGTTTATGGTGAGAACCGCGAATTTTTGTTTATTTTGGAGATTCGAGCCCTAATAGGCATAACCTCAAATTGAAAAACAGTTTTAATTATCAATTTTGATAAATTTTCTGTACAATGTCCTCGAAAGTCTATAGTAGCAAATCCAAAGAGAGGACATAGTCACCTTCACGTGTGCCGCTTCCAAAATTCAACAGTATATAATTCAGCTGTAGTATAAAAGCTACAAAAAAACATTCTTTCTTCTAATGTTTTTGTTATTTTGTTGAACTTTGATTCGGAAATTTTCATTTCTTTTGAATAAATAATTTTCAGTGCTTGAGAGTGTATAAATAATTTTTATTGCTTGAAAAGAGAGAGACAAATATTAAAAAAGCAAAGATTCAAACTTTTCTGAACCGTCAATGCTTATTTTTTAAGTGAAATTATAATAATTAAAACTGAGTGAAGTGTCGAATTTGTTCGACGAAAAACTGATTGTAAGACTGCAAATGTTGTTTCTAAAAAGTAGTCTTTAAAACTTGGGATGTAAGTTTGCATCGTCCATAAGTATTGTTCTCCAATATAAATTTTATACATTTCGCGTTCTTTAGTGTTACGAATTTCAATTGAATTGAATCTTTAAATATGTTCTTAGGTGTTCGACCAAAAACTAATTGTAAGACTGATTATAAGATTGATTGTAAGACTGCAAATGTTGTTTCTAAAAAAGTAGTCTTTAAAACTTGGGATGTAAGTTTGCATCGTCCATAAGTATTGTTCTCCAATATAAATTTTAATTTCAATTGAATTGAATCTTTAAATATGTTCTCAGGTGTTCGACCAAAAACTAATTGTAAGACTGATTATAAGATTGATAAGAAGACAGCATATGTTGTTTTTAAAAAAGTCGTCTTTAAAGAAATTTAAAAGTTGGGATGCAGTTTGCATCGTCCGTCACAATTGTTCTCTAATATATCGATTTTATAAACTTCGCGTTCTTCAATGTTACAAATTCAAATTGAATTTTAAGTATGTTTTTAAATTTGTTAAATAATATTATTGTTCTCCAATTTGAAGTAATAGTTTTCAGTTCAGAAAAAAGTACTTTTTCTTTACATTATAATTATTACCTTTTTATTCATTCATGTTATATATACATATATTTGCAATAAAAAGTTACACTCAAAATTAAAGAAAAATGTGTATTGCTTTTTTTTTCGTTCATAATAATTTTCTTGCTTATAATTACTTTAATATTAAGCAATTCCATGTTAAGAGATCCAAAGAATTTTATATATTTTCACCACTTATGATAAAAGTTCTTGTTTACTTTTAGGTGTTAAAAGAAGTGCCTTACAATAATTCCTAATAAATTAAAAAATGATTATATAATATTTTTTTTCAACATCTAAAACACAGATACGAGTACTTTTTATCAAAAGTGGCGACAATAGTGGAAATTCTTCAAATCTCTCAACATGGAATTGCTCTATTACGAATTTAATTAAATTCAAAAAGCCCGCCCTATTGTTTTCTTGCTCCGCCAGTTGTTGACAGAGGCCACCTCTGAGCGCGGGATTTACGGAGGGGGAGGGTTTTGTTTCCACATGTTAACATGGAGGCTTCACTCCCGTGAGCAGAACCCTACATGAAATTGTCTACGAGGACACCTGTCGACAACGTATCCTATCTGATACACGACTAGTGAATGTCCGATAATGTAGGCAGTGACAAAAATTTCAAACTCAACTAATTAATTTGAAGTCATTTTAAATAAATCTTTTCCTCTGTATAAATTAATAATCATACAAATTTGCAGGAAATCCTTTAAAGAATAAAATAAGTCCTACAGCATTAGGATTAAATTATAGTTGCAACTTTTACTTAAAGAGAAAGAGAAAAACATTAAACGCTAAAAACAATTGTTAAATAAACAATGAAAATTGTGAAATATTTATTTCGAAAGATTGTTACGTACGAATAATTAAATTTATTATAATAAAAATATTAAATTCGATTACACGTCCGCTTGAGGCTCCAAACTGCCAAATTTCAATTTAAGAAATTATAAATTAAATAAACCAAAATTTGTTTTTAATCTGGGATCGTATTTACCCTCTCCTCTGACTGAGGAGGCTATACCCTTTGCACAAGAAAACCTTTTTTGTTGAAAATAAAACTGAATGAAAGGATAAGCTCAAAAATTCCCAATCCTATATTTTATTTTTCCACACAGGTGTAAGTAAAATGGGGTACATAAATACATATATAATTGGAACGATACCTTACATTCAGTTTTACTTAATTCTACCAGTACTAGGAGGGAGAGAGAGAGAGGTTTACCCCTGGGCTCCTTATTCGTCCTAGACTGGTCGGAGAGGTTTCCTATTGTTGCTCAAAACACAACTTGAGTCTTATTGGTCGGTCGCGCACAACACGCGCACAAAAATACCGTTTCGCCACTTTCTTTTTGCCGTTCTTTCCAATAAATTTTGGGCTTTAAATTAGCCCGCCGAAGATTAATAAACTATGTTAAAAATATAGTTTATTATTTTGTTCTACTGCTTCCGTTCAGATGAAGACTTCTATCTTTTACGTCCGCCCAAACGAGATCCCCAATTTGAAGCCCTAACCCAGATATTTTACGAATTAAATCAACTGGTCAGGTGATAAGACGCGATTGTTCCGAACCGTGGACGGGCACGATGAAAGAAAATTATATTTCTTTACTATTCTGAGGTCTGAACCCGGTCAAGACACTTAGAAGACTGCAAATTTGATTTTGCCTTGATCCGTTTTACTAGTTCATCGCGAGGTGAGCATGGTAGGGTTTTTTGATGATTAAGGAATTAATGATTGGACAGAGGTAATAATGGCAGGGAGGATTTAGGAATTTGCACAAATGCTGATGTGGTTATTGCGCCATTTGCTGATTTTTAGAATGCAATTATTTTTCCCCTCTTTCTACATCTATCGTGAGAAAGGAAATGTTTTAGTTACAAAAAGCAGGTGGCTTTTGTGGCGGGAGATCAGCTGGCTAAAGCATTTGAGCAAGGATAGGTGTATGAGGAGGAGATGCAATTATGAGATGAATGCTAGCCTCGCAGTGCACAGCAGAGCGCATCAAGATTTTCTAAAAGCGACCAGTATATTAGGCATGTGCATAGGCGAACGAAAGGAGGAATTGACAAACGGCAGAAAGCTGTGGCGACAAAAAGTACATGGGTGTACGTGTGCTGGATATCTCTCTCTCTCCCCTTCGTTCTCTTTTTCCTCTTCTATTCGTTCATTCTATCGCGAGTCTGATATTGCTCATTCTTTTTCCTATTCTATTCTTTCTCCGCTCATCCTAGTTTTTATATTATCGCTCTCACTTTACACTCATTCTTCGCTTTTCTCTTATTTCATACTTTTTTAGATCATAGCGATTGAGTGCCTATGCACTCTCGCTATCAATTAATCTAGTTTATAAAACAATAATGCATCTGAAAAACAAAAGGGGGAAATAGTCTTATTTTTAAAAGATTTATTCAAACTTTTAAGAGTTTTATTCAAACTTTTAAAAGTTTAATTTAAATGTATTTAAATAACTAGAATATGAATTACTCTACGTCTCAAGGCCAGCTCGCATGACCAAAAATGCTGAATTGCATTAGCCACTGGAATGCAATCAGGTTACGAACGTTCAAAAGTGTGCAGTTCATTCACTTTTAAAGCAATTGATATTTCATAAATTAGATTTTGTATACTAATAAAAACTTTTTCCAAAAAAATATTGCACACTTTGGACCGCCCGTAACAAAGATCACCTCGAGTTCTTTTATAAAATTAGTTACAATTGACAATAGAATATTCTCCTCAATTTTATAAATCATTTTTAAGTACGTTTATTTTCAGCTTGAAATAACTGTAGTTCATGTTTAATTTAAAAACAAGTCTAATGAAAATTCTCGTTTTGTCTTAAGGTGGCTTCGGCATTTGGTGTCGTAAGAAGTGAGGGGCACCGTGGCGACTACGTGTTACATGAATGTTCATTGCTACTTATTTTTTTAATAATCATATGTATTATAGTTACATCTGAGTAGAAGGGTAAGATATTGCGGAAATGTCCCCAGAAAAAAGCGATAGTAAAAATTTATTAGTTTCACCGCGAGGCGGTTTTTTATATTCTGTACTTTTCTCGCAATTTTCTCTTGATTGAAGTCGTCAACCCTTTGTTTTTATAATACTAATAGATTCCTCGAAATCGAAAGTACTATTATATATTTGATTTATGGGGACTTGTGATTTTGTTCCGGAGTTTCGCCGATTTTGATGAGGAATCCCCACGAAGTAGTATAAGGAGACCCCACTCCTATGCAATACACGTGCGAGAAGTTTTAAATATATTAATAAAAAAGTGTGTGCAAGATAATATGGTCTATTATTTTATTGATGGTTGCGCATCCACGCGCTATGTTGGAAAGAAGAAAAAAGAAGACAGACTGGAGAAACGTCACTTTTTTTGCCCTAGCAGGGTCAGTATGTTTAATTATTTTATAAGTCTATAATGTGAAGTACATTGATCTGTATTTAATTTTTGTGCTATTGCAACTATTTTTTCTTGATCTCCTAGCCGAAAGTACGATCCTGCCGGCCGCATTTCACTCCAGAAACAACGACTATTATGGCCGCTAAATTACTCGTATAATTCGTTTGTTTAATTTAATTTAATGTGACTTCATGCAATTACACGAAAAATCAATATCAATATTTTTTTCTACAAATAAATTTTCTCTGGTATTTGTTAATTTAAAAAAAAATTTGATTTCCAATTTTTTTTTGCAGTTATTATATGATTGCATTTCTTATTATAATATTTCCGAATAATCTATAGCTGCAACAAAAATTACGGATACTCTAGGCCTACCCGACTGTGTGTAATAGAAATGGCGGAATTCCACGCCACCTACTACCACTTTTGCAACTAAGACTTTGTGCACATGCATTAGTTCGCATGCATATATACATTGATGGTTTAAATGTGTGAAATAAAATTTTCAATTTAATATAAATTAAAGAAGTAATGCAAAATCTAGGCAATATAAAATAGAAAAAACGTGAAAATTGTTACAGATATTTTTAATATTTTCTGTGTGATATTTCCAGGACCTCGCATCAATTTTTCAATTTATTGTCGATTACAAATTTTATTCACATTCTCAAAAAGCAACTTATATAAAAGACTCCTATATACATAGTTTCTAAATTTCATATATGGGTACCTTTTTTATAAGTTGCTTTTTGAAAATGTGAATAAAATTTTTAATCGACAATAAATTGAAAAATTGATGCGAGATTCTGGAAAAATCACACAGAAAATATGAAAAAATATCTGTAATAATTTTTACGTATTTTCTATTTAATATTGACTAGATTTTGCATTAATTATTTAATTTATATTCAATTTAAAATTTCATTCCACACATTTAAACCATCAATGTATACAAACGTTAGCATAAATACATTTTGTTACTTATTTGCAAATATAATAATCAGAGACAAGTAACATGCAAGCACAACTAAAGCATAACCACACTTATGCGTGCTAATGTGACAGAGCAATACCCTTTCCTCTCTTCGTCCCTCACCGGCAAAGATCTGGCGCCACCTACCACCACTTTTATAACTAATATACCGCCCTCTCTGCCCTCCCTAAGCTCAATCATCGGCCATTTCTACTATACAGAGTCGGGTAGGCCTGGAATACTCATCAACCTCTCTTAGAAGATTTTCAAACTCTTTAATGCAAGTAACTTTAATGTAGATACTTGAAGAAACAAAAGGGTTTGCTTTCCATCTTCGCGTTGACAGGTGACATAATCTACAAAATTCAGAAAAGGGCAAAATGTAAATAACATAAACTATACTTTACTTAGTAAACACATCTATATTGTATATTATATTATATTTCATATAAAAGAACTGCAGTGTACTTTTAAAATAATTTTAACTATAACGGTGCCACTGTTTTTGTTCATCTGTTTTCGTGCAATAGACAACACGACAGCCATATTGTGAAAATTCAAGAGTTTGACATTTCCCTGTAAGAGGCGCTACAAGCGATGCAAATTAACTAAATCCGAATCCACGCGTTCAAATTTTCCGCGAGTGGGGTCTCCTTATACTACTTCGTGGGAATCCCATAAGCACTCATAAGACTACGTGTTAAACTGACATTTTTTCGGTAGCGATATTTCCGGCAATGATATCGTCAACCACGGTATTTCTTTTTTCCAAATGCATCTAGCATATTTTATTAAGATACCCTAGCGAACTAGCTGAACGATAGCTTTACGCTGTAGCGTAACATTATCGTAAAGTTATCGTAAAGTAGCATTATAACTCATGAATGAGGCAAAATAAATATTCAAAATGTTTTTATCCTTATTCTACGTTAAAAATAACGTTAATTGGTAATTGAAATATGCAATAATTTTATTTATTTACGCTAAAAATTAAAAAAATATAATACCTGTCATTGAAGGCAGTGCAATGGTTCACCTTTTGTGGAACTTCTCCGTTAAAGTTGACCACTGGTTGGAGTGAGACGCAACTATACTTTCATCTCACTCTAACAAATAGTCAATCCTGACGGTGAAGACATGGAAAGTGATGAACCACTGTACTGCCTTCAATGACAGGTATTATATTTTTTTAATTTTTAGCGTAAACAAATAAAATTATTGCATATCTCAATTACCAGCTAACGTTATTTTCAACGTAGAATAAGGATAAAAACATTTTGAATGTTTATTTTGCCTCATTCATGAGTTATAATGCTACTTTACGATAAATTTACGATAATGTTACGCTACAGCGTAAAGCTATCGTTCAGCCAGTTCGCTAGGGTAATCTCTAAGTTTCAGAGCAATCTGTAATTTTTTTCAAAAACGCCTAAGCCACCTTAACCCTTAAGCTAAATTTCATTGAAATAATTAAACTCAAAACCAAATTTATAAATGAATTCATTAAAATTAATTAGGTTTGTTTACAACGAATAATTTTATATCATTTTTTTAATTTGAAAATATATTAAGATATAATTTTTTTATAAACTAAGTACAAAGATGTTGTTTTGGATTATATTAATAATGCTCATAATTCATATTTTATATTAATAATATAATAATACTTTTTTTAAAAAGAAAAGCTTCATAAGCAAAAAGAAAATATTCTGATCATTTGGCACTTTGAAAAATTGAATTTTGTTGAGTTTGTCCTGCTCCAAATGACTTTTTATACCTCGATTTACAACCAATAAAAACGCACTTCACCATTTTTTTTAAATTTCAACTCTGCGGATTTCAATAAGTAAACCTTCATTATTTTAATTATTTTCATGCTTTAAAGTATTAATTTTCCAACACTTTGCATGCAATTGCAATGATTGTAGGCCAGCTGCATAGGTGGCGCCGCCACAAGGCCACCGTCAACATTTAGTACATTTTCAATTGTTACGACCCAGCGTCGCTACGGTAGACAACTTCCGATGATGCTGGTTGTTGATTGGATGGGCTGCTGGATCCGTTTGCTGTCGTTGGTCCGTTGAAACGAACACCCGCGAAAAAGGGAGAGGTTTTATTTTATAAAATTAATTAAACACTTGTTCACTGTATAACTCCACAGTTTATTATCTGAAATTGTTTTTAATTATAAACATAATTAAATATAGTTTAATTATATACTCTAGTTTACACTTAGATTGTCAAGCCTTGCTCGCCTGACTTACCGACAATTCCACAAGTACGATTTGTGAGAAATAATTCTAATCCAACGTCTCAGAATATTTTATGGTTCTCGAAGTTACGTTTCGGACTCTGATAAAAGCGGCGAAATCTGAGTTTTCGACGCTCCGTGGTATATTTGTAAGGTCGGTTTTGAGTGGGGTTTAACCCTTTCTCTGAGTCCTTTGCCAATCAAATTGCTTACGTCAGCGAATTTTATGGTACTTTGACAAATAGAATGCCAGGCCAGGCAGGACCGCCTATTGCCAATAATTCAAATTATTGTATAGATAAAAGGTGACATTATAAACAGTCAAAGTTGAGAGGTCGAAATTCTTAATAATGTTTATAAACATAGCATCCGGTTCCTTTTAGACTTAAGGCACGCTTCGGTAATTAAAACAGATTTATGAGTATATATTTGCCACAAGGTTATTGCGTGCTTTCGCATTCCTCAAATTCCTACACGTGTAAGCTTGCTAATGAGACACAGAGGAGTCTTTCCGTCAAGGCTATGAGTCATTACGTTCAAATCCTAGCGCGTATACTATCGGTAATGTGGATTCCCATTATTTCCTACGAGCTACCAATCGGTTATGCAGTTTCCTTCCTCATCTAGAAAACGTGTTATTACGATAGGGGTTCTAGAGCCCCTCATGTTTAGTACCGAAAACGGCCACACCGTTACACCTCCCCCCTTATTTAAAAAGGTGTTTCGTGGTGAAACAGCTTTTTACGACTTTTTAATGTGTTTTGGTGCGTTAATGGTCGGCTTGTTAAAGTAATCTGATTTATTAGCTGTGAAAGAAATCGGTCTGTTTAAGTTTGGCCATAACAGAGAGGGATTAAATTTCTTCTATGAGTGCTATTCGTTCAAGTGTTTGTTTACTTAATAGACGAGGTGTAATAGGAATATTCGAAAATTTCATTTCTTGGGTAAGTATTGCCTTTTATTAAGAACAATATTAGAAGAAATTTTTTTTTTTTTTATAGTTTTATAAATTGAAAAATTACCTATTCTAACAATAATAGTTATCATTTATTAGTTTTGAACATTTAATTTGAGATCATGTTAATTTAAGTCTTTTAAATTCTAAAATACCGCAGTAAGGATTCCTATAAAATTGACCTTACTTACTTTTCGTATTTTAAGTCTCAAACATTCCCCCTTTTTTTTTTCAACTAATACTAATAATTACTGTTAACTTATCACAATTATTTTCTATCTCTTTTAATAACATTCTAAAGTCTCTCATCCGTATTAAATCCCTTTTTTTTCATAATTATTTGTATCACTTTTTTTCACTCAGTGTCTTGGTTTGTTTGTTTCATTATGTTTTGTCTTCCTTAGCATCTAATCTTCAAAGTACCCGTCATCTTCACTGGTTTCCTCGAAATCATCTGCTTGGTCATCGGAATCGGCTTCGTCGGAACTTTCATCACTGGAATTTGTACTGTTTTCCTCTTCGTCTGGTATAATATGAACACGTCCGTCTGGAGTTTGAATGATGTTTACAAAGAAGAATAGTCTGTAAGGTGGAGTGGTAAGATGATTCACACTTTCCCATTCTAATTGGTTTCGTATTTGTAGGTCTGGTGGCATATGAGTATTTATTTTTATGGCCCGATAGGTTTGCCATCCTCTCTCATGCCACCTTGAATTTTTTATTATTACTAGACACATCCAGCAGAATCCGGCAGGTGTGTTTTCGAAAACACAATTGTCACATCCCGGGCACTGTTTTTGCGTTGTCACAATTGATAAGGCCACTAAATGTAGTTCTTCACATTGCCATCCGAGTCTCAACGCGACTTCCGGGTTTATACACCTCTCGCATCTCCAACTCCACTCGTTGTTCTCCGTTTTTGTATATATTTTTGCATACAGATGCCTCACCGTGGTGAACGGTTTCTGGAGGAAATGCAAGGTATCCTCCTCATTTACTCGTAAGTGCGCGATACTCCTAATTTCTTCATGATTTAAATTGTCCTTAAGTAATATATATATTTTCCATAAAATTAACAAAAGAAGGGTTAAGATAATTGCTTCGATCATTTTTTTTTTTTATTTTGAAACTACGAATTTTTCACAGAGAATTTATTCCGAATCGTCTATTCTTGCAATTAAAATGAACCTTCCCTGCCCTTTTCTTTTCGATAATATTTAAGATATGCTTGTTTCATTTTATTCTAGGTTTCGAATTTTTATAAATATATAGTTATATTTATATTTAATTATTGTTGTTTTGATTCACTTTTTTGAATTTGAAAGGGAAAAGCACGTGGATATGTTTTGTTTACATTCATACTTAGTTCTTGTTCCGAGTTTCTAATTCTAAGGTTCCTATTCGTAATTTCTAAATAGGTTAG
Organism: Diplolepis rosae; assembly: GCA_030998225.1. Lineage (NCBI taxonomy): Eukaryota > Metazoa > Arthropoda > Insecta > Hymenoptera > Diplolepididae > Diplolepis > Diplolepis rosae. The sequence continues at coordinate 1,208,456 of JAPYXD010000713.1, read as the reverse complement.
ATTTAGAGCGCGCGAAAGGTAGGAGATTTAAATTTTACAGCTCGATTCTTTTTCCATACAGGGTTATGTTTTCATCGTCTTAGACATTTGATTAACTTTTTCTTGCTCTGATCTACCAATGCCTAATTTGCTCATAGACCTCTTTTTTCTTTGTTTATAAATGCAACAGGGAAATTAAGCCAAACTAATCAATCTATTCATACATAAAATAAAATTTTTTTTTTATATATATATACTTGATAACCTTTTATAATGCTCAGGAACCGATGCTTTCCCCTCCAAAATCATGGCATATAGTTCTGAGCTTTTACAATTAAATTTAATTTATTTTGAAATGCTATACATATATAATAAAGATTATTAGTGTTCCATGGTACAGGGTGTCCACCCAGGAGGAAAAAGAACACCGTTTAATATCATAATATTTGTCAAATAATTTAAAATCAAATAAAATTGTTTTTCTTTATATTAGTTTGAATTTAAGCGATGCATTTTGTCTCAATTAATCTGTTACATTTAGTGTTATAACCCGTAGGTTGGAATCGTTAACGGATTCTTTATAATTGTATTTTATATTCATACAGATACGTCAATTTAAGCTGCAGGCTTAAACTATTCAACTTGTTCTCAGGAGAAACCTGCCTTCCGGAGAAAACCTGCCTAGAATGGTCTCGTCTATCTTGCATATCAGATAAGTTCTCCCCTTTTTTTTAAATTTATTATTATATATTCTTGTAGTAAGAACGATTGCTTTGTGTAAAATTTCTCTTTCCTTTTGTTTCAGGTTTTCCTGATTTTCAATCCAGGATGTCAGTTTAAGAAGAAATTTTGGAACTAACCTTACAGAAAAACATTCGACAAGATTGGTCGACTATTATTCTGCAGTCAATCAATATATTGATGATTGGCTGAATCTACATAACCAAATCTTTATAATGTTCGAAAGTAAATATAGCAATGTCTTGCATCTAATATTTCGTAAGTAATTAAATTTTTCTTTTATTAGTACTTAATGTTATGGTTAAATCTAATTCATATTTCTTCCATTTGAATATTATTATTTTTTTTTATTACCTTTTGTATAGAGATATATTCTTAACTTATTTTCTTATTCAGAAGAGCATTTGGCAAATCAGTCAAATATTCTTCTGTAGTCAATCACATTACTTTTGATTGACTAGTTAATCTTTAGTCTATGTTCAGTATTTTGAAGGAGTTCTGTTTAACCCTTGTCCCAATTTACTGATGTATGTTTACTTCTACATACGTGTGTTGTTTCAATCGTTCCGTTCATCCTCACAAGGACGAGCGGATAGTTTTAAACGATCCACATGCACAATTTTCGTTTTATTTGGACCAATTCGGATTAATGCGTTCCGTTCTCCAAGCAGCCTCTCCAGGATATACGGTCCCGAATAGTAAGGACTGAATTTATCTTTTCTGGGATTTACCCTTAAATACACTTCATTACCCTCACGAAATAATGTTGGGTTCGTTTTTCTATCATAAAATTTTTTTGATTTCTCTTTTGCTTTTAAAATTCTCTCATGAGCCATTGAATGAACATTATCTAATTTCAGGAAAAGATCCTTCAAATAACTACAATAAGTGTTGTCTGGTAGATTCGTCGCAAAACTACTAGGAATATTAGCTTCTTTTGCGAATACCAAGGTATAAGGAGCAAAACCTGTAGTCTCATGAACACTGGTGTTATACGAGAAAACAGCGAATCGAAGCCATTCATCCCAATTTTGATTATTTTGGAACTGGCGAAGATATTCTATCAAAGTCTGATGACTGCGTTCGAGAGAACCTAAACTTTGAGGATGATAAGCGGTAGATTGGATTTTCTTTATTTTAAAAATTCGGCAAAAGGTTTTAAATACTTGACTCATAAAATTAGAACCTTGATCTGTATGAATAACCTGTGCACAGCCGTAACGAGCGATGAATTGCTCTGCTAAAACTTGTGCTATTGTTACAGAATCTGTATTCTGAAGTGGATAGGCATCAGAATATTTCGAAAAAAACACATTGAATTGTTGGAATGTGAGCATTTCCTTTTGGTGTGACTGGTAACGGTCCCACCATATCAATTTGAATTTTTTCAAATGGTTGTTTAGGGGTGTCAGTAATAAGCATTGGCTGACGAGTTCCTTGTCTAACGAGCTTATTTCTCTGACAATTTTTACAACTTTTAACAATTCTTTGTACATCTGATTTCATATTTTCCCAAAAATAGTTTGACCTTACTTTCCAATAAGTTTTTGATGCACCTTTATGACCACCTACCACGGATTCATGAAATTCTTTAATAATTTCTTCTCTTTGATTTGCAGGAGGAATTATTATCTCACCAGAGCAAACGATTATGGAGAGCCCTGAATTTGAAAAATTCTCTTTAAATATTTGTTCGACTGTAGACCAAGAAAGATTTTCGAGATCATTTCCAACACTGGAAACCTTAACACTTTTCACGTCCAAAGTCAACATAGTGTTTTTTAGTGCTTGAACGACTTCTGAAACGATATTTAAATTGATTTTGTCATCTTGTTTATTTTTTACAACAAGACTGAAGACATATCGACCATTACGAATGAACGTAAGTACTTCACCGGGCTTTGAGTTTTCCTTTCTCAAATCCTCTATATTCAACAAGTTTTTTTCTATCAGGTTTTTATTGACTTCTGAGTTCATTTCGCAGTGCGCATCTACGAAATGTACCAGATGTCCTTTGCCCATAAAAACTTTATCTTTACTATATGCAATACATGTTTCTGTTACTAACGATACTGATATACATCCAACAGGAGATCCGCCGCTCACTTTTACTGCTCTCTCACATGAAGAGTCTTTCGTACCATTTCTGCCTGAGCTCTGCGCAGAAACCACACCAACACCGAATGCCTGTGACCTCCCTGGAGTCAACGACAAGGGTCTAATCGGAACATCAGACCCCTCGCCAGGAGAGACTCGATGGCCATCTTCCCTGGGAGTAAAAACTCCTGACTCCCTGTGATTTTTGTCACAAGCTGAAAGTGTTGTACTACTACACTCAGAACCATTCATCAAATACTCCAATATTTGAGAACACTCCTTTTTACCCTGAGTGACGGCATCAAGGATACCATTTTTCATGGGAACCCTCTCATTCCCATTTATATTTACCGTGGGCCCACATTCGTCTTCAGTTCCGAAGAACCTACTCTCAACCATCTCCTCAGGATCACAACCAGTCTCAGAATTTCCAGCGCTACAAGCCTTGCTTGTTTCCCCGCGCTCTGCCAGAACTAACTTCTGACTCTCTTCCACATAAAGTGAATCAATATTAATTCCACCATTATCACAAGGATTCCGTGATAATGCATCTGCATTTGAATTGACCCTTCCAGGCTTATAGGCGATATCATATTCGTACTCGCTTAACTTAATCCGCCACCGAGCCAACCTTGAAGCAGGATCCTTCAATCCATGAAGCCAGACCAGAGGACGATGGTCTGTCACCAAAGTAAATTTGCGACCATATAAATAAGGTCTAAAGTGTTTCACACAAAACACTATAGCCAACAATTCCTTTTCAATTGTTGAATAATTTAATTCCGCACCTTGAAGAGTGCGTGAAGCGAAAGCAATTGGTAAATCTTGACAAATTTGACCCTGAATTAAAACTCCACCTAGAGCATAATCTGAAGCATCTGTTGTAACTATGAATGGTTTTGCAAAATCCGGATACTGCAATAATGGTCTTGAAATAATTTTATTCTGCAGAATTTGAAAGGCCTGTCTTTCAATCTCAGTCCATTTAAAGGGTACCTTATCCTTTAAAATGACTGTCAGAGGTTTAGCTAGCTTTGCAAAATCGGGAATAAATTTCCTATAATAACCAATGAGACCTAAAAATTGTTTAATATTCCTCTTATTTTTCGGAATAGAAAATTTTTCAACAGCCTCTATTTTCTTTGGATCAGGTTTAACTCCTTCCTGTGTAATAACATGCCCTAAATAAGCTATTTCTCGTTTCAGGAAATAACATTTCTCTGGTTGAAGTGCTAACCCAGCAGTTTTCAAACGTCCTAACAACGATTTTAATTTTCGAGAATGTTCCTCCAAAGAAGTCGCATAGATGACTATGTCATCCATGTAAACGAAGAGTTCAATACCTTGAAGACCAGTAAGAACTTGGTCCATTACTCTCTGAAAAGTAGCAGGTGCGTTTTTCAATCCAAACGGCATTCGGTTAAATTCCAAATGTCCGTAAGGAGTTGAAAAGGCAGTTTTTTCTTTCGATTCTGGATCCATAGGGATCTGATGGAAACCAGAAGCTCAGTCCATTATAGAAAAATATTTAGATCCTCCTAATTGATCCAAAATTTCCGTTATATTTGGGAGCGGATATGCGTCACCTACTGTTTTTTCATTCAACGCCCTATAATCTATTACCATTCTCTACCTTTTATTACCTGACGAATCTGATTTTTTAGGGATTATTAATAAGGGAGAATTATAGGGTGAAGTCGAGGGTTGCACGATACCTGAATTAATTAATTGGTCTGTCTGCTTCCTGATTTCATCTCGATGAATAGGGGGAAAACGATATTGTTTGGTAAATATAGGTTGTTTATCAACAGTTATTATTTTATGTGTTAAGATATTAGTTCCTACCAATTTGTCACCAGGTAAGTAAAATTGATGCGAAAAATTGATAATAATAGGGATAAGACTTTCTCTTTCTTCTTCGCCCAGTTCAGTTAATTTTAAAATTTCTAAGAGTCTTTCCGATCTCAAACCTAATTGTTTCTGTTTTTCTAGGTTTTCAACACCCTTGAAGGAACGGACTAAGGATGGAACTACTTTGCATTCTTCGAGTTCAACTGGGGGTATTGTTAAATCTACCTCCTTTGCTGTGGAATTAATGATAAAAACCCTCGCCACATTATTCTGATTGCGAACCAAATATTCGCCAAGAAAAATCCCTGGACCGCAGAGTATTTTTCTTATATAACCTTCACTTAGATTAGTATTCTTCAATTTTAATTGAATTTGTTTTTTGGTCCTTGCAGGTACATGGATATTCGTATACCCGAAAAGAGGATATTTTTCTTTTCCCAAAAGAAGACAGTCATCATCGAAATCCAAAGTCGCTTGATGATTTTTTAGAAAATCTATTCCAAGAATGCCATCTTGAACAATTGGAAAAGATTCAGAAACAACATGGAATGTGGACTCCATGCCGTGAATCAGAACCTTGATTTCACCCAAAGTGGAGACAGTATTTGAACCGATCCCCACTAATTTTAAGACTCGTTTCCTGTTTATTAGAATAAATGATTTTAGAGAAGACTCCTTAATTATGTTAACACTTGATCCTGTGTCAACAAGAAAGGTGGCCTCTCTCTGAGAAAAAATCACATTTTCCAATTTTACCAGAGGGGCTGGTCCCAAATTTTTTAATTCATCTAACTTGAGGATAATTCTACACTCTGGGAGAGACTTGGTTTGTCGGCCGTCGTGCTCTCGTTCAAACGGCCCTTTTTGTAGTTTAAAGACGTAATCTTAAGCCTTTTCGAATTTGCACGTTCCTGATCGTGTTTCCGTTTCATACGACAATTTTCGAATTTATGATTGTCCTTATAACAATAATGACAGCCCCGCTCCTCCCTGTCTCCCGCACACTTACGTTTTTTAGAGTTCTGACATTCCCGCCTAATATATCCGAACTCTTTACAATTGAAACACTGTATTCTTTCTTTAGGACGCTCTACTTTATCATTTTTTATAAAATCTGTTTGGAGGTGAGCCACACGTCTACGAGACACGAATTTATTTTCACTCTTTCCCTCATAATTTCTCTCAGATTCGAACTTAGGGGGTTGATTTTTGTTGTGCACCCATTCCCAACTTTTCAAACGCAATTCCGCCTCTGTAGCTAGCGCGATGGCTTGTTCAAGGGTATTCAATCCCTTTTCTGAAATTTGTACAAAAATTTCACGTTCTAGGCCACGCAAAAAATTACCGATTGCAGTTTCCTTGAAAGCTTCGCACCGAACGAAACCTCTTTCACCAGGTGTATTTTCTAACACACGATTAATTAGTTTATTCAAAATCTGGTTTACGCGTGCTCCATACTCTGGTACCGTTTCTAAATTACTTCCCTTTACCGTAGCCAACTGCTGCATTAGTTGGCTCAGATCTTCCTGCTGAGAATACACTTGTTCTAATATTTTCAAAGTTTCATTTAAATTAATATCCGGACTATCTTGAATCAGTTTTCGTGCTTCACCGGTTATTTTAGTAACTATAAGCATCGTTAAATACGGTATTTCTTGGGGTAATACCATTGAAACAGCTGCCCTGCAATGACGAACGAACATTCTCACAGACATATTCCTACCATTAAATTCCGGAATTAGATCGCGTACGACCTTTGAAATCTTTTCAGGATTTCGCGTTTCCCCTAAAGATAGCTCACTTACTTGATTTTGTAGCATTTGCACGGGCGTCTCATGTCTGCGTAGCTCACTCCAATTATTTTGAACAGTATCAATATCATTGTTATTAGTGACTATATTGGGAGCTATGTTTCTAACCTCGGTGTTAACACTACTAGTACTCGGAGTCCCTAAACTGATACGGTTCATTCCTCTCGTCACTCTCACAACGCCTTCGTTACCTATATTTTGTAAATTTTCACTCGCTAAAGGTTGGCTTTTATTTCTAAGCCTAGCAGCCCTTGTTTGCCGTCGTGCTTTCGGCATTTTGTCTTTTAAAATAAATTATATTTAATTAACAAAATTATCTTATTTACTAGGACTTACTCTTTTGTTGCACAATAATCCAATTGGCGTACACTTAAACAATTACAAATTTTTTCACAGTTTTTCACCACACTTCTTCAGCTGCGTATCCTGACCTTGAGTCTTCTTTGTCCTGGAATTCTTGAAGATTGGTCCTGGATGTCCTTCTGCTGTCCTCTGAGGTCCCTCGTTGCCGTGACTCTTCACGAGCTGGCTGCTTATCCTGATATTTCTATTATAGCCTTGATTGTTGAGGGGGTTATTTCCGTGGTCCGATCAAACAACCTTACGACCTCGGTGCTTATCTGCACCCTTCGCCTCCGGGTGTAAAAACCACGGCAAAAACCCTGGAGGAAGGTCGTGGCTTTTCTTCCTCCTTCAGGCTACTCGTCTGCTCGAGATTGAACCTGGTGGGCCGGAAAGCTACTCAGTTCACCCTCCGGTTATCCACTCATTTAAAACTCCAAGAAACTACTCAGTTCACCCCTTGGAAATTTTAAATTAAATTCGATCACGAGCGACACTCCCGCCTTAATTTCACAGTTGAGATGTATTTTCGGACTTACTTTATCAAGTAGTCAAATGTCGTTTAGTCAGACAAGTGACCTTGAACCTGAATTGTTTGGTCTCCTGACCTAGTTCCCACGATGATTGTCTATGCTTCCTCGGTAAGGAAACTTCCTTCCTATGCAACACAGTATATACAAGTATTATTGTCGATGTGGTAAAACAATCCTCCCAATGCGGTACAGCAGATCCCACCGCTGCCACCAAATTTGTTACGACACAGCGTCGCTACGGTAGACAACTTCCGATGATGCTGGTTGTTGATTGGATGGGCTGCTGGATCCGTTTGCTGTCGTTGGTCCGTTGAAACGAACACCCGCGAAAAAGGGAGAGGTTTTATTTTATAAAATTAATTAAACACTTGTTCACTGTATAACTCCACAGTTTATTATCTGAAATTGTTTTTAATTATAAACATAATTAAATATAGTTTAATTATATACTCTAGTTTACACTTAGATTGTCAAGTCTTGCTCGCCTGACTTACCGACAATTTCACAAGTACGATTTGTGAGAAATAATTCTAAGTCAATCCTGACGGTGAAGACATGGAAAGTGATGAACCACTGTACTGCCTTCAATGACAGGTATTATATTTTTTTAATTTTTAGCGTAAACAAATAAAATTATTGCATATCTCAATTACCAGCTAACGTTATTTTCAACGTAGAATAAGGATAAAAATATTTTGAATGTTTATTTTGCCTCATTCATGAGTTATAATGCTACTTTACGATAAATTTACGATAATTTTTTTCAAAAACGACTAAGCCACCTTAACCCTTACGCTAAATTTCATTGAAATAATTAAACTGAAAACCAAATTTATAAATGAATTCATTAAAATTAATTAGGCTTGTTTACAACGAATAATTTTATATCATTTTTTTAATTTGAAAATACATTAAGATATAATTTTTTTATAATCTAAATACAAAGATGTTGTTTTGGATTATATTAATAATGCTCATAATTCATATTTTATATTAATAATATAATAATACTTTTTTTAAAAAGGAAAGCTTCATAAACAAAAATAAAATATTCTGATCATTTGGCACTTTGAAAAATTGAATTTTGTTGAGTTTGTCTTGCTCAAAATTACTTTTTATACCTCGATTTACAACCAATAAAAAAGCACTTCACCATTTTTTTAAATTTCAACTCTGCGGATTTCAATAAGTAAACCTTCATTATTTTAATTACTTTCATGCTTTAAAGTATTAATTTTCCAACACTTTGCATGCAATTGCAATGATTGTAGGCCAACTGCATAGGTGGCGCCGCCACAAGGCCACCGTCAACATTTAGTACATTTTCAATTGTTACGACCCAGCGTCGCTACGGTAGACAACTTCCAATGATGCTGGTTGTTGATTGGATGGGCTGCTGGATCCGTTTGCTGTCGTTGGTCCGTTGAAACGAACACCCGCGAAAAAGGGAGAGGTTTTATTTTATTAAATTAATTAAACACTTGTTCACTGTATAACTCCACAGTTTATTATCTGAAATGGTTTTTAATTATAAACATAATTAAATATAGTTTAATTATATACTCTAGTTTACACTTAGATTGTCAAGTCTTGCTCGCCTGACTTACCGACAATTTCACAAGTACGATTTGTGAGAAATAATTCTAAGTCCAACGTCTCAGAATATTTTATGGTTCTCAAAGTTACGTTTCGGACTCTGATAAAAGCGGCGAAATCTGATTTATGAGTATATATTTGCCACAAGGTTATTGCGTGCTTTCGCATTCCTCAAATTCCTACACGTGTAAGCTTGCTAATGAGACACAGAGGAGTCTTTCCGTCAAGGCTATGAGTCATTACGTTCAAATTCTAGCGCGTATACTATCGGTAATGTGGATTCCCATTATTTCCTACGAGCTATCAATCGGTTATGCAGTTTCCTTCCTCATCTAGAAAACGTGTTATTACGATAGGGGTTCTAGAGCCCCTCATGTTTAGTACCGAAAACGGCCACACCGTTACACAATAGAGTTCTTAAATTCTCCAGAATTAAAGTTCAAGTAATATAACCGAGAATATTACAGAATTTAAAGAATATAAGAGAATGTAAAGGGAATTTCAAGAATTTATGGTTTAAATAATTATTTATCAATATTTATAGTACCTTTATAGTTACATAAGAGGCGCTTACTTATATAAATATATTTAAAAATAAAGAAGAACCTAAGAATAGTTTTACTGTTAATATATTAAAATTATATACTGTTGAAATCTGAGGATAGGTTTATTTTGAATTTAATACATTGAATACTAAAAATCTTAAATTAATATTATACTTCAGTTTATATTATCTCTATAATTATTGACTACATGTAAAATCCTTTATTATATAATAAAATATATATAATACAGATATAATAATTATATTAAATCATATATTAATTTATCAAAATTCAAAGTTTTAAAGAAAAAATCATTTTCTATTTTTTGCCTATTTTCCGGGGTCGCTGCAGGTCACAGAATTTATATTATATATAATTATATTTAACCAAATAAATTCCTTTATGAACTCCCTCTGATGTGAAGTAATTCCAATTTTAGTACAAAAATGTAAGATTTCCATACAATAATTCTCGCAATAATACTTTAAACTGAATGTCTGGAACATAACTTATAATATTGTACCCTTTTAGTTCTCGTTTTTCACTTTCTTCCGCACAAATGAAATGCATCACATGCAAAGCTTAAGAGATAATTTCATATTGCAGTGTTAATTCATTTTTAATTTTTAACACGTTTAACAAGCCAAAATAACAAAATTCTCAAAAAATCTAAAAGAATTTATCTGCCGGTTATATTCTTGGTAATATTCTCATTTTCCTTACCGTTCTCAAAGTAATATAACCGACTCAGAACTCTAATTTTCAACTCTAAGATACAGGGGGCTGCGTTAGACAGACACTACCATACGGCCTTAGCACCATGTATGACAATGTATGACTGTTTCGATCGCTACCTTACTGACACTTTTTTTGTCCTTCGCATTTCCACGTTGATTGGGATATAACATTTTCATGATGATACAAATTTTTGACTAGATGAACGTTCCTTATTGCTTTTTACGTAATTACGCAAAGTTTTAACTCGATATCTTAATTAACGTGGAAATGCAAAGGACGGAAAAAAAGTGTTGATAAGGTAGGGATCGGATAAGTAAGACATGGCCTTTTTTGTCTATTTAAAAATTTTTGAACATAATTACATTTTTTGAGTATTAAGTTTTTCATTTGGATGAGATAAAATGATTATTCTATTATTACTTATATTATTCGAAATTGTGAAAAGGAACAACAATATCATTTTGCAGAACCCGATTTTTCAAAAAGTTCTTCTGGATTTTGTAAATAAAATGTTTGAAAGTTTCGTGCAGTGTGTACAAACTTTCTACTCTTTAGATGTGTTGTTTATTTTATGCAGGGATTCAGGATCGTACAACTAAAAATTTAGATTTTCTAAGCAAAAGTAAACGCATCAATCGAGTACAGTATGCTGCCGATCGGTAGTGATTTCTTATAAATGATTTATATTATTAGAAATTATTGATAATTCTTCACAAACAGGGTACTTTGTTTCCTTATTCTTACCGTGAATCTTAGTATAAAAACTTATACAAGTGTTACATACGCGTAATTCAGGCAGGGAATGTTGAAGAAACCATTACAGGTTTGTACGTGATTTTTCTTCTTCCTGGATTAACCAGACCAAGTGACCAAATTTCCGTAAAAGTTCATGTAAGATAACTTTTTTATTTTACAAAACATCTTCCTGAAAATTTTGAAAATATAACAGAAGACTATGAAGAACGTCTGTCAACTTTATTTACATGAACGAATTAATGCACAATATATACAGTAATTGTCGATACGTCTTGCAATTTTTTCGTCAAAAGGCTGTGAAAACCTATCAAATAAGTTTGTAGCGTGAAAGCTTTTAAAAGTTTCTTTTTTATTGATAATAAACTCAAAATGGTAATTAAGGGCATGTGATGCTTAGGAGATTAGCAAATTTTATTGATTTTAGGTTTCTACATGTTTGTGCCCAAAGTACATAAAATTTTATTTCCAAAATTTTGGAAATGTTAGAGAAGATAAAAACGGGTGTAGATAGACTGCTTTTGGTTTTGAAACTGAAAAAAGTTCAATTTTAGCAAAATATATCGGCACATTTTTTTCATTATCAAAACCAAAAGTCGTCTATTTATGTCCGGTTTTATCTTTTATATTATTTCTCAGATTTCGCAAACAAAATTTTACGTATTTTGGACACAAACATGTAGAAAGTGAAGCAAAATGTTTACAAGGAAGAAAATAATAGAAAAAATACAGTAGGATGTAAATGCGTACAAAAAAAGAAATATAGATTTCAAGCCTTATATGCGATTTATATAAATTTTTATATTTTTACTTGCAGGGGGCACTGACAAACATGGATATTTTATTGGTCAAAAACATTCACGGTCAGTGCATTATTTTAGCGCGAATATTTGAAAATTCAAATTTTTTTCCTCGTAAAAAAATGGCATATGCACTAAAAATATATTAAATTATGTCAATAGAACTTTATTTAAAATTCATTAAAGTGTTAAAAAATGTAAAGCATAATTAATTCAAAGTTAAACTAAAGACACTAGGGTAGCAGAAAGTCCGTTATCGACCCGTTATGAGGGTAACCAAAAAAGTGACCCTTACTTGTAGGTATTGTACAATTTTAAACACAGTTTTTGAACATTTGTTTATAAGAAAGAATATTATTATTATTATTATTATTATTATTATTATAGTTGGATTTATTTTTGGTTAAAATGTTTGAAAAATGCATCTTATTAAAGAGCGCGGTATAGAAACTATACGTGGCAGTCGGTCTCTTGACATTACAGACGATAACAGATGGTTGGCGGGCTGGGGGGCGATTTACGCGCGTACGTTTCCCGCGTGGTCGTCCTGGTCTACAGACATACACACGTACATTCAGCTGTGTTTATCAACGGTGTGTACACCGGATCAGCTGAGAACCAGCTGTGCCAGGAGCATTGGCCAATCGCATTGACGCTACGCATTTACCTCACCGCCCTGGATTTACAGCCGGTCCAAGTTCCCGCGAAACGCCATCGAAAATTGCTCCTTGTTTCTTAAGAAAAATTCAGCACAAAATACCAATTCATCGTGAGCCAGTGATTGTTTTCGTGTAGTGCCGAGTGTTTTTAAGTCTCGGACGCTTTTTTTTCAATCTCCCACTTTCACGAAGTCGGATTTCGAAGCAACAAACACGAATGTTGTCAATGCTTGCCTTGAGTGTTTTCCTGGATTTATGCATTTCCTAGTGATAAACCGAAACTCTGGAAAACAAATGATAACTAATGTTTTATGTCGTTTTATCTCTTTTGGGTGATTTACAGTGTTTGAAGCGAATTTAGTGAGACTTAATTGAGAAAAACTGCAAAAATCACAGTGCGTCTTCCTGGGGATGCTGCTGAAATTTGGAGCGCGAATAAGCTCTAAGATTCGCTCTTTCTTCCCAGCGAAAGATCAAGTTGTGTGTGGGAAAAGCTCGAGAAACCTCTGTGAAGAAATTTTTAAGATTTTTGAAACAGTCAGACTTTTTTTTCGAGGTTATGTGAATAGAGGGCGTGACCGTTCGAAACTGCAAGCAGGGGTTGGTCGTCATTTCGCGCGCTGGACTCCCGCGCTTTGCTAGTTAATACCTCGATATTTTTAGGAAAATTACTTAGTTTGGCTGAATTTTAACGTGCTAGGCATTTACCGAAAATTGAGGAAAGTTGGTCCAAGTTCGAAAAGTTGAAAAAATTAAATTCGAGACATGAAATAGTGAGTCAAAGCCGAGCCCATGATCGTGCATTATGGCGATCGAGCGCACGTAATCTCCTAGAGATTCTTCACTTTTTTGGCTTTTAATCCTAAAAATTTTACCCGGAATTAAAGGCGAGTGTTTCACAAGACGTGAAAAAAATCAAGAAGACATAGAGAAAAAATTAAACTTGCTGGAAACTCTGCTTTCCGATCTTCACAGGTTGGAAAATCAACACCAAGATGCCACAGACCAGGTGAGTGACCGTCATTCTTTCTGAAGTGAAATTATTTTATTCTTTTGAAAAAAGGAAACCGGCTGGCCACTGAATGCACTTTTGGGGCTATCAGATTTTCAAAAACCCTTCTAAATTTTTTTGATTTTTAGACGAAAGTTAGTGTGAGATTGTAACCTGTTGCAAGTCACACGTTTTTCTGAGAGATCATAAAATATGGTAGGAGGTGCATGCGAATACCAAATTCAACAAAATGGTCGGGAAATCCATATTTTTGTTGATCAAACATATTTTTCTGTACATTTTCGTTGAAATTAAAAAAATATGAGAGTGCATTGCTTTTCCTCTGCAATTAAATGAACTCATATGCGAGGTCTACAACGTCCACGTTTTTCACTCTCACGTCGAATACGATATTTAATTCATTTTTTATAAGCTCAGATCTTTTTTCGACCTCAAATCTTCACTCAATAAGTATCCTACCTCATAAGAGACCACAAAAAGATCGGCATTGCTTAAAAGTTATTTTTATACCTAATAAGTATATCTTTATTGTTTAGACAACCTCAAAAAAATTAGCAACCTGTTTTTTAGTTTCATTTGTTTTTAATGATTATTTTTCCAGAAGTGAGAATTTATGTGAGTGACAGTATTATTATGAAAATATTGTTCAGACGTTTGAACTGATTTTTACATTTCTTTTTATGACAATTTAATTGTATCTTTTCGGGAACGTATAAATATTCTTCAAATGCAATTTTAATCGACAGAGCAGGTCAGATTATCGAAATTAAATTTGATCTAAGAGTTTTTATTTTATTTGAATTTAATTTAGTATTTCGCCATAAATTTCTTTTGTCTTCAAATAATCTTCAAAGCAATTTTTAAGACTACATTTACAAATAAAGTAAATTTTGGAAACCTGTTATTTCAGTAGTGAATAATTCTATTTTGTAATGAGAAAATATTTTTATTTGAATGATAGAGTGCACTGTAAAAAAAATAATTCGGTAGAATTACAAAAGCAGTTGTAAATGTATAAAGCGATTGTAAAAGTACTACGTTGCACGTTATAAAATAATTTATATTTTATGAAATTACAGTTGAATAGTAATTATGCTACGTGACACGTTGTTTTTTTACAAGATGAAATGTAATAATGCAACGTTATACGTCGTAGAATTAAATATCATTGGCAAAATTACAATAGGATTGTAAAATTACTACGTATCACGTTGGAAATAAATCGCTTCACGTGACACGTAGTAATTTTACAATCCTATTGTAATTTTGCCAATGATATTTAATTCTACGACGTATAACGTTGCATTATTACATTTCGTCTTGTAAAAAAACAACGTGTCAGGTAGCATAATTACTATTCAACTGTAATTTCACAAAATATAAATAATTTTATAACGTGCAACGTAGTACTTTTACAGTCGCTTTATACATTTACAACTGCTTTTGTAATTCTACCGAATTTTTTTTTTACAGTGTGAAAGAAGAATCGATGGTTACATAAATTAAAATGCAACCAGATGTACCAACGAATTTCATCCTAAAATAAGATTTTATTTTATTGTATTTTTCCATTTGATTGTGGGTCATTTTACGGTTTAGATTTAAAATTTGAGAAAAAAAAATGATTTATTTATTTGTATTTTAAAAAGCTACAAAATACTTTTCCTCGGAGACAAAATGAGTGTTTATTTTTTGAGTAAACAATGAAATTACAATTAGTTTAATATAAATCTCTCAAATTCGACTATTAATTGATAAACCTTATTCACTTTTCTTAATGTTTCTTTCAAAAAGTGGTATATTTTCGATTTATTTAGTGGAATAGGGGTGGGAACTATTTTTATTTTGAGTACCTTTGTGTTCTCATTTACTATCAAATATTAATTTCAAAGAAATGATTGTAGGAAATATTTTCAGCGTTTCGAAACTGGTAGTAAGTGTAATTATAAATAGATACGATAGACGCATCAACATAACCTATCTTTTCTTCATGGCGAAAAGTATAATAACGTTTGATTTTTCGCGCGATTCGAATCGAGGCTTACCGTCTTTACTGCAAGTGTCGCTAGAAATCAGGATTAACTATTCGAAAATTTGAAGTTACATATTTTTAAAAAATAAATTTAAAATCTTTTACTGAATATTTATTAAATACTTCTATTAGATCAAGGGCACGTACACTGCTTATCATCAGTGCAAATTTATTTTCTTCGTCAAAACAAAAAGTCTATCTACGTCCGTTTTAATCTTCTCTACCAATTTCCAGATTTTGAAAACAAAGTTTTATATATTTTAGGCACAAACATGTAGAAACTGGACCGAATTGTTCACATGAACTTGCTACTTTTCTCAAGTATCACATGCCCTTAAACGAATGAGTGATGAAATTCTGCCTTACACGGAAAGAAATTTGATGGCTAAATGTATTAAGTTTCGTGAGAAGTAGTACCATTTTAGAGAGTAAACCAGAAGTATTGGAAATAGTTGTGAAAAAGTTCCATCATAATGGTAAAGTTTATTATTTCAATAATTACTCGCTGCCTACCTGAAATTTGAGTCAATCAAGAATCAATAAAAGTGGATTTTACCATCTCCGATGGTAATGATTCCAAGTTGAAGAAATTTTTTTTTTTATTGCATCATTTCTTAGTGCCACTGTTGATCTTCATTGCTCCTTGTCGAATCCCTTCATTTTTTTTTCATGCATCTACGTCCTACAACTAACGCACTAGACTACTCTCGCAATTGCGGATCGAAATTTTTGAACTTTTATTAGAAGTCTGCTGTTCGCTGATTGTACGACGCATTTTTAAGAAGGTAAAGCAGTACCATATACGATTCCAACGTTTGAACTCTGATGAAAATTTTTTCGAACGTTAAGATTATAATATTCCGTAAATGCGTGACAGTAATATTTCAACCTATAGAATGTCTTATAATGTAAACGCGAAAAATATGCATACACATCTTTGATTTTTGGGACTAACTGGCAGAAATTCCTAATGGTTCTGGTTTACCGTCAAAAATGGTATTTTTAACCATCAAATTTCTATCCGTGTAGAGATTAG
Organism: Diplolepis rosae; assembly: GCA_030998225.1. Classification (NCBI taxonomy): domain Eukaryota; kingdom Metazoa; phylum Arthropoda; class Insecta; order Hymenoptera; family Diplolepididae; genus Diplolepis; species Diplolepis rosae. Next base: position 1,191,931 of record JAPYXD010000713.1, on the reverse strand, counting down.
ATTTGTCTTTGGTATATTTGACAATTTATTCAAGTTATTATTTTTTAGACAATCTTACTTATCTGTAAATGCAATTAGCAACGTCACGTAGTCCACTTGATACGTACCCTTAAAAATGTTAGCTGATAAGAGGTAAACAGTTTTAGAAAGTTAATTATATTTTTTATTTAAAGCCATGGAACAACCAGACCATATGATCGATAGGGTGATTATTTTCTCAGCAAACTTTTGTCCATACCAAATAAGATACCAATTCGAAAATTTGTGAGATCAAAGAAAATTACTAAAGAAGGTCTGTCAACTCTTGACTTTTCATAATTATTAAAAAAATGTATTTAAAAAAAAATATATTTTTTTTTTTATTTATAAAATCTGAGAGTTGACAGACCTTCCTTAGTGCCTTTTCTTTGATCTCACAAATTTTTTACTTTATATCTTATTATGCATGAACAAAAGTTTACAGACAATATAATCACCTTATCGATAATATTGTCTGGTTGTTCCATGGCCTTAAGTGTGTTTTTCATTGAAATTAATAGATAAGAAATAAACATAGCATAAACTGTTTTACCGACTGTGAAACTAGTATTTCATGCTAAACTCTTTTGTATAATATAATATCTATTCTGAAACATATTCGTGGCCACTTTGTATGTATATAAACCTTTTTTGAGGTAAATAAAAAATAATTCAAATTTAACTGCATTAGATAATAAAAAATTCTGTTTTATTTCTTGTTTAATAATCAATTATAATAATTTGAAAATTATATGATACACGCAAAAAAGGAATTTCTGAAAATCAGAAGATATCTGATTGAATTTTAGCAAGTCGCTTGCTGATTCGTGGCTTCGTGGTGGATTTGCTGAATTTTAGCATATTGTGGACTAATATAATGTAGAGTGCGTTCTAAATCCCCGCAAGTTATATTCTACAAATTAGATATTTTCGTTTGAAAATTATATCTTGACTTGCTGAATTGTAGCCGTAGACTTTCCGGATTTCGGAATGTCGCGCTCTGAGATTTAGAATTTTGTTCTTAATTTTTATTCATTTTGTTATTTTGGCATAGGGTCAGGCTCTTTTTATTTTCACATTAGAAATTGTCATCAATAGCAGATATAAAAAAACGTAAAAATTAAGGCAAATGTTTCGGCCACATATGGGGGCCCTCTTCAGTGCCATAAATTATAAAATCAGTTTAAAATTTCATTAAAAGATCAAAATATATAAGATTATTAAAATGAGGAAAGGCATAAAAATCAAAAACTTATTTCATAGCTTGCAATTCAAAATGAAGCAGTCTGATATGCACAACACGTATTGAAAACATATATAAAAATTCACTGTATATAAACAACCCAATAGAACGAACAAAACTTAGAATTTTGCAAAACGAATCGGCCGGGGAAAAAATTTTTTTTTTATTCATATAAAATGTGAAATTGATAAATCTTGACAACTTCAACACTTATCAATTTCGACGATCGAGTTGAACTGTTTTAAAAACCGACTCGGGATATGTGGCTTTGCTGGATGACATTTTTTTAAAATGCTATCCTGAGAGGTTCTTTTTCTCTTTGAAGAAGACAATTGTCCTATACCTAGTTAAGAAATTCGAGACGGTTATGGTAATCTTTACGAGTGGAGGGAAGTGTGTATTTTTTAATGAAAATTTTTGGTATATCGGCTTTACGGACGACAACCTATTTTAGATTGAATTTGCAAGCAATGCTTTACAGAAATATAAATTATAATTATATCTATATATTTTAATTTACTCAATATTATTTGAGTAATTTTAGTAATGAAAAAAGAACGAACGTTTATATAATTTCAAAATTTTAAATTTATTCTTAGATGTTGAAATTTCATTAGTTCTAAAAATATTCAGAACCTTGAAAAAATCCGCGTATATACTGAAAGTATTTCAAGTGCCATTTTTGAATTTATGGCACTGAAAAGGGCCCCCATATATGGCCGGAACGTTTGCCTTAAATTTTTACGTTTTTTTTATATCTGCCATTGATAACAATTTTTAATGTGAAAATAAAAACAGTCTGACCCTATGCCAAAACAACAAAATGAATAAAAATTCTGTGAATTATGGATCAATACAATAGCAGACATGTTCTAAAACAGGTCATAACATTTGTTCTTAATTTTAGAAGATGACTTACTAATGTCGAGAAAGCGCTCCACTGAACGTTAGCAAGTGGTCTGCTAGAGTTTAGGATATTTATTTCGTGTCTTAATAAAAAAAATCTGCCCGCTTTGCGGGCACATTCTCATCGCGCGCTTCGCTCGCAAGTTTGAGCGCGCCTAGGGCGCGCGATTTGATCGTCGCGCTTCGCGCTCCGTTCTTTCTGGACCTCGCGCTTCGCGCTCGTTCTTGTGCTCTTCACATATATTCAAGTTTATTTATTATAATTTGATACTGAAGCTCAAACCAATTTTATAATAATATTACAGATGATGTGAATTACACATTTTCTCAAAGTCACTCAATTTCTTTTTGAATTTAAGTGAAACAGGAAATTCAATTTACTTACGGCTCTATCAGCCTTAAGGAACACATTCTCATCACGGCGCTCGCGCTTCGCGCTCGATTTTCTGTATGTATTTCAGTAACTTTTTAATAAATTACATGATTAATATAATTTATTTTCTTTCAAATCTCTCAAAAAGAAAAAACAGTCGTAGACTTTATTTAAGGAAACGATTTTGCAGAACAACGCTTATTTCGTATCTCACATATTTTGGTGAAAAAAATCGAATTTTTTTAATATTAAAAATCAAAACATAAAATATACCTCCTGTCCCGAAATGTCTTGATGAGAATTTGTATACCTCATTTAGGCAAACAATTTTCCATCTAAACTTTTTTTTTGTAACTCACATATTTTGTCTAAAAAATGGAATTTTTGAAATATCACATACCCATAATCAAACATTTCGGCTCTGATCAGGGCCGAAACTTTTTAAAGTAAAAAGCAGCTGACAGAAACTACAATACGTCATCATGATCAACGTTTTAAAGCCAACATCACACCGTGGTCACACATGCATTTATCTTATTAATAAAGAAAATATAAATGTTATGAAAAATTGTAAGTATGCTTGATTTAAAAAAAAGGTCGCAACCTTTTTTTCTGAACTGAGTTATAACGTCTGTTTTAATTGACTAATTAAAGTTTTAAAAGTCTCAAAATACTTGTTTTGGAATGCATTTTGAAAAACGAAACCATTTGCTGTCTACATTTTGAAGTAAAAACGCTTTTAAAGTATAATCAGAAAAATATTTTGATATATCAACTAAAATTATGTTGGCTTGATTATTAGGCATTTTAACTTTACAAACAGCTAACTTTACTTCGTCAAACCCTGAAGGTATTGCTCTCTTTAAAAATGTATGGAAAGGGATCTTATTTTACAATTTCTGCAACACTGAAAAAAATGGTTAGTAAAACCAACTACTTCGGTTTGTAAAATATGCCTCAGATATTTTATTAGTTATCACAGCAATTTTTTTTGTTGGTTTTACTATCTCAATTGTTATCACAAGAACTTGGGTAGTAACACCAACAAAACAAATTGTTGCGCTAACTAATAAAATAGCTGAGGCATATTTTACAAACCGAAGTAGTTGGTTTTACTAACCATTTCTTTCAGTGAATAAAGAAGCATTTGTCAAAAAAAAATTATTCATGAAAATACGTCTTATTATGCAACAGAAATCAAACGAAGCAATAAATTTGACTGTTTTTTCTATTTTAATAATTTTATAATTTAATTTATTTTGCACAATGAAAAGTATTTAGTCAAATAATTTTTTGTCGATAAATGATTCTTCATTGCAGAAATTTTAAAATCAGATCCCTTTATTCCCATACATTTTTAATGGGAGTTATACCTCCCAGTGAAGTGAAGTTGGCTCTCTATGGAACTGTAAATGCCTAATAATATTTTGTTTTTATACAGAAAATACAACTGAAGGCCTCGATGCAATAAGGGCCTTAGCGCTCGAAACAGCTCAAACGTGATGTCCCGATTACGAAATGAACAAATACAGGAAATGATTTTTAAAAAATACCATCGCATTCTTTACAAGAAACAAAAACTTTGTTGTATGTATTGTTTTTACGTACATTTTTTATTTCCAGAGATAAAAAATAGAAACGTGATATTTTTTAATCGCATTTTCAATAATTTCTTCAAATATATATCGCTGTAACGTCGTTACAGCGAAACGTTACGTCGAAACTTTATGAAAATTTTTTTACAGGCGTAAAATATCTTAGTGCTGACGATAAAAGTATCAGAAGTTCATTTTTTCATAATCGCAATCAATTACTTAATTGCAAATCATAGGCGCACGACTTTCCGGTTTACGTAACTTCCGAGAAAAAAAGTGTGTGGGAACTTTAAGCTACGAAAAACTGTCAACGAGACATTTGTTCCTTAAGAATTAAAGAAGTTTTTGGCAAAGTTTCAGATCGATTTGATGGAAACTGACTGAGATCCAGCGTTTTAAACGTCACGTTTGAGCTGTTTCGAGCGCCAAGGCCCTTATTGCAGCGAGGCCTTCAATTATTTTATTGATTCAACGAAATTCGTTACCTTAATTAAATTTGAAATTTTTATTAGATTCAACCAAAAAATTTATTAACTCAACAAAACGATTTTATTCAATGACAAAATTTTTTTTCTGAATGCATGAATCACAATTATTAATATTTTCAAAAAAATTTAAAAAATAGATTACAATTAAGTTATTGCAAAACTAAAGGGGGATACGAAAATATGTAATCAGGGTCAAATTATTCCTTATGATATGATTTATAAAACTGATTTCTCGCAGTTTTAATATTTTCGCAGTACTTTAAAAAATATGAAATTTTTTTTTTTATATAATCACTGCATAAACTAAGAAAAATATTATTTTTTACTGAAACATTGAGAAAAATATTTTTTAATGAATTTTCGAAACAAAAGAGACTGAAATTCATATCGAGTGCGAGTTTTATGATGAGAATGTGTGCAGATTTCTTGAAATGAATTTCACGTATCAGGATAAGCTTCATATGTACTTGCAGTTTTGAATGTTCATTGAACGATAGTAAAAAATTTTCTTTCAAAACAAAATTAGTTATTATGTCTATATTCAGAGCCTTTCAAATATACAATCTGTTATTAAATATTCGCTATTTTTCAATTTAATGAGAAAGAAACCAATCATTTAGTTTGCAAAAAAAATATTTCTCATCGTTCAATGAACGTTAAAACTGTAAGTACATGCTTCAGAAGGTTTTAAATATTCTTTCATCGCTTGTCCTAAGTTATAAATTAAATGAAAAAAAGACTAATTTAAACAAAAATTATAAATTTCCATCTTCTTGTTTTCAGTTTGCAGGAAAAGCAGCAGAAGACTTATGCAAAAGGATCATCACAAACATTGAAGCGAAAAAGACGAACAACCGAATTATCAGAAGATTCAGAAAATATATATCCACCTAATAAAGTTCCAGCTTTATCTCCAGTAGCATATACAGAGTCGTGCATAGCCACCAGCGTTACAGATGGCTCGTACCTGGCTCATCAACAGTCGTCCCCCCTGAAGGAGCAACAAGAGCCTGTCAGTTGGTCAGATTTGAGAAGTTCCACATGTTTTCTAACACCATCCGCTTCAGGAAGTGGGTCTGCCAAATCAAATCCACTACCGTCCTTACCATGGGCCGACGGTTCGCAAGTTTGGTCTATCATGAACCTTGGAGATCAAAAGACTTTATCTCAAAGGGACCCAGAAATGTTTCAAAGGCATCCCACATTACAGCCAAGAATGAGAGCGATTTTATTAGACTGGTTAATAGAAGTATGTGAAGTTTATAAACTTCATCGAGAAACATATTATCTGGCTATGGATTATATTGATAGGTATCTCTCCACTCATCAAAATGTTCCAAAAAGCCAGTTGCAACTCATTGGAATTACTTGTTTATTCATAGCTTCTAAGGTAATTTAAAAAATTTAAAATAATGGTCGTTTTAAAATAGAATCAGTAAATTATTTATTAATTTCTTCTATGGGAATTGAGACTTTTCCTCGTCCGACAAAAACTATAAATTTATTGCAAGCACCAACTAATCTAGGATCATGTTTAATGATTGATTAAAAATGAAATGATATTTAATACCACAGGTTTCAATTTTATAAAAAATTTATGTACATTTGAAATTAAATGATTTCAAAGTTTGAATACCTACATTTCTTAACGCATGTGATAGTTGGAAAATCAGCTAATTTTATTGATTTTAGGTTACTATACGTTTGTGTTCAGAATACATAATATTTTGTATTTAAAATTTGGGAAATGATAGAGAAGATGAAAAAGGACGTAGATAGACAACTTTAGGTTCGAAAAATAAAAAAGTTCAAGTTTAGCAAAATCTATCGGAAATGATTTTTTCATTTTTTAAACTAAAAGCATACCACCTACATTCGTTTTTTCTATTGTTTCCCAAATTTTTAAAACAAACATGTAGAAACTAGACCAAGTTGTTCATATGAACTTGCATTTTTTCTCAAGTATCACATACTCTTGAAATTTTTGAAATTAATAATCTCCACCTGGTTTTAGGAAACTGTCTAAAAATTCATAGACCCTTCTTTTTAAGGGATTACTGAAAATTATTTAATTTGATAAATTTGTTGTATTATTTATATTTGTTTCATGCATATTTGTTATAATTCACATTTTTGGTGCATACAAACTTAAGCAAACATAATGTGCTCTGTTTAATTTAAAAGTCAAGTTCATATGTACAAATTTATTTGAATTTGTTAGAATCTTCAGAAATTTATTGAAATTATAAAGAAAAAATTTAATCTCATAACATCACTTGAAGTTTTAATTAACATCTGATATCTTGAAAACTTATAAAATCTTTCGCAAAATCATAAGAAATGCTTTCAGATTATTTGAAATCTTGTGATCTTGTAATTTAATATATGCTAAAACTTTGAATAATCAACCCTTCACAATATTTTTAATTAATCATAAGTAGCTGGCTTATATCGATCCTCAATAATATTAGTAGTGGCCCTGAAGCACAATTAAAAACAACTACTATTAATTTTAAATTAAATTTTGAAAATTATTAAATCTTACTTTTTTAAACATGAATGAGATAAAATTTTCTTTACTAAATTTTTGTACAAAATATTAATTTTCTGATTTTCATCTTCTCAAAAATGATTTTAAACCAAAAAAATTTGAATGCTATGATCATTAATGTTTCATTGTTTATATGTTCTTAGTATAACATATCCTTAAAGTCCAGAGTTTCATCATTTTTTTTCATTCTCATCATGGATGAGAAGGTATTGGTTTTATGTGAAAAATGACTTTCGAAATTTTCATCAAATCTTTACGTTTTGAGACCCCCTGAGTCAGAAAAAATGGTTTTTACGAAAGTGTCTGTCTGTCTGTCTGTAGTAGGTCGTGTGCGGCATAACTCTCGATAGAATTATCAGATTGAATTGAGCTTTGGTACACTTTATCGGAGCCGAAAAAGTAAGGTCAAGTTCGTTAACCAGCCACATCCAATCAAAATTGAGGGATTGAGCACTACTTTTGTGTTTTTGAAAATAATTTTTTGAAAAAATCAAAAATTTCAATGCTGGTTTTTGATAGTGCTCATAAATCTCTACAAATTATCCTCATAACATTTTTTGATTAAATCAAAATTAGAAATGTTACAGCATATTCAAATTCGAAAAAAGTCAATATCAAAATTCCATTTTCCAGTTAAATTATACGAGATACGAAAAAACGTTATGATACAATATTATTTTTTACATAAAGACCTACAAATTTGAATTGTAACATTTTTTCATAAGATGCATATTTTTCTTTTTAATTAAAAAAAAAACTATTGAAAATCCAAAATTCAATTTTTTAACAATAATATGTAAAATACGAAAAAAACGTAAGAATACAAAGTTGTTCGTTTCAAAAAGATCTACAAATTTTGTCTGAGGCAGTTTCTGGTAAAACATATTTTTCGTTTTAATTCCAAAAAATACGTTTAAAATTCAAAAATTCCATTTTTTAGACAAAATATGTGAGTTACAAAAAAAAAGTTTAGATGGAAAATTGTTTGCCTAAATGAGGTATACAAATTCTCATTAAGACATTTCGGGACAGGAGGTATATTTTATGTTTTGATTTTTAATATTCAAAAAATACGATTTTTTTCACCAAAATATGAGATACGAAATAAGCGTTGTTCTGTAAAATCGTTTGTCTTTTTTGAGAGATTTGGAAGAAAATAAATTATTTTAATCATGTAATTTATTAAAAAGTTACTGAAATGTATACAGAAAATCGAGCGCGAAGCGCGAGCGTCATGATGAGAATGTGTTCCTTAAGGCTGATAGAGCCTTAAGTAAATTGAATTTCCTGTTTCACTTAAATTCAAAAAGAAATAGAGTGACTTTGAGAAAATGTGTAATCCACATCATCTGTAATATTATTATAAAATTGTTTTGAGCTTCAGTATCAAATTATAAGAAATAAACTTAAATGTATGCGAAGAGCACAAGACCGAGCGCGAAGCGCGAGGTGCAGAAAGAACGGAGCGCGAAGCGCGACGATCGAATCGCGCGCCCTATGCGCGCTCAAACTTGCGCGCGAAGCGCGCGATGAGAATATCCCCGCGAAGCGGGCAGATTTTTTATTGTTCATTATCATGATTTTCTAATTTTATCATGTAATTTTAAAGATATTCAAATATAATTGAAATCAAAGAAAATTTCTCAGCTCAACCCATATGAGAAAAACTATATCAATGTTTGCTTTTTTAAAATTTTATTGATCTTATTGCTATGACCTATGTGTAAATAATCTTTTAATTACAGGTCGAAGAAATTTATCCCCCGAAAATCGCAGAATTCGCCTACGTCACTGATGGAGCATGTACCGAGGAAGAGATCCTAGGCAAAGAGCTGGTTGTTTTAAAAGGTCTTGGATGGAACTTGTCTCCAATAACTCCACCAGGTTGGCTGAATGTTTACATGCAGGTGGAATCTGGAGATTGGTCGAGACCAAACACTTTTATTTACCCCCAGTATGGAGGTCTGCAGTATTCTCAAGCAGCCCAACTTCTGGACCTCGCTACTTTGGATGAGGGCAGCTTGAAATTTTCGTACAGCCACTTAGCAGCCGCTGCACTCTATCACACAAAAAGCAGGGAGTCCGCTCTCAGAGCGTCTTGTCTCACCTGGGAACAACTCAAACCCTGTGTTCATTGGTTGACCTCTTTCGCAAATATCGTCGCTGAGGAAGGTTCTCAACTGCTTCTCAGGTCAAGCGCACCTCCTATCGAGTGTCATGCTGGATCTGGACTTAGGGCTTCCGTTCCTAACATAGTGATGGATGAATCCCATCGTATCCAAACTCATGTAGTGGATCTTACTATGCTCGAAAATGCCCAGCGACGATTAGCACAAGACGTTCTCTCGTTGGATTGTCTTGAAACAGAGATCAACCTTGATTCTAGCAATAGCCCTGACAATCAGAATGGAATGTTAACTCCACCGTCCAGTAGTCAAAAAAATTCACCCACTCCACCACGTCATCCCACACAAATACTTCCTTATACATAAGGCTTGCAATAGACATTTTAGTGCTTTCTATTATATTGCCCAGGGTATCAAGAAAGTTAAGTAAAAACAATGTTTATATAAACAATCATAATGTAGGATAACTGTAATTTTTCTTTTAGATTTCAACATTTTGGTTAATTGTATTAACATTGAATCTAGACTTTCTTATCTTAACCTATCGCTTGGTGGCAATTTCTCTAACAATTTTCTGGTAACGAGATTCGCGCGGAATATATCTAATAAATTTAACCAGGATCCAACTGTAGTGTCATTTTTTAATAATTTTTTTTTTATTTCTGTACAATTTTATCACTAAAATATTTTTACAGAGGGTTCATTGAAGTCTAGCTTTTGATATTTTTAGAAATTGATTATTGAAACGGAGAGTATGGTTCATTTATAAGAACTTTTATTAGTTAAATGTAGATTTAGAAAATATTGTCAAAGGAATTGAAACTACTTCTTCAAGTAAAAGTATTTTTGCAGTTAAAAATATATACTTTCGCATCTAAGAATCTTTTCAAGTAATGATCATGATTTTTTTCCATTTTCGTAAATTTAAAAGATCCTGTTAATTTTTGCATGATTTTCCATAAAAATCAGTATACCTATAAAATGCTTTTAGTTAAAATAATATTTGATGAGTGTTAGACCTGAACTGTGTGCAAACTTGATAGTGAGGGCACATTAAATTCCATTGATGTAATCGCCTCATTTCTTAACGTTGTAAATAATATAGGATATCGAAAACAAATAAATTGAGGTGAAGATAGTGATTTATAGTGTTCGGTTTTAATCAATAGCTACCTGGAAAAGTAATTTTGTAATCGTCTTAGTTGTAGATTGTTGATATCTGCGAGACTAGCGGTGCTTTGTTTAATAAAGAATGCGGAGAGCGATATTATGCGACTGACCTAGTAAAACGGAGAATAACATTTAGAGAATTTGAACCTTTACCCTGATCGACTACAGGTTGTATTCTATGTGAGGTTCTCCTAAGTGATTTTGTTAGGGTATGAAACTTTTTATGTTGCATTCTACATTACACTCTGTGATTAGATCAATATAAATGTAGTATTTCATCGCGGGTTTTATAGAGACTATTTTTCAAATTATATTTAACTACCTTACATTTAATGTGAAGCAACGACTTAATAATGTAATAAGTGCCTGCAAAATAGTCCTTATTCTTGTTTTTTTTTTTTATCTAATAGATCAGAGTGTGCGTGTGAAATGAGTGAGGATATTGTGAATAGTATTCTTTTATGAAATGTGCTTTATCTAACGCAATATGCCGTTGCTATGCGTTGTAAGATGGAATGAGTGTTTTTATGTAAATAGAAATACAACGAGAAAAAAACATCCTAGGATATTTCCGGTCAAATTTAGCGAGTCTTATGAACTTGCAGGAGTTTACATGTTGTATATTTGTAACGAGCAAAATTGATAATAAAACAAATTGGTAACTAACACGTTTTGTAATCTTTACTGTTTAGATTCATAATTATAATCAATCATTCTTAATCATTTTTAAATCAATCTCAATCATTTTGAATTGTTTTTTTTTTTATAAAATAAAATGTTTTATGTGACATAAATTTTAGTTCAAAGTTTATCTGCAATGAATATAACTTTATATTGATTTAGAAGACACGATTTCAAGCATATTTCATTCTCAAAATTAAATATTTAAATTTCATGAATTATGAATTATTTTCATTATGAAAAAATTGAGTTTTTTGAAATGTATTAAATTTTAATTATATATTCCTTTAGTTTAAAAGTTCTGAAGAAACAGTAGATTCAACGTGTTCACTGTTTTTTATTTCTTTTTTAAACGTTTTCACAGCTTCGGTAATTTTATTTATCGTATTTTATATGTGCATAAATATTTGACAGTTAATGCATACGACCATACAATCAGATACAATACATTCGATACATTTGCATAGGGTTACCAGATGGGTCGGGATGTGAATCAGGAGTATTTTTAGTATTTCAAATTAATTAGTTGAGTTTGAAATTTCTGCCACTGCCTACATTATCGGAGAATAACTAGTCGCGTATCAGATAGGATACGTTGCAGACAGGTGTCCTCGTAGACAATTTCAAACTCTTATATCACAAATAATATGCCAATGATTTCAAATATTAAAGAATTTTGAAAATCTTTCTGTGTAAAAAAAGACGCTATCGACTGCGCTGGAATTTGAGCCCAGGTCTTTCGATTGCCAGTCGACTGCTTTTCCACAGAAAGATTTTCAAAATTCTTTAAAATTTTTAGTATTATTTGAATTACTTCGATTGCACCAGTTCTTAAGAAAGAGCAATATATATCATATAAGGTATAAGCAAAGACTACCAAACGACTAAAAACTACTAAATGTAAGTAAAAAAAGGATAATTTATGCTAACAAATATTTGCGCGACAATAAGTGCTATATTAAGTAAAATTGTAATGGATATTTTGATATTGACATTGTAAAAGTTCAAGCATCTTATAACTTATGTAAGCATTATATAGTAGTTCTCTGGCAGAGCTGGATATTTACATATTCGATAACCTCTGTAATTTTTTTTTTTAATTAATAAATAATATTTATAAACTCTTTACGTCTTCATAGACACTCGTACTATCAGTCTGTGCGTTAAATGATTTGCAATTGATTTTTCGAATTTGAATTCATAGTCAGAATTTGTGTATTGGTAGCACTGTCTTTACCAAATTTGGTAAAGAATGGTAAAAATCATATTTTACCGGTAAATTTGTGACGAGCGACCATCTCTCGCTCGTGTCTGCGCAAGAGAAAATATATTGTTGTGAAGTAATTGCTCCACGCGCACAACAGACGTCCCTGCACCACCCTGCACTCTCTTAGACTTAGCGGGAAATTTAAATCCAAAATAAACTGACTCTCACTAGAGAAGTTATTTGGTACTACAATTACTAACATTAGTTCCTTTTACTGCATTAGAATATATGTAAACCTACTTAGCTTCATCGGCTGAAGATTTTACATCTTTTTATCAATCATTGAGTCGAATCTGAATACTAATTACTATTGTAAGGGATCGTTTACACGCTTTTAGGAAAATATATCTTCTTCTCGCTCTACTACTAAAATATTCAAGTGGTAGAGTGAAAAGACGATACATTTTCCAAAAAGCGTGTAAGCGATCCCTTATTAATAACTTTAAATGATATACTGTAGCTCTGTATGCATAGAATAATGAGAGAGAATGATGTGGAAATATCATTTTTGTATAACAGACATCCCTGCACCAACCTGCACTCTCTTAGACTTAGCGGGAAATTTAAATCCAAAATAAACTGACTCACTAGAGAAGCTATTTGGTACTATAATTACTTACAGAAGGTTTTGTACACTTTTTATTAATAATTTTCAATGCCGTGAGAAACACTTTCACTCAGCTATTTGAGTATAATGCGTATATTAATAAGTATGCAAAACATTAGTTCATTTTACTCCATTAGAATATATGTAAACCTAGTTAGCTTCATTGCCTGATGATTTTAGATCTTTTTATCAATCATTGAGTCGAATCTGAATACAAATTACTATTGTAAGGGATCGTTTATACGCTTTTTGGAAAATGTATCTTCTTCTCACTCTACCACTTGAATATTCAAGTGGTTTAATGAAAAGACGATACATTTTCCAAAAAGCGTGTAAACGATCCCTAATTAATAACATTAAATGATATACTGTAGCTCTGTATGCATAGAATAATGATATGGCATTCTGCAATATAAAAGGGATGCGCTGGAAACTGTTCAACGATATGGCAAATGATATAACGTTTGTCCACATGACAAAAGTAATACAACCTGAAGCTGTTATATATATAAGAGTTAAAGAGTGATAAGTCATCGTTAAGTATGAGTATAAGTATAATAATAATAAATATAATAAGTATAAGTTTTAATAGTTGTATGCATATGCATCACGGTGATAAAAGTATAATATAAGCGTTTTGTATATTTTTACTATAGCATACTAGTTTTTATGATGTTAAATTGTGATTGTTAAATGATTAAAAACTTATGAATTTAATTGAAAATTAAATAACAAATCTGACGTATTTTATACGAAAAAAGGAGGGTGTCTGAAATAAAAGGAAATCAGCCTTAGATAATCCAAGAAATGCTCCAAAACGATTTTCATGGTGAGATTGATGCCGCATCAGAAATAAAATATATGGAATTATTATCAATTATCCATAGTACATTGTCCTAGGCCTATTACAAGTGTACGACCAGGAGTGAAATAGAGAGTAATTTTGTTTTGATCCCTTTGAAATCGTATTTCTGGTTATTAGAGGAACTATCAAAATATATTAATATATGATCTCATATCCTCTACATTTACTCTAATTAAATGAAGTTTTTTATATACTCATATGAGAAGGTATTTCTATTATATAAAAAAGGACTTTTCAAAATTTTCAAAAATGTAATTGTTGCTCTAACAGATAAACTAAAAATTTAGCGCAAAACACGAGTATTACGATGAGAATATGCTCCTTAAGGCCGATAAAGCCTTAAATAAATTGAGTTTCTTCTTTCATTTGGAATATACCAATCGTTGTCATTTCGACCCAACATTTCAAACCGACTGATTCTGTGCTATCCGAAAAATTCTAAACCTAATTAAATGCGAACTCAATCTGAACTAACTTTTCAAACCGAATCCTTAAGTGCATTGCAGAAATTTCAACCCTTCAATTTTCATAACAAATTTTGTTTCTTGAAATTTGTTTTGACAGGTTTTTTAGGGGGCCTGGAACACCTCCACTTTTATAAAATTCGAAAAATTTGGCCAAATTTTCCATATCTTCTACTGTTTCCAAGGTGTAAAAACGATATAGAACGATTCGAAATTATTCCAATCCGAAATATGCACCAGGGAGACTCGTCAAGGTTGAAAGATTTTTTTCTGAGCGACAGGGTTTTTACAAGTAGTATTTAGAGATTTCAAAAAAGTTAACAAAAAAGTTGAAAATGAAAATCAGTGCCAAAAAACTTTCAATCGAAGGTTGTAGAAACGAACTATCCACTAGTTATATCAATGTATAAAGGTGTAAAGTCTGCTTTACAAGGCATGCCATTATTCTATTAAATATTATTAATAAAAAGTGTACCTTTTAAGTAACCTTCTGTAAGTAATTATAGTACCAAATAGCTTCTCTAGTGAGAGTGAGAGTTTTGGATTTGAATTTCCCGCTAAGTCTAAGAGAGTGCAGGGTGTGCAGGGACGTCTGTTGTGCGCGTGGAGCAATTACTTCACAACAATATATTTTCTCTAATATTTATTAAGGAATCAATCCAAATCGTTTAATATTGATACCAAAAAACACAAAATAAAATAACAAACACGACAAAATAACTTTGAAAAAACTATTAATAAAATGTTCTTGTAATTTCAGAATATCATCACAATGTTATAAACTTAATAATTTTTCTAATTTTGACCACCAAACATTGAAAATGGACTACCAAACGCCACTAAACGACCACCAAACGATATCAAAAAGAATTTTTGAAAAATTCCAAAATATGGGGTGCTACCCATGATTTTGAAAACCTTATAACTTTTTCAATTTTGACCACCAAACGACAAAAGTAGACTACCAAACACCACCAAACGACCACCACACGATTAAAAAGGAATTTTTAAAAAATTCCAAAATATGGGGTGCAGCGTGAAGTTAGCACCCCAATTTTGAAAACCTAATAAATTTTTCAATTTTGACCACCAAACGACAAAAGTAGACTACCAAACGCCACCAAACGACCACCAAACGATTCCATAAAAAAAAAATCGAAATTTTCATAGTCGGGGAGCTAACTTCACGATGGTGATTCCCAGGGCCCCTGAGTGTCATCTTCGAAGCTCATTGGTGACTTTCTTCTAAAAATCAACCCGCCCTGATCTTGAATTTTGTCAGGGTTTCCCTTTTAGTTGATACTCTGGGTTCTCAGGTCAGCTCTCCCCCTCCACCCTTGACAAGCGCGTTGGTCAGGGTTAGGGTCCAGCTTAGTCACCCCAACACATGGTCTTTTTACTGCTTCGTCTTAGAGCAATTTATGAGTCCTTTTACCTAGACACGGAACACTCAGGAGTTTACAAAAAAAAGGGTCTTAAGCATACATGACAGATTTCTTATGGAAATCTGTCTTATTCAATTTCTTGGTAGAAAGCTGTCCTCTTAAGAAGATTTATTTGATTTTCCCAAGTCTTCTCCAGAGTGTTTCGTTTCTAGGCATGGTTTCTGATTTTTTTTTAATAGTCTAGTGATAAATCTAATTTTACGAGGCATTTCCTCTGGGTTTCCTACAACCCGTTTTCCTGAAAAAAAAACTTATTCTATACTTAATTTATTCATACTTATTAGAAAACGAGTCTGGTTTATTTGAATTATGGGGGTTGTGAATGTCTGGGAAACATTCTCGGATTCCCAAGTTTAGTCTAAGTGTTACCTTATTGCTACTTTCAAAAATATAAACCAGCCTCGTTGAACCATAAATTTATAAAACTCTTAACATTTAACTTAGTCTAAAGTCTCTTTCTTTGGGATAAATCCTTCCGCTTTTATATTAGAATCATTTTGTCATTTGAATTTGAATATATTATGTCATAGCCATGGAAATGTATTACGTAATTTACGTAGCTAGGCAGAAGTAAGGTTATGATGCCTTTCGGAACGCTCAATCTTAATTTGTACTTGTGACACCAGATGGGCGCTCAGGTGCGATCATGTAACACGCGGAAGCGATTCAGCGCGCAAAACTCAATAAATTTAAATGAAGACTGAGTTCGTTTCCACAATTAAGGATTTGAAAACCCAACCCTGCGGTGAAATCTCCTTCCTCGTAGATTTTAGATCATTGGTATTTAATTTGAAGTGAAAATAAGGAATAAATGGTAATTTTTATACTCGGTAGTAAGTAAATTTATTAAATTTTTACAATATCAAAATCTTTACAATATCGAGTAGTCGCAAGCGCGTTCTAATTGAGTCTGATCTAGTCTAAGCTTCTAATTGCTCCGAAATCGTGAACCTCGGTACTACCAAGTGGTCCTTGGCTTCCCCATCCTTCCACTCTCTGTCATATCTTCACCAATCATATTCATTCTAATCCCTACCTTCGATTATAGAGAATTCATAATAATTACGCAATGGTTTACTACTGAGAATAGCGAACTTTTGTTTCATAGTTTTGCGATAAAGTCCGAGCGTGAAAGGATTTATAAACTTAACAGTCAATCCGCGACCAATACTCAGAATAAGTCTTATCTTACGTCCAAATAGTGGTCGAGTCGGTCCTTGTCAAAAGCAAAGCCTCACAGATTGGCGACTTCATGTCGTCAGTTCTTGATATTGAAATCTAAATTACTCAACTTACAATCTAAGTTAATATTATTAAGTTGCCTATATAGCATTTCACATTCAAACCATCATATTCAATCATACCGACATTCTATTCTAAATTGTTATGAAGAAACTTTATCTTCTATGTTTTGCCGACGTGCCCAACTATTGCTTGCCAGTCTTATCGCAACTTGATTTCTATAGATTAAAAGTTTAATCTTTCTTCTTCTTATATATATTTTTAATCATTTCCTCACTTATTTCTATTAATTTTAACTTATGATTTTCAAATGAAACCGCGCGTATTGTAGCCGCGATAGTACTGTTCCTAGCGGAAAAACTGTGCATTTACATGCGCCCGTCACACTTCCCTCCTTAGGAAAAAAGCACTTCCATAAAGTGTCTTTTTTTTTTAAATTAAATTAAAAGGAGAATATATTTGAATGGCGATGAATATTAACCATATTCAGTAAGCATTACGTTACAACAATGTAAATTTAAAGGTAAGTAACGTTGATATTTGTTCAACAGACTTGAGTACGTTGGAGATCCACCCAAAGCAACGAAATGTAATTTAAGGTTGTCTTTCCATGTATTCTAGTTCATGGTTAACTGAAGCACTGGTAGAAGTCAGTAGACCTACACCAGCCCCCTGCATCGTAGCCAGAATGCACGTAATCCGCGAAACGAAAATGTCACAAGAATTGACCGTGGTCGCTAGGGGCCACGCAGATGACGCAGCTATCGCAGAACTATGTATTCAGTTTTTATAAAATATGCGACGGTGATGTTGCTCAGTGGCTAACACGACGTCAAAGATATTATAAACCTAGATGCGGTGCAGGGCGTCAGAGTGGGGGAACGATATATATAGCTAACCACTTTTTCCGCCATATCGAAGTGCTGCCCTCATCGTACTACCAAGCCAAATCAAACCCAGCAAAGAAATGTCGATAACGTTTGGATAAAGCAGAGCCAAAAATTCTTTTCAAAGACTTTTAAGGTTAGGAATATCAAATTTGACAGCTTGACAACATAATGTAAACAAAAGTTATGGCATGATGATTAATTAAGAATTACAATTACGAATAAAAAATAATTTCTAAATAAGTGTCGAACTTTTAAATTATATTAAATTAATAATTAAGATCCAAAATATTTTAATAGTGAATTTTTAAAAGTATTTTAATTGAAGATTTGTGTTGTTGATACTTGACTCTAGGTTCCAAAGTAAATAAAAACTTAGATTTACGCAGTTATAGAAGTTTTTGTTCTGATCGAAACCCTCATCAGAGATTTATTTTTAAAATAAAAACTGCATAATAAAAAGTTATTAACTTAAGATTTCTTTGATGGAAATTTTTGAAAATCAACATTTGAGAAAGAAAACTTGTAAAAAGCTGCCTAAAATTATCATTAAGTCCTTTCATCGATATGAAACCAAATAATTATATTCCACAACATTTTTTTCAATTTGAAGAATTTGAATTCTTTGTGTGGAAAAAAGACGCTTTCGACTACGCTGGGATTTGAGTCCAAGTCTCAGTGGAAAAATTTCGAACTCAACCTATTAATTTAAAATTATTTACAATTATTTTATACCAAAGAAATATTTTAAAAATTGTTGAATTCTTTCAACCTCTTCTTTCGAAACAATGTCAAGTTTCTTATTGTCTCGCATGTAAAACTATGTTGATTTTTAAAAATTTCCAACAAAGAAATCCTAAGTTAACAACTTTTTATTATGCATTTTTTATTTGAAATATAAATCTCTGATGAGGGCTCCGATTAGAACCGAAACACATTTTGAAAAACTAAATAATATTTTTCAATTTCATACATATTCAATTATATGAATAGGTAATTTACAGATTCGAGATCTTGTACTTCGTTAAAGCATGATTTTTAGGACTTCTTTTAGGTGTGGAAATTTCATAATTTTTATCCACTTTTTAATATTTTAGGATGCCTATCTAAATAAATCCTCAGGCTGATCGAGCTCATTCATTGCCCCAAATTTTATTCATGTTCCAAGTTAAGGGGGATTTCTACCTTGTTGAGTCAAAAAGCTATACCATTTTCTCGAATTTTTCGGGAGAAAAGTTAAAAAGATAAACACTTGAAATTTTGTCTAGGTATTAAAGTAACTGTATTAAGGTAGTTCATTCACAAAAATTAGACCTCAGGCAAAAATAGATAATTTTGCTTTCAGGAATAGCAATATTATTATTGAAGGGCTAATTTGAAAGAGAAAAGATTATTTTTCATGAAAAAAATTTGAAATACAAAAAAATAATTTTATTAATAAATTTTATTTTTGCCCAAACTTATTTTTTTATCGCTTCGAGCCAAAGGGCATAACCGGGTTTCTATGTGAAATCGGCCTTGAAACCAAATCAAATTTCGCATCGACTATATTTTACCATTTTCGTTTTTTGCGTTTTTTAGCTAAACTAATAATAGGAAAATTTTGAAAAAAATCAGGATTGTTTTTTCCAATAAACGATACATTTGTGAATTTTTGCAGATTTTGTTATGCTTAATTCGTGATGCAAGAAATTGCGAAAATTTTTGCACACAATTTTATTCATGTTTGATTTGCGCGACCACTCTTTTGAATTATGCTATTCATTAGTTACCTACCGATAATTAAAACAGAATTTTTGCAGATTTTTGCAAGGTGTGGATGGGGGTAAAAAAATAAAAACCGTCAAAATACACATTCTTCCAACATCTTATTATTAAAGCACTTTTTATAATAATAGTAGACTAATGAAAAAAAATTGTTATTTGCTAATAAACCTCTAACACGGTTTACTGCTAAAATTTTTGCAAAATATTTTGCGAATTTTGGTTGTTACGAAAAATCGAAATTCATATTTTGTACAATTTTTAAGTGCGCACCTTAATTATATACCTAAAATTTGCGTAATACTTGCAGCTATCACTATGAATTTTTTCAGATTTTTCAAAGATGGCTTTTTTTCAAAAAATCAATTTGTTTCAAAAAAACATTTTTTTTTATCATTAAATTTGGAGTAAAAATTTTCCCAAAGAATACTGCTACATCGGCCATCTAATGATACGTTTGTCTAATTTTTTTCAGAATTTTTCCTAGTTTCAGTTTTAAAATAATTGAAAAGAAGAAAAACACTTTTTTGTTTTGTTTATCCCATAACTTTTTAAATAATGCATGAAATAATCTCAAATTTTGGGTTTCTTCATTATTTATGTTAGTCTATCAATCCTTGAAATTTCAAGTAAATCGGAAACATAGAATCCTGAACCCGTCCGATTTGCCATGAAACTCACCATATATTCTTGCAATTCATGTATATTTAATAAATTATTTTAAAATAATTATAATTATAATCCAAACCATTTCTATACCCTCTTTATTTTATTTTGCAAATTCTTTTCCTCAACTATAAATTTAATAAAGTTTGGTAAAAATTTAAAAATCAAAGTAAGTAAATAAATTCTTTTGACAATAATTTTAATCAACTTGGAGTGTCGGGGAAATTAAATTAAAAAATCAAAAAAATTGAGTAAAAAATAGAAGTATTAAATTTCATACGATATTACTGCATTTTTGTATTTGAAAGTATAAATATGGTTTATAAATAACAATGCTTATATTTATTCCATCGTAACTCAAAATATTTTCATTATTCAATAAAACAACTCGCAATATCTTCCAATATCAAAATATCAGAACTTCCAATTTCGAGAACATATTTGCTATGGTTTGAATAATTTTCTTTTTGGTTAGAGTCTTTCTTTGCGAATACATAATATATATTTCTTTCTTTCCATTAAAATAATGAAAAAAATTTATAAAAATATTGCTGGTTTATTATTCAGTACATTAATAGTCTTAAATATAAATTTAACTTAAGTTATTCCTATTGTTTGAATTTCAATCAAGTAATGTTAAGTGTAGAATATTTAAAGAGAGATATTTTGATGAACTTTTTGCATTGATTATTTCATCGAGAATTTCTGTATAATGAAATTTGTCACATAGATGATATTTGTTGCATTTTTGAGCGGGATATGGTTGCTAATAATTTTAAGTTCTGTTCTATATATAATTTTGTTGTAAAAAAGGAAGTCTAAGAGCTACAAAGAGGAGCTATAAAGTCATAAACTTTCCAACTTCGGAAAATAAAATTGATATGCCTCGACTTCTTTGCTTAAATAATTTTATTTGAAGTTCAACAATTTTTAAATTTCAATAAAAAAATAAGACATTTTATGCGAAAATTTTAAGTTGAAAGTATTTCTGAATCTTGCTTTTTACAAAGGTAAAAAAAGTCTATAATTTCTAAGATTATCGTCTTATTTCAATATTTTGATATCTCTTCTTAAATGCTGTTTTGAAATTGTCTGTAAAAGGGTTTAAAAAATATTTTTCTATTATTGTATTTTTTTATAATTAATCGATTAATTTGAATACCATATTGAGATATAGATAGAAATTAATAGTAGTATATTTTTGGAAAAGATTTGCTTTGAGGTCCATAACCCCTAGAGGTTTGTTGCCCTTCCTCAGCAGGACCAACCTCTGCTTCTTCCAATCTGCGAAGAACCTCCCCTCCCGAAGACAGGAGTTAAAGACTTCTAGGAGGATCTCTGGGTACGCCCCGATCACCTCTTTGAGGATCTCGTTCGGCACCCCGTCGATACCCGGCGCTGTATTTGCCTTAAGCCTTCCACCCGCTCTCTTTAGTTCCTCGAGAGTGAAGAGTTCTTCGCGCCAGACCACGCAGGAACTTCGGTCCTGTCTTTGGAACGGCTCCACGTGTGGAAACAAGCTACGCACAATGTACTGGACTCGATCGGGATTATCCAGGCCCGGGGTCTTTCTTCTAGCCACCAATCTCTTGGTGACTATTTTGAAGGCGAGACCCCATGGGTTCTTCTCGACCTCACCGATCAAGTCTTTCCAGCATTGAAGTCGGCTTATCTTTATGCCTCGCCTCAAAGCTGTTTTTGCCCTTTTCCATGCCTCGTGCAGCGTAGCATCCCCCTTTGAACGGGTGAATTTTCGCCGCGCTGCGAGGCATTCTCGACGTAGGGCTGCCAACTGGTCGTTCCACCAGTACATCGAGCCCTTGGCTTGCCTGCGCTCACAACGAGGCATCGAGTAGTCGCAAGCCGCGACCACCTTCTGCCTCACCGAGCGCACAGCAGCTTCAAACGACCCAGCAGGGCAGAGCCAACCAAGCTCATCGATGAGCCTGGTTTCTTCAAGGTGTTCGCGAAGTCTTTCCCTGCTGAGTCGTCTCGTGTTCCAGGAGGGGCTCCTTGCTTCGCCGCCCCTACCCTTATCCACCGCCTGACACCGTTGTTCTAGTGTGAATTCGATGCACCGGTGGTCACTCAAGGTTATTACCTCGAGGACCGACCAGTCGCTTATCCTTGAAGCGAGGCGAGGTGCGGCAATTGTGAGATCAATTATTGACCCCCCCGCTCCTCGTCTGAACGTAAATTCCCCGCCCCGATTCAAGACGATCAGTTCGTTCCTAGCGACCATCTCGCCAACCAAGATTCCCCTCCTATCTAGGCGGGCTTCACCCCACTCGGGCGACTTACTGTTGAAGTCACCCCCTATGAGGGATCGCCCGATGACCTCACGGAGGCTTTCCTCAAGGAGGAGGATCTGGGTCTCAAAGACATCGAAGGGATCGCCGGGGGAGAAGTAGCAGCTGTACACACGCACATCCGCCACCTCCACCCAGACGAACCCTGCGTCGGTCTCCAGGAAGTCCCTGACGCCCAAATCGGGGTTACAAACAAGGATGCCGGCCCTCCTTGATGCATCCTGAAACCAAGCATACCCTGCTGTATAACGCTGAGGGCCCTGGCTAACCTTTCCATTGTTTCATTTTGCTCCTTCGGGAGCTGAAGGACGTCTTGCCATCCCTCAGATCCTGTAGGAGTGTGTGAGTGCGCATCTGGCGCCTTCACCTCTCCATGTCCTTTATTTTTCTGAGAGTTCATATTTATTTTACTCGTGTCTTAAGACGGTTCGCCCATCATGGGAGCCCTACCGCAGTAGGGCTACTATCCCCGCCTGTATAGATCCCTAGTTATATGCGCCGAAACCGAGAAGCAGCTTATCGGGAGGTCAATCCTATCGGCACATTAAATGAAGCTAGCAAAAAATGGTTACGGGATAGGCCCGCGCCATAATGATGCTAAAGGTTTAACGTCACCCCTATCGACCGAGCGGTGCCGGGTCCGCCCCGACACCTGACCCGGACTTCAGGCTAGACGGTGTGCGATTTATCCTACGCAGCGTCGGATATAAGGAAATACTGACCAGGTAATCCTTCATTCCTGCGCCCGGACGTCCAAGATTTCAACCCCGACATTGGCTCCAGGCAGTAGGATCGTGAGCGGTTTTCCCAGATTAACATGTGGTTTCACGGGATCTTTGCCCTTCGCGGTCGAACACCGGAGGGACTTACGGTTACCCATATTACTTCCACAGAGGTGAGGTACTGACATCGCGTCCTACCCTGGTCGAGAGGCTACTAATCCTCCCTTGGCTAGTCTATCGGGGATATCCACCAGGCGCCGGCCGCAGCCCCAATCACTCAGCGTCCCATTTATTCTGGTGTGTGTGGGTGTCGGTGTCGTGCATGTGATTGTAGTGTGACCGCAAGAGCGCACGCGGGAAGTTCAGCGTCATCGCCGCATACGCATTTGGGGCGATACCCCGATTAAGGGGCCCCCCGCATTCACTCCGTGTACTTTCATTCGGCATCAAGAGACCTGTTCAAGGTCCCCTGATGCTTTCGCTCCACACCGCGTCCTCACGCGCCTGTAAGTCGCAGAACAACCGTCGTGGCGCGTGCGCCCGGAAAGCCCATCACTAGGGAAAGACCGTCTATAGTCTGTAGGACGCGTCTGCTCCGTGCTTGGCCACTTGCATTCATCTTAGCGGGACCCTGTCCGCCCGCAAAACCGCTCTGCCAGGTCTTGGGTGTGTAGTGTACAGAGTCGCTGTAAATGTGTTGCGTCATGTTGCTGTCCGTGTAACCCCTCCTCCTTTCTCATCCGGGCTTGGGACCGGCAATGGCGGAGTTAATGAAGATGTAATTGATAAAATTGCTGAATCCGCATGGGGTTGATTTTGGACAATTTTTACAAGTTTTGGAACTACTAGTGCAGGCCTAATTGGATTAATTATAATAATTAGATGGATTAAATAATTAGCGGATACCATTATTCATGGATATGCACTACACAGATTATTTGGATGGTCTCTCCATCTACTAGGCGCCTTCTGGGATTCGGTCACTAACCTCTTAATACACTTAGGTACCCATCGACCTTCTGGACCTCCTGCTGAGAACCATCAAGAACTGCTAACAGCTTCAGCGCCACAAAGCTCGAAAGAGGCTCCTAAAAGTTCATCGTATCACGCAAATACTACTTCAGGTATAGATCACAATAATACAAACACAACTCTTTATCCTCACTCTGAACTAAAAGAAGAACTTAGTAGGACCCACTACTCTATTCAAATCTAACATCTTCAGAATATCGCATGTTCCTTTTACAACCTTACTAAACAAAATTATTCAACAAAGAGGAGATCCACCCCTCATTTATGAGATACTCATTGAACAAACCAATAATAACGAATGTCTATTTCACGTTAATTTACAATATAAAAATTATATAATAATGAATAGTGGCAAAGATGAAGAAAATGTAAAGCAAATGGTAGCAAAAAATTTATATAATGCCTTAATTAATAAATCAAAGGAAACAAATCAAAACATCCAACCAAATTCTATTAGTAATAATTGCAAAAAATTGAATGAAATTTGCATTTAAAATAAATTTGAGTATCCAAAATATACAGTATTACGAATAAAAACCTCATCGAAAGACTCTAAATACATAGCAATTTGTTTCATTAACAACATTAAACAAATAGGAATAGCAAACTCGATAGAAACAGCTAAGGATTTTGCTGCCATAAAAGTTATTAATTCTCTTTCGCATAAAGACGAGAAATGTGGACTAAGTTTGATAAACTCACTAGAACATTTGCATGTAACAATTCAAGAATCATCTTTAAACGATCCAAAACCATCAACGAGTAGCCAAATAACAAAACCTATAACTTCAAATAACAATCGTGTTAAAAATACAAATTCATATAAAATGAAAACAAATAATAATCATACTGCATCATCTTTCTCTACGAAAAGCTTTAAAAAATGTTTTAAATGCGGATATAGACCTCCCAACCAGTACAATAAATTCTAATATAAACATTCCATACCGATTCAGGAAATCAACTGCAATGGAGCATTACTACGATGAGCCTACACACGTACCAAGTTACCCAAAAAAGATATACAGAACAGACTCCATGGAATTTTTAAATCATGTAGAAATTTTAAGAAAATTCACGATAAAATATGAATTATGGTTACCGCAATATACAGTCTATCCTGACCCAAATTCGAAAACAATGTCATTTTTTCTTGCACAAATTTATATAAATGAACATTTTGTTATACAAGCCGGCCCAACTAGCGAATTAGCAGAAAATAGAGCAGCATTAAAATCATTGTTACTACTAATGAGATCATACGATCTCTTCGACGAAAAATTCTATAATAATGATGACAAACAAATGCATAAAACTAAAAATCAAAGTATTCAAATCGATCCAAGACCAAAATTAATATCTTGGAAAAATTCCTGTACGTTTTGTAACACTCAAATGCATGCTACAAAAGAGTGCCGTAGACGAAATATTTTTAAAGTAGACAAATCAACCCAATTTCCCCCTCCAGTTCCACCAAAAAACTCCTCAAAATTTACTAGACTTTTTTCCCCTTTTCTCCAAAAAACTTCTAGACCTAAATCCAACCACATGTAAGTATCCTATTTTTTCCAACATTAATCCTACTTTTCTTTTTCAGCCTTCACTAGAATCCACAGTGTATTTAATTTTAATTACACTCTTTTACTCCAAAGCAGAAAAACACTTCATAGACTCACAATTTTCTCACTCTTCAGGC
The DNA here is from genome assembly GCA_030998225.1 of Diplolepis rosae. NCBI lineage: Eukaryota > Metazoa > Arthropoda > Insecta > Hymenoptera > Diplolepididae > Diplolepis > Diplolepis rosae. The sequence goes on along the minus strand of JAPYXD010000713.1, from coordinate 1,165,814 downwards.
ATTTATTATTAACCAATTTCAAAAGTTCGTCTTTTTTCTGAAAAATATTATTTTATATCTTATATCGATATCTTTCAGCCAGACGTACTTAAATACAAAATAATAGATTCCTCACATAAATTATATGAATATTGCATACTTTCAAATATTGCCAATAATTGTAATTCCTACGATCATCAAACACAACGTGATTTGATAGAACAACGAATCAAATATTTTCTTGAAGAAATATCATTTATATCTAGATAAGCTCGTAATATCAAGCTCAAATATTTCAAGCTCGGAATATTTCTAAAACTAATGATCCATTCTTGCAACAGATACAAAAAGTACTTTTAGAATTGAGAATAAAACAGGAAACCTCCCTTTACTGGCCCAGATAAAATTTATTTCTACTCCCAAATCCATTTTTCCAAAAAGTGACAAATCATTCTTCAATACTTGGCAACATTATGACTTACAAAAAATGTCATAATTCTCAAAATGATCCAAATACTCCAAAGATCTGCATGAAATTTCTGAATCTTTTCTTTTACTCCTTGACCAACTTACACAAGCCATTACCCATGCCGCAAATAATTTATGGCTCCCTATGTTACTTCCTGATACCTTCTTAGACTTCAAATCTGACAAAGAAGACCCACACCTTCTTATTCGATAAGTACTTGATTTTTATTATGACTATACCAATTCCATCTACTGAAGAATTTCAATTATTTAAACCACATCCATTTCCAATACATCTCGATTTTAATACCGACGTAATTTCTTCTATTTATATAAAATCTCAAATTTCCTATCTCGCTACTTTACAACAAATGAAAATTTCCTTAATGCATGTTATCCAAATGGTTTCCAAACATTTTGTCACACACCAAGATCTATATCTAATATCGATAACATTCCTATTTGTGAAACATCAATGTTTCTAAATTCTCAACCATACAAGTGTGAAATATTCATCAGTTTTAGTGAATATCCCTTTTTAACACCATTGCAATTTCATCATGGTTGGCTACACTCAACAATTTCCCCTCAAAAAAATTTCCTTATCATGTCTAACAAACTCAAAGACCTTAATCACTCTTGCTATAATTTCACCATTTTTATATAATATTTCTATTCAAGAGCCTCACTTACTAAAAAGTTATTCAATCTTGGAAAACCATGTCTTTATCCTTACAAAATATGCAAACGTTCAAAAAATCATTCCATCTATTTTTATTTCTAGTGCACATAAATTAACATTAGCACTAATTGTTATCACTTTACTTATGATTACAATTTTAGGATTAATACTATTGAAAATTCAAAAAATGTCAAAAAAAGTATACAAAACGCCAACACATATAAAATTTGTACAAAAGAAACCTTCAAGCTCAGTAACATTTAACATACTTAACATTTAACTTTGACTACGAATAATATAAAAATTTACATTGAAATAAATTGGACAGAGATTAGGATAAAATATAATATATTAAAATACAAAATCGATACAAATCCTCATTCATAAATCTATATAAATAAACAAATATACACACTATGTCTACCGTAGAAACATTATCACTATTATATATACTATATTTTCAAAACATACAACACTACTACTATCATATACATAAGTAACAATAAATATACATATAAACATCACAAAAAACTATGAATGTACAAAAGTGTCTTAAACATCATCCTCGCAGTTGTCCCAATACTGAAAAAGATTAAAAACTTCTTATTAATACTATTAAATTTCGCTATCTAAAAACAAAATTGACTAAATTTACAACTATTACCACTACAATCTCGTCGTTGACCAGACGATATTCTTTGCTCATTTATTATAAATGGAGCCCCCTCCCTTTGATTATTTAAAATAACCTTTAGCAGGGCCTTGTTTTTCTTTAACCTACTTGGGTTAACATACATCCAATCCAGGGGCACCTTTATATTTTTGCCCCTGCATTCGAAGATACGATACCTTTCAGTTATAGACATGGATGAATCCTGTCCAGTCCATTTTAAATTTTCGCTTCGCACCTAAACCAAAATACAATTATTAAATACAAATCTTGAGATAATTTTCGGTCTTACTGAAATTTAACACTCATTCACACTTACCCGTACGATTTGTCCTTCCTGTAATTCCCACCTCATGCCACCGGGAACAAAAGGACTCCTAAGATTTTTATAATATGGCCTTATCCAATCGTCTATTTTCATACGACGATTGGATGACCATGCCAGAGGAGGTTGAAGAACGTTGTTCTCCAACTTTTCTTCAATCTCCGACCATCAGATATCCACCGAATTCTGTCGAGATCCAACTGTATACAAAAAAAATAAATATATATAATAAATATTCAAAAATAGACATTACAGAAAAAATTATCGTCTCAAATACTTACAATCTTCAGGTCATTCTTCTCATAGACTTCATAAAAAATATTCTGCAAAAAAGAGAGCACCAGTTATTCCATGAAAAGCTAGTTGCTCCCTCAGTGTATTTAGAAAAATGACCATCTCATTAGCTGGAAATTCATTCCAGCCTAACGGACATTTAACTACGGATATTTATCTACGGATTTAACTCTTACACCACTTTTTTTTCCAAATTCCAATTAATTAAACCCAACTCATAAATTAAATTATTATAATCATTCCTGTCTGCAAAACTTCCATCTCTAACTTCCTCAATCAATTTTTCTATATCTATATCTTAGCCACTATGCAGAAACTCTACACATCTAAAATTTTTGAAAACTTTCCTCCATATCGATCGCGCCTAAATATTTCGAACTTGAAAAAAGAATCTATAAGACTAAATCTCAAAATCCAAGTTCTAACTCCTAACGATATTCCTCCTTCCATTTATTTTTTTTTTTCTATTACCAGCAAATATCAGTCAAAGAGAAATTCCGTAACAAATTCCGAACAACAATTTTATTACCTTGTACCAAATAATCCCTTTTCCAACGAAACCTTTTTTATATATGACTCATAACTCTACTTTTGACCATCCCTTTATTCTATCTTCCTTTTACCCTTTTTTTTATATAGACTCAAAGTCACCTTAGAAATTTTTTCAGATACAAGAACATTCCGTCCTTACCTTTCTCAAAACCACGTGCGTGAACGTTGTAAATCCTATACCGTCAGAAGGACAGTTTTTGTACTCATGCCTTTATACAACAAACTGTAATACAAAAGTTGTTTCTCTGAAGGAAAGTAAAAAATACCTATAGCAAAATCTTTGACCTTGCATGATTAGAAAATGTATACAAAGTTATTATTCAATCTCCTTATCAGACCTTAATAGAATAAATCTATTCTAACAATTTGTAGAAAATGATACCAACTCCAACTGAACCTATTGTTAACCATCTTGGACCAGTAGACGGTGTATGTCTGCAAGACTATCCTGTAGCATACGCGCACTTATCACTTAGTTGTTGCTTCAAATTAGAACCATCGACTTTGTTTCTATATTATAATCGTCAAACCACCAAAAGATATTGTCAATTCTGTTTTGAAAAACTAGATCAAGTCATTCAAAATTCAAAATTGTGAGTTTTTACAGCATGGCATTCCATCATGTAAACTGGAATGCATATACATGAACTGTTACGGTTGTCAAGAATTATCAATTCAATTCAAAATTGTGAATTTTTCACAGCATGGCATTTCATCATGTAAACTGGAATGCATATACATGAACTGTTACGGTTGTCAAGAATTATTAATTACTCCGCGAAAAAGAGCAGCTGATTGTAGAGAATGTATTGAACAATATTTAAATAACAAATTTAAAATTAGTCAAGGAAACGAAGTTCTGGTAGAAAATATCCCTGCTTGATTTATATGTATCTACCTTCCACGCATGTACTCACGCATGAAAAATTTTGTACATTTTAATAGAATCCTTAATACTAAAAAATTTTAAAATTTTGCAAATATTTAAATTTATTGAAATATTGTAAATTTCTCTTTAGAAAAATGCTGCCCCAGGAAATCGAAACAATCGAAGCAGAAGAAGTGCGAGCAAGCAAGCAGGATGTTCAACCGTATTTTGAACATCATTTATGGTCAGAATACTGCTGCACAACCCTTATCGAAAATTTCTATATGCACACGGAGAAAAATAGTTGAAGTAATTTTACTCAACTCTGTCGTTTAAACTTGAGACATAAGGACATTTGAACATCTATTAAATCCTAGTCAAGTAAAATCAATTTGATATATACCTAATTCACCCAAAGTGAATAACAATAACCAACATGCGTCAGTGGTTTAACATGAAATGTATAAGTACCAGGGGTGTTAGTTGAAGTTTGCCGGTTTTATCAATAAATAAAACACTTAATTCTCAAGGGAATCTCAAAAGATTTTTATTCAAAGTATTGGCCGTTGGATTCTACACATTTTGCCCATCTTTCAGGCAAATCATGGATACCATTCCAAAAAAACTTTTTCTCTGTCAAGAAATTCGACGAGCCATTTTTCGACTTCTTCAAAATTGGCAAAGCCAATTAGGTAGGTACCTACCAGGTACCAAGTAGGTACCGGGGTACCTACAGACACGATTGCACGCCGTGTCCGTGTGAAGCGAGTAAGGAGAGACGACGGGGCGCGCTGCCTTTGTTTCTTCCTCGTCGTTCTTGCGTGCGAGAACGGCACCTCCAACTTCTCCTTATTCTCCTCGGTTCCTCCTTGCAATGCTATTTTTAGATTTCATGATGTCTGTTAGAGAGTCGAAATTGAGAATTGTATTTTTCTCGACTCCGTGCAAAAGAGGCGGGAAGCTGACGACAATTTCGAATTTACGAAATATGTAGTTATAGAATTAGTACTTCTTTTTTCAATATTTTTGAAAAAATCTGCTTGATTTGATCTTCTGAAATATTCTACAAAATTGTATAAGGATTTTAACACTTGAAAAATAAAAAATTTAATACCAATCAATATTTACAATTTTAACCCATATAGAAATTGAATAGAATTTTAGGTTTTCAAATTAAATCTTAAATCATGAATTTAGGATTTCCATTCTCTTACCCGTACATTTAAAAAAGTTTTAATCAGAGAATTATTTTCTATTAAAAAGAATGTCTTAATAGAACTTTTAAATTTCTATTCAAGTTCAAAATCGATATATTCAATTCTACAGTAAAATTATTTTAATCTTAATTTTTTTAGCCTGAGCATACATTTTGAGTTTAAAATATAAAAATATAATTTATGTACTTCTATTTGAACTGTACTGCTTAATGTACTGCTTCGATTGTTTCGATTTCTTGGGGCAGCATTTTTCTAAAGAGAAATTTACAATATTTCAATAAATTTAAATATTTGCAAAATTTTAAAATTTTTTCCTTTACGTAGAGTATTTCAGTTTTTGTTAAAAAAATGTATAAATAAATTGTATAAATAAATAATAGAAAATAATTCTCTGATTAAAACTTTTTTAAATGTACGGATAAGATGAATGGAAATCCGAAATTCATGATTTAAGATTTAATTTGAAAACCTAAAATTCTATTCAATTTCTATATTGGTTAAAATTGTAAATATTGATTGGTATTAAATTTTTTATTTTTCAAGTGTTAAAATCCTTATACAATTTTGTAGGAGATTTCAGATGTTCAAATCAAGCAGATTTTTTCAAAAATATTGAAAAAAGAAGTACTAATTCTATAACTACATATTTCGTAAATTCGAAATTGTCGTCTGCTTCCCGCCTCTTTTGCACGGAGTCGAGAAAAATACAATTCTCAATTTCGACTCTCTAACAGACAGCATGAAATCTAAAAATAGCATTGCAAGGAGGAAGCGAGGAGAATAAGGAGAAGTTGGAGGTGGCGTTCTCGCACGCAAGAACGACGAGGAAGAAACAAAAGCAGAGCGCCCCGTCGTCTCTCCTTACTCGCTTCACACGGACACGGCGTGCAATCGTGTCTGTAGGTACCCCGGTTTGCAATCTGAGCACACTGGGCGAGGTCTGAAGAGTACGGCGGGAGCGATAATATTTCCCAATTCAATGCTTTTAATGTGTTCTTCACCACTTTAGCGGTATGAGACGGTGCGTTGTCACGTTGTAGGATAACTTTGTCATGTCTTCGGGCCTATTCCGGCCGTTTTTCGATCAACGCATGATTCAAATTGATAATTTGTTGTCGGTAGCGATCCGTATTCACCGTCTCACCACGTCTTAATAACTCGAAGTACACCACAACACACTGGTTACAACAAACACATAGCATTGTCTTACGGCCAAAGCGATTTGGCCTTGGTGTCAATGGGCCAACCTCACCAGGTGAAAGCCATGATTTTTTCCGCTTCGGGTTCTTGAAATAAATCCATTTTTCGTCCCCCGTGACAATTTGATGCAGAAAAATATTTCCTTTCGAACCGTTGAAGCAGCATTTCACAAATGGTTTTTCGATTTTCCATTTGTCTATCATTCAGTTGGTGTGGTACCCATTTTCCATACTTTGGAATTTTTCCCATGGCTTTTAAACGTTGGCAAATTGCTCCTCGGGTCACATTTAGTGTTTGTGCCAATTGTTGTTGCGATTGGGTTGGGTCTCCATCCAGTAACGCCTGCAATTCCTCGTCTTCGAACTTTTTCGCTGCACCAGGATGTTCATTGTCTGTTAAATCGAAATCTCCACTTTTAAATTGACGAAACTATGCATGTTCTAATCACTGGAGCATGTTCACCATAAGTTTCTACCAGCAATCGATGAGCTTCAACTGCTTTTTTCTTTTGATGAAATAAGAAAAGCAACGAATGCCGCAAATGCGATTTACTTGGAACGAAACTCGACATATTCACTGAGGTAAACAACTATGATGCTATTATTTTGGCAGAATGTAATTGTATATTTTTGAAAGTTATTGCCCATAGAAAAATATGACATAAATGCCAAGTCATAGAAATGTATACATATCTCTAGGGACATCTATGAGCAAAACCGGCAAATTTCAACTAACACCCCTGGTATATCACCGACGCTTGAGGTGCTTCAAACCGTGGTTGGATAAAATGAGCATCGGGCGTATTATTTCAACTGGCAATGGTATGGTTCTCTTAATGAAAAAAAAAATCTTACATCGAGCCTGCCAATAGTCATCCGGTACATACATAAGCAACTTACAAAAATACATTCACACCATCCAGACGTAGCCAATGATATTTCAAATTACAAATACACTTAAGCATATAACTTTACATATATAAACCTAATAACTACACACTTATATATAGTACGATACGCTTTCGTCGAATCACGCACACGCTCGCTTACAATGCTTAGATATAAAACTTGGAACTTTCTTATATATTTTAAAAATTTAAAAATTAATATAATTAATCAATTATTATAACTATGATTATTAATATACATAATATAATTGGGAATTTGCACATTTTTTTTTTTGTGATGAAAAAAATGAAATTTGGGGGTCACTTTTGCATACAAAATTTTTTTCTGAATTTTTTAGTTAATAATAATTTATTAATGAGCGTTTGAAAAGTGTAAATTTTAAATTTTCCGAAAACGTTCCGGAAACAGCCGAATGCTTTCGATGATACGGTGACGTCACATCGTTGTATACGATCGCTCTGTGTCACATCTTTGTATAGAAGACCAATTGAAAATTGTATAAAATGTCGAAAAAACGGCTTATAAATGGTGTTTTGTCGATGAGTGTCATAATTCGACAATCAACACACCCGATAAAACTTTTTTTCCGGTTCCGGTAAATCCGATTGTGCGAAATAAATGGTTTGAAAGTGCACAACGGCGAGATATGCCAGGAAATAGTAACATGTTTTGCTGTTAAGATCATTTTGACGTAAGTATACTTTCTTCTTTTGTTCATAATATTATGTTATCTGTAAATAAACTGTAATTGAAAAAAGATATAGATTTATTTATATTTATAATTATAGCAGTAAAAACAATCTAACCTCAATTTGTCGATGTGTAAATAATAATATGATTTAAAAAGTTATTACTTTACGTCTAAGGAGCAGGTTTTATAGAGAAAATCATGATCATAAATTTATGTGATACAAATGAAGAATGTTAAACATAGAACTTGCTGTTATTACTGTTTTCAAATTTTTCAATAAAGAGTTTTCACGTTGTAGCTTCGAAAAAATTTTACAATAATAATGCGGTTAAATTAATTTATAAATTATGAAATAATTATTACGTGAGTGAATTATTTCAGTTAAAAGAGGATATGGAAAAATTACGTAAAGTACTCTTTAACTGGGAAACCAATACAGATTAAAAAAGGTGTTTTTCCGCATTTTTTTGATTGCCAAAAACATTGTAGTAATAAGGAAACTCCAACTCCTCGACCTGCTTTTGTTAAACTCAACCGGAAAAGAGCAATTTTGGAAATTTTATCATTATAATGGTAAACTTAACGACTATCACTCTCTCAATGAAACTTTATTGGATATTATACTATTTAAATATTAAAAATTCAAGCAGTTAACAAATAATTCATGTCATTAGAACTAATTAAATTAAGAAACAAAAGAACTAATATTTATAATGACGAATGATTAATTATTTATAAATCATTCAAACGAATTAATTTATATTTATATCATACATTTTACCAATAATATTCTCATCTTCTTTAATAACGTAATAATAATTCAACTATGTACTAAATACATTAACTTATACATGAGTGATTTTTCATTATCATCAATTAGTAGTTTTTTCTTTTATTTGAATTGACAGAGTAGAATAATTATAATTTGTAACTTTTACTTACAAAGTGGCTTTGACACCACGGATTTCTGGTGCGGCATATTTAGGGTTAGATGTAAAATATTCCAACATCATAAACATAGAAATTTTTGGAAGACTTCCCGAGTCTGCTTTGACGAAGCCACTATCCATCTTAGGAGGGATTTTTAAATAAATAAACCAGTTTATTTATTGTTGAGAGCTTCACGTGCACTTGGTTTGCATGTTGCCGATACGAAAATACAACGGTTTGACGTCAGAGACGCTTGACCGCCAAAGCGGTCCGTTTCAAACGCTCATTATCATTGAATCCTTCGCAAATCCACAATTAATGAGTAAAAAGAAAACGCTATTGTAATTATTTTTTATTTAATATAAACTTTAGATTGCATTTATAAAATTGCATAATTTTTTTGCATGCAAATTCCCAATTATTAAATTACTGATTGAGTAGGTGATGGCCTTTCTGATATTTATTAAGATGTTAAAAGAAGGAAATCAAAAGTTCAGTTTCAAAAATTCCTTTGAAAAAGAAGATTTATTAATTTCATCAGCAAGTCAACGTTTTGAATGAAGCTTCATTCCTTATCAAGACTAAAATAAATAATAATACATATAGGTTATTTGAAGATGAAACGTGTAACAAAAATAGTCCAAGATTTTAGTAGAAAATATCATAAGATGTTACCTTAAACAGTTCGTTGCGAGGATTTCGAATTTATAAAAAAAATTTTTTATAAAAAAGACGTCACATGATTATATAATGCTTCGTAGAAATTACAGATTTATGAAGTATAAAGTTAGTTCTTCATCTTATTATCAAAATTTCAGTATTGCGGAAACTTGTTTAAAATTATTAAAAATTGCCAAGAGATTAAAGAAAAAATCCAGTTATAAGTATGTTGTGATTATTGTTTTAAAATTCATCGTTATGTGTAAAATTGTAAACTTAACCTTTAAGAGGTCAAGTTTATATTCAAGTTGTTTAGGATTCTATAAATAAAACAGAAATATTCAGCAAAGCAACACTTAATTAGAAAATATATTAAAATTATATTTGAAATGTAAATCAATTTTAAAAATAAAGTTTTATAAACTTACTCATTGTAAAAGATTAATCTATGTGTTCAAAATGTCACAACAACTTTCATGGAGAGTCCATGATGACTAATTTGAAAAGTAACAGAAATGTAAGGTTAAGATAGATAGTATAGCTAAAAGGCGGGAAAAATTTTTAAATTCAAAAATTAATTAGGTCAACAGTAATTAAGCAGGTTGAACAATATTAAAGTAAACGGTTATTTGGCAAGTTGGATAATATTAAAGTAAATATCACTTAGATTTTCGATATCTGTTCTAAAATTAATTGAGTTATTATTTTTTTGGATATGAAACATTTCAAGGTAAAGTCTTTTTTTTAAATTTTGTTCATGTTCTAAAATTTTGACTTCTTAGAAGTCAAAATTATGTTTAAATTTATAAGCATGTTGTACAAGTGCAGTACTATTACTGTTGTAATTTTTAATTGATCTGGCATGTTCTGACATTCTAGTATGTAAAAATCTACAAGTTTGACCAATATATAAACTATTGCATTGTATACATTTAATTTTATAAACTACGTTGTATTTAAATTTATTATGTGTCGGTGTTTTAACTGACTTAAGTATTTTTTGCTGAATAGTGTTATCATAAGTGAAAATGATTTGTAAATTATTTTTTAAATATTCTGTGAAATTGTTCTTGAAAATTATTAATGTAAGGTAAAGTAATTATTTTTTTAAATTCTTTAGACTCAATAGTTTCATCTAATTTTTTGTTATGATATTTATTAGTTAGAAGATATTTGTATCTATTGGCAATTTTTTCATTCAGTAAAGTTAATGGATATCCACTTTTAACTAAGGTTTCTTTGACTAAATTTAAATTTTCATTGTGATATTTTTCGTGTGATAAAAGTATAGCCCTGTCTGTCAATGAGTATATAATACCAATTTTGTTTGCTAGGCTATGATTAGAATAGAAGTTCAAGTAACGTCCAGACCAAATTGGTTTTCTGTACCAATTTGTAACAATTTTATTATATTCTACTTTAATATTAAGATCAAGAAAATTAATGCTATCATTGATAGAATTTTCTTTTGTAAAAAATTCAATGTAACGATAGTAAAATTTAATGTAATGAGTTAGTTCATTTATGATTTTAGTTTCAGCTTCTTCCATAACAATATTAGCAAGAGTGGCTGAAAGAGGTGAACCCATTGGTAGACCATTAATCTGTTTATAAATATTATTATCAAAATTACAATAAGCAGAGTTTAAACATAGTAATAATGCTTTATTAAAATCTTTGTAATTTAAAAATGTATGCGGTTTAATACTTTTCCATGTATTTTTGATAGATTTTACAATCAAATCCAATGTGATACTAGTATACTCGGAAACAATGTCTAAAGAAATAATAGTAAAGTTTTTAGGTATAGTTAAATTGTTAACTTTGTTTTTGAAATTCCAACTATCTTTTATATAGAATTCATTTAGTCCAACTGTTTTTTGTAATGATTTAGAAATGCATTTTGATAAATTGTAAGTGGGTGAGCCAATAAAAGAAGTGATGGGTCTTAGTGGACAATTAGGTTTATGTAATTTTGGCAGACCATAGAATTTAGGGACTATGCAGGTGTTTGAGTGCAAAAATTTGAAGGTATATCATTTATAATTTTTTTACTTTTCCATAATAATAAAGTTGATTTTAATTCTAAATTAATATCATTAGTAGGGTCTTTATCTAATTTAATATATGTAGAATTGTCTGATAAAAGATTGAATATTTTACTATTATAGTCAATTTTATTCATAATAACTGTTTTATTACTTTTGTCTGCATTTAAAATTATAAGATCATTATTTTCTTTGATAAAGTTTTTTGTCTGTAAAATTTTTGTTGTTAGATTAAGACTTCCAATATTATAAATATTAATATTGAAAGCTAAATTTTGTAACCAATATGAAACATCACTTCTTATTTTATTTCTTTCAGTAGTTGGGATATTATGCAAATTATATTCAATGTTTGTGACAATCTTATTAATAGGTAAAGTTTTTTTAGTATGAACGTCTTAATGAATAAGTTTATATATATGTTTCGTTTTTAGCATTATTTTTTTTTTATTACATTGTTATTATATGATTTACATTCAAATCGTGGCCCTATGAGAAAATTTTAACTTCTTAAACTTGTTACTATTTAAGATAAACAAAACATTTTTAGATTAACTGCATCTCAAAGTCATATTTGTATCTACAATCTTAACAAAACTTATGATCATCCAGTATGCGCTTTCTGTTCTCATTTCAACTTGCGTCTATGTATACATTCATTATCTAAAGGCAAACTTCGTTTAGACGCCTACAAAAATCTACAAGACATATGAAAAAAAAAACCATCCGCGTTCTAAAACAAATGTATGTTTAAGCTTAACTCACCATAAACGATCGCACTTGCTCTAAAAAATATCACGCTCATTTATTTTCAAATGTATAAACTATGATACAAATGCGAGAAGTTAGTTTAATCTCGTTAGACTTCCTAGAAACTAGAAAGCGACTTGTATCATCGTCTCAAAAGGGACAGACACCATCCACACAAAAACTTAAGTAAATACAAATAGACTGCATTTCCTGTTAGAAATAAGAGTCACATACTAATAAATTATAATAAATATAAGAATTTCGAGTTTACCAACAAAAAACTTGTTACTCTTTTTATAAACAAATTATATGCACAAAAAATGTTATTACATATATTACTTTTTTTTAAACAAATTATGTTTCAAGTTTATTTTTACCGAATATAAAAATTCAAATTATGCTTTCTCAGCCAAGGTAATAATAACCTTTAATAAAGGAGTGATTCGAATTAATCATTTAATGACCTAAGAATCATACAATACAAATACTTTAAGTTAGAATAAATCTGCATAAAAAGGTAAAAATCTAGCTCATGACTTCTATTACAATATACCAATTTGCTTGAACTTATTTTAACAAAACTTCGTTCATGTATACTAATTTATTTAAATACATGTAATAATCGCCAAATTCTATACAACATGTTAATATCCGGCATTTTTACCAATTCAAATTGTAAATAATCTATACATGGATGTGTGTTAATTTATTTTTACATTACTTTTACTATGCAAAGGACAATAATTAAAATACAGAGCATAATTAGTTGAATTTAATCTCTGTTTTTCTTTCAAATACTTTATTTTTATAAATTAAATTCTGAATATCAAACCTAAAAATAATTTCTATGCTGATATCCTAAAGTAAAAGTAAAGTAAGTGAATATATGCATGTTTCATTCTTAAAGAATAAATTATTACATTTACAATCTGAATAGGTTTATATTTTTGGTAAATCATTTTTTTTTACAAAAGAACTAGGAATTATTGTATGAATCCGAAATTTAACAAATGTTAATTTAATTGTTAATAACTATAGAATTTACATAAAAATCATAATTTACATTAAAAATTGTACGAAAGTCTCCATCTCTGAGAAAATAGATGAACTTGAGAAAAGTTTGGCACCACCCATTAGACCCAGATATCAGGCCCGCTACAAAATCTACCTATGAGAATTAAGAGAGTAACTGAACTCGCTTATCTACACCTATTAGAAAAGCCAAAGATAAAAACCAAGTAGCGCTAGAATAATTTTTATGGAAAGGGGAAGTAGAGCATATTATAAAAACAGGTTGCACATCAAAAAAGTAAGTTTTTTCTATTGATTTCAACATTAAAAAAAAAGTTTCAAACAGTTCGGTTAAAAGTCAGCCTTTCTATTCACTTCAAAACTTTCAAAATCCTAAAAAATTCAATTCAAAGTCAGAGTTTTTTTTATTATTCACTACAAATTTAAAAAAAAATATGTTTTAAACTCATCATTCAAGTTCGTCAAGTTCTGGATGCCAAATCTCTCAAGTTCATCTACATTTCCATCTTCATAAAAAAGGGAATTAAATAAAAGTAAGTAATATTTAATTGGCTATTTTTTACTTTCTTCCATCTTTAAAATTTATAAAAATATTATCACGTTTCCTCCCCGAACTTACTTGGTGCTGGTAATCATTCCAGTACTGTAGTTCGTTTTTCCCAGTTTAAACCTTTCCTTAAAAAGTTTTAAATGTTTTGCGTGCTCCTTATTATAGGAAGTGCGAACATTTAAGCTTTACCTCATTTTTTTTCCAAATTCAATTATCCCGTTTAGGAATCTAAAAAAAGTAATAAGACATCCCACAACGTTTGTTTCCCGAACTATTGGAATGAAAGTTCCAGGTTCAAATAAAATTCATGTGAAGTTCTTCTGACGTCACATATTAAATTTAACTATTTGGAGGCCCCGGAGGGATTTTTACGTTGTAATGTCTTATTCTTTTACAAAAATGTTATTGTATTTAAATCTTCTTTCTTTTTCTTTCTATCAATTTTTAATATAAGATCTCATAAACATCAAATAAAAGCTTAACGTGTCAAATTTCATATGTTTGAGTCTAAAATATATTTAATTATGCTTTATGCACTATTCTTTTTGTGTTAGAAAATTTAAATGATGAGGTTCTCTTTCAGTTTGAATGAAATTTTCCAAGTTTCCGATTCCAAAAATTATTATTGAATTGAGTAATACTGAAGTTATAATTCAAAATTTTTTTTTGAATATGTCAAATTTTACAAATTCGAAATTTCTAACTATCTTAATTGTATAAGTATAGTATTTTACTATAGTAAAAATAAAAAAAAATTAAATTAAATTATTCATGATATTAATAAATATCAAAATAAAATAAGTATTAAACTAAATGAATAAAATTTTTATATAAATTTTATTGATATAATTGAAAAATGTATAATTGGAAAATAAAATTTGGTTAGTGTTTTTCCTATTTTACTTTTTTTTTAAAGGTTTCCAAATTCATAAATTCACAAGTTACAAAATAAATTTTTTTTCCAATTGTGACGTCTTGGTCACCCACCCTTTATTATTATATTTAATTTATTTTCCTCGTTTAGAACGGTAAAGAAATCCAGAAGATTTCTTAACCGAAACTGGGTGAGGGAAGCCAACAACAAATAATTACTCAAATATTTTACAATGATCCACTTTATTCAATGAGACTTTTTCCTATTTAAATATAAATCGTGAGTGAGAGAGAGAGAGAGAGATAGAGAGAGAGAGAGACAGAGAGAGAGATAGAGATATAGAGAGAGAGAAATATATATATAGAGAGATAGAGAGAGAGAGAGAGACAGATAGAGAGATAGAGAGATAGAGATAAAGATAGAGATAGAGAGAGAGATAGAGATAGAGAGAGAGATAGAGATAGAGATAGAGAGAGATAGAGAGATAGAGAGATAGAGAGATAGAGAGATAGAGAGATAGAGAGATAGAGAGATAGAGAGATAGAGAGATAGAGAGATAGAGAGATAGAGAGATAGAGAGATAGAGAGATAGAGAGATAGAGAGATAGAGAGATAAAGAGATAGAGAGATAGAGAGATAGAGAGATAGAGAGATAGAGAGATAGAGAGATAGAGAGATAGAGAGATAGAGAGATAGAGAGATAGAGAGATAGAGAGATAGAGAGATAGAGAGATAGAGAGATAGAGAGATAGAGAGATAGAGAGATAGAGAGAGAGAGAGAGAGAGAGATAGAGAGATAGAGAGATAGAGAGATAGAGAGATAGAGAGATAGAGATATAGAGAGATAGAGAGATAGAGAGATAGAGAGATAGAGAGATAGAGAGATAGAGAGATAGAGAGATAGAGAGATAGAGAGATAGAGAGATAGAGAGATAGAGAGATAGAGAGATAGAGAGATAGAGAGATAGAGAGAGAGAGAGATAGAGAGATAGAGAGATAGAGAGATAGAGAGAGAGAGAGATAGAGAGAGAGAGAGAGAGAGAGAGATAGAGAGATAGAGAGAGAGAGAGAGAGAGAGAGAGAGAGAGAGAGAGAGAGAGAGAGAGAGAGAGAGAGAGAGAGAGAGAGAGAGAGAGAGGGGGGGGGGGGGGAGAGAGAGAGAGAGAGAGAGAGAGAGAGAGAGAGAGAGAGAGAGAGAGAGAGAGAGAGAGAGATTTCTAAATACAAATTCCTTCCTTGTTGGTTATTAAAAGGACTTACTTGTTGAAGAATCCTCTCAGGAACCACTGATAATCCGAAATTTGTCCTCACTGATAATCCAAACTTGTGATCGGTATGCTCCGATAGTTGAAGATACTTGGGGAGTATTATAAAGTTGCCGAACTGAACGATTGGGACTTGAAGAATTTAATACTGAAGACGGGTCGTTGACACTTGATGACAAAGAGTACTGGTCGAAGATTGAAGAAGACACTGCCGAGTGCCGGGCGATGGTTGAAAAGACACTGCCGAGTGCCGGGCGATGGTTGAAGAGACACTGCCGAGTGCCGGGCGATGGTTGAAGAGACACTGCCGAGTGATGGGCGATGGTTGAAGAGACACTGACTTTTGCCAATTAACAGCTAGTTTTATAGGCCCTCATCTGGGGCGAAAATCCCCTCTATTACGAGTCACGAACAATGCGTTCACGTGTTTTCCAAGAATTGTTTTGTTAAATGCTGGTTTTGAGCTCTGTGCGTGCCAAACTTGTCGTTACCGGTGGTCAGAATTGCCACATTAGGAAAAGATCTAGAGCAGTACTCCTACTCTTTTGTTTCTCCGATTTTCCTTCTTTGCGTAGCGGCAGACCCCCCGCTTAATCTTCTACCTGTGCCTACCAGTCTGGGAGGTTTGTTGACATAACACGGCGAGACGGAGTTCCGCTTCCAAAAATAGCTAATACCTTTACTATGTTCATTCACTAATTCTCACCTCTCTTTTTCCCTTTGCAACTTGTTTACGTTACGCATCTAGTGCTTCCGCATATTTTACAATTGTGGATTCGTTGATTAATATAAAAAGTATTATAATTATTTATGTAATAGAGATGGTCTCAGGACGTGACACCTCCCCCCTTAAGTTTGTACATGGGGATGAAATGACCGTGTACAAACTTTCGAAGATATTAAATTTAAAATGTTACAAATTCTTCTGTGATTTACCTTGTTATTTCAGTGGTTGATAATTGCGTTTTCGTAAATGCATCAGTTTACACACACAAAATTTTTCCATACAATCGATTCTAATGATATTTCAGATTTGCATATATTGAAACTTATTATAATGCTACAAACTCATTGATATATTAAGCTAGAAGAAAATTTTCTATTGCGCACGCATGCATAATTTCATTATTTTATTTTTTATTTGTTACATAATTTTTCTTATTTAATACTAAATTTGTATGAATAGACTTACTAATTATGTTGATAAATTATAATTGAATATTATTATTTTTTGAAAAACGAACACACTAATAAAGTTTATATGAGAAATTTGTTACACACACGCACACGTACACATGCATATATATTTTTTTTTTTTTTTTTTTTTTTTTTTTTAAAAATATAATTCCATATTTCTGTTAATTAAGATGTTCAATATGTATTAACATTATTTATTTGAAAAAGAAAAACGCATATAGTTATTAAGCTTACATTTTCGGATATTTATCACACATACAAAACACACACACACACATATATTTATATATCTATTTTTCATGTTTTTGTATTTTTCTTTATCGATATTCTTTTTTGTATATATATATAATTTCATTTTTAAAAATATTTAAATAAAATTATTTGTTCAAAAAGAACACATACAATTACATAGGTTTATTCTTTATATATCTATCAAATATATATATATATTTTCATGTTTTTGTATTTTGCTTTATTAATATTTTTTTTTTTTAAATTCATATATATATATAATTTCATTTTTCAAAATATTTAATTAACATTATTTGTTTAAAAAAAAAGGACACATAATTAAATAGCCTTATTCTTTATATGTCTATTACACATACAAAACACACACACATATATATTTTTTTCGAGTGTTTTTTGATTTTTGCTTCTATCAAATTTTCGTATAAAGTTGGTTAACTCAATCGTATTTGTGATAGTTACGGGACGTGACACCTCCCCCCTTTTGTTTGAACATGGGGATGCAATTAACATGTTCGAACTTACTTGTCCACTTTACTTAAATTTATGAAAAAATGTGTCACATCGCGTGAAAATCATATATCTATCTGTATAAAATTTATTATCTTTCTTTACAGAAACTTTAAAATTTACTCTACAAACATTTTATTACGCTTTGGACCATGACACTTTACTGGTTTGTGACCTCTTTGATAACAACGCTCGCATGTACCTGTCCATTTATATAGTTTAATTTTTTCGGAGTCGTTTTCTACAGGTTTTTTAAATTTATTTTCGGGCTCTCTTTGTTCACTAAAACAAATGGTCCTTGTACAGAAACTCTAATAGCTTTCGTGCTGAATTATGCTTGGCTTCTCTTTTATTTTTTTTTTTTATTTTCTTATAGTACATATAGCTATTAGTGTTGGTATATTACTAGGAAATTTACACATTGAATAATTTAAACATTTAAGCCCTTACAATCGTGTTTCATGCTTACTTTTTATATCATCAAAACGTCAGCTTGAGTCGTTAATGACATTCATTGTTTTCTATATTCAAACTCCGAAATAGATACCTTATATATTATTTTAGAGGACCTTCTGCTTTAGAATATAATTGATAAGATTCATTTCACATAAAAACTTGATATATACATTCAATGCACATCTAAATAAGTGTTTTTCTTTACATAAAATTCATTTACTTCCATAGCAGAAGGGAATATATTACCTTAAGAAAATTTTTAGGAAAATTTTCGTTATCGATAATTATCATAGTACACGAGAAAATTTTCTTAATGCGAGTAAATTATGTGCATGAAAAATATCCATAAATCTCCAAGAAAGTTGAAAATATTTGTATTGTTAAGGGAGAAAGATAATCTTTTATTTTATTTGTTGTTTTCTTTTTTTCATTAGTAATTCTTTATCAATAAAATTTCAGTTTTTAATGAATATTTTAGTTTCCTTCGATTAGTGTTCTTTTGAAACTAAGTACTTTGCGAGTATCTTTGAAAAACAGTGAATAACTATCTTCTCCCAAAAATAAAATTCAATTTTACAAAGGTTGGAAATAAATATTGGTTGAATGATCTGATTTCTTTTTTTTATATGGTAATCATAAAAATTGACTTGTGAAAAATTTGGGACAAATAATGGACTTAATTATGAAATGAATAAAATGTCTTTCGGACAAAATGCTTCTTGAATGACTGTTTGCTAGAAAAGAGAACAAAGACTATTAGTATTTGACCTGAAAGAAGGGTTATTTGTTAGATGGGAAAAAGGTTTACAGATCAAACCTCGTTTATGAGAAAAAGTTGCAAAATTTTCTGATAATTGTAGTTTTTTTTCGTTGATTTCTTTGAACAATTGTTTGAGATATTAGTTGGATTTTTACATATTTTGTATAAAGGTATCATTTTTGGACGTAAAAATTCTTTGTGTTTCGAAATCTCCATAATTGCTTAACAAAGCTCATAGTGCCTTTATATCAACTTGGCGAACGATTAAATCACACAATATGTCAATGCGTTTGCGATGTGTTTGTTCCATTGTTATCTGTAATCATTTTTATTAAATTTTAATTCTTTCTCCTCTGATTGGTTGCTGATGGGGTTATATATGAAAGTCTAAGTCTATTAATATTAACGATTTTAGGTTTATTTTTAACTGAAATTTTTATGTTTCCTTTGCCTGATATTTCAAGTACTTCGTATGGTCCTGAATATTGGTTTTCGAATTTCTTTAGTTCTCCTCCTTCTAGTAAAAATACATTATCTCCGATTTTAAAATTTTGTGGATTAATTTTTCTGTCATAATACTCTTTTGATTTTTCTTTAGCTGCTATTAAATTTTGTCTTGCTATTCCACGCATTTCATGTAATTTTGTAATCAATTTTGTCAAGTACATATCATAAGTTTCTATTTTTTCATGTTCTGGTAGAGGATCGCCAGATGGTAAACGTGCTAATTTTCCAAAAACTAATTCATACGGTGTGCATTTCGTTCCTTCATGAATACTTGTGTTATATGAAAACATTGCTAATTCAATCCAGTCATCCCATTCTGCATTATTTTCGATAAATTGTTTAAGATATTCTTTAAGAACGTGATAGGATCTTTCCAAGGATCCATTTGATTGAGGGTGATAAGCAGTAGTCTTAAACTGGCGTATTCGAAATCGTTTTGACATTTTTCTGATTAAATTGCTTAGAAAATCTGCTCCTTGGTCTGTTAAAACCGCTTTTGGTGATCCATATATGCAGATAAATTTCTTAACAAAAGCGTCTGCTATTGTTCCAGCTTGGTGATTTGGGAGTGGGATTGCTAAAGAGTATTTAGTAAAATTATCTTGAATAGTAAGTATATATTGATTTTGTGATGAAGTTGTTGGTAACTTTCCAACACTATCCATTGAAATTTTCTCAAATGCTGTTCCTGGGGTATCGGTAATTATCATAGGGTTTTTTGTTTTGACGCGAACAAGTTTTTTAAGTTGACATTGTAAACAGAGTTGTATATATTTTTGTATGTCCAATTTCATATTTTCCCAATAGTATCTTTGTCTGATTCTATTATAAGTTTTCGTTACTCCTTCATGTCCTCCAATTGCAGATGAATGAGCTTCTTCAATTAATTTATTTCTCTGCTCTTTTGTAGGGTATTGTGTGATTCCATTACAAATTATTATTTTAATCGTAGAATCCAAAAATGCTATTTTTAATGTAGCCAAAATTTCTTCCCACAAAACATTGTTAATGTGTGGTGATTTCGCAATACTAATTGATTTAATATTTAATTCTTTTACCATGGAGTGAAGAGAATAAATCGATAGTTTAACATCTTTAGTCGTTTCTCCTAGACTTGCCTTAAATTTGTCTTCTATTGGAAGTACAAAATGGTATTGATTTCCCTTGCGTAATTTTTGGACTATTCCTTTCGGTAAATTTTTAAAGTTAGGTAATTTTCCAAGTTTTTCTGAAAGTTTAGAGCCTACATCGCGAGGTTCTCCTTTATTGCTTACAAAATACGCATAATTATCTTTTCTCATTGTTAATTGGTCTCGGCATTCAACTATATTTTTCTGTGTTTTAGGCAGTCCGGATGTTGAAGGTTGATCAGGGGGTGGCTCTGGAGGTGGCCTTTCGTCTGTAAAATCGTCTTCCTCAGAGTTTCGAGAATACTCTATTTCTAGTATATCCGGTTGTTCGTTTTCGTTTCCTTGTTCTACAGTTTGAAAAGTTTCCTGGGTTTCTTCTTCGTTTTCACTTGACAAGTCAAAATTTGATTCAAAATAACTTCCTTCTTTAAATTTTTCATCTTCTTTAACATGTTTTTTCTTCTTATTTGCTATAGGCTTTTGCTTGATATCATAATCTGCATCAGAATCAGATTCGTCTTCTGATTCTAGAAATTTACGTTTTTTATCATTCTCAGGTGATTCATTTATAGCTTTTCTGGGTCTACCTCTTTTTTTAATTGGTTCCTGTAATTTTATTTCTTGAATAATCTTTCGTGGCCTTCCACGTTTCTTTTGTACCTTATTCATTATTTCAACATTTCTTAGTAGTTTATTTTTATTAGTATCTTCATTTTTATCCATATTCATATTTCTCAAATTTTTTAACTGACCCCTTGTTTGCATAGCATAACATTCTTTTTTATTTTCTAGTAAAGTTGGAATTGAGTCCATAACGCATTTTAAAAATTATGAAACAAATGTTTCCGAAATATTTCCTTCATTAATTGATTTGCAAAAAGCGATTTCATTTTCCTTATTTTTCATTTTATTCATTATTACATTAATTAACCTTTTATTAATTATATTCAATTCCTCGTCCAGTTGTTCAGTAGTTTGTTCATTGTTTTCGTATATTGCTTCTTTTTTGTATTCTTAAAATCTAGTTCAATACAACTTTTTCCATCATTGTCATCATCATTTTTTAATAATTATTCTTCTTTTAATAAATGTTTAATTTCTTCAGTGTCGTTTCCATCAATATTTTCTTCGTTAAAGTCATCATAATAGCGTTTATCAATATTTTTAAATAACGTTCCTTCGCTTAATTGGTTAATTTCTTCATAATTTTTATAAATTTTTTGTTTCTCAATATCTTCATTATTTATGTCATCGTTTTGTTCCGTATTTTTCATTAATTAAATTTCCATCATTTATCAGTATATCTTCGTTTCCTCTTAAATAACTATAATCAGCATCTTCGTCTTCAATAGCCTTATTTTTTAATCCATCATAATTTCTTCGATTATTCTTATTTTTAGATACATTCTTCCTGTTCATAAATTGTTTAGATTCCTTAAAATTACTTTCTTCAATATTTCCTTCAATTACATCATAATCTATTTTTTCATAGCACGTAAGATTTGTTTCTGGTACCTTTTTCTTACATTTAAGATCAGCTATGCATTTTGCATTTCTTTGTTCAATAAATTTTTTTTCAATATTACCCTTAGTATTTATATCATCATTTTCAATATCATCTAAATCAATAGGGTTTCTAGATAAAGCGTCTGCATTCACATTAGTTTTACCTGCTTTGTATGCAACATCAAAATCATATTCTGCCAGTTTTAGTTTCCACCTAGCTACTCGTGAGCAAGGGTCTTTCGAGTTTTGAAACCATACTAATGGTTTATGGTCTGTGACTAAGGTAAATTTTCGTCCATATAAGTAAGGGCGAAAATATGTTACACAATAAATAATTGCTAATGCTTCTTTTTCATATGTATCATATTTTCTTTCACAATCATTCAATGATCTAGAGGTGTAAGCTATAGGTTTATCTTTACCTATTTTACCTTGAGAAAGTATTCCTCCTATAGCGAATCCCGACGCATCAGTTGTTAAAATGAAAGGTTGTGAGAAGTCTGGTCTTTGTAAAAGGGGTTCTTCACACAATTTTTCCTTTAGAAGTTCAAATGCTTGTTGTTGCTTTTCTGACCAATTGAATTTTACATCTTTTTTTAAAAGTTGGTTCAAGGGTGTTGCAATTTTAGAGAATCCATCAATGAATCTTCTGTAATATCCAGCTAGTCCTAAAAATTGTTTAATATTTTTAGGGTTTTTAGGAGTTGGAAAACTTTTTACTGCTTCTATTTTCTTAGGGTCTGGGCGTACTCCTTCTTTGTCTATTATATGTCCTAAGTATGCAACTTCTGGACGTAAAAATTCACATTTATCTGGTTGTAATTTAAGATTTGCTGCGCTCAGTCTTTCCATCAGTTTGTTAAATTTTTCGTCGCGTTCTTCTAAGGAATTTGCATATAAAACGATGTCATCTAGGTAGACAAATAATTCAGTTCCATGAAGTCCTGTTAAAACCAAATCCATTAATCGCTGAAAAGTAGCTGGTGCATTTTTCAAACCAAATGGCATACGGTCGAATTCATAATGGCCATAGGGGGTTGAAAAAGCTGTCTTATGAGAATCTTCTGGACTCATTTTTATTTGATGAAATCCTGAAGCAAAATCAAATACAGAAAAATATTGTGCTGATCCTAATTGGTCTAAAATATCAATAATACATCACAAGATGTCTCGTTTTTTCATTAAGTTTGCGAAAATCGAGTACCATTCGCCATTTCCTATTTCCATGTGAGTCTAATTTCTTTGGTACTATCCAAATTGGTGTGTTATATGGTGATTGTGAAGGTTTGATAATTTTATTATTGATCAGCTCATTTACTTGTCGTGAAATTTCTTCTTTATGTACTGGAGGGAATCTATATTGTTTGGAAAATGTAGGCTGGTCATCTGTTGTCGGAATGTTATGTTGTAAGACAGTTGTTGCTCCTAAGGGTTCTCCTGGTATATGAAAACGATCTGCATATTTTTGGATTAAATTTTCAACATGCTGCTTTTCTTCTTGATTTAAATGATCTAATCTTAATAATTCTTTAATGGAATTTTCCCGATTTTTATTTGAAATGTTAAATGATTGATCATAATCATTTATTTTTGGAATCTGATTAGTAAAATCATTGAAAATATGTTGTGAAAAATTAAATTCTTTTCTGTCTTCTAAATTTGTTTTTGTGTTGATTTCCTTTTCTTCGTGTATTGACACTTCTTCAAAATCAATTAGTTCAACAGTTGGTATGATTAACTTTTGAGGTTGTGTGTTTGTATTGAATATTTTCATGTACGCTTTATTGTTGTTATTAGAGACAATTGCATTTCCTAAATAAACTCCATTGCATAGATGTAACTGTGGAATGAATCCCTGTTTTTGTTTACTGTTTTTAATTCTTACGTAAAAATCTGAAATTGTTCTTGCTGGTACCAATATAGTTTCTTGCATTTCGAATGGGTAAATTTTGTCATTTATTTCAAGTTGTTTTTCTGCATAATTAATTTTTGCGTTATTGTTTCTGAAAAACTCTGTACCTAATATACCATCATGTTCAATAGGTACTTCGTTCGGTATTATGTTGAAGGTAGTCAAGTAGCCAAAAATATTGATTGTTATTTGGCCAAGTGTAAATACAGGGTGTTCATTTATACCTGTTAGCTTTAGACATTCAAATTTATTTATTTTTACGTTTGTTTTGACTGCTTGTTGTTTGATTAAATTTGATCCGGCTCCTGTATCTATCATCATGTGTATAGGATTTTTGAATCCTTCAGCTGATAAAATTATATGAGGAATTGTATTGCTTGTACTTAAATTGACTTTTTCTGTTTTATTTTCAATAAAGTTAGGTGCATTCAATTGTTCATTTAAGCCCTCCTTTGTGCACCCGTTCTGGGAAGGGCATTGGAGTTTTCCTGTTTATCAAATTCTTGTTGTTGTTGCTGTTGCTGTTGTTGTGGTGGTTGTTGTAATTGTTGATTCATATTAAATTGTTTGTTATAATTCCTAGATGTATGTCCTGGTGTGTTACATGAATAGCAAATAAGTTCAAAATTTTGACCTGGATTTGGGTTCTGATCAAAATTTGCATTCTGATTTCTATTTTGATTGTAGTTATAATTTTGTCTTTGGTCGAAATAAGGGTTTTGATTGAAATTCCAGCCTCGATTTTTGTTCGTGTCTATGTTTTATGGTTGTGTAGGATAAATTTCAATCCTGAATCAAAAAATTCTAATTTGAGGATGGCTGAGCGTGTTGCCGCTAGCCCCTGTTCAATATAACCTTCCTCGAGCGACTGGTTACGCTGTGAGGGGTTAAATCCTCAAACGAATTTTTCAATTTTCAGTAATTGAATTATTTAAGATGAAATTTATTAAATTAATCCCAAATCCACTTTTGAGACTGTAATTTGAGGACGGCTGTGCGTTTTACCGCTGGCCCTTGTTCGATATAATCCTCCTCGAGCGACTGGTTACGCTGTGAGGGGTTAAATCCTCAAACGAATTTTTCAATTTTCAGTAATTGTATTATTTAAGATGAAATTTATTAAATTAATCCCAAATCCACTTTTGAGACTGTAATTTGAGGACGGCTGTGCGTTTTACCGCTAGCCCCTGTTCAATATAACCTTCCTCGAGCGACTGGTTACGCTGTGAGGGGTTAAATCCTCAAACGAATTTTTCAATTTTCAGTAATTGAATTATTTAAGATGAAATTTATTAAATTAATCCCAAATCCACTTTTGAGACTGTAATTTGAGGACGGCTGTGCGTTTTACCGCTGGCCCTTGTTCGATATAATCCTCCTCGAGCGACTGGTTACGCTGTGAGGGGTTATTTCCTCTACAAATCTCAATCGCAGAGTTGAAAGCAATTAAAAATAAATTGTATCCTTTTTGTTCGTGTCTATGTTTTATGGTTGTGTAGGATAAATTTCAATCCTGAATCAAAAAATTCTAATTTGAGGATGGCTGAGCGTGTTGCCGCTAGCCCCTGTTCAATATAACCTTCCTCGAGCGACTGGTTACGCTGTGAGGGGTTAAATCCTCAAACGAATTTTTCAATTTTCAGTAATTGAATTATTTAAGATGAAATTTATTAAATTAATCCCAAATCCACTTTTGAGACTGTAATTTGAGGACGGCTGTGCGTTTTACCGCTTGCCGTTATCCGATATAACCTTCCTCGAGCGACTGGTTACGCTGTGAGGGGTTATGTCCTCTACAAATCTCAATCGCAGAGTTGAAAGCAATTAAAAATAAATTGTATCCTTTTTGTTCGTGTCTATGTTTTATGGTTGTGTAGGATAAATTTCAATCCTGAATCAAAAAATTCTAATTTGAGGATGGCTGAGCGTGTTGCCGCTAGCCCCTGTTCAATATAACCCTCCTCGAGCGACTGGTTACGCTATGAGGGGTTAAATCCTCAAAAGAATATTTCAATTTTCTGCAATTGAATTATTTAAGATGAAATTTACCAAATTAATCCCAAATCTGCTTTCGAAACTGTAATTTGAGGACGGCTGTGCGTTTTACCGCTTGCCGTTATCCGATATAACCTTCCTCGAGCGACTGGTTACGCTGTGAGGGGTTATGTCCTCTACAAATCTCAATCGCAGAGTTGAAAGCAATTAAAAATAAATTATATCCTTTTTGTTCGTGTCTATGTTTTATGGTTGTGTAGGATAAATTTCAATCCTGAATCAAAAAATTCTAATTTGAGGATGGCTGAGCGTGTTGCCGCTAGCCCCTGTTCAATATAACCTTCCTCGAGCGACTGGTTACGCTGTGAGGGGTTAAATCCTCAAACGAATTTTTCAATTTTCAGTAATTGAATTATTTAAGATGAAATTTATTAAATTAATCCCAAATCCACTTTTGAGACTGTAATTTGAGGACGGCTGTGCGTTTTACCGCTTGCCGTTGTTCGATATAATCCTCCTCGAGCGACTGGTTACGCTGTGAGGGGTTATGTCCTCTACAAACCTCAATCGCAGAGTTGAAAGCAATTAAAAATAAATTGTATCCTTTTTGTTCGTGTCTATGTTTTATGGTTGTGTAGGATAAATTTCAATCCTGAATCAAAAAATTCTAATTTGAGGATGGCTGAGCGTGTTGCCGCTAGCCCCTGTTCAATATAACCTTCCTCGAGCGACTGGTTACGCTGTGAGGGGTTAAATCCTCAAACGAATTTTTCAATTTTCAGTAATTGAATTATTTAAGATGAAATTTATTAAATTAATCCCAAATCCACTTTTGAGACTGTAATTTGAGGACGGCTGTGCGTTTTACCGCTTGCCGTTATCCGATATAACCTTCCTCGAGCGACTGGTTACGCTGTGAGGGGTTATGTCCTCTACAAATCTCAATCGCAGAGTTGAAAGCAATTAAAAATAAATTATATCCTTTTTGTTCGTGTCTATGTTTTATGGTTGTGTAGGATAAATTTCAATCCTGAATCAAAAAATTCTAATTTGAGGATGGCTGAGCGTGTTGCCGCTAGCCCCTGTTCAATATAACCCTCCTCGAGCGACTGGTTACGCTATGAGGGGTTAAATCCTCAAACGAATTTTTCAATTTTCTGCAATTGAATTATTTAAGATGAAATTTACCAAATTAATCCCAAATCTGCTTTCGAAACTGTAATTTGAGGACGGCTGTGCGTTTTACCGCTTGCCGTTATCCGATATAACCTTCCTCGAGCGACTGGTTACGCTGTGAGGGGTTATGTTCTCTACAAATTTCAATCACAGGGTTGAAATCAATTAAAAATAAATTATATCCTTTTATGTTTGTATGTTCAACACTTCGGTACTTCAGCAATGAAAAATTACTCAAACTAGACTCAAGCACAGAATCCTGAGTAATTCTGTCATTTACAGAAGTAACGATAGTCGAAAATCAGAATTGTTGTGGTACCAAATTAATTAGGCTCGACTCAAGCACAAATTTCCTGCTTAATTCAGGTACTTACAAAACTCTGATAATCGTCAAAGTTGGATGTGTATGTTTTTGTAAATAAAAAAAAAATTAATAAATTTAACTTAAAAAAAAAATTTAATCTGAAAACTTTAAATTTGATAATTAAAGGTAGTGTAACTTGTGTTGGTTCTCAATATTAATATTTTGTGGACCTTACAGCAAAAAAAAATAAAAATTTTCAATAACATATCATTCTATTTAAAATTTAAGTTAAAAAGAAAATTATAATTTACTTTTATTTTTAATTTGTACGCGAGAATACACTTTATTCACACCTGTCATATTTTGTCACACTTGTAATATTCTTATCACTAGTCGTATGTACTATTAATATAATAGAAGAAATATTCGCTCAATTATTTCACTAAAATCTCTCTTAATATTAATTTAAAAAAAAAATTATCGAATTTATTTAATTTTTCATAAAATTTCAATAATTTCTTATATTATAATATTATAATTTTATTTTAACTTAATACAATTACAATTCAATTCAATTCAGTTTCAATTCAAATAATTTTATTTTAATTCGATTTCAATTTCAATTTGATTTCAATTTCAATTTGATTTCAATTTGATTCAAGTCAAATTTTAATTTAATTTTAATTTAATTCAATTCAATTCAATTTATATTACTTTGATATAATTTAATTTTAATTCAATTTCAATTTTTAATTTGATTTAATTTTCATTGTTGTCTTATAACTTTCCCGGCCGATGCACCAAAAATAATAAAGGGGTATGTGACGTCTTGGTCACTTACCCTTTATTATTATATTTAATTTGTTTTCCTCGTTTAGAACGGTAAAGAAATCCAGAGGATTTCTTAACCGAAACTGGGTGAGGGAAGCCAACAACAAATAATTACTCAAATATTTTACAATGATCCACTTTATTCAATGAGACTTTTTCATATTTAAATATAAATCGTGAGAGATTGAGATTGATTTCTGAATACAAATTCCTTCCTTGTTGGTTATTAAAAGGACTTACTTGTTGAAGAATCCTCTCAGGAACCACTGATAATCCGAAATTTGTCCTCACTGATAATCCAAACTTGTGACCGGTATGCTCCGATAGTTGAAGATACTTGGGGAGTATTATAAAGTTGCCGAACTGAACGATTGGGACTTGAAGAATTTAATACTGAAGACGGGTCGTTGACACTTGATGACAAAGAGTACTGGTCGAAGATTGAAGAAGACACTGCCGAGTGCCGGGCGATGGTTGAAAAGACACTGCCGAGTGCCGGGCGATGGTTGAAGAGACACTGCCGAGTGCCGGGCGATGGTTGAAGAGACACTGCCGAGTGCCGGGCGATGGTTGAAGAGACACTGACTTTTGCCAATTAACAGCTAGTTTTATAGGCCCTCATCAGGGGCGAAAATCCCCTCTATTACGAGTCACGAACAATGCGTTCACGTGTTTTCCAAGAATTGTTTTGTTAAATGCTGGTTTTGAGCTCTGTGCGTGCCAAACTTGTCGTTTCCGGTGGTCAGAATTGCCATATTAGGAAAAGATCTAGAGCAGTACTCCTACTCTTTGGTTTCTCCGATTTTCCTTCTTTCCGTAGCGGCAGACCCCCCGCTTAATCTTCTACCTGTGCCTACCAGTCTGGGAGGTTTGTTGACATAACACGGCGAGACGGAGTTCCGCTTCCAAAAATAGCTAATATCTTTACTATGTTCATTCACTAATTCTCACCTCTCTTTTTCCCTTTACAACTTGTTTACGTTACGCATCTAGTGCTTCCGCATATTTTACAATTGTGGATTCGTTGATTAATATAAAAAGTATTATAATTATTTATGTAATAGAGATGGTCACAGGACGTGACACAATGTCACTGTTTTATTTTTCTCCCTCAAATTTGAAAAAAAAATCTAAGAAATAAAAGATTGTAAAAATGAAATGTGAATACAAATTCTAAATATACAATTAAATCAAACTTTTAAATAATCCCAAATTAAAAATTCTAAAATTTAATTCCCATCGAATTTAAAATTAGTAAAAAGTTAAAGGTTACTAATTAATAAATTTCTACGTTCAAGATTTTTGATAAAATAATTTGTTTGTCAAAATGTACTAAAAGTAGACTACAAAAAAAAACTAAAAAACAAATTTTAGTTATTTCAAGAATAATAAATAAAAATAAAAAAAAAACAAAATTTAATACAAGACTTTAAGAACTGAAATGAGTTAAAATAAAATTTTTGAAACTAAAATTTAAATTAAATTTCTAAAGAAAAATAAAATAAAATTTTCTGCAAGTAATATTTCTTAAAAATCTAAAGGTCTTAAAATAAAAAACAAATTTCATAAGTTATTTACAAAATCAAAATAGAATATCTAAATTCTAAAATTTTTATTGAAAAATACGAAGTGTAATTCTAAAATTGTTATTTAGGTATATAAAATGAATTTCTGAAATTCCAAAATTCTATTAAATCCCTGAAAAAAAAAAATTTTATGAGTATTAAATTTAGAAAAATATTCAAATTGTATTAAACTTTCGAAAGAAACAATTTACCTTCATTAAATTAAATTTTCTTGATCTTAATATTAAAGTAGAATATAATAAAATTGTTACAAATTGGTACAGAAAACCAATTTGGTCTGGACGTTACTTGAACTTCTATTCTAATCATAGCGTAGCAAACAAAATTGGTATTAAATACTCATTGACAGACAGGGCTATACTTTTATCAGACGAAAAATACCACAATGAAAATTTAAATTTAGTCAAAGAAACCTTAGTTAAAAATGGATATCCATTAACTTTACTGAATGAAAAAATTGCCAATAGATACAAATATCTTCTAACTAATAAATATCATAACAAAAAATTAGATGGAACTATTGAGTCTAAATAATTTAAAAAAATAATTACTTTACCTTACATTATTAATTTTCAAGAACAATTTCACAGAATATTTAAAAACTCTAATTTACAAATCATTTTTACTTATGATAACACTATTCAGCAAAAAATACTTAAGTCAGTTAAAACACCGACACATAATAAATTTAAATACAACGTAGTTTATAAAATTAAATGTATACAATGCAATAGTTTATATATTGGTCAAACTTGTAGATTTTTACATACTAGAATGTTAGAACATGCCAGATCAATTAAAAATTACAACAGTAATAGTATTGCACTTGCACGACATGCTTATAAATTTAAACATAATTTTGACTTCTAAGAAGTCAAAATTTTAGAACATGAACAAAATTTAAAAAAAAGACTTTACCTTGAAATGTTTCATATCCAAAAAAATAATAACTCAATTAATTTTAGAACAGATATCGAAAATCTAAGTGATATTTACTTTAATATTATCCAACTTGCCAAATAACCGTTTACTTTAATATTGTACAACCTGCTTAATTACTGTTGACCTAATTAATTTTTGAATTTAAAAATTTTTCCCGCCTTTTAGCTATACTATCTATCTTAACCTTACATTTCTGTTACTTTTCAAATTAGTCATCATGGACTCTCCATGAAAGTTGTTGTGACATTTTGAACACATAGATTAATCTTTTACAATGAGTAAGTTTATAAAACTTTATTTTTAAAATTGATTTACATTTCAAATATAATTTTAATATCTTTTCTAATTAAGTGTTGCTTTGCTGAATATTTCTGTTTTATTTATAGAATCCTAAACAACTTGAATATAAACTTGACCTCTTAAAGGTTAAGTTTACAATTTTACACATAACGATGAATTTTAAAACAATAATCACAACATACTTATAACTGGATTTTTTCTTTAATCTCTTGGCAATTTTTAATAATTTTAAACAAGTTTCCGCCATACTGAAATTTTGATATAATTATTTTAATTATTATTATTATTATAATTATTATAATCGTAATTTCTACGAAGCATTATATAATCATGTGACGTCTTTTTTATAAAAATTGTTTTTTATAAATTCGAAATCCTCGCAACGAACTATTTAAGGTAACATCTTGATAAGGAATGAAGCTTCATTCGAAACGTTGACTTGCTGAGGAAATTAATAAATCTTCTTTTTCAAAGGAATTTTTGAAACTGAACTTTTGATTTCCTTCTTTTAACATCTTAATAAATATCAGAAAGGCCATCAACTACTCAATCAACAATTTTATACTGGTAACAACAAAAATACATTTTAAAATTACTATACACTGGCCCTAAAACATATTTCATCAAAATGAATATACATGGATATTATGAGGAATTGAGACGCACTTATGGTCCTAACTTTATAGAGTATATCAAGGAATGGAAAAACTCGATATTACATTGGAAAGAAGAAAGATGCAGAGGAATTTCTTATTTAATTGTAAATCAAGTAATGTCTCCACAACACATTTTGAATACCTGTTATGTTAATGTTAGATGCTTTTCAAGGAATGTTCAGACTAAATTGGAAAAATCAATACAACTTTTTAGCAAAAAAATTTTAGAACATGAAATCACAGATATTATACAGGAAATTCAATATATACAAAAACAAATTTCTATTCTGAGAAGTAAAATTATTAATATTTCAACAATTGATTTTTTTACACAATTATACAATAAGCAGTTATCAACTTTCAACAAAATTTCTCACAATTCTTTTAATATGATCAACAATAAATTAGAAAACCTTAAAATTACACAATTACCTAAATTCATTACTGATAAAGAAAATTGGGTTGTGAATATTTCAAATAAGCAGATCCCAAACAATGTCTTAGAAATTCTTAGTCTTGGTGGGAAATTTAATTACGTTCATACTAAAAAAACTTTACCTATTAATAAGATTGTCACAAACATTGAATATAATTTGCATAATATCCCAACTACTGAAAGAAATAAAATAAGAAGTGATGTTTCATATTGGTTACAAAATTTAGCTTTCAATATTAATATTTATAGTATTGGAAGTCTTAATCTAACAACAAAAATTTTACAGACAGAAAACTTTATCTGCATCTTATAATTTTAAATGCAGACAAAAGTAATAAAACAGTTATTATGAATAAAATTGACTATAATAGTAAAATATTCAATCTTTTATCAGACAATTCTACATATATTAAATTAGATAAAGACCCTACTAATGATATTAATTTAGAATTAAAATCAACTTTATTATTACGGAAAAGTAAAAAAATTATAAATGATAACACCTTCAAATTTTTGCACTCAAACACATGCATAGCCCCTAAATTCTATGGTACCATAATAATAAATATTACCGAGTTATATTTTAGTGTTATTTAAAAAATTTCATTTCATTAGTTTAATTATGTATAGTATCAATACTAATACCGGTAAAAAAACATGGATTTCATATTGTTTCTTTAATATTTGCACTTTTCCCTTTTTACTATATTTGAATTTACCGCAACATTCTTTGTAATCAACCTAAGTAAATATGGCGGCTCAGCCTTCAATTGGGCACACGACTTTGCGGTCTTTTCCATTGGCATTGTGCATCTAGTGTATTATAGAGATCAGTGGTCACCAGCCGTATGCATCAGCCCGTATTTCACGATTCAAACTTGACCCCCTTGGTGTCCTAAGTTGAATTCCTAAGTTAGTTTGCAGATTCGTCACACGCGGCGCTAACAGTTCCATCACTCCCTTAAAATGCACAGTAACATACGAAGAATTTAATAAAAAAATTTTAAAAATATATTATTCAATGCCATAAACAAATAAAAGAGATCAGACTTTAAATACCCTAGCGAACTGGCTGAACGGTAGATTTATGCTGTAGCGTAAAGCTATCGTAAAGTAGCATTATAACTCATGAATGAGGCAAAATAAACATTCAAAATGTTTTTATCCTTATTCTACGTTAAAAATAACGCTAAATGGTAATTAAAATATGCAATAATTTGATTTATTTACGCTAAAAATTAAAAAACATAATACCTGTCATTGAAGACAGTGCAGTGGTTCATCACTTTCCAAGTCTTCACCGTCAGGATTGACTATTTGTTTGAGTGAGATGAAAGTATAGTTGTGTCTAACTCCAACCAATGGTCAACTTTAACGGTTGGGACGTTCCACAAAAGGTGAACCACTGCACTGCCTTCAATGACAGGTATTATGTTTTTTTAATTTTAAGCGTAAATAAATAAAATTATTGCATATTTCGATTACCAGTTAACGTTATTTTTAACGTAGAGTAAGGATAAAATCATTTTGAATGTTTATTTTACCTCATTCATGAGTTGTGATGCTACTTTACGATAGCTTTACGATAGCTTGACGCTACAGCGTAAAGCTACCGTTCAGCCAGTTCGCCAGGGTAATAATAATATTTGAATATTTTGAATTAAATTTTCCCCTTTTTATTCATATTTATCTCGTACAAAAACTATTTTGAAACATTCAGCTAATATTAGAATTTAAATATTAATATCTCTTTTATTCCTTTTTGGCATTGAATAATAACTTTTTTTAAATTTTCATATTTAATTGTCTACATATCACTGCATTTATATTATTTTTTTGAGGTAAAATTAAGTTGAAAAATGTGAAAAAAAATGAAAAATTCTGAACAAGGAACGAAGTTGATAAGAGTTGTAATTAGTTGGAAATCATTATGAATAATTAAAGAAAATAGAATATAAAATAAGGTGAATATAATTTTTTTTTAAATAGTTAACTAACATTAATAATAACAGTATAATAAGAACAATTAAATTTTTTTTCATTTTCAAATCCAAAAGTAGTCTATCTACGTCCATTTTCATCCTCTCTAACATTCACAAAATTTTGGAAACAACATTTTATGTACTTTGGACCCAAACAAGTAGAAACTGGACCAAATTATTCATATAAACTTGTTACTCTTCTCAAGTATCACATGCCCTTAAAGCTCATAATTTTAGTAATAGATCAAACAAATTACATTTCTAGAAATCACGTCAGAGGTAATGAAATTTCGCGTATAGTCACCTAAAAACGAAGTGTTTTTGTGCATCATTGACAAAAATAATGCAGAAAAAGTCCAAATTTCATAGTTTTAACCATTTCTAATAACACCTAAAGCAATAAACTTTTCAAAATTTTTGTTCATCTATCACAAAGGTAGATTTACGGAAAATATCCGACGTATATGAAAGAAACTGTAATCATTTTTACCTGGATGCTGTGAAAGTTTAAATTTAGGAAACAAAGTTGTAAAAGTTCATATTCGTGAAATCATTCATAAAAAAAATATAAAAATACTTTTAATCTATTTCTAATTTACATATTTTCTATTTTGTTTCTAATAATTAATTTTCACAATTTGTAGGATCCGCTTTTTAGGTATGAAAATACTTTGAATTTTTACAACTTTTTGTTTCCCTAAATTTCAACTTTCACATTTCGTCAATGTTAGAGACGATAGAAACGGTATGTTAGTTAACTATTTTAAAAATATAAATTAATATTCTCCTTTTTTATATTCTATTTTTTTTAATTATTCATAATGATTTCCAACTAATTACAACTCTCATCAACTTCGTTCCTTGTTCAGAATTTTTCATTTTTTTTCCATTTTTCAACTTAATTTTACCTCAAAAAAATAATACAAATGCAGTGATATGTAGACAATTAAATATAAAAATTTAAAAAAAGTTATTATTCAATGCCAAAAAGAAATAAAAGAGATATTAATATTTAAATTCTAATATCGGCTGAATGTTTCAAAATAGTTTTTGTACGAGATAAACATGAATAAAAAGGGGAAAATTTAATTCAAAATATTCAAATAATATTATTATTTAAAGTCTGATCTCTTTTATTTTTATGGCATTGAATAATATATTTAAAAATTTTTTTTATTAAATTCTTCGTAAGGTTGGAGCACGGCGCTCAAATTTGAAAATCAAGACTTTAATTTTTTCGCTTCTATAACATTTTTTATTTGATTAAACATCACAAGACTATACTTTGTTTGAATAAGCATTATATTTATTGACAGTACAATTTAACAATTCAAAGATAAAAAAAAACTTTGATTTACGGGGATAAAAGTGTAAACATTGGGCGTGAGTGATTAATGATACGAATTTTTACATTCTCATCATGGATGAGAAGGTATTGGTTTTATGTGAAAAATGACTTTCGAAATTTTCATCAAATCTTTACGTTTTGAGACCCCCTGAGTCAGAAAAAAGGGTTTTTACGAAAGTGTCTGTCTGTCTGTTGGTCGTGTGCGGCATAACTCTCGATAGAATTATCAGATTTAATTGAGCTTTGGTACACTTTATCAGAGCCGAAAAAGTAAGGGCAACTTCGTTAACCAGCCACATCCAATCAAACTTGAGTGGTTGAGCACTACTTTTGTGTTTTTGAAAATAATTTTTTGAAAAAATCAAAAATTTTAATACTGGTTTTTGATAGTGCTCATAAATCTCTACAAATTATCCCGATAACATTTTCTGATTAAATCAAAATTAGAAATGTTACAGCATATTAAAACTTGAAAAAAGTCAATATCAAAATTTCATTTTCCAGTTAAATTATACGAGATACAAAAAAACGTTATGGTACAATATTATTTTCTACATAAAGTCCTACAAATTTGAATTGTAACATTTTTTCATAAGATGCATATTTTTCTTTTTAATTAAAAAAAAAAATATTGAAAATCTAAAATTCAATTTTTTAACAATAATATTCGAAATACGAAAAAAACGTAACAATATAAAGTTGTTCGTTTCAAAAAGATCTGCAAATTTTGTCTGACGCAGTTTCTGATAAAACAAATATTTTTCGTTTCAATTCCAAAAAATACGATTAAAATTCAAAAATTCCATTTTTTAGACAAAATATGTGAGATACAAAAAAAACGTTTAGATAAAAAATTGTTTGCCTAAATGAGGTCTACAAATTCTCATTAAGACATTTCGGGACAGGAGGTATATTTTATGTTTTGATTTTTAATATTAAAAAAATTCGATTTTTTTCCCCAAAATATGTGAGATACGAAATAAGCGTTGTTCTGCAAACTCGTTTCCTTAAATAAAGTCTACGACTGTTTTTTCTTTTTGAAAGATTTGGAAGAAAATAAATTATTTTAATCATGTAATTTATTAAAAAGTTACTGAAATGTATACAGAAAATCGAGCGCGAAGCGCGAGCGCCATGATGAGAATGTGTTCCTTAAGGCTGATAGAGCCTTAAGTAAATTGAATTTCCTGTTTCACTTAAAGTGAAAAAGAAATTTTAGTGAATTTGAGAAAATGAGTAATTTACATCATCTTTAATATTATAAAATTGGTTTGAACTCCAGTATCAAATTATAATAAATAAACTTGAATGTATGTGAAGAGCACAAGAACGAGCGCGAAGCGCGACCTTCGAAAATTCCGGAGCGCGAAGCGCGACGATCAAATCGCGCGCCCTAGGCGCGCTCAAACTTACGAGCGAAGCGAGCTGCGCGCGATGAGAATGAGAATGTTTTTCTCAATTTTGCTTGTTTTTTCAAAGACACAAATTCTTTACGTAATGTTTGATGCAACTGAAGAGTATATTGTCTCAGTCTTAGTCTAATTTAATAGTATAAAGCATAAGATAGAATTTCAGACGCATGTTCTAAGCAAAGAAAAGTGAATTTATAAGATGAAAAAACTTCTTCCATAACGAAGTCAAACACATGTACAGATGTGACGTGCTTAGCAAAGCAATTTTCTGTGAAACTAATAAGATCAAAAAATTTGAAATTACTATACACTAGTCCTCCTTTTGATTTCATATTGACCAATTTAGCGATGGATTTCGTTGAACTTGTAGTCGTTAATGCGTTGCGACATGTTTCACAGCCACTGTATTTTTTCAAAATCTGTCTACATAAATATCCTATAAAACAATAGATATAAGAGCATTAATATTGAAAATTACAATTTGGGATCTATTCTCAATTGTATTGGCGGACATAAAAATTTTTATACATTGTAAACATTAACATAAACTACATAACAAATTTGACCTCAAATGTTTGTGGAAGATGATGAATAGACTATACTTTGCTGAAACATGTAATTTGCTATAAATTAACTACTGTTGCAGTAAGACTAAGAGCACAGACTTAACAAAAAGCTTAATATGTACATAAACAATATTTATGTAAGAGCTAGGTTATTTTAGTTATAGTTCCGTTCATGTTAGTCACATTTGACTCTAAATATTAGTAATTACATTATTTTTAAAGCGTTAAATTTTCGAAGCATAATAAAACCTTTGTGACACATAACAGTTTAAGCATGATAAAAATGTTCAATGTTTAAAAAAATTAGACCTGTTGCAAAATACACTACGCAATTGATGGTTTCAGGTTTTGAGTAGTCGTGATCTTCCAAAATATCGTCAATGTCCCAATCTTCTTTAATTATAACTTCATCTAATTTTCTTTTTAGACTCAACTTGAGCTGTATAATCAAGTGAGTCTTTATCACGTAACGCCTTCAAATCAGCCAAGGTATAATTAGATTTTTTGGACTGTTTTCGTTTGTCACCGAGCAATTTCCATACATAGGAGGTTTTAAAATACTGTATACTCATAGTATCTTATATAGCGAGAGGAAAGTAGAACACGATGGATGATCATTACAACCAGCAGCTTGCCGTGCAGTTCCAAAGAATTTCTGTAGATATTAGTATAAATGATGCGATCAATTAAAAATAATTGGTCACGTAAAAAGTTCGTAGTGAACTTAAAAAAACCTAATTGTAACGAGTTATTATTTTATGTGTTGACAAGTTACCCACTTCCAAATTGTCCTGATTTACTCTGCCAGTCAATAAATACATGAAGTCATAATTTTCTATCATGTAACCACAAAGACCTAAGGTAGAATGGAGAGAAAGTCTTAAATTTTCAGCTGTGACCTCTGTTAGAAACTCATCTTCAGATATTTTCTTTTCTCGAAAATTCTTTTCCCATTCATTCAACCAGTCTATAGAAGTCTGTATAACCTGCCATAATAATCAAAGTAAGTTCAGCAAATGTTTTACACCAATAAAATTGAAAAAAGTTTCAAACACAATTTTTTTTCATTGCAAGACCGAATACTATACCTTATAGTCTTTGTTATTTGGAGTGAGTCCTTGATTGGGAGTTTTCCTATTCATAGCGTCAAATATACTATCAATTTTTAAGGTAAAATTTACAGTTGCTTCGCAGCCTTCAAAGTCAGGAATATTTTGAGAGTTGTAAAAAGTAAATGCATCTGCAACAGATTTACTAAAAACCTAAAAAAAATTTATTCGTATAAGATTTTGTTTACGTCAATGTTATGTTTAATTATTTTTTAAGGTCAATTTACAAAGTTGCAAGAAATATTATTTAAAAATTTTTTTTAACAATATATGAATTATGAAATAAAAAATGATTCGACTCTTTGCCATATCTTATCAAAAACTCACTTGTGTAGCTAAAAATACGCGCATTTTAGCCGCCGAATCAAGCTGCACGTATCTTTTAGTTATCTTCGGAGCTACTCTATCAAAAGCTGGTAGCTTTATATCAGTCATATATAGGTACTCTATAAATTTCCAATCAACGTAATCTTCATTCAGACCAAGCTGCAAATTATTAAATAATTTCAATCGTGAATTATTACTCAAAATTTCGTATACTTTTAAACTTATAAACGATTTCTTATATTTTTTATATTATGCGGGACGTCAGAAAAAACAAATACTTTTCTAGTGTCATCATTGGGATGTACAAACCAGTTTTTAGTATTTTTTAGTTTTCCATTTACGCCAAGCTCCGTATTCATTTTTTTGTTGGTCGAAGCTCCATCCGAAATTATGGCATTAATTTTGTCTCCACAATCTTCAAGAAAAATAATTCCTTTGACGACAATTTTAGCTAATTCTTCACCTTTTTACCCATTAGAAGCAAAAACTGCCACGCTTTGTGTATACGATGATGCCAATGGCTGGAACATTAATACTAAGCCGTGGGTAGCTTGATCGTTTATATTTTCTGCTTTGGGACCATCATCACCAAAATCAGTTAAACCACTGAACGTAAGATTTTTTGAGGAAACTGTAACTCACTTACGCAAATTTATTTCATCAAGAACAAGTACTCCGTGTTTCTCCATAGGCTTTTTCGATTGCACATGTTTTTTAAACAAAGTTTGAAATTTTTTATCAAAACCATACTTTGTATCTATTAAAGAGAAATATCGTCTAACAGTTCTCATATATGGTAAAGGTATGATATTATTCCTCCGTAAAAACTCATAAGTAGAAGGGGACCTTATGTTCAATAGCATACACATCATCAACCATTCTTCAGAGTATCTTTGACCTTTGGGCTTTCTCTTAGAACAATTTAGAATTTCTTTCATTGTCATCTTCTGCGTGTCGTTAATTTTATGCAATTTACAAATCCTATCAAAAGTTTCCTCTTTCATTGCAGAAATTCTATCGTGACATTTCTGAAGTGCTTCATTCAAAACTTTGACTTCTTTTTGTGTTCTTCTTCTTAATCTTTTTTCTCGTGCTAACTGTTTCTTTATAATAAAAACACCATTTCTATCAGCAAATTTGGATTTAATATTAATTTTCTGTTTTTTACTATTTTCTGTCGAGTAAAATTTATTCTGGATTGATTTTCTAGATCTCTGACAAGAAGTGCATCGTTTACTTTTACTTAGTAAAGTACATTTTTTGTCTCGCCACATTCCACGTGTATTTTTCAACGATTCGGAACTGAATAAAAATGTTTTGTCAAGAGCACCGATACCTTCACTTACGCGCATTTTTTGAAATCTTATCAATGTAGGAATTAAAATTGATCCTTTATTAATTTGAGATGGCATCTCAGGAAAATCGACTACAGTGCCATGAACATAGTACGTTAAGTTATGGCTAAAACGATCTATTTTAATGTTCTTTTGTAAAATGTCAACTTTTTTATTATTTATGGTTTGCGAAATCACGTAAGTGAATATGATGTGATTGTCAGTGTTAGCTGAAACTCCCCATTGCGGAGGTAAGGTCAATGCTTCATCTGAATCAAAAACTAGATTATATCATATAAATTAGGAATCACAATAATTTTTACAAAATTTTTTACAAAACAGTGAAAAAACACTTTCTAAAGAGTCACAAAACAAATTTTACCTTAAAATTGAAGTCTTTACATTTAAAACATTTAGTCAATTATTAAAATCTAATTTAATTAGTCACATTGTTACGTCCCGAAGTGAAATATTAAACTAACTATTCGTAATTTTGTTTCCTTATTTATAAGACGGAGGACACTAATATTAATAAACTAACACTAACTTAAACTCGTATATTATACAAATGAGTATTCATACGTTAAATAATAATTTCAAATAAGAATAGTATTCATAATTTCAAACTCTTCAAAAGTGGAAAGTAGTTAGAATTTAACGTATAAATATCATCTTTTTTATTTATGCTATTTTTTGACATTTAATATGAATCATTTCTGATATGTCTCTTTTTATAAATAATTTCGGAATCCACTACAGTAGTCTTATTCCGATCAAATTCATGTTTAAAATTAATTTGATGCTGACAAACAACTGATTCGTCATTTTTATTATTAATGTGTTCCTTTATACGTGTCTTTAAAGTTCTTTTTGTTTCACCAATATAACACGCTTCACAATCTTTGCAACGGATTTTATAAACAACATTAGTTCTATCCATTAGTTTGGTGCTGTCTTTACCTAATTTGATGACAGAGCTCAAATTTTTATTGACAATTGGGATAGTTGAAATATTGAATACTTTCAAACTTGAAGATAATTTTTTAAAAATTCTTTCAACAAAGGGCAAGCAAATAGTAGTATTGAAATTATGAGCAAAGTACTTATTTTTATTACTGATGCTTTCATTATGAGTAGAATTAAAAGAAGATCTAATTTTTTCCAGACGGATTTTAATATTCTGCTCAATAAAATTTGAAGGATAATTATTATGTTTTAAAATCTGAAAAACTTTACACAAATTCTCATGATGAAATTCATGATGAGATAATAAAATTGCTCTGTCAACAAGGTTAAAAACAATATTTTTCTTTTGTTGAGTTGGATGATTTGAAGAATAATTAATAACTCTGTCAGACGATGTTTGTTTACGAAACCAATTAGTGATAATCATATTATTATTTCTAATTAAGGTCATATCTAAAAAATTTATTCTTTCATCTTGTTCTAACTCAAAGGTAAATTGTAAATTGGAATCATAAGAATTAAAGGTATTAATCACTGAATCAATATGTTTCTTACGGACACATAGAATAATATCGTCGACATATCTATAATAAAATACAGGAATACAATTAAAATCCTTATTTAAAACGGATAAACAATAGTTTTCCAAATCATCCATAACTATGTCAGCAAAAAACGGAGAGATAGGAGACCCCATTGGTGTCCCAGAAATTTGCTTGTAGAACTTATCATTAAATACGAAGAAGGTATTGTCAAACAAAAATCTAACAGAATCACGAATGTCATCAAACGGGATTTTACAATTCTCATTAATGCAAAAAAATCTTCTATCTAAACTGTCTAAAACTAAGTTACAAGAAACATTAGTAAAAAGAGAATTCACATCGAGAGAAACAATTACAATTTACCTTTGAGTTAGAACAAGATGAAAGAATAAATTTTTTAGATATGACCTTAAATTAAATAAGGATTTTAATTGTATTCCTGTATTTTATTATAGATATGTCGACGATATTATTCTATGTGTCCGTAAGAAACATATTGATTCAGTGATTAATACCTTTAATTCTTATGATTCCAATTTACAATTTACCTTTGAGTTAGAACAAGATGAAAGAATAAATTTTTTAGATATGACCTTAATTAGAAATAATAATATGATTATCACTAATTGGTTTCGTAAACAAACATCGTCTGACAGAGTTATTAATTATTCTTCAAATCATCCAACTCAACAAAAGAAAAATATTGTTTTTAACCTTGTTGACAGAGCAATTTTATTATCTCATCATGAATTTCATCATGAGAATTTGTGTAAAGTTTTTCAGATTTTAAAACATAATAATTATCCTTCAAATTTTATTGAGCAGAATATTAAAATCCGTCTGGAAAAAATTAGATCTTCTTTTAATTCTACTCATAATGAAAGCATCAGTAATAAAAATAAGTACTTTGCTCATAATTTCAATACTACTATTTGCTTGCCCTTTGTTGAAAGAATTTTTAAAAAATTATCTTCAAGTTTGAAAGTATTCAATATTTCAACTATCCCAATTGTCAATAAAAATTTGAGCTCTGTCATCAAATTAGGTAAAGACAGCACCAAACTAATGGATAGAACTAATGTTGTTTATAAAATCCGTTGCAAAGATTGTGAAGCGTGTTATATTGGTGAAACAAAAAGAACTTTAAAGACACGTATAAAGGAACACATTAATAATAAAAATGACGAATCAGTTGTTTGTCAGCATCAAATTAATTTTAAACATGAATTTGATCGGAATAAGACTACTGTAGTGGATTCCGAAATTATTTATAAAAAGAGACATATCAGAAATGATTCATATTAAATGTCAAAAAATAGCATAAATAAAAAAGATGATATTTATACGTTAAATTCTAACTACTTTCCACTTTTGAAGAGTTTGAAATTATGAATACTATTCTTATTTGAAATTATTATTTAACGTATGAATACTCATTTGTATAATATACGAGTTTAAGTTAGTGTTAGTTTATTAATATTAGTGTCCTCCGTCTTATAAATAAGGAAACAAAATTACGAATAGTTAGTTTAATATTTCACTTCGGGACGTAACAATGTGACTAATTAAATTAGATTTTAATAATTGACTAAATGTTTTAAATGTAAAGACTTCAATTTTAAGGTAAAATTTGTTTTGTGACTCTTTAGAAAGTGTTTTTTCACTGTTTTGTAAAAAATTTTGTAAAAATTATTGTGATTCCTAATTTATATGAACTTTATCATTCAAATATAGCCTGATGAGGTTGGCGAACCAAGCCAACGAAACGTCGCTCATGACAAATTATGGTTGAGTGTTTCAATTATTTTTTCTAACCCACACCTTGATCGACTTATATATATACATCTACTATATACACATCATGGAGGGTGATAATTCTACAATATTCTAAGCCAATCGTAGTTGAAACATTGTATTGATTACCAGAATGATTTGAATATTTCATTGATGCATAAACATTACCAGTAGTCTCAATGCAAATTTGACTAGGTATGGCAGAATTGATATCACATTGATCACTATTTGCCTCATTGAAACTATTTGTACGCTCTGCACCTGTAATAATTTCTGCAATAAATCAGTTTCCTCGTATAAAGTATATTTACATTTATTCAAATTGTAGAGCAGTTCCCCTGTTGCCCATTATACTGTGATATACATTATTAATATACGTCTGTACCATTAATATGCACACTAGAATCATTAGAGCTTGCCAATTCCAAATCAATGGCAACATTATTTATATCAATATCCATCTCCACTAAAATGAATAAAACACCAGTATATCTTATTTATCCTTTCATTCAAAACTGATTTTGAAAATTAATATTAATTTACCAGACTCTTCTTGATAAAAGTTACCACTAATATTATTTAAGAAAATTTCCCCTCCAACGCATTTGTCCAATTTTTTATCTTTTTTACAATCAATGGTAGAGCATTGAATACCATTTACTTCCAAATCTCTTGATAAATGTACTTTGTCTTCAATGAAAATTGATGGAACAGTTTCATCTTTCAAATAATGTCTCTTAAATGGTACCTTGAAAAAAATATATGAAATAATTTCAAAGATCCAATATCCTTCAAGTTCTTAAAAATATTTGTTTATATATGATATATCAGGTGTTCTATACTCACATTCAATATTTCATTTCTAAATTTGTCATACTTCTTTAGACTGCTTTTTATGTCACATTTTTTGAAATGTTTTTCACAAACTACCTGCCCAGGTTTTAATTCTAATAACGTAGGTATCACACTACGAATAGCTTCTTCCCATTCTTTTCTGCGCTTTTCATCCTTTGGAACTTTGAATACAGAAACTGAATTCTTGTCTAATTTGTGGAGTTTGCACATGAATTCATAAATACAATGAATATCATTTTCACAAAATTTTTATCTAAACAGTATGATTAC
Organism: Diplolepis rosae; assembly: GCA_030998225.1. Taxonomy (NCBI): domain Eukaryota; kingdom Metazoa; phylum Arthropoda; class Insecta; order Hymenoptera; family Diplolepididae; genus Diplolepis; species Diplolepis rosae. Next base: position 1,120,890 of record JAPYXD010000713.1, on the reverse strand, counting down.
AGTAAACAGCTTTGCCGCGCCGGTAGTAGCAGTGCTCGAATCCCGGAATAGGCTAGATTTACTTTGTTACGAGCCGCCGAACGTCCAACTTACGCGACGCGTGTAATTGGTGGATTCTTGCTCGGTGTTAAACTTTAAAAAGAACCAGGAAAATACGAATTTGGAGAATAATTAAAACACAAAGCTCGGGTAAAATTGATATTTAATGAATTTAGTTTATATATTAACGTTTGTAAATATAAACGTTAAGTCTGGACTTCGACAAAGTAAAACTGAACAAGAGGGGTCCACGTTAGAAAATTACCAAGATCGAGTTACGTCAAAAGTCCGGTACATTCTAACTTTCTTTCCCTCCACAAAACTCACGCATCCCCTTTCACAACTCTCCCCCACGCATCCCCTCTCTCTCAATTTCACACGCTGGCCCTCGCTAGGCCCAGCCAACTTCCCGGAGAAGCTCGACCAGGGAAAACCGAGTCCGGAGAAGCCCGATTCGGAAAACCCCAGTCCCAGCCTCTCTCCTCTCAGCTGCAAGCTTTTTATGGTGCTTGCAGTGAAAGCGCAAGAGAAGGCAGTAAAACAGTAAATCTTAAAGGATTACTTTTTACTCCCTTCTGGCGACCAGACATGCTATTTTAAATATTTTTAGGTGTACGTGACTAACTGGTTCCTATACCTATTTAGCTGACCATTCCATTTAGTTTTTGCCTATCTAAAATAAAAATAAATATTACCTTTATAAATCCCTAGTTCTATCCTAACTTAATTTATTCAATCCTACCGTCCAGACTTAACCTTTCCTTATCCTTAAAACTAGTATACATAGAAATGATATATAACTTACAGAGAAATCTTAAAACTAATTTACAATTTACAATTTACAATACTTTCTAAAGCCGAACCAAATGTTCTACGGCTGCGAAAATACAATTATGAAGCTTATATTTAAATCTATTATTTATAACTAATATCTATAGGTAGAAAGTTTCTACGATTCTCCCAAGGCCTTTTTTCATGATTTTCAGCTCCTTTCCGTGGGAAACTCATTTCTTTAGATAAGAGATGAATTTCCTTAATTTAAACATATTTTTATTTACTACGAAATTGATAATCCCGCGAGTTTAATTCGATAGGTCGGTTACATAATCGACTTCGAGCGAGACTTTATAGTCGCTCGTTACACCTCCGCCCTTATAAAAAGATTTTTCGTCAGAAAATATCTTGCCGTACCCTAATTATTTATTTATTTATTTATTTTTTCAAATTTATCTTTACTTTATTTATTATTTTATTCATCTATCTTCATTCCAGCAAAGTCTGTCAAACGGAAAAAAGAAGTATTGAGTTTTGAAATTCGCGCCTATTAATCGATACGTTCGATATAACTTGACGCATTCGATATAATTCGATAGACAACGATTTCGATTAAGCAGACGTCGTACCGTACTACGTGACAATCCTGCATGGTTTCGTGTGACAGGTGTCAACATTAAAGTTGCTAAAATAAAAGCGAAAGGTGACAGAATGTGACGTTTGAGGACAAATAAAGAAGTGTCAATTATATGGATTTACGAATCATATTTCGTCTAATTGTGGTTAATAATGCTGGGATACTGCAATGTACACTACTCAATGGTAAGTCTAACCTACAAGATTTATTTATCCCTACTTATTTTGTTTATATTTGTAGTGAATGTATGTTTTGAGCGAGGCCTAGTCGCTCAACTCTCACCCCCCTCCTATTCAGAAATTTGAACAAAATGTATATCTCGAAAATTAAAATAATAAAACTAAATAAATATATACATATATGTGCCAAGATAAATGAATTTGTTTTATATTTACAAGATAATTTTCTATCCCATTCTAGTTTAATTTCGCTTTTTAGGGTAAATTGCATTGCAGTTCAGGATAATTTGTGTTTGTGAGCATTTATTGTGAATCCGGAAAAATTTTAAGTGTTTGTGGTCGCAGGCGGTTCATGTGCACGATTCTGGTTCTTTGTTTACCTAAATCCAATTCGACATTGTTGTCGTTGAAGATTTGTATTATTTTATATGGACCCGAATATTCGCGATCTAGCTTAGAGGATTTTGTATTATTTTGGAGGTAAACAGGGTCTCCTATTGCGTAAGTTTGAGCATTTAATTTTTTATCATAATATTTCTTAGAGCGTTCTTTCGCGGCACGGAGTCGTTCTCTAGCTTCTTCTTGGGTTTTCACTAACTTTTCCGCTAGTGTTTTAAGGTATAAGTTGTATGTTAATGGCAGCTGAGTTTTCGCAAATTCTGATGGGATTCGCGCTGTTTTACCGAATATTAATTCGTGTTGGGTGAATCCTGTACCCTCGTGTTTAGAAGTATTATACGAAAAGAGTGCAAAACGAAGCCATCTGTCACAATTATTTTTTTCACAATAGTTCTTAAGATATTGTATTAAAACATGATGACTTCTTTCCAGGGACCCTAATGCTTGAGGGTGAAATGCTGTGGATCTGAGGTGCTTTATACGAAATATTTTACAAAAGGTGGCCATAACTTGGCTAGTAAAGTCGCTACCCTGATCAGTGTGAATTACACGAGGACATCCGAAGCGAGTGATGAAATGTTCAGCGAAGGCTGAGGCGATTGCTGTGGATTCGGTAATACGTAAGGGTATAGCATCTGAGTATTTAGTTAAATTGTCTTGAATGGTTAAAATATATTTATTACCATATTCTGTTTGAGGTAAGGGGCCTACTGCATCCACTTCTATTTTTTCAAACGCCTCTGAAGGAGTGTCTGTAATTTGCATGGGTGCTTTAGTTTTAATTCTTACCGTTTTATTTAATTTACAAGTTTCGCATTCTCGAACGAATTTCCTAATTTGTTCGCGCATATTGGGCCAGTAGAAATTCTCGCGAATCCTATCGTAAGTTTTAGTTGACCCTTTATGGCCACCCATGACTGAACAATGGTGCTCACGAATTATGTTTTCTCGATCTGTTTCGGGTGGAGTCTCTACTTCGCCATAACAAATCGTTAATTTATAATTTGCCTGGCCGAAAAGTTTACGAAGCTCGTCTGCTATTGATGACCAGGAAATTTAGTTGAGCCCATTCCCAGTTCTAGATATACTAACAGATTCTATTTTGAGTTCATCCATCGCGTGTTTTAATGCCCATAGAGCAGCTACGATATCTACCAGGTAAGGTTTAGAATCAAAGCTTTGTTTTATTATTATATTAAAAACACAATGATTTTCATATTTAATTACGATCACGTTTCCAACTTGCAAATTTTCTGTATCTTCTTGTTGTAAATCTTCGTATTTAAGTCTGTTTTGTTTTATTAATTTCTGTCCTGTTTCAGTGGTTAACCTACAATCTGCTGGGATGAATAGCACGAGATTATCACCGCGCATAAAAAGTTTCGCCTCATAGATTTGAATACAGGAGAATTCAGAAGTGGGAGAAAATGGTTCATTAGAATTAGATACAAATTCTGCCATATTTTCGATAGTTTCTTCGTTTCTTTGGGGATTATCGAAAGTCGAGTCGTCATGAGCTACTGGAAGACAAGGGTGAGTTATTTTTCTTGCAATTTTATTTTCATTCCCTGTCAAAATTGTATAGGGGTCACACATAAAAATTTGCGTTCTTCCGACCGTTTTGCTTAGGTATTTTCGTGTAGAATCGCCAGATTCAAAGCTGCCAGAAATATTAGTATCATTTAATATAAAATAATCGTCACAGTTGATCCTGATTTCAGAGACGACCTTATCGCCATCACCACTGTCTGAATCAGACACAGGTGTGGGTAGTGCAGTCCAGCTGGTTTTCCCAGGGATAGCCCCACGACCTGCCGATTCAGATATAACTTCTTCACTTTCTACATCGTCTTCGCCGGACACAAGTGTGGGTAGTGCAGTCCAGCTGGCTTTCCCAGGGATCGCCCCACAACCTGCCGGTTCAGACATCATCAAGTCGTATAGACTTCGCCAAGTCGGATAGACTTTGCCCTCTATGTGAGTAGTGCAGTCACAACTAGCCTTGCTAGGGATCGCCTCACGACCGAGGGACATTCTTTTGGCAACAAAATTACAACCACCTTTGGACGGATCGTCCTCCTCGTGGTCAAGCCGGATGATGAGTTGATCAACCTCATCATCGCTATACTCATTAGCTGTCTCAAAGGCTTCGTCACTGGAATTAGGTTCGTTTATAGTTTCCTTGATCACCTGGCAAGGAAAATATTTATTTTTATTTTTACTCATATCATTATATTCTATATTTGTTTCAAGAAATGCATTCTCTACACGAATATCATCTTCGATGCATTCGGGTGGGTAGTGGAGAGACACAGGTGTTCGATTCAGGGGAATCAACACCTTGTGCCTTGGAGTGGAAAAGGAGTCAAGTGGATCTGATTCTTCGCTTAATTTAATATCTTCGATGATATCGTGGTAAGACTGCATTATGTTATCGCACGGGTTTCTGGAAAGAGCATCAGCATTTAAATTTGTGATTCCCTTTTTATAGATTATTTCATAATCATATTCGTTCAGGCGGTATCGCCACCGAACCAACTTTGAATTTGGGTTCTTCACGTTGTGAAGCCATACAAGGGGCCTATGATCCATTTCTAATGTAAATTTTCTTCCATATAGGTATGGTCGAAAAGTTTCGACGGAAAATAAAATTGCAAGCAACTCTTTTTCTATGGTTGCATAATTGATTTCTACGTCTGATAATGTTCTCGAGGCATAGGCAATAGGAAGATTCTTACTATCGAAGTTTTGATTAAGAACTCCGCCTATACCATAATTTGAAGCATCACAAGAAACGATAAATGGTTTGCTAAAATCTGGATATTGCAACAAAGGGTGAGTACATAGAATATCTTTTAATTTATTAAAAGATGTATGTTGACTATTAGTCCACTTGAATAAAACGTTCTTTTTTAACAGGAAGGATAGTGGCTTTGCGATTGTGGAAAAATCGGGAATGAATCTGCGATAATATCCAGCAAGTCCTAGGAATTGCTTAATATTTTTCGCGTTTTTGGGCTGAGGAAATTTTCGAACAGCTTCCACCTTTTTCGGGTCTGGTTTAACTCCTTCCTGGGTGATAACGTGGCGGAGGTAACAGACCTCTTTACGTAAGAAGAGACACTTTTCAGGTTGTAAGGTAAGATTTGCTTTATCTAAACGTTCAAGAAGAATTCTAAATTTCCTTGTATGTTCTTCCAGGGAATTGGCATAAATAACTATATCGTCCATGTAGACGAATAGTTCTACACCTTGAAGACCAGAGAGAATTTTATCCATTAATCGCTGGAAGGTGGCAGGGGCGTTTTTGAGTCCAAAGGGCATCCTATTATAATGGTACTGACCATATAAAGTTGAGAATCCAGTCTTAGCCTTTGAATTAGGATGCATTTTTATTTGGTGGAAGCCCATAGCAAGATCGAGGGTAGAAAAATATTGGGCACCACCTAATTGATCGAGAATATGCGTGATATTTGGTAAGGGATAAGCGTCTTTTACAGTTTTCTCGTTTAGTTTGCGAAAGTCTATAACCATTCGCTATCGTTTGTTACCGTCGGGGTCGGGTTTTTTTGGGAACAACCCACACTGGTGAGTTGTAGAGTGAGTCAGAATCCTCGATAAAATTGTCAGTCAACTGTTGTTTTGTTTGATTTAATATTTCTTTATTGTGTATTTCAGCGGGCCTGTACTGTTTGTGGAAGATAGGAGTTTCGTCAGTCGTATGTATCTCATGAGAAATAACGTCTGTGGAGCCTAGAACATCCCATTCAAGATAGAAGCGATGAGAAAATTCAGCTATTGGGCCTAATAGACTGCTCTTTTCTTCATCATTGAGAGTAGAGAAATCGAAGATTTTGAGCAATCTAGAGAGTCTATCCGCGACTTGCTTCTCAAGTTTATTATTGGGTTCGTCTCGTTTACTATATACATTGGGTATCGAAGTTTCTAAAATTTCAATTTCTTCGAGTTTGACAGGAGGGATAGTTATATCGATATCGCGAAGGGTTGTGTTAATAGCATAGACTTTTACTTCCCCGTTTTCAGGCCTCACTAAACTTTCCCCTATAAAAACACCTGTTCCCGCATTAATTTTTCTGAGATAACCCTCTTGTTTCGCGATTGGCAAGGTGATAAGTTTTCGCGATCTGGCAGGTAGATTGATCATGCAGGGACTCGAAGTACCTACCGACGGTAAATCGAGTGTGGTGCTTTGATTTTCAAATTTTCGCGATTGATTTTATACCCGAGGCCTGAAGGTCCAAATTTTCGCTCCGGACAGTTTCGAGAGGTGTGATTTTCCTTGCCACATGTGTAACATGTGAACTTACCTCTTGAATTTTGTGCCGACGCGCGCCTGTTTTCGATGTTGTGCACCGACTTGTATTTTTTTTGGGTTGGCTCTCTTATCCAAAGATTTCCTAAGTAATGCCTGGATGTAGAGGGCGAGGGTTCTTCGATTTCTCCATACAGCCTCTTTCTACGATAAGCTTCGCGTTCCGATTCAATTGCTAAATTTACGGCTTGCTGTAAACTTTTGTAGGGTTTTTTTGTCGCACCCGAAATTCAAGTTCTCCCCGCAAACCTAGGCAAAAACACGAAGTTACTTCGGAGTCATACTCTCGAATTTTGATGTCTGCTATATTGGCAGGGGATTGAGATTTTGCAATCTCTGACAATTTCGAGAACAACTGGATAGCTCTGGCGGCATAACTTAATATCGGTTCTCCCTGATTTTGTTTTAATTGCGATATTTCTGCCTGAATCTGGAAAAGAGTCTTGGAAGCTCCAAACGCCCTTTCGAGAGTATTCAAGAGCTCATCGAGAGATTCGAACTGCAAGTTTCTAACATACAGTTCAGCCTCTCCCTTGATTTTCGCTTTCAAGAGTCTTATCAGTAGAGGCAGATGATTTCGCGATACCCCCTCTTCAGCAAACCTACATTCCCGTGCAAATGTTTGAACAGGGATATTGTTTCCCTCAAAATTGGGAATGAGGTCAACGAGGACTTTGAGGGTTGTTATATCGCTCCACTTCAAGATTTCTGGAGATGAACCGTGAGAATAGACAGTATCCCTCCCCGGAAAATTTACCGCTAGGTTACTCGTTTCGCGCAATTTTTCCGCCTCGCGAATTTCGATCTGACGACGGATGATATCATTAAGATCGCCTAAGTTTCCTCTATTGATTTGCATCAGTGTTCGATTAAGACCTTGGGACCCTGCTCTATTATTACTGGCTATTGAATTATTAAGGTTATTAACACTCTCGAGGTCAGAATCATCAACTTCATTCGAGTTGTGGATATCGTCTATTGTTCGCAATGATTCTGTTTCATCATTCACATTTAGGAATTGATTATTATACTCTCCACTTTTCCTCAATTTTTCCATATTATATAAATATGTATATATATATTTATCTTATTTCTTTATTTCAACTAGGAAAAGGCACAATAAAAATAAAATAAAAAATTTTTAAATTTATATTACAAAATAATTTACTATATAAAGGTCTGCAAATACGAAGGGGAAAACATAGGGATGCAAAACTGTTTGCTTCAATAAGACCTACAAATTTGCCTAACGCAGCTTCTAATAACGTATTTTTTTTTTATGTTTTAAAACTTTTTGAAAGAGGGTACGATTAGAATTAAAAAATACACCCTTTTTAGAAAAAGTATGTGAGATACAAAGTAATGTTTTTAATTGGAAAAATTATTTGCTTAAATGAGGTCTACAAATTATCATCATGACATCTCTTGTCAGGATGTATGTTTCGGTTTTTAAAAGGAAAATACGATTGAAATTTAAAACTTTATCTTCTAAACAAAATGTATGACATACAAAAAATCATACAAAATCGTTTGCTTTTAATGAAGCTTACGATTGTTTTCCCTTTTGAAGCTATTTGGGAGAAAGGTAAAATATTTCAATCGTGTAGGCTATTAGAAAGTTGCAAAGATTTATTCAAAAAGTTGAGCGTGAAACATGAATGTCATGATAAGTGTGTTGCTTGAGATTGGCAGAGCCTTAAGCAAACTGAATTTCCTTTTCCTTTGAAATCAAAAGCAAATTTAGTCACTTTGAGAAAATGACTTGACCTTTAGCATTAAATTACAAGAAATAAGCTTAAATAAACAAGGGAAAATATATTTTCAACAAAATAATGTAGAATATTTAGTGAAACTGGAAAATCTGAGGAGACGTGTAAATATACATATGTAAATTTTTTAGCAATATAATATTACTTATAATCTAATCTAACCTTTTGAAGTCCTTTGTACTTAGTCCTTGTTACGCTTGCGAATCCTGAGATATAATCCAATTTTTTGTAAACAAGCACTAACAGATAACGAAAAATGACTATTTCCCTTTGAAAGGGTTTACTCCCGCACTTGTCACAAAATTGATGATAAACCAGGTCCTACATGAGTTTTCCCTCGTTGTTTCCCTCGATGATCCTCGATGTAGTCCACCGTTGATTCTCAGGAACCGGAAGATGCTCGAATCGGAGTATAAATCCTTCTATAAGCCAAAAGCCCTCAATAAAGATCGGTCCAGAAGACTTTACCAGTATCGACTATTAAATTCCATGTAAATTTATAGAATTTCTTTGATCTTGAAGTTCTGATAGGCATAATAGAATTCTTCACATTCCTCGAAGAAAACTCCAATGCATTAAGCAGCACACGAACAAATTGGCAGCACACAGGAACAAATCGAGAAACCTCCGTAGCACAGGAACAATATGAAGTAGGTTCAGCAGCACAGGAACAATTTGAAGCAGGTCAGCAGCACAGGAACAAATTTGAGAACGAATCAGCACCACAAGATAGAATTATCGACACAGGAACAAATTATATACATTAAAGTATCAATGTTAAGCACAGTCTTTAATTATATAAGTTTAAACAGTTTCTCACTCGCGAGCACGTGACCAGAAATTTTATAAAAGTTCAATGTTCATTTGTGCTTTAGCGCACTTGGTTTTGATAATTGTTCAGGGAACTATTTCACATTTCGTTTGTTTTTAGGAAAATGTCACAGAAACGAATTGCAATCTCAATTGCAGCAGTCACTTTTAACTAGCAGTTGTGAGTGAGATTCAAATATTCAAAATTTTCCAATTTTCCCGCACCAAGATCCCGGACGAGCCCCCATATATTTTACGAGCCGCGGAACGTCCAACTTACGCGACGCGTGTAATTGGTGAATTCTTGCTCGGTGTTAAACTTTAAAAAGAACCGGGAAAAAACGAATTTGGAGAATAATTAAAACACAAAGCTCGGGTAAAATTGATATTTAATGAATTTAGTTTATATATTAACGTTTGTTTGTTTGTTAGAAAATTACCAAGATCGAGTTACGTCAAAAGTCCGGTACATTCTAACTTTCTTTCCCTCCACAAAACTCACGCATCCCATTTCACAACTCTCCCCCACGCATCCCCTCTCTCTCAATTTCACACGCTGGCCCTCGCTAGGCCCAGCCCAACTTCCCGGAGAAGCTCGACCAGGGAAAACCGAGTCCGGAGAAGCCCGATTCGGAAAACCCCAGTCCCAGCCTCTATGCTCTCAGCTGCAAGCTTTTTATGGTGCTTGCAGTGAAAGCGCAAGAGAAGGCAGTAAAACAGTAAATCTTAAAGGATTACTTTTTACTCCCTTCTGGCGACCAGACATGCTATTTTAAATATTTTTAGGTGTACGTGACTAACTGGTTCCTATACCTATTTAGCTGACCATTCCATTTAGTTTTTGCCTATCTAAAATAAAAATAAATATTACCTTTATAAATCCCTAGTTCTATCCTAACTTAATTTATTCAATCCTACCGTCCAGACTTAACCTTTCCTTATCCTTAAAACTAGTATACATAGAAATGATATATAACTTACAGAGAAATCTTAAAACTAATTTACAATTTACAATTTACAATACTTTCTAAAGCCGAACCAAATGTTCTACGGCTGCGAAAATACAATTATGAAGCTTATATTTAAATCTATTATTTATAACTAATATCTACAGGTAGAAAGTTTCTACGATTCTCCCAAGGCCTTTTTTTATGATTTTCAGCTCCTTTCCGTGGGAAACTCATTTCTTTAGATAAGAGATGAATTTCCTTAATTTAAACATATTTTTATTTACTACGAAATTGATAATCCCGCGAGTTTAATTCGGTAGGTCGGTTACATAATCGACTTCGAGCGAGACTTTATAGTCGCTCGTTACAACTTCTCGATTGCAGCGCCCCAAGCAGCCAACTCGGGAACTACACGGCTTGGCCTCAAAATCGCGACACCCACGGCCAATGCGTCCAGACCTGTGTATACGACCGTGGCTGGTGGTCACACACAGCGGGAGACTGCGCAATTCGTGACGTCACCAAAAAATATAATATAAAAAAGGACACGCCGCCAAAGGTAAAACTAGTCTTGTGAACAGAATTTAAGTGCGGCATTCTCCAAAAAACTTTAAAAAGGATTCTCAGCGTGATATAATTGTACCGTGCAGTTTACCAGTGTGAAGACCCGAGAGTCATAAATTTACCGTGGTCCGTTTTACTATCCTTGAAGGGATCTTAGACTCAGTGTCAAAAAAGGTGAATAGTTGTTGTGTCCTTGTCACACCTGTGGATATTCTCTCCTTCGCAGTCACACCTGTGGGAATCGCATCGCAGTCATACCTGTGAGGAGCACTTGCAGAAACAAAAGGAAATCATAAAGGTACCGAACTCTTCTCTCTCTCTTTATTTTCTGTCTCTTTTCTTACTGTATCAACCAGCCTGTGCCTACATTGTACAATAATTGTATCAACGGATATGTAATCGAGTAATTATTTTAATAAATTCAATTTGTATTATTTTGATAATCTTTGTGTCTTTCATTGACTTATCCTTATCCCCAAGCGAGGATCATTCGATCCTAACTTAAAACGAGGAACCTTTGAAGGTCTTTACAAAATAGGATTTTAAGAACCGACGTAACATCGACATGACATGAACATAGAGTTTACGTCGTGCGCGCGCATGTATTGCCAACTGCAGAACTTTTATCGCGTTCGCAATCCCGTTGCGGGAATAACGGAATAAAAGTTCTGCAGTTGGCAGTAAATGCGCGCGCACGACGTAAACTCTATGTTCATGTCATGTCGATGTTACGTCAGTTCTTAAAATCCTATTCTGTAAAGACCTTGATCAAAGTAAGTATTTACGCAATTGTGACGTAACAGTTCTTAGCCATAATAATGCGAGGTCAGAGAACGGTCAGGGTATTCTATGACCGTTCTCTCAACCGGGTCCGCTTGGGCCTATCTCGGCCTCCCCTCCTTCCCGTCCTTTAGTGAGCGCCACGGTTGCACTATTTGGAGAAGTGAACTTGAAAAAATAGTTATAAATTTTTGCTTTTTTTTTTATAAATAGCTACTTTATATGAAAACACAAAACACCATAAAATTAATGACTTTTTATGAAGTCAACTTTAAATTTTTTTTATAGAGTCCGGTCTTTTTATGAAATGCGATTTTTTATAAAAAAACGAATCCTCATAGAAATACTGACTTTTCATAAAGTCAACTATACAAAAATTTTATAAGGTTTAGTCTTTTAATAAAAAAAAGTTCTTTATAAAAGTAGAAAACTTTATAAAACTTTCATAAGGTTTACTATATACAAAATTGGTACATTTATTCAGTTTTCAAAAAACTACATTATTAATACTCATAATGTATACATTTTTTTATAATGTTGACTTTATAAAAAAACACATGCTTTTATTAAGTCAATCTTTAAAAAAAACTAGACACAAACTTTGAAAATATTCTAAACAGTTTATATAAAGTAATTTTATAAAATCTTTATAAAAATACCAATTTTCGATAAAGTCAACTATATACAAATTTTACAAAGTTGAAAGTATTAATAAAGAATTGTACCCTTATAAAAAGACAAAACTTTATAAAAGTCAGTGATTTTATAAAGTTTTGTTTAAAATTTATTATTCTTAATAACGTTTCGATAAATAAATGTCATCCTCTTCAGATCGTCATAATTATTCGAATTGAAAATTACTTACTCTATATAAAATAAAAACGAATTTGTAAAAATGTTAAATTTAATGAATACATAAAGTTAATCAATAAATAAATATTTTTTCAAAATTACCTGTCATTACAACATAACACTTGAAACGGCCACGTCGACCCATCCACGCCAGCATATAGGCTACCAGCGCTACATGCACCCCGCGGGATAGCAGGTCTACAGGGGCAGCGACTCGAACAGTCACCGCTAGGCTCGCAGCGCGAGCTTGCTCACTGTAGACTCGAAACCGCGAGGCTATAACCTAGCTTGCGCAATCATCAGCGGTATCTGCAGTTGGGACTCATGTCCCAGCAGCAGCACCTACGGAAGTAGCCAAAGGGTCACCGTGGAGCAGCAGCAGACTGGTTAAATATTTTACATTACGAAGAACACTAGGTACGCTGCCCAGGCTCTAGTGCAACTTCACAATTTAAATTATACTTGTTTTCTGGGTACGCCACCCAGGCTCCAGAAGACAAGTGTCGATTGTGGGTACGCTATCCAGGCTCCACGATAAAAACCTTTGTGCCCCACCCGCTCTCTGGTCCGCTGCCCAGGCGCAGAGACGGTTCTCCTCCATCCTAAAAGAGAGATGTACGCTGCCCAGGCTGTCTCTCTTCCCTCTATGGTGTACGCTGCCTAGGCTGCCATCTTGATCACTCCCTTTCCACGGTGTACGCCTATGACTGGCTGCCGTGACAAGTACCTTTAAGTTGTCTCTGATTGGTGCACGCCGCCCAGGCTGCCAATCACCATCTCTTTTCAACGCTTGCGCACGCCGTCTTGGCGGCCAAGTGAATTTAGTTATTTAAATCTACGGGTACATTGTTTTTTGGGGTTACCCCATTTAGCGAGAGCAGCGCCATCTGCTCAACTTCAACAAACCCTACTTGGGGTGTTCTCACGTAGTGTGCGGAACGTTTTTACTGCCGTCAAGTGAGACAAGATAGAGAGTGCGTTCACTCCGATTATTGGTTTGTGACGACCCGATCTCAGGGCCGTCTTCACGAAACTTCGAGAACTAGATTTTAAGTTTTTATTGCGCGGTCCGATTTGAAATCCTATAAAGATAGGAATGTGGATTTTTATTAGTTTTGAATAAGTTTAAACATGAATTTAATAAACTGTCATTAATTTTTATAAACTGGTGATCTTTTTAACAAAGGTGTTTGGAGAAAATTTCCGCGTACAGAAAAACGACCGAGTAAGAAGACAAGTCAAACAACAAGTAAAGTATTTTTGGTACAGAGAGTGATCCTCCGAGGCTTAAAACATAAATTCCCCACTTTGAGATTTTGGGTCTTTAAGGAGTTAACTTTAATATCATTGGCTCTGAAATTCTTTGTTAGGAATTTTCATGTCTTTAATTGGTCCGGATTTACTTTAAAGTACTAAAAGGCAGGCCTATTAGTGACCAATCATGGGCGTTAGGCCCACGTGCGCTTTTAAGCTTGTCAAGTGCATACACATAAGTGTCAAAATACATATAATGTGTTTTCGCCTCGGGGGGTCAGTCTCTGGTCACGTAATATTATGCCCTTATTAGTTAGGGGATATAGAGTTTTCACATAAATTAAATTTTTAACGATCGTTCTGGAGACTTGAGATTTGTGTTTATTTTATAAATGGAACGTTTTGTTTTAGGTTTTCTTGAGGTGACGAGTGATATAGGTTTTAGACATCTAGACATGCTCATAAAATAAGCATAAATACTAATTTTGATTTCCTTTTGCGTTATATTTCCAGTCTCCAAATCGATTTTCACACGTTCTTTACATTAAACTTATGAATTATTTTAGAGGCATTCCTCGAGGTTTCCTTACAACCTGTCATCCTGAAAATAAATTCTTAATTTAATCATTCTAGGGAACAAGGCTGGTCTATTTATTATTTCTCTTACATGTCAACTTGATCTGGTAAATTTCAGCAAGTGAATTAACATTAAATTCATTTTAACAATTTAAGAACCGTGAGATGGTTGCACGTGTCCGTACATATAAAGTGACATAAACCAACCCTTGTTATTTTGTCAATAAAACTAAAAGATTTATTTTTATTCTTAATACTAAAAGTCTCTTTTATCATAAACCTTAAGATTTATTCTGCCTTTTTAAGTATTTTAAATAAAATCGAAATTGAATTTTCCCACGGCATTTCTTTGTTACGTACAATTACGTACGTACCGAAGAAGTGAATTTGAATCGAGTTCATGAACGCTCGATCTAGTTTATTCGCAATCCGCAAAATAGATGAGCGCGCAGGTGCGATCATCACAGGTTCGCGACGACAGCGCCACCTATTTTTTTCGAATCATTATTTGTCACGCGTTTGTTACAGATTTATAAAAGAATTTGCCAGTGAGAAATCCATGATAAATAGAGAGCGCGTTCACTCCGATTATTGGTTCGCGACGACAGCGCCACCTATTTTTTTTCGAATTATTATTTGTTACGCGTTTCTTATATATTTTATAAAAGGATTTGCCACTGAGCAATCCACGATAAATAGAGAGCGCGTTCACTCCGATTATTGGTTCGCGACGACAGCGCCACCTATTTTTTTCGAATTATTATTTGTTACGCGTTTCTTATATATTTTATAAAAGGATTTGCCACTGAGCAATCCACGATAAATAGAGAGCGCGTTCACTCCGATTATTGGTTCGCGACGACAGCGCCACCTATTTTTTTCAAATTATTATTTGTCACGCGTTTGTTACAGATTTATAAAAGGATTTGCCACTGAGCAATCCACGATAAATAGAGAGCGCGTTCACTCCGATTATTGGTTCGCAACGACAGCGCCACCTATTCTTTTTGAATTATTTGTTACGCGTTTCTTATATATTTTATAAAAGGATTTTCCACCGAGCAATCCACAATAGATAGAGAGTGTGTTCACTCCTATTATTGGTTCGCGACGACAGCGCCACCTATTTTTTTTTTGAATTATCATTTGTCACGCGTTTTTCTTACAGATTTCGTAAAGGTGTTTGCCATCGAGCAACCAGCGATAGAAAGAGTGTATTCACTCCATGTTATTGGTTTTCAACAACAGCGCCACCTACAGGGTTGTTACTTTAGTACTACTTGCGCTTTCTAGAAATAACTTAATTGATAGAGGCTCGAAGACTGACGGATTATCTGTAATAACTTTGCGAGAATCTCTATTCGCGACTGAATTATTTGCATACCAGCCAGATACAGTTTGTTCAGGCGAAAAAAATATAAATAAAGACTGATTGTTATACAAATATATTTCGTACAAATTATTTCCACACCTTTGGGGTCCACAAATATTATTTAAATAAATAAAAATAAATTGAGGACAATCTCGAACTCTTTCACATTTACAGATACATTACAAAAATTTTGAAGATGTCAAATAAAACCGTAGCCAGAGACTTTCCATAATTCAATGTAGTTTATTTATATTGGCATTTTTAAAGGGGCAGAAAATATATTGTAGGGGTGAAAAAGGCAAACGTTTCGGCCACAAATGGGGGCCCTCTTCAGTGCCAAATTTAATGTACTTAGTGTCTAAGCTGTAAACGTGCAAGAAAAGTTATTAGCACTAACATTAGATTTTTTTTTGTTTTTGTTTTTTTGGTATTTTTTAATGATATTTTATAAACATGCAAAACTTATGTGAGAAAGGAAGATGGTAAGCTCCAAGGCATCTAGGAACGAGACCGCTCCAAAACACAGCCTTAAAAAAGTGTGAGAACTCCTATCTTGCAGATCCGCGAAGAGTGAATCCGCAAACTGCCCCTCCTCAAAGGTACACACGAGAACCACCTATGGACACTGATATCTCCTACAAAATAAGCACAGATCCTGCAGAAAAAACATCACCATCCACAAGGGGGCTCACAACACCCACAAGAAGTAAGCACTTCACAAAATCACAAAACACGAACCCGGACGGAAACAGATTTTTCGTTGAAGGGCAAAATCAAAAATTGATAGTTTTTATTTCAATTTTTAATCTTCTATTTTCCTTTAAGACACAGAGGCGGCAGATAGAAGTAGCCACACACTCTGTTTGGTGTCAAAAAGGAAACTGATTTGAGAAGAGAGCAGTACCGTTTGAAAACTAGCATAAAATTTTAATATATACAGTGAAAATTTGTTGTGGAGGGTCAAGTTACAAACGCATAAACAAACCCCATACACGGTCTATGTCCTGGAAACTCGGGACCCAAGTACGCTTAAGTGTTCGGAGAGCGGAGAGAGAGAAAGAAGGGTTTCAGACCACATGTTGAGAGAGACCCTCGGAGGAAGTAATTTTGGAATAAAATAAAATGTGATTATTAAAAAACATATTCTTAGAAAGAGAGTTGCAAAACAATGAAAAGGGCTATGTCTTATTCAGTTAGTTTATTTAAAAATGCATTATTTTATATTTATAAAAATCTTATATTCATAAAAATTCACATAAGATACGTTAACTGTTAATAAAAGTCGTATTTATTTCATAAGTAAAACTCGCGTGTATAAATTTTATGTAGCGTTGAGAATGTGTTTAAAGAATCCATCATTTGATAAACGACACGGGGCGCGAAATTCAAAATTCTCAGAGATTATATTCCGCGAGAAATATTCGCGTATGTAATATATTGAACGCTTCGCGGCTTGTTAATGCGATTTAATATTCGCATCGAACCAACGTTGAGCAATCTCACATAAGATACGTTAACTGTTAATAAAAGTCGTATTTATTTCATAAGTAAAACTCGCGTGTATAAATTTTATGTAGCGTTGAGAATGTGTTTAAAGAATCCATCATTTGATAAACGACACGGGGCGCGAAATTCAAAATTCTCAGAGATTATATTCCGCGAGAAATATTCGCGTATGTAATATATTGAACGCTTCGCGGCTTGTTTATGCGAAAATATGTTCACATAGGACTAATCCTGACGAATCTCATATATGAGACGTTAAATATACATAAAAATCGTATTTATTTCCCAATTTTTATAAATATAAAATTTTTATGAATATAAGATTTTTATAAATATAAAATCATGCATTTTTAAATAAACTAACTGAATAAGACATAGCCCTTTTCATTGTTTTGCAACTCTCTTTCTAAGAATATGTTTTTTAATCATCACATTTTATTTTATTCCAAAATTACTTCCTCCGAGGGTCTCTCTCAACATGTGGTCTGAAACCCTTCTTTCTCTCTCTCCGCTCTCCGAACACTTAAGCGTACTTGGGTCCCGAGTTTCCAGGACATAGACCGTGTGTGGGGTTTGTTTATGCGTTTGTAACTTGACCCTCCACAACAAATTTTCACTGTATATATTAAAATTTTATGCTAGTTTTCAAACGGTACTGCTCTCTTCTCAAATCAGTTTCCTTTTTGACACCAAACAGAGTGTGTGGCTACTTCTATCTGCCGCCTCTGTGTCTTAAAGGAAAATAGAAGATTAAAAATTGAAATAAAAACTATCAATTTTTGATTTTGCCCTTCAACGAAAAATCTGTTTCCGTCCGGGTTCGTGTTTTGTGATTTTGTGAAGTGCTTACTTCTTGTGGGTGTTGTGAGCCCCCTTGTGGATGGTGATGTTTTTTCTGCAGGATCTGTGCTTATTTTGTAGGAGATATCAGTGTCCATAGGTGGTTCTCGTGTGTACCTTTGAGGAGGGGCAGTTTGCGGATTCACTCTTCGCGGATCTGCAAGATAGGAGTTCTCACACTTTTTTAAGGCTGTGTTTTGGAGCGGTCTCGTTCCTAGATGCCTTGGAGCTTACCATCTTCCTTTCTCACATAAGTTTTGCATGTTTATAAAATATCATTAAAAAATACCAAAAAAACAAAAACAAAAAAAAATCTAATGTTAGTGCTAATAACTTTTCTTGCACGTTTACAGCTTAGACACTAAGTACATTAAATTTGGCACTGAAGAGGGCCCCCATTTGTGGCCGAAACGTTTGCCTTTTTCACCCCTACAATATATTTTCTGCCCCTTTAAAAATTTTTTGATATGTTTGCTTGAACATTGTTCTTTAATGAAAAATTATGACCCAATGCCAATATAAATAAACTACATTGAATTTATTTTTGGGTCAAGATAAAAACTGAAGACATTAATACAAACATGTCTCGAAATTACTTTCCATAATGTTTCAAATTTTGAAGTTAGAAATTCATAGTTACATACTTAAACTGTCGTATACGAATAGCACGTATTTTAAGAATTTTTATATAAGTATTATTTTCCTCTATGCTAATATGGTTTGTCAAATTTACTTCACACCAAATAAGTCTCAAAGTGCAAGATCGTATGCGAATTCAGATATAATTTATACTTTTCTTGTAATATTCAATATCTTTCTTTACATACCACCGGAAATTAGAGGTTCGTCTGTTGTTTTAGCTATTCATTAAAATATTATATACCTATTGTGTATCGTTGATTTTAAATTTCTTGTAAAAAGTTACACATTTTTAAAATTACACGAAATTTTCTTGCATCATGTTTATTCCCAAGATAGAATCTAGGGGGAAAGTTCTAAAAATATTTCGATTAGTTAACAAAATACTGAGAAGACATAGTTAAAAAAAAACCTTTTAAAAAGCTAATTTTTTACACTCATTAATATCCTTCAGAGATCAAAATTTGACGTTTTTCGTAATATCTCTCTTTAAAATTGATATTTTGCTTTAAACCTGAGCTCATTAGATGCGACATTTTATTAACTTTCATGCTATCATTTTGAAAAAGCACAGAAAATAAGACATTTCAACAAAAGTTGAAACTCCAGGTAAACCTGTAATTTCTGATTGTAGTTTATATATAAAAATTGTCATGTAATAGATAATTAATTTAAAAAAATTTTATTTGATGTATTTTATTCAATAGTAAAGGTTTGTCGACTTAGCTTGATTACCAAGACAATTTTGAGGTATGTATAAATTTTTATGCGAACTCCGATATAACTTATGTACTTTCTTAAATCCGCAAACACTTCATTTACATTCATTCATTGAAATTGACATGTAGATGTTACGTACTTCAAAACATTTTATTCAAAGTACTTTTACTCTATATAAATTTAAAAAGTAAAGTTTTGTAAATTTAGCATCATACCAAAAAAATTGAAGTTGTAAATTCTTATGTAATTTCAGATGTAATTCATTTGTTTTTTAAAATCATGCAATCCCTAATTTACATTTATTTATCGAAATTTTCATATCAAAATGTTACATACTATAAAAAATATTCAAACAGTTCATTTTTTAAACTTGTATCTCATGTTAAATCATATCTCTTTATGAAATATTTTCCTCATAATTTTCTAATTAAAGTACTTAATTCATGAAGATAACAAATACTGAAATTAATATTTTGTTTTGAAACTTTAAAAATTAATTGACTTTAAATTAGACTGGAATATAATTTTTTAAGTGTTCAAATAATCATAAAATTCAAAAAAATCTTTTAGATATTCATTTTTTGTGAATGTTTTACGAAATATCTAAAAAAGGAGGGTAATATATTGAATTATTTATTGTGTCATTTTGAATTTGTCGTCTACTTCGCGTGTCTTTTACACGAAGTCGAGAGAAACATAATTTGACATAATTCTCGATCTAGGCTCACAACAGCCGAGAGCGTGAAATTGGAGCCATAAAGTGGGGACACAGATAATTAAAGCATATAAAACCGCGTCCACCCAAAGATATTATAAACCTAGATGCGGCGAGTGGCCTCGGAGTGGGAAAACGATATATATAGAACATCACTCTTTCTTGGGTATCGAGGTGCTGCCCTCTTCACAACTTTCAGCCGTTTCCATGGCGACGCGTGTTTCTCGCAGTGTCTTCTGAATTCGAAAACACGGAGATGATCGAAAATCTTCGGGAGACTTCGGCTCTCTCCTTATTTCGTCTATATATAGCATATTGGCCGACTGCAGAAATACAGGTAGCGCCGCTCTCGGTGAAAGCGTTCGAAAGCGTCGGAAGAATAACATTGATAAAGGTTCAGCTTTTATGAGATTTTTAATAAAAGCTCGTATAAATAAAAGTAATAAGTTTGAAAAAGAGAATAATAATGTTTCTAAATACGTGGGGAATAGAAAACTGAAAGTAAGTAAAATTTTCTAGTGTAACTATTAATTTTCACTGCGTCATTTTAGGTTATTAAAATGTAAATATTAGACTAAGTAATAAGTATATACTTATAAAATGAAAAATTGCAAAATATATTAATGTTTTCATAGTTTTATAATTCTTAATCTGTCATCTCATATGAAAACTTGATTTGAAAAAATGTAATATGAATGAAACCTTTTCTCTTTTAGATGAATTATGAATGTTATAATTAAAACTGGGTTTCAAAAAATATCTCATAAAATTCAGTTCCAACCTGAAACAATGTCGAAAGGTAAAGCTCTAGTAGAAGCTGGACATGCTCGATTTGTGCAAGAAGAGCATAAAATTGATGTAAATTATTATACAATCTCTGCTAATATAATTAGACAAGCATCAGTATCTTCGACACCATACTCTACGAAGTTAATTGTGAGTAAAAGTTTTAAAATGTTCAATTATTTATTCTTCTTGAAATTGTATAATCAAGAGCAAGTGATACTTAAGGAAAGTATCAAGTTCATGTGAACAATTTGGTCGAGTTTTTCCATGTTTGTGTCCAAAATATATAAACTTTTGTTTTTAAAATTTGAGTAATTAACTTGATGTTGCTCCAAAACAACACAAGCCTTTTTCAAATTTTTCGTTATTTGGTTTGACATTCTCCGTTTTAAAAATCGTTTGTGTCTAAAAATAAATAATTTTTTTATAATAAACAATATATTACATTAGCAATACACTCAAATCATCTATTTATACCTGTTAAGTACGCGCTTTTCATTAACTTCATCTCGACCTTCAGAAGAGAATACAGTTGGAATGTAGCTAGGGCTTAAATAACAATCTGATTTTTTATACCCGAAAAAATGCTCACTGCATATAACATGATGTGGTTTTAAAATCCATTTAGATCCATTCGGGCTAGAAAAAAACGTCTAAATGTAAATACACAAGTATTGTATTGAAGGCATTGCCGCTGACTAAAAGTTTGGTTATGGTATCTTACTGAACTCGCTGTACAGCAGCAATCCACTTTTCCTTTTGATTTTTTTTGTAAGCATGTCTAGGGAATTTGTAAAATTCACACGTACTATTTTCGTGTGTATTTTTACAATTAAATACACAACAACTACTAACCATTGTAGAAATAAACAATAATATTCAATATTTACAACAGTCTACTATGCAGACTATGCTACGCTTCTACGACGCCTTTTAGCATTTTCACCACCATGAACGCCTCGATCGCTTTGTTTATCCCCTCTGCCTTTCTGCAGTCTGCCAATAGGAAATAAAGTAAAAGCAAGCGTTCCCTAACTCTCTGAGTTTCTGCAATTTCTTCGATTCGATGTCTCATGCATCTCGTCGTCTACTCGCCCGGTGACTTCTGTTCCTTCTATTTACAAAATTTGACAGCTGACATAAATTTTATGAATTTCAGGAAATGTTAAATAATTCTTTCGAGTGTGTGGTCTGCAAGGACTATTTATTCGATACTATTTGTTTGTAGAATTTAAATGCAGAATTTGAGGTTAGGTTCATAACCTGTTGTATTCAAGTAGTTTTATTTTTTAACTTTCTTTGATTTCACTCAATTGATTTTGAATATTATAAATTCAGAACGTTAATTAATTGCATTCTTATGTAAATTTTAAAAATAATAATCATTTTTAATTAATAAATTCTGTCATAATTACCTTTCTTGTAATTCTATTTTATGAGAATATAAAAACACTCCTTTAAAGATAAAATGTGGAAACCTAGCTTCAAGTTTGGTTACGTAGGAACAACTTTGCAGCCGACCCGAAATTAATGAAATAACTAAATAAATAATTACTTACAGGAAATAACTATTTAATATTCATTCTTACCTATACCTTATGGTACTAAAGTACATCTATGAAGGGAAAAATTGTTACTGTCAATATTTTTGGTCGAAATGAGAAATTGAAATTTTGAGTTTAGAATTTAAATCCAATACTCTTACAGTCTTGCAAATGAAAATTAAATTACAGTTATTGAAATTTTACAAAAGTACAATGTAAATCAGATGAATTAATGATACAATGATCTAAAAATAAAAGAGTTTTAAAATCGTTTGAAATCAAAATTTGTTTAATTTTCAAAGGCTTTTTTAAGGCTATAAGTGCTTTTTACAAGTGATTAATTAAAAGCTTACAAGAAAATCATAAGTGGACAGATTAAAAAATAATGAGGTATTGAAAATTGCTTAATAGTAATATTTCCAATTTTAAATTGAATAAGTTGGGAATATTTAAATAAAAAGATCTACGCAAATAATTATAGTAGTTCCTCTTTACAAAAATTTTAATTGCAAACAATTCCAATTGTAAAATATCCTCGATTTTCAAGCGTTTTTAAAATAAATCTATATAATTTGAAGTAATTTTAGTTATATACCGAAAAAATTGAAATAGTCCTCGGACTTTAGAAAACTAGAAAATTTATTCATGGAAATCATTTCAAATTGCATTTAATGAAATATTTCAAATGAAACAATTATTTTTTGTGCCCTCTTTTGAGGATATTGTTAGAATTTCCTTTTCTCACAATTTTACTGGGAATTCTTATATAAATCAGGATCACCTTCGGTAAGTATGCTTTATTTCACTCTCTAAATCAAAATAGATGCACTCAGAAAAAAGATTTGATTGAATCAAAGAAAATTATTTGCTTGAAAGACTTTCTTTGATTTAAAGAAATGATTTGTTTGAATGAAATAAAAATTTTTTAATTCAAACATAATATCTTTAAACGAAATAAATATTTGTTTGAATCAAATTAATTTTTCTTCAAAACAAAGAAATTAATTCAATGATATATGGTCAAAGATATAAATTGTTTGATTGAAGGCAGAAATTTATTTGATTCGAACAAATATTTATTTGGTCCAAAGATATTTTGTTTGAATCAAAAAAATTTTGTTTCATTAAGGTAGTTTTTATCCACGAAAAGCAAACCTCAGGCAAAAATAGATAATTTTGTTTCAAGAATAACAATATTATTATTGAAGGGCTATTTTGGAAGAGAAAAGATTAATTTCCATGAAAAAAATTTAAAATACAGAAAAATAATTTTATTAATAAATTTTATTTTTGCCCCAACTTTTTTTCTTATCGCTTCTTACCAAATTTCAAAAAATCATGCGATTCTAATAAATCATGAATCACTTTTTCAGAGAAAAGATTTCCCACAACTTAACCATTTCCAATTTTCGAAAATGAATAAATTATTATCAAATTCAGCAATTTGTTTATAAAAATTTCGTTTTGGAAAATGTTTTTTTATTGTTTTCAGCCATTAAAGAATTTATTTTTAAAAATCAGAAACGGTGAAGTTGTGGGAAATCTTTTCTCTGAAAAAATGATTCATGATTTATTAGAATCGCATAATTTTTTAAAATTTGATAAGAAGCGATAAGAAAAAAAGTTGGGTCCAAAATAAAATTTATTAATAAAATTATTTTTCTGTGTTTTAAATTTTTTTTATGGAAAATAATCTTTTCTCTTTCAAAATAGCCCTTCAATAATAATATTGTTATTCTTAAAGGCAAAATTATCAATTTTTGCCTGAGGTTTACTTTTCGATGATGAAAACTACCTTATTGAGACAACATTTTTTTGATTCAAACAAAACATCTTTGGACCAAATAAATATTTGTTTGAATCAAATAAATTTCTGCCTTCAATCAAACAATTTATATCTTTGACCATATATCATTGAATTAATTTCTTTGTTTTGAAGAAAAATTAATTTGATTCAAACAAATATTTATTTCGTTTAAAGACATTTTGTTTGAATTAAACAAATTTTATTTCATTTAAACAAATCATTTCTTTAAAACAAAGAAAGTCATTGAAACAAATAATTTTCTTTGATTCAATCAAATCTTTTTTCTGAGTGCACTTATTTTGATATAGAGAGTGAAATAAAGCGTATACTTAGCGGAGGTGATCCTGATTTATATAAGAATTCCCAGTAAAATTGTGAGAAAAGGAAATTCTAACAATATCCTCAAAAGAGGGCACAAAAAGTAATCGTTTCATTTGAAATATTTCATTAAATGCAATTTATTTATTTATATATCGTATTATAAATGTTTATAAATCAATTCATTTGAGTTTTTTTGAAAAACATTGATCTATTTTTTTTCAGAAAAGTGTGGAATTATCACTTTTTTAATAAGAAAATACAAGAACTAGCCATAAATTACAATGAGATTTTAAAACATTCTGAATAGTGTGAGTCAAACAAATATTTCAGAAATTGATTTAAGGGTATGTGATACTTTACCTTGAAAGCAATTTAGTTTATACAGTTGTTTTTCCACAATTTTGAATTTTTCAAAAAAATAATAGTGCCGAGACGTAAAGAAAATTAACACTGACGTCTGTGCACTATTATTTTTTTGAAAAATAGATTTAAATTTATTTCTTATAATTTGATACTGAAGCTCAAACCAATTTTATATTAATATTACAGATGATGTGAATTACACATTTTGTCAGTCACTCAATTTCTTTTTGAATTTAAGTGAAACAGGAAATTCAATTTACTTAAGACTCTATCGGCCTTAAGGAACACATTCTCATCATGACGCTCGCGCTTCGCGCTCGATTTTCTGTATACATTGCAATAACTTTTTAATAAATTACATGATTAAAATAATTTATTTATTTTATTCCAAATATCTCAAAAAGAAAAAACAATCGTAGACTTTATTTAAGGAAATGATTTTGCAGAACAACGCTTATTTCGTATCTCACATATATTGGTTGAAAAAATCGAATTTTTTTAGTATTAAAAATCGAAACATAAAATATACATCCTGTCCCGAAATATCTAAATGAGAATTTATAGACTTTATTCAGGCAAACAATTTTCCATCCAAACGTTTTTTTTGTATCTCACATATTTTGTCTAAAAAATGGAATTTTCGAATTTTAATCGTATTTTTTGGAATTAAAACGAAAAATATATGTTTTATCAAAAACTGTGTGAGACAACATTTGTAGATCTTTTTGAAACGAACAAATTTGTATTCTTACATTTTTTCGTATTTCACATATTATTGTTAAAAAATTGAATTTTTGATTTTCAATAGTTTTTTTTTTTTTAATTAAAAAGAAAAATATGCATCTTATGAAAAAATGTTACAATTCAAATTTGTAGATCTTTATGTAGAAAATAATATTGTATCATAACGTTTTTTCGTATCTCGTATAATTTAACTGGAAAATGGAATTTTGATATTGACTTTTTTCTAATTTGAATATGCTGTAACATTTCTAATTTTGATTTAATCAATAAATGTTATCACGATAATTTTTAGAGATTCATGAGCACTATTAAAAACCAGTATTGGAATTTTTGATTTTTTCAAAAAGTTATTTTCAAAAACACAAAAGTAGTGCTCAATTCCTCAATTTTGATTGGATGTCGCTGGTTAACGAAGTTGTCCTTACTTTTTCGGCTCCGATAAAGTGTGCCAAAGCTCAATTCAATCTGATAATTCTATCGAGATTTATGCCCCACACGACCTACTACAGACAGTCAGACAGACAGACACTTTCGTAAAAACCGTTTTTTCTGAGTCAGGGCGTCTCAAAACGTAAAGATTTGATGAAAATTTCGAAAGTCATTTTTCACATAAAACCAATACCTTCTCATCCATGATGAGAATGTAAAAAAAAGAATTAAAAATACGAAAATATGAAAATAAAAAATTAAACTTTTTAAAAATAAGAAACTGATTCTCTTTCTATTGCATACATGTTCAAATTATAATAATTAAATATTGGTTTTTCATTCATGTACTTATCTTTTACTGACAGAAAGTTAATTTAGCAATGCATGTTCACTGTAACCTATTTCAATATCAAAATGATACTATAAAGCAAAATAAAATACACATAAAGTAACATTGAAACACTTTACACGTCGCTTTTTATTGCTTTGTTTACCAATTTTTAATTTTCTTCAATATATAGGGGAGAAGCGGCGAAATTGGCGCACCTAATAGAAAGTGCGAGTTTAAAAAGAAAGTATATGACTAAAAATTATGAAAAAATATTTATACTTATCTATACTTTAATATCTATACTTTCCAATGGATAAAGATTGCATTGAAAATTATTAAAGCAGGTTTTTATTCAGATTTCCGAAGGACTGCCTTCATGTCATGTCAATTTACCCGCCATGTCGGGTAAATTGACGCACTAATATTATAATCTTCTCTTGCAACGTATTAGTTATATTTTCATAGATTTAGAATTACATTTCAGTAGCAAAGGTTGATGAAAAGAGGTAGTTATAATTTGAAACTAAATTTGAGATAGTATATCAAAATATGTGAAGTTTTTTATACCTTTATTCACATAAACCAGCCAAAGTTAAAATATATTTTATATTTGTACAATAAAATACTGGCAATTGTGGATATTTAAGTGAATATTCAAATTGAAATCATTTTTATAGAGAATTATTTGAATTTGTAATCAGAAGTATATACAATTATTAACTTTAGAAGACTTATAAATAATAGAAACAATCAATCAAAAATACAAATTTTTTACTTACATTGCTTTCACATCTTAAAATCGAGAAAACTTTCAAAACACTGTCAGACTGCAAATTAATTATTAAAAATCTCTTTTAAAATGCCTTAATACCTCAAACTTAAAAAAAAATTTAACCACTGATTGTTCAAATGAATATAACCTTACAAAGTCGTTACATCAGTTTTGCGAACCACATTACCTCCCATGTCACAAAAAATCTTAAGAAAAAGATTAGCAGAAAAGTCCAGCAACATTCAAATGTATATATCTATATATTAATAATTGTGTACTTACTATCTTCTTTATATTTTCAATCATAAACATCCGAGCACTTGACTTCAGTCACTGGTTTCCAGAAACACAACACGTGTGCCAACCTCTGATTTGAATCTCGTATGCGCCAATTTTGCCGCAAGTGTATCGTTCATTAATTAAATACTTTTTACGTAAAATGCTTATTTTTTCATACAAATATTCTATCCTAATCGTAAGATTAAATATCAAAGATTATAAAATCGTTGCATTAATCTAATTTACCTTGAATTACTATTATTTAACAATTTAACACAATGGCTCCGAACATAACCATTATGCCAAAAAACGATTAATCGCAATAAAACTGTATTAAGCAATTAGATTTTTATAATGTTTTCCATCAAATACATATCATACAAGAATGCACACGATAGGACTATTTTTATTTTTTGTTATGTAATAATTTTCTGAAAAATATGGTGCGCCAATTTAGACGACGCGCCAATTTCGCCGCTTCTCCCCTATAATTTAAATTTAAATTTTTAAAGTGCGCTTACTGTTTGATGGTATCTCAGCGGGTGGAGGGGATTGGAGGGAGATACATTTAGCGCCTCTATAATGCTTTCGAGGAACTAATTTGATCTGACCCTACGGTATTATGAGTGGCAAGAGGGGACCGGTAAAAACACGCCGAAAGCGACGTCTGCATTTAAGTCTACCAAACTATAATTGGCCGCATCTAGCCACCTTCATTGTAGCAAAGATATTGGTTTATAATATCTTTGATTGTAGTTCCAAAAACGCTTAGGTGGATAGGGAGCGCTGCAGAAAACCAGTTGAAATTTAATACATAGGACAGGCAATCTCCCACCTCATCTCTGTCTGTGCACACTGCCCTGAAGTGGAAAGTCACCATGACAATGCGCAACTTTGCAGACTTTACGTTCATGTTTCCCGCGTTCTGGCTGGTTCAGATCAGTTCAGATACCTTTGTTGTGCTCAGGCTTATTTCGTTATATCTGGTTATATCGTTTCGGAAAGTGATGAACAGAATTTTCGAAGCTATTCATTTACATGTTACGTAAAATATGTAATTTCGAAGCGTTGAAATTACATGACAATGTCGATAAATCCTTTTCTTCATATTTAAAGGTTAAATCTCTTCCGATTTCACTGTCTATTATCCTTAAAGTTGCTTTTGATAACAGGGAATAAAGTAAAAAATGACACCGGTCTACAAATTCTTAATTAACAAGATGATAATTCGTAAACCTATCCGAATATGTCTGAGTTACACGTGCCTTTTTCATTATATCCATCTTTCAAGACGAAAATGCGTTCAGACTGCATTGAGGCATTACTCGACCGAAACAATCAAAGCTAAGGTTTTTAATACATCAAAAAATAGTTTACAGAAAAAAATTATAAAAAATAGGTCTGAATTGAGGAAGTTATTCGTTTTGGCTGCTTCTGAAAAATGGAGACTTACATGTGCTGTGGCCTTCTTAATCGTATCTTCCACTGTAACAATGGCAGTTCCGTTCTCTGTGGGAAAAATTATTGATATTATTTATACGTCGGATAAGAAGAAGTCTAAGGAAAATTTGATTCGAGTAAGCCTCGTTTTATTGATAATATTCTTTATTGGTGCAATATGCAATTTTAGTCGCATATACCTTATATCAACTTCGGGTCACAGAATCACCCAAAGCTTGAGAAAAAAAGTTTATGCTTCTATTCTTAGTCAAGAAACTGCAATGTTTGACACGGTGAGCACAGGAGAACTTGTAGGAAGATTAACGGGTAATTTTTCATATTTATTATGACATTTTTTGGTGAAAAGTCATGCAGTCGTTTCAAAATTTCGATAATTACAAATAATAAAGTTAATTTTCAAATAGTCTAGCAAGACTAAAAAGTCCCTAAACTCTTCATGAATTTTTTACTAACTTTCTTTAATTTTCAATCAAGATTAGAAAATCAAATTTCAAACCTCTGAATATAAAAGCTTTTAATACGAGAGCTTATAGGTTTAAAAGACAGTAAGAATTGACTTTTCTATACTCTCATAATTTTGAATTCAAAATAACGAGAGACACGTGCCTTTCAAAAAAGCGATTTTTTTATCTTAAGTCCGTGGTAATTTGAAAAAAACTTTTCAAAATTTCAAAATATTCGATTTTCAGGAGATGCTCAACTTGTCAGTTCTGCAGTAACTAGCAATATATCAGACGGATTACGCTCTAGCATAATGACAACAGCTGGGATATCTATGATGTTCTACGTATCCCCACAATTATCTCTAGTAGGATTGTCAATTTTACCTCCAGTCGCCGGTTTAGCTATTCTTTATGGTAGATTTGTAAAAAAAAATTCTAAAGATCTACAGGACAGTTTAGCCTCACTAAATACCATAGCAGAAGAAAGGATTAGCAATATAAGAACAGTGAAGTCATTTGCACAAGAAATAAATGAAATCGAAAAATATGGTGTTAAACTCCAGGGCTTGCTAACAGTTTGTTACAAAGAGAGTTTATTTAGAGGTATATTTTATGGAATGAACGGTCTTTCTGGCAATGTAATAACTCTCTCTGTTCTATATTACGGTGGTGTTATGTTGTCTGATTCCACAATTACTGTAGGAAATCTTAGCGCCTTCCTTTTATACGCAGGATACGTGGGAATTTCTTTGAATGGTTTATCGAGTTTTTACTCAGAGCTGAATAAGGCTCTTGGTGCAAGTAAACGTCTCTTCGAATTAATTGAACGTCAACCACTAATTCCGATTCAGGGGGGAAAAGTTTTGGATAAGGAATTATCTGGAGAAGTGGCTTTCAAAAATATTAGCTTTGCTTATCCAGCGAGGAAGGATTCGTTAGTGTTAAAAGACTTCAATCTACTTTTACCAAAATCTTCAATAACTGCAGTAGTTGGTCCATCTGGCTCTGGAAAATCAACGTTAGCTTTGCTTCTTCTCAGACTTTACGACCCCAACAATGGATCTATTCTTCTCGATGGAAATGATATCAAGAATTTAGATCCTATGTGGGTTAAGACATTTATCGCAGTTGTACCCCAGGAACCAACACTCTTTAACGGAACGATACGGGAAAATATTACTTATGGGACAAAAGTTGATTGTGAGCACGAGGTATTGGAAGCCTCGAAAAGCGCAAATGTCCTAGAGTTTGTAGAAAAACTATCAAACGGACTAGATACTATTGTAGGAGAGAGGGGCGTTACTCTTAGTGGAGGGCAACGTCAAAGAGTCGCTATCGCTAGGGCCTTAATTAAGGTACGAATTATATTACTTTTAAAAATACCATATTCATTAAATACACAGTTGTGATGAATACAATAGTTACTTAAATTTAAAAAAATCATGATGATTTGAAACAAAATAATACAAAAATTGATAACTTTTCTCGCTTTTTCGATATTAATATTTTAATTGAACTATACACGGAGAAAAAAATCTGACTGTAATAGTAAGAACACTAGTCATGCTTTTGTAGCAGGTTTCGCTCTTGCTATCCTGGTGTAAAAATAATACATTTTAAGCAGGGTTCCCTTCATGCTAAAAAAGTATTAAGTTTCATTCTTTTGGAGCAGTTAAGCCTTGCGAAAATAGCTCGGACTTCGCCTTACTATAATTGCAAGAAATCCATCCTATTTCAGTAAGAGTTCTCTTGAAACCGAGATGTTAGTCCACGCCTACTTTCGAACGCAGCACCTCACGTGTTCTCTCGGTTGTAAGAGAACTCATTATGTAATAAGATGAGTTTCTTACAACCATAGTCAGACGAAGTTCCAACTACTTTTGCAAGGAACATTGCTCTGACAGCATATGATACTAGCAATAATTGCATGAGATTGATTCTTTTATAGTATAAGACATTTCATGCTCAAAATGCACGAGTTTATGCCAATACTGGTAAAAGCTCATACCAATTTCGCACATTAAGTTCGGTGTTTTAATAGGAAGAGCTCAGCCTATACTATAATAGTTTGATTTTTTTCTCCGTGCACAGTAAGGTATTTTTCGAAACATTCATAGGGAAAGCATAAGTGCAAGTGAGAGAATCACGGGTAGCCATTTACACGCATGTGTAAATACACACATGCACACAAATGTGTGCATATGTGGAAACAGATAACAGATCATTATTCGACAGAGACCTTACTGTAGATATTAAATTAATTACATTCAAACAGGACATTTTGAATTTAGTAAATGACAAATAATGTAAAAGTCTCAATTGTCGAAAAGGTACTTATTGTTGATTTCGAGAATAAAATTCTCCCTATTTTTGAATATTAAAATCAAGAAAAATTTTGGCACATACAAATAATTTTTATATTAAAACATATTAAAGTTTTAGGTTATTCAAAATTAACAGTTTACTCGAAAAATATTTCTGACTCAATAAATAATTGATGCTTTCATTCTACGTGAAAGCCACACGGAGAAAAGTAAACATCGGAGGTCAATGTCCGGATATTGCTGACAGATGTCTAGATGAAAACTAAAAACAATTCATCAGTCTAAAATATCCGGACATTGATTATCAAATTGAAGAATCGTGCCCAGTAAAGCGGTGAACAATGTATCGCGCGTTATTAACAAATGCGTAGATATCGCAAGCTGATCACCGGACATCGCTGGACAATGCTCAGACGCCAAATATCCTGAATATTGCGCCGCAATACGCGGGACATTGATAACACAGGTCCACAAAATATGAGGTTGTGATTGTTATAGAAATACCGATAGTCATTTCCGAAGTAATTTTTGGCGTAGAAACCGAATCCGGGCTCAGAATTGCTCCACCACGTCAGGTTTTTGAGTAATCCTAACCTAAAAGTGCGAAAAACACGGTTTTTCGCTATATTTGAGCATCGATAACTTCGCGAATTTTTATTATTTTTTAAATAATAAAGTTGAGAAAATAATCAAAAAGAACCAAAGAACCAAAAAAATCGACTAGCCACGTCAACCAGGGGAGGAATAACAGGATTCCTCCCCAGAACGACGCAGACAGTGGGTGCAGACCCCGATGCGATATCTACTGATCCTTGTTGTCGCAACGCTCCGCACGCCCATCGAGCTCCCTCGTCTTCATCACCAGGGTGATGAATGATTTGATAAGCATCCATTTCAGGTAAAAGCCGACTTGACCATGCTTCTATCCAGCCAGGTGGCGAGCTCCGGGATTAGACGGTGTGTCCATCTCTCGGATTGGTCACCATTTTTTACTGAATATTAACACTATACTTACTGAAAATAAACGAAACAAACGCGATACCAGAAAGGATACCAAAACCGTATTTAAAAAACACTATTCTATGTAAAAGCGTAACTGAGCGGTGCGCATGCGTAGCATGACGCGGACTCCCATCTTCAACTTGCGCTTCTTTCCAATTGCATAGTCAATTTTTATTTTTCTTATACATATTTAAGTGAAGGGAAGTTTCATAAACATACTAACGACTTTATCTCAATTTTGACAAAAATTGCACATACGCTCATCTTTATTTGCACGACAGATCTGTCAGCAATGTCCGGACATTGACCTCCGATGTTTACTTTTCTACGTGCATGAAGAATAGACATAAGAAGACCAAACAACGACCTAACTAATGTAACTGAAAATGAGCATCTTTTTGTCAGAAGTATATTGATTGAGTACGGGAACTTCCCGAGAGATGGCACTCCTGCAAGTAGCGTAATAGTATATTATGTGCCTAGGCGCATAATGAGGGTTATTACGCGACGAGCGACAATGCTCGCAGGAGATCGAAGCCGAGGCGCGATCAGTCCTGCGAGCATTTTAAGCGAGTCTCGTAATTACCCGAATTGTGTATATTGGCACATATTCTATTTTATGTGACTTCGGTGCGTATACGAGTTTTTATGCGTACACTTGAATCTAATCTAGTATTCATCATGATTCTCGTCCATTGTACTTAATATTTCGCGACTAGTTCCGGTCACTTTGATTTTATCGATCTTGTGTAGTAGTAGCGTATTGTAATAGAGCATGTGCAGTTCAAATGTACAAGGCTTTGTCAGTACGGTGTCGACGCTGTACGAAGAAGAAGAAGAATAATATGATTATAGGCACATGCGCAGTTCAATTTTTACATTACATTCCTCTGTATCGCAATACACGACATTACGCTACTCTTAACTGTAGCGTAAAATCGAGTTTACGCGCCAGAGGCACATAAAAAATATACTCTTCGGGTAACCATGATTTATATATTTGCATGCATGCAGGTTGTCATGGTAACATTTTATATTAATATCTCCTGTGTGTTGTTCTTTATTTATATACATGTACTACTCTGGGCAACAACTAAGGTGAATTTTTAATTTAAACTTTGCGGGCTATCCGATTCGGACAAACTCTTTTATTTTTATGTTGGTCCAACTGTTACTGACATATGTGCCAAATTTCATGTCAATATCCTCATTTGTTACATAGTTACGCTTTTGTTTTCTAAACGACTTAAAGTGATTTTGTCGATTTTTACAATGTCTAAATTTGATGAGGAAAGAAGTGCCATTAAATTTTGTTTGCGAAATGAAATTTCAGTTGCGGAAACGTTCAGAATGTTGTAGAAGGCCTTCGGTGATTTGACTCGTTCTTCGTGACCATTGCGTCAAAAACTTAATGCATATCGTTGACATATGACATATCGTTGACAACACAACCATCATATTCGCCTGATTTGGCTCCGTGTGACTTCTGGCTATTCCTCAAACTCAAAAGACCACTCCGATAACACCGTTTTGACACGATTAAAGAGAAACAAGCCGAATCGAAGAAGGATTAGAAGGCAATTCCGGAAATCGAATTTAACAAGTGTTTCGACGATTGGAAAAACCGTTGGCATAAGTGCATTATATCAGGAGGGGATTACTTTGAAGGAGATGAAATTGATTTGGATAAATAAATATAGATTTTTCATTTTATTACAAAATTCACCTTAGTTTTTGCCCGTAGTAGTATACAAAAAATGCACTTACAGTTTTGAACGTTCAAATGAACGATAAGAATTTTGTTTTTTTTAATGTTTTTTTAATACGATCTAGTGCAAAAAATACCAAGTTTTTTCATTTCCTGCCCAAAAAACTACCCTTATACGAAAATCACCTAAAATCGGCTATTTGGTATCGAGAGCGTAAATAATAAATTTTTTTTAATATCTTAAAAAATAGCTTAGGCGAATACGAGACGATTGATGTTCTTAAAAAAAGGGGGAAAAATTTGGGTAACCTACTGTTACGCCACAAGTACGCAAATATACTTACTTTGATCGAAGATTCCTCGTTTTAAGTTAGGATCGAATGATCCTCGCTTAGGGATGAGGATAAGTCAATGAAAGACACAATGATTATGAAAATAATACAAATTGAATTTATTTTACTGGTTAAAATTTCCGGATATACATTCGTTAAGACAATTTATATATATAACGTAGGCACAGGCTGGTTGGTACGTGGGTGAGAGAGAGACAAAGAATAAAGAGAGAGAGAGAGAGAGATTCAGTACCTTTATGATGACGGTTAATCCACACGGCGGTGAGTGGTAAGCACTGGATCCCCACAGGTGTAGTCCAAGTGTGAGAGAGAGACGGAGTTATAGGCCGCACAGGTATATTCCGTAAAGGCGGCGATTCAAATTTACGACACTGTTCGAAGATCTTTACAAGATCTATTCAAGTCTATGATGACTTTTACGACTCCCGAACTTGGATTTTAAATTGTCCCAATCGAATTTTATTAATCTCAAACTCAGAGATTTCCGAAGTTAAATTGAAATACCGCACTGGACTATTGTCGCGAGACCGGTTATAAATCCGAAGGAAAATTTAAGTGTCGAACTAGACGAAGAATTTACTGACTGCTTTCTCTTGGTGTGGGCATCTTTTTTATTTTTCTATACAAATTGACGGTCAGCGAAAATCGTGACGTAGTCATATCTTCTTAGAGGAGAAGGGGCCCTATACTGCTCCCTACTTCCCCTACTCCCTATTCCCCCTTATCGATTCTCTCATAGATTTCTAACTCAAACCAGCCTGTGTGTATTATATACATTCAAATACGTCGCGGGACGTGACACCTCCCCCCTCAGTTCGAGCGCGGGGAGTTAACGATCCGCGATCGAAACTTCGGTAGAAGAATACATTTTTTTTGTTTTGAAGAAATACATTCAACTCTTTTTCTGATAACAATATCTGAATGATAAATATAACATTCATTTCTACGTTTGTTCTACAATTTGTATTTTTTTTTGCATTTTCACAATTTGATAAATTCAAATATTAACATATTTTTTGGATACAAATTTATATTGTCTTGTTATAAATTATTACATAGTTTTTTTTTTTTTTTTTTTTTTTTTTCAAAATAGTTTGAACTTAGTATTAATATAAGGTTACAATGATTTATTTTGTTATATAACTAAATACATTAATATTTTTTATACGTGAATGGGGTATTTTATATTTGTAAATTATAAATAACATGTTGTAATATATAAAATATAATTTTTATAATGTAGTAGATTAGTGAAAATATTCTTTAAGGGTTATTTTTTATATTTTTTATTACGTAGAGGGTTGCGGCAGTTATGAGCTAAATGTCCTCTTTGAAAACACCTTTCACATGAATTAGTCCATTTTTGTAAAGCTTCTTTATTGTTTTTATCGCTTATATTATAAAATTTAGATTCTGTTATTAAGCATTTTTCTAAATTTTCTTCTAAAAATATATATTTCGTGGAAAGTGTTTCCAAGACTCTAGCTGCTGCATTTTGTTTTGCTACTTTCTTTTGGGACGCAGGTTCTCCAACACAAGCATACGTTAAATTATTTTTTAAAATTTCACAAGTTGCCTCGAATGGCGGTAGTTCTTGATGTATTCCAAGAGATTTTACTGTGTATTCTGGTATTGAAAAATCATACTCAATACTTATTTCATTAAGTATTTGTACTGCGCTACCCTTTGTCAAATCTCTTTGTTGCATTGCCATTGTCCTTATCTGCAAAAGAATTATCTATTTGAGTTGTTTGTGATTTAATTTGATATAAATGGAAATTAGTTATTATTATTGTTAATAATTATGTATATGGATTATAAATTATTCGTTTTCGGCGTTTGCTAACTCAAAGAGATATTCAGTGCAAAGAAAACATTGGTCTGCTCTGAAACGTATGAAAAAAATTTGCTCTTCGCAGACAGAACATTTTAATTCGTTAAGATCCGTGGTTACAATGTGGCGGTTAAGGAAAGGTACAGATATTTCTGATTCAAAAAAGGTAATTTTAAATCTGTAACATTCTTTACATATGAATTTTTGATCTAAAGTATTCTGATATATTTCGTTTTCTGGAGAGTAACAACAAAAATGTTTCATAATTATTTGATCGATATACGGTTGGTAGTACTGTTCGTCGTTTTCTGGATTTTCGGCTTGAATGGATTCAAAATCTTGCGGCAGCATTTTTCTATAACAAATTCGTTATTGAGCTTTAAAATACTAACTAGATCCTAACAGTGTTTTGCTTAAAGAGAATTTTCTAGACATATTTGAAATTTTATTTATGACTACAATTTATAATATTTTATCGAAAAACATTTTCAACTATAACTTCGTTTCCTAATTGAAGTTGCATTTTATTTTTTAAGAATTGCTCAGTACAACCTTTACAGTCGATTGCCCTACAGCGTGGCGTTATTAATGCTTCCCTACAACCGTTACAATTCATATTAACGCATTGTATTTTACAAACTGAGTGCCATGAGGTACAGAATTCGTATTAATTTTTTTCTGGAATTGGTAATTTTTCGAAGCAAAATTGGCAAAATTTCTTTGTTGTTTGCTGACTGTAATAAATGAATAAGGTTGACTCTTCTAAGTCGAAACAAAAACTATTTATTAAATGTCCATATGTGATTGGATAATCCTGTGGACATACACCGTCCACAGGTCCTGAGTGGAACACGATCGGTTCTGCCGCAGTCGGAATCATTCTATAAATTTAAAAAGAAAGGGATCTAAATTTACTTAACTATACCCTTGATTATATAATTTTTATACTTTATCTATTTAATTCGTGCAAAAGTACCGAAATTTGATTCTAACAGAAGTTATACATTATTGAAAGGTATTCTACTTATCCATTAGAAAAACAATTCTTATATTACAATACCCTTACAAAAACTGTTCTTCTAAAGGTACATTCCCAATGATCATGCTGTGGTTTTACAGTATAGAAAGAGAGGGATGGATTGTACTTGTACCAGGAAGGTTGAAAGGATGGAACATATGGGTCCTTTCCAGTTTATAGATACGTTTGAAAAGAAGTAGTTAAAATTTGAATGATAGGTCACTTAGAAGAGGTTTTGTTGATAGGCTAAGAGGAGTTTTCTGATCTAGTTTAATTTCATTTATATTTTTATTAGTTTTTTTTGAAATTTTTTGAATTTTAATTAGTATTATTAATAGAATAATTATTATAAGAAAAGTAACTATAGTATGTGCTATATATATTTTATGTGCACTAGAATTAAAAATAGATGGGATAATTTTCTGAATATTAGCATATTTTGTGAGTAAGAAAACATGACTTTCAAAGGTCGATATAAGCATGTCATCTTTTTTATGAAAAAGATGTAATACATTTTTTAACAAGTGAGGTTTTGTGATCGACATATTATATAAGAAGGGAGAAATTATTTCGAGAGAAATGGTCGATTTACTAATTGGAATCGAGTTATCCATTAATTTTGGGTAATTCTTAATATTGTAGTATGGAATTGATGAGTCCAAATTACAGTCAGATTCTATTTGTAAAATTCCTATTCCTTGAAGAGTAATAAGGGTTTTGGAATTTTTGGAGCAAGATAAAAAGATTTGCTTAGGAAGAATAGTTGAATAAAGCCATCCACGGTGTGACAACAGTGGTGTTAAAAAGGGATATTCATTGAAAGTTATAAATGTTTTACATTTATACGGTTGGGATTTTATAAACATTGATGTTTCGCAAATAGGATTATTTTGAGTACTGTATATGGAATGAGGAGGGTGACAAAAATTTTGAAGTCCATTTTGGTGGCATGAAGCGAGGAAATTTTCATTTGTTGTGAAGTAAGATTCGTTATTTGGAGAAATCGCGATATAAGAAAATTGAGGTTTTATGAATATAGGTATAATATAATCAGTGTTGAAGTCAAAATGTATAGGGGTTGAATGTGTTTTAAATACTTGAAATTCTTCAGAAGATGGAATTGGTATGGTCATAGTAAAAATTAAGTAGTTATTGAAAGTAAAGTATCTTATTCTAGAAAATGGAATGACCATAGAAAAAAGAGACGTTGGAAGGTGAGGATCTTCTTTGTTGGATTTGAAGTCTAGAAAGGTATCTGGAAGCAGCATGGGGTGCCATAAATTTGTGGCGGCATGGGTCATAGCTTCCGTAAGCTGTGTTAGGAGTGATAGAAAGGATCGGGATATTTCATGCAAGTCCATCAGCCAATTTGCTGCAAGAATTCTATAAATGTGCAAATTTGGGTAAATTTGTGATTTATGCCAGTCTTTGTACATCTTAACGT
This sequence comes from Diplolepis rosae, assembly GCA_030998225.1. Lineage (NCBI taxonomy): Eukaryota > Metazoa > Arthropoda > Insecta > Hymenoptera > Diplolepididae > Diplolepis > Diplolepis rosae. The sequence continues at coordinate 1,082,219 of JAPYXD010000713.1, read as the reverse complement.
TATTGAGATTGGATGAAAGATTTTTAATTTGTTCAGAAAATGGATTTGGGAGTAGGAACAAATTTTCTTTAGGCCAATAAAGAGAAGTTTTTTGTCTTATTTTTGATTGTAGAAGAACTTTTTGAATTTGATGTAAAAATGGATCACTATTTTTGGGAATTTTAGTGATGTTATGAGCTTGTCTGGATATAAATGAAATTTCTCCGAGAAAATAATTTATACGTTCTTTCATAAATTCAAGCTGAGTGTGGTGATTATATATATTACAGTTGTTTGCAATATTTGTGAGTATACAATGTTCATAAAGTTTGTGAGATATATCTACTATTTTATATTTTAAGTTTTCTGGTTGCAAAATGTCAAAATAAGAGATAAAATTATAATTTTCGGAAAATAGACGTATTTTTGAAATTGGTTCAAAATAAATACCAGATGAGTGATAAAATTGTGAATTGATATAAAAGTTATCTGCTTCAGAAGTGAAAAACAGAATTAGCATCAAGTATACGCCATAAGGTGGTTGGTATAGGAATTTCATTATGCTTCTCGAATGGCTGAAAAAGAAAAAAAGGATTAGTATTGGATAAAATTGGATGTTTACATATGGTTGGATTTAGGTCTAGAAGTTTTTTGGAAAAAAGGGAAAATAGATTACTAAATGTTGAGGAGTTTCGTGGTGGAAGTGGAGGGGGAACTTGTGTTGATTTATCAGCTTTAAAAACATTCCGTCTACGGCACTCTTTTGTAGCATGCATTTGAGTGTTACAATATCTACATGAATTTTTCCATGATACTAATTTTGGTCTTGGATCAGTTTGAACACTTTGATTCTTCGTTTTTTTTGTTTCTTTACATTTATTATTATAAAAATCTTCATCGCAAAGATCATAAGATCTTATTAATATTTGTAGTAATTTTAAAGCAGCTCTATTTTCGGCTAACTCGCTTGTAGGACCCGCTTGTACAGCAAAATGATCGTTTGTATTAACTTGAGCAAGAAAAATGATTTGGTTTTTGAATTTGGATCAGGATAAACGATGTATTGTGGTAACGGTGATCCATATTTTATCGTAAAATTTCTCAAAATTTCTACGTGGTTTAAAAGTCCCAGAGAGTCTGTTCTACATATCTTTTTTTTGTAACTTCGCACGTGGGTAGGTTCATCATAGTAATGCTCCATTATAGATGATTTCCTGAATCAGTATGGAATATTTATATTAGAATTTATTGTACTGATTGGGGGGTCTATATCCGCATTTAAAACATTTCTTAAAGCTTTTTCCAGAAAAAGGCGATGTAGTAGAAGTATTATTTCTTTTTATTTTATAAGGATTTATATTTTTAAAACGACTGTTAATATTAGGTTTTGTTATCTGACCACTCGTTGAAGGTTTTGGATCATTTATAAGTGATTCTTGGATTGTAACATGCAAATGTTCTAGTGAGTTTATTAAATTTACTTCACATTTTTTATCTTTTTGCAAAAGAAAATTTGTTGTTTTTATAGCTGCGAAATCCATTGCTGTTTTTATTGTGTTTCCAATTCCTATTCGTTTGATATAATTAATAAAACAAATTGCTATGTATGTTGAGTTTTTTGATGAAGTTTTTACTCGTAATACTGTATATTTTGGATACTCGATTTTATTTTGAGTGCAAATTTCGATTAATTTTTTGAAATTTTTACCAATAGAATTCGGTTGGACGTTTTCATTTGTTTCCTTTGATTCATTAATTAAGGCATTATATAAATTTTGTGCTACCTTTTGCTTTACGTTTTCTTTATCTTTGCCACTATTCATTATTATATAATTGTTATATTGTAAATTAACGTGAAATAGACATTCATTATTATTAGTTTGTTCAATGAGTATCTCATAAATGAGGGGTGGATCTCCTCTTTGTTGAATAATTTTGTTTAGTAAGGTTGTGAAAGGAACATGCGACATTCTTTAAGATGTTAGATTCGGATTGAATAATGTGATCTACTAAGTTCTTCTTTTAGTTCAGAGTGAGGATAAAGAGTAGTCTTCGTACTATTATGATCTTTACCTGAATTGGTATTTTCGTTAGGAGTTGAACTTTTAGTTTCCTCTATGGAGTTTTGTGGTACTGAAGCTGTAAGCAGTGGTTGATGGCTCTCAGCGGGAGGTCCAGCAGGTCGGTTGGTACCTAAGTGTAACAAAAGGTTAGTGACCGAATCCCAGAAGGCGCCTAGTAAATGGAGAGACCATCCAAATAATCTATGTAATGCATAACCATGAATAATGGTATCTGCTATTAATTTGATCCCTCTAATTATTATAATTAATCCAATTAGACCTGCACTAGTAGTACCGAAATTTGTAAAAACTGTCCAAAATCTACCCCAAGCTGATTCAGCAATTTTATCAATTACTTCTTGGTTAAATAAATTTGTCAATGATATTCCTTGATTAATAGTCGGATGTCCTGTTATTTCTCTAGCTAAAGAATTTAAAATCATTGGTTTTTCTGCTGGGAACATTATATGATCTCGTAGCTTATCAAGGTCAGATTGAGAATAAATGCCACTTGTTGCTAAGGATGAAGGATTTGTGTATTTCCAGGTTGCTTTTGTGAGAGGTTTAACTATAGTTGGTGCTATGGATTCGACAGGATTTGGAAGTAATTTGTACCAGGTTTCTCCAAAAAGGTACATTGGTGGAAGGAAAGAATTGCAATTTGTTTGGATACCTGATTTTGTTAATATATGAGTTCGTGGAGAAAGGAAAAAGGATTGATTTCCTCTAAATATTGGTAGTTGTAGATAACATTCTTCAGTTTTGCGATATTTTACTTCAACCGGTATACATTTTACGATATGTACTACTTCTCCTGCAATTACTGACATATATCCTGGGCCTTTCATTAAATGATATGCAAATTCGTCTGGTGATTGGGTTGCTAAGGTTAATGTATTTCTAAAAACTTGCTGTTCAAGTATGCATCGTTGAGTAAGAACATCGTGATAAAGTCTATTTACTTCAGTACGTATGTGTCGTTCTACATATATAAATTTAGAGTTGACGTATGTGAAAATGTCCATATTTTGAACTTCTAAATGTTTATTTTCTAAAAAATGAATTCCCAGGTCTGGTTTCAAAAATTAATAATTTTGGATGTTCAGTTTGTATTAAAACGTAACTGCAAACTGGTTTTCTTGTTTTTCAGCCAGTACAAAGGTTATATCTTCAGTCGTTAAAGAATACAAGGTTTCAGAAATGTCTGTCGTGTTGTCATATGTTTTATTTGCTGGTCCTTCATAAATAATTTCATATTTGTTAAAATTACATACGTCATTAGGTAATGTATCCCAGAATGTTTGTCCATATTCTACGTCTGTACAGAATGTGTCTGAAAGTGTGCATATTATTCCAGATCCTAATTGAATTTTATTTGAATTTAAATGAATAGTTGCGTAATGTTCTTGTAAAGTTATTTTGAATATTGCTTGGACTACGACATTATTCCATGTTCCATATGGGTCAGAAAATTGTGTACCAGTACAGTCTCCATTAGGTGTTACAGAACCTGCTAAAGTAACGCTATGAAATGAAGTTTCATTTACTTTTAACTTTGATATCTGAAGAGAAGGGGTTACTAAAAATGTTCCTATTGTGTGCATTTGATTACATTGATCTCGTGTAACATCATGTATATATTCACTGTAGCCATTTGCAACTATTGAACTGTGAGAATGCATACCACAATGAGAGATGGCGCGTCGAATTTCTATTTTGCATTGTATTACTTTTGTATTTGAAAATCCAGTTAATTGTAAAAGTTGTATATAAACTCTTTCAACATGTACTTGAGATCGAGGTAGATCACATTCTCCTACCTCTAGTAAAGATAATGTCGTAATATTTGATTGATTTGAACCGCAATCGAATCCTATGATGGCGTAGACTGTTGTTATATAGTTGAATTTGCAAATGAGCAGTGCCAAAAGGAAGCCTCGTAATCCCATCTCTGGAAAAAGGAGGTTCCAATTAGCAGCTTGCTTTGTAATAAAAGAATTAATAAAATTACTTAATAAACAATTTTGTTATTACTGTTGTATACATATATATTTTTTTATGATATTTATTAAGTTTTTTATTTTATGTACTTAGTCTATAATATCCAACATGTCAGCTATGACAATATGATCTGATAGGCGTAAACTGATAATCAAGTTTTTGTATGCGTCTGGTCCTCTTGTTTTGATTGTTGAAAAAATGTCTTTTATTGTATCTGGATTGTTTAGGTTTTTGCTCCATGTGGGAATATTACAGTCGTCTTGGTTAAAAATTCCAGTTTGAATTAAGTATGGCCAGAGAGCTACCATGTCGATAAAACAGGGAACTATTTCAATGAGATTATCTATGCGTTTGCGATGAATTTGTTCCATTATATCTGGAATAATGTGTTATGTCTGAAATTTCATGATTTTTATGCTGTTTCTTACATATATATTATTTATTTTATATATAAAATATATATTTTAATAAAAAATTGTTATTATTTATTTATTTTTTCATTTTAACTATTTGTTGACAAAATAAGTTTCTATATCTTGTTTAAATTCTATATGTATATATATATATATTTTTTTTTATGATTAAAGTAAAGATATTTTGTTTTTATTTTTATTTATTTACTTCTGTGCTTGCACATGTGAGCGTTTTAGTCTATTAATGTGTACTACAGTAGGTTTGCCTTTATAGCTTATTTTGACATTTCCTTTTCCTAGCACTTCCAATATTTCATAAGGCCCTGTATAATGGTTCTCTAGTTTTTTTATTTTACCTCCTTTTAATAAAAATACGTTGTCTCCAATTTTTACTTCTAAAGGATTTATTTTTTTATCATAATATATTTTCGATTTTTCTTTTGCTGAAATAAGATTCTCTCTTGCTTGTGTTCGCATTTCGTGTAGTTGAGTTACGAAATTAATTAAATAATCATCATATGTTTGTAATTTTTCTTGTTGTGATAAAGGTTCGCTGGAAGGTTCACGAGCTAATTTACCAAAAACCAATTCATAGGGTGTGCATTTTGTGCCTTCATGTACACTAGTATTATACGAGAACATTGCTAGTTCAAGCCAATCATCCCATTCTGAATTTTTTGCAACAAATTGTTTGAGATATTCTCCTAATACATGATGTGAACGTTCTAATGATCCGTTTGATTGAGGGTGAAAAGCTGTGGTACGAAATTGTTTAATTCTAAAACGTTTTGCCAATCTTTTTAATAAATTACTTAAAAAATCTCTGCCTTGGTCAGTAAGTACTCCTTTTGGTGATCCAAATATGCAAATAAATTTTTTCACAAAAGCATCTGCTATTGTACTAGCTTGGTGATTAGGAAGAGGTATTGCTAAAGAATATTTGGTAAAATTGTCTTGTATCGTTAGAATATATAAGTTACCAGATTTTGTTTCAGGTAGTGGACCAACAATGTCCATTGATATTTTTTCAAAAGCAGTAGTGGGTGTGTCTGTGATTACCATAGGATTTTTTGTTTTGACTCTGATTAATTTTTTCAGTTGACATTGTAAACAGCCTTGAATATATTTTTGAATGTCTACTTTCATATTTTCCCAAAAAAATTTTGGCGAATTCGGCTATAAGTTTTTGTAACGCCTTTATGGCCTCCTAATGCTGAGGAGTGAGCTTCTTCAATTAAATGAGTTCGTTGTTCCTTTGTTGGATATTGCGTTATTCCATTGCAAACTATAATTTTTGTAGTTGAATTTGAAAAAATTGAATCGAAAATTGATTTCACTTCTTCCCAAGGTATATGATTAATTCTGGAAGTTTTTGATATACTAATAGATCGTAATTTAAATTTTTGAGATAATTCATGTAATGAATGAATTGATAATTTTATATTATTTAAAGTTTCAGATAAATTATCTTTAGTTTCTTCTTCAATTGGAAGTGCAAAATGGTAGTAGTTTCCTTTTTTAATCTCTTTTGCTATCCCCTTTTGTAAATTTTTAAATTTTGGTAAAGTTTCACGTTTTTCTAAAATTTTTGATCCGTTGTCGCGAGGAGTTCCATTTGTTGTAACAAAATATGCATAATTATCTTTTCGCATAGTTAATTGATCGCGACATTCAACTAAATTTTTCTTTGTTATAATTTTTTCTGTTTGAGAGTTTATAGGAGGAGGTTCTGGGGGTGGGCGATTATAATTATCATGATCTTTATCGATTTTTTCACAATTTATTTGAGATCTTCGGTTTAATCTCAAATTTTCTTCAAAATAAGGCTCTTCAAATTCTTCTTCCAATTTTTCTTCTTGGTTTTCTTCAAACTTCTCTTCAAAATTTTCCTCAAGATCGTCTCCAAAATGTTCTTCAAAATTCTGTTCAAAATTCTTTTTGAAATTTTCGTCAAAATCTTCTTCAAAGTTATCTTCCAAATTTTCTTCATAATTTTCTTCATTGTTTCCTTCGTGTGAGGTTTCAATGTCGTTGATTTCATCTTCTGAGGTTGAAAAATAATTCTCACTTTCTTCACTTTCTTCACTTTCAAATTCATTAATATTTTTTGGCTTCTTGGCATTCTTCTTCTTCTTTATGTTTTTTGCTTGAGTTTGTTTCAAATAATCTAAATAATCAGGATCAGAGTCGGAATCTGATTCTACTTTTGTTCGGCTTCGCTTTTGCATATTTATTTCTGGTAATTCGTTTTCAAATATTTGTTTTCTTGGTCTACCTCTCTTTCTTTTTGTTTGGGGGGGGATATTTTTTAAATTTGTAAGTAGATTTTTTCTTGGCCTACCTCGTGATTTTTTCACAAGAGGTTTAGAAGAAAAATTTTCGTCTAATTTTTCTTGAGTTTCATTTCGATTCATATTTTTTGCTTTATCTTGCTCTATTCTCTTTTGAGCTCTTGTAGTAATAGTTTTCCATGATAAATTTTCGTATTTTTTTGAAAACATTGGACTTAATAAAAATATTGTCATAAAAATAAGTCTTGAAGCCATATTTTTGAATAAATTTGTGTATTTTAAAATATTCTTACCAATCTCACTAAATGATTCTTCACTAAGGAATTCTTGTAAAAATTCTGGAATTTTTGTGTGAATATTTAATATTTGGGCTTCTGGAATTTTGCTAAAATGATCTACGTCGTCTGGTACCATTCCTGGATTCAAGTTTTTTCGTTTTAAAGGTCTTACCTTATTTTTAGAGTTTTCTTGTTTATTTCTTGTAAAAGTTTTCTTGGAAAACGTTTTTTCTTTAGAAGTCATGAAAGTATCATTGTCATCAACTTGTAAATATTTTGATTTTTCCTGGCTATCATCAATAGGGTTTCTTGAGAGAGCGTCTGCATTTACATTCATTTTTCCTGCTTTGTAAATTACATCAAAATCATATTCTGCGAGTTTCAATCTCCAACGTGAATCTCGTGAACAAGGGTCTTTAGAATTTTGAAACCAAACTAGAGGTTTGTGATCAGTCACTAAAGTAAATTTTCGTCCATACAAATGAGGACGAAAATGAGTTACACAAAATATTATAGCAAGAGCTTCTTTTTCATATGTATCATATTTTTTCTCAGTATCACTTAGACTACGTGATGCATATGCTATTGGTTTATCTTTACCTATTTTACCTTGTGATAAAATACCTCCTATTGCAAATCCTGAGGCATCTGTCGTGAGTATAAAGGGTTGAGAAAAATCAGGTCGTTGTAAAAGTGGTTCTTCACATAACTTTGCTTTTAAAATATCGAAAGCTGCTTGTTGTTTTTCTGTCCAATTAAAAGGTATATCTTTTTTCAGAAGTTGATTTAAAGGACTTGCAATTTTTGAAAATCCATCAATAAATCGTCTATAATATCCTGCTAAGCCGAAAAATTGTTTAACATTTTTCTGTGTTTTTGGAACTGGAAAGTTTTTTACAGCTATTATCTTTTTTGGATCTGGACGTACTCCATTTTTATCAATTATATGACCTAAATATCCTACTTCAGGTCGTAAAAATTCGCATTTGTCTGGTTGTAAGTGAAGATTTGCTTTTCTAAGTCTTTCTGCTAAATTGTTAAATTTAATTTCGTGCTCTTCTAGAGTATTTGCATATATAACTATGTCATCAAGATATACAAAAAGTTCCGTTCCGATTAATCCAGTTAATGTTAAATCCATTAATCTTTGAAATGTGGCTGGTGCAGTTTTTAAAACCGAAAGGCATTCTATCGAATTCGTAATGACCGTGAGGTGTGGAAAATGCGGTTTTATGAGAGTCTTTTGGGTCCATTTTTATATGGTGAAAACCGGTAGCTAAATCAAACACTGAAAAATATTTTGCTGACCCTAGAGAATCAAGTATATCGTTTATATTAGGTAGAGGATACGAATCGCCAATTGTTTTTTCATTTAATTTACGAAAATCAAGAACCATTCTCCATTTTATTTTTCCTTGGGAGTCAGGTTTTTTAGGAACTATCCACACTGGAGTGTTATATGGTGATTGTGAGGGCTTGATTATTTTATTTTTTAATAATTCATCGACTTGTCTTGTAATTTCTTCCTTGTGAACAAGGGGAAATCTATATTGTCTTGAAAAAATTGGAGCGTCATCTACAGTAGGAATTGAATGTTGTAATACATTAGTAGCTTCAAGTGGTTCTCCTGGGATTTGAAATCTGTCTGCATTATTTTTAATTAATTTTTCTACATGTTCATATTCATCTTGATTTAAGTGGTCTAATCGAAGAAGTTTTTTAATACATTCTACTCTGTCTTCGTCTGTTACATTATAAAATTTGCAGGAGTTAATTAGAGAATTGTCGGTTTTTAAAAAGTTATTTAATATTTTACTTGATAAATCTTCGTTATTTGTTTGTTTGAAATTAATTAAATTTTCAATTTGTTTATAACATTCTTGTTCTTCAAAGTCTTCTAAATTAACTAATGGGACGGATAATGTAATTGGGATTTCATTTGTGTTTGCAAATTTTAAATAAGCTTTTCCTCTGTGATTTTTTACAACTGCGTCACCTACGTAGACGCCATCTTGGATATGTAATCGAGGTACATACCCTTCACTCTTTTCTGTATTTTTTATATTAACATAAAATGTTGTAACTGTTCGAGCTGGAATAGTAAATGTATTGGCAGATTTAAAAGGGTAACAGTGGTTCTCAATTTCTAAGAATTTTGAAGTATAGTTTATATTCACACTATTATCTTGAAAAAATTCTGATCCTAATACTCCATCTTCTTCTACTGGGACTTCATTGGGAATAATGTTAAATATCGTTGGATAACCAAAAATGTTTATTTTTACCTGTCCTAACGTGTAAAGTGGTAAATCATTAATTCCTGTAAGTTTCAATACGTTTTGGCTATTTATGGGTACTTCAGGGTTGAGAACCTTTTGTTTAATTAAATTTCGAGCAGCACCAGTATCAATCATCATGTGTGTTGGATTTTTTAGACCTTCCGTTGATATTATAATTGATGGAATTGAAGTGGACTTTGAAATATTTATTGTTGTTGTTGTATGATCGTTAGAAGTGGATGCCAGTGGTTCTCGATTTATGCTTTCCTCAGTGCACCTGTGCTGGGGAGAGCTTTGGAGTTTTCCTGATTAGCTGTTTGTGATTGGTTATTTGGTCGTATCTTGCAGTCTCGTACTAAATGACCGGGTTGTTTACAGTAATTGCAAATTATTTCAGTATAATTTGAATTTTGTTGAGTGTCATTATTTTGTAAAAATCTATTTTCATATGGTTTATTTCGATTTTGAAACTGTCCTGAGTTAAAGTTTTTATACTGTCCTGGATTCAATTGTCTATTAGTATTATTAACATTATTGTTATTATTGTAAAAATTTCTAGGAAAATTATTATTATTGTTGTATCTTTGTTGTAAAAAATTATTATTATTGTTTCTATAATTGTTATTTCTATTTTGTAAAAAATGATTGTTGTTATTATTAAAATTATAATTTTTATTTCTCAAAAAATTGTTATTTGGAAAATTATTGTAATTGTTTCTTGCAAAATTATTATTATTATTACCTCTTTCACCATTGAAATTAATATATCTTCGTTGGTTAGGATTCAACAAATTTTGTTGTTTATTCTTAAGAACTGCATCTTGAGCTTTACTTAAATGAAAACATTTTTCAGTTGTGTGACCTGATTTTTTACAAATTAAACAAATAGTTTTATTTTCAAGTGCTACGTTGAATCGGGTGGTTTTATTACTTTTATTATTATTAGTTGATTCTTCGGTTTTTAAATAATCCCTATTTCTATTTCTTCGCAGTGCAGAAGATGCAGCCAGTCTTCGTTCTATGTCTATTGTATCATTAACTACTTCCTTAAATGTGTCCTTTTCTTCTACACGAATTTCTAACTCAGGACGCAAACCTCGTATAAAACATTGAATTACATCTCTTTCTAAATTTTGTTTGAAAGCATTATCTACCTGACCGTCATTATTAAGTCTGTGAGCATCTTCTATTCTATCAGCAATTTCCTTAATTCTAGCAGCATAGGAAAGGACATTTTCTCTTTCCCACATAAATGTATTACCTAATTCTCCCTGCAATTGATATACGCTTTTCGCAGGGGCATATACTCTTTTCAATTTTTCTATTAATTCCTCTATTGTTGCATACGTTGACCCAAAAATACATTTTCGTGCCTCACCAGACAATTTACCTCTCAATAGACGTGCAAGATTTTCTTGGGCAGCAGGTGTCGGCAGCATTGCCTTTGCTTCCATGCAACCCTCAATAAAATGGGACAATGGGAGGTTACTTCCGTCGAACAAAGGGACCACCTCTAGCGCGTCGCGTAAGGATACCTGCTGGCTGTTAGGTATGGCTACGGCCATCTCTTCGTAGTTTACTATTACGGGATTATCCTGATTTATGACTTCTGTATCGCTTCTGTCGTCGTCGCTATCGTTGTTACTAATTAGAGAGTCGCGTGCCAATGAGTTTTTCAATTTTTCTTTCAAATTTCTATTTTCTATTGTTATTACCGTTGAGCTTAGCAAATTAGATCCGTCAAAATAAGATAACTCGTTCGTTAATGTTTGATCTTGATTACTAGATCCTGTCACAATGCTCAAATCTGGATAGAAACTTGAATGAAATCCGCTAGTTTTACTAGAATTTTCACTTGATATGGTTTGATCATTAATTAAAGTCTTGTCGAAACGTGAATCGTCTAGCTGAAGAGTGTTATCTAATTCTTGTTCAGCAGAAAAAGTGTTTGAAATATCCTTGTATTTATTATAATCGACTAAATTTTCTTTGATTTTACCTGATCTTTTTAGTTTCAAGGAATCTATTTGATTCTGATCCACAATTTTTGCGAGTTGGTTATCTTGTTTGGCTTTACTACGTGTGATAACCTTTTGGGCGGATTCTACAGGGGTATTTGAATTTGACATTGAGTCATTATAATTTTACAGTTTCCCTTTTATTGAGCGTTATCTTAGATTATTTATTGTTAATTATCAATTGTTTATAACAATTTTAAAAACTACATGTAAAATTTTGTTTGTTAATAAAGTGAAATTAGTAAAAGTATAATTTTAGTTTAAAACCAATCATAAAAATGATATTAATAATAATTATTTAATTATTTTTATTTGTTTATAACAAAATTAAAATTTGTACTCTTTTATTGGGAAATAAAATAACAAAATGAGAATATAATTCTATAAAACATTCAAATAAATAAATAATCGCTCAAATTTTTTTGTAAAATTATAATGTTAAATAAAACATTTGTTAAAATTATAACAATATATATATATATGTATATTTATTTTGTACCAACCACGTGTGTCTTTTGTAAACTATAATAATCTATGTTATTAAATTAATAAATTATAAATTGTTTTTTTGTTTAAATAAATAAAATTGTTTATAACAAGGATCAGATAAGATTCGAGTTATGCACAATTTATTTTTCTCTAGATTGGACAAGTTAGGCTCAAGCTCAGATCCTTGGACAATCTTTGCAAATAAAAATATTCTGTTCCTTAACAGAGTTAAAATTAAAGTTATAAACAATACAATCACAAGCACTTCGAACTTTGCCCTACCCAATGATCGTAATCAATGGTGACCGTTCAACGTACCCAAAAGGGACTTATACTCTCGTGTGCTGTTTTTTTTTGTTTGTTTTAACTTAAATCAAAACTTAGTTAACAAATTAGAATAATTTTTTAAATAAGATAAGTTACTTAATCACTTAGGTTAGCCTCAAGGTCAGATCCCTGCGTGATTTTTCAAACTTATTTTATTTTATACAATTTATATAAATTATAAAATTTCAAAGAAATGATTTGATTATTAAATCATTAAGGTTAGCCTCAAGGTCAAATCCCTTTGTGATCTAACAAATCTATTTTATTGAAATTTCAAGTTACAAGTTGAAATAATATTTCATAATCATTTATTTATTCACTAGAAATAATCAATGTGTTAATTTTCAATTGACTTGTGTTTCCCGGCCGATGCACCAGAAAAAAGGAAGTATGTTACGTCACAAATACGTAAATACTTACTTTGATCGAAGATTCCTCGTTTTAATCGAATGATCGAATGATCCACGCTTAGGGGTGAGGATAAGTCAATGAAAGACACAATGATTATGAAAATAATACAAATTGAATTTATTTTACTGGTTAAAATTTCCGGATATACATTCGTTAAGACAATTTATATATATAACGTAGGCACAGGCTGGTTGGTACGTGGGTGAGAGAGAGACAAAGAATAGAGAGAGAGAGAGAGAGAGAGAGAGAGAGAGAGAGAGAGAGAGAGAGAGAGAGAGAGAGAGAGAGAGAGAGAGAGAGGGAGAGAGGGAGAGAGGGAGAGAGGGAGAGAGAGAGAGAGGGAGAGAGAGAGAGAGAGAGAGAGAGAGAGAGAGAGAGAGAGAGAGAGAGAGAGAGAGAGAGAGAGAGAGAGAGAGAGAGAGAGAGAGAGAGAGAGAGAGAGAGAGAGAGAGAGAGAGAGAGAGAGAGAGAGAGAGAGAGAGAGAGAGAGATTCAGTACCTTTATGATGACGGTTAATCCACACGGCGGTGAGTGGTAAGCACTGGATCCCCACAGGTGTAGTCCAAGTGTGTGAGAGAGACGGAGTTATAGGCCGCACAGGTATATTCCGTAAAGGCGGCGATTCAAATTTACGACACTGTTCGAACATCTTTACAAGATCTATTCAAGTCTATGATGACTTTTACGACTCCCGAACTTGGATTTTAAATTGTCCCAATCGAATTTTATTAATCTCAAACTCAGAGATTTCCGAAGTTAAATTGAAATACCACACTGGACTATTGTCGCGAGACCGGTTATAAATCCGAAGAAAAATTTAAGTGTCGAACTAGACGAAGAATTTACTGACTGCTTTCTCTTGGTGTGGGCCTCTTTTATATTTTTCTATACAAATTGACGGTCAGCGAAAATCGTGACGTAGTCATATCTTCTTAGAGGAGAAGGGGCCCTATACTGCTCCCTACTTCCCCTACTCCCTATTCCCCCTTATCAATTCTCTCATAGATTTCGAACTCAAACCAGCCTGTGTGTATTATATACATTCAAATACGTCGCGGGACGTGACACTACCCTTATACGAAAATCACCTAAAATCGGCTATTTGGTATCGAGAGCGTAAATAATAAATTTTTTTAATGTCTTAAAAAATAGCTTAGGCAAATACGAGACGATTGACGTTTCTAAAAAAAGGGGGAAAAATTTTGGTAACCTACCCTTATACGAAAATCACCGAAAATCGGCTATTTGGTATCCAGAGCGTAAATAATAAATTTTTTTAACCTCTGACAAATAAGCTTAAGCGAATACGAGACGATTGACGTTTTTAAAAAAAGGGGGAAAAATTTGGGTAACCTACCCTTATACGAAAATCACCTAAAATCGGCTATTTGGTATCAAGAGCGTAAATAATAAATCATTTTTATCCTCTGACAAATAAGCTTAGGCAAATACGAGACGATGGACGTTCTTAAAAAAAGGGGGAAAAATTTGGGTAACCTACCCTTATACGAAAATCACCTAAAATCGGCTATTTGGTATCGAGAGCGTAAATAATAAATTTTTTTTAATGTCTTAAAAAATAGCTTAGGCGAATACGAGACGATTGACGTTTTTAAAAAAAGGGGGAAAAATTTGGGTAACCTACCCTTATACGAAAATCACCTAAAATCGGCTATTTGGTATCAAGAGCGTAAATAATAAATCATTTTTATCCTCTGACAAATAAGCTTAGGCAAATACGAGACGATTGACGTTCTTAAAAAAAGGGGGAAAAATTTGGTTAACCTACCCTTATACGAAAATCACCTAAAATCGGCTATTTGGTATCGAGAGCGTAAATAATAAATTTTTTTTAATGTCTTAAAAAATAGCTTAGGCGAATACGAGACGATGGACGTTTTTAAAAAAAGGGGGAAAAATTTGGGTAACCTACCCTTATACGAAAATCACCTAAAATCGGCTATTTGGTATCGAGAGCGTAAATAATAAATTTTTTTTAATGTCTTAAAAAATAGCTTAGTGCGAATACGAGACGATGGACGTTTTTAAAAAAAGGGGGAAAAATTTGAGTAACCTACCCTTATACGAAAATCACCTAAAATCGGCTATTTGGTATCGAGAGCGTAAATAATAAATTTTTTTAATGTCTTAAAAAATAGCTTAGGCGAATAAGAGACGATTGACGTTTTTAAAAAAAGGGGGAAAAATTTGGTTTACCTACCCTTATACGAAAATCACCTAAAATCGGCTATTTGGTATCGAGAGCGTAAATAATAAATTTTTTTTAACCTCTGACAAATAAGCTTAGGCAAATACGAGACGATTGACGTTCTTAAAAAAAGGGGGAAAAATTTGGGTAACCTACCCTTATACGAAAATCACCTAAAATCGGCTATTTGGTATCGAGAGCGTAAATAATAAATTTTTTTTAATGTCTTAAAAAATAGCTTAGGCGAATACGAGACGATTGACGTTTTTAAAAAAAGGGGGAAAAATTCGGGTAACCTACCCTTATACGAAAATCACCTAAAATCGGCTATTTGGTATCGAGAGCGTAAATAATAAATTTTTTTTAATGTCTTAAAAAATAGCTTAGGCGAATACGAGACGATGGACGTTTTTAAAAAAAGGGGGAAAAATTTGGGTAACCTACCCTTATACGAAAATCACCTAAAATCGGCTATTTGGTATCGAGAGCGTAAATAATAAATTTTTTTTAATGTCTTAAAAAATAGCTTAGGCGAATACGAGACGATTGACGTTCTTAAAAAAAGGGGGAAAAATTTGGGTAACCTACCCTTATACGAAAATCACCTAAAATCGGCTATTTGGTATCGAGAGCGTAAATAATAAATTTTTTTTAATGTCTTAAAAAATACCTTATTGCGAATACGAGACGATGGACGTTTTTAAAAAAAGGGGGAAAAATTTGGGTAACCTACCCTTATACGAAAATCACCTAAAATCGGCTATTTGGTATCGAGAGCGTAAATAATAAATTTTTTTTAATGTCTTAAAAAATAGCTTAGGCGAATACGAGACGATTGATGTTCTTAAAAAAAGGGGGAAAAATTTGGGTAACCTACCCTTATACGAAAATCACCTAAAATCGGCTATTTGGTATCGAGAGCGTAAATAATAAATTTTTTTTAATGTCTTAAAAAATAGCTTAGGCGAATACGAGACGATTGATGTTCTTAAAAAAAGGGGGAAAAATTTGGGTAACCTACCCTTATACGAAAATCACCTAAAATCGGCTATGTGGTAACGAGAGCGTAAATAATAAATTTTTTTTAATGTCTTAAAAATTAGCTTAGGCTAATACGAGACGATTGACGTTTTTAAAAAAAGGGGGAAAAATTTGGGTAACCTACCCTTATACGAAAATCACCTAAAATCGGCTATTTGGTATCGAGAGCGTAAATAATAAATTTTTTTTAACCTCTGACAAATAAGCTTAGGCAAATACGAGACGATTGACGTTCTTAAAAAAAGGGGGAAAAATTTGGGTAACCTACCCTTATACGAAAATCACCTAAAATCGGCTATTTGGTATCGAGAGCGTAAATAATAAATTTTTTTTAATGTCTTAAAAAATAGCTTAGGCGAATACGAGACGATGGACGTTTTTAAAAAAAGGGGGAAAAATTTGGGTAACCTACCCTTATACGAAAATCACCTAAAATCGGCTATTTGGTATCGAGAGCGTAAATAATAAATTTTTTTTAATGTCTTAAAAAATAGCTTAGTGCGAATACGAGACGATGGACGTTTTTAAAAAAAGGGGGAAAAATTTGAGTAACCTACCATTATACGAAAATCACCTAAAATCGGCTATTTGGTATCGAGAGCGTAAATAATAAATTTTTTTTAATGTCTTAAAAAATAGCTTAGGCGAATACGAGACGATTGACGTTTTTAAAAAAAGGGGGAAAAATTTGGTTAACCTACCCTTATACGAAAATCACCTAAAATCGGCTATTTGGTATCAAGAGCGTAAATAATAAATCATTTTTATCCTCTGACAAATAAGCTTAGGCAAATACGAGACGATTGACGTTCTTAAAAAAAGGGGGGAAAATTTGGTTAACCTACCCTTATACGAAAATCACCTAAAATCGGCTATGTGGTATCGAGAGCGTAAATAATAAATTTTTTTTAATGTCTTAAAAAATAGCTTAGGCGAATACGAGACGATGGACGTTTTTAAAAAAAGGGGGAAAAATTTGGGTAACCTACCCTTATACGAAAATCACCGAAAATCGGCTATTTGGTATCCAGAGCGTAAATAATAAATTTTTTTAACCTCTGACAAATAAGCTTAAGCGAATACGAGACTATTGACGTTTTTTAAAAAAGGGGGAAAAATTTGGGTAACCTACCCTTATAGGAAAATGACCTAAAATCGGCTATTTGGTATCCAGAGCGTAAATAATAAATCTTTTTTAACCTCTGACAAATAAGCTTAGGCGAATACGAGACGATTGACGTTCTTAAAAAAAGGGGGAAAAATTTGGTTAACCTACCCTTATACGAAAATCACCTAAAATCGGCTATTTGGTATCGAGAGCGTAAATAATAAATTTTTTTTAATGTCTTAAAAAATAGCTTAGGCGAATACGAGACGATTGACGTTTTTAAAAAAAGGGGGAAAAATTTGGTTAACCTGCCCTTATACGAAAATCACCTAAAATCGGCTATTTGGTATCCAGAGCGTAAATAATAAATTTTTTTTAATGTCTTAAAAAATAGCTTAGGCAAATACGAGACGATTGACGTGTTTAAAAAAAGGGGGAAAAATTTTGGTAACCTACCCTTATACGAAAATCACCTAAAATCGGCTATTTGGTATCGAGAGCATAAATAATAAATTTTTTTTAACCTCTGACAAATAAGCTTAGGCAAATACGAGACGATTGACGTTCTTAAAAAAAGGGGGAAAAATTTGGGTAACCTACCCTTATACGAAAATCACCTAAAATCGGCTATTTGGTATCGAGAGCGTAAATAATAAATTTTTTTTAATGTCTTAAAAAATAGCTTAGGCGAATACGAGACGATGGACGTTTTTAAAAAAAGGGGGAAAAATTTGGGTAACCTACCCTTATACGAAAATCACCTAAAATCGGCTATTTGGTATCGAGAGCGTAAATAATAAATTTTTTTTAATGTCTTAAAAAATAGCTTAGGCGAATAAGAGACGATTGACGTTGTTAAAAAAACGGGGAAAAATTTGGGTAACCTACCCTTATACGAAAATCACCTAAAATCGGCTATTTGGTATCGAGAGCGTAAATAATAAATTTTTTTTAATGTCTTAAAAAATAGCTTAGTGCGAATACGAGACGATGGACGTTTTTAAAAAAAGGGGGAAAAATTTGGGTAACCTACCCTTATACAAAAATCACCTAAAATCGGCTATTTGGTATCGAGAGCGTAAATAATAAATTTTTTTTAATGTCTTAAAAAATAGCTTAGGCGAATACGAG
Organism: Diplolepis rosae; assembly: GCA_030998225.1. Lineage (NCBI taxonomy): Eukaryota > Metazoa > Arthropoda > Insecta > Hymenoptera > Diplolepididae > Diplolepis > Diplolepis rosae. Next base: position 1,064,180 of record JAPYXD010000713.1, on the reverse strand, counting down.
ACGATTGATGTTCTTAAAAAAAGGGGGAAAAATTTGGGTAACCTACCCTTATACGAAAATCACCTAAAATCGGCTATTTGGTATCGAGAGCGTAAATAATAAATTTTTTTTAATGTCTTAAAAAATAGCTTAGGCGAATACGAGACGATTGACGTTTTTAAAAAAAGGGGGAAAAATTTGGGTAACCTACCCTTATACGAAAATCACCTAAAATCGGCTATTTGGTATCGAGAGCGTAAATAATAAATTTTTTCTAACCTCTGACAAATAAGCTTAGGCAAATACGAGACGATTGACGTTCTTAAAAAAAGGGGGAAAAATTTGGTTAACCTACCCTTATACGAAAATCACCTAAAATCGGCTATTTGGTATCGAGAGCGTAAATAATAAATTTTTTTTAACCTCTGACAAATAAGCTTAAGCGAATACGAGACTATTGACGTTTTTTAAAAAAGGGGGAAAAATTTGGGTAACCTACCCTTATACGAAAATCACCTAAAATCGGCTATTTGGTATCGAGAGCGTAAATAATAAATTTTTTTTAATGTCTTAAAAAATAGCTTAGGCGAATACGAGACGATTGACGTTTTTAAAAAAAGGGGGAAAAATTCGGGTAACCTACCCTTATACGAAAATCACCTAAAATCGGCTATTTGGTATCCAGAGCGTAAATAATAAATTTTTTTAACCTCTGACAAATAAGCTTAGGCAAATACGAGACGATTGACGTTCTTAAAAAAAGGGGGAAAAATTTGGGTAACCTTCCCTTATACGAAAATCACCTAAAATCGGCTATTTGGTATCGAGAGCGTAAATAATAAATTTTTTTTAATGTCTTAAAAAATAGCTTAGGCAAATACGAGACGATTGACGTTTCTAAAAAAAGGGGGAAAAATTTTGGTAACCTACCCTTATACGAAAATCACCGAAAATCGGCTATTTGGTATCCAGAGCGTAAATAATAAATTTTTTTTAACCTCTGACAAATAAGCTTAAGCGAATACGAGACTATTGACGTTTTTTAAAAAAGGGGGAAAAATTTGGGTAACCTACCCTTATACGAAAATCACCTAAAATCGGCTATTTGGTATCGAGAGCGTAAATAATAAATTTTTTTTAACCTCTGACAAATAAGCTTAGGCAAATACGAGACGATTGACGTTCTTAAAAAAAGGGGGAAAAATTTGGTTAACCTACCCTTATACGAAAATCACCTAAAATCGGCTATTTGGTATCGAGAGCGTAAATAATAAATTTTTTTTAATGTCTTAATAATTAGATTAGGCGAATACGAGACGATGGACGTTTTTAAACAAAGGGGGAAAAATTTGGGTAACCTACCCTTATACGAAAATCACCTAAAATCGGCTATTTGGTATCGAGAGCGTAAATAATAAATTTTTTTTAATGTCTTAAAAAATAGCTTAGTGCGAATACGAGACGATGGACGTTTTTAAAAAAAGGGGGAAAAATTTGGGTAACCTACCCTTATACGAAAATCACCTAAAATCGGCTATTTGGTATCGAGAGCGTAAATAATAAATTTTTTTTAATGTCTTAAAAAATAGCTTAGGCGAATACGAGACGATTGACGTTTTTAAAAAAAGGGGGAAAAATTTGGTTAACCTACCCTTATACGAAAATCACCTAAAATCGGCTATTTGGTATCGAGAGCGTAAATAATAAATTTTTTTTAACCTCTGACAAATAAGCTTAGGCAAATACGAGACGATTGACGTTCTTAAAAAAAGGGGGAAAAATTTGGGTAACCTACCCTTATACGAAAATCACCTAAAATCGGCTATTTGGTATCGAGAGCGTAAATAATAAATTTTTTTTAATGTCTTAAAAAATAGCTTAGGCGAATACGAGACGATTGACGTTTTTAAAAAAAGGGGGAAAAATTCGGGTAACCTACCCTTATACGAAAATCACCTAAAATCGGCTATTTGGTATCGAGAGCGTAAATAATAAATTTTTTTTAATGTCTTAAAAAATAGCTTAGGCGAATACGAGACGATGGACGTTTTTAAAAAAAGGGGGAAAAATTTGGGTAACCTACCCTTATACGAAAATCACCTAAAATCGGCTATTTGGTATCGAGAGCGTAAATAATAAATTTTTTCTAACCTCTTAAAAAATAGCTTAGGCGAATAAGAGACGATTGACGTTCTTAAAAAAAAGGGGAAAAATTTGGGTAACCTACCCTTATACGAATATCACCTAAAATCGGCTATTTGGTATCGAGAGCGTAAATAATAAATTTTTTTTAATGTCTTAAAAAATAGCTTAGTGCGAATACGAGACGATGGACGTTTTTAAAAAAAGGGGGAAAAATTTGGGTAACCTACCCTTATACGAAAATCACCTAAAATCGGCTATTTGGTATCGAGAGCGTAAATAATAAATTTTTTTTAATGTCTTAAAAATAGCTTAGGCAAATACGAGACGACTGACGTTCTTAAAAAAAGGGGGAAAAATTTGGGTAACCTACCCTTATACAAAAATCACCTAAAATCGGCTATTTGGTAACGAGAGCGTAAATAATAAATTTTTTTTAATGTCTTAAAAAATAGCTTAGGCTAATACGAGACGATTGACGTGTTTAAAAAAAAGGGGGAAAAATTTGGGTAACCTACCCTTATACGAAAATCACCTAAAATCGGCTATTTGGTATCGAGAGCATAAATAATAAATTTTTTTTAACCTCTGACAAATAAGCTTAGGCAAATACGAGACGATTGACGTTCTTAAAAAAAGGGGGAAAAATTTGGTTAACCTACCCTTATACGAAAATCACCTAAAATCGGCTATTTGGTATCGAGAGCGTAAATAATAAATTTTTTTTAATGTCTTAAAAAATAGCTTAGGCGAATACGAGACGATGGACGTTTTTAAAAAAAGGGGGAAAAATTTGGGTAACCTACCCTTATACGAAAATCACCTAAAATCGGCTATTTGGTATCGAGAGCGTAAATAATAAATTTTTTTTAATGTCTTAAAAAATTGCTTAGGGGAATACGAGACGATTGACGTTTTTAAAAAAGGGGGAAAAATTTGGGTAACCTACCCTTATACGAAAATCACCTAAAATCGGCTATTTGGTATCGAGAGCGTAAATAATAAATTTTTTTTAATGTCTTAAAAAATTGCTTAGGGGAATACGAGACGATTGACGTTTTTAAAAAAAGGGGGAAAAATTTGGTTAAACTACCCTTATACGAAAATCACCTAAAATCGGCTATTTGGTATCAAGAGCGTAAATAATAAATCATTTTTATCCTCTGACAAATAAGCTTAGGCAAATACGAGACGATTGACGTTCTTAAAAAAAGGGGGGAAAATTTGGTTAACCTACCCTTATACGAAAATCACCTAAAATCGGCTATTTGGTATCGAGAGCGTAAATAATAAATTTTTTTTAATGTCTTAAAAAATAGCTTAGGCGAATACGAGACGATTGACGTTTTTAAAAAAAGGGGGAAAAATTTGGTTAACCTACCCTTATACGAAAATCACCTAAAATCGGCTATTTGGTATCGAGAGCGTAAATAATAAATTTTTTTTAATGTCTTAAAAAATAGCTTAGGCGAATACGAGACGAAGGACGTTTTTAAAAAAAGGGGGAAAAATTTGGGTAACCTACCCTTATACGAAAATCACCGAAAATCGGCTATTTGGTATCCAGAGCGTAAATAATAAATTTTTTTTAACCTCTGACAAATAAGCTTAAGCGAATACGAGACTATTGACGTTTTTTAAAAAAGGGGGAAAAATTTGGGTAACCTACCCTTATACGAAAATGACCTAAAATCGGCTATTTGGTATCGAGAGCGTAAATAATAAATTTTTTTTAACCTCTGACAAATAAGCTTAGGCAAATACGAGACGATTGACGTTCTTAAAAAAAGGGGGAAAAATTTGGTTAACCTACCCTTATACGAAAATCACCTAAAATCGGCTATTTGGTATCGAGAGCGTAAATAATAAATTTTTTTAATGTCTTAAAAAATAGCTTAGGCGAATAAGAGACGATTGACTTTTTTAAAAAAAGGGGGAAAAATTTGGGTAACCTGCCCTTATACGAAAATCACCTAAAATCGGCTATTTGGTATCCAGAGCGTAAATAATAAATTTTTTTAACCTCTGACAAATAAGCTTAGGCAAATACGAGACGATTGACGTTCTTAAAAAAAGGGGGAAAAATTTGGGTAACCTACCCTTATACGAAAATCACCTAAAATCGGCTATGTGGTATCGAGAGCGTAAATAATAAATTTTTTTTAATGTCTTAAAAAATAGCTTAGGCGAATACGAGACGATTGATGTTCTTAAAAAAAGGGGGAAAAATTTGGGTAACCTACCCTTATACGAAAATCACCTAAAATCGGCTATTTGGTATCGAGAGCGTAAATAATAAATTTTTTTTAATGTCTTAAAAAATAGCTTAGGCGAATACGAGACGATTGACGTTTTTAAAAAAAGGGGGAAAAATTTGGTTAACCTACCCTTATACGAAAATGACCTAAAATCCGCTATTTGGTATCGAGAGCGTAAATAATAAACCTGTTTTAACCTCTGACAAATAGCTTAGGCGAATACGTGACGATTGATGTTCCTAAAAAAAGGGGGAAAAATTTGGGTAACCTACCCTTATACGAACATCACCTAAAATCGGCTATTTGGTATCGAGAGCGTAAATAATAAATTTTTTTTAATGTCTTAAAAAATAGCTTAGGCGAATACGAGACGATTGACGTTCTTAAAAAAAGGGGGAAAAATTTGGGTAACCTACCCTTATACGAAAATCACCTAAAATCGGCTATTTGGTATCGAGAGCGTAAATAATAAATTTTTTGTAATGTCTTAAAAAATAGCTTAGGCGAATACGAGACGATGGACGTTTTTAAAAAAAGGGGGAAAAATTTGGGTAACCTACCCTTATACGAAAATCACCTAAAATCGGCTATTTGGTATCGAGAGCGTAAATAATAAATTTTTTTTAACCTCTGACAAATAAGCTTAGGCAAATAGAAAACGATTGGGGTCCCTAAGAAAGGGTGGAAAAAATTGGGTAAACTACCCTTATACATAAATGTCCTAAAATTGGCCATTTCATATCAAGCACCTGAATAATAATTTTTTTTTAATCTCTGATCAAAAATTTTTTTATTGCGCAAGTAAACATTATTTACATTAAACATTTACTGCATGTATACTTCTACATTCTTATGATATGTGAATGTATTGGTTTCATTGTAAGAATCACTTTTTCAATTTTTATTTTATCTTTACATTTTGAGACCCCCTGAATTTTTAGATTTCACGCTTTCGGTTATCGAGTCGAAATTGAGAATTGTATTTCTCTCGACTCCGTGTGAAAGAGGCGCGAAGCAGACGACAATTTCAAATTTATGAAATATCTTGTTCAAGAAACAAGACGTTTCTTCAGATATTTTGGGAAAACTCTGACTAAAATAAACATCTGAAGAATCCCGTAAAATTTTCTATCCATTTGAAAACTTCAAAAATAAACTTGCAGCAAAATTTGATGCTAATAAATGTTCAAAAATTGAATTAATATATATTTTCCTATACAAATTTCCATACTTCTTATCAACTTTGTACATTTAAAAAATTTTCAGTTGGAGAGATATTTTCTGTTAAGAAGAGACAAACATAAAATTCAAGTTTAAAATTTAAATTCTCAGTTTTTTGTTAGAAATATTCTCATCTCACATTTTTGTAGCTTAAGCACAGACTTTTAAATCATGAAATAAAATGGTCTACGGAAAGGAAAAATTTTCTAATAGGGAGTGGATAAATTAAAACGCTAAAATATGTATTCATTGATATCTTCATATGAATATGTAAATATTTATCCTTTTTAAATTTTACATAAAAATTTTTGTTCTAAATGTTTAAATTTTGTTATAATTTGACTAGATCATATGGACGAGTTCAAGCTTTTGAATAAAATATTTTGTAATTTTTAATTTGTCTGTTCTTCTGAAATCGAACGATAATTTGAACAGTAAACTAAAAATTTTCCAATGGAATTCTAGGTCAACAAACGCTCAAAGTTTTATATCAAGATTTTAATTACAAAATTTTGCAGCTTTGTAAATAAACTACTAGATTTAGAAAGTAATTCAGCTCTGTAGAACATTTTTATATTTGGAATTCAAAATCTGATTTTAGGCCACAAAAAAAGTAAGATAAAAATTCTTTCACCATGAAACTAAGAATGTAGATTTAAAACTTATTATGTCATATGTTTATCTCTACTTAATGGAAAATACTCAACACGTAATATTCTCTGTTTCGATCATTTTTAGATGTACGAATATTTAAGAAATTCATAAGTATTTCACCTTTTTATGAAACTTAAAAATTTCCAAATAACGCTTTCATTGACAAAGCTAAAAATTGTCAATAATTGATCTATTGTTTTGTAAGTTTAAATATAGGACGACCTAAAAGTTCACAATGACATTATTTTTCAAGTACTTGAACCTTTCTTCAATTTTAAGAATTCTTCCCGAGGTTTATTTCAGGTGAGTGACTATTTCTTTTTTTAATTAAAAAATTTGTTATTCTAAATGTGGCTCATCTTATAACATTGTAAAAAGATTTTAAAGCTTCAAAGCAAATTTTTTAGTTTAATTCAAAGTCAATAAATATTCAATGTTTGAAATAGAAATATTAAGTGAAAGATTTTCAAGCTCTGGGAATCAACTGCTTTAATTACACCATTTTTCTTCTCTGTAAAGCATCTCAATTTTCAAATTAAAAGTCTCAAATAAGGTTACAAAAACTTAAGATGAAAATACTTTCATTATATAATTTAAAATATAGATTTCAAACTCAAAACCTATTTGCCTGAAATAAACATCTTGAAGATCTTGTATAGGAATAAAGGGAGATTTGAATCCTTCAAAAATAAACTGTCAGTAACATGTCAAACTTAATGAATGTCAAAGCTTAAATCAGGATATCAGTTGACAAATTTTTACTTGCGTAAATTGGCCATTTCAATTTAAAAATTTTGTGAAAAATTTTTTTTTTTAAATAAGGCACATTAAATTACGATTTAAACTCTACATTCATAGATTCATGGCAGGCAAATCAAAACAATGAAATGCTTTATACAAGGTCAAAATTTTCTTATTACTTCTACAAGATTTTCCAGAAGTTTTATTTAGGCAAGTGCTTTTCAGATTCAAAATCGATATATTTAATTTTATACTAAAATTAATTCTATCTCACGTTTTTGTGGCCTAAGCACAGATTTTTAATTCAAAATATAAAAAATGCTCTACATAAAGAAAAAATGTTCTAACAGAAGTAGATAAATTAAAAAGCTAAAAAATGTCTTCGTTGCTATCTTCATGTGAACATATAAATATTTATTGATTTCAAATTTTACATAACATTTTTTTTCAAAGTGTTTTAATCTTGTTACGACTTAACAAGATCTTATGCATGATTTCCATGCAAATGTTGTTCGAAATATGAAGAAAACGATAGTGATTTTTTAAATGAAATACTTTGTCAATTTTAATTTTCCTATTTTTGTGGATTCGCAGGAAGATTTGAACACTAAATAAAGAATTTTTCAATGAAATACAAAGTCAATAAGTGCTTTAAGCTTTATATGAAGATATTAATTATAACAGAATTTTTGTTAATTTCTTATTTTTTTGATATTGGGTCAGCCTCTTTTTATTTTCTTTTATACAAATTATTAATGCTACTTGCGATAAAAAACGCAATAAAAGAGAAGGCAAACGTTTCGGCCACATATGGGGGCCCTCTTCAGTGCCATAAATTTAAAGATTAATTCAAAATTTTCGTAAAAGATAAAAATGTAGAAGATAGTTAAAATAAGGATAATAATGAAACTCAAAAACTTATCTTATCGCTTGCAATTCAAAATGAAGAAGTCCAGTAAGCAACAACACGAATTGGAAAAATTATGTAGAAATCACAGAAAACTGGATAAATTGAACGAAAAACTGAACGAAAAACTTAGAAATTTGTAAACAAGAGGCCGGAATTTTTTTTTGTTTTTTTTTTCTTTCTTTATAAAGAACGGATGACCAATTGGTTATTAATAATAAATCGCGAATAATTTTCAATTTTGAAAACTTTCCTTGAGGACCTTGTTACCGGAGTCTCTGAACGATCGAACTAAACTGTTTTAAAAACCGAATCGGGACATGTGGCTTTGCTGACTAACAATTTTTTTCTTTTTAAAAGCTATCCTGAGAGGTTCTTTTCCTCCTTAAAGAAGACTATTGTCCTAAACCTAGTTAAGAAATTCGAGACGGTTATGGTGATTTTTACAAATGGACGAAAGTGTGTATTTTTGAAGAAAAAGATTATGTATATCAGTTTTCAGGACAATTCATTTTATATTGAATTTGCAAGCACGTCTTTGCAGAAATAAAAAGAGGCTGATCCAATGCCAAAAAAATAAGAAATTAACAAAAATTCTGTGAATTTTGGGTCAATCTAATAGTAGACATGACATCGAAGATGTCACTTTACAAATTAATTATAACATTTTTAGGTTTTATAAATCATCCACTTGATTCAGAAAATACTTCAATTTTGTACAGCATTTAATTTTTTGAAATAAAAATCTGCGCTTAGGCTACATAAAATCAAGTTAAAATTTAAATTTAAATCTAGTGCAGAGATAATTGAGATAAATCTTTAAGCATTTATTGACTTAAAATTGCATTGCAAGATTCTTTGATCAGTGTTCAAATCTCTCAACAATTTTTTAAAATCAGCGAAATGTAAAATTTTACGAAATATTTAATTTAAATAATTGCACTTATTTTAGGCATATTTTAAAAAGCATTTGCTTATAAAATAAAGATTTATAAGATTTTGTAAAATTGTGGAAAGATTGGAACGCTGTAAGATTAAATTTTGAGTAAAATTTTAAAATAATGAATGTTTGACGGTTTAAGTTAAAAAATCAATTAAAAAATGTTCAACCTTCTATACAGCAATTCATTGTTTTGATTAAAAGTCAGTGCATACCCCACTTAAACGTAAGATTAATAAACTTTGAGCCGTAGGAAAATTAAAATTGACAAAGTATTTCATTTAAAAAATCACTATCGTTTTCTTCATATTTCGAACAACATTTGCATGGAAATCATGCATAAGATCTTGTTAAGTCGTAACAAGATTAAAACACTTTGAAAAAAAAATGTTATGTAAAATTTGAAATCAATAAATATTTATATGTTCACATGAAGATAGCAACGAAGACATTTTTTAGCTTTTTAATTTATCTACTTCTGTTAGAACATTTTTTCTTTATGTAGAGCATTTTTATATTTTGAATTAAAAATCTGTGCTTAGGCCACAAAAACGTGAGATAGAATTAATTTTAGTATAAAATTAAATATATCGATTTTGAATCTGAAAAGCACTTGCCTAAATAAAACTTCTGGAAAATCTTGTAGAAGTAATAAGAAAATTTTGACCTTGTATAAAGCATTTCATTGTTTTGATTTGCCTGCCATGAATCTATGAGTGTGGAGTTTAAATCGTAATTTAATGTGCCTTATTTAAAAAAAAAAATTTTTCACAAAATTTTTAAATTGAAATGGCCAATTTACGCAAGTAAAAATTTGTCAACTGATATCCTGATTTAAGCTTTGACATTCATTAAGTTTGACATATTACTGAAAGTTTATTTTTGAAGGATTCAAATCTCCCTTTATTCCTATACAAGATCTTCAAGATGTTTATTTCAGGCAAATAGGTTTTGAGTTTGAAATCTATATTTTAAATTATATAATGAAAGTATTTTCATCTTAAGTTTTTGTAACCTTATTTGAGACTTTTAATTTGAAAATTGAGATGCTTTACAGAGAAGAAAAATGGTGTAATTAAAGCAGTTGATTCCCAGAGCTTGAAAATCTTTCACTTAATATTTCTATTTCAAACATTGAATATTTATTGACTTTGAATTAAACTAAAAAATTTGCTTTGAAGTTTTAAAATCTTTTTACAATGTTATAAGATGAGCCACATTTAGAATAACAAATTTTTTAATTAAAAAAAGAAATAGTCACTCACCTGAAATAAACCTCGGGAAGAATTCTTAAAATTGAAGAAAGGTTCAAGTACTTGAAAAATAATGTCATTGTGAACTTTTAGGTCGTCCTATATTTAAACTTACAAAACAATAGATCAATTATTGACAATTTTTAGCTTTGTCAATGAAAGCGTTATTTGGAAATTTTTAAGTTTCATAAAAAGGTGAAATACTTATGAATTTCTTAAATATTCGTACATCTAAAAATTATCGAAACAGAGAATATTACGTGTTGAGTATTTTCCATTAAGTAGAGATAAACATATGACATAATAAGTTTTAAATCTACATTCTTAGTTTCATGGTGAAAGAATTTTTATCTTACTTTTTTGTGGCCTAAGATCAGATTTTGAATTCCAAATATAAAAATGTTCTACAGAGCTGAATTACTTTCTAAATCTAGTAGTTTATTTACAAAGCTGCAAAATTTTGTAATTAAAATCTTGATATAAAACTTTGAGCGTTTGTTGACCTAGAATTCCATTGGAAAATTTTTAGTTTACTGTTCAAATTATCGTTCGATTTCAGAAGAACAGACAAATTAAAAATTACAAAATATTTTATTCAAAAGCTTGAACTCGTCCATATGATCTAGTCAAATTATAACAAAATTTAAACATTTAGAACAAAAATTTTTATGTAAAATTTAAAAAGGATAAATATTTACATATTCATATGAAGATATCAATGAATACATATTTTAGCGTTTTAATTTATCCACTTCTATTAGAAAATTTTTCCTTTCCGTAGACCATTTTATTTCATGATTTAAAAGTCTGTGCTTAAGCTACAAAAATGTGAGATGAGAATATTTCTAACAAAAAACTGAGAATTTAAATTTTAAACTTGAATTTTATGTTTGTCTCTTCTTAACAGAAAATATCTCTCCAACTGAAAATTTTTTAAATGTACAATGTTGATAAGAAGTATGGAAATTTGTATAGGAAAATATATATTAATTCAATTTTTGAACATTTATTAGCATCAAATTTTGCTGCAAGTTTATTTTTGAAGTTTTCAAATGGTTAGAAAATTTTACGGGATTCTTCAGATGTTTATTTTAGTCAGAGTTTTCCCAAAATATCTGAAGAAAAGTCTTGTTTCTTGAACAAGATATTTCATAAATTTGAAATTGTCGTCTGCTTCGCGCCTCTTTCACACGGAGTCGAGAGAAATACAATTCTCAATTTCGACTCGATAACCGAAAGCGTGAAATCTAAAAATAGCATTGCCTAATGGAAGCGAGGAGAAAAAGGAGAAGTGGGACGAGTCGTTCTCGCGTACAAGAGCGACGAGGAAGAAAGAAGGGCAGCGCGCGCCGCCGCCTTCCCCTACTCGCTTCTCACGGACAGGATGTTCTTCTGTAGTTGTGACTGCGTTGGTATCAGATCTGAGCACACTGCGAAAACGTCCACGATCTGCAAAACTGACTCGAGTCTTGAAAGAGTTGGCTTATGTGGCAACGTTGCATTGTACACTCGTTCATTATAAGTGAAATAACGAGAAGTCACAACGCTGTAGAAAGCTAAAATGTTTAAAATATACATTTTATCAGAAACTGTGTCCAACAAATATTGTAGACCTTATTGAAGCGAACAGTTTTGCAAGCTTACGTTTATTTCATATTTCACATATTCTGGAAAAAAATTGAATTTTCAATAGCATTTTTTAAATTAAATAAAAAATACATCTCATACAAAAATGTTGTCATTCAAATTTTTAGATCCTTTTGTAGAGAATAATTTTGTATTATAACGTTTTTTCTTTCGAATCTCCTATAATTTAACTGTAAAATGAAATTAGGATATTACGTTTTTTCAAGTTTTAACATACTGTAAATTTCCTAATTTTAGTTTGAACGATAAATGTAATCGGGATAATTAATACAGATTAATGAGAACAATGAGGAATCAATAGTGCTATTTTTAATTAATTAAAAAAGGTTTTTTTGAAAATACAAAGAATGGTCTTAACTTCACAATTTTAGTCGGATACGGCCGGTTAACGAACTTGTCTCTAATTTTTAGGCTCCGCTAAAGGGTGTAAAAGCTCAATCCAATCCGATAATTTTATCGAGAGTTATCGTGACCACGGACGCCAAACAGACAGAAACTATCGTAAAAACCGTTTTTTCTGATTCAGGGGGTCTCAAAATGTAAAGATAAAATAAAAATTGAAAAAGTGATTCTTACAATGAAACCAATACATTCACATATCATAAGAATGTAGAAGTATACATGCAGTAAATGTTTAATGTAAATAATGTTTACTTGCGCAATAAAAAAATTTTTGATCAGAGATTAAAAAAAAATTATTATTCAGGTGCTTGATATGAAATGGCCAATTTTAGGACATTTATGTATAAGGGTAGTTTACCCAATTTTTTCCACCCTTTCTTAGGGACCCCAATCGTTTTCTATTTGCCTAAGCTTATTTGTCAGAGGTTAAAAAAAATTTATTATTTACGCTCTCGATACCAAATAGCCGATTTTAGGTGATTTTCGTATAAGGGTAGGTTACCCAAATTTTTCCCCCTTTTTTTAAAAACGTCCATCGTCTCGTATTCGCCTAAGCTATTTTTTAAGACATTAAAAAAAATTTATTATTTACGCTCTCGATACCAAATAGCCGATTTTAGGTGATTTTCGTATAAGGGTAGGTTAACCAAATTTTTCCCCCTTTTTTTAAAAACGTCAATCGTCTCGTATTCGCCTAAGCTATTTTTTAAGACATTAAAAAAAATTTATTATTTACGCTCTCGATACCAAATAGCCGATTTTAGGTGATTTTCGTATAAGGGTAGGTTACCCAAATTTTTCCCCCTTTTTTTAAGAACGTCAATCGTCTCGTATTTGCCTAAGCTTATTTGTCAGAGGTTAAAAAAAATTTATTATTTACGCTCTCGATACCAAATAGCCGATTTTAGGTGATTTTCGTATAAGGGTAGTTTAACCAAATTTTTCCCCCTTTTTTTAAAAACTTCAATCGTCTCGTATTCGCCTAAGCTATTTTTTAAGACATTAAAAAAAATTTATTATTTACGCTCTCGATACCAAATAGCCGATTTTAGGTGATGTTCGTATAAGGGTAGGTTACCCAAATTTTTCCCCCTTTTTTTAAGAACATCAATCTTCTCGTATTCGCCTAAGCTATTTTTTAAGACATTAAAAAAGATTTATTATTTACGCTCTCGTTACCACATAGCCGATTTTAGGTGATTTTCGTATAAGGGTAGGTTACCCAAATTTTTCCCCCTTTTTTTAAGAACGTCAATCGTCTCGTATTTGCCTAAGCTTATTTGTCAGAGGTTAAAAAAAATTTATTATTTACGCTCTCGATACCAAATAGCCGATTTTAGGTGATTTTCGTATAAGGGTAGGTTACCCAAATTTTTCCCCCTTTTTTTAAAAACGTCAATCGTCTCGTATTCGCCTAAGCTATTTTTTAAGACATTAAAAAAAATTTATTATTTACGCTCTCGATACCAAATAGCCGATTTTAGGTGATTTTCGTATAAGGGTAGGTTACCCAAATTTTTCCCCCTTTTTTTAAGAACGTCAATCGTCTCGTATTCGCCTAAGCTATTTTTTAAGACATTAAAAAAAATTTATTATTTACGCTCTCGATACCAAATAGCCGATTTTAGGTGATGTTCGTATAAGGGTAGGTTGCCCAAGTTTTTCCCCCTTTTTTTAAGAACGTCAATCGTCTCGTATTTGCCTAAGCTTATTTGTCAGAGGTTAAAAAAAATTTATTATTTATGCTCTCGATACCAAATAGCCGATTTTAGGTGATTTTCGTATAAGGGTAGTTTAACCAAATTTTTCCCCCTTTTTTTAAAAACGTCAATCGTCTCGTATACCCCTAAGCAATATTTTAAGACAATAAAAAAAATTATTATTTACGCTCTCGATACCAAATAGCCGATTTTAGGTGATGTTCGTATAAGGGTAGGTTACCCAAATTTTTCCCCCTTTTTTTAAGAACATCAATCTTCTCGTATTCGCCTAAGCTATTTTTTAAGACATTAAAAAAGATTTATTATTTACGCTCTCGATACCAAATAGCCGATTTTAGGTGATTTTCGTATAAGGGTAGGTTAACCAAATTTTTCCCCCTTTTTTTAAGAACGTCAATCGTCTCGTATTTGCCTAAGCTTATTTGTCAGAGGTTAAAAAAAATTTATTATTTACGCTCTCGATACCAAATAGCCGATTTTAGGTGATTTTCGTATAAGGGTAGGTTACCCAAATTTTTCCCCCTTTTTTTAGGAACATCAATCGTCTCGTATTCGCCTAAGCTATTTTTTAAGACATTAAAAAAAATTTATTATTTACGCTCTCGATACCACATAGCCGATTTTAGGTGATTTTCGTATAAGGGTAGGTTACCCAAATTTTTCCCCCTTTTTTTAAGAACATCAATCGTCTCGTATTCGCCTAAGCTATTTTTTAAGACATTAAAAAAATTTATTATTTACGCTCTCGATACCAAATAGCCGATTTTAGGTGATTTTCGTATAAGGGTAGTTTAACCAAATTTTTCCCCCTTTTTTTAAAAACGTCAATCGTCTCGTATTCCCCTAAGCAATTTTTTAAGACATTAAAAAAAATTTATTATTTACGCTCTCGATACCAAATAGCCGATTTTAGGTGATTTTCGTATAAGGTTAGGTTACCCAAATTTTTCCCCCTTTTTTTAAGAACGTCAATCGTCTCGTATTTGCCGAAGCTTATTTGTCAGAGGTTAAAAAAATTTATTATTTACGCTCTGGATACCAAATAGCCGATTTTCGGTGATTTTCGTATAAGCGTAGGTTACCAAAATTTTTCCCCCTTTTTTTAAAAACGTCAATCGTCTCGTATTTGCCTAAGCTATTTTTTAAGACATTAAAAAAAATTTATTATTTACGCTCTCGATACCAAATAGCCGATTTTAGGTGATTTTCGTATAAGCGTAGGTTACCCAAATTTTTCCCCCTTTTTTTAAAAAACGTCAATCGTCTCGTATTTGCCTAAGCTATTTTTTAAGACATTAAAAAAAATTTATTATTTACGCTCTCGATACCAAATAGCCGATTTTAGGTGATTTTCGTATAAGGGTAGGTTACCCAAATTTTTCCCCCTTTTTTTAAAAACGTCAATCGTCTCGTATTCGCCTAAGCTATTTTTTAAGACATTAAAAAAAATTTATTATTTACGCTCTCGATACCAAATAGCCGATTTTAGGTGATTTTCGTATAAGGGTAGGTTACCCAAATTTTTCCCCCTTTTTTTAAGAACGTCAATCGTCTCGTATTTGCCGAAGCTTATTTGTCAGAGGTTAAAAAAAATTTATTATTTACGCTCTGGATACCAAATAGCCGATTTTCGGTGATTTTCGTATAAGCGTAGCTTACCAAAATTTTTCCCCCTTTTTTTAAAAACGTCAATCGTCTCGTATTCGCCTAAGCTATTTTTTAAGACATTAAAAAAAATTTATTATTTACGCTCTCGATACCACATAGCCGATTTTAGGTGATTTTCGTATAAGGGTAGGTTACCCAAATTTTTCCCCCTTTTTTTAAGAACATCAATCGTCTCATATTAGCCTAAGCTAATTTTTAAGACCTTAAAAAAGATTTATTATTTACGCTCTCGATACCAAATAGCCGATTTTAGGTGATTTTCGTATAAGCGTAGGTTACCCAAATTTTTCCCCCTTTTTTTAAAAACGTCAATCGTCTCGTATTCGCCTAAGCTATTTTTTAAGACATTAAAAAAAATTTATTATTTACGCTCTCGATACTAAATAGCCGATTTTAGGTGATTTTCGTATAAGGTTAGGTTACCCAAATTTTTCCCCCTTTTTTTAAGAACGTCAATCGTCTCGTATTTGCCGAAGCTTATTTGTCAGAGGTTAAAAAATTTATTATTTACGCTCTGGATACCAAATAGCCGATTTTCGGTGATTTTCGTATAAGCGTAGGTTACCAAAATTTTTCCCCTTTTTTTAAAAACGTCAATCGTCTCGTATTTGCCTGAGCTATTTTTTAAGACATTAAAAAAAATTTATTATTTATGCTCTCGATACCAAATAGCCGATTTTAGGTGATTTTCGTATAAGCGTAGGTTACCCAAATTTTTCCCCCTTTTTTTAAAAACGTCAATCGTCTCGTATTCGCCTAAGCTATTTTTTAAGACATTAAAAAAAATTTATTATTTACGCTCTCGATACCAAATAGCCGATTTTAGGTGATTTTCGTATAAGGGTAGGTTACCCAAATTTTTCCCCCTTTTTTTAAGAACGTCAATCGTCTCGTATTTGCCTAAGCTTATTTGTCAGAGGTTAAAAAAAATTTATTATTTACGCTCTGGATACCAAATAGCCGATTTTCGGTGATTTTCGTATAAGGGTAGGTTACCAAAATTTTTCCCCTTTTTTAAGAACGTCAATCGTCTCGTATTCGCCTAAGCTATTTTTTAAGACATTAAAAAAATTTATTATTTACGCTCTCGATACCACATAGCCGATTTTAGGTGATTTTCGTATAAGGGTAGGTTACCCAAATTTTTCCCCCATTTTTAAGAACGTCAATCGTCTCGTATTTGCCTAAGCTTATTTGTCAGAGGTTAAAAAAGATTTATTATTTACGCTCTCGATACCAAATAGCCGATTTTAGGTGATTTTCGTATAAGGGTAGGTTACCCAAATTTTTCCCCCATTTTTAAGAACGTCAATCGTCTCGTATTTGCCTAAGCTTATTTGTCAGAGGTTAAAAAAGATTTATTATTTACGCTCTCGATACCAAATAGCCGATTTTAGGTGATTTTCGTATAAAGGTAGGTTACCCAAATTTTTCCCCCTTTTTTTAAGAACATCAATCGTCTCGTATTCGCCTAAGCTATTTTTTAAGATATCAAAAAATTTATTATTTACGCTCTCGATACCACATAGCCGATTTGAGGTGATTTTCGTATAAGGGTAGGTTACCCAAATTTTTCCCCCTTTTGTTAAGAACATCAATCTTCTCATATTCGCCTAAGCTATTTTTAAGACCTTAAAAAATTTATTATTTACGCTCTCGATACCAAATAGCCGATTTTAGGTGATTTTCGTATAAGCTGTAGGTTACCCAAATTTTTCCCCTTTTTTTAAAAACGTCAATCGTCTCGTATTCGCCTAAGCTATTTTTTAAGACATTAAAAAATTTATTATTTACGCTCTCGATACTAAATAGCCGATTTTAGGTGATTTTCGTATAAGGTTAGGTTACCCAAATTTTTCCCCCTTTTTTTAAGAACGTCAATCGTCTCGTATTTGCCGAAGCTTATTTGTCAGAGGTTAAAAAAAATTTATTATTTACGCTCTGGATACCAAATAGCCGATTTTCGGTGATTTTCGTATAAGGGTAGGTTACCAAAATTTTTCCCCTTTTTTAAAAACGTCAATCGTTTCGTATTTGCCTAAGCTATTTTTTAAGACATTAAAAAAAATTTATTATTTACGCTCTCGATACCAAATAGCCGATTTTAGGTGATTTTCGTATAAGCGTAGGTTACCAAAATATATCCGCAGTTGTAAAAAAACGTGAATCTTTGCGTATTCGCCTCAGCTATTTTTTAAGACATTAAAAAATTTATTATTTACGCTCTCGATACTAAATAGCCGATTTTAGGTGATTTTCGTATAAGGTTAGGTTACCCAAATTTTTCCCCCTTTTTTTAAGAACGTCAATCGTCTCGTATTTGCCTAAGCTTATTTGTCAGAGGTTAAAAAAAATTTATTATTTACGCTCTTGATACCAAATAGCCGATTTTCGGTGATTTTCGTATAAGGGTAGGTTACCAAAATTTTTCCCCTTTTTTAAAAACGTCAATCGTCTCGTATTTGCCTAAGCTATTTTTTAAGACATTAAAAAAAATTTATTATTTACGCTCTCGATACCAAATAGCCGATTTTAGGTGATTTTCGTATAAGGGTAGGTTACCCAAATAGCCTAAAATCGGCTATTTGGTATCGAGAGCGTAAATAATAAATTTTTTTTAATGTCTTAAAAAATAGCTTAGGCAAATACAAGACGATTGACGTTCTTAAAAAAAGGGGGAAAAATTTGGGTAACCTACCCTGATACGAAAATCACCTAAAATCGGCTATTTGGTATCGAGAGCGTAAATAATTTTTTTTAATGTCTTAAAAAATAGCTTAGGCAAATACAAGACGATTGACGTTCTTAAAAAAAGGGGGAAAAATTTGGGTAACCTACCCTTATACGAACATCATCTAAAATCGGCTATTTGGTATCGAGAGCGTAAATAATAATTTTTTTTTAATGTCTTAAAAAATAGCTTAGGCAAATACAAGACGATTGACGTTCTTAAAAAAGGGGGAAAAATTTGGTTAACCTACCCTTATACGAACATCATCTAAAATCGGCTATTTGGTATCGAGAGCGTAAATAATAAATTTTTTTCAATGTCTTAAAAAATAGCTTAGGCGAATACGAGACGATTGACGTTTTTAAAAAAAGGGGGAAAAATTTGGTTAACCTACCCTTATACGAAAATCACCTAAAATCGGCTATTTGGTATCGAGAGCGTAAATAATAATTTTTTTTTAATGTCTTAAAAAATAGCTTAGGCAAATACAAGACGATTGACGTTCTTAAAAAAAGGGGGAAAAATTTGGTTAACCTACCCTTATACGAACATCATCTAAAATCGGCTATTTGGTATCGAGAGCGTAAATAATAAATTTTTTTTAATGTCTTAAAAAATAGCTTAGGTAAATACAAGACGATTGACGTTCTTAAAAAAAGGGGGAAAGATTTGGGTAACCTACCCTTATACGAACATCATCTAAAATCGGCTATTTGGTATCGAGAGCGTAAATAATAATTTTTTTTAATGTCTTAAAAAATAGCTTAGGCAAATACAAGACGATTGACGTTCTTAAAAAAAGGGGGAAAAATTTGGTTAACCTACCCTTATACGAACATCATCTAAAATCGGCTATTTGGTATCGAGAGCGTAAATAATAAATTTTTTTCAATGTCTTAAAAAATAGCTTAGGCGAATACGAGACGATTGACGTTTTTAAAAAAAGGGGGAAAAATTTGGTTAACCTACCCTTATACGAAAATCACCTAAAATCGGCTATTTGGTATCGAGAGCGTAAATAATAAATTTTTTTAATGTCTTAAAAAATAGCTTAGGCAAATACAAGACGATTGACGTTCTTAAAAAAAGGGGGAAAAATTTGGGTAACCTACCCTTATACGAAAATCACCTAAAATCGGCTATTTGGTATCGAGAGCGTAAATAATAAATTTTTTTAATGTCTTAAAAAATAGCTTAGGCAAATACAAGACGATTGACGTTTTTAAAAAAAGGGGGAAAAATTTGGTTAACCTACCCTTATACGAAAATCACCTAAAAACGGCTATTTGGTATCGAGAGCGTAAATAATAAATTTTTTTTAATGTCTTAAAAAATAGCTTAGGTAAATACAAGACGATTGACGTTCTTAAAAAAAGGGGGAAAGATTTGGGTAACCTACCCTTATACGAACATCATCTAATATCGGCTATTTGGTATCGAGAGCGTAAATAATAATTTTTTTAATGTCTTAAAAAATAGCTTAGGCAAATACAAGACGATTGACGTTCTTAAAAAAAGGGGGAAAAATTTGGGTAACCTACCCTTATACGAAAATCACCTAAAATCGGCTATTTGGTATCGAGAGCGTAAATAATAAATTTTTTTTAATGTCTTAAAAAATAGCTTAGGCGAATACGAGACGATGGACGTTTTTAAAAAAAGGGGGAAAAATTTGGGTAACCTACCCTTATACGAAAATCACCTAAAATCGGCTATTTGGTATCGAGAGCGTAAATAATAAATTTTTTTTAATGTCTTAAAAAATAGCTTAGGCAAATACAAGACGATTGACGTTTTTAAAAAAAGGGGGAAAAATTTGGTTAACCTACCCTTATACGAAAATCACCTAAAATCGGCTATTTGGTATCGAGAGCGTAAATAATAAATTTTTTTTAATGTCTTAAAAAATAGCTTAGGTAAATACAAGACGATTGACGTTCTTAAAAAAAGGGGGAAAAATTTGGTTAACCTACCCTTATACGAAAATCACCTAAAAACGGCTATTTGGTATCGAGAGCGTAAATAATAAATTTTTTTAATGTCTTAAAAAATAGCTTAGGCGAATACGAGACGATTGACCTTTTTTAAAAAAAGGGGGAAAAATTTGGTTAACCTACCCTTATACGAAAATCACCTAAAATCGGCTATTTGGTATCGAGAGCGTAAATAATAAATTTTTTTAATGTCTTAAAAAATAGCTTAGGCAAATACAAGACGATTGACGTTCTTAAAAAAAGGGGGAAAAATTTGGGTAACCTACCCTTATACGAAAATCACCTAAAATCAGCTATTTGGTATCGAGAGCGTAAATAATAAATTTTTTTTAAAGTCTTACAAAAAAGCGTAGGCAAATACGAGACGATTGACGTTATTAAAAAAAGGGGGAAAAATTTGGTTAACCTACCCTTATACGAAAATCACCTAAAAACGGCTATTTGGTATCGAGAGCGTAAATAATAAATTTTTTTTAATGTCTTAAAAAATAGCTTAGGTAAATACAAGACGATTGACGTTCTTAAAAAAAGGGGGAAAAATTTGGTTAACCTACCCTTATACGAAAATCACCTAAAATCGGCTATTTGGTATCGAGAGCGTAAATAATAAATTTTTTTTAATGTCTTAAAAAATTGCTTAGGGGAATACGAGACGATTGACGTTTTTAAAAAAAGGGGGAAAAATTTGGTTAAACTACCCTTATACGAAAATCACCTAAAATCGGCTATTTGGTATCGAGAGCGTAAATAATAAATTTTTTTTAATGTCTTAAAAAATAGCTTAGGCAAATACGAGACGATTGACGTTCTTAAAAAAAGGGGGAAAAATTTGGGTAACCTACCCTTATACGAACATCACCTAAAATCGGCTATTTGGTATCGAGAGCGTAAATACTTCTTAATTTATGAATTTAAAGTTAAAGCACCGTCTCTCGTCTGCTACAAAGCTCAGTTACATCACATACTCACTCGTACTTGAGGGTGAGTCAAAAGTAAAAAATAATCAAAATTAAATGTAATCCATTCATGGTACAAAAGTTGCCTTCTGGATAAACCGTCATTGTACTATCATTTAAAATATATATGTCAATATTCAATATAAACCAATGCAAATAATATATTTCATTCGGTCTTTTCCACGTAAATGAAGAAGTTAAATTCAGACGTACCTTTAAAATAGTTTAGATTGGCTTTAATCATGTTAAGGATATCTCTTTTTTAGATGAAATAGTACACTGGTTTTTACTCTGAAAGGAAACTTGTGAATATGGTTTCCCCTCGATTTTGATTTTTTTTCAATTTCTAGCCCACCCTATTTTATGTGCTGCATCTGAAAAACTTTGCATTGCCCGGAAATCACACGGTTGTGTCATTATTGGACCAACCTTCGTGGATGTGAGAGTACGATTTGTCAAGTAGATTATGCTTTATTTTTTTCAATCTGTAAACTACTGACTACAGTTTTTGACAGTGAAATTATGTAAAGCATTTTCTACCCGACCATTTGATTTCCAAATCACTGTATGTTGGCCACAGTTTTTCTTTCTTGATAATACCTTTTCGTTTTCATGCTTCACCAGGTTCATCACTAAACTTATTTCAAAAGTCAGCTGATCTCAGCCTTCTTTCAGGATTTTCTTCACCTTCAGAAACTTTTAATTTTCATGATATGTACATGATGACGCGGACAATACCGTTCGAATCAATCGATCCGAAATACAAACTGTAGAAATAAATTGTTAGTGTCTTGTTCTCTTGATTCCACCTTCATTGTGCCGATGACAAAGTTTGCATGTGAAGTCATTTATGCTGTTCTCCTCTTCTTTGTCTTTATTCTCGGTTCTCATTATTACTTTTCGCTTTTTATTCATTCACCGGAGATTAAAATTGCCGTCTTCTTCTTCCGTGTCTTCGTTGCTCTTGCGACTACATTTGTTATGTACCCATCGATTACAGAATATACATACTTTCTAAGTATTTGTTTTCGTAGACTCCGTAAAGCAGAACATACATTTGTTGGATATGTCTTCCGATTTTAGTATCAATATTTCCGCCACTGTTTTTCGGTATTCTAATGGATCGAACTTGAGGTCAAAGGTCACCAAATTGGCAATACAATAAATGTAATACATTACGTGTAAGGCACAGTTACTGGAATCGGTTTCAGCCTAATATGGTCTATTTGTTATGCCCACTATTTTCCAGGCAATGTGCTTAAGGTGTGATAAGGTATAAGGTTCTCCGCATACTCCAATATAATCAATAAAAGCTTGAAAAACTCGTTCATTGTCACCTGCATTTTTAAGCGGATCCATAATTGCTACAGTGCCTTCAATAATCTTTACGAACAGTAATAAACAATGACCTTCAAATACGTACGAAATAAGCAATTTGTCTTTGAACGGTGTTTTGATCCGAAAAATTTCTGATGCTGTACCTTTCCTTTTTGACGCGAAATTACCAATTGCTTTATTTGCGATGTCTGTTGGGATGTAAGATATATTTTCATCCTTCCATTTGTCCATGTGAGTTACAGTGTATCAATTTATAATCAATGAGTCAACCCACATATACGTGTGTTAACAACAGTGTAAAATTCTTTCGCCGTCATTTGAAATTCTAAATGTAACAACGATACATTCGTTTTTGACCTATAAATTTATATTTTTACGTAGGCGGATTGTTAAGTCGAGTAATGAAGCACACTGTTAATCAATCCATTGTGTAAAATTCCACATTGACCTACAGCACTGTTTTCTCGGAGGATACTGGCCTTTATACTATGTTGATCGGTTGAATGAACGTTTTCATTGGGGTTAGTAGTCCAATTGTCCACGTTAGTTTTCTCATTATTTTCCATCGCTGCTTGCGTTACATCTTCAATAGTATTATTTATACTATTTAATACATTACCCACCACTTTCTCTTTCGCCGTTTTATCTCTAGTGAATCCCTTAAATTGCATTTTGTTTGATATGCGCTTATTTTTCGTTTCGAAAATTTTATCCTCTCGTTTCATGTTTTTACTGCACTTACCTTTTTTTCTGTAACCTGGGACTTGTTGTCGCTTTCATCAGCCTGTGTTTTATTTACATCAATAATCTTATCCGAAACGTTTATGATTTGTTGTGCAGTGTAAAGGCTGTATTTCTGTTTTTTTACGCCTAAGGCCTGAATATCTTTTCTTTTCCTTCCCCATTTCTTCATTTCAAACGGATTAGATGCTGCTTCTGGGTACAGCGGTTTCAGCTGAATCCGTACACTCGATTTAGCACTTATATTCAATTTGTGTTCTGATACCAAGCGTCGGCTGTACTTTACTATTTTGCGTGTTGCCTCTCCAATCGAATGATTTTCCTCTTTCGCAATATATTGTCTTGATATACTCTTGCATATGCTTCAGAGTATGCATTGCTTACACGTGAAATATTGTCATTTACCAAGTGTAACAGTATACCTGTAGAAAAAGGTGCATAAGATAAAATATTTTCACAAAATAGCCGCCAAAGTTGTATTTTTCTGTCACTGCGTAGTATTTATTTGTTACTTTCAATGATGGGTCGTCATCAGTAGAATCTTTATGCGAATACCAATTTTGTCCAATAATATTCATAAAATTTAGAATTTTCGTAAACTGCCCTACGAGACTTATGCAAGTCATAAAATTCTTCTTCAATTTCGCGATACATCTCTTCTTTTCCAGAACTTTTAACAATATCTTCTATTTCTGCTTTGTTTTTAGTTTTTGCAGCCGATAAGTACATTAATGCAGACTCTGCCTTCTTATCATCCCTTTCAAATATCACCCGCAAAATGTCATCAAAGACCACATCTAATTCCTGCATTGTCCTACACATTATTACAAGTGCTGCGCATTCCATTAGAAATTTTTTTATACTTTTTAATGCCAGCATATCTTTGTCAATGGCTTCTGCGATTCGTCGCAATAAATGAGCGTTACATGTAAATATCAAAACAGTCGTTGACGGCATAGGTTTGTTTTCCATTAGGTACGTCCACACTAGATCTAGGTAACTCCTTATGCTCATACCATCGTTCCACTTAAACAGTATACTATTCATGAAAACCCAGCTCCAATCAGTCACGACTGCTTTCAAAATTGGCCATTTGTTTGTTGTTTTCCAAGCAAATATTTCGTACTTTTTCAAAACAGTTGAAACTTATGTTATATCATGCTCCGCTGTGGTAAATTCAAATAATGGTATTATCGATTCGCGCCCTCTAAAAACCATTGCATAATTGTAAATTGCCTTACACTTCAGAAATTGTGGTTTACGACACCTCGCCGACGTCGCATCTAGGTGAAGAACATTAGCCATTACTTCCATACAAACGCTTAATTGTTCTTCCGTATACACTGTGATCCGCAAAGGAAGAGAGAATTCTCTCACAGCAGGATTTGCCAATTCATGCTGTTTTATCCAAAATTAAACAATGTCCTCGATATCCATTGAGTTCAAACGCAGTCTACTTTCACAACGCTGTTCGGACTTTATATTCTGCAAAACTGTCAATCGTCGAGCATCTTGAACGTTTCCATCTATTGCAAGTTCTCTATTGACATTTGCATTTACTTTTAAATGAAACATTCTAGCCGATCAATATTTCAACAATTTCTTTAATTTTTTGCGTTTCTCCCTCTTACCTGTTTGAAAGGTTTCACCGCACTACTTTCATGACTGCTGATCATTTCCATGTTACTACAAACATGTATTTCCATGTAATTCTGATCAACCTCGAATATGTCGAATCTGAACATTGCATCATGACTTGGAATGGCACAACGCGCATAAGCAACAAAATGGCTCTCTTCATTTCCTCGTATTCCACCGTAAAAACGTACAGGACACGGGCATCTCAATTTGTCTCGTAGTACTCGATCTATTTCGTTTCTTATGAAATCATCACTGAGATAATAATCTTCACCATCATGAATTACCACTTCCTCTGTCAAAATACGAAATGTTTCAAGAATAATTTTATAAATCAAATCATTTTTCTTCTTTTCCGGTAAGTTCGGATCATACTCTTCTTCTGAGCTCATCTTGTCTTCTTCATTTTCAGAAACTTCCTCACTCAATTTATTTGTTTCATAATATTTTCTTTTCGGTTCTATCGAATGATAATTAATGCATGCTTCAGACGTTTTGTCGTTATGCTCTTCAGTAAAGTCAAAAACATCTCTTGTGAAAATATCTTCCTTAACTTGTGTATTATTTTTATGTGAATAAACAGATACATTTTCGCCTTCAGAAAATTTTTTGCCATGATAATCTTCTACAGGTACAGGACTTTTCCAATGGGGATTTTCATTATTTACATGATCATAAGTATTTGTCGTATATGCTGTATTCATGTTGGATAAAAAGGCATTTCCTCGATTCCAACTTCGCTAATTTCATCATTATTAACTATATCTACTTCAGACGCCATCGCTTGTTCTTCCAAAACCTGGAAATGCTGTCTTTCCCGTTCTTTGATGCAGAGAAGATTTGCTTTTTCATAAGAAGTACTTCTGCTATTCAGTTGATCCATACATTTGTCTGCAGTGTTCAACAGTATATCAACATTGTTTTCACTACTGCTTCCGTCATTCTTCTCTATGGCTAAAGAAGGGAAGCGCTTGGTATTCGTAGTTACATGAAAAGATGGACTACATTCTCTGATTACTTTTTCTGATGCTTTACATAATAGATCAACGCCATTTTCACTGTCATATTCGTCATTCAATATTCTTATCAATTTCAATTTATTTTTGAAAATTTTGAGCGTTTTTCTTGAATTTTTCTCACTTTCTCTAGCTTCTTCACTGCGATTTCTTTTTATGCTCATGCTATTCTCTTCACTTTTTTGTTCACTCTGTTCAACTTTGTTGAGTTCGTGCGTACTTGTCTCACACCTTACTTTTTTACTGCTCTTATAATGTTTTTTAACATTTCCAATTGTCTTGTTTACTTCTGTTGTTTGAATTCTTTTTTTAATTACTTCGTTAGAACTGGTTTTATACTCATCATTCATTTCGCAATTTTCGTTACTTCGTATTAATCGTACTTCATCATTTGCTTCGATCAATACTTTTGTCTGTCTACGCGGTAATATCACTTCCTCCAGAATCTGGAAGTGTCCTCCCGACAATGGTCCACTGAATAGAATATGAAAAGATTTTTTTTCAATTACATCTTCATCGAAACACGCGAAAAGAATTTCAGTGAAGTCATCACTTGTGAAATGTTTCATTCTTTTCTTCGTTAGCATTGTTTCGTCTTTTAACTGACAGAGATATACATTTGCTTTAAATAATTTAACGAAAATACTGATCTCAAATTCAGTGCCATACGTAGAAGTCGTTCCCATATGATTAATATACTGCTCAGCATTCTTATAAAAATATTAATCGCCTTCAATACTCCAGTTATTTCCAAGATAATCGACAATTTTTGTTCGAATTTCAAAATGTCTTTCTTCACGACCATACATACATTTAGAGAAGCATCTAAAGAGACAGTTGCCATCACCTTGCACATCATTTCTGACATACATCTTTGCTAAAACTTTTTCATTGTTTCCTAATATGTTATGACTATTTACTTTATGTTCGTTTCATGTTACTATTCTCTTATCACTGTAAACCGCATTCTGAACATCTGAGAATTCACTATCCTCATACATACTGTTTGCAGACTTCAGATTCTGACTGAATATTATCTCCCGCTTATGTCTAGACACCCTCATCTTTTTAGCACTGGATACCATTTTATCATTTTCATTTAATACTTTGTCATTATTGTTGACAACAGTTTCCTGAATACCTCTGGTAAATATTTTATAACTGTCGCTATATCCCGTGTTTTCATTACGACTGAATACTAAATTCTCATTTTTACTAGTTACCATTTTCTTATTTTCTTTGGATACCATTTTCACATTTTTCCTTGATACTACATTCTCATTTTCACTGGGCAGTACATTGTCTTCTTCACTGGGTACTGTTTCTTCATTTTCACTGTTTACAGTTTCTTCAATTTCTCTGTATAATAAATTATCTTCTTTACTGTTTACTGTATCTTCATTTTCAATAGTAACCGTTTTTTCATTTTCTCTAAATAATACATAATCTTCTTCACTAGTTACTGTTTCTTCATTTTCACTATTTACCGTTTCTTCAATTTCTCTGTACAATAAATTATCTTCTTTACTGTTTACTGTATCTACATTTTCAATACTTACCGTTTCATGCTCATTTTCTCTGTGTAATAAATTCTCTTCCTTACTGTTGAATGTTTCTTCAATTGTATTGTTTACCGTTTTTTCATTTTTTCCGTACAATAAATTCTCTTCTTTATTGTTTACTGTTTCTTCTTTTTTATTGTTTACCGTTTCTTCGTTTCCATTGGTTACCGTTTTTTCACATCCGCTAGATAGAATCTTTTCCATTTTTACGGGATTCTTTCTCTAATTTACCTTCATTACTATAATTATTTCTATAATAACCTGTAAGAAACTTAGTTACTCTACGTCGCAACTCATCAGGCTTGCGTTTTAACTTTTTGCACAGCTGCCATTGATAAAAGAATATTAATTAGAATTTCTCTTTAAAAATATAAGAAGTACGACCACCAACGAAATACTCGCAGGCTAAAAACAGTGATGCTAAGCGATTACCTTATCGCGCATGCGTTAAAGCAGCGTACATTAGAAATTTGAAAAGTGTAACTCATCATTCGGATTTACAGTAATCTCTCATCGAACTTAGCCCATTACTGGTTGCAATTTTTAAGGGACATATGGAATTCAGTAACTTCACCTAAACACTCAGGCCTGGAGCGCAATGAATACCTAAACTTTGATCTTGAATTCCAATATGATCTATTCGTTTTTGTCAACCAATGATAGAAAGAGACACGTTTGAGACGTGAACATTTGAATCTGTATTGTGCGTTGAAACACTTCAACGTGTCTCTTCCTATCATTGGTTGACAAAAACGAATAGATGATATTTGAATTCAAGTTTAAAGTTTAGGTATTCATTGTGCTCAGGCCCTTGGTTTCAATTCATACATGTTTACGTAAGAAAGACTGGGCCCAAAAGTAATTATTTTCCGAATCAAGCAAATTTTCAAATTTAGATGGGCCGTCATTTTTAGTCCACTGTTCTGGCGCGTGAACGCTGTCTATTGCCGCACACCAGCAAAACGGTCCGGTGCGCCGATTTGCACAGGTTTTAAGTGAAATAAAATGCCAAACCTCGCAAGTGACTATATGGTTATTCTCTCGTATATTATACTTAATGTTTACAAAAGTAATATTTTCAATATACTCCTTGTATATTAAAGTGTATCAAAATTAATAACATTTGCAACAACGTAGATAATCTGCAACCATTAATTATTTTTCAGTGAGTTTGAGTTTTTTTATCCATGTAGGGTTTTAGTCGATAAAGAGATTACTGTGTTAGAAATATTTATTTTTCAGTTCTTGAAATGAAAGTTAATTATAATGGATATACTTAGAGTTTTGAAGGTTCATTGAAAGATGACGAACATATGCTTTTTTTTCTTAAAAAAATCAATTATTACGTTTATATTTAGTGTCCTTCAAATATGCAATCTGTCATTAATAACACACTATTTTTAATTTTATGGGGCAAAACATCATTTAGTTTTCAAAAAAATTATTTTTCATCGTTCAATGAACGTTAACAACTGTAAGTATATATTAATTTTTGTAGTTGTGAAAAATAAAAAATAAATGACAATCTGAATTGTACAACGCCGCGAGCATTCGTTGGAGATCGATTATATGGCATATATGTAAACTGGATTACGGAAGGAAGGATCGAATGTGTATAAAAAGTCCTGTGATGAATTTAGTCACTGACTATTGAATTTTTTCTGTATACACAGGGTGGGCACGAGTGGGTTGCAGAATAGGGAATATAATTGGGATCAGTTTAGTATATGAAATACCGCCCACCAAACACTTTCGCTACTCGAAAAGATCTTTTTCCATCGTTTTTTTTAAATTCGCGCCAGCTCGAAAGGGGTCGTGCATATCTTGCGCATGTCTATTTGTTTTTTTGTAGGTCGGTAATAGTGAAACCTGTCCATATTTAATTTTAAATATGGCACAGGTTAGGTTTCCAAATGTAATTTTTGAAAGAATAGTAACAATATTAAAATTAAAAGTGTCATGTTATAAAAATATTGTCGAAAAGTGCGGCAAAATTTTAAATAACAATGAGTGAATTTATTATTCAGATACACAAGTAAATAGTTGTAAATTGGAATCAAGGGTGACAGTAAGAAGCTCACCTTTGTAGTGTGTGATAAAAAATAAAAAATTTAAACAAGTAAAAAGCTTTGTTGCTCTAAAAGATTGATTAATAAACAGGAATAATTTATGGCATGGAGAATGGTAAGATTTTGAAACTCTATCATGCAAAATATTGAATATTTTTTATGTAAAATTTCTATTCTAATAATATGTCTTAAATTTTCAGAAAAATATCTACCCACTTCAAAAGGAAGTTAAAAAAATATCACACATTTTAAATTTGATGAAAAATTCAGATAAGTATTTTTTTATTTCACTTTCAATAGAATTCTTGAAAAGAGACGTATAATTTGTGAAATGGTTGTTTTTATTTTTCAGAAAGAGTAAAAAATGAAGCAGGAAGAGAAAATAAAGGATTAAATAATTATAATTGTGCAGGTATTTATACACTTTCGTGCGCACGGTGCTGCTTGTGATCGCTATTAAAAATCACTGCTGACTTTCAACCACGATATCTCGGTGAAAAAAAGAGATAGGGCATTTTTAAAAATGCAGTTGAAAAGCTTATGAAATTCCACGTCTATTGATGTTCAATAAATATTTTTTTGACATTCTGAAAATAATACAGCACGTGAGGAGTTAAAAACAAAATTCAAGATTTTCTCAAATTCTCTACCTCAACTTTAACTTTGCATGGCCTAGCAAAATTTTTCCGAAATCTGAAAATTATACGACATAAAATCTAAAATCTTATCTTTAATTTAAGCCACGAAAACTTAAAAAATATTCATGGCTACCCGAGATACGATTAAAAATGTTCAATCGTATCTGAGTTGAATTTTAATCGACGATCGCGGTTCTCGAGTATCCATGAATATTTTTTAAGTTTTCGTGGCTTAAATTAAAGATAAGATTTTAGACTTTATGTCGTATAATTTTCAGATTTCGGAAAAATGTTTGCTAGGCCATGCAAAAAGTTAAAGTTGAGGTAGAGAATTTGAGAAAATCTTGAATTTTGTTTTTAACTCCTCACGTGCTGTATTATTTTCAGAATGTCAAAAAATATTTATTGAACATCAATAGACGTGGAATTTCATAAGCTTTTCAACTGCATTTTTAAAAATGCCCTATCTCTTTTTTTCACCGAGATATCGTGGTTGAAAGTCAGCAGTGATTTTTAATAGCGATCACAAGCAGCACCGTGCGCACAATTTCCGACGGTAGTGTATAAATACCTGTACAATTATAATTATTTAATCCTTTATTTTCTCTTCCTGCTTCATTTTTTACTCTTTCTGAAAAATAAAAACAACCATTTCACAAATTATACGTCTCTTTTCAAGAATTCTATTGAAAGTGAAATAAAAAAATACTTATCTGAATTTTTCATCAAATTTAAAATGTGTGATATTTTTTTAACTTCCTTTGAAGTGGGTAGATATTTTTCTGAAAATTTAAGACATATTATTAGAATAGAAATTTTACATAAAAAAAATATTCAATATTTTGCATGATAGAGTTTCAAAATCTTACCATTCTCCATGCCATAAATTATTCCTGTTTATTAATCAATCTTTTAGAGCAACAAAGCTTTTTACTTGTTTAAATTTTTTATTTTTTATCACACACTACAAAGGTGAGCTTCTTACTGTCACCCTTGATTCCAATTTACAACTATTTACACTTGTGTATCTGAATAATAAATTCACTCATTGTTATTTAAAATTTTTCCGCACTTTCGACAATATTTTTATAACATGACACTTTTAATTTTAATATTGTTACTATTCTTTCAAAAATTACATTTGGAAACCTAACCTGTGCCATATTTAAAATTAAATATGGACAGGTTTCACTATTACCGACCTACAAAGAAACAAATAGACATGCGCAAGATATGCACGACCCCTTTCGAGCTGGCGCGAATTTAAAAAAACGCTTGAAAAAGATCTTTTCGAGTAGCGAAAGTGTTTGGTGGGCGGTATTTCATATACTAAACTGCTCCCAATTATATTCCCTATTCTGCAACCCACTCGTGCCCGCCCTGTATATACAGAAAAAATTCAATAGCCAGTGACTAAATTCATCATGTGACCTATATGACATAATGTAAAGAAATTTGTTTTCTCAGTGAGGATTATTCTATGCCTATGAAACTGTACCCCCACTTTTAAAAATCCAAAGTTTTTTTTTTTAGTTCAAGGTTCTCTATAATAGTCTTAGAGTGTTCCTGATAGGTTTTAGCAGTAGTTCTAGCGTTTAAAGTCTAGAACTAAATAAGTATACGTAAAAAATGTGTTTTTGTCAAAAAGCGAGGGAATGGTTATTTTTTAAAAAAAATTTTATTGTGTGAAATTAACCGGAACTATTTTTTAAAATCACCAAGAACTCTACAACTATGTAAGATCTACTCAGAACTAAAAAAAGGGGGATTTTTTTTTAAGTGGGGAATTCTAGAGCTATTATAGAAAATGAATAGAAATGAAAATGAAAACTGCGCTAAAAAAATTTTTTCTATAAAAATCCAGAAAAATTCTAACATGTGACGGATAAACATTGTAGAAAATGATATAAATCAATTGCACATGTGAAAATGTAAAATTGTTCTAAAAAGACTAAATTCAATGAAATAAAAACTGTGAATAAAGAGACTAAAAAATTGTGAAATGATCACAAGAAAATACCACCGAAACAGAAATTGACCTGTTATTTGTTTAAGTAAAAACAATATAAAAAGTATGAATAAAAGGTCTAAAAAATGTGAACTCATCATAATCAAATATCACTAAAAACAATAAAATTGACCTGTTATTCGTTTATGTAAAAACAATATAAATGGATTTTACATGTGGTCTACGATAAAATTGGTCTAAACTAAATTTACATAAAATAGAACTGTACAAAAAATTTTTCCTATAAAAATCCAGAGAACAAAAACTTGAAAACATGATGAGGACTCCAATCTGAGTCAGTGATCCCAGAACGTGGGAGCTGAGGCCCCCACCATAGACCCCACCAGCTCATGGCTTCTTCCTCGCTCGACTACCATAGCTTGGTTGAATGAGGAAGACACAATGAGCTCGTGGCATCTATGGTGGGGGCTGCTAGCTCCCACGTTCTGGGATCACTGATCTGAGTCGAAACGTTTGAAAATATGAAACTTTGAGCTACACTTATTATAGAGAACCCAGAATAAAAAAAAACGTTGGATTTTTAAATTTGGGGATACACTTTCACCGGGACGATTATTCTCTCCGTATATGAACAATTTCGGTGATTTACATAACTTGCAGACATTGGAAAACCAGTAAAAAATTCACTTTAAATTGATAACAAAAAAAATTTTCCGATATATTTTACTACAACCGAACCTTTTTTTTCATTTTCGATACCAAAACTAGTCTATATACGTCCATTTACCCACAAAAATTAGACCTCAGGCAAAAATAGATAATTTTGCTGTCTAGAATAGCAATGTTATTATTGAAGGGCTATTTTGAAAGAGAAAAGATTATTTTACATGAAAAAACTTGAAACGCAGAAAAATAATTTTATTAATTAATTTTATTTTTTACCAAATTTTTTTTCTCATCGCTTTTCGCCAAATTAAAAAAAAATTATGCGATTCTAATAAATCATGAATCATTTTTTCAGAGAAAAGATTTCCCACAACTTCACCGTTTGTGATTTTTAAATATACATTCTTTAATATTGAAAACATTAAAAAAACATTTTCCAAAAACGAAATTTTGATAAACAAAATTCTGAATTTGATAATAATTTATTCATTTTCGAAAATTGGAAACGGTTAAGCTGTAGGGAATCTTTTTTTCTCGAAAAAGTGATTTGTAATTTATTAAAAGCGCATAATTTTTTAAAATTTGGCGAAAAGCGACAAGAAAAAAAATTGGGTAAAAAATAAAATTTATTAATAAAATTATTTTTCTGTATTTACAATTTTTTTCATAGAAATTAATCTAATCTCTTCCAAAATAGCCCTTCAATAATAATATTGCTATTCTTGAAAGCAAAATGATTTATTTTTGCCTGAGGTCTAATTTTTGTGGGTGGTGATAACTACCTTAAGGCAGTAGCTCAACCAGACCATATGGTCGATATTGTGATTTTAATGTCTTTAAACTTTTATTTATGCAAAATAAGGTAGTCAAAAATTAGTGAAATCAAAGGAAAGTCACCAAGGAAAGTCTGTCGTCTCTCAGGTTTTTTAAAAAGTTTCTTTTTTCCATTATTATTCAAATTTACGAATTCACAGACCTTCACTGATGCTTTTCTTTAATCTCTAAAATTTTTGGATTTGGAAACTAAAAAATTTTCGAAAATATATGGAAATTTACGAGAGCTGGGATATGAATGAGTAATTTAATAATTAACATACCTCAGCCTGCAAGTCGTAATAGGTTATTTCGTTTTTCGTGCATTTTCTCGCGTTCAGACAGCAGACAATGGCGTCGTGCAAATTTGCGTCCGATATTCTTCCCATTCGAAGTCAGATGGTCTTTTTATTAGTTATATAGAAAAAGAAAGTGCAAAAATATTGCCTCGTGGCGAATGATATTATTTAAAGCCCGCAACTATTTTGCTTCTTCCCGCAGAGTCACGTGGACGTTTAGTGTGCTCAGATGGGATACCGACGCAGTCACAACTGCAGAAACACCTCTTGTCCGTGAGAAGCGAGTAGGGAAAGACGGCGGCGCGCGCTTCCCTTCTTTCTTCCTCGTCGTTCTTGCACGCGAGAACGACTCGTCCCACTTCTCCTTATTCTCCTCGCTTCCTCCTACCAATGCTATTTTTAGATTTCACGCTTTTGGTTTTCGAGTCGAAATTGAGAATTGTATTTCTCTGGACTCCACGCAAAAAAGGCGCGAAGCAGACGACAATTTCGAACTTTCAGTAAAATTTGATGCCAACAAATGTTCCAAATTTAAATCAATATATATTTTTCTATTTAAATTTCCATACTTCTAATCAATTTAGTACATTTAAAACATTTTCAGTAAGAAAGATATATTCTATTAAGAAAAGATTAACATAAAATTCAAGTTTAAAATTTACATTCTCAGTTTTATGTTAGAAATATTTTTATTTTACATTTTTTTAGCCTAAGCATAGACTTTTCATTCAAAAAATGAAATGCTCTACAGAAAGGAAAAATTTTGTAATAGAAGTGGATAAATTAAAAAACTAAAATATATGTTCATTGCTATCTTCACATGAACATGTAAATATTTACCGATATCAAATTTTACATGGAAATTTTTGTTCGAAGTGTTGAAATCTTGTTACAATTTGACAAGATCATATGGACGAGTTCAATCTTTTAAATGAAATATTTTATAATTTTTAATTTGTCTGCTCATCTGAAATCCTGTCAAGATTTGAACAGTAAACAAAAAATTTCCAATGGAATTTAATTTCATTATATGATTAAAGTTGTAAATGAAGATTTTCATTACAAAAGTTTGAAGCTTTGTAATTATCATTGTAAATGACTACTTGATTTTAAATGTAATTCAGCTCTGTAGAACATTTTTATATTTGTAATTCAAAATCTGTGCTTAGGCCACAAAAAAAGGAAGATAAAAATTCTTTCACCATAAAACTAAAAATGTAGATTTAAAACATATTATGTCATATATTTATCTCTTCTTAATGGAAAATACTTAAAAAATAATTCTCTGTTTCAATATTTTTTAAATGTACGAATATTTAAGAAATTCATAAGTATTTAACCTTGTTATAAAAATTTCCAAATAACGCTTTTATTGACAAAGTTACAAATTTTTCAATAAATGAATTATCGTATTGTAAGTTTAAATATGAGACGACTTTAAATTTCACAATAACATTATTTTTCAATTACTTAAACCTTTCTTCAATTTTGCGAATTCTTCTCGAGGTTTATTTCAGGTGAGTGACTATTTCTTTTTTTAATGAAAAACATTTGTAATTCTAAATATTCAATTTTTGAAATAGAAATATTAACTAAAAGATTTTCAAGTTCTGGGAATCAACTGCTTTAATAATACAATTTTTCTTCTCTGTAAAGCATCTCAATTTTCAAATTAAAAGTCTCCACAAAGGTTTAAAAAACTTAAGGTGATAATACTTTTATTTAAAAATTTTAAATACAGATTTCAAAATCAAAACTTATTTGCCTAAAATAAACGTCTTAAAGATCTTGTAGAAATAAAGTGAGATTTGAATACTTCAAAAATCAATTTTCAGTAATATGTTGAACTTAATAAATGTTCAAAGCTTAAATCAGGATATCAGTTGATAAATGTTTACTTGTGTACACGGAGAAACTTTTTATATCAATTTTTACTATAGTATTTTTCAATTTAGGAAAAACGTATCACTTTGAGAATTTTTGTTAGTAAAAATACTAAACTTTATAATAATGATATGAAACTTTAGTATGAACTATAGTAAAATTTGCTATGGACTATGCTGAAGTTTGATATCATTATTATAAAGTTTAGTATTTTTACTAACAAAAATTCTCAAAGTGATACGTTTTTCCCTAAATTGAAAAATACTATAGTAAAAATTGATATAAAAAGTTTCTCCGTGTAAATTGACTCTTCCAATTTGAAAATTACGTGAAAAAATATTTTATTTAAAAAATAAGGCACATTAAAGTACGGTTTAAACTCCACATTCATAAATTCATGATAAAAAGCGGCCAAAATTTATTAATCTTACAAAATCTTATAAATCTTTATTTCATAGGCAAGTGTTTTTTAAAATATTAGAAAAATAAGTGCAATTATTTAAATTAAATATTTCGTAAAATTTTACACTTCGCTGCTTTTACAAAAATTATTGAGAAATTTGAACACTGATCAAAGAATCTTGCAACGAAATTTTAAGTCAATAAATGCTTAAAGATTTGTCTCAAGTTTCTCAGGTCCAAAATAAAATATTTTGCACTAGATTTGAATTTAAATTTTAACTTGATTTTATGCAGCCTAAGCACAGATTTTTATTTCAAAAAAGTAAATGCTGTACAAAATTAAAGTATTTTCTAAATCAAGTGGTTGATTTATAAAACTTAAAAATGTTGTAATTAATATCTAAATAAAAAACTTTAAGCATTAATTGACCTTAAAATTTATTGAAAAATTCTTCATTCAGTGTTCAAATCTTCCTTCAATTTAACAAGAATAGAAATATTGAAAATGACAAAGTATTCCATTTAAAAAATCACTATCGCTTTCTTGATATTTGGAAAAACATTCGCCTGAAAATTATCCATAAGATTTTCTTAAGTCGTAACAAGATTTGTTGTAAAGCATCTCATGTTTTCAATGAAAAGTCTGTGCTTAGGCTACAAATATGTAAGATGAAAATATTTCTAACATATAAAAAATGAAAAAATTTTTACCTTTTGGAATCAAAGCTTAAATCAGAAGTTTCAAATGTCAATACTTCTTACCAATTTCGAATATTTAAAAAAATTTCAATTAGGGAGTTATTTTCTATTAAGAAGAGATAAACATAAAATTCAAGTTTAAAATTTACATTCTCAGTTTTATGTTAGAAAAATTTTCATCTTACATATTTGTAGCCTAAGCACAGACTTTTCATTGAAAACATGAGATGCTTTACAACAAATCTTGTTACGACTTAAGAAAATCTTATGGATGATTTTTCAGGCGAATGTTTTTCCAAATATCAAGAAAGCGATAGTGATTTTTTAAATGGAATACTTTGTCATTTTCAATATTTCTATTCTTGTTAAATTGAAGGAAGATTTGAACACTGAATGAAGAATTTTTCAATAAATTTTAAGGTCAATTAATGCTTAAAGTTTTTTATTTAGATATTAATTACAACATTTTTAAGTTTTATAAATCAACCACTTGATTTAGAAAATACTTTAATTTTGTACAGCATTTACTTTTTTGAAATAAAAAATCTGTGCTTAGGCTGCATAAAATCAAGTTAAAATTTAAATTCAAATCTAGTGCAAAATATTTTATTTTGGACCTGAGAAACTTGAGACAAATCTTTAAGCATTTATTGACTTAAAATTTCGTTGCAAGATTCTTTGATCAGTGTTCAAATTTCTCAATAATTTTGTAAAAGCAGCGAAGTGTAAAATTTTACGAAATATTTAATTTAAATAATTGCACTTATTTTTCTAATATTTCAAAAAACACTTGCCTATGAAATAAAGATTTATAAGATTTTGTAAGATTAATAAATTTTGGCCTGTTTTTATCATGAATTTATGAATGTGGAGTTTAAACCGTACTTTAATGTGCCTTATTTTTTAAATAAAATATTTTTTCACGTAATTTTCAAATTGGAAGAGTCAATTTACACGGAGAAACTTTTTATATCAATTTTTACTATAGTATTTTTCAATTTAGGGAAAAACGTATCACTTTGAGAATTTTTGTTAGTAAAAATACTAAACTTTATAATAATGATATCAAACTTCAGCATAGTCCATAGCAAATTTTACTATAGTTCATACTAAAGTTTCATATCATTATTATAAAGTTTAGTATTTTTACTAACAAAAATTCTCAAAGTGATACGTTTTTCCCTAAATTGAAAAATACTATAGTAAAAATTGATATAAAAAGTTTCTCCGTGTACACAAGTAAACATTTATCAACTGATATCCTGATTTAAGCTTTGAACATTTATTAAGTTCAACATATTACTGAAAATTGATTTTTGAAGTATTCAAATCTCACTTTATTTCTACAAGATCTTTAAGACGTTTATTTTAGGCAAATAAGTTTTGATTTTAAAATCTGTATTTAAAATTTTTAAATAAAAGTATTATCACCTTAAGTTTTTTAACCTTTGTGGAGACTTTTAATTTGAAAATTGAGATGCTTTACAGAGAAGAAAAATTGTATTATTAAAGCAGTTGATTCCCAGAACTTGAAAATCTTTTAGTTAATATTTCTATTTCAAAAATTGAATATTTAGAATTACAAATGTTTTTCATTAAAAAAAGAAATAGTCACTCACCTGAAATAAACCTCGAGAAGAATTCGCAAAATTGAAGAAAGGTTTAAGTAATTGAAAAATAATGTTATTGTGAAATTTAAAGTCGTCTCATATTTAAACTTACAATACGATAATTCATTTATTGAAAAATTTGTAACTTTGTCAATAAAAGCGTTATTTGGAAATTTTTATAACAAGGTTAAATACTTATGAATTTCTTAAATATTCGTACATTTAAAAAATATTGAAACAGAGAATTATTTTTTAAGTATTTTCCATTAAGAAGAGATAAATATATGACATAATATGTTTTAAATCTACATTTTTAGTTTTATGGTGAAAGGATTTTTATCTTCCTTTTTTTGTGGCCTAAGCACAGATTTTGAATTCCAAATATAAAAATGTTCTACAGAGCTGAATTACATTTAAAATCAAGTAGTCATTTACAATGATAATTACAAAGCTTCAAACTTTTGTAATGAAAATCTTCATTTACAACTTTAAGCATTTAATGACATTAAATTCCATTGGAAATTTTTTTGTTTACTGTTCAAATCTTGACAGGATTTCAGATGAGCAGACAAATTAAAAATTATAAAATATTTCATTTAAAAGATTGAACTCGTCCATATGATCTTGTCAAATTGTAACAAGATTTCAACACTTCGAACAAAAATTTCCATGTAAAATTTGATATCGGTAAATATTTACATGTTCATGTGAAGATAGCAATGAACATATATTTTAGTTTTTTAATTTATCCACTTCTATTACAAAATTTTTCCTTTCTGTAGAGCATTTCATTTTTTGAATGAAAAGTCTATGCTTAGGCTAAAAAAATGTAAAATAAAAATATTTCTAACATAAAACTGAGAATGTAAATTTTAAACTTGAATTTTATGTTAATCTTTTCTTAATAGAATATATCTTTCTTACTGAAAATGTTTTAAATGTACTAAATTGATTAGAAGTATGGAAATTTAAATAGAAAAATATATATTGATTTAAATTTGGAACATTTGTTGGCATCAAATTTTACTGAAAGTTCGAAATTGTCGTCTGCTTCGCGCCTTTTTTGCGTGGAGTCCAGAGAAATACAATTCTCAATTTCGACTTGATATCCGAAATACCGAAAGCGTGAAATCTAAAAATAGCATTGCAAGGAGGAAGCGAGGAGAAAAAGGAGAAGTGGGACGAGCCGTTCTCACGTGCAAGAGCGACGAGGAAGAATGAGAGGCAGCGCGCGCCACCGCCTTTCCCTACTCGCTTCTCACGGACAAGAGGTGTTTCTGCAGTTGTGACTGCGTCGGTATCAGATCTGAGCACACTGAGTCCGACACACGCCACGTTTCGTTGTGTGAGGATCGTCGGGTTATTGCGTTCAAATTAAAAATTATGTTTTTCCTCTTTAAGGAATCTTGGATGGTAGGCACCAATAGATGTTCATCTTGAGAATTTGAGGTGTCAAAAATAGAATGTAATAGATTTATTGTAAATACGTATCATTCTTGATGTAATCAAAATAGGTATTGTTTAGCTTCTATTGTGGGTTTCAATGATACTATTAAAACCGTGAACTTAATTCTGCATTATCTATATCATTCCTCCTAGAACATTGTTGTTCCCAAATGGAGACGCTAAAAAAGCATATACTTACGTATGTAAAGAGAACAAAGTCTACACTGCAAATATATGAATTTAAATACTTAACAATGTTTTAGTGGCGACAATAATGAAAGTTGTTATAAAGATGATGAATATAGTTTGAACTATGAAGGTCAAAACTCTGAATCGGACGTGTTCATGCAAAATTCTGAAAATAAGAATTTTGATAGTGAAAATGTAAATGAGGGAGAAGAAATTGAGAAAAATAAAAAAAGCAAAGGCCAAATAAAATCGAGTGAAGAATAAAAATGAAAACAAAAATTTCTTAAGAAGGTCAAAGAGAGAAAAGAAAAAGACCTGAATGTTACAGTGCTAGTTTAGTAAACACAAGGTGAAATAAATTGTCTAATAAAAAATCAAACTTGGGAGCTAGTCGAAAAACCAAAAAATGTGAGAATTTTAGATTTAAAATGGGTATTCACAAATAAATCTGACAATCAAAAAAAGGCGAGACTCGTGGTGAAAGGTTTTCAACAGTCTGAAATGCTGGAGGATTTATATTCACCAGTGGCTAGATTACAGACTTTGAAATTATTATTAGCATATTGTTGCCAAAATAATTTAATAATTCTGCAATTAGACGTAGAGACGGCATTTCTTAATGGTAGGGTAAAATCAGAAGTATTTGTAAAACAACCTTTAGGATATGCTGATAATACTGGGAGAGTATGTAAACTCATAAAAGCGTTGTATGGACTGCGAGAAAGACCGAGAGCTTGGTATGAATGCTTTGACAATTATATGAAAAAATTGGGTTTTGTGAGAAGTGAGAGCGACTATTGTTTGTATACAAATTATGAAAAAGGTGATGAAATTTATTTAATTCTATTTGTTGATGATTTGTTGATTTGCGGTAAAAATAAAGAAAGATTGAATAGAATCAAAAATAAATTATACGGAACAATTTTTATGATGAAGGATCTGGGCGAAGTAAAAACGTACTTGGGAATAAATATTAATTATGATCGCAAGACTTCAAAATTATATTAAGTAACCCAGTAAGAATTTATGAAGATAACTCTGGGGCCATTGTTATTGCTAAGTTTGGTAATCTGACAAAAAATTCAAAGTACATTGAGGTACATTATCATTTTGTTAATGAGTGTTGCGAGAAAGGAATCATTAAATTTGCTAAAGTCGAGTCAGAAAATAATATTGCGGATATTTTAACAAAGGCCCTGGGGAGAAATAAATTCGAAACATTTAGGTAAGCTTTAAAAATTGTTTGAATATCGGAAAAAAATTTATTTACTTTCATTTTTATTTACTTTATACTTTATTTTTATTTATTTATTTTCTGCGAGAAGCTCATGCTGTTCTCTTCGCATCTCACGCACTCGCTCAATAAGCTGGATTTTCTTCTCCCATAAGTCCCTTTTTTCTTGGATGAGCGACCTTATCTCCTCTCTTAAACTTTCCTCCTTTTCCTTGGCAGCGAACCAGGTCTTTACAGCTTCATTTTTCTCGTTTTTCCACCCTTCAATAGTTCTTGTAAGACTTCGGCGGGTTTCTGTAAAATTCTCCGTGCATTTACTGATTCGACAAAATAGGTTATTAGTTTAAGGACATGTGATACTTGAGAAGAAAAGTTGCAAGTTCACGTGAACAATTTGACCAACTTTCGACATGTTTGTGTCCAATGTACAAAACTACTTTCACTTTCAATAATACAAAAGATTTCTGATATATTTTGCTAAAATCGAACTTTTTTTTTAGTTCCGAAACCAAAAGTAGTCTATCTACATCCTTTTCTATCTTCACAACTATTTTCCCAATTTTAATAACAAAATTATATGAACTTAGGACACAAACACGTAGAAATGTGAAATCAATGAAATTTCCCAAGTATCACACGCCCTGAATAATCTGAATTAAAAAGAAAAAGGATGTAATCTTGCGTACCTGGGGCCTTTCTCCCACCCTTACGCTTGGATTTTAATATAGTCGTCCATTTCTCGGTTTCATGCATCGATGCATCCCTCGACGTTTCCTTTGAGGTCGAAGGAGCTGGCTCTTCATCACTAACTGTTAAGAAAGAAAGGGTAAATCAAATTTTATTTTAAATGATTTATGAAGCATGCTGGATTTAAATATACAGCAGTAATAAATCAAATTAAAAGTTTTCCAACGACCAGAACAAAAACTACTAAATAAAACTAATTCCAAAATACTTTTATTTCAATAAACTTCTTTCTTCAAAGTAAAAAACTTTAAGTTGATGACAATACTTTTATGT
Source organism: Diplolepis rosae (assembly GCA_030998225.1). Lineage (NCBI taxonomy): Eukaryota > Metazoa > Arthropoda > Insecta > Hymenoptera > Diplolepididae > Diplolepis > Diplolepis rosae. Next base: position 1,021,733 of record JAPYXD010000713.1, on the reverse strand, counting down.
CATGAGTTCAACTTACAAACTTCATAGACACTTATTCTATCAAAATATTAAAAATAAACAACCTAACCTCAGCTAAAAATTTTAATTTATTTTAAAAAAAAATATTCGTAGTTTCTTACCGTCAATAATTTGGTTCTTCACCTCTTGTAAGACTTGATCTTTCATGTTGCCAAGCATTCTGGCAACAATTTCCTCAATTTTTTTTTCCATTTTATGATTTCTGTAAATAAAAAAATACATGACGTTGATGTTTTAAACAAGTTTTGTAAAAGAAGAAAGAGGAAAAGAACCTGGTACTGGTCGACTTTCAATAAACTTAACCTGCACGAAATATACATCGTATTGTACTTTTACGATTGACGTTAAGATTCTAATATATTTTCATGTAATTACAAAAAATTTTCTATCAAAATTTTATGATATTTAACTTACCTACACTTTAGTAACACTTTACTTTTGCTAAATTATAAATCGAGTTTTCCAAATCTTTGTTTTCCGATGCTTAACCTTGTCACGTAGGCACTGTTGGCTAAACTATGCCCTGCAACCAATGACGTAGGCGCTTGTACGCCGAGGTGCGTTCTGGGACTTCTCCCTTGTTTCTAGGTGAGTGTATACTAGTGCGCGAACAAGAAGAACGAGGCATTAGGCGTATTGAACCATTTTCGAATACTCGATACATCATTTTGGTAAAAGTAAAGTGTTACTAAAGTGTTACTAAAGTGTAGGTAATTTAAATATCAATAAATTTTGATAGAAAATTTTTTGTAATTACATGAAAATATATTAGAATCTTGACGTCAATCGTAAAAGCACAATTCGATGTATATTTCGTGCAGGTTAAGTTTATTGAAAGTCGACCAGTACCAGGTTCTTTTCCTCTTTCTTCTTTTACAAAACTTGTTCAAAACATCAACATCATGTATTTTTTTATTTACAGAAATCATAAAATGGAAAAAAAATTGAGGAAATTGTTGCCAGAATGCTTGGCAACATGAAAGATCAATTCTTACAAGAGGTGAAGAACCAAATTATTGACGGTAAGAAACTACGAATATTTTTTAAAGATAAATTAAAATTTTTAGCTGAGGTTAGGTTGTTTATTTTTAATATTTTGATAGAATAAGTGTCTATGAAGTTTGTAAGTTGAACTCATGACATAAAAGTATTGTCATCAACTTAAAGTTTTTTACTTTGAAGAAAGAAGTTTATTGAAATAAAAGTATTTTGGCATTAGTTTTATTTAGTAGTTTTTGTTCTGGTCGTTGAAAAACTTTTAATTTGATTTATTACTGCTGTGTATTTAAATCCAGCATGCTTCAAAAATCATTTAAAATAAAAATTGATTTTCCTTTCTTTCTTAACAGTTCGTGATGAAGAGCCAGCTCAGCCAGCACCTTCGACTTCAAGAAATACGTCTCTGGCAGTACCATCCTTCGGGAACAGAAGTATCTTGCCGAAAATAATGTACAAGAGCGGGAAAGGAACTTCAGGTGCAAATAATTTTACCTCTGATGAACTTGGAAAATGCATAGACAAACTTTGTATATGAATTTTGACAAAGTAGTATTTTTCTATTTTATGGACAAACGTATCACCCTGAAAATGTTTGCCAGTGAAAATTACAAAAATTTAGAAAAATGATATGAAACTTTAGTATGGAGGATAATAGTAAAATTAAGTATAAACTGTGCTAAGGTTTCATATCATTTTTCCAAAGTTTATTAACTTCACCGAGAAAAATTCTCAAAGCGATTTGTTTGTCCAATACTTTAATAAAAATGCATATACAATAGCGTCAGATAGTATTAGACTACTAACAGCGCGAGCTATCAAAAAGAAGGCTTCACTTTGAAAGGTGCTAGTGCCGTCCAGAATGAAGATGCAATCAAATGAAAGGAGCGATTAGAGAGCTTATTAAATTCTGCATACAATGAGCACTAATCGAATCAGTTTGGATAAATGCTTCTTGATCTATGATGTAAAAAGGGCAAAAATTAAATTCCGATATTTCTAGAATTTTGTACCTTAATTTCAGCTGTTGGCTATGGTTGGGACAATTATCTAAAAATATGTCCATCGAAACAAAAATATTTTCACAAATAGTTGCTTCAATTAAGGGCATCCAAATGTTAAAAACTCTGAAAAGGTTCCTGAAAAATTAATTGTTTTTTATAGCATACGGAATTTAAGAGGTGTCTCTTGATCACGTGGTTCGATGGTTTCGACCGATGCTTTGTCTTGTGATGCAGGTTTATAGTGGCAGCTAGCTAACGGATGCTTCCGCAGGTCACGGTTTTTTTTAACGAACATTTGATTTTAACTGTGTGCACTAGATGAATTCAAATTCTAGAAATATCGGAATTTAATTTTTGCCCTTTTTACACCATAGATGAAGAAGCATTTATCCAAACTGATTCGATTAGTGCTCATTGTATGCAGAATTTAATAAGCTCTCTAATCGCTCCTTTCATTTGATTGCATCTTCATTCTGGACGGCACACTGAGAAAACGGTTTTGCTTGACCAACGAAAATTTTGTTACCGCAACAAAATAATTTTGTTGTTATTTGTGCAACAGAACTGTTTTGTTGGCTTAACAAAATGCTTTTGTTGAGGAAAAGAAATTTTTTATCATCATAACAAATTCTTTGTCGGCTCAACCAAATTCGTTGATTCCAAGCACTTCATTTTCTAAAAGTTTTGCGAGGAAGGAACTGCTGGTCATGAGAGCCTCAAATACTTCTTTATCTATACCTTGTTCTAAAAAAGCAAAAAGTTAATCCTTAATATATTTAACAATTTAATTTGAGACATATATAAGAAGTATTTAAAAATAATAAAATGTATAACGATGAATATATCTAGGTCAACATTTTGATTTTACTTAATACTTACTTTTGAAGGTATCAATGAGGCAGCTTAAATCCCAGTTCTCTAGAAGTCGTCTTGTTTCCTTGTCTGTTATATTATTTGAATTAAACACATCACTTACAACTGACTAATGAAAATATATTTCAAACGAGTATAGAGAACAACAGCGTCATCCGTCATATTAGACATGAACGTGCTAGCGTCTCAGGCCAGCAATGAGTGAACACGCATGCGTGATCGCGTATGTAATCAGTCTAACTAAACAGTTTTGTAGGCTCATCAAAACTTTGTCTAGGCCAACAAAATGATAGTCAAAAAAATAATTTCATATCAACAACACAATATTTTGTTGGCCCAACAAAATAATTTTGTGATTACCAAAATTTTGCAATGGCAACAAAATCTGCCTAACAAAACGTTTTGGTTGTGATGCTTAAATTTTTTTTCAGTACACTAACACCTTTCAAAGTGAAGCCTTCTTTTTTTATCTAGATATCTAGAGACCATACAATTTTAACACGTTTCTTTAATTTCAGAAAAACGTATGAAAATAATTTCACTCGAAGAAGAAATAGAGCAAACACAAATAGAAATAAACACGATATTTGCAAGAATCATTGAAGTGAATTCAAATTTAGATCGGGCCCGAGCGGAACTAAATTCAGTGATCGCTGATAAAAAAAAATCCTGGGCCAGAAAGGAGGAGTGTAGCGCCGAATTATTGAAAATAACAAAAAAAAATTAAAAGCCAAAAAATGTACCGTACATGTGTTAACTAATAAAATATACAATTTTTCATATTAAAATACATCCATTGGGTATTTAATTAACCTGAATTTGCGAAATACAGTGACTAAGGGCGTTATACCTTCTTGCATCAAGAGAAGCTAGATGTGTAACAGTTTCAAGACATTTCCCTATTTTAAAGAGATTTTCGAACAATGTGATTTTCGTATAAGGGTAGTTTACCCAATTCTTTCCATCCTTTCTTAGTGACCCCAATCGTTTTGTATTTGCCTAAGCTTATTTTTCAGTAGTTGAAAAAAAATTTATTATTCAGGTGCTTGATATGAAATAGTCGATTTTAGGACATTTATATATAAGGGTAGTTTACCCAATTTTTTCCATCCTTTCTTAGTGACCCCAATCGTCTCGTATTCGCCTAAGCTATTTTTTACGACATTAAAAAAAATATTTAAAGAATTTGAAAATCTTTCTGTGGAAAAAATGACGCTTTCGACTGCGCTGGGATTCGAGCCCAGGTCTTTCGATTGCCGGTCGACTGCTCTAACCGCTGAGCTACACTAAAACTCAACTAATTAATTAAAAAAAATTTATTATTTACGCTCTCGATACCAAATAGCCGATTTTAGGTGATTTTCGTATAAGGGTAGGTTACCCAAATTTTTCCCCCTTTTTTTAAGAACGTCAATCGTCTTGTATTTGCCTAAGCTATTTTTTAAGACATTAAAAAAAATTTATTATTTACGCTCTCGATACCAAATAGCCGATTTTAGGTGATGTTCGTATAAGGGTAGGTTACCCAAATTTTTCCCCGTTTTTTTAAGAACGTCAATCGTCTCGTATTTGCCTAAGCTTATTTGTCAGAGGTTAAAAAAAATTTATTATTTACGCTCTCGATACCAAATAGCCGATTTTAGGTGATTTTCGTATAAGGGTAGGTTAACCAAATTTTTCCCCCTTTTTTTAAAAAAGGTCAATCGTCTCGTATTCGCCTAAGCTATTTTTTAAGACATTAAAAAAAATTTATTATTTACGCTCTCGATTTCAAATAGCCGATTTTAGGTGATTTTCGTATAAGGGTAGGTTAACCAAATTTTTCCCCCTTTTTTTAAAAAAGGTCAATCGTCTCGTATTCGCCTAAGCTATTTTTTAAGACATTGAAGAAAATTTATTATTTACGCTCTCGATACCAAATAGCCGATTTTAGATGATGTTCGTATAAGGGTAGGTTAACCAAATTTTTCCCCCTTTTTTTAAGAACGTCAATCGTCTTGTATTTGCCTAAGCTATTTTTTAAGACATTAAAAAAAATTTATTATTTACGCTCTCGATACCAAATAGCCGATTTTAGGTGATTTTCGTATAAGGGTAGGTTACCCAAATTTTTCCCCCTTTTTTTAAGAACGTCAATCGTCTCGTATTTGCCTAAGCTTATTTGTCAGAGGTTAAAAAAAATTTATTATTTACGCTCTCGATACCAAATAGCCGATTTTAGGTGATTTTCGTATAAGGGTAGTTTAACCAAATTTTTCCCCCTTTTTTTAAAAAAAGGTCAATCGTCTCGTATTCGCCTAAGCTATTTTTTAAGACATTAAAAAAAATTTATTATTTACGCTCTCGATACCAAATAGCCGTTTTTAGGTGATTTTCGTATAAGGGTAGGTTACGCAAATTTTTCCCCCTTTTTTTAAGAACGTCAATCGTCTTGTATTTACCTAAGCTATTTTTTAAGACATTAAAAAAAATTTATTATTTACGCTCTCGATACCAAATAGCCGATTTTAGGTGATTTTCGTATAAGGGTAGGTTACCCAAATTTTTCCCCCTTTTTTTAAAAACGTCAATCGTCTCGTATTCGCCTAAGCTATTTTTTAAGACATTAAAAAAAATTTATTATTTACGCTCTCGATACCAAATAGCCGATTTTAGGTGATTTTCGTATAAGGGTAGGTTAACCAAATTTTTCCCCCTTTTTTTAAAAACGTCAATCGTCTCGTATTCGCCTAAGCTATTTTTTAAGACATTAAAAAAAATTTATTATTTACGCTCTCGATACCAAATAGCCGATTTTAGGTGATGTTCGTATAAGGGTAGGTTAACCAAATTTTTCCCCCTTTTTTTAAGAACGTCAATCGTCTTGTATTTGCCTAAGCTATTTTTTAAGACATTAAAAAAAATTATTATTTACGCTCTCGATACCACATAGCCGATTTTAGGTGATTTTCGTATAAGGGTAGGTTACCCAAATTTTTCCCCCTTTTTTTAAGAACGTCAATCGTCTCGTATTTGCCTAAGCTATTTTTTAAGACATTAAAAAAAATTTATTATTTACGCTCTCGATACCAAATAGCCGATTTTAGGTGATTTTCGTATAAGGGTAGGTTAACCAAATTTTTCCCCCTTTTTTTAAAAACGTCAATCGTCTCGTATTCGCCTAAGCTATTTTTTAAGACATTAAAAAAAATTTATTATTTACGCTCTCGATACCAAATAGCCGATTTTAGGTGATGTTCGTATAAGGGTAGGTTAACCAAATTTTTCCCCCTTTTTTTAAAAACGTCAATCGTCTCGTATTCGCCTAAGCTATTTTTTAAGACATTAAAAAAAATTTATTATTTACGCTCTCGATACCAAATAGCCGATTTTAGGTGATTTTCGTATAAGGGTGGTTAATCAAATTTTTCCCCCTTTTGTTAAGAACGTCAATCGTCTCGTATTCGCCTAAGCTATTTTGTAAGACATTAAAAAAAATTTATTATTTACGCTCTCGATACCAAATAGCCGATTTTAGGTGATGTTCGTATAAGGGTAGGTTACCCAAATTTTTCCCCCTTTTTTTAAAAACGTCAATCGTCTCGTATTCGCCTAAGCTATTTTTTAAGACATTAAAAAAAATTTATTATTTACGCTCTCGATACCAAATAGCCGATTTTAGGTGATGTTCGTATAAGGGTAGGTTAACCAAATTTTTCCCCCTTTTTTTAAGAACGTCAATCGTCTCGTATTCGCCTAAGCTATTTTTTAAGACATAAATAAAGATAACTACTATAATCTCTCGATACCAAATAGCCGATTTTAGGTGATTTTCGTATAAGGGTAGGTTAACCAAATTTTTCCCCCTTTTTTTAAGAACGTCAATCGTCTCGTATTCGCCTAAGCTATTTTTTAAGACATTAAAAAAAATTTATTATTTACGCTCTCGATACCAAATAGCCGATTTTAGGTGATGTTCGTATAAGGGTAGGTTACCCAAATTTTTCCCCCTTTTTTTAAGAACGTCAATCGTCTCGTATTTGCCTAAGCTTATTTGTCAGAGGTTAAAAAAAATTTATTATTTACGCTCTCGATACCAAATAGCCGATTTTAGGTGATTTTCGTATAAGGGTAGGTTAACCAAATTTTTCCCCCTTTTTTTAAAAAAGGTCAATCGTCTCGTATTCGCCTAAGCTATTTTTTAAGACATTAAAAAAAATTTATTATTTACGCTCTCGATTTCAAATAGCCGATTTTAGGTGATTTTCGTATAAGGGTAGGTTAACCAAATTTTTCCCCCTTTTTTAAAAAAGGTCAATCGTCTCGTATTCGCCTAAGCTATTTTTTAAGACATTGAAGAAAATTTATTATTTACGCTCTCGATACCAAATAGCCGATTTTAGATGATGTTCGTATAAGGGTAGGTTAACCAAATTTTTCCCCCTTTTTTTAAGAACGTCAATCGTCTTGTATTTGCCTAAGCTATTTTTTAAGACATTAAAAAAAATTATTATTTACGCTCTCGATACCAAATAGCCGATTTTAGGTGATTTTCGTATAAGGGTAGGTTACCCAAATTTTTCCCCGTTTTTTTAAGAACGTCAATCGTCTCGTATTTGCCTAAGCTTATTTGTCAGAGGTTAAAAAAAATTTATTATTTACGCTCTCGATACCAAATAGCCGATTTTAGGTGATTTTCGTATAAGGGTAGGTTAACCAAATTTTTCCCCCTTTTTTTAAAAAAGTAACTCGACTCGTATGAGCCTAAGCTATTTTTAAAGACATTAAAAAAAATTTATTATTTACGCTCTCGATACCAAATAGACGTGTTTAGGTGATTTTCGTATAAGGGTAGGTTACGCAAATTTTTCCCCCTTTTTTTAAGAACGTCAATCGTCTTGTATTTACCTAAGCTATTTTTTTAGACATTAAAAAAGATTTATTATTTACGCTCTCGATACCAAATAGCCGATTTTAGGTGATTTTCGTATAAGGGTAGGTTACCCAAATTTTTCCCCCTTTTTTTAAGAACGTCAATCGTCTCGTATTCGCCTAAGCTATTTTTTAAGACATTAAAAAAAATTTATTATTTACGCTCTCGATACCAAATAGCCGATTTTAGGTGATTTTCGTATAAGGGTAGGTTAACCAAATTTTTCCCCCTTTTTTTAAAAACGTCAATCGTCTCGTATTCGCCTAAGCTATTTTTTAAGACATTAAAAAAAATTTATTATTTACGCTCTCGATACCAAATAGCCGATTTTAGGTGATGTTCGTATAAGGGTAGGTTAACCAAATTTTTCCCCCTTTTTTTAAAAAAGGTCAATCGTCTCGTATTCGCCTAAGCTATTTTTTAAGACATTAAAAAAAATTTATTATTTACGCTCTCGATTTCAAATAGCCGATTTTAGGTGATTTTCGTATAAGGGTAGGTTAACCAAATTTTTCCCCCTTTTTTAAAAAAGGTCAATCGTCTCGTATTCGCCTAAGCTATTTTTTAAGACATTGAAGAAAATTTATTATTTACGCTCTCGATACCAAATAGCCGATTTTAGATGATGTTCGTATAAGGGTAGGTTAACCAAATTTTTCCCCCTTTTTTTAAGAACGTCAATCGTCTTGTATTTGCCTAAGCTATTTTTTAAGACATTAAAAAAAATTATTATTTACGCTCTCGATACCAAATAGCCGATTTTATGTGATTTTCGTATAAGGGTAGGTTACCCAAATTTTTCCCCCTTTTTTTAAGAACGTCAATCGTCTCGTATTTGCCTAAGCTTATTTGTCAGAGGTTAAAAAAAATTTATTATTTACGCTCTCGATACCAAATAGCCGATTTTAGGTGATTTTCGTATAAGGGTAGGTTAACCAAATTTTTCCCCGTTTTTTTAAAAAAGGTCAATCGTCTCGTATTCGCCTAAGCTATTTTTTAAGACATTAAAAAAAATTTATTATTTACGCTCTCGATACCAAATAGCCGTTTTTAGGTGATTTTCGTATAAGGGTAGGTTACGCAAATTTTTCCCCCTTTTTTTAAGAACGTCAATCGTCTTGTATTTACCTAAGCTATTTTTTTAGACATTAAAAAAAATTTATTATTTACGCTCTCGATACCAAATAGCCGATTTTAGGTGATTTTCGTATAAGGGTAGGTTACCCAAATTTTTCCCCCTTTTTTTAAAAACGTCAATCGTCTCGTATTCGCCTAAGCTATTTTTTAAGACATTAAAAAAAATTTATTATTTACGCTCTCGATACCAAATAGCCGATTTTAGGTGATTTTCGTATAAGGGTAGGTTAACCAAATTTTTCCCCCTTTTTTTAAAAACGTCAATCGTCTCGTATTCGCCTAAGCTATTTTTTAAGACATTAAAAAAAATTTATTATTTACGCTCTCGATACCAAATAGCCGATTTTAGGTGATTTTCGTATAAGGGTAGGTTACCCAAATTTTTCCCCCTTTTTTTAAGAACGTCAATCGTCTCGTATTTGCCCTAGCTATTTTTTAAGACATTAAAAAAAATTTATTATTTACGCTCTCGATACCAAATAGCCGATTTTAGGTGATTTTCGTATAAGGGTAGGTTAACCAAATTTTTCCCCCTTTTTTTAAAAACGTCAATCGTCTCGTATTCGCCTAAGCTATTTTTTAAGACATTAAAAAAAATTTATTATTTACGCTCTCGATACCAAATAGCCGATTTTAGGTGATTTTCGTATAAGGGTAGGTTAACCAAATTTTTCCCCCTTTTTTTAAAAACGTCAATCGTCTCGTATTCGCCTAAGCTATTTTTTAAGACATTAAAAAAAATTTATTATTTACGCTCTCGATACCAAATAGCCGATTTTAGGTGATTTTCGTATAAGGGTGGTTAATCAAATTTTTCCCCCTTTTTTTAAGAACGTCAATCGTCTTGTATTTGCCTAAGCTATTTTTTAAGACATTAAAAAAAATTTATTATTTACGCTCTCGATACCAAATAGCCGATTTTAGGTGATGTTCGTATAAGGGTAGGTTACCCAAATTTTTCCCCCTTTTTTTAAGAACGTCAGTCGTCTCGTATTTGCCTAAGCTATTTTTTAAGACATTAAAAAAAATTATTATTTACGCTCTCGATACCAACTAGCCGATTTTAGGTGATTTTCGTATAAGGGTAGGTTAACCAAATTTTTCCCCCTTTTTTTAACAACGTCAATCGTCTCGTATTCGCCTAAGCTATTTTTTAAGACATTAGAAAAAATTTATTATTTATGCTCTCGATACCAAATAGCCGATTTTAGATGATGTTCGTATAAGGGTAGGTTAACCAAATTTTTCCCCCTTTTTTTAAGAACGTCAATCGTCTTGTATTTGCCTAAGCTATTTTTTAAGACATTAAAAAAAAATTATTATTTACGCTCTCGATACCAAATAGCCGATTTTAGGTGATTTTCGTATAAGGGTAGGTTACCCAAATTTTTCCCCCTTTTTTTAAGAACGTCAATCGTCTCGTATTTGCCTAAGCTATTTTTTAAGACATTAAAAAAAATTTATTATTTACGCTCTCGATACCAAATAGCCGATTTTAGGTGATTTTCGTATAAGGGTAGGTTAACCAAATTTTTCCCCCTTTTTTTAAAAACGTCAATCGTCTCGTATTCGCCTAAGCTATTTTTTAAGACATTAAAAAAAATTTATTATTTACGCTCTCGATACCAAATAGCCGATTTTAGGTGATTTTCGTATAAGGGTAGGTTAACCAAATTTTTCCCCCTTTTTTTAAAAACGTCAATCGTCTCGTATTCGCCTAAGCTATTTTTTAAGACATTAAAAAAAATTTATTATTTACGCTCTCGATACCAAATAGCCGATTTTAGGTGATTTTCGTATAAGGGTAGGTTAACCAAATTTTTCCCCCTTTTTTTAAAAACGTCAATCGTCTCGTATTCGCCTAAGCTATTTTTTAAGACATTAAAAGAAATTTATTATTTACGCTCTCGATACCAAATAGCCGATTTTAGGTGATTTTCGTATAAGGGTGGTTAATCAAATTTTTCCCCCTTTTTTTAAGAACGTCAATCGTCTTGTATTTGCCTAAGCTATTTTTTAAGACATTAAAAAAAATTTATTATTTACGCTCTCGATACCAAATAGCCGATTTTAGGTGATGTTCGTATAAGGGTAGGTTACCCAAATTTTTCCCCCTTTTTTTAAGAACGTCAGTCGTCTCGTATTTGCCTAAGCTATTTTTAAGACATTAAAAAAAATTTATTATTTACGCTCTCGATACCAAATAGCCGTTTTTAGGTGATTTTCGTATAAGGGTAGGTTACCCAAATTTTTCCCCCTTTTTTTAAGAACGTCAATCGTCTCGTATTCGCCTAAGCTATTTTTTAAGACATTAAAAAAAATTTATTATTTACGCTCTCGATACCAAATAGCCGATTTTAGGTGATGTTCGTATAAGGGTAGGTTACCCAAATTTTTCCCCCTTTTTTTAAGAACGTCAATCGTCTTGTATTTGCCTAAGCTATTTTTTAAGACATTAAAAAAAAATTATTATTCACGCTCTCGATACCAAATAGCCGTTTTTAGGTGATTTTCGTATAAGGGTAGGTTACCCAAATTTTTCCCCCTTTTTTAAGAACGTCAATCGTCTTATATTTACCTAAGCTATTTTTTAAGACATTAAAAAAAATTTATTATTTACGCTCTCGATACCAAATAGCCGTTTTTAGGTGATTTTCGTATAAGGGTAGGTTAACCAAATTTTTCCCCTTTTTTTAAAAACGTCAATCGTCTCGTATTCGCCTAAGCTATTTTTTAAGACATTAAAAAAATTATTATTTACGCTCTCGATACCAAATAGCCGTTTTTAGGTGATTTTCGTATAAGGGTAGGTTACCCCAATTTTTCCCCCTTTTTTTAAGAACGTCAATCGTCTTGTATTTACCTAAGCTATTTTTTTAGACATTAAAAAAAATTTATTATTTACGCTCTCGATACCAAATAGCCGATTTTAGGTGATTTTCGTATAAGGGTAGGTTACCCAAATTTTTCCCCCTTTTTTTAAGAACGTCAATCGTCTTGTATTTGCCTAAGCTATTTTTTAAGATATTAAAAAAAATTTATTATTTACGCTCTCGATACCAAATAGCCGATTTTAGGTGATTTTCGTATAAGGGTAGGTTACCCAAATTTTTCCCCCTTTTTTTAAGAACGTCAATCGTCTCGTATTCGCCTAAGCTATTTTTTAATAAATTAAAAAAAATTTATTATTTACGCTCTCGATACCAAATAGCCGTTTTTAGGTGATTTTCGTATAAGGGTAGGTTACCCAAATTTTTCCCCCTTTTTTTAAGAACGTCAATCGTCTTGTATTTGCCTAAGCTATTTTTTAAGACATTAAAAAAATTTATTATTTACGCTCTCGATACCAAATAGCCGATTATAGGTGATTTTCGTATAAGGGTGGTTAATCAAATTTTTCCCCCTTTTTTTAAGAACGTCAATCGTCTTGTATTTGCCTAAGCTATTTTTTAAGACATTAAAAAAAATTTATTATTTACGCTCTCGATACCAAATAGCCGATTTTAGGTGATGTTCGTATAAGGGTAGGTTACCCAAATTTTTCCCCCTTTTTTTAAGAACGTCAGTCGTCTCGTATTTGCCTAAGCTATTTTTAAGACATTAAAAAAAATTTATTATTTACGCTCTCGATACCAAATAGCCGATTTTAGGTGATTTTCGTATAAGGGTAGGTTACCCAAATTTTTCCCCCTTTTTTTAAGAACGTCAATCGTCTTGTATTTGCCTAAGCTATTTTTTAAGACATTAAAAAAAAATTATTATTTACGCTCTCGATACCAAATAGCCGATTTTAGGTGATTTTCGTATAAGGGTAGGTTAACCAAATTTTTCCCCCTTTTTTTAAAAACGTCAATCGTCTCGTATTCGCCTAAGCTATTTTTTAAGACATTAAGAAAAATTTATTATTTACGTTCTCGATACCAAATAGCCGATTTTAGGTGATTTTCGTATAAGGGTGGTTAATCAAATTTTTCCCCCTTTTTTTAAGAACGTCAATCGTCTTGTATTTGCCTAAGCTATTTTTTAAGACATTAAAAAAAATTTATTATTTACGCTCTCGATACCAAATAGCCGATTTAAGGTGATGTTCGTATAAGGGTAGGTTACCCAAATTTTTCCCCCTTTTTTTAAGAACGTCAATCGTCTTGTATTTGCCTAAGCTATTTTTTAAGACATTAAAAAAAATTTATTATTTACGCTCTCGATACCAAATAGCCGTTTCTAGGTGATTTTCGTATAAGGGTAGGTTACCCAAATTTTTCCCCCTTTTTTTAAGAACGTCAATCGTCTCGTATTAGCCTAAGCTATTTTTTAAGACATTAAAAAAAATTTATAATTAACTCTCTCTATACAAAATAGACCATTTAAGGTGATGTTAGTATAAGGGTTGGTTACCCAAATTTTTCCCCCTTTTTTTAAGAACGTCAATCGTCTTGTATTTGCCTAAGCTATTTTTTAAGACATTAAAAAAAAATTATTATTTACGCTCTCGATACCAAATAGCCGTTTTTAGGTGATTTTCGTATAAGGGTAGGTTACCCAAATTTTTCCCCCTTTTTTTAAGAACGTCAATCGTCTTATATTTACCTAAGCTATTTTTTAAGACATTAAAAAAAATTTATTATTTACGCTCTCGATACCAAATAGCCGTTTTTAAGTGATTTTCGTATAAGGGTAGGTTACCCAAATTTTTCCCCCTTTTTTTAAGAACGTCAGTCGTCTCGTATTTGCCTAAGCTATTTTTAAGACATTAAAAAAAATTTATTATTTACGCTCTCGATACCAAATAGCCGTTTTTAGGTGATTTTCGTATAAGGGTAGGTTACGCAAATTTTTCCCCCTTTTTTTAAGAACGTCAATCGTCTTGTATTTACCTAAGCTATTTTTTTAGACATTAAAAAAAATTTATTATTTACGTTCTCGATACCAAATAGCCGATTTTAGGTGATTTTCGTATAAGGGTGGTTAATCAAATTTTTCCCCCTTTTTTTAAGAACGTCAATCGTCTTGTATTCGCCTAAGCTATTTTTTAAGACATTAAAAAAAATTTATTATTTACGCTCTCGATACCAAATAGCCGATTTTAGGTGATGTTCGTATAAGGGTAGGTTACCCAAATTTTTCCCCCTTTTTTTAAGAACGTCAATCGTCTTGTATTTGCCTAAGCTATTTTTTAAGACATTACAAAAAATTTATTATTTACGCTCTCGTTACCACATAGCCGATTTTAGGTGATTTTCGTATAAGGGTAGGTTACCCAAATTTTTCCCCCTTTTTTTAAGAACGTCAATCGTCTCGTATTCGCCTAAGCTATTTTTTAAGACATTAAAAAAAATTTATTATTTACGCTCTCGATACCAAATAGCCGATTTTAGGTGATGTTCGTATAAGGGTAGGTTACCCAAATTTTTCCCCCTTTTTTTAAGAACGTCAATCGTCTTGTATTTGCCTAAGCTATTTTTTAAGACATTAAAAAAAATTATTATTTACGCTCTCGATACCAAATAGCCGTTTTTAGGTGATTTTCGTATAAGGGTAGGTTACCCAAATTTTTCCCCCTTTTTTTAAGAACGTCAATCGTCTTATATTTACCTAAGCTATTTTTTAAGACATTAAAAAAAATTTATTATTTACGCTCTCGATACCAAATAGCCGATTTTAGGTGATTTTCGTATAAGGGTGGTTAATCAAATTTTTCCCCCTTTTTTTAAGAACGTCAATCGTCTTGTATTTGCCTAAGCTATTTTTTAAGACATTAAAAAAAATTTATTATTTACGCTCTCGATACCAAATAGCCGATTTTAGGTGATGTTCGTATAAGGGTAGGTTACCCAAATTTTTCCCCCTTTTTTTAAGAACGTCAGTCGTCTCGTATTTGCCTAAGCTATTTTTAAGACATTAAAAAAAATTTATTATTTACGCTCTCGATACCAAATAGCCGATTTTAGATGATTTTCGTATAAGGGTAGGTTACCCAAATTTTTCCCCCTTTTTTTAAGAACGTCAATCGTCTTGTATTTGCCTAAGCTATTTTTTAAGACATTAAAAAAATTTATTATTTACGCTCTCGATACCAAATAGCCGATTTTAGGTGATGTTCGTATAAGGGTAGGTTACCCAAATTTTTCCCCCTTTTTTTAAGAACGTCAGTCGTCTCGTATTTGCCTAAGCTATTTTTAAGACATTAAAAAAAATTATTATTCACGCTCTCGATACCAAATAGCCGTTTTTAGGTGATTTTCGTATAAGGGTAGGTTACCCAAATTTTTCCCCCTTTTTTTAAGAACGTCAATCGTCTTATATTTACCTAAGCTATTTTTTAAGACATTAAAAAAAATTTATTATTTACGCTCTCGATACCAAATTGCCGTTTTTTGGTGTTTTTCGTATTATGGTATGTTTACCAAATTTTTCCCCCTTTTTTTAAGAACGTGAATCGTCTCGTATTCGCCTAAGCTATTTTTTAAGACATTAAAAAAAATTATTATTTACGCTCTCGATACCAAATAGCCGTTTTTAGGTGATTTTCGTATAAGGGTAGGTTACCCCAATTTTTCCCCCTTTTTTTAAGAACGTCAATCGTCTTGTATTTACCTAAGCTATTTTTTTAGACATTAAAAAAAATTTATTATTTACGCTCTCGATACCAAATAGCCGATTTTAGGTGATTTTCGTATAAGGGTAGGTTACCCAAATTTTTCCCCCTTTTGTTAAGAACGTCAATCGTCTTGTATTTGCCTAAGCTATTTTTTAAGATATTAAAAAAATTTATTATTTACGCTCTCGATACCAAATAGCCGATTTTAGGTGATTTTCGTATAAGGGTAGGTTACCCAAATTTTTCCCCCTTTTTTTAAGAACGTCAATCGTCTTGTATTTGCCTAAGCTATTTTTTAAGACATTAAAAAAATTTATTATTTACGCTCTCGATACCAAATAGCCGTTTTTAGGTGATTTTCGTATAAGGGTAGGTTACCCAAATTTTTCCCCCTTTTTTTAAGAACGTCAATCGTCTCGTATTAGCCTAAGCTATTTTTTAAGACATTAAAAAAAATTTATTATTTACGCGCGCGATACCAAATAGCCGAGTTTAGGTGATTTTCGTATAAGGGTGGTTAATCAAATTTTTCCCCCTTTTTTTAAGAACGTCAATCGTCTTGTATTTGCCTAAGCTATTTTTTAAGACATTAAAAAAAATTTATTATTTACGCTCTAGATACCAAATAGCCTATTTTTGGTGATGTTCGTATAAGGGTAGGTTACCCAAATTTTTCCCCCTTTTTTTAAGAACGTCAGTCGTCTCGTATTTGCCTAAGCTATTTTTAAGACATTAAAAAAAATTTATTATTTACGCTCTCGATACCAAATAGCCGATTTTAGGTGATTTTCGTATAAGGGTAGGTTACCCAAATTTTTCCCCCTTTTTTTAAGAACGTCAATCGTCTTGTATTTGCCTAAGCTATTTTTTAAGACATTAAAAAAAAATTATTATTTACGCTCTCGATACCAAATAGCCGATTTTAGGTGATTTTCGTATAAGGGTAGGTTAACCAAATTTTTCCCCCTTTTTTTAAAAACGTCAATCGTCTCGTATTCGCCTAAGCTATTTTTTAAGACATTAAGAAAAATTTATTATTTACGTTCTCGATACCAAATAGCCGATTTTAGGTGATTTTCGTATAAGGGTGGTTAATCAAATTTTTCCCCCTTTTTTTAAGAACGTCAATCGTCTTGTATTTGCCTAAGCTATTTTTTAAGACATTAAAAAAAATTTATTATTTACGCTCTCGATACCAAATAGCCGATTTTAGGTGATGTTCGTATAAGGGTAGGTTACCCAAATTTTTCCCCCTTTTTTTTAAGAACGTCAATCGTCTTGTATTTGCCTAAGCTATTTTTTAAGACATTAAAAAAAATTTATTATTTACGCTCTCGATACCAAATAGCCGTTTTTAGGTGATTTTCGTATAAGGGTAGGTTACCCAAATTCTTCCCCCTTTTTTTAAGAACGTCAATCGTCTCGTATTCTCCTAAGCTTTTTTTTATTACATTAAAAATTATTTATTATTTACGCTCTCGATACCAAATAGCCGATTTTAGGTGATGTTCGTATAAGGGTAGGTTACCCAAATTTTTCCCCCTTTTTTTAAGAACGTCAGTCGTCTCGTATTTGCCTAAGCTATTTTTAAGACATTAAAAAAATTATTATTTACGCTCTCGATACCAAATAGCCGTTTTTAGTTGATTTTCGTATAAGGGTAGGTTACCCAAATTTTTCCCCCTTTTTTTAAGAACGTCAATCGTCTTATATTTACCTAAGCTATTTTTTAAGACATTAAAAAAAATTTATTATTTACGCTCTCGATACCAAATAGCCGTTTTTAAGTGATTTTCGTATAAGGGTAGGTTACCCAAATTTTTCCCCCTTTTTTTAAGAACGTCAATCGTCTTGTATTTGCCTAAGCTATTTTTTAAGACATTAAAAAAAAATTATTATTTACGCTCTCGATACCAAATAGCCGTTTTTAGGTGATTTTCGTATAAGGGTAGGTTACCCAAATTTTTCCCCCTTTTTTTAAGAACGTCAATCGTCTTATATTTACCTAAGCTATTTTTTAAGACATTAAAAAAATTTATTATTTACGCTCTCGATACCAAATAGCCGTTTTTAAGTGATTTTCGTATAAGGGTAGGTTACCCAAATTTTTCCCCCTTTTTTTAAGAACGTCAATCGTCTTGTATTTGCCTAAGCTATTTTTTAAGACATTAAAAAAAATTTATTATTTACGCTCTCGATACCAAATAGCCGTTTTTAGGTGATTTTCGTATAAGGGTAGGTTACGCAAATTTTTCCCCCTTTTTTTAAGAACGTCAATCGTCTTGTATTTACCTAAGCTATTTTTTTAGACATTAAAAAAAATTTATTATTTACGCTCTCGATACCAAATAGCCGATTTTAGATGATTTTCGTATAAGGGTAGGTTACCCAAATTTTTCCCCCTTTTTTTAAAAACGTCAATCGTCTCGTATTCGCCTAAGCTATTTTTTAAGAAATTAAAAAAAATTTATTATTTACGCTCTCGATACCAAATAGCCGATTTTAGGTGATTTTCGTATAAGGGTAGGTTAACCAAATTTTTCCCCCTTTTTTTAAAAAAGGTCAATCGTCTCGTATTCGCCTAAGCTATTTTTTAAGACATTAAAAAAATTTATTATTTACGCTCTCGATACCAAATAGCCGATTTTAGATGATGTTCGTATAAGGGTAGGTTAACCAAATTTTTCCCCCTTTTTTTAAGAACGTCAATCGTCTTGTATTTGCCTAAGCTATTTTTTAAGACATTAAAAAAAATTATTATTTACGCTCTCGATACCAAATAGCCGATTTTAGGTGATTTTCGTATAAGGGTAGGTTACCCAAATTTTTCCCCCTTTTTTTAAGAACGTCAATCGTCTCGTATTTGCCTAAGCTATTTTTTAAGACATTAAAAAAAATTTATTATTTACGCTCTCGATACCAAATAGCCGATTTTAGGTGATTTTCGTATAAGGGTGGTTAATCAAATTTTTCCCCCTTTTTTTAAGAACGTCAATCGTCTTGTATTTGCCTAAGCTATTTTTTAAGACATTAAAAAAAATTTATTATTTACGCTCTCGATACCAAATAGCCGATTTTAGATGATATTCGTATAAGGGTAGGTTAACCAAATTTTTCCCCCTTTTTTTAAGAACGTCAATCGTCTTGTATTTGCCTAAGCTATTTTTTAAGACATTAAAAAAAATTATTATTTACGTTCTCGATACCAAATAGCCGATTTTAGGTGATTTTCGTATAAGGGTAGGTTACACAAATTTTTCCCCCTTTTTTTAAGAACGTCAATCGTCTTGTATTTGCCTAAGCTATTTTTTAAGACATTAAAAAAAATTTATTATTTACGCTCTCGATACCAAATAGCCGATTTTAGGTGATTTTCGTATAAGGGTGGTTAATCAAATTTTTCCCCCTTTTTTTAAGAACGTCAATCGTCTTGTATTTGCCTAAGCTATTTTTTAAGACATTAAAAAAAATTTATTATTTACGCTCTCGATACCAAATAGCCGATTTTAGGTGATTTTCGTATAAGGGTAGGTTAACCAAATTTTTCCCCCTTTTTTTAAAAACGTCAATCGTCTCGTATTCGCCTAAGCTATTTTTTAAGACATTAAAAAAAATTTATTATTTACGCTCTCGATACCAAATAGCCAATTTTTGGTTATGTTCGTATAAGGGTAGGTTAACCAAATTTTTCCCCCTTTTTTTAAAAACGTCAATCGTCTCGTATTCGCCTAAGCTATTTTTTAAGACATTAAAAAAAATTTATTATTTACGCTCTCGATACCAAATAGCCGATTTTAGGTGATGTTCGTATAAGGGTAGGTTAACCAAATTTTTCCCCCTTTTTTTAAGAACGTCAATCGTCTCGTATTTGCCTAAGCTATTTTTTAAGACATTAAAAAAAAAATTATTATTTACGCTCTCGATACCAAATAGCCGATTTTAGGTGATTTTCGTATAAGGGTAGGTTACCCAAATTTTTCCCCCTTTTTTTAAGAACGTCAATCGTCTCGTATTTGCCTAAGCTTATTTGTCAGAGGTTAAAAAAAATTTATTATTTACGCTCTCGATACCAAATAGCCGATTTTAGGTGATTTTCGTATAAGGGTAGTTTAACCAAATTTTTCCCCCTTTTTTTAAAAACGTCAATCGTCTCGTATTCGCCTAAGCTATTTTTTAAGACATTAAAAAAAATTTATTATTTACGCTCTCGATACCAAATAGCCGATTTTAGGTGATTTTCGTATAAGGGTAGGTTAACCAAATTTTTCCCCCTTTTTTTAAGAACGTCAATCGTCTCGTATTTGCCTAAGCTATTTTTTAAGACATTAAAAAAAATTTATTATTTACGCTCTCGATACCAAATAGCCGATTTTAGGTGATTTTCGTATAAGGGTAGTTTTTTGGGCAGGAAATGAAAAAACTTGGTATTTTTTGCACTAGATCGTATATTGTGTGCGCCCCGAACATGAATATCACAAAAAATTCCATTAAAAAAAACAAAATTCTTATCGTTCATTTGAACGTTCAAAACTGTAAGTGCATAAAATACAGCCTTTTTTTTCTTGGCGAAGTTTTAATTTCTAATTCAACAAATTTTTCACTTTATTAAAGTGTACGTTTCCTGGTCTGTATAAGGTACACCAAAATAGTTTTCAATTTGTTTATCAATTTGTTATAAACAATTATTAATATTTTACATAAAATTTCAAGTTTTCAAATCGGGAAAAATCATAGTCAATCTATGTTAAATGACGATTCCATTGTCACAAAAAACATAAAAATCGGATAATTAAATCAGCCAGGATTAATTTTACAAAAAAAAGTGACAAAAAGCTTTAATTGTTAATATTGTCACGTCCCGCGACTCTACCGCCACAAGTAACAAGCAGATTAAGAAACCAATAAAGGGATCAAGACAGCATTACAGCGAGTGTGATTTTATCGACGCAAGTTATAGACAAATCTACAGATCATTTCACCAAAGCACAAGAAGCAGTTTCCAGAAAACAAAATCCTAATTTTGTTATGCAAAATCAACAGCCTAGTAATAATCACCAACGACGAGAAAATATTTACAATAATTCTGCAAGAAATAGTTACCGGAATAACCATTTTTTAGGAAACAGAAATAACAATTATGATAATAATAACTTTACACAAAACAATTATCCGAATAACAATTTTTTGAGAAACAGAAACAACAATTACAATAACTTTTCAAGTAACAGAAATAATTATCCCAACAGCAATAGATTCCATAATTACAATAATAATAATTTTTCTAGAAACAGAAATAATGATAATAGACAAGAAAATCTAGATCACAACAGGTATGCAAATCACAGACAATTTTCAAATCAAAATAGCCAACGAGAAATGCGAAATCAGCAATTAAGTAGACCAAATCAAAATTATCCACAAAAACCAGAAGTTATATGCAACTATTGTAAAAAACCAGGACATATTATAACAAATTGTAACGTTAGATTAAATAAACAACAATCGCAAAATTCGGAAAACTCAAACGCTCTCCCCAGTACGGATGCACTGAGGAAAGCGTAAGGCAAGAACCAGAAGCATCCACTTCTAACGATCAACCGGCTATAAAGATAAGCGTTTCCAAACCAAGTATAATTCCATCGATAATGATATGCGCAGAAGGTCTTCAAAGCCCTGCTCGCATGATGATAGATACCGGTGCTGGTCGAAATTTGATTAAACAAAATTCCGTAAATCCTAATTTGCCAATGAATGAAAAAATAGTGTTAAAACTTACAGGAATAAATAATTTACCACTTTTTACAATGGGACAAATACAAATAAACATTCTAGGATATCCAACAATATTGAATATAATTCCTAATGAAGTTCCAATAGAGTTCTAGGTTCAGAATTTTTTCGAGAAAATAAAGTCAATATAAATTATGTATCAAAATGTCTAGAAATACAAAATAAACTGTATCCATTTGAATCGACACAGATATTAACAATTCCAGCTAGAACAGTAACAACATTTTATGTTCCAATTGAAAATACTGAAAAAAGCGAAGGTTACGTACCTCGGCTACATTTTGGCGAAGGAATTTATGCAGGAGACGCAATTGTAAAAAATTGCAACGGTAAAGCTTATATCAAATTTGCAAATACAAACGAAATTTCAGTAACGATATCAATACCAGCTATTACTTTAGAAGACTTTGAAGAAAGAGATTTTCAAAATGTAACAAGTCAATCAAGCAATTTAAAAAACTTAAGTGATGACGATTTATCTAACCAAATTCTGAATAGCTTCTTAAAAACCGAAAATTTTTTCAACAATCCATGCAGATTTTTCAACATAACAGGTGAAGAAAGAATAGAATGCATTAAAAAACTTCTTCGTTTGGATCATTTGAATCAAGACGAATACGAACATGTAGAAAGATTAATTATTAACAGTGCAGACAGATTTCAAATCCCAGGAGAACCACTTGAAGCTACTAACGTTTTGCAACATTCTATTCCAACTACAGATGATTCTCCAATTTTTTCAAGACAATATAGATTTCCCCCTGTTCATAAAGAAGAAATTACAAAACAAGTTGACGAATTATTAAAAAATAAAATAATAAAATCACAATCACCGTATAACACTCCAGTTTGGATTGTTCCTAAAAAACCAGACTCTAAAGGTAAAATAAAATGGCGAATGGTTCTAGACTTCAAAAAACTTAATGAAAAAACAATCGGAGATTCTTACCCACTACCTAACATAAATGATATACTCGATTCACTCGGATCTGCCAAATATTTTTCAGCATTTGATTTAGCTACTCGTTTTCACCATATAAAAATGGACCCAAAGACTCTCATAAAACTGCATTTTCTACACCTCATGGCCATTATGAATTTGATAGAATGCCCTTTGGTTTAAAAACCGCCCCTGCAACATTTCAAAGGTTAATAGATATTACTTTAACTGGATTAATAGGGACAGAACTCTTTGTATATCTTGATGACATAGTCATATTTGCTGATACACTAGAAGAACATGAGAAAAAATTTAATAATTTAATACAACGTCTTCGAAAAGAAAACCTTCATTTACAACCAGAAAAATGTGAATTTCTACGACCTGAGATAGGATATTTAGGTCATATAATTGATAAAAATGGAGTTCGACCGGACCCCAAAAAAATAATAGCCGTAAAAGAATTTCCAGTTTCAAAAACACAAAAGAATGTCAAACAATTTTTAGGATTAGCAGGATATTATCGTAGATTTATCGAAGGATTTTCCAAAATTGCCAATCCTCTTAATCAACTTCAAAAAAAGGATACCCCTTTCATATGGACGGATAAACAGCAAACAGCTTTTGATATTTTAAAATCAAGATTATGTGAAGAACCACTTTCACAACGACCCGATTTTTCTCAATCCTTTATTCTCACAACAGATGCCTCAGGATACGCAATAGGTGGTATATTATCACAAGGTAAAATAGGCAAGGATAAGCCAATAGCAAATGCTTCACGTAGTTTAAGTGATGCTGAGAAAAAATATGACACATATGAAAAAGAAGCACTTGCAATAATATTTTGTGTCACTCATTTCCGTCCTTATTTATATGGAAGAAAATTTACCCTAGTAACTGATCATAAACCACTAGTTTGGTTTCAAAATTCTAAGGACCCTTGCTCACGAGTTTCGCGCTGGAGGTTAAAACTCGCAGAATATGATTTTGATGTAGTATACAAAGCAGGAAAAATGAATGTCAATGTAGACGCTCTTTCAAGAAACCCGATTATTAATGAAGAAAGATCAAGAAATTTACACGAAGATGATGATGATACCTTTATGACATCTCAAGAAAAAACGAATCTTGAGAATACCTGTATGAAAAATAACGAAGAAAATAAGATCAAAAAAGGAAATAATTCCAAAAGAGAATATTTCAATTCGATATTTACCCAAGATGATATAAATGACTTTAGTGAATCATCACAAGATCCAATATTAAATATCAATCCTAAGTTTTTAGAAACTTTTAATGTTTCTCCCAATGAAGAAGTATTTAATAACATTTGTAACAATTTTATGAAATATACAAGTTTATTGAAACTTTTAGCATCAAAGCTTCTGTTTATGACTTTTATACTCTTAAGTCCAATACTTGGAAAAAATTATGAAAATTCGCCATGGAAAACCATGACTACTAGGGGTAAAAAGATAAAACAAGAACAAATGAAAAATTCAAATCAGCATGAAAATCTAGAAAATTTAAACCAAAATGAAATCCAAGAAGAATTAGACGAAAATTTTTCTTCTGAACCTCTTGTGAAAAAACCTCGAGGTAGGCCAAGAAAAAATCTACTTACAAATTTAAAAATTATTCCCTCTCAAACGAAAAGAAAGAGAGGTAGACCAAGAAAACAAATATATGAAAATGAGTTACCAGAAATAAATATGCAAAATAGAAGCCGAACAAAAGTAAAATCAGATTCCGACTCTGATCCTGATTCTGATCCTGAATATTTGGACTATTTAAAGGAAATCCAAGCAAAAAATAAAAGAAATAAAAATGGCAAAAAGCCTAAACAATTTATTATATCTCAAGAGGAAAAAAGCGAAAATTATTTTTCTACTTCTGAAGACGAAGTAATTGATATGGAACCTGAAGATGAAGAGAGCTCTGAAAGCTCTTGTATTGAAGAAATTTTTGAAAATGAAAATATCGAAGACACTTTTAATAAACGAAATTATGAAATAAACAAAAATCGACAAATAGAAACCAGACAAAATCTCGAAAATGATAATAATTCAGAATTCGAAGAAAACCGTCCACCCCCAGAACCCCCTCCAGTCAACTCAAAATCTACCAGGCAAATTTTAATGAATAAAAATATCGTTGAATGTCGCGATCAATTAACGATGCGAAAAGATAATTATGTATATTTTGTTACAAAAATGGAAATCCTCGAGATAATGGATCAAAAAGTCTAGAAAAACGTGGAACTTTACCAAAATTTAAAAACTTACAGAAGAGAACAGCGAAAGAAATTAAAAAAGGAAACTATTATCATTTTGCTCTTCCGATTGAAGGAGAAATTCAAGACAATTTATCTGAAACCTTAAATAATATAAAATTGTCAATTTATTCATTACACGAATTATCTCAAAAATTGAATCTACGATCAATTAGTATTTCAAAGACTTCGAAAGTCAACCATATAGCTTGGGAAGAAATAAAATTAATATTTGATTTAGTTTTCGCAAATTCTCTTACGAAAATAATAGTTTGTAATGGCATAACGCAATATCCAACAAAAGAACAAAGATCACAATTGATTGAAGAAGCACTCTCCTCAGCATTAGGAGGCCATAAAGGCGTCACAAAGACCTATAATCGAATTAGACAAACATTTTTTTGGGAAAATATGAAATTCGATATTCAAAAGTATATTCAAGGCTGTTTACAATGCCAAATGAAAAAAGTAGTTCGGGTTAAAACCAAAAATCCTATGGTTATTACTGATACACCCACTACTGCCTTCGAAAAAATATCAATGGATATTTTTGGTCCACTACCAGAAAAAAAGTCTGGAAATCTGTATATTCTTACTATACAAGATAATTTTACAAAATACTCTCTAGCAATACCTCTTCCTAATCATCAAGCTGGTACAATAGCAGACGCATTCGTGAAAAAATTTATTTGCATATTTGGATCGCCAAAAGGAGTACTGACGGATCAAGGCAGAGATTTTTTAAGCAATTTATTAAAAAGGTTAGCAAAACGCTTTAGAATCAAGCAATTTCGTACCACAGCTTTTCACCCTCAATCCAATGGATCACTTGAACGATCACATCATGTCCTAGGTAAATATCTCAAACAATTTGTAGCAAAAAATTCAGAATGGGACGATTGGCTAGAATTAGCAATGTTTTCATATAACACAAGTGTACACGAAGCCACAAAATGTACGCCTTACGAATTAGTTTTTAGCAAATTAGCCCGTGAACCCTCTGGTGAACCTCTATCACAAAATGAAAAATTGCAAACCTATGATGATTATTTGATCAACTTTGTCACACAACTGCATGAAATGCGAACACAAGCAAGAGAAAACCTCATAAAGGCAAAAGAAAAATCAAAAATGTACCACGATAGAAAAATAAATCCCTTGGAAATAAAAATTAGGGATAATGTATTTTTATTATAGGGAGGAAAAATTAAAAAACTAGATAATCAATACACAGGACCTCACGAAGTTTTAGATGTACTGGGAAAAGGAAATGTAAAAATCAACATAAAAGGAAAACCGACAGTAGTTCACATCAATCGAATAAAAAGATCGCACATAAATATACAAAACTGATTAACTGAATTTGAATTCAAACTTAAAATAATATAAACTTTGCATAAAACCAAAGCGTTTAGAATAACTAAACCAGGAAATGTTCTAAACAAAAAGATCCTTTGAAACTTTATTCTAATCTTATTTTTTCTATTTCAGAGATTCGAGAAGCTCACTGTACCTTCAAATAGCAATCAAAAAATTTCAATATATTTCATGTTTTTTTTCAGAGTAAATTAAACTTCTCAAACTAGCAAGTATTTATCAAATGCATCAAAATTTTTCAACTTTTCTCTTGTGTTCAGCAAAAACTAATAATCTAATGTCATCACAAAGAAATTATATTCCTTTAAAATTCTTATGAGTACTTTCTTTGCATTTAATTTAATCAATTTTATTTTTGTTCACCAACCTTTCAAAAAACAAACTAATAACCTTTTTAGTAAGACAAATGCAAGTTTTCATTCGAATCACCATTTTATTTTATTACTTAAAGAAAAATATAGAAATATTTGCATTTTTCTTCTTTTTGGATTAAAAAAAAGACTTTTTCTGACAAGAAAAAATAAGCACTTCATAATTGGTGCCATCATAAATATAATTTCAATTTTATTTTTTCTTCCATCAAGGGAACTTTTCTTGATTCCCATCCTATTGGAAGAACAGTTTCTACAAATATTGAGACTGTAAATGTATACTGTGCGATGGCGTTACAAAATTGTTAATGTAAAAATTGCTTTTCCAATAGGAATTAATGTGCAACAATAACAAATTGAATAATTACTATTCTTGATATGTTTCATGCACAAATAACTCTATTGATTTGACAAGACAGATTATGTAAAATTATGTAAAATTGTTTTTCTTATCATTATTTTATTCATTTAATAATACACCAATGAAATTGGAGTTCATGAAATTAATTTTTAAAAGCATGTACAAGTAATAATAAGCAGTAGCAATGCCATGTTTTGAAGAAACCAATTTTAGATTTAATTACCCAATACCACTATAACATATGTAATCAATGATTGTAATATCTCCAGAATTGTATCCTCTGTTATTACTATGCATTTATGAAAAACTTGTTATAAATTTTTAATTCGCAACAATAATTTAAAATGTAAATTCCTATGTATAAACGAAATTTTTTATGTTATGAATTGTTAAATTAAACTAAAAATATGTACTTGATTGAGTAAGCATCCTGGATTAAAAATGTATTCTTCTACCGAAGTTTCGATCGCGGATCGTTAACTCCCCGCGTTCGAATTAAGGGGGGAGGTGTCACGTCCCGCGACTCTATCGCCACAAGTAACAAGCAGATTAAGAAACCAATAAAGGGATCAAGACAGCATTACAGCGAGTGTGATTTTATCGACGCAAGTTATAGACAAATCTTCAGATCAATAGGATGATCAATATGAAATTACCATGTGTCGTTATAATACCCACACATGATAACAAATCGACTGACCCAGAGAGAAAGTGAATGAAGCCCTACAATACCAACACACTACCGTCACAACATGCGACTTGTAATAGCATGTGACTTGTAATAACATGCGACTGGTCATAGCATGTTACTCGTCATACTTGACCTTTCAAAGTTCTATAAAAAGCGAAAGTTCCAAGAGAAGTCAGTCCAGTACCATCATCTCTACACCGCGAGTTCAGTTAGTTAGTCAACGTCCGATTTCTACAATGTGACCAACGCGAGTCCAGTCCAGTGCCATCGAATCTATACCGCGAGTGCAATCCAGTCAGTCCAGCTTCACCAGATTTCTACCGCTACTCAACCCGAATTCTAACTCGACGCTGAGTTCAACGATATTAGAAAGTGAAGGGGAATCGCCTTCCAAATTTTCTCCAAACTGAGATCGAAGAATCAACTAGATCAACCGTCTAGATTACGAATCTACTATACAACTGCAACTACCTAAAGATTACAAGTTACACTCAACTGATCACATTCGCTTACTGGACTCAATTGATCATCAATCAATTCAAACTCAGGATAACTAAAAGGGTATTTCTAATTACGATTCTATATTTACATTTCCATTGTGCTTACCTGATATAATTTCAATTGTCAATAAATATATTTTATATACCTAACCCTTCTCAATCACTGACTATTCCTCATCCCTTAGAGAGAATCCTACTGATCCTGACATAAAACGAGGAGATCTTTTAAGAAGAGAAATGTTACGTTTCTGACGTAACAATATTATAAACAAAAAAATTTTTTGAAAGAAATCACTTTAGGTTTATGTCAGGAATGGTAATCACTATCGTAAAAAATCATTTTGAAGTAGATTTGAATTTTCATCCAATTCGGGTGATCCGTTTCAGAAATTCTGACCCACCGACATCCTGAAGGACATTCCGGTCAATGACCTGAAACACTGTTTCGAAAAGCTTTTGGATCGCGCCAAACAGTGTATCGAGGCCGGAGGGGACTATTTTGAATAAATAAACTCGAATTTATCAGAACAAAGCTCCTGTCGTTTCTATTTTAGCTCGGTCTCGTTTATTTTGGAACGCACCTTGTTATGTTTTACACTAAACTAAAGAAATTGTTTTTAAGGGTATTTACTTTTTATTCTTCTATACATCTGTACTTTTTTACCAAAATGGCAAGAACCGTTTTTATGTAAAAATTTAAAATGTGGCAATTTCACTCATTTTCTATAGGGATTCATGCAAAAGGTATTGTTTTCTAATAACAATATTTACTTTCACAGACTTAACATTGAGTTAAAAATTGCAAGAATTTGGCATAACGATCTCCTAAATATATTGTGAAAAATTTGAGTAAATATTTAAGAATGGCGTAATTTTACTGTTAAATTAAAATTACTTGAACTTTGAAATGTTAAAGTTATTAAAATTCATATCACAAACCAAGAATTGTAAATAAGCAATTAAAATGCTTCTTCAGAAATGATTTAATTAATAATTCAAAATTTTTTTATGTTTTTATACAGAGTTAAAATTATGGCATCATGAATAGTAATAATTTTAATACTTTCAATAGTAGAAAGAAAGTATGAAAAAATAAATAACTTTACATTTATCGTTAATGCCCAAAAAAATTGGTAGCAGGTCAATCAATTAATATGTTGGGCTGGATGCAACAACGAAACGAGCGCTCGAAAACAGGTGAAATTATTGTCCAAACGTCTCATGATATGAAAATTTTTAAGTTTAAAAAATGAAGTTTTGGGAAATACTGAAGTGTAAAAAAGAATAGGACGGAACTTTTTTCTTTTTTGGGTTTTCTATTTAAGGTAATGGAACCAATACTCGATCAGCATCCATGTAGGTTACGGAAAACGACCTTTCAAAGTGTATAGCATTAGAGTGATAAATTAAACTTTTGTGTATATATTGTAGAAAAAGGTTTTGTTTATCGAATTCCAGACGCAGACAATATTTTGTGTCATTTTGTAAATGAATTAGGCGTTTTTAAAACATTATTTTTGGGTACCAATACTCGATCACCGAAAACCCCGCGAAACCAGTAGTCGATCAGCAAGGGACCAATAGTCGATCATGTCATTTGTGATCAGCTGTTTTACGGAGAGTAAAGTTTTTCTTTTCTGACCTTCACCATCAGCAAATGATTATTTTATTAATGTAGTATGTACTGTAACTCATAGTTAAATTTAAAATATAGGTCACTGTGAAAGTATATATGCACATCAAAACAATCATATAACCTCAAAAACATACATACAAAAATTAAAGCATTTATGTGAAAATTTTTGAAAAATATCACTTCTTTTATAGTTTTCACTAATCGAGCACCATAAAATTTCGACCCGAAATTGAAAAACTCAATTTTAAGAATTAAAAAAACGAACACAGCATCGCGCTAGGCTGATCGACTTTTGGTTCCCCTTCGCTTTTTGTATACCAAAAGACGATCAGCGTTTTTTACATATTTAATTAAATTTTTTATTATAATTACCTGTCTGTAATAATAGAAAAAGCCTTCATAGGCCTGGTAATCATAAATCATACGCGATTTTTCCAACTTTTCCCTGATTATCGTCCAACTTAGCACGGACACATGAGAGTTGGCGGCACCACTGATCGACGGCGCAGGCGACTGTAACGCACGAAATTCAACGAGCGCGTAGGGGAAATATTTTTCTCATGCACTATGTTATATTTTTGAATAATAATTGGGCAGTATAATATTGTTAAGTATTTTTTTTTAAATGTTACAATTTTTTTGCAGTCTTTTGCTTTTTTGAATTCGTAATAAACATGAATTCATACCGAAGTGATCGAGTATTGGTTACTGATCGAGTATTGGTTCCATTACCTTATCAGATTTCTATTTTTATTAACAAAAGTGAGAAATGTTTGTTGCCAAATTCAATTATGTTATTAAACAAATAAATCGTCTCAAGTCAACCGAATGTTATTGAAACTATTTAAAACTTGATTTACACACGCGGTATACCGCCTATATGCCTATACAAATTAACGAAAAAAAAATCGCCTGTTATTTGTTAATAATTGAGGGTCCAGATGCAATAACTTGCCAAGCGCTTGAACGAGCGTAAAGTATTGTCTAAACATTTGAGGAGAAGTAAATTTTAAAAGTTGGAAAATTAATTTTTTTTAAATATAAACTTGTAGAGAATGCGATGACAAAACGTTTTTTTTTTTGGGAGGAATATTTATTCATAGTTGTATAGCTAGAGACTTTACATCTTTTGATTTTTCTAATTAAATTAGAGGCCAGTTTACTGTTCATGAATGTAGATCATAAACTCTTTGTTAACATCCACCTTGAACTAGACTTATAGAGTAAACCTTAGTCACAGATTTTGTTTGGAAAGGAAACAGATATATTGTTTAAATATATTTTTATTATTTTAATACTCACAGTTAAACAATAAAACTAAAGAATAATTATTCTGGAGAAACAGTTAAATATTTGAAATAATGAATAATGCACACTGATGAGATTCAGTGATAATTAATTCACGAGTATCTTGTGATTCATAATTATACTTCCTCGTAATATAAGCTTTATAATTGCGATAATGTCCAAACGTTTTATGTTTGTATGATTAAACGTACTATTGTTGATAAATTTCTCGTATAATAATAATTAAGCACAAGTATGTTTTTCTTATTTTTAGAATTTTATCAAATTCAAAGATGATATTTTTTCTTCCACAATTCTGAGAACCCATACTATTTTGAACTAAATTTGTAAGACCAATTAATATGCATTACTTACACTTTGAAAAGTTAAAAAAGATTATTTAATTAAAATATTTTATACAGAAAGGAAATTTTTCGAACTTCTTTTCTTTTCTCACATTCTCTCTAAGATTTTATTGTGTTGATTTATCTTAAACTAGTAAACCTTTCAAATATTCATTATCTAGAATTACTTCATGATATGACAATCCGTTTAACCTTCCGATGTCTAATACGTTAATTGATTCAGCAGCTCCAATTTTCTTTATGTGCATTAGCATAAAATTATAGAATGTCAATAGAATTAAATATAATGTAAAAACAAGAATGTAAGTAATTTTAATTCATTTTGTTTCAATTATGGATACATAAAATTATGATATTTCATTTACATATTATATGCACATGTATCTGTGGTGCTTTCAAATATAAAAACATATATATTCATATTACAAAATTTTTTTAAAATTGTCTGGAACTGTAATTAATGAGAATTAAACAGTCAATGAATTGTGAAAATAATGCTCATCTATTATTGAATGAATTCAATCACATTTCTGCAATTATAAATCACTTTCAACATTACTTTTTACTGACTTATCTTCGACAAATCTTTTAATGCTTATTATGTGTATTGATAAATTATGAAATTAAAAAGCAGAAACTTTATTAAAAAATGATCTAAAACTCAATTTTATTCATAAGGGCCCTTAGTAATGATTTAATTTTTAGTATTATCATCTTTCCTTTTTTTTCAGAATCCAAAGATTCTGATTCTAGACGAAGCAACGAGTGCTTTAGATTCGGAGAGCGAACACTTGGTGCAGGAAGCTTTGGAGAGAGCCTCTAGGGGAAGAACAGTCTTAACAATAGCACACAGACTTAGTACAATAAAAAACGCTGACAAGATAGCTGTCTTAGATCAAGGTCATATCGTGGAAACTGGAACATACAATGAGCTGATGGCAGTCCAGGGCGGATTTTTTAAAAAATTGGTCAAGTATCAAGCTTTTGCTTAAGTGAATTTATTCACTCATGTCTGGGGGCTCGAACAGATTACATTAATCATGTAATCGAAGATAGGACTTTGCCCTCTGACGCACTAGTTGCACCTCCCACACTTATCTGAAGGAATCGAAATGGGAACTACTGTTAAATGTGGAGTTAAAAGCTGTAATAAAAATTAAATAGCAGTGTTCATTGGTATTTTAAGACAGAAAAAAAGGCACGACGCCGGTCTCACACAATGAAGGGGTATTGGAAGTCGACGACATGGACTACTTATGAACTTCCCCCTCCAACTCTGAAAAACGATTCTTAATATAACGACTTAATGGTAAAACTTGTCTACTTACTTGTAGCGAGACGCGTTTAGGGGAGGAAACCTGGCTTAACAAATAACCAAACAGACTTTTCAGAGAATTTAAATAAATAATTAAATGTCTATATGCTACCTGACGAGAATACTTGTTGAACAAGACCGATTTCATATCGTTTGAATTTCTGTTTTTTAGCCTTTCTTGTTTTCAAAATGTCAAGTGCTTTTTGCAAGCGGAAAACAAAATCTTTTCGTAACGGATTGATGCTAAACTTTGGACTTTGATTGAGAAAATTACGCGATTAAAGATCCTTGTAACAACACACTGTCATAAGTGAAGCCTGTTGTGTGCAAATTGTGACTTCTCACACAAATATACATATTTATACATAAATATACATACGTGCATGTTTATGAGATACTATAAGTTGCAATGATTTACCAGTGTGCCCGAAATCGTTGAGAGATACAGACGCAAATATCAATTGTAAATAAGTATATGTTATTGTTAGAAAAACTTCTAAATGAGATAATAAAAATAATTTCTTTACGAAGTAAAGAGTTTTATATATGTATTTAACACAGTGATTAGAAACATTTCGTTTTTTAATTTTTTTTGTTTTTATTTTCATTGAGTTGTTGGCTTTTATTTATAATCGGGATTATTGCTAGTCTACGCTATGTCTTTACTTCGCACAATTGTCACGCGTAATGTTAAATTAACAAATCATTTTAAAAAACAGTCTTCGCGAAAATACAGTTTGCATGTCTTGAAAAGCCCGCTAGGAGAGATCAATGTTCCGGATCAAACCTTCACTGAATTTGTTTTCTCCAATTCTGCGTCGTGGGAAAAACGCCCTGCCTTGGTAAAGACTTTAAATTTATTTAGTGCTTAGGGAAAGAATTTTTGTTAGTGTTCATTTACTATAAAAGTATTGTATTCATTCAAATAATTTGTACTCTCCTTATTAATTGTCCAAAATGAGAATAAAATCCTTTAGATTTTGAAGATTCCAGCGGATAGACAAGTAAACTATAATAATAACATTACTTAACCTTTTATTTGTAATAATTACTATACACCAAAAATTCACAGACATCTGCCCTTAAAAGTCAAATTGTCTAAATGGAAAAAACAATTTAGAATTAATAAATATTGGTGGAACCATACTTGAATTACTCAAGTATTTTATATTTCATACTATTATGGTCTTGAAAATATGTCATAATAAATAACGAGCATAAATTAATGACTTTTTAAATAAAGTGTTCAACTCAAAAATTTCATGATTAGACTTTGAAATAATGCAATGTAAATTTTATTTAGACATGTGGTCTGACTGGAAGAACATATACATACAATGTAACAAAAATGCTAAACCATGTTGGTGCACAAGCTTTTTTGGAAAAAGTTGGTTTAAAACCTGGAGATAAAATAGGGCTACTTCTTCCAAACATACCAGAATATTTAATAGCTGTACATGCTAGTTTGAAAGCAGGATTGATCGTCACTTTTGCTAATCCACTCTACACAGCAGAGGAAGTTAGTCGACAATTTAAAAACGCTGGTGCTTGATGCATTATGACAATTCCACAACTCCTTGAAATTGCTCTCATTGTTTCGAAAGAATTAGATAGTTATGCGTACACTATAAATATCGGAGGAAAAGACAATGGTGATAAAAAGTAAGTGGAATGAGAAAGACCATGCAATATTTCCTCTTATCTCAAAAATATTCTTCTTTTCCTTTATAATTGTATAGAACGCTGCAGTTAAGGCCATGGATCAACCAGTACAGCTGACTGAATCAATAAAATCAGTTTTCCCCAAGATTTTTCCACAATAATGAATTTTTTAGCTGAAAATTTAGGACATAATAGAGGACATTAGCGGATAGCTATAGACTTCAACTAATTCTAAACAATCAAAAAAATAACAATTTTTGTTTCACCGACACTAAAAATTTTTTAACCGTTCAAAACTAATTAAAGTCTACAGCCATCCGCTAATATATAATGTCCTGAGATTTCAGCTAAAAAAATACATTATTGTGGAAAAATCTTGGGGGAAACTGATTTTATTGATTTAGTTAGTTGTACTGGTTGATCCATGGCCTTAAGTTGAACAATAAATTATTGTAAATTATATTGTAAATTATTTTAATTATTGTATTTATATTTTAATTATTGTATTTATATTTTAATTATTGTAAATTATTATATTCACTTTCCTGTATGCTCTACCTTTAAGAAACTGTAAAACCGACTGCGTACTAATTGCTGTCTATTTTTACACTTCTTAGTTTTCTTTTTAGATTTTGGACCAATAATAAGATTTTGTTTTTCTTCTGCCAATTTCAAATATTTAAAATTCTAATTCTTGTAAATCTTGAATCTCAAAGTATATAGAAATATTTCTTAAACCTTATTGAAATTATAATAATTTTAGTAATTACAATCTTAGATTTCCTTCGTCTATATTAAATATTATTTTTAAGTTATTTCAACCAAATTTGAAACTATGTTTTTTTGCAGAGTTTTAAGTTTGGACAAGTTACTAAGAGAAAAATATAGTTCCAAGCTACCTCAGGTAAACTCACACAATGTGGCTGCTTTGCCTTACAGTTCGGGCACTACAGGTCTACCAAAAGGAGTGATGATCACACAGTGCAGTCATCCTGAAATAGGGGATGTCATTCCCACGACAAAGACTTATCAAGAAGTAACGCTATCAGTACTGCCATTTTTCCATATCTATGTATTTAATGGAATTTTAAATTTTTCTATGTACAATGGAGGTCACGTCATCAGCCTTCCTAGATTTACAATAGAGGATTATATTAAATGTTTAGAAACCTATAGGCCACATTCTGTGTTCGTCGTACCTTCCTTACTTTTATTTTTAATAACACATCCAGAGATCACACAGGATCATTTATCCTCTATAAAGAGGGTAATTTGCGGAGCTGCACCAGCCACGAAGAATCTTATTGAAAAGTTCAAAGAAAAAATCGGAAGAAATGATTGCGTCATAGATCAAGGTATTAATAAATTATTAACACTTGTTTTTTTTTAATTTAGTGAGATTTAAGTAGAATAATTAAAGTTTAGTGCTGCAAAGATTATATATTTTTAAATAATCGAGTAGCCTTATCGCTTTTATATAAATTAACAATTTTAAATTGCTTTCGTTTTTAATTCTATCTTTTAGAAACTTTCATTTTATAACTGACCAAAACTGAAACATGCAAAATAAATTGAATTGAATAAACGAACTAATTAAAAACAGTACATTTTATTATTTAGTTCAATTTATTTTGTATAATAAAAAATATTTTCTCTAATAATACATTTCCAAAAAAGACTTTTTTACTGCAAAAATATAAAATGAGACTTCTTTTCACACATTTCCATTAAAAGCATACCCTCGGTGTTCAATAATGTAAAGTTAGGTATTCATGAAAGTGCGAATGCTTCATTAGTAAATTCATGTGTTTCAATTAGAAATTTGGGATGTGATCTTAGGAAATAAGAAAATTTGATTGATTTTAGGTTTCCACATGTTTGTGTCCAAAATATATATAATTTTGTTCTACAAATTTTGAAAATTGTAGAGAAGATAAAACCGAACGTTGATAGCCAAGTCTTGGTTTATAAAATTAAAAAATGACTTAAATTTTAACAAAATCAAAAGTAGTCTATCTATGTCGGTTTTAATCTTTTCTACCATTTCCCCAATTTTGAAAACAAAACTTTATGTATTTTGGACGTAAACATGATCAAGTTGTTCTTGCTAAAAAAACTTGATACTTTTTTCAAGTATTACAGTCGGCGAAATCGAAAAATAGGGTCTGTGTTGTAATTCACGTGGCTCCACCATTGGAAGAAACGCAAAACTTTGTATTTGCGCTTTATATTTGGTTAATGCTATTGACAGTTAATTTTATTAACATGTGGCAGACAATTTATTTACGTGAAGTGCAATTTTATTCCAAAGTATCGTGAGAACAAACAGTTCGTGGGAAATTGTACGTGTTTCAAGAAACTATAATTTTGTCATAGGCCCCGTTACAATAGTCACAGCATGCGTATGCTGTTTTTTCTTTCTTTTTTTTATCTCTCTCAGTTAAAAGCAGGGAGAAGTGTTAGCCTAGGTCAGGCTAGAGTATACAATCTCCTTGCTGAGAGTAAGCGACCTATTTGGCCATATCTATTAAAGATGGAGCTTTAGGGTTGGTTAAATTTCCACAAGATTTTAACGCCAGGCGGGCCAAGCAGGTAAATCTGTATTTGAAAAAGAATACATAACACAAATATAATACAAAAAGAAAAGGTTCAAATATGAATATGATTAAACATGAAACTAATAAATGATTATATGAGTAAATTACTTTCTTTTAAAAAGTTTAATGTAAAGGAGACAGGTTTACTTACAGGATTATATAAAAAAAGTTTCAATACAGTAAGGTGGAAAACATTTGATTTTAATTAAGGAGGCCTCTAAAACTCTACGAGGATCAGAATAATTAGGGCTAGCCCACAAGACATGTTTTATATCCTCACCAGGAAATCCGCAATGTGGACACTCATCAGATTCAATGAAATTTTTCCTAGCCAAACTAGCCGCTAGGCTATAATGATTAGCTCGTAATCTAGAAATAGTAACAATAAAATTTCTGTACAGATCTACTTTAGAAAACCATGGTTTATTTATTTTATCTGAATTAAAATTTTTTTGAAAATAATATTACCAACGTTCCTGGTCTCAGACACCAGACATTCTGGTTCGCTAAGTATAAAAGATTACGGAATTTAAAAATTAAATGAGAGGTTGCTTCCTGAACGCTTTTAGAGTCGGAGCAAATCAATGTGTTTGAAATTTTATGATCCAAAATATACTGTATTGCCTCTCATATAGCATATGAGATAGAAGCATATTCAGATATTTTAAACTGAATTCATTAATGATGAAATTATTGAAAGTAAAGTTAGGGGATCTACTATTTTGGAAAATAAGGCTGGAGGACAGATGAATTGTGGGTTGGAAAAATTTTACTTCATAGGAACAGAGATAGTATATAAGAGAACTTTACCACGAAATCCCCTCAGTTTGAAAAAGGATTAAAGTAAAAGGAACCCGTTACCTAAATTATACTGTGTTTGATCGTGTTTAGTTATGTAATACAGTTGTTCTAAAATTTTAAGGACTGGATGATTTGAAACACAGAGACATTTAATCAGCAGTTTATCAGAAAGTATAGGTCCGTGCAGCTAGCACCCCTTCAGTGGAAATTTGAATTTTTTATTATTCCAGAATTTACGGCTTTTTACGGCTATTTTTAGGCGCACAATAAAAATTTACGGCTCTTCAAGTTTTTTCAAAAAATCAATTTTTATGTGTGGGGCGCTAAGTGCACGTTCACTCAGCACCCCCACCATAGAAAAAATACAATTAAAAAAAAACAAACACACCATATTTTACGGCTTTTTTATGGCTCTGAAACGCACCAAAAATAAATCTCCAAAAAACAACCCCTAAGTCAGAACGCAACCCCCTCTTACTTAAAATGTGCAAAAGTCGGAAATCAATTACATCACATTTCACGGCTTTTTTACGGCTCTGAAACGCGCCAAAAATAAATCACCAAAAAACAACCCTTAAGTCAAAAATCGACCTCCTCTTCGTAAATTTGAAAAATGAAAATATATAAGTTTACAGAGTATCAAGCCTATTTATTTAATATCAATTACTCAGTTTAAAAAATTGATTTAATTTACTTTCACATCATTTGATCATCCGCGGGCAATTGATAATTTGTTTTGGATAATTTTTATTAACAAACATCCAGTTTGACTTCTCTTTGACATGTAAATTTTTAGTGTTGAACAACGATCTGATAAACTCATTTGTCTCGCTCAAGCTCTTTTGATCATGAAGTGTGCTCATCTCAAGTAAAGCACTTATATCAAGTTTTGATCAACTCATCTCATCTCATTCCTCGATCTTTTCTAAGTGTAAATCCCACAAGAAAGCGAAATATCAAATTAAAATGAGGCATCTTATGAAAGTCGAAAACGGCCTCTAGAAGAAAATCCAGATGACCTTGCCACTAATGACTCAATCCAG
Organism: Diplolepis rosae; assembly: GCA_030998225.1. NCBI lineage: Eukaryota > Metazoa > Arthropoda > Insecta > Hymenoptera > Diplolepididae > Diplolepis > Diplolepis rosae. The sequence goes on along the minus strand of JAPYXD010000713.1, from coordinate 983,184 downwards.
CTTATTCAAGCTTTTTATGGTTATTTTCTTAAATTAAATTAAATTGATATTGTGTGTATCTGTCTCTTAACGGTAGTTGGCTGTTTCCCGCGCTTGATGAAATTTGGTCATTTTCATGCTTGATTTTTTTTTCATTTTGCCAAGAATGACTGATGAACAACTTTGACCATGGACATTTCTTTATATAAACTTGGGGGAAATACAACCGATCTGGAATATTCTTTAAAAATTCCATTTTTGAATACTGGGAAGAATTCTGTCTTCTTGCCGCTGTAATTGAGAAAACACAAAAAAAAGTTGTTATCACTCAATTCATGACAAAATGAAAAAAAAATCAAGTTAATAGGTGTAGTAGACTCCAAGATTTAGGGGCATGATAATGACCACATTTCATCAGGCGCGGGAAATTGCCAACTACCGTTCACGTAACCTGCAAAATTTGATTTCCAATATACTATCAGCTGTTAAATAATTCCTTAAAAATTTATAAAATCAATTTTCAAAAAATGATAAGAATGGAATTATATTAAGAGAATCAACTTATTATAAAATCCAATACTAGGAACATCCCGCGCCTGATGAAATGTGGTCATTTTCATGCCCCTAAATCTTGGAGTCTACTACACCTATTAACTTGATTTTTTTTCATTTTGTCATGAATTGAGTGATAACAACTTTGATCATGGGTTTTGTGTTTTCTCAATTACAGCGGCAAGAAGACAGAATTCTTCCCAGTATTCAAAAATGGAAATTTTAAAGAATATTCCAGATCGGTTGTATTTCCCCCAAGTTTGTATAAAAAAATGTCCATGGTCAAAGTTGTTCATCAGTCATTCTTGGCAAAATGAAAAAAAATCAAGCATGAAATTGATCAAACTTCAAGGTATGTTAAGCTGGCAGAACCACATTGTTGTATTCAAATTTTTGATATGTCATAATTTAGTACTAATTTAGTGCTAATTTAGTACCGTATTGGCGAATTTAGTGCTCTTTAATTTTTCAAAATAACGAGTGGCACCGCTGGCTTAACGTTAAGCTAGCATGGCCATAGTCAAAAATACATGAAGATATTAACTAAATACACTTTTTAATGTATCAGAATTTAGTGCTCAATTAGTGCTCTCAAATCACCCTACTGCGAAGTCTATAACTTTATCATTTTTTAAAATAATCAGTGGTACCGCTGGCTTAACGTTAAGCTAGCATGACCATAGTCAAAAATACATGAAGATATTAACTAAATTCATTTTTTAATATATCAGAATTTAGTGCTCAATTAGTGCTCTCAAATCAAGCTACGTAAAGTTGATAGAACCAAAACATCGAATCATGATGTCTCTTATTTCATAATTAAGGGCTCATTTAGGGCTAATTTAATGCCCCATTGCCGAATTTTCGGCTCTTCATTTTTTTAAAAATATGCATGGTTCTGCCAGCTTTACTTCAAGCCAGCAGCACCACTCCAGAAATCAGTTTAAAAATGTTTATATCAAATTCCCCCTGTAGCAGGAATTTCCGGCTCATTTCCGGCTCCAGGTATCCCATTGAACCATTGTCCAACCTTCATAAATAAAAAAGGGCCACAAAGGGCGAAGGAACAAAATATTAAATTTTGCTTTTTCATCATTAAATCAATACAGGCCAATTTAGGGCTCACTTCCTATCCAACTATAAATTTTAGTACTTTGCCCTTTTTATAAAATATGCAGAGGTGCTGCCAACTTTACATCAAGTTGGCAGCGCCACCCACGTACACACCGAAAAATTGCTTTTTCCAAAATCTACTCCTGCAGGAATTTTCGGCTCATTTTCGGCTCAAGATAACCCTTTGAACCATTGTCCTACCTTCAAAATTAAAAAAGGGCAGCTAAGGGCAGAGGGCCATAACATTAATTTTTTATTATTCTTCTTCACATTAATCTAAGCCCGTGCAGAAATTTTGGTGGGGCGCCGATCGGGCCCTGATCGGGAAAATTGTGGCCCCGACAGGGTAATCTGCCTAGCGCCAGACCATTAATGAAACGCCGTACCCGATCGGGCCCAGATGTGGGCCTGTAAAATGGGGGCCCGATCTGGTCCAGATATGGCCCCTTCTAATTTTGTATTCCTACAAATATTAAAATTTAAAAGATTTTCGTTCAATAACAGTAAATAGTTGCTTCAAAAAAATTTATTTCATAATCAAAAGTATGCATATAGTATAATCAAGTACTGGATATAAATAATAAGCGATTTTACTAAGATTGTTGCTGGTGCTGCGCTTGTCTAAGTCTTCTGCCTCCGTCCCAATCCTTAACATAACTCAAAATAGTGCTAATGTCGGAAAAAACTTGTTCCTCTGAACATCCATATTTCTCTGCAAGTACGTGTTAAGAAAATGACAAAAAATTCATTAAAAGAGACAAAATAATCATTCATTGAATATAAAATACACAAATACTATTGATTTGCTTACCTTTAGTGCATGTGCACATGTGGTATTCTCTGAAAACTTGTTTTGTTGGTACTTTTTTAACAGCTGTGAACTGACCGCTTACATTTTTGGAGAAATATTTTTGACTGTCTTGCGCATGATTTTCTTATCAAAAGACAACGCCAGTGAATCTTTCTGCAATTTTAAAAAATTTTAAAAAAGCTCGCAAGTTTGAGCGCGCCTAGGGCGCGCGATTTGATCGTCGCGCTTCGCGCTCCGTTCTTCCTGGACCTCGCGCTTCGCGCTCGATCTTGTGCTCTTCGCATACGTTTAAGTTTATTTCTTATAATTTAATACTGAAGCTCAAACCAATTTAATGATATTAAAGATGATGTAAATTAATCATTTTCTCAAATTCACTAAGTTTCTTTTTCAGTTTAAGTGAAACAGGAAATTCAATTTACTTAAGGCTCTATCGGCCTTAAGGAACACATTCTCATCATGACACTCGCGCTTCGCGCTCGATTTTCTGTATGCATTTTTGTAACTTTTTAATAAATTACATGATTATTGATAAATTTATTTTCTTCCAAATATCTCAAAAAAGAAAAACAATCGTAGACTTTATTTAAGGAAACGATTTTGCAGAACAACGCTTATTTCGTATCTCACATATTTTGGTGAAAAAAATCGAATTTTTTCAATATTAAAAATCAAAAAATTAAAATATACATCCTGTCGAGAAATTTTCTCGATAAGAATGTGTAGACCTTATTTAGCCAAACAATTTTTCATCTCAAAGTTTTTTTTTTATCTCACATATTTTGTCAAAACAATGGAATTTTTGAATTTTAATCGTATTTTTTGGAATTGAAACGAAAAATATATGTTTTATCAGAAACTGTGTGAGACAAAACTTGTAGATCTTTTTGAAACTAACACCTTTGTATTCTTACGTTTTTTTCTTATTTTACATATTATTGTTAAAAAATTGAATTTTGGATTTTCAATAGTTTTTTTTTAATTAAAAAGAAAAATATGCATCTTATGAAAAAATGTTACAATTCAAATTTGTAGGTCTTTATGTAGAAAATAATATTATATCATAACGTTTTTTCGTATCTCGTATAATTTAACTGGAAAATGGAATTTTGATATTGACTTTTTTCGAATTTGAATATGCTGTAACATTTCTAATTTTGATTTAATCAAAAAATGTTATCAGGATAATTTGTAGAGATTTATGAGCACTATCAAAATCCAGCATTGAAATTTTTTATTTTTTCAAAAAATTATTTTCAAAAACACAAAAGTAGTGCTCAATCCCTCAATTTTGATTGGATGTGGCTGGTTAACGAACTTGTCCTTACTTTTTCGGTTCCGATAAAGTGTACCAAAGCTCAATTCAATCTGATAATTCTGTCGAGAGTTATGCCGCACACGACCTACAGACAGACAGACAGACAGACACTTTCGTAAAAACCCTTTTTTCTGACTCAGGGGGTCTCAAAACGTAAAGATTTGATGAAAATTTCGAAAGTCATTTTTCACATAAAACCAATACCTTCTCATCCATGATGAGAATGTAAAAATTAAACTTACGAATTGTTTGCAACATTTCTCATCCGTTCCTAATTGATTGTCAAAGTCTATAAATTCCTGCAATGACTTAAATGGCAATTTCAAATTATATTCTTCTGCAAATGTTTTTTTCGGGACGTAGTTTGTACACGCTACAGTCTCATACATATTCATTAGAGAGACTTGATTAGCCTGCACTTCTTTAATTTCAGCCCTCAAGCGCCTAATTTCCTTTATCAACAAGTCATCTGAATAAAGAAAGACAAAAATGGTTAAATAAATTATATTTCAGGTTGTAATTATAGTAAATAAAAAGATAACTGTATTTTTACATTTTTCCTCAGTCTTATCCAGAGATTTATTTGCAGCCGCTAATTTTATTTTTGGTTAATTTTTCTCTGGATAATCTTTGATGCCGCTGTTTTTCATTATTTTTGATAGAGTTTTAATATTGTTCACGTCGAAAGAGTTTTGAGGCGAATCTAAGTCAATTGAACTTTCTGTAAAAGTAGAAAATAAATGCAGTGATAAAATCTAAAACGAAGTATAAATTTATACCTACGTATTATAAAAAAGTAAGTTGACAAAAAGGTATTGAGTTGCTTAAGAGTATGTGACTTACGTCCACTGCTAGATTGCCTTTATAGTGTACTCCTGACAATGATCAGGTGTTTCCAACTCGCATTCAACCAATTTTAGCATTAGTTTTATCAGTGTAGGGTGGAGGCATGAACTTTGAGACATATCTTTTTTTAATCTTTTCATAACGTATCCATTTAGTCGGAACGCAGTCTACAGGTCTCAACTTCTTAGGGCCTTTTTGGATAAATTCAACTAATTGGAATCGACGAACAAGGTCTGGATTCATTTTCCGGTATTTACACTAAAGAAGATCATATTTAATCAAATTTAATTTCTACGAGAGCACATATTAAAAATATTATTTGTTTAAAGCATAAAATTATTTCCTTAAAAATGTAGAAAAAACATGAGATTAAATAGTCTATCTTAATAATATTTTCAAATTTAGTTAGTGTTTTAAAATGCTTCAATTTTTTAAATATTTTGCATTATTCAACTGTTTGTATTCCTTGAATTTATCGTTAAGACTTTGCATTTCCCAAGAAAATTATTATGTTTTGAAAAAATGTTTAAATTTACACATGGAAAACGTGAAATGTGATCAAAAAGTGAGGTTATTTTCGAGAAAATACCAAGCATTTAATCTATAACGATACTAATACAAATATTCATATATTTTATGTAGTTTATGTATTCTCACAATGTAAGCAAGAAAATATAACATTCTAAAGCTTGACAACATCTTTCTTGTTCACATGAATAGTGCGCTACATTCAAGTGCGCTCCAAATGACAATGATTACTCGAATACACTGTTGGAAATATCGAAAAGCTAAATATGAATTATAAACTTTTTAAAAAATATTACATTGTTATAACAACGTCTTATCTTATAAATAATTTGTTTGGAAAAACTTACCTCAATCTTTCTAAGCTGAAAATATTTCTCTTGAAGAGGATCCACAATGCAACGATACAACTAACATAACACTATTCAGAATTATTTATTTGTACAATGGTGCAACCTTCATTGTAATCGGCGGTATTCTCCTCAAGATTTGAAAATAATCTTGTTTATCATAATCCGATGTGGTTCCGACCCGGGCCACATCATGTGCCCCCCTGTGGCCACATGTGGAAAATCCGATCGGGCCCGGATCGGAACTTGGGAACAAGTTGGGCAATTTCTGCACGGGAGTAGTTGCATTTCTTGTTCATATTCTGGCTAAATATAAATTTTTACCAGAGCCCTTTTTAAAAAACACGCAGGAGGTTGTCTAACTCTAAATATAATATAATATAAATAATTATATATATATAAATATATAACTCTAACATATGTATAGAAAGATTTCCATAAGGTTGCAATTCGAGATATTTCATTCAGTGCTGTTTCATGGATATAAATCAATAAAATGTTTATATCACCAAATTTTTTAAAAATACACAGGAGAGGGCCTGTTATAACTGACAAAACTGAAAGAAATTATTGAATATTTTCTTTTACTATTCAACCAAAAGCTGTCTTATAGTGTATTTTAAATTATTTTCTTCAATTTTTATGAATATATCAAACTAAATTTTATTTTATACTGCTATCTCATACTGGTTCTTGAATTTTTTTCGGATCATAAATTTAATTATGTTTAATATATGTGAAAAATGAATATTGAAATATTAAGTACGGAATAGGCGAAGTTTTTGCATGCGAAGTCTTTTTCGTGAGATTGTTATATCCATGGAACGATGAGGATGTAAAGTATTTGTTTCTGGTCTTCTGTAAGTACAATTTTCTTTGCGAAAGAGGATTGTTTAAACGAAATCTCAGTAAAAGAATTAGTTATTTTTCCTATGTACATTTTAAACTTACAATGAGTTGTAGGTGTAATATACATAATTCATTATTTCTTTACGACTAAAATCACCCACACAACGAAAAAGAACATATGCTTAGAAAACTGAATTTGTTGAAATTGAGTTTAAACCAAGAAGAAATTCGAGCTTCTAATGTATCTATCTTCCAATATAGGAATTCTGGAAACCGACATAATTCAGTTGGTTTTAAAATTATATCTAACTGAAATAATAATTGAATTTCCAACATTCGATTCAATCGAAAATTTGAGAATTATTTCAATTGGATATAATTACAAAACCAACTGAATTATTTGAGTTTCGAGAAATTCTACATTCGATGAGAGGTTAGAAGCTGTAATTTCTTCTTGATTTAAACTCAATTCAACAAAGTCAATGTTCTAAGCGTGGCCAAGAAAGTACCAATTTGCATTGAAAATTTAATCTGACAAACTGCACAACTCTAATGTACACCAAATATTGTTAGATTTTTGTTTTTTATAAATTTGGAGAAAATAATGTTTTGGTCCCAACCGTTGAAAATAATATGGTTTTTTCAACTACACTGAGAAAAACGGATCATAAAACCTGGATGTTAAAAGTAAGGATAGTATTCGGTAACATAAAATATGTTAAAGCGTATGATCTATAATCTTTATCTAATATATAAAGATATTACTAAACATAATCTCCAGATGTTACATTCTTATAATCTTCAGAAAATAATTCGTAACATCTGAAGATTATAAACCTACACTGAGAAACTTTTCGTTAGAGTAAATGATAAGATTGAATGATTACTAAGTTTTCTAAAAATAAATTTAATAAGTCGAACAATGAATATTATAACCTAGAAACCATATTTGAAAAATTCATATTATGAATATGAACTTGCCAGAAACCTTGCGACGAGCAGCAAAAATCAAAACATTCATTCACGGTTTTTCATATAATTCGTTTCAGAATGTCGTCCGAGTGCTTCCGACGTTATCCGAATAGCTTCGTAGACTTGAATCCAAGTCTGCCCAACTCAGTAGTGCTTTATAAGCGACATTTATTTCGGAATATGGCAAGCGAGAATAGCCGAGAGGCTTTAGGCGTTAGGAATGCGTTTAGTTCTATTTGAAGTATTTTCATTGAATAGAAGCCGAGATAGCGTGTGAGAAAGGCCGACGTAATTTCCGATTTTGACAAATTTTCACTTTTAAACTTCAGCTGTCTGCATACTTAAGGGAAGTGATAGGAAAAATTTGAAACTTTGCTAAAATAACGCCTATAGCCTGAGCTATAAATTGAGCCCAAAAACATTTGAAAAATTTCATTAGTTTCGGAGATATGACTTTATTTGTTGAGCGATGCTCGAAAGATTTTTAAAGCAGCGTTTCAGCCGGTTTTTGAGAATATTTCTAACTTGATTTTTCACAGGTCCGTTAAGGTGGCACCTCCACATCGGAAATTCACTGTCTATTATGGCTTAGAATTTTGGGCTTTTTTTGGGCTCTTCGAAAATACCCATATGGATTTTTGGGCTCCAACCTTTAACACCGAAATGCACCCCTACATGGCCATTTAGAGACGACTTTGACTAAAATTCATCTTTTTGCAAATTTTATGGTCTACGAAGACTCTATGATTTTTGGGCTCTTCAAATATGTCCATATCGATTTTTGGGCTCCAACATGTAGGGGTGCATTTCGGTGTTAAGGGTTGGAGCCCAAAAATCGATATGGGTATTTTCGAAGAGCCCAAAAATCATAGAATTTCCGATGTGGAGGTGCCACCTTAACGGACCTATTTTTCACGGAGATAGTCGCTTTCAAAGACGAGCATGTTTTTAATACAATGTTTGTAGGTGGTCCCACAATTCTGACCGGTAGTGTATCTTTTTTCAATTACCTCACAAAGGGAAAAAATTCGTAGACTTTATTTAAGCAAACGATTTTGCATTTTAACGCTTTTTCTGTATCTCACATATTTTGAATTGATCACATTGATTTTGATTTGATTTTTTTTTTTTTGGTAAACAATTTTTAATCATAATTTTTTTTTCGAATCTCGTATAATTTAGCTGGGAAATGAAATTTTAATAGTGATTTTTTTCAAGTTTTTACACACCGTAACTTTTCTAATTTTTTTTAATCCAAAAATGTTATTAGTATAATTAGTAAAGATTTATGAGCACTATCAAAAACCATTATTTGAATTTGAGATTGTTTCGAAAAGTTTCTATCGAAAACAAAAAGCAATTCAATCTAATAATTCTATCGAGAGTTATGCCGAACACGATATATACTTACAGTTCTGAACGTTCATTGGACGATGACAACAAATTTTTTTTCACTACAAAATTAAATATTACACGGAGAAAAATGGATGTTCAACTATGGGATAGACATCTAATATATTTAATTGTATTATCTAGATGTTTAACTGTAATATCCAAGATATTAATCTCTGCATATTTTAACATCTTAGATATTACTCCTGAATATCTAGATATTACAACTAAACATATATGATGGCTGTCCCATAGTTAAACATCTAGATGTTAATTCTAAACATCCATTTTTCTCTGTGTATGTTTATATTTGGAACCCTTTAAATATACAATCGCTCATAAAAAAAACCACTATTTTTTAATTTTCTTGGGCAAAAACAAATTATTCACTTTTCAAAGAAAATATTTTCCATCGTTCAATGAACGTTGAGAACCATAAGTACATGAACACGATCTACTACTAAAGAAACAGATAGACAGCTTTTTTTTAATTTTGAAATTGAGCCGAAAATTCCTGCAGGAGTAGATTTTGGAAAAAGCAATTTTCGACAAATGTTTCTGAATGGTCCTGCTGATATTATTCAGAGTTAGACAACCTCCTGCGTGTTTTTTAAAAAGGGCTCTGGTAAAAATTTATATTTAGCCAGAATATGAACAAGAAATGCAACTACTTAGATTAATATGAAGAAGAATAATAAAAAATTAATGTTATGGCCCTCTGCCCTTAGCTGCCCTTTTTTAATTTTGAAGGTAGGACAATGGTTCAAAGGGTTATCTTGAGCTGAAAATGAGCCGAAAATTCCTGCAGGAGTAGATTTTGGAAAAAGCAATTTTTCGGTGTGTACGTGGGTGGCGCTGCCAACTTGATGTAAAGTTGGCAGCACCTCTGCATATTTTATAAAAAGGGCAAAGTACTAAAATTTATAGTTGGATAGGAAGTGAGCCCTAAATTGGCCTGTATTGATTTAATGATGAAAAAGCAAAATTTAATATTTTGTCCCTTCGCCCTTTGTGGCCCTTTTTTATTTATGAAGGTAGGACAATGGTTCAATGGGATACCTGGAGCCGGAAATGAGCCGGAAATTCCTGCGACAGGGGGAATTTGATATAAACATTTTTAAACTGATTTCTGGAGTGGTGCTGCTGGCTTGAAGTAAAGCTGGCAGAACCATGCATATTTTTAAAAAAATGAAGAGCCGAAAATTCGGCAATGGGGCATTAAATTAGCCCTAAATGAGCCCTTAATTATGAAATAAGAGACATCATGATTCGATGTTTTGGTTCTATCAACTTTACGTATCTCTCAAATCACCCTACTGCGAAATTTACGACACTATTATTTTTTTTGTTAAGTTGTACTGAATGCTTACCCATACGCTATTACCGTCTTACATGGAGTAGACATCAACAAATGAAAAAGCACATTCGACAATGCCTTATAATTATTTATGAATCCAAAATATTAAAATCAATATGAAGTTCAATTTTTAATAGGTATTAAATAAAAATTTCGTCATAAAATAATTTGAAAATAAATTTTGGATTGCAAAAAATGCTAAAGGAAGGGGAGTCCCAAATTGTTGGTTATAAGCTTCTCTTATGCTCACCTAACAATTCGGATTAAAAATCCTATACTTTGCCTGTACTTTATCTTTGCTGAAAAAATTCATAGATTTAGAAAATAAAAATGATTTGGAAGCTTGACTAGTACTTTGAAATACCCTTAGCGAAATTGACATAAAAAAAATTGTCTTATCTGAAAAATTTGACGTGCTCTTTGCCAGAACACTGAACCATGTAGAACTAGGTAACTTTTATTACAGTTTACGAATTATTAACAGGCTCTATAAACACAAGTTTTTCGAACAAGGGTTGGTAAATCGAAAAATTATAAGTTTCTCTAAATAAAAATTAGATTCTCTAATAATTTTTGAGTTTTGGTTTTTCTTTTTATCCATATATTTTCTTTAAAGTTTGTAAGCACAAAGATATTGTAAGTATTATGTCACCTCGAATTTTTTAGTTTGTTCTTAAAGTACTCTATATATACGAAAACGATATGCCGTTAGTTACAAATGGATATTGGAAATAAAAGGGCAATATTTGGACTTTAGAAGTATAGAGGCACGCATTAGCGCGCTATCATTCTCGAAACTTTAAACGCGTTTTACTCGAAACTGCATTTTCAAAATCAGTGGGCACTCTAGCGTTGCCAATTTTCAATCAATCGACTTCAATCTTTTTTTAATAGAATCATTAGATGTTTTTCTAGTGAAATTGATAGGATTATTTTTTAAAGTTGATATTTTCATTTTTCATGCAACTTTAAGTAACGAAATTTAGTGCTAAATACATATTTTTTACTTTAAGTCTATGCCATTTTATTAAAAAAGATTTAAGCTGATTGATTGAAAATTGGCAAAGCTAGGTTGCCCACTGTACGACCATCTATTTTTAAAGCGATCCAGTACATCCCCGGTCAAACCGTCATTTTTGAAAAAATAAATAAATAAATAATAAATCATTTTCCAGTTTAATAGTGTAGTATAATTTCACGATGGTGAGAAAAATTGATCGAAGTGACACAATCACAAATTTCCTTTTTTCTTTCTTTTCTTTTGTCGCGAACAAGATAAGCACATAATTTTTGTAAAAGCACTCTTGTCACTACGGACAATATTTGAATATTAATACTAAGGGTCAATATAAGTCCTGTTTCATTATAATATTTGAAGATTGAAGAATTTGTTCTACTTTTTATTCGGACTCTTTTTGCGCTCTTCGAAAATGTCTATATCGATTTTTGGGCTTCAACCCTTAACATCAAAATGCACCTTTGTATGGCCATGTAGAGACGACTTTGACTAAAAATCATCTTTTTGTAAACTTTATCGACTAAAAATACTATTTGATTTTTAGGCTCTTCGAAAATAAAAACGTATATTAATTTTTCATAATATACAAAAATATTAATTTAAATTTACCATTTGTATTTGAACGTTCATTGAACGATGACAAACATTTTTTTTTCAAAACAAAATTAATTTTTATGTCTATATTGAGAGTCTTTAAAACTTATAATTTGTTATTAAATATAACCTACTTTTTAATTTAATAGGGGAAGAAACTAATAATTTAGTTTTCAAAGAAAATATTTTTCACCGTTCAATGGACGTTTAAAACCATAAGTACATTTCTATACTGGCGTCGCAAATGGAATTTTCGATAAATATATGAAATAAAAAAAAATATGTGTGACACAGGCAGAAGCAAAAATTTACACCACACGGAGAACAAAATCTAACTATTATAGTAAGCTGAGCTCTTTCTATTAGAGCACTGAACTTAATGTGCGAAATTGGTATGAACTTCTACCAATATTGGCATCAAATCAAGCATTTTTAGCATGGAATGTCTTCTACCATAAAAAAATCAATTGTATTCCATTATTTTGCTAGTGTCATATGCTCTCAGAGCAATGTTTCTTGCGAAAATAGCTCGACCTTCGCATTAATGTTAAGGGATGGAGCCCAAAAATCGATTAAGACATTTTTAAAGAGCCCAAAACTCAGAGAGTATTCCTAGACCATAAATTTTGCAAAAAGATTATTTTTAGTCAAAGTCGTCTCTACATGGCCATTCAAGCGTGCATTTTAATATTAAGAGTAGAAGTCCAAAAAATATACTTACAGTTTTGAACGTTCATTGAACGGCGGAAAATTTTTTTTTTGCAAACTAGCTGATTAGTTTATTCCCTATTAAATTAAAAAGTAGCGTATATTAAATAACAGATTGTATACTTAAAAGGCTCTGAATATAGATATAAGAGAGTCTTTTTAGACGATAATTTTTACAGTAAGATGATTTTTAGTCAAAGTCGTCTCTACACGGTCATGCAGAGGTGCGATTTGATGCTAAGGGTTGGAGCCCAAAAATCGATAAAAATATTTTCAAAGAGCCCAAAAAGAGCCAAAAATACAGCGCGTCTCTTCTTGTAAAATTGCAAATTATTTTCCAAGGGTTGATTATTTTATGAAAGGGTCTAGTTTTTTGTCATCGATATTTGATGGTTTGAGGAGCCCAAACAAAGCGCAAAAATTAGGGTATATTTGTATTTTTGTTCAATACTGTTTTGAGATAGAGGAAGTGTTAGCTTTATTAGAGCAAGTGGTACTACTCATTATTTTAATAAATTAAAAAGTTATAAATTTCGCAGTAGGGTGATTTGAGAACACTAATTTAGCACTAAATTCTGATACACTGAAAAGTTAATTTGATTCCCATCTTCACGTATTGTTGAGTATGGCCATGCTAGCTTAACGTTAAGCCAGCGGTATCACTGATTATTTAAAAAAATTATAAAGTTATAGACTTCGCAGTAGGGTGATTTGAGAGCACTAATTGAGCACTAAATTCTGATACATTAAAAAGTGAATTTATTTAATATCTTCATGTATTTTTGACTATGGTCATGCTAGCTAAACGTTAAGCCAGCGGTACCACTGATTATTTTAAAAATTTATAAAGTTATAGACTTCGCAGTAGGGTGATTTGAGAACACTAATTGAGCACTAAATTATAAGGCATTGACAAATGTGGTATTTCACACGCTGTTGTCTACTGCATGTAAGATAGTGATGGCGTATGGGCAGGCCATTGGTACAACTAATTGAAAAAAATAATATAGATAGATTAAAAAGTGAATTTAGTTAATATATTCATGTATTTTTGACTATAGTCATGCTAGCTTAACGTTAAGCCAGCGGTAAAACTGATTATTTTAAAATATTATAAACTTATAAATTTCGCAGTAGGGTGATTTGTGAGCACTAATTGAGCACTAAATTCTGATACATTAAAAAGTGTATTTAGTTAATATCTTCATGTATTTTTGAATATGGCCATGCTAGCTTAACGTTAAGCCAGCGGTGCCACTCATTATTTTGAAAAATTAAAGAGCACTAAATTCGCCAATACGGTACTAAATTAGTACTAAATTATGACATATCATAAATCTGAATACGACAATGTGGTTCTGCCAGCTTAACGTACCTCAAATTTCATCAAGCGCGGGAAACAGCCAACTACCGTTAAGAGACAGATACACACAATATCAATTTAATTTAATTTAAGAAAATAACCATAAAAAGCTTGAATAAGCTGGATTGAGTCATTAGTGGCAAGTTCATCTGGATTTTCTTCTAGAGGCCGTTTTCGACTTTCATAAGATGCCTCATTTTAATTTGATATTTCGCTTTCTTGTGGGATTTACACTTAGAAAAGATTTTGGAGATTTATTTTTGGTGCGTTTCAGAGCCGTAAAAAAGCCGTAAAATGTAATGTAATTGATTTCCGACTTTTGCACATTTTTAGTAAGAGGGTGTTGCGTTCTGACTTAGGGGATGTTTTTTGGAGATTTATTTTTGGTGCGTTTTAGAGCCGTAAAAAAGCCGTAAAATGTGATGTCATTGATTTCCGACTTTTGCACATTGTAAATAAGAGGGGGTTGCGTTCTGACTTAGGGGTTGTTTTCTGGAGATTTATTTTTGGTGCGTTCCAGGGCCGTAAAAAAGCCGTAAAATGTGATGTAATTGATTTCCGACTTTTTCACATTTTAAGTAAGAGGGGGTTGCGTGCTGACTTAGGGGTTGTTTTTTGGAAATTTATTTTTGGTGCGTTTCAGAGCCGTAAAAAAGCCGTAAAATATTGTGTGTTTTTTTTTTATTTGTATTTTTTCTATGGTGGGGGTGCTGAGTGCACGTGCACTTAGCGCCCCACACATAAAAATTGATTTTTTGAAAAAACTTGAAGAGCCGTAAATTTTTATTGTGCGCCTAAAAATAGCCGTAAAAAAGCCGTAAATTCTGGAATAATAAAAAATTCAAATTTCCACTGAAGAGGTGCTAGCTGCACGGACCTAGAAAGTATTGAAATCTATCTATGATTGTTAACTCCCCCAATTTTACCTGCATAACCACTATGGGAGTAGAGATTCTAAAACCCAAGATGGTTCTCAGGAATTTATTGTGTAATTTAGTAAGATTAATAAATAATTTGTCTTCTCTGAAAATTGATCAAGCATGACAGCCATATTCTAAAAAGCTTCTTGCCAATGAGCGAAACAATAACAACAAGATACGAGGGTGAGATCCCCACCAAATACCACATAAGTATTTAATTATATTAAGAATTTGTTGGCCTCGAGAAATTATGTTAAAAAATTGTAAGTTTCAAGATAAAGTGCAATGAAAATAAAGATTTCGGAATTTGGAACTGATTATCTATGGTAATCACAAAATCATCCGACAACTCATTAATTGCAACTGGGAAAATAACTATTTTTATGTGCCTCAGCCGCGGAAACTCGTTTTTCCGTTACAGCTAAGAGTAAAGGAATGTTGTATATTCCGTTACAGAGGAATACAATGTAGAAATTGAACTGCGCATGCGCATATAGTCTTGCAGTGGAACGCAATCTTTTCTTATTCTTCTTCTTCTCACTTCTTCTTCGTACAGCGTTAGCACCTTACTGGCAAAGCCTTGTACATTTGAACTGCGCATGCGTCTATTAGAATCCATTACTACTACACAAGATCGATAAAATCAAAATGGCCGGGACTAGTCGTGACATATCGAGTGTAATGACTAGCGCCGCAAACAACTAAAATACTAGATTAGATTCGAGTGTTCGCATAAAAACTCGTATCTGCACCAAAGTCACATAAAATAGAATACGTGCCAATGCACACAATTCGGGAAATTGCGAGACTCACGACAATGCTCGCAGGACTGATCGCGCCTCGACTATGCCTCACCTACGACTCGACTACGCCTTGGCTTCGATCTCCTGCGAGCATTGTCGCTCGTCACGCAATAACCCTCATTGTGTGCTTAGGCACGTAATATACTATAGTCTTTGAAGGAGAAATTGAAAGACCTCTCTGCTTAAAAAAATCATTAAGACTCGCCAAGTTTCTCTGAAGAGTGAAAATACATTCCTTAATGTCGTCACCTGAAAAATAAATGACGATGTCATCAGCAAATTCTAAGATTTTACAGCCAGGGAAAAGTACCGAATGTGCTTTACGTGTGTAAATCGTATAAATGTGAAGACCCCTTTTCAAGCAGAAAGGACCTTTGTTATATCTATTAATAACAAAGGAAATGTATCGTTCGCTTGTAAGATTATGAATAAATTTACAAATTTTTGGGGGTAAGCCGAGGTGCAGGAGATCCTGAACAATAATGGAAGGTATAACATTATCATAGGCAGCACTTACATCCAGAAAAAGAGCTCCTGTAATACGGTTAGTTGCAACAAAATTTATGATTACTGCCTATCGTAATATACTGCCTATATCGTGTAAGGGACGTTTTATACGCGAACGGGACCTTTATTATATACACGCGGTTATTCAAATTTCCGTAAGCGGATCTGTTTCCAACATGTAGCAGCATTTCGCCAGAAATATAATACACGCTTAGCTGCATATTGCTCAGTCATTAGCACTTTTACACGTATTTTTCCCAGTAAAAAGTTTAAAAACATGAATACGCTGACTTATTTATATGTTTATATACACGAAAGAAACTAGATACATGCATTTAAAGTCATATAATATTATAGTAAAAACGGGCTACTAAATATTCTATTTATACGCGTGAATAGGATGCTTAATATACACTCAAAGCAATTTACATTTTCGCGCTCAGATATGTTTATTGTCCTCGATTATTGAAATGCTCGTGCTTGGATTTGTTCTAAATTATAGCAGCATCTCGATACAAATATTACGCGCAATGTTGCATATTGCTTTTTCCATATTATTTCGCTATGTACAATATATATAGGCTGCCAAATGTGCAAGTTTGTACGTTTGAACGGAATTCTTGTAATTTGATTTGACTTTCATTCAATTTTGTTAGAGTATTACAACGATATGCACACAAATAGCCTTCGCATCTGCGCGGAAAGAAAAGTGCCAGGCCTATGATTTTCTTGGAAAGCCCAAAGTTTTTATTGCTTCCCCTTTCGCTCAAGGAGTCCTGAAGAATGCTCTTTTTCAAGTGTAGAAAGTTCAGTTAGAAAGTAGTCGACACAACAGACGGTCCACGTAAAGTTTAAAGTCAGTTCTCCACCATTCAGTGTATTCATAACAATCAAAGGCAGTTCCAGTTTTGATCTAAAGACATTTCAAGTGCATACTATATTTACGTACTGCGTTACGTGCACCCTTTACCCTGTATTATTTGCAGCCAGTTTTTCGGAATTATTAATAAAGTTTCAATCTAATAATACATATTAATTATTATCAAATAATAACAGGTTACACGGAAAACTTCATATTGCTGTGGTAGCAATATTTGAGTGGTCACAAGGTTATGGTATCGTTTTTAATACGATACAAAAAGAATCGTGGTCACAAGTATACACGTAGCGTTGTGACAGCGCTATACTTATTATAAAATACGGTGTCGCTAACAGAGCGATACGTTTCGCTACGACCGCGATACACTATATAAGGATCTCAGCTCTAATAATTAACTAGTTGAGAGAACAATATACGCATTTATGTGTCGTGTAATAGTATATTACATTACAAGGGGCGAAACAGAGCGATTGCATGAGTGTGAAGTTTGCTGCCCGAGTGAAACGAGGGCTGCAATCACACGAAATGCTTTCGCTGTGTTTTGTTCCGAGTAATGTATACTATTTTTCATAGCAACTCTTTTGAGAATCTGATTGGCTGTAACTGTGGAGCGGGTTGAAACAGCGACTTTCAACCCTAGGGTTGAAAATCGTAGTTTCAACCCGCTCTACAGGTACCGAAAATCGGATTTTCAAAGGAGGCGCTATGAAAAAAAAATGTTCACCATAATTTTCAATGTGTAAAAAGAAAAAAAAGTTTAGATGACAATTTTTGAATAATTTTTATCAAATTGGTAGCTCAGATAACAATTTTACTGGAACTTCACGATGTCAAAATTAAGCAACTTTTAAGGTTACACGAATTTACCTGCGCAGATAGCCAGCGCAACGTTACGTATAGGCGTGGCAACAACACAGTAGAGCTGTTAAAGCTCCACTGTATAGGCGTCAGAGCTCTCCACTTTTTGTGGCTGCCGCAGAGATACATATACTGCTACCAAAGCGGTACTGTATCGTTACGGAGGCTATTTTGAGAGTTTCGCTGTATTACATTTCTGATATCGTTCTAATATCTCTCACATTGCGTTTAGAAAAATTAATATTTCTGTAGCGCTGTCGTAACGATATCGAGTTTTCCGTGTATGGGCCCAGTTATAATACAATGAAAGTGAACTGACTTAACGTGATTTTGATTGCGCGATGGCAGACAACGTTCATTTTAGTGTGTAGAAATTAAACAGTGACAATTTCTCAAGATGGAGTTAGAAGTTGAAGTTATTGTTATTGAAAGACGGACTGTGGGACGTGGTCAATGCAGTTGCGCCAACTCCAGTCGATGCTGTATGGACAAAAAGAGAGGTAGTGATTAGCTTGATATTTGAAGATAGTCAATTGCGTTTAATCAAGAGTGCATCGACGGCACGTGAAGCATGGTTAGCTTTACACTCATATCACCAAACGTCGATGACTTCAAATAAAGTCCATATTTGGAAACGTTTGTGTCGAATATTTCTTAAAGAAGGCAGTGTGACATGGAAGAGCACATTGTGATATTGTCGGACTACTTCGATAAGCTAACAGGATTGGGTATGGTTTTACGCAACGACGTAATTGCGTGCCTTTATTTATCAAGTTTACCGGAATCTTACGATACTCTCGTGACAGCATTGGAGAGTAGGCCCGAAAAGGATCTTACGCCGGAATTCATCAAGAGTTGATTGATCGACGAAAACAAGAAGCGTAAGGGTGCAAGAGAAGTAAGAAAAAGTCTAGGCAGAGAAACAGCAATAAAAGCCGAGCATAAGGTGAAGAGCAGCGGCACTCAAGGAATCAAGAGGGGCTGTTTTTCTACAAGAAGCAAGGGCACATAAAGATGAACTGTGATAAGTACAAAGCTTGGAAAGCGAAGTCGGAAAAGAGTAAAAAAGTTTCGGAGGAAAGCACAGAAAAAAGTGACTGCCTGTTTAGAGCGGGCTCTACTCAACACGTGCAGCAAGTTATGCTGCGACACAAGAAAAACTGAATGCAGCTGGATAGTGGACTCAGGAGCAACGAGTCAAATGGTGCAATCTCCAGATTTTTTCAAGAAGATAGACCCCAGTGAGAAAGGTTTTGTTAGCTTCGCGGACGAAACGAAAGCAGCAATCGAAGGTAAAGGGTCTGGAGCCATAAAGTGTTCAATCGTCGACAAAAAATTCTGAGAGTTGAAAATAAATGATGTGCTGCTCGTTCCCGGATTGGGGACAAATTAATCGTCGGTCTGAATCTGAAAAATGACTAACGATGAGTACGTGCTTATTTTTAAAGAAGATAAGTGCAGTGTTGTTAAGGATGGTGAAGTGAAAGCAATAGCGCGCGCAATTTTGCATTCAGACCTCTACGAAATAAAAACTACGGAAAAGGCCTGCGCGGCCAATCAAGTTATAAAAGTGAAAAACAGTAAAGGACACTCCGAAAATTGTCAGCACGTGTGGCACAGGCGTTTTGGGCACCGACATCCCGGAACAATAAAGGAGTTGGTGACGAAGGGTCTTGCTACGGGGATTCAGGTATACGACTGTGGCAAGCCCGAGATCTGCGAGTGCTGCTTTAAAGGAAAGATGCCTCGCATGGCCTTTCCAAAGCAATCGTTTAACAAGATAACGGCCCCATTCGACTTGGTTCATACAGATGTTTGCTCGATGCCAGAATTTACGATCGGCCGCAAAAAATATGCCTTGACCATTATCGATGATTTTTCGCGATATACGCACGTATATCCGTTGGAGCACAAAACAAAACAGATCACCTACACGATTAATAGGCAAGACACCATGTGAATTATGGTACAACAGAAAACCAGATGTGAAGCACCTGCACATTTTTGGCATACAGACATATTAACGATCAACTGCGCAAAAAGTTGGATGATTTCACAGTGTGAAATTGAATCCTCGGAATGCAAAAATTGCGATCGCGACATCGAAGATACTCAAGACAGTGTCAGCAGTTCAAGCGAGTCTACAGATGGCAACGAAGATGGCTCAAACACGTAGGACTTTATTTCGGCAGACAATATACGCAGCGACGACGAAAGTGAATACGTACCGGCCGGTCGTATACCTGATGCAGATCCAGCAGCGGTCAGGCGCTCCAATAGGTCAAATAGGGGCGTCCCGCTAGACAGATATGTAGCAACGGAAAAGTTACCTAAAGAAAAGCCCGACCCGCGAACCGTGACTGAGGCCTTATCGCGGCCCGATAAAGACGATTGGAAAAAGGCCATGAATGAAGAGATCGAGTCTTCAAAATCAAACGACACGTGGGAAATAGTGCCACAACTTAGCGAACAAAACATCGTCACCTGCAAGTGGGTGCTTAAGACAAAGCGTAACGTTAAAGGAGAAGTGGAGAGATATAAGGCTCGCCTCGTAGCTCGAGGTTTCTCTCAAAAGTACGGCGTCGATTATGACGATGTGTTTGCCCCCATTGTGAAGCAAACAACCTTCCGAACGCTTCTCACTGTTGCAGGTCAGAAGGTATGGTCGTAAAACACTTCGACGCAAAGACAGCTTTTCTCAATGGAAAGATAAAAGAGCGAATCTACATGAGTCAGCCCGAAGAATACATCGAGAGAAACCAAGAAGACACATGCAGATTGATTAAAGGAATTCACGGTTTGAAGCAAGCCGCTAAAGTATGGCATAATAAACTCAGTAATTATCTAAAAGAATACGGTTTTGTGTAAAGCGTTGCAGACCCTTGCTTGTACATAAAGGTTGATAGTGATAACATCGTTTACTTGATAGTCTATGTAGATGAATTTTTGATCGCAGCCAAGGATATCGAATCAATCAATCAAGTAGCAGATTTTTTAAGTAAAAAATTTCTGCTAAAAGATCTTGGCATTTTAAGCTACTATCTAGGCATGGGAATACGGAGAAATGTAGACGGCATTTTTTGTATCGAACAGTCGACATATATTCAAAGTATTTTGAATCGGTTTGGCCTCCAGGATGCAAAAATTTCACGTGCTCCATTAGATCAAGGATACTTAAAACTTAGACAAGACAACGAACCAATGCCGAATAGCAAAAGATATCAACAATTAATTGGATTATTGCTTTATCTAACAGTAAACTCAAGGCCAGACATTGCTGCCAGCGTGATAATTTTAAGCCAGTACAAGAGGTCACCCACAAAGCAGATTGGAATGAGGCAAAAAGGATTGCTCGGTATTTGATATTTTAATCAATGATAAATTTTAAAGCGTCCTTTTTAGCAACGCATTGAAAATGATACGATTCAATTCCGTTTTAATACTCGAATTCTTTTGAATGCATTTCAGTCTCTTTCGAAGAATTTCAGGAGATTCGATTGTAAATCGTAAAACGGAATTCAATCGCACTGAAACAATTTAATGCCTTTGTGAATGTCTGTAACCTATTGTTTAAAGAAATAGGGCTCAATCCTCGATATTTTTGATGATTCTTGTCAAGCAGTAAACATAAATTCATTCAAATTTTAGCTTGTAAAATCAAATAGCTGTTGAAAACGGTACTACTCTTACTTAGTTTTCAAGGCTACAAGTATTATAATTCGAAAGATTATCTTATACGTTGCGAAACTAAGGACTCGAAATGATATTAATATTTTCTAAGTATTCAAATCTAATGAACACAAGATTATATAAAGATTATCTAGTACCAGACACTTAGAATAAATAAATCAATAATAAAACAGTTTTAACGATTGTATAACTTAATTTGCGCAGCAACATGCCAGCCCCCTTGAACTGTCCTGTTTAGCAAAAAAGTTGATTACGATAGTAATAAGTAAATAAATCGGTGATAAGCTAGATTAAAGTCATAAATTTGATAGAATCGGTATATAGGATAAGATGAATTAAGATAAAGATACAATGATACGATAAGGTTGATGGTAGATACTAATTCATTCCAGTTTGAATATTTCATTTGGTCGATTATGTTACATACCATTGACTGGAAGCGGAGACAATCTTTTGATGGTAAGTTTGTACTGACCATGTGCAGTCTTGCGGTTACTATATGGATAACTCCGTCTTCACCCAGGATAGCTGAGATCACGCGACCGAGGGTCCATCGCATAGGAGGTAGATTGTCGTTGCAAATCGTTATGATTGTACCGATTTGAATGTTTCAGGCGTTGCCCTTGTGCCACTTTTCCCACACGGTTAGTTCATGGAGATATTTTTTATTCCAGCGAATCCAGAAGTGATATTTCATTTCTGGGACCTGCTGCCAAGACGATAGTCAACCTGACGGTATGTTGAACAAATTATGCTCAGGCAAGCTTGTCATAGAGTCACCTATCAGAAAGTGACCGGGAGTTAAGGCTGTTAAATCATTAAGATCGAAGGAGACAGATCTCAGTTGCGAAGGTTGTAAACTGCTTATATGTTAAAAGTGTTTCTCCGATAATGCGTACTAAGTGATGCTTGAACAATTTGACTGCTGCCTCCCAAAGTCTACTAAAATTTGGACAAGGAGGAGGAATAAAATGTAAAATGACATTATTATCAGCTAGAGCGCGGGATGTTTCATTGTTATTTTCAGGCGATTAAAAAAAGTTTTAAAAAATTTCGTCAATTTTTTTTCCTTTAAACAAAAAGGGCCACAATAGTCCGTTCCGGTATGCCAAAAGGTTCTTTCGAATAATGTGCGATTTTTTGGAAGGTCACCCGTTACGTAATTGAGAAATCGTGGGTTTGTTCGGCAACAAATCACACACTTGTGAAGTATGTTTTTCATCGTGAATTTAACCGTTAATAATCCAGTATTCGTTTCAAATGGCGCCGAGCGTGGCTCATGAATGATAAGATTCGTGACACGGTAATTTCTCGGCAAAAGAATCGGATGTTTTTAAGAATAGGTTAACTCAGATTGTCTAAAGCTGCCAACTCTGAGAATACCTTCTGAGTCAATAAAGGGAGTAAGATGTGTTAATTTCCCCTAATTTTTTTCGATTTCTGCGAGTGTTTTTTATTTCATTAAAAAACAACTCGCTTTGTAAGTTTTATCATATACATTTTCGCCTTTCTGATTTCGTTTGCATATAGATTGCCTTTTATATCTAAATTGCGTACCTTAATGTCGATTAAACATTGACAATAGGCTATCACATGTATAAATTTTGTAAAAGATCCCGATCTTTCAAAGAGTTTACCCGCGGTTTCGTTCGTATACTTTCAATTTGTAAAAGGTTTGGTCTTTCGTTTTCCGGGAAGTCGTATTGTTTGCGTTTTTACAGACGTGACTCTAGATTTTGACCATAGTAATTGTGTATAGTGTGTACCGAATTCATCAGTCGATTTGATATGAATGTAGACTCCGTATGCATTTTCGCGTACATCATAGAATCCGTGCATTTTCAAGGTGACTAATTCGTTGGCAACTACTTTTCGATTAATTTCGACTCCATCAAAGAGCCCTTGATTGATCTCGATAATTGAGCCAGGCTGTTTGTATGTGTTGTGGAGCAGCCTCGTCCCAATCTAGTTTAAATAGCCAAAGCGATTGTATAATTCTTTTCGCTTGATTAATAATCGGTCTTAAAAGTCCGAGTGGATCGGACAGTTAAGCGACTTGAGAGAGTATAGTTCTCTTAAAGACAGTTGAATCGTCATTTTATTGTTAATTCATATTCATATTCTTTCATAAAAGACGGTATATTAACCTTTGTGATCGCGGTTTTTCTATAGTGATCTTTGTAAAGAGTAAAATATTCTTAGCGCTCGCCTATACGACTCGCACCAAGTTCATTCACGTTTTCTTCGAACGGAAATCTGACGATATAGTGCAGAATTTTTCGATATTCCAATTTAATAGATTAAGAAATAAATTGCATTTCACTACGTTTAAATAATTTAATTTCGATAGTTTACTGTCTTTAATCTAACCGAGTTCCGTTTTTTGTAAGATCACGTTCCCATTTGTTAACGATAATTGACCGACACAGATTAATTGCATAAAAATTTCTGCACCGACTAAAGCGTCGATCTCTCCAGGTTTATGAAACTCTGGATCTGCAAGGCGTATATTAGACGGAATTTTTAATTTAATCCTATTTATGTCATCACTAGGAACGCGGACGTTGACTTCCGGCCTCATAAAAAATGATAGATCTGCAGAGTATTTGTTAAATGTGTACTATCACTGTCGATAATAAAACACGAAACTAGAAGGTCTAGAAGTATGAAACCGTAATTTTTTTGCAAAAGTTACAAGTCTGTTGCATGAAAATGATCCAAAACATTTTATTGAAAGTAATCTTTATTGCTATTTACACATTTTTCCCACCTCTCCGGAAGGTGATGAATGCCACGCCAATAAAACTGTCCGTCTTTTAAATCAAACCAGTTATCCAGCCGTTCTCGTACATTTTCGTACGAAGTGAAGCGTTGTTCAGCGAGAGCGTGGCCCAGTGATGCGAACAGATGGTAATCGGACGGAGCCAAGTCTAGAGAATAAGCGGCATGCGCCGTATTTCCCAACTAAACGTCTCGATCGTTTCCTTGACCCGTTTCGCTGTGTGTGATGGGGCATTATCGTGAAGAAAAATGACTTTGTGTTGCCTTCTTCGATAATCCGGTCGTTTTTCTTGTAACGCTCGATTTAAATCGATCATTTGCTGTTGGTAGCGATTCGTGTTGACAGTTTCACAAGGTTTTAGCAGCTCATAATAGATAACACCCTTCTGATCACAGTCTTCGAACTTTTTCGGTGGTTTTCCACGATCTTCGTTTCTCACATCGAAATTGCCACTTTTGAATTTTTTAAACCACTCGAAACACTGTGTTTTGCCAAGAGCATGTTCACCGTAAGCTTCGACAAGCATTCGATGCGATTCTGCAGCAGTTTTCTTCAAGTGATAACAAAAAACCAGTGCTGTCCGCAAATCGTAGTTCGTAGGTACAAAACTCGACATGTTGATGTTTGTAGTAAATACACTGGTATATCGAACTTGGGTTGTTGTCTACTGAAAATGTTTCTCAGCTGCTAGAGGGAGAAGATGGCGCTGCAGAAGCGGTCGTACGGTCTCTAAACTGATGGCAAGCACCATCGATTGGAAAATTCCGGTTTCATATTTCTAAACCTGGTAAACAGAGGTATCTAAGGTAGCAAAATTGACACGTGCTTCTGATTTCTTCTCGTTATGATATAGATGCAATACATTTAGCAGATGCTGACTCTACAATCGTTCAGAGCATGATTATTCCGATACGGTAGTCTTTATTAATTTTTCACAGCGTGAAGTGTAAATCCTTGTAAATATGGCAAAATGCTTTTGTTTGAACGGTATACGCTGACGTTGGACGATTTGAATTCGATTCAGTTTCCAGAAGATTCGACAGGTTCCACTGCGATTATAGTTATCATTACGCGTCACATTCTTTTCCAATTTCTCGGCTTTCATTATAGTTTTATTCGTTTCTAATGCCTTCTCTCAACAATTGGGTATCATTTCGGTAACTAGACAGCAAACTGAATACATGGGGCAAAATTAGCACTCAAAATGTTGATAGCGTGATTCTTTGTTCAAATTGACCTAATAAACTTAACAATAAAAATCGATAATGTTAGTTTCCGGTGATAGAAAATATGATAGAAAAAATACGATGTCAGATTTTAATTTTAATTCTGGAAAATTAACATGCAATCGAGAACAGGATTTTGAAAATTATTATTTGCCGAATTTTATTGCAATGTATGTATCACCAACAGTGCATGAACTTGAAACCGCCTTTACCAGACGTAAAAATTCCACATCGTGTTGTTTCTATTTTCTATACAGCCGGGAAATAAAATTATCAATTTTCATTATTAAGTTTATTAGGTTGATTTTAACAAGGAATTACGCTATCAACATTTTGAGTGTTAATTTTGCGCCATGTATTCAGTACACTGTCATATTACCGAAATGTTACCCAATCGTTACCGAACGAAAACAGTTCGGTTCACGCGACCCGCCAAGGATTAGACTGGATACGCTCTTTCCACTTTAAACGAGTTTGTTAATCAAGTATTGACGTTATCGCGTAGATTGTAAAAGCTTACAGAGAAGGTTTCTTCAGTGCATCTAGTACTTGATAGTGTTTTATTATGTTATTCAATGAATCTCCTAAAGAGGTAACAGAAGAATTTTGACAAATAAATAATCCGAAAAATGATTTAATATGATTGATAATGACCGCTGTAGGATCGTCATAATATTTTTCTAGAATCGTCCAATCTACTTGATAGTTAGCATCAGTTGTTTCGAGAGATTCTATTCTATCATCTGCCTTTCCTTTTAGTTACGAACGCAAATATACGAGTCTCTGAGAATCGGCAAATCTCTTGTCATTGTGAACCGATGATTCAATGCATTTTCCGTATGACCCACTGAAAGACAGTAAATTTAGTGCCTGTAACTTAAGATTGATAGAATGTTCGTTTGTTCGAAGGGATGTGCCTGGAACGCCGATCAAAGGCTTTGAGTCGCTCGTATTAATAGAATCATGCGAAGTCAATGTGTTTGAAGATACATTGATAACTGGAACCACCAGTTCCTTTTTGTTAATTAAGGGCATTTGATACTTGAGAAAAGTAGCAAGCTTATGTGAACAAGTTGGTCCAGTTTCTACATTTTTGGGTCCGAAATACATAATATTTGCGAGTTTTACCTCTTGGAAACACTGGCGGTGAAAACACTAAACAGAGTTAACACGTGGATCAGTAAGTCCCGGGACTAATTAGGAAAAACACATTTTTTTGGCAAAAATCGACTTTATTCATCAACATAGTCTCCTTCAAAAGCAACACAATCAGTCCAGCGCTTCTCTAACATTTCAATACCTTTCTTGTAGAACGATTTATCTTTGGCCTCGAAATAAGCGTTCGTTTCGGTGATGACTTCCTCGTTGGAGTAGAATCTCTTTCCTTGGAGCATTTTTTTGAGGTCTGCAAACAGGTAGTAGTCGCTGGGGGCCAGAAGCAATTCGAAGCTCAATTTATTCAATTTCGCCATGGTAGCGAGTGACTTGTGACACGGCGCATTGTCTTGGTGAAAGAGCACTTTTTTCTTCTTCATTTGGAGCCGTTTCTCACCGATTTCATTCTTCAAACGCATCAATTGGCCAATGTAACGTTCGCTATTGATCGTCTTACCTTTTGTAAGGTAGTCGATGAACAAAACTCCATGAGCATACAAAAATAGTGAAGCCATAACCTTACCGGCACACATTTGCGTTTTTGGCCGCTTTGGACGCTTCTCACCGACTGCAGTCCACTCGGCTGACGACCGCTTTGACTCTGGAGTGTAGTGATGGATCCAGGTTTCGTCCATTGTCACATACCGACGCAAAAAATTCGGTTTATTTCGGCGAAACAACTCCAAACAGCGCTCGGAATCAACGACACGTTGTCGTTTTTGATCCACCGTGAACAAACGCGGCACCCACTTTGACAACAGCTTTCTCATAGACAAATTTTCATGCAAAATAGCGTACACACTGCCGTATGATATCTTTAAGGTGTCAGCTATCTCACGCAATTTTAATTTACGGTTTTCGAAAACGATTTGGTGGACTTTTTTGATGGTTTCCGGTGTAACTATCTCAATTCGCCGGCCGGAGCGTTCAGCATCTTCAGTGTCTGTACGTCCACGTTTAAACTCAGCATACCACCGACAAATGGTTGTTTTTGATGGAGCAGAGTCCCCGTAGCACTTTTCAAGCCATTGCTGAGCTTGTACTGTGTTTTTTTTCATCAAAGAGCAATGGTAAATTAACACACGAAATTGTTTGGTATATTGGTTCGACATTATTCGTTGATGAATAGAGATAGAACTAGATCTTGAAAAACGCTAGCAAATCGATGGTAGAAGGAGAAAAATATAATTTTTGAGGACTGGGTTTGGGGCAGTCTGGTTTCTGAACACCTTGGAACTTGTACCCTTGCATAAGTTCTTTGCATGGTTTTCGCGTTCGACTTTCTGTACACATTTCTATAACTTTCTAATAAATTACATGATTAAAATAATTTATTGGTGTATAACTTTGCTTCCGCCGTTTTTTTTTCTCAAAATTTGAGGCTTTAGTCTTGAAAAGTGGTCATTTATTTATAATTCAAAATACTGTCCGTTGCTAGTCACTACTTTTTTTCATCTTTCTGGCAATTGTCACAATTTTGGTCCGATGTGGCTGATTCACGAACTTGTCCTTACTTTTTCCGCTCCGATAAAGTATGCCAAAGCTCAATTCAATCCGATTATTCTATCAAGAGTTATGCTGCACACGACCTACTACTACCGCAGACAGACAGACAGTTAGACTCTTTCGTAAAACCCGTTTTTCCTGACTTAGAGGGTCTCAAAACGTAAAGATTTGATGAACATTTCGAAAATATACATAAAATTAATACCTTCTCATCCATGATGAGAATATAAAAAAAAAAGATTATTATGAACAAATTATATTATTTCTTGCACGTTTACAACTTAGTCATTAAGTCTATTGAATTAGCTGACACTAAGAAAGTCCCCCATTTGTGGCTGAAACGTTTTCCTTCTTTTCTCTTCAATACGAGTCTTTAAATTTGATTTTTGAGAAGAAAGACTGAGGCTGGAGTCCCATGAGAGCGATTAGTAGGATAGTGGAATAGTCATTGACAATAGTGTGATTGCATCAGAGTTTGAAAAAATCGTCAAACTCTAAAGCAAAAGATCAGTTTTTTTACCTATTGTTAATTGTTAATAAGTTTGTAATATTAAATGAATTTAAATGAATAAATGAATTTATTAATGAATAAATGATTCTATTACTTACAGGGTATGGTATGACTGAAACTAGTCCAGTTACGTTATACACGCCAAAATTAATGCCATCTTCAAAGGTCGGAAGCTGCGGAATACTTCTGCCTTCGACTCAAGCCCGAATAAAAGATGTCATGACTAAAAAAGACGTGACGATACCAGAAATGACAGGAGAATTGCTTATTAAGGGCCCACAATTAATGAAAGGATATTTAAATGATCCTGTCGCAACAAGAAAAATTATTGACGAAGATGGTTGGCTGTACACTGGTGATGTCGCTTATTTCGACAAAGACGAGTACTTTTACATAGTTGATCGCACGAAGGAACTTATCAAAGTCAAAGGAAATCAGGTATGTAAAAATTTTCTCACATTGAAACTTGAAAGGCTTAATGATTGTTATTTTAAGTATTATAAGTTAGCACTGTTAGAAATGTTCTGAAATCTACGAAATTTACAGTCCATATAAATAAACGTATTCAAAAATTGCGGAAAATTGAATGTGAAGGTAAAACAATCAAAATAAACTTCAATAAACTTCATTTATACATAATGAATAAATACCCTAGCGGACCCAGTTGAGAGAACGGTCAGAGAATACTTTGACCGTTCTGAGACTGTTCTCTGAACTCGCATTATTATGGCTAAGAAAGGTAGAAAAATATTTAAGTTTAAGAAACATCGAGGTTTTTACTTTCAATGTCGATGTTTAAGATTCGATGTTGAGTTTACACCGAACATCGAAACTTCTTGTTTTCGATGGATCGAGAGTCAATGTTTTTAGGTTTTCATTCGCCGCTACGGCCGCTACGTTCTGCGAACCGGGACGGTAGCCCATCCGCCGCCACCGGGGCAATAATAAAAAAGATTTGCTCACAGCTAGGACTAGCTGAGAGGTACTAACAGAAACATCTAATCACCATTCAGCAACATGTACCTACTAGTGATGGAACCTCGACATCGGAAACATCAAGGTTTCGTTTTCGATATATCGGCGACATCGATGTTGACCATTTTCGATGCCTGAGGTCCCTTAACATCGAGGTCTTGCTTTCTAGGTTTCATCACTATGAGGGTGCCATCCAGTGTGCACAGATCGGATACCGACGCACCTCCTGTCCATGAGAAGCGAGTAGGGAAAGGCGACGGCGCGCACTGCCCTTGTTTCTTCTTCGTCACTCTTGCACGCGAGAGAGACTCGTCCCACTTCTCCTTATTCTCCTCGCTTCTCAACTCCGTGCAAAAGAGGCGCGAAGCAGACGACAATTTCAAATTATAAAATATGTTGTTCAAGAAACAACACATTTTTTTCAGATATTTTGGGAAAAATCTGAGTAAAATAAACATATGAAGAATACCGTTAAATTTTGTAACCATTTGAAAACTTCAAAAATAAACTTTGAGCAAAATTTGATGCCAATAAATGTTCAAAAATTGAATTAATTTTAAGAATTTGAAATCTTTCTGTGAAAAAAAGACGCTTTCGACTGCACTGCGATTCGAATCCATAAAATTCAAGTTTAAAATTTACATTCTCAGTTTTATGTTAGAAATATTCTCACCTCACATTTTTGTAGCTGAAGCACAGACTTTTAAGTCAAAAAATAAAATGGTCTACGGAAAGGAAAAATTTTCTAATAGAAGTGGATAATTTAAAAAGCTAAAATATGTATTCATTGATATCTTCATATGAACATGTAAATATTTATCCTTTTTAAATTTTACATAACAATTTTTGTTCCAAGTGTTCAAATCTTGTTACAATATGACAAGATCATATGGACGAGTTCAATCTTTTAAATTAAATATTGTTTAATTTTTAATTTGTCTGTTCTTCTGAAATCGGAGGAAGATTTGAACAGTAAACTAAAAATAAAAATTCTTTCACCATAAAACTAAGAATATAGATATAAAACTTAAAGCATTTATTGACTTTATATTTCATTGAAAACTTTTTTATTTAGTGTTCAAATGTTCCTGCGAATCCACAAAAATAGGAAAATTAAAATTTATAAAGTATTTTATTTAAAAAATCACTATCGTTTTCTTCATATTTGAAAAAACATTTGCCTGAAAATCATCCACAAGATCTTATTAAGTTGTAACAAGATTTAAACACTTCGAAAAAAAATTTTTATGTAAAATTTGAAATCAATAAATATTTATATATTCACATGAAGATATCAACGAACACATTTTTTAGCTTTTTAATTTATCTACTTCTATTAGAACATTTTTTCTTCTTGTAGAGCATTTTTATATTTTGAACTCAAAACTTGTTTATACCTGGTATAAAGCATTTCATGGTTTTGATTTGTCTGCCATGAATCTATGAATGTGGACATTAAATTGTGATTTAATGTGCCTTATTTAAAAAAAAAGAATATCTTTTCACAAAATTTTTAAATTGAAATAGTCAATTTGCGCAAGTAAAAATTTGTCAACTGATATCCTAATTTAAGCTTTGACATTTATTGAGGTCAATATATTACTGAAAGATTATTTTTGAAGGATTCAAATCTCCCTTTATTTCTATACAAGATCATCAAAAAGTTTATTTCAGGCAAATAGATTTTGAGTTTGAAATCTATATTGTAAATTTTATAATGAAAGTATTTTCATCTTAAGTTTTTGCAATCTTTGTTGAGACTTCTAATTTGAAAATTGAGATGCTTTTACAGAGAAGAAAAATGGTGGAATTAAAGCAGTTGATTCCTAGAGCTTGAAAATCTTTCACTTAATATTTCTATTTCAAGCATTGAATATTTATTGAACAATTTTTACAATAATCAAGGTCTATCGATGATTTGACTCCAAAAACACCAATTAGTGTTTCAAAATTTTTTTAAAATTACAAATTATAAAATTTAGCTGTAGGACCTGATAAGAGACAGTGATAGCTACTTATGAACTGAATTGAAAAAATTTATAGCTATTATTTTGGTTACAGTCAAAGATTTAGGTAATATTTTGTGTGCATTTGTAACTTGGCCACTCTAGACCGGCCGCTATGAGTATTGAATTTTTAAACTAATGATTGTTCAGAACAATTTACTATGAGGAGTGATAGAGTATGTGAATTAAGACTTCTGAGATACTTTACAGAATTTTGAAAACCCTATTCTATCTAGTCCCGGGAACAATTTTTACAATAAAGAATGCCTACCTAGGATTTGATTATAAAAACATCAGTGAGGGCATCAACATTTTTTCTAAATGAGAAATTATAAAGTTTTGCTGTAGGAACTGATAAGAAACAGGAAAACTCATGAACTGAATTGGAAGAATTTATGGTCATTATTTTGGTTACTGTCAAAGATTTAGGTAATATTTTGTGTGTACCTGGCCACTATAGACCGGCCGCTACAAGCATTAAAAATTTGTAAAACTAATTTTTTACAACTTTTTAGTATAAGAACTAACAAAACACATGAACGTAGAATCCTGAGCCAGTTTGCAGAATTTTGAAACCTTTATTCTAGTCCCGGGAACAATTTTTACAATAATCAATGGCTATCGAGGATTTGATTCCATAAACATCAGTTAGTGTTTTGATATTTTTTTCAGAATGATAAATTAAGTATAAAGTTTAGCTTTAAGATGTTAAATACTTGTGTATCTGAATAATAAATTCACTCATTGTTATTTAAAAACTAGAAAAACATCATCTAACTGCCATTGAAGACAGTGCAGTGGTTCACAATTGGCGGAACGTCTCGACCATGAAGGTTTACTATTGGTGAAGACGTTCCGCAAATGGTGAACTACTGCACTGCCTTAAATGACAGGTACATGATGTTTTCCTATTTTTGATCGCTAAAAAATAAAACTATTCTATTTATTCCTACACCTCCTATTCCAGATTTCGCCACGGAATCATAATTGCTAAGTTTTAAATGTTTTTTTATCGTTGATACCCATAATAATGCGAGGTCAGAGAACGGTCCGAGAACAGTCAAAGAACGGTCAGAGTATTCTCTGACCGTTCTCACAATCAGGTCCACTAGGGAGTGTCCAACTTATTGAATTAATAATACAAATTACTTATGTGTAACGTCCTGGTTACTCACCCTTTATTATTACATTCATTTCTCCTCATTTTTGATAGGAGAAGAGACCTAAAAAATTTCTCAACCGAAACAGGGACAAGGATAGCTAACAAAGAAAGTTTACCAAAATTCACAATTATTAACCACTTTTATTCTGACAATTTGAACTAGAGAAAAATAGCGAGCGACAACAAGTTGTTGAAATTTCCAAGAACAGCCTCTTCTTGATAGCATGCTTGTTAAGGGCACTTGTCAAGACTAGAGCTGCATAAAGCAGTTTCCAAATTACCACGCTCACCAACAGCCTTCTCTTAGCTTCCCTGGGGCCACCAATATTGGGCATGAGCCGAGTCAGAGCGGCTCCACATTGGATGACTTTGGCAGTCGCGATTTGCAAGTGTTCGCCGAAGCTAAGCCTTCGATCTAACTGCACACCCAGGTACATAATACTCTTTTTTTACTCAATTACATGATCACCGAGTACGATCATCGGGTATTGGAAGGATCTCCTGTCCGTGACCAGCAAAGCCTCTGTCTTTTCAAGGGTCATTTTCAGGCATCTACTATCCAACCAACGCTTTGCGTGCTACAGACTTTCATTGATCCTCAGCTCCAGAATTCTGACGTCGTCAGCGGCGCACACGACAAGTGTGTCATCCGCGAAGCCGATGATGCTCGTTCCAGCAGGCAGGTCCATGCGCATAAAATCGTCATACATGACGATCCAAATGAGTGGACCTACTCGCGACCCTTGAGGGGCGCCACATATCATCTCTCCTTTGAGAGACCATTTGTCGACCTCGTATATCACCCACCTGTCGCTCAGATAGTCATCTATCATTCGCAACAGGTAGTCTGGAACCTTTTTCCGCACCATCGCCTCGATGCAGCTGTTCCACCACGCGGTATTAAACGCATTGCGTATGTCCATGCTGATCAACGTGCAGAATCCCTTACGCTTACCAGTTCCTCTTCTTGCCTTAGTGGTGATGTCCACCACTGCCTGGATGGCGTCAACTGTGGACCTGCCTTTCCAAAAGCCGAACTGGTTCTACGAAAGGCCGTTCTCGCCGACCATGTGACCCTGCAGTCTTTGTAGAATCAGTTCCTCTAGAAGCTTCCCCATTGTATCCAATAGACAAATAGGTCTATAGGGCGAGGCATCTTCTAGACCGTCCTTTGCTTCTTACAGTCGACAAAGAACCCCCCCCCCCCCCTCCCGAAAACAGGAGTTGAAGGCTTCCAGGAGGGTCTCCGGGTATGCCCCGATCACCCCTTTGAGGATCTCGTTTGGTACCCCGTCGATCCCTCGCGCTGTATTTGCCTTAAGCCTTTCGCACGCTCTCTATAGTTCCTCTAGAGTGAAGAGTTCTTCACAACGGACCACGCAGGAACTTCGGTCCTGTCTTTGGAACGGCTCTACGTGTGGGAATGATCTTCGCACACTGTACTTCACTCGATCGGGATTATCCATGCCCGGGGTCTTTCTTCTAGTCATAAATCTCTTGGTGACTATTTTTGAAGGCGAGACCCCATGGGTCCTTCTCGACCTCACCGATCAAGTCTTTCCAGCACTCAAGTCGGCTTTTCTTTATGTCTTGCCATTGAGCTGATTTTGCTTTTTTCCATGCCACACCCTTTGAGCGGGTAAATTTCCGCCGCGCCGTTAGGCATTTTCGACACAGGGCAAACAGTTGATCGCTCCACCAGCACATCGAGTCCCCGGTACGCCCGTGCCTGCGGCGAGGAATTGAGTGGTCACATGCTGCGACCACTTTCCGCCTCGCCGCCCGCACAGTGTCCTCCAACCACCCAGCAGACCTTAAACAATCAAGCTCATCTATGAGCCTGGTTTCTTTGAGGTGTTCGCGTAGCTTTTCTTGGCTGAGTCGTTTTGTGTTCCAGGAGGGGCTCCTCACCTTGCCGCCCCTTCTCGCATTCACTGGGTGACTCCGTTCCTGGATGCTGAACTCAATGCATCGAAGGCCGAGACGTAATCTCCCTTTTTAAGAACCATCAGGATCTTCTCCCTCCTGGTTCTCCGGATGGAGAGGACCTCCACTCCCAAAATTTTGGGGGTTTACCTTCGCCTTCACAGCTTTCAGGATCTTGGTGTAGGACTCACCGTCCTTCGCCTTCAGCCCTCTTCTCCCCCTTTGTCAGCTTTTATGGGGTATCTCCCAGAGACGCAGAGCGCGGTCTCCGAAAGATACCCATCTTTTTCGAGGCGGGGTGGGATTCCAGCTTCTTCTGGATTTCCACCCCGCTCTCTAGCAGGCTTTTATAGGTGTTGAGCATTCCTCTCAATACCTCTGTAGCCTCGTTCACGCTGTCCTTTACGTGGCCAGGGTTATTTCTCAGCATACCCTGCTGGATGACGCTGCGAGCCCTGGCCAATACCTCCATTTTTTCTTTGCTCCCTCAGAATCTAAAGGACGTCCTTCCATCCCGCAGCTCCTGGAGAAGCACCTTAGTCCCTTTTCCCCATCGTTTTTCCAGTAAAATCTATAAATCTTCTTACCAGTGCATCGTGCGTAGAGGAGCAGATCGGAATAGTTGGGAACGGGTGTACCCTCGGACCGAAGTCTTACCCCAGTTTCCTAAGGCCCAACCTCCGCTTAGCCGGTCTCAGGATATACGGACAGACCAGACTCGCTCAAAGCAACACAGGCATTGGAAAGATGCCCCTCTATAGAGCCCTCTGTATTTGTTCATCGATTCATCGGGACACTACAACCTCCATGGCCCGAGGGCTGTCTGCTAAGCCTCCCCACCCTTCCTTCTGTGGCAAAGCCAAGAGAAAATCTTCATCAAGTTCACAGTCCAAGGGGAGGACACTGAAGCTTGTTACATAATTACAAGACCTATTGATACATTATTTTCAATATTTTGATAAAGATAAATCTGAATGAATATAATTCAAAACGTCTATTCGAATGCCTAAAACATTTAAATTTATGAGATTTATTATTATTATTATTATTATTATTATTATTATTAATTTTTATTCTTTAATTTTGTTTTGTTCGCAAAGCCCTAAATACGTACATATTAATAAATAAATTTCAATGGAAACATGTTAACATAGCTAACAAGGAACCCTAGGTAGGTGTCACCCTTCGATTTTGTTTGTTCGCACATATGTTGTAGTACTCGAAAAACTAAGTGACACAAGTTTTTTTTACGTACCCAAAAGGATTTTTAAGGGGTAAAAATCACACCCGAAAAGTGCGGTATTAAATACCCATTCAATTGTTTTACATATAAAACAGAATCTTTCACAATCAAACCGAATCGAAAAATATCTTCACTATGAGAGATGAAATATGTGATTTTGTCAACTTGATAAAAAAGATTTTCGGGGGGTAAACTTGTTATAGTGAAAACTAAACTTTCTATTTTTGGATAGTAGTGACATCAAACTGATGTCACTTTGTATGCTTTATTCGTGAGAGATTTTAGAGAAGAACTGACGAGGCCTGCCTGAACCTCTACATATATAGACAGCTAAACCTAGGAGGGGGAGGTCATCAACCTCTATATATATGGATAACTAAACCTGGGGGAAGGAGGTCATCATCTGGCCTGGTAACACTCCCCTTTTTAGACATAAATTAGTCTCTTAATTTACTAAATTCTTACCCTCCTTACTTTTGGTATTTCGGTGATCACCAAGGGTTGCAAGCTAGAATTGTACGTGACGACGTTCGTCGGCGTTGTTACCTTTGTTTTTACACAGAATATACAGAGTTTTTTGGGCATACACTTTTGTATGAATTCGAGTATTTCTAATCTGTACAGAACATAGGCTGATCCTAATCCTAGCGCTGCGTAACCTAAATAGCTTAACCAATCCATAGTTGTTTCTCTCCATGTTCTTAGTCTTCTGTTAATGGCTATTGATTTTAACATATTTTCTGCATCGTCTAGGCTTAATTTGGCTTGTCGTAATTTATTGTTATCTATGATTTTAGGGAGACGTATTAATTTACTTTCTAAGGTTTTTAGATCGTCGTTAGAGTAACTAATGTTGTAGGTCGCATTGAATTCGTTGTAAAATTGTCCCTTTAGATTTTTGCTAAGGTACAGTGCGTCCATTCCATTATAGATTTTACAATTTGAGCCCGTTAGTAGTGAGGGTTGTTTAATCTTTAGGTGTTCTATTCCTGTTTCGCAGCTAATATCTAAATATACCTCGTTCATTAGTACTATTATGTATCCGTTTAGTACGGGTATGAAGGTTTCTTTGTGTAAAGCAAAAGTTGAAGTTTTACATTTGTTCTCTGAGTATCGCTTGAATATCGTAGCTTCGCATGTTTCACTGTCAGTCAGCCTAAGGTTTGGTTGGCTTCTTTCGCAAATTTTATATTCGCTTATCGTCGTACATTTATTTATTGTTTCCTTGTCAGTAATTACATATGAGTCTCTAAATTTTATTAAATAGTCATGGTCGGGAATTACTGCAAAATATAGGTTTTGGATAGGATAAGGGATAGGTATAATATGTTTGATGGTACCCTCTTCCTGTTCTATAATGGGAATTTTGACGGTTGTAAGGTGTAGTTGGCTTTACAGTTGGCCATTGCCGCTATTAGAAGTACTAGAGTCCTCATCTAAAAAATAAGGCATACACTGATCTATGTGTACTCTCAGTATTTTATCTTTATTCCTAATGCGTAGATTATTATTATCTAGGTAATCTATAACTTCGTAAGGACCTTTCCAGGATTGTTCTAATTTGTTTTGTTTGGTGTTGTTAAGGATTTTGACTAGGCTTCCAGGCTTGTATAAAGGATGTGTTCTTATTATTCCTTCATCTAATCTTTTCTTAGTTTTTTCTAATTCTACTTGGATTCTCTCTCTAGCTTTTCTGATGTTTTCCCGTGTTTTTTCCTCCATTTTCTAATCAGATCTTCATGGGTTAAATTGGGTGAGTTTTCAATTTGAGATGGTATATTTGGTAATCTTCCAAACGTGAGTTCAAAGGGTGTGAATCCCGTGGTTTGATTTACTGTTGAATTTATTGCGAATGTTACATATTTTAGATTTTCGTCCCAGTTATTCTGATTTTCTGCCATGCTAGTTTTGATCAGATTATTCAGGGTTGAGTGCATTCTTTCAATGTTTCCGTTGGATTGTGGATGGAATGCTGTAGTTTTAATATGTTTGATTTTCAAAGCTTTCTCAAATTGGTCCATTAACTCAGATAGAAAGTTAGACCCTTGATCAGTGAGAATAGTTTTAGGGGATCCATAAATGTAAATATATTGTTCTATCAGAGCTTCTACTATTGCTCTTGAGGTTTCACTTTCTAACGGTATTAAAGTGGTGTATCTGGTCAATCTATCCTGAATACTAAGTATGTATTTGTTACCTCTAGGTGTAGTGGGTAACGGTCCAAAAATATCCAGTGCTATTTTATCATTTGGATTGAGTGGTATGTCGGGTATTATACTTCCTGATTGATTCTTAATTCGCGTGGTCTTTTGTAGTTGGCATATAGGGCATTTTTTGACATAGTCCTTAATGTCTTGGTCCATGTTGGTCCAAATTCCGATTCTCTTGGCTTTTTCGATAGTATTTTGTTCTCCAGTGTGATCCCTATGAGCTTCTTTAATAATTTGTTTTCGTTCTTCCTTAGTTCATTCTCGGGTTGTAGAGAAACAAATGTGAAAATTCTTATCTGGATAATAGTTTGATAGGAATTCCATTATTTCTTGAATTACTTCTCGCTCCAGAAATGTAAATAGAGGATCTCCAAAGGATAATCTAACAATTGAAAGTTTCCTGTTAACGAATTCTTCGATGAACCAACTTAATTTATACAGCCAATCTTCTTCGTTGTACATAGGCATTTCATCCTTAGTTACTTCTTTCCAAAGTTTGCCGATAGGGTTAGGCTTTGTTTTAATTTTGCCTTTGACTGGTTGTAGTTTCCAATTTATAAAATCCGTATATAAATTAGTATTGTCTCCTGGTGTTTCCGTGATTTCTTCTTCCGTTTCTGTGGTTTCATTTTCTGATGGTTCTCTCATTCGCCTTGCGGTTAATTTAATTTTTTCTTTTAATATTTCGTCTTTTGTTATTCGCGGCTTATCGAATGTTTCTATTTTCGGTGACTGGTCTTCCAAGCTTGGTTCTTCTTCTTCAGTACTAATTCCGGTTTTTTCCATTGCTTCTTGTAATGTGTCCTTAGTGATGGGAAAAAGTCTGGATAGACAATCCGCTACTTTATTTTCTTTTCCTTTTACATATTCTATTTCGTATTCGTATTCTTCCATACGAAGTCTCCATCGTAAAAGTCTTGAGCTAGGGTCTTTCACATTGTGTAGCCAAACTAAAGCACGGTGGTCTGTTTGAATTTTGAATTTCTTTCCGAGAAGATATTGTTTGAGGCGTTTCATAGCCCATACAATTGCTAAAAGTTCTTTTTCAGAGGTGGTGTATTTTTCTTCGGCTTTGTTCAATGTTCTTGATATAAAAAGACAAGGGTGCCCGTCTTGGCTCAATACTGCTCCTAATCCACAGTTGGATGCGTCCGTAGTCAGTATAAATTGTTTGGAAAAA
The DNA here is from genome assembly GCA_030998225.1 of Diplolepis rosae. Classification (NCBI taxonomy): domain Eukaryota; kingdom Metazoa; phylum Arthropoda; class Insecta; order Hymenoptera; family Diplolepididae; genus Diplolepis; species Diplolepis rosae. Next base: position 943,897 of record JAPYXD010000713.1, on the reverse strand, counting down.
TCAGGGAATTTTAAAACTGGTGCGATTACCAATGCGTTCTTCAAATCGTAAAATGCTTTTTCGCAGTCTGGGGTCCAATCGAATATTGTCTCTTTCTGAGTTAGCTTTGTTAAGGGTCTCGCTATAGTAGAGAAATTCTTGATGAATTTCATATAGTAACCTGCAAGTCCTAAAAATGATTGCACATCTTTTACAGTTTTCAATGGTCTGAATTCTTTTATGCAGTTTATTTTTTCAGGGTTGGGTTTGACTCCTTCTTTGGTTATTATATGTCCAAGGTATTCTAGTTCTGGTTTAAGGTATTCACATTTTCTCCGTTCTAATCTTAGTCCTAACTGGTAGATTCTTTCCATGACTGCTACTAAGTTCTCATTATGTTCCTGAATTGAGCTTCCGAATATCACAATGTCATCTATGTACGCAAAGCATTTTGTTCCGATTAATCCTCTGAATGCATTATCCATCATTCTTTGGAAAGTGGCTGGTGCGTTCTTTAAACCGAAAGGCATGCGATTGTATTCGAAATGTCCTTGGGTTGTAGAAAACGCAGTGTACTTTTTGTCTTCTTCCTTCATCGGGATTTGGTGGAATCCAGCTGAGAGGTCAAAGGCAGAAAAGAACTTAGCTTTTCCTAAGTGATCTAGTATATCATCGATCATTGGTAATAGGTAAGCATCTTGATCCGTGTCTTCATTAATCTTTCTGTAGTCAATTACCATTCTTAATTTATTTCCTTTTTTCGGTACTATCCATAAAGGTGAGTTGTATGGTGATTGGCTTTCTCTTATAAATCCCTTTTTTAATAACTTTTCTGTTTCTTCTAGGGCAAACTGTCGGTGTTTTTCGGGTAATTTGTGGGATCTTAGATTGATTATTTTTCCATTTTTAAGTACTATTTGATGTTCGGTAAGGTTAGTACATGGAAGTGGGTCTGATTCTAACGTGAAAACTTCCGAGTATCTGGCTATCATTTTTTTGATGAATTCTCTCTGGTCTTTTTCTAAATGATCTAATCTTGAAGCTTTCAATAATTCATTTAGTCGAAATGTCATTTGAGGTCCATTACTTTCATTTGTGATTATTTTTAATATAGGTTCGTAGCTAATCTGGAGATTTACTTCTTTAGGGTAATCCTCATTATTTTTCAATGGGATTTTTATTTGTCCGTTTCGTATAGTGTAGAGTCCGTCGGGGATTTCCTTATCATCTATAATGATAATATCTTGATCTTCTGCGTCAGTTGAAATGGTACATATCTTTTCGGATTTTCCTGGTATGAAATCATTGCTTAGGTGCAAAGGTAGATTTACCTTATTTAGCACGAGGTGACTGTTCGTGATCGCATATCTTGGATATTTTTCAAAGAATTTAATTCCAATTATACCTCCTTCTGGTAAGGGAAAATCGTTGGGTACTATGTAGAAAACGTGTTCTTGTCCAAAAAAGTTTAATTTTGTAGAATATTTAGAGATATGCCGATCGTTACCCATTAGGAAGGTTTTGTGGGTAGATTTCCTTTCGTCTCTATCATCCAATATTTCTTCTTTGATTATGTTTATAGCAGCTCCTGAGTCTACTAATAATCTGTATCTTCCAGTTTTTCTTCTGGCATCGATTGTTCGTAATCTTCCGCATATGGAAGAAATTCGGCTGATTCCTCGAAGATCAGTTGCTCCGTTATTTCTTCCTCTGTCATGTTTTCCGCTTCTGTTTCTTCCTCTTGGATTGCTCTTACCGGAGGTGGTCGCTTGAAACCATGGCCTGGGGGAAAACCCTGCTTCACTTGGCACTGTGAAGATATATGACCTATTTTGCCGCACTTGAAGCAATTCATTTTAAATCTGTCACTCAGTGGTATGGTACTATTCTGTGCTCTAGGTGTAGTATTTGCACTGAGTCGAGGTGGTCCGGGTGATTTGGCCCATATTTTTACTGGTGGTTTGATAATTTGTCTGACAGGTTGGCTGTCTTTTAACCATGTTTCAGTTTCGATGGCTAATGCTTGAGCCTCGTTTACTGTGTTCGGTTTTAACAGACGTACCTGCATTCCAATTTCTCTTTTTAAATTTAATAAGTAACGGTTAACGGCTTCTTCTTCTTCCAATTCTATTTTAAGTCTTCGTTTAGTGGGGTTTACGTGCTGGGATTGGACTAGGTAATTTATTTCATTTGTTATTTGTCGAAACCTCGTCGTGAAGTTCTGAACCGTTTCTGTTAAGCCTTGCTTGCAGCTTTCTAATTTAGATTTTAATGAAATTAATGAACTGGTTTGTCTCAAATTTTGTCTGAGTGCCGCGTATAAATCTTCATAGGAGTTTATTTGCGTATATCTAATGGCTTTTTCTGCCACGTGTGTAATTTTCTTTGCTAAAATTAAATCTAAAAGAATTTCTGGTTCTTCGCATCTTATTCTAGCTCTCTTTACCGTTTTTATAAAATCTTCTACTCCCATGTCGTCCTGACCGTTAATTGGCTTTATTGTTTCAATTGCTAACTTGGCTCCCATTTTCCGTTCCTCGTGTGGTGCTGTTGGGACAGTTGTTGGGAAAAATTGTGATTGACCGTAAATATTTTCCTGTCTTGGTCTAAATGTTTCTTTTCTTTGGAATGTTTTTTCTTCGACCGAAGAATGATCGTCTGTCGCTTCTTGGCGTTGCTGGGATTCACTATCTGTTTCTACTGTCCCTGCTCCTCCTAATTTTCGTTTTCTTTTCTCAGGGCGTTGAATGAGATAGTCAGAGTTTCCATTTGGCTGAGAACCCTTACTAGTAATTCGTCAGTGGTGTAAGAGGGGGACTGGGCCCTGACGGGAGATTGTGCTCGAGACATGAGAGTGGTTGTGATTGGGAAATTTAAAGAGGATGAGTCCGTATCGTAGGATGAGTCAGTTTGATAGAGCGTGCTATCTCGGTGTTTATCAAACGCCAGTGTACCTACTTATCTATTGTTTGTGACTCGGGTGTAGAATGTCGCGGTAAAATTTTAAATGTTTATTTTTTAATACAACAAAATGCAGTATAAGTTGCTACAAACTGCTACTGATTTTGAGGTAGTGATACTTAATTTGTTAAGGGTGGCCAGTGCTTGTGAACACACAGAGTATAGCCAACCCGATCTTGCCTCAACTTTACCTCACCTGTACCGTAGTACAGTCGCCGCGCAACGTACGTAAAGAGGATTTATACTCTAAGGCCCAAGATCGATTGAGAAATGTTTACAATACTTTCACTTTCTAGAAGTAATGCTTACTGTGCTACTCGTGGCCTGATGTGGGATCCGTAGACCGGCTGCCTTCCTTGACGTGTCGAAGAGATGAGTCAGCTTACTGTTGAGAACCGTTTGCCTGGCTGGGCGTTGGCTGCTTACTTACGCAGATGCGTCTTCCGCCTGATTGCGGGCCTCGTTCAATTTTAATGGAATCTTTCACTGATAATTTACGTGGTATAGTGGCTACTAAATTCACCAACTAATTTTTATTATCAGCTACTTATTCCTGTTTTCGGGCTTACCCAAAAAAAGTTACGATTATACAAGAGGATTACCATGAAAGAGTTCGTTATGTCCTTTATTTATTTTTATTTATTTAAATAATATTTGTGGACCCAAAGGTGTGGAAATAATTTGTGGGCACATATATTGGCTTAACAATCAGTCTTTATTTATTATTTTCGATTATTGAACTTAAACAAATAATAACATTGAATTGTAGGTGGCGCTGTCGTCGCAATAACAAATGAAGATAAATGCGCTCTCTCTATAATGGATTGCCCGGTGTCAAATCCCTCTGCGAAATCTAAAAAAAATCTCTAAACAAATAATAATCTCAAAAGTAGGTGGCGCTGCTGTCGCGAACCAAATAACTTAAAATAAATATGCTTTTTCTACAGTGGATTGCTCGGTGGCTATTCCCTCTGCGAAATCTGTGATGAGAACTCTAAACAAATAATAATCTCAAAAGTAGGTGGCGCTGCTATCGCGAACCAATAACTTAAAGCAAATACGCTTTCACTATCGCGGGTTGCTCGGTGGCAAATCCCTTTGCGAAATCTAAAAGAAAAACTTTGAACAAATAATAATTTCAAAAGTAGGTGGCGCTGCTGTCGCGAACCAAATATGTTGTGACGTGGTAAATTTTACCCGTCACAAGGAAAAAGGTTTAATTTAATAAACTCACCGGCGACAGGTGGGGTTATGTCCCTGGGGAAAAAGTCGTGAGACGAGAGGCCGCACTTCGTCGTCACCCGAGAGCACTCGAAACACACTTTCGCGCACCACACGCACTCACGCTTCCTGTCCTGTCTGTTTCATGAGCAATACGAAGACAACAGCACCGGAGGACAGCAGCGTTGGAGACGAGACACTACCGGCTACCGAATCAACGTAAACATTGGCCGCCATGTCGAATTTCGAGCCACGATGGATCGACGCTTCGATTATCGCCATCATCGATCGTTCGAGAGCGACGCACCAGACGACCAGATGCCACCACGTGACACGGAAAATGTACCCTAGGGCGCATAGACCCTGGGGCTTGATATAAAACATATTTGATATTTAGTATCTTGGACATTTTGTGATACTAAATTCGTGAGGTTTGACGGAGATTAACACTGATTATAATGGTGTCATCGTGTTACACGCGCCGTTCATTGTAAATAATAGAACCGCGTGTTGAGGAAAGTTATTTGCCGAGGGCAATTATTATACTAGGCACGAGTTGCCTCTTCGTCTATTGGATGTTGGACATGTGACCTGTTTCCGGGTCCGCGATTGGGTCACGCGTGTAATTCGTGGGGCAGGTCGGGAATTTTGTTAGCGTCGCGTCGGCCATTGTCACTCTCGTCCTGCGACTCGTTGTGGCAAGTGCCAAATAGAAAGGAGGAACTCGATTTTGGGATTTGATCAAACGATGGAAGACGAATTTATACTACGGTTCGATCCGGTCACCGAAGATATCATACAGGTAGCGTGAGTAGCTTTGGTTAAATTTTCTCTTGGCAAGTGGCTCGGAATGTCGAGCATAAGTATAAATTGACTAGAACGCTTTATGGCGTCTGTCACACGCACCGCAGCCACTTCGCCTCTCTTCTCGTCTCTCTCTTGCTCGGGAGTGTTTCTCTAAATAAGTGACCCTTTTTTTTATATATATTCGAAAAATAGGAAAATCGGAGTCCTAAAGTAATTTGTTAATAAATTCTCGTGCTCTCGGGTGGTGACGCGCGTCAGCAAATTTAACTCGCCATATTGTCGCGTGACTCGGGAGAAGTCCGGGATTGTGTCATTTTATTTTACCTATGAATATTAATATGAATATTTTTTTTTTTTTTGTGGTTATTGAGTTTTGTATTGTATCGAGTCCCCTTTCCACTTAAATAAATTTTGTGTCACCTTATATTTCATTAATCAAATTCTGGTTTTTATTTCTTTACCCGGTAACCTGTTGTGACCTTGTTTCACCCCGCCTTGTGTTGATCTTTTGTTTTCGAGTCTCACCAGTGTAGTAAAAGAAATATTGTCACTCTAAAGAGTGTCTGGCGCTCAACAAAGTGTTTGAGAAAATATTTTATTTTCAGGAAAGTTTAATATGAAATGAAATTAGTTGGGCCAGCCCGTTTAAAGAGTTGCTAGGTTACGGGTAAGACCGGCATCTCAATGTCGTGCCCGTATTTACGAGTCTCACAAAATTTATGCAAACTAAATTTACTTGGCCGCCAAGACGGCGGGCACAAGCACTAAGAGAAGTAGTGATTGGCAGCCTGGGTGGCGTGCACCAATCAGAAAAGAACTTGAAAAATACTCTTCAGGGCAGCCAGCGATAGCGTTTACCGTGGAAAGGAATATACGATTTGGCAGCCTAGGCAGCGTACACCATGAGAGGGGGAGAGACAGCCTGAGCAGCGTACGTCTCTCTCTGAGGAGGTAGGAGCACCGTCTCTACGCTTAGGCATACAGGAACATCCGAACTCTTATACAGAGCGTGCCGGAAGAGTAAAAAGGAACCTGCGCCTTTCTCATTTAAATAATGAAGAGAAGGATTACGTCCTTAGGTGAGCAGATGACTACGCTGATATTTTCCACCTAAATGGCGAGAGACTTAGCAGCACTCATCTGATCCAGCACCGAATTCCAACAATGGATAACGAAGTGATTGCCAAGAAACAATATACGTATCCTCACGATGCGACAGACCAGGTCATTCTGCAAAGTGAAAGATAATACGACAGCGGGATTATTGGTGACTCTGAGTCCCCTTACAATTCTCCACTTTGGATTGTCCCAAAAAAGCTCGATGCCTCGGGAGAGAAGAAGTAGAGAGTTGTTATTGATCTCAGAGCCCTCAACGAAAAGGTAATCGGGGATGCCTATCCCTTGCCCAACATCACAGATATTTTAGACCACTTGGGGAATGCACAGTACTTTTCTGTGTTTGATCTGGCCAGTGGCTTCCACCAAGTAGAAACGCATCCCGACGATCGATCAAAAACGACGTTCTCTACCCCCTGTGGACACTTTGAGTATCTGCGAATGCCAATGGGGATTAAAAATGCTCCTTCTACCTTCCAACGCCCCATGGTCGTCGTTTCGAAGGCCGTGATGGAGTTAAACCCAACCCCGCTAAGATAGCCGCTATTAGAAAATTTCCAAAACCGAGGACAGTCCGGGCTATTCGACAATTCCTAGACTTTTCAGGATACTATAGGAAATTTATAAAAGACTATGCAAGGCTAGCAAAACCCTTGTCCAATCTCCTGAAGAAGGACACAAAATGGGAATTGGGACGCTCGCAACGGAAAAGCTTCCGAAGAATACGCAGATACCTCTGCAGCGAACCCGTACTTTAACAAGCCCTTTAAGCTAACCACAGATGCCTCCGAGCATGCTGTCGGGGCTATGTTAACCGAAGAAAAGGATGGAGTTGAAATGCCCATCGCCTGATTTTCCAAGGTGATGAATTCCTGCGAACAAAACTACTCGAAAGCAGAAAAGGAATGTCTGGCAGTGTTGTACGCTGTCACGAACTTTCGCCCATATTTGTTTGGAAGGGAGTTCGTGCTGGCCTGCGACTACGAACTAGTTCACTGGATGACTTATATTAATAATCCAGGAGCAAGGTTGCTGCGATGGCGACTTAGACTCCAGGATTACCAATATAAGTTTGAGTATAAACAAGGGAAACTGAATAGTGGTGTTAAAGCTTTGTCAGAAAACCCTGTGGCTAACGAACAATGCTCAGAATCTTCTGACTCAACTGACTCCTATGATTCTGACGATTCCAATAAATCCTACAATTCTTCTTCCCTGCAAAATAACTCTGCAGACATTAAGAGCTCCGCATCAGAACCTCCAGACATCCGAAAGATATTAGTAATAACGCGTTCCGGAGCATCGCGGGCAGAACCTAGTCGAGATGAATCTTCCTCCACCAGTCAGGAACCCTTAGATTCTACTGGACGCATAACTGAAACAAAAAAATTCATACAGTCAAAGAACCAATCCATTTCCAGATCCAGTGTGGAATCAAACAACTCAGCCGAAATTGAAGCAGCAACCGTAGCAGCTCAACAGGCTCACGAGGCTGTCATCAAGAAGCTGAGGATAAAGACTGATTCCAAGTATTTAGTAAACACTGCCACAGAATGGATTCCAAAATGGGAGGCATACGACTGTAAAACGTTCGAGAATAAACCAGTTAGGAATCGATCCGGGCTTGAAAAGATGAAAACAGCCCTGGAACCCTTGGACGTAATTTGGGAACATGTCCCAAGCCACAAAGGAATCCCAGGAAACGAAATGGCCGATAAACTAGCCAGAGAGGGTATTGAAGCCTTACCGTCTATCGACAACAAAGGAGAAGAGTCACTTCCTGCAAAAATGATTGTTGATGTCCTCGCACAACCACTGGACAGCGAAGGCAGCAACGTAACCGATGAGGATATCTCCAGCCAATGCCAACCAAAGAACAAATTAAGAAAAGATCTTCAGAAATCTTTTTCAAAGCTAGATAAATCGATGGAAAACCGAGGGCTCGAGAGCTCCAACATCGTTCATGAGTCTCTATGGTGGGATCATGAAAATATGCGGGACGATCATCGACCTCAGTGCACCTACGTCTCCGAAGGCGAAGAAGACCGAGAGCTCCTGGAAAACTTAGAAGGTCTCGATCCCTGTGGAGAATATGACGACGTCGAGTTCTCCAATAGAGTAAAGAACACAAAAATCTCATCAGGGCAAAATCTCGCTCGAAAGAGCAATACGACAAGAAAATTAGACCGCTCAACGTGAAAATCGGAGATACGGTTTACGCCCTTAAGGAAATTAGGGACGGAAAATTCGACAGTCGAGCCACAGGGCCGTACGCCGTCGCCGGTTTCACAGAAAACAATAATGTTATTCTGGAAACAGAGGACGGCGAACGGATCATGAAGCACAAGGATAAACTCTTGCTTGCTCACTGCTAGGTACATTACGACTGAAGGAAGAAAATTCGAGAAAGAATATGCATTACTAGAATCCCATGAGACTCCAGCGCAACCTAAAGAAAAAAAAAACGGTTATCATAATTTTTTTTTTCTTTCTCTCCTCTACATGGGAAATCAGACAGAGCCCCAGTATTCTTAGAAGTATAAAATGCATATCCTATCTCGAGATAGTGTTCACCCGCTCGTGAAGAGACAATCTAATGCTCCTCCTTTACAGATTCCAAAATTCAATGACAATGATGGGATATCGATGGGTTGCCTTTCTGTTACCTCTTCTTGCGACCAGCCAGAAGGTGGATGACCAGTACCTGGAGGATCACCATCTTCACGGACATCATTATGTTACATCCCAGTAGCTTTTAAAATTTTATATTGCCCCTGTGCAAGGGCAACACGCCAAGCACCGAGGATAACGAGGAAGACATCATTGAAGTATAAGAGTGTTCCTATGATAAATTATCATATGGACCGGATAGCTGTGCGCATTAGGTAAACCTATGTATACCTCACGTCGACGAATCGGTTTGACATATGGTAATAAGAGATAAAGAAGAACAGCGCTCTGTCTATATGGTAATTACACCCGTCGTAATGAGTCAGTAACTCACACCGCGTGCCGATAAAGTAGTAACGCTGTGCTAATAACCTAATGAGAGAATCAGAAGTTATCGGCACAGCCTCACTAATTATAATGACTAAATATTATAACCATTATTATGTTAATATTAATTATGTATCAACATTACACCATAACCATTATTAATATCTTGGGTAGTAAAATAGTATTGAACAATATTATCGCCATTATGTATTGATTGCCGATGAGTCGATCACGATCAATGAATAAAAATCGATCATTGATTATGGATCATAGATAAGAAATTGATTGACTGATCATTGGCAGCCAATTAATGATCATACTTCATAAAATAAGTAACACAAATTGTAAACAAATAAATGCAGAAATGAGTAATTAAAAATGCATTTATTTGGAAACTAGATATAAAATTGGGCAATAGAAGAGATGAACTCATGAACCCTTGCAGAAATCGTGCCTGGCCACCGATTCGCAATTCGTACGTGCCTTGCCACCGATTTACGATTCGAACGTGCCGTGCCACCGATTTACGCTGATCTGCTCCCACTAATAGAAGCATCAATAGTATATATACCCCAGATTCACCTCTGGAGGTTTGGCATTAAGTTCCGAACAGTTGTACGGTTGTTAGGTCTGGACCGGTAATTCAACGTCGTGAGCAGACCCATCGATAAACGTAAGTCTCATTGGATTTCTATGAGCAACTCAACATTCGGTACTTGGTAAATAAAATCCTTGGTCCTTAAGTGGTGCAAGTCCGGAAACCGTAGTGCTAGATAGTTCCTTTGGATTACGTGCATCGTCGTATTTAGTCGTGTCGGTTAATAGTGATTTATTTCTGAAATCGGGACGAACTAACCTATCTTGTTAACAAGTGCATGTCTGATTCATTACTCGTGTACTAAACAAGATACCTAAGCGGATAATTGATCACATCAGTTGCTGGTGGACTTGCATCCCTTACACCATACCTCCTGCAAAATTTATCGTTGTTTTGCTATCTCAAGGAGACTCAAACGAAACCCAACTATCCTGCAAGGATTTGTGCGCGTTGACTTGCAATAATAGGAGTAATAAACGACAATCCTCTCTTTTGCCCTCTAATTTAAGAGGTAGACAAGTAAGTTATAAATATAAATAAGCATCTCAAAACTTATTATATTTAACTATAACGCTGAATGTGGAGCGTGAGTTGTATGCCTAGGCATCTCAAAACCTAGTATATTAGCGTAAAACGTCCACAATCAACTGCGGAAGTTACATATATAGGCATCTCAAAACCTGTATATTCGGCTCATAACCGCATAAAACTCATAACATTGCCTTCTCGTCTTGAGAAGTAGTATAAGTTACCAACTAAGTATCATTTTATGAAAACTTGTGCAACAACTTATTTATTTATAATAAATTACCTTATATATTCGTAAATTCAGTGTTTTATTATCATTGTGAACAACTCAGGGCCCATAGACCTGACAAGTGACAACGTACCCACAAACAAAAATAAATTATCAGGCCTTACCAACCTGATATAATCAGCTAACCTCCTCTCTTACATCCAAAAATCCAACCTACCCTCGCCTTTTGCTCGGGACGTAACATTTAAAATCCAGAGCCTACTATCATCCTATAAAAATAATATGAATCACTTAGCCGCACAGTGCCAACCAGGGTACGAAGAACACTGCCATCAAGTCATCGCAAGTCATGCTCTTGGATTCAAGGTTAACCTAGCCGAAAGGCTCCAAGGAGAACTCATGAGAGAGACGACAATAATGCAACAACGAACCGAAAAGATCCTCCTCTCTCGTTTACCCAAAGCAATGTGAAGACGACGAGCAACTCCGCTACTAGGTTTCCTAGGCGGAATCATTGGACCCGTAGCTGGACTCCTAACCTATGATGATGGTCAGCTCATTGAGACAAAAATCTCAACTCAAATTGCTCAAGAACGAACTCGACAATCTTAATCAAGAACTTGGTCAGGCCACCAGGAAGATCACTGAGCTCAAATACACTGAAGCCTTAACCCGAGTCCTGCGAGCGAACGAAGCAGCTGTAGAGGAATACATGAGAGCAACCGACAAAATCCTGAATGTCCTTCACGACGCAAGACAGAAACGAATGCATCCAGGACTATTGACTCCCAGCCAACTGGAACTAATCTACCGAGACATCCAGGACCCAGGACTTCCCAATATCCGGACCTATTGTGGACATCGAGGAACTGATCAGCGTATCCACCGTCACCTCATTATACAGGGGAGGAGTTCTTAAAATACTGCTGTATATACGATTATTGGGAAGAGCTAACCATCTGATGTATCAACTACATCCACTTCCAATGCCCCAGGACATCTTAGGAAATAACTCCGGGAGGGCATATATCCTACCTAAATTCTCCCACATCGCCGTAGAAGAATCACAAAGGACTTATGTTCTAATGAGCCACCGGGATGTTACGGCATGTACCGAACTACCAACTTATAAGATTTGTAAAGGAAATTTACCCATCAACGAGAATGGAAAATTCAGAACTTGTGAAGCAGAGAATCCTTCGCTATCCACCTTCCAAATTTGTAACGATCAAGTGACATATGAAGACCAGTTTGATTGGAGTATAATAGGAAGCCTAGGCGGATGGTTGTACTCTATCCAAGAGCCAACTATCGCTACAACAACCTGTCCTAATCAGGCCAACAACCAGATCACATTAAAAGGAACCTGGCATAATCCAACTGGCTCCAGGATGTGACCTTAGAATAAAGGAAAGGACACTCCTCGGTACCACCAACCGGAAGAGAGAAACCGAAATGTTCTACGCCCCACTGCTTCATCTGAACATCTCTGCGCTGTCACCAGCTCTACAAGAGTTTCAAGGATACATACCTACAAGAAAATCTATGTCTGTTCAGACGAAGGAGACAACGCCTGGGGACAAGGCCTTCGAAACTAACGACAAATCCTTGGAGCATCTAGAACAACAACTGTATGAGTTCAGCCTGGCCCAACGAGCAGGAAACAGCCAAATAAGGATGATCCACGGATCCTACCTCGATTTAGTCCTCATATCTATTGGACTACTTATATACATCCTCTTCCCCAGGATTTCAAAAATAATGATCAACTGCAATCAACGACACTCACCAGGGACGACAGCTGATCAATGTGTCGACTTCAGTACCATTAACATCAAGGAAGAGCAAGAACCAACCCGCGCACGGAACTCTCTGCCACAAACGACTACGGAAACATGTACTTCCACCCGCGCCGTCACACCTGCTGTACCACCAAGGGAACGACCACCGACGGTCTCAGTAATTCAGCTACCATCTCAGACTCTCCAATTAGCATAAGAACCAGATAAAACCAGTCATGGAACATGGCCATTAAAATTCTCGAATCTAAGATACATTCACCGACAAAACATATTTTTTTATATATTGTTTTTATATATTATTATTATTTTTACTGTACTATCTATATTGTTTTTCTTTAGGAAATGAACCTGTTAGAGTAGGACTCTTCTTCTTATCTACTATACTACAAACCTAGACATTGTAAATTTTCTCACAGCACAGAAAAGAAGCGACTGCATCTGAACAACATAAGGCTATCATTCCTTATTCTTATCCGTACTCGTCTCTAGACCACCCTAGTTTGTCGGGGACGAAAACACTAAAAATTCCAGTGTGGTTTGTTACGGGCGGTCCAAAGTGTGCAATATTTTTTTGGAAAATGTTTTTATTAATGAACAAAACCTAATATATGGAATAGCAATTGCTTTAGAAGTGAATTAAATGCACACTTTTGAGCGTTCGTAACCTGATTGCATTCCAATGGCTAATGCAACTCAGCATTTCTGGTCATGCGAGCTGGTCTTGAGACGTTGAGTAATTCATATTCTAGTTGTTTAAATACATTTAAATCAAACTTTAAAAAGTTTGAATAAAACTTTTGAAAATAAGACTATTTCGCGCTTTTGTTTTTCAGGTGCATTGATGTTTTATAAAGTAGATTAATTGATAGCGAGAGTGCATAGGCACTCGATCGCTATGAACTATAAAGATATGAATTGAGAGTAACTCGAAGAATGAGTGTAAGGTGAGAGCAATGATATAAGAACTAGGATAAGCGGAGAAGGAATAGAATAGGAGAAAGAATGAGCAATCGCAGACTCGCGACTATATTACCGCGATATAATGTACGAATAGAAGAGGAAAAAGAGAACGAAAGAGAGAGGAAGGGAGAGAGAGCGAGAGATATCCAGCACACGTACACCCATGTACTTTTTGTCGCCACAGCTCAAATGCTTTAGCCAGCTGATCTCCCGCCACAAAAGCCACGTGCTTTTTGTAAATAAAACCCAAGGCTCACCTGAATACTTAAATAATTAAGTTGAAGCTTTAATCCACCTAAAGATTATAAGCCTAGACTAATTAAATATATATATTTCGATTTACTCTGAAATATACTAGAAACTAAAATTGTTTCTACAATTTGATGACCATGCATCAAATACTAAAAATTGATGAGCACATTTCCTTTCTCACGATAGGTGTAGAAAGAGGTGAGAAATAATTGCATTCTAAAAATCAGCAAATGGCGCAATAACCACATCAGCATTTGTGCAAATTCTTTAATCCTCCCTGTCATTATTACCTCTGCCCAATCATTAATTCCTTAATCATCAAAAAACCCTACCATGCTCACCTTGCGATGAACTAGTAAAACGGATCGAGGCAAAATCAAATTCGCAGTCTTCTGAGTGTCTTGACCGGATTCAGACCTTAGAATAATAAAGAAAACATTTTTCTTTTATCGTGCCCGTCTGCGGCCCAGATCGACAGTTCCTAGATCCTCGTTAGTTGGTTGAACCCGTAAAACCTTATCTAACGAAATTATTTATTTTTGGATTCGTGTCGGGCGGACGTAACAGACAAAAGCCTTCATCTCGACAGAAGCAATACATATAAGATATATTGAAACATACAAAATATATTTTTAATATATCTTTCTTCGGCGGACTATTTTAAAGTCCAAGTCGTTTAGCAAAAACGGCAAAAAGGTGCGTGAAATCGCGGAAAAATTAATACTACCGAATCTCAAAACGGTAGCGATAATTTTCCATAAAATATTTGAATTAGATTTAATAGGAAAATTCTAGCGGCGAAAAGGGCGAGTTTAAAAGCACTCAACCCTTTTCTAGTTAAAAGCCAACCGTTATTTTCTCTCATTAAACCTAACAGAAAGTGGCTATAGTGGTGTCGGTTTGCGTGTGCGCGTATCTGTGCGCGGATTGCAAAGTAGAAGGACTAGAGTTGCCCCTTTTGGGCAACAATAACAAGAAGAATCATCATCCGCTCATTCCCCAAAATCAGGAGGAAGCTCTCTTTCTCTCTCTCGTTCCAGGAGTGGTAGTCGTAAGTTAAAGGATATGTGTAAGTAGGACATTGTCCCAAAATTTTGTAATTGTGAAACCTTTTATAATAAATTACTAAAATTGGGAATTTCAAGCTTAAACTTTATTCTGGTGATTTGCTTGTGTGTGGGTATAGCCTCCTCAGTCAGACGAGAGGGCAAGCACGATCCCAATGAAATAAACAAATTTTGATTTATTTAATTTTTATTTTCTAAATTGAAATTTGGCAGTTTGGAGCCTCAAGCGAACGTGTATTTAAATTTAATATTTTTATTTATATTGAATTTAATTATTCGTACGTAACAGATTATACAAGAAAATTACCAAATAGGTAGAGTTCTGTTTAATATCAAAATAGAGTTATTATTTAGAATCGACTGTTTTTAAGCAGTCTCGAAATATAACTTTTCTTGGAGAATAGCTTCATTGAAGTAGTACTAATAAATTGGTTTAATGTGAATTAGAGTCCTATTTGTTTTATAATTTATCATTCAATAAAAGTCTACAGTTTCAAGACCTGGTTTCAATCCCTTTTCCACTCAAATCTAAATTAGTTTTTAAAAAGTACATGATTTGTAGAATTCTTTGCGAATTGAATAAAACAGAATTCTTTAATTTAAATGAATTTGACACGATAATATTCTAAATAAACATGGTATGTAGTGGGCATTTCTTGTAGAGCTGAAAAGTAAATACTAAAATAGTAAAATTAACAACTTCGCACGTTCTCCAAAAAGAGGATATAATTCTCTTTTGTCTCACGCAGTCATCTACGTTAATTCTCTCTGCACATCACGCATTACTACAATCGAATATAGCATAAGAATATTCATCTGCTATACGTTACATTTAATTCATTATCATTATCAAGAAACCAAAGAATCCTGCATTACCGACCTCAGGTTGAGAGATTGTGTAGGAATTTACAGATGAGAGCATCAGGTGCGATCATCACATTTTAACTCGACAACCGTCAGCGTGAAATCGAAGCGAGTTAGTGTGGATACACTGACATGACGCGCTTCATTGTGTGTGCTCCTACATATTCTTGTAGCAACGCGGACCTTTAATTTTAGTTCGAAAAAGCTTCACGCAATTGGGGGCGCTGCAAAACTGATAAACAGTAGCTCTGTTTTACCCTTCAAGTAGTAGCATGAACCTTTCATTTTAGTTCCCAAGAGGAATTCGCAACAGGGCGCGCTGCGGAAAATCACTCGAAATTAAATACATTACTTTAGCAATCTCCCAACTCATCTCTGTGCCAAAGATATTATAAACCATGGAGACTAGATATAAGGAGACCAATCTCTTATGGCCGTACTTCACAAAACACGAAATGAAGTTCTGCCAAGTACTTAGTTAGGAAACTTCCCGATGAGGGCACGTGTGTTCCCTGGGTGCAAACTGGCGGCATCCACGTTTTATAAGCATCGTGTATTAGGCGTCGCCATTTTGCACCCAGGGAACACACATGCCCTCGTCGGGAAGTTTTCTAACTATGTACTTGGCAGAACTTCATTTCGGGAATGGATATATGGAGATTGTTCTCCTTATATCTAGTCTCCATGTTATAAACCTAGACGCGGCAGTGTTGCCAATTGCATGGAAATTTCCCGGAATCCGGGAAATTTTTACTGACTTGGGAAATTTTACGGGATGTCAAGAAATTCCGGGAATTTCCGGGATTTTGTCTTATAATTGCCTTTTTATGTATTAAATTTGCATAGAAGATTTAATAAGAGATCTTTCGTTAAACACAACCAATCATAATGAGTTTTGATAAAAAAAAAAGAAGCATTTTATTGGTTGCAGGCCCTTAGGGCGCTTTCATATGTCATAGTGCTCTCATGCCACAAAGTACAAAAGGCCTATTGCTATTCATTTCACTCTAACTCCTTCTGACGTCATATGCTAAAGTGAGATGAACAGCTTTTCAGGTTTTCAAATTAATGAGTCACATCTCTTGCTAGTCGCTTTTGTGTAAAATTAGCCTAAAGGTTCTCACAGTATCTATGTTGATTGGATAAAAGTATTATGTCCCAAAAAAGAATCCATTGAATGGAATTTGAAATAGATTTTTAAAATATAGAATTCGAAAATGGATATATTTTTGATTAGAAAAGAGAATCCCAAATTACCTTGTATGCCTGTAAGTATAAATTATATAATTATTTTGATTCTCTTTGATTATAGGAGTGAAAAGATAGAAAAGTAAGGTTATGTTTCTGTACAGTATTTTCTAAACGTGATCAGTATGCATATATTGTTTATACGTTTATTAGTAAAATATTGTCTCTAGTAGGGCATTACTTTACCATAAGAGTAATTTAGTTCCTACAGGTTTTTATCCATAATTTTTCAAAATAATATTTGTTCATCAACGTAAAGAACATAAAGACTGAAGTCGATGGACAATTATTTGATTTAGAATTTTCATTATTTTTCGAAATTAACAAATATATATCTTTTAAAAACTATGAAAACCTAGGATAAGACATATTTTTAACAGAGTTTAAAATATTTAAACAATTTTAAGAAGTTTTAGATGATTTTAATTTACGGGAAAGTTCCGGGAAGTTTTGAAATTTGTCCGGGAAAAGTTGGGAATTTTCTATCGAGCTGCCGGGAAGTTAAGAGCGCTCATTCCGGCAACACTGAGACGGGTGCAGACCTAGTTCCCCGCGAAGATTGTAGACAGCGCGTCCGACGAAAATGTTCAGTTATAATAATATTCAAATTATATATATTATATATTATATTATTATAATATTATATAATATTATATATTATATTATTATATAATAATATTCAAATATTGTTGATGTTCTTAGTTGGCTATAGGGTCCAGTAAAAAATGATATGAAAAATACAAAGAAAGAAACTTGAAAAATGTGCACGTGTGACCGATGAACATTGTGATAAGAAATGATATAAAAGAATTGCGACTGTGAAACTATGAAATTGGTCTAAATAACTAAATTTGCAAAAAAATGAAACTGTACAAACCAAATATTTTTATAAAAATACTAGGGGGAGATCATTGAAGAATTGCACGTATGACGGATAAACATTATGGTAAAAACGATATAAAAAAAAAAATTTCTATAAAAATACAAAGGGAAAAAACGCACATGTCACCGATGAACATAATGGTAAAAATGATATAAAAGAATTGCAAGTGTAAAACTTTAAAATTGGTCTAAATAACTAAATTCATAAAAAAATGTACAAAAAATATTATTATCACTAAAGGGTCGATACAAGTCCTAATCATTAATATAAATAATATTCAAACATATATCCACATTAGACTCTCTTTCTACAAAGCTGAATTTCGGAATTATAAAAAAAAATAATAACAACAATTGTTTATATGTTTATATGTTGACTCTAATTTACAATCCGAATCAATTTCGTCAGCAAATAAGTACTTGTAATAATGTTTCTTCAAATTGAATTGAATTTATTGTTCATTATTTACATTTTTTCGTATTATGTACATAGAAATATATCCGGAACAGAATACAGGAGTACGTGAAAAAAATTCTGTACAGAAATAATTGTAATTCATACCTATAAGTTCCTAATTAAAATTTCTAAATTTTTTGTAAATTAAAAATATTCAGAACAAAATTAAGTATAACATTTTTAAACATAATTGAGATTTTCTTGAAATGAAATATTTTAGATTTGAAACAACGTAGCTTTTTACATGGTAAATAAATTATATATTTGACAACGAAAGGCTTGAATATAAAACAATCCTAAAAACATTTTTTTCAACCAAAATATTTCAAAGAAATTCTTTACGTAACATTTTTTGTACGGCAAATTAAGTATGTATTGTATTAGGTGTAAAATACATGATTTATATTTCTTGGAATAAGTATACTTAGTAAACTCCAAAAACGTAAACTATTACAATTGCCATATAAAAATGTTACGTCAATTTAACAACCCACTTTTTCTGTATATTTTCATAATTTAATGAAAAACACTGATGAGGGTTCCGATCTAAGCTGAAAGCAAATCTTTTCCAAAAATATACTATACTAATCATTTCTACTTATAACTAAATATATTATTTAATGTAATAGATTAATTATAAAATACACAACAATAGAAAAATATTTTTTTAATCCTTCTACAGACAGTTTCAAAACAGCATTTAAGAAGAGATATCAAAATATTGAAATAAGACGATAATCTTAGAAATTATAGACTTTTTTTACGGATGTAAAAAACAAGATTCACATATACTTTCAACTTAAACTGTTTGCAAAAAAATGTGTTATTTTTTTATTTAAATTTAAAAATTGTTTAACTTCAAATTAAATTATTTTGTCGATCCTGCCACGATCCGCTTGAGTTCTCGGTTTTTAATTTCTACGGAAATCCACATAGAACGCGGACCTCTGCGAGACTTGGAATTCACGGATCCAAGAAGCTAAAGAAACTTTACGAAGTCTTAAATATAAAAGAACTTCGGACTTCACTACGGTAAGCCCGAAAACAGGAATAAGTAGCTCATAATAAAAATTAGTTGGTGAATTTAGTAGCCACTATTCCACGTAAATTATCAGTGAAAGATTCCATTAAAATTGAACGAAGCCCGCAATCAGGCGGAAGACGCATCTGCGTAGGTAAGCAGCCAACGCCCAGCCAGGCAACCGGTTAGCAGCAATGAGGAGCTGACTCATTTCTTCGACACGTCAAGGAAGGCAGGCGGTCTACGGATCCCACATCAGGCCACGAGTAGCACAGTAAGCATTACTTCTAGAAAGTGAAAGTATTGTAAACATTCCTTCAATCGATTTTGGGCCTTAGAGTATAAATCCTGTTTACGTACGTTGCACGGCGACTGTACTACGGTACAGGTGAGGTAAAGTTGAGGCAAGATCGGGTTGGCTATACTCCGTGTGTTCACAAGCACTGGCCATCCTTAATGAAATAAATAACACTATCTCAAAATCAGTAACAGTTTGTAGCAACTTGTACTGCATTTTGTTTTATTAAAATAAAAACACTCAAAATTGTTCGCGACATTCTACACCCGAGTCACAAACAATAGATAAGTAAGTACACTGGCGTCTGATGAACACCGAGATAGCACGCTCTATCAAACTGACTCATCCTACGATACGGACTCATCCTCTTTAAATCTCCCAATCACAACCACTCTCATGACTCGAGCACAATCTCCCGTCAGGGCCCAGTCCCCCTCTTACACCACTGACGAATTACTAATAAGGGTTCTCAACCTAATGGAAACCCTGACTATCTCATTCAACGCCCTCAAAAAGAAAACGAAAATAGAATAGATGAAATTTCAAGATTATCAAAGAAATTAGGAGGAGCAGGGACAGTAGAAACAGATAGTGAATTGCAGCAACGACCAGAAGCGACAGACGATCATTCTTCGGACGAAGAAAAAACATTCGAAAGAAAAGAAACATTTAGACCAAGACAGGAAAATATTTACGGTCAATCACAATTTTTCCCAACAACTGTCCCAACAGCATCACACGAAGAACGGAAAATGGGAGCCAAGTTAGCAATTGAAACGATAAAGCCAATTAACGGTCAGGACGACATGGGAGTAGAAGATTTTCTAAAAACCGTAAAGAGAGCTAGAATAAGATGCGAAGAACCAGAAATTCTTCTAGATTTAATTTTAGCAAAGAAAATTACGCACGCGGCATAAAAAGCCATTAGATATATGCAAATAAACTCCTATGAAGATTTATACGCGGCACTCAGACAAAATTTTAGCAGTATTAAGCCAAGACGGGCACCCTTGTCTTTTTATATCCAGAACATTGAACAAAGCCGAAGAAAAATACACCACCTCCGAAAAAGAACTTTTAGCAATTGTATGGGCTATGAAACGCCTCAGACAATATCTTCTCGAGAAGAAATTCAAAATTCAAACAGACCACCGTGCTTTAGTTTGGCTGCACAATGTGAAAGACCCTAGCTCGAGAATCTTACGATGGAGACTTTATATGGAAGAATACGAATACGAAATAGAATATGTAAAATGAAAAGAAAATAAAGTAGCGGATTGTCTATCCAGACTTTTTCCCATTACTAAGGACACATTACAAGAAGCAATGGAAAAACCCGGAATTAGTACTGAAGAAGAAGAACCAAGCTTGGAAGACCAGTCACCGAAAATAGAAACATTCGATAAGCCGCGAATAACAAAAGACGAAATATTAAAAGAAAAAATTAAATTAACCGCAAGGCGAATGAGAGAACTATCAGAAAATGAAACCACAGAAACGGAAGAAGGAATCACGGAAACACCAGGAGACGATACTAATTTATATACGGATTTTATAAATTGGAAACTGCAACCAGTCAAAGGCAAAATTAAAACAAAGCCTAACGCTATCGGCAAACTTTGGAAAGAAGTAACTAAGGATGAAATGCCTATGTACAACGAAGAAGATTGGCTGTATAAATTAAGTTGGTTTATCGAAGAATTCGTTAACAGAAAACTTTCAATCATAGATTATCCTTTGAAGATCCTCTATTTACATTATTGGAGCGAGAAGTTATTCAAGAAATAATGGAATTCCTATCAAACTATTATCCAGATAAGAATTTCCACATTTGTTTCTCTACAACCCGAGAATTAACTAAGGAAGAACGAAAAAAAATTATTAAAGAAGCTCATAGGGATCACACTGGAGAACAAAATACTATCGAGAAAGCCAAGAGAATCGGAATTTGGACCAACATGGACCAAGACATTAAGGACTATGTCAACAAATGCCCTATATGCCAACTACAAAAGACCACGCGAATTAAGAATCAATCAGAAAGTATAATACCCGACATACCACTCAATTCAAATGATGAAATAGCACTGGATATTTTTGGACCATTACCTACTACACTTAGAGGTAACAAATACATACTTAGTATTCAGGATAGATTGACCAGATACACCACTTTCATACCGTTAAAAAGTGAAACCTCAACAGCAATAGTAGAAGCTCTGATAGAACAGTATATTTACATTGATGGATACCCTAAAACTATTTCCACTGATCAAGGGTCTAACTTTCTATCTGAGTTAATGGACCAATTTGAGAAGGCTTTGAAAATCAAACATATTAAAACTACAGCTTTCCACCCACAATCCAACGGAAACATTGAAAGAATGCACTCAACCCTGAATAATCGGATCAAAACTAGCATGGCAGAAAATCAGAATAACTGGGACGAAAATCTAAAATATGTAACATTCGCAATAAATTCAACAGTAAATCAAACCACGGGATTTACACCCTTTGAACTCACGTTTGGAAAAGTACCAAATATACCATCTGAGATTGAGAACTCACCCAATTTAACCCATCAAAATCTGATAAGGAAATGGAGGAAAAAATACGAGGAAAACATCAGAAAAGCTAGAGGATGAATCCAAGTGGAATTAGAAAACACTAAGAAAAGATTAGATGAAGGAATAATGAGAACACATCCTTTATACAAGTCAGGAAACCTAGTCAAAATCCTTAACAACACCAAACAAAACAAATTAGAACAATCCTGGAAAGGTCGTTACGAAGTTATAGATTACCTAGATAATAATAATCTACGCATTAGGAATAAAGATAAAATACTGAGAGTACACAGATCAGTGTATGCCTTATTTTTCAGATGAGGACCCTAGTACTTCTAATAGCGGCAATAGCCAACTGTAAAGCCAACTACACCTTACAACCATTAACCAGCAATTTATTTGTCGAAGATATCTCCAAGGTACATTTGTACCATGAAACTTGGGACCTTGTGGTGGGAAATAACTTCACATCTATCCAGCAACGTATATCAGCGATAAGCAGCACCATTGAGTTAGCAGAATCAGCATATGTAACGGGAAATGTGCACCCCAATACGAAGTACAGCTTATAATGAATCGTTACAATAGATTAGTACATAAGAATAAGATTCTGGGGAAATTACTCGGTAAAAATAAACGTACGAAAAGAGGACTGGCAAACTTTTTCGGCGATATATCCAAAACACTATTTGGTACACTAAGCGAACAGGACTTGGATAGCATAAATAACGAATTTGACAAAATATATATGGACAATAGAAACTTGGCAACAGTGTTAACAAATCACACGAAAATCCTGAAACTTATCCTAGATTCATCATCCGTAAACCACAAAGAGCTCATTGGGAATCAGAATGCTGAAAGAGAGCTCGCAGGAAATCTGAGTAGCGGACTGAACACCGTATCAAGGGACAGCTTCGTTAACAGTAAGCTGCTAATAGCAGCCATAATGATTGACGAGACAAGCGAAAACATAGACATGGCCATCAACGCTATCAACGACGGTAAACATGGAATCATCCATCCTCAAATATTAAAACCTGCTACGTTAAAAACAACTATTAAGGAATTTGAAGAAAAAGACAGAACAAGATACCATTTTGATTCAGACGAAACCAGCTATCGGCATATAATCGGAATAAGTCAACTATCAGTTGCCATCCTGAAATGACTATTCACCTATATACTCAAATTTCCCATTATAGAACAGGAAGAGGGTACCATCAAACACATTATACCTATTCCTTATCCTATCCAAAACCTATATTTTGCAGTAATTCCCGACCATGACTATATAATAAAATTTAGAGACTCATATGTTATTACTGACAAGGAAACAATAAATAAATGTACGACGATAAGCGAATATAAAATTTGCGAAAGAAGCCAACCAAACCTTAGGCTGACTGACAGTGAAACATGCGAAGCTACGATATTCAAGCGATACTCAGAGAACAAATGTAAAACTTCACCTTTTGCTTTACGCAAAGAAACCTTCATACCCGTACTAAACGGATACATAATAGTACCAATGAACGAGGTAGATTTAGATATTAGCTGCGAAACAGGAATAGAACACCTAAAGATTAAACAACCCTCACTACTGACGGGCTCAAATTGTAAAATCTATAATGGAATGGACGCACTGTACCTTACGAAAAATCTAAAGTGACAATTTTATGACGAATTCAATGTGACCTAAAAACCTTAGAAAGTAAATTAATACGTCTCCCTAAAATTATAGATAACAGTGAATTACGACAAGCCAAATTAAGCCTAGACGATGCAGAAAATATGTTAAAATCAATAGCCACTGACAGAAGACTAAGAACATGGAGAGAAACAACTATGGATTGGTTAAGCTATTTAGGTTACGCAGCGCTAGGATTAGGATCAGCCTATGTTCTGTACAGATTAGGAATACTCGAATTCATACAAAAGTGTATGCCCAAAATACTCTGTATATTCTGTGTAAAAACAAAGGTAACAACGCCGACGAACATTGTTACGTACAATTCTAGCTTGCAACCCTTGGTAACCACCGAAATACCAAAAGTAAGGAGGGTAAGAATTTAGTAAATTAAGAGACTAATACATGTCTAAAACAGACGGGTAAAATCTAGAAATTAAAGGGCTAATATATGTCTAAAAAGGGGGGTGTTACCAGGCCAGATGATGACCTCCTTCCCCCAGGTTTAGCTACCCATATATGTAGAGGTTGATGACCTCCCCCTCCTAGGATTAGCTGCCTATATATGTAGAGGTTCAGGCAGGCCTCGGCATTTCCCTAAAATCTCTCACAAATAAAACGTACGAAGTGACATCAGTTTGATGTCACTACTTGTTAAATTAGAATGTTTAGTTTTCACTCTTAACAATGAAATAAATATAAGAATTTAATAAAAGATGCTGGTTTTCGATCAATGAGGGTCAAATATAAAGAAGAAAACTCTTTATAGTGTCAAAATTGTTGCGACGTTTCGTTGGCTATGGGTTTGCCAACCTCATCAGGCATTATTAAATTAAGAAAAAAAAAACACCAAATATTAAAATTGTCACACACAAGAAAAATAAAAATTAAATTAACTTAACATCCAGAACATACACAAAATTGTTAAAATTTTACCTTTATAAAAGAAGGTTAACTCATGATGAGTAATTTCGAGAAAATAAAATTATAATAAAAGTCATGATTTAATTAATAAAATGACGTGATGTCATGGAGTAGACAACACTTTGTCTACTAAATTATTAAATTCAAACAGTTAACTTTAAATATTGACAACAGTTATTGTAAACACAGAATTTGAAATGTAAACAGACATCAGCTGGAAAGCTATCATGAATTTAATCTATTAAGTTGTGACGTCCTAAGTTTTAAATTAATATAAACATTTCCTACCTAAAGTCTGGAGTCAATTACCCTAACTATGTTCATCTGTTTATTGTTAAAATTAACAATTAACCGGGTAGAGGACAAGCCAAATGAATCAAATTACAATTATTGGTAATAATAATTTATTAAAAAAATACAAATTTTATTTTAACCCAAGCGACTTTTTAGTTGTTGGTTGCAGGCTGTTTTCCTTTGGTTGGTCGAGTCTGATTGGTCCAACCTTAAAGAAAAACACACCGTGAGTCTAAAGGGCTCAAAAGAAAAGAGAACTTTAATAAAAACAAGTTATTTGACTTACCGGTTGTTATTGATGAGATGGCCTCTTGAAAGCGATAATCCTTTAAGCTCTGTGTATCCTCTGCTAATCGGGTACCTCCCCTAATTATCTTTGTTCACCAACAGTGGCAGGTCAATCCTTTGTTTAACCGGTATCCTTATTTTGATACCTCGATTACAATGACACTAAATCCATTTTTATTGAAATTCACTCCGTTATTATTATATTGGTTTTCCCGAACACGTGGAAATTACGGCCACTTAGATTTATTGCGGTACGGCGACGAAAACCGGTTCTAACGATGCTGCTTGATCGTACGCTCCCTTAGACTCCCTTAGACTCGCTTAGACTCAGACTCCGACTTATATTTTCGTCTGTAGTCTCAACTCGTAGGTAGAAAGTATGGGAATTTGAATTCCATGGTTTCAATAGCTTTTTCGAAGTCCATTAGAATCTTAGGTGTTAGTGTGGTGAGTTGAGACTATGGGCTAGTTTGCTGGTGTGCTGCGTTGGTGAGCTTAGGGACTCACACCGATTCTCCAAGTCCGTGGTGTGGGTGTACTCACATCTTCTCAAGGGCTATGTAAACCCGTACCATCAGGTTTTTAGGTAAATTTAGTCGCAAGGGTTAATGATATTATTTGTATACATAGGTAAGTAATAGAGTAACTATAATACAATTGTTGTACATAAATGGTGATTATGATTTGTTTATAATTCTATCCATCTTTATATTTAAACATTGCTTTTGTTTATAAAATAACATAATAGTAATAGTTATTAAAAGAACGTATTTTATAATTAATTGCTGATTGTTGATTAACATCAAAATAAGAATATTAACAATAATGATAATTATTATAAACATTATTATTATAAAATTTGAAGTAACATTATTATAATATATGTTGCAAATTTTAGTAACAACATGAAATAATTATAATGAAAGTGATTGATAATTAATCAAGAAATCAAGAAATTGAAGTAAAATTGTTATTATTTAATATTTGTTGCATTTTGACCATTATTGTTAATAACAATATTAAATATTAATAATAATAGTGATTAATAATAATTTTAAATATAAAGGTTGAAGTAATATTTTTGCTATATAACATTTGTTGCATTTCGTTAATTGTTATTATTAACAATAGTAATAATAATAGTTAATAATAATAAAAGGTAATATTTGTTTTAATTAGTATTTTATCAATAAAATCAATTGTTTATTGATATTTTAGTTAACAGTAATAGTGAAATTATTTATAAAAACAATTACATGTATCTAGCAACAATATTTATAGCAACAATAAAACGTGTTATATGATATAATAGCATAATAGTTTTATATGATTATAATATATAATATAACTGTCATGGATACGTAACACCCCCCCCCCCTCCCTCTAAATTCGATCGTGGAGGTGATAGAATAGAACTGTAACGATCGAATCCTCGGTAGAGGAAAAATTAAAATGAGTTCATTAGTTTCCTGAAAACATATTGTTATAGGATAAGAGGTGTCTCGCATATGATTCCTATCGAAATATTATTTGTGAAAAGTTCATATGTATGCGGTAGTAATTTATATTTAACAATGGATATATATAATATTTTAATTAAGTCGCAGGTTTTTATTTCTCGTGGGTCCTTTACATGTATAAATCAAGTGACCTGTTTGATAGCACTTTTCGCAAGCCCCAGTCCATTTATATAAGATTTTACGACCTCCAAGACTTTTTGGGATCGCTTCTAATCCGTTTTGTTCACTAAAAACATAGTTTTTATTTAATAATTCTAATAGTTTACGTGCTGCGTCATGCTTGGCTTGTTTTTTATTAGTATATCGTTCGCTAGTGCATGTGTAGTTTATACAATCTTTAATTACCGTACAATTAGCAAAGAATGTAGGAATATTATTGAAATATTTAGACGTAATTTCGTAGTTTGGACCTATAAAATCATATTCTATGCTTAATTCGTTAATTAGTTGCATAGGGCTAGCGACGGTGGCAGCGTTTATTGTTCTAAATGGTACTTCCATTCTTTCTGGAACATATAGAAAATATATTTGCAGAAAAAGTAGAAGTTGCTTATTTTCTATATTTCTTTAACAAATAAATTATAAGGCTGCAGTGCATGTTAACAAAGCTTATATTAAATCGTATATTTAAGGTAGAGTATTTTAGTATAGGCTTTGTTCCTAAGTTAACTTAATGTTTTTTTAATAAATGCTTATAATAACAAAAGTGGTGGCATGATTTTTTTATATATTTTTTTAAAAAGGCAAAGGAAAAAAAATATATGTATTTTAATAATTTTTTTTTAATGTTTTAATCCCTTTATAGTATAATAGTAGAAGCTTCGGAATCATACTTGTATTCCAAAGCTTCGTGATCGCTGTCTGGATCTGATTCGGAATCTGTATCAGGTTCCGAATCAGATATTATTTCGTCATTTTGAATTGTGTCATTTAAATAAGCTATACATTCATTGCAAAGGTCGGCCCTTTTTCGTACAAAACATATTTGTTTCTCACAGATGTAGCAATTTATATGAGAGATATTTTTAAACGGTATGCAAATACGAAGGAGGTCGCCTATATAAGGGACATCCTCCTGGGGGATTTCTTTAAGAAAACAATGTTCGCATAGTGGTTTCAAAGTGATTTGATGCATTAGTGTTATGCCATTCATGTCGAGGCTACTGCAACAAAATAATCAGAATACTTCGTTGGGCTTGATGCAATCATTGTATTTTCCTTTGCGGCTTGGGGGGTATGTGTATTCAAAAGCAGCATTTTCCTGTGAGAAAAATATTATGTCTTTAAGTCATAATGACAACGAAAATTCGCTTTATGTAATTAAAGAAAAGAATCTCTACTAGAAAGATAGGCCAAATACATATACACATTTTTTTTCTCTCTTTTTTTTTTATTCATGCCACTATTAGAAGAAAAAGTATTTGGGAGCATTCAAGTTTAAATTCATGCATACTAAGGATGCTTAATACTTTTCTTTTACATCTTTTTCATAGTACATGCGTTATAAGATGAATTTTTATATTTCTATTTCAATTCCATTTTGTATGAGATTCTGATTGTCTAGAAACTTATCGATGCATTGAGTACATTGAAAGGCTGTACAGCAAATGGATATTATTTTGATGTTACAAAAGAAACAGACTGTATTAAATCGGCGTATTTGTCCGATTGAATGCCAAGTGCTTCGACGTTCAAGGCTTTCTTTTTCATAATCTGACAATTTGAGGTAACAATATTCACAAATACGCATTGCCGAGTGAGTTGATTTTACATAGATCAATGGTGTATTTTCGTCTATTTTGAAACATTTGGTGATGAATAGTATGTCATAAGTTTCAAAAACCGCCTAAAGATTTTTCGTTTTCAGGTATTTCTTGAGGAGGTTTCATGATTCTAAAAATGATAGAAAGAGAGAAAATATTTAGTTATAGGCAAGTTACTAGTCTGAGTGAAAAAAGTTTACTGATTTATGATTTTATTGCTTCTAGGATTTGTGACGTTGGTTGGGAGGCATCCTCTTTTTGAAAGTTATTCATAGTGTGATAATTGGAGTTTCTAAGGTTGTCGTTTTTTTTGACAAAATTTAGAAGGGTTTAAGTCAAGAGGTTTGTGTGTTTTTATGTATTAGAAGTAAAAATAGGGAAAATTTTTGGAGAAATGAAGGTCGAAAGGGTTAACTTTGAGAGTGAGAAGAGTGTTAGTCGACGTTTAGATCCTTTGAGTAAAACATGGAGTCGTTTCAGAAGGAAAATGTTGCAAATGAGTTTTCGGAATTTTTCGGAAATGAGTTTTTATCGGCGGATGATTTTAATTTTGATTCTTTGATTGATTTTGAGGTTCCAGAGTGTAGTTTGAGGTTTTGCGAAAGCGGGGAAAATAGTGAAGTGTGTGTAGATAGTGACTTTTGGGCTGATTTAGATCGAACATTCTTTGGGGAGTCGGAAAAAAACGGTGAGACTCTTGATGAGTCAATACTTTTTAATCTGAATGAAGGACAAGAGAAAAGTGTTGAAGAAAGTGTAAGTGCTGTGCATATGGATGTTGATGAATCTATTAGTGAAAATAGAAATGCTGAGGATAATGAAATTGTTTCTCCAATTGAAGACTCTGTTGTTCAGACTGAGAATATACGCGATTCATTTGAGGATGTGAATCAAATGCCTCGATATGAGTTGAGACAATGGTCTCATGATATATGGAAGGAAGTGACACATTTCAACATTTTTAAAATAAGGATTGTTGAAGGTGTAAACCATCATGGTCCCGGATGGTGGGCTGATTTTCCTTTGGCACAACAGGAAATGTTAAGAGCTCAAGTAATTTCTGAATACCATTCGCAACCGTCTGGTGTATTTAAAATAAGTGAAAGGTTTTGTCATTTTAATGAAGAGCGTCTTCTTGTGCTGGTAAGCATTTTTATATATATATTTTTATTAATTTTTTTTATAACAATAGATGAAAGAATATATTTGAATTGTTTATTGCAGGTTGATAGTGATCGCGTTAGGTATGACAATGATGACAAACGAGTTTTATTGTCGCCTAAATTTTTGGTTTTGAACAATGGTATGCGTGTTCAATTGCCTTGGCTGTGGGCTGGTTTTGACCGTTCTTGGCGTTACCGTAGAGCAGCTGAGGGTAAAAAACAATTGGACGAAGGTGGAATGGAAGTGATAGTTAAGGTTGACAGAATGCGATTTAGAGTCGTAAATTCTGTACTTGAACAGGTAAATATGATTGAAAATAGAAATTGATTCATTTATGAATTTGTTTTTGAATTTTTATTATTTGTTTATAGTTTTTACCATGAGGGGAAGAAGAAGACGAAGGAAAAAGTGAATGTGACAGTTAGTGACTGTGTTTTAAGTGAAAATATTTGTATATAAGTGAAAAACGAACGGATGATTACACTAAAGTGTTTAGAAATTTAGGTTGTGAGTGTAAAGTTTTGAGCTGTTCAAGTTGGATTGGTTCGTTTTCCAGAAGGTTCAAATCTTGGTGAGTTACTGGGGGTTCCAGAGTTTTTAAATTTATCGCGTTTTTATGGATTTTTATGTATAGGCACAATCCGAATAGCATGAAGAGAAGTGAGATAATAATGAATACAATTGTTACTATAAAAATGTAAAAAGATAATGTTTCAAAGTCCTTGCTGATTTCTGTTCTTTTATTATAAGACTTTTGAAACTGAAGAAATGTAAATAATTGTTGTTCAAGGGTAGATAGTGAAATAATTTCATTATTATTCCAAGAACTGAATAAATTTTTGAGTAGTGAATTTGAGTTTAATGATAAGTTGTAAAGATTAGGGGCAATTTTATATAGTGAAGTTGAATGGCCTGTAGTGGGGGTAATTTCTAGAAGAGATTTTGATTTTGTGTTAATCTGTGGCAAGACTAAATTATATGCTTCAATGATGCAATCGGATTGTGTTTGTAAAATACCAGCGTTATTGACAGTAATCTGAGTGGAAATTTTTTGTGGACAATGGATTCGAATTTTTGTAGGAAAAGGAGTGGAGTATAACCATCCTTGATAAAATTTAAGTGGAGTCCATTGGATGTTATTAGTTATTTTTAGATAGAATTGGTACTGGTACAGTTTATTTTCTGTAAGGAGTGCTGTTTCACAAATTTGGTTGTTTAATGTGCTCCATTCAGGGGGAGTGAAAGTACAAATTTTTCCAATTTGTGTTGAATGACAGGTATCATAGAGATAATCGTCGAAGGTAAAATAAGTTTGTTTGTCATTTGAAAGTGCCAAATAGGAAATTTTAGATTTGATAAAAATGTATGTAGTCAAGTCTGAATTAAATGTGTGATAAATAGGGATTGAATAGGGTTGGAATATTTGATATTTCTTTTCTGATATAAATGGAAGAGAGAGTGAGATAACTAATTTTTTCTCATAAAAGAAAAGTTGGACTTTAGCAAATATTAGAAGTTCAGAAAGAGTGAGGTCGTCTGCAGTTTGGTATGGAGAACTTATGGATGCTAGATTCTTGATTGAATTGAAAGGGATTAAAGACAGTAGAGTAGGATGCCAATTACCATTAATTGCAAAAGCTAAATTAGTTGATAGATGTTGTATACTGAGAATATAATGGTGTGTAGCGTCTTTGATGTTAGTTATCCATGATACTTCGAACATTTCGCACAAGGAATTTGTTGAATTTGGAAACTTTAGATGCCAGTTTTTAAATCTAGCAATTGTGTTTTGGGCATGGATGATTTTTTTACAAGTATCTGTTAGAATAGAAGGAAAAATATAAATCTGTTTTTCGTACCAGTCAAAGGTAGAATTATCCGACTTTTGCATCTTGATAAGTGCTGTTTTAAAATTTTGAAAATCATCTTTCAATGTGATGTCGACAGTATTTTCTAGAATTAAAGAAATTTTGTTTAAAACTGATTTTATTTTTCTTTCTTTAATTATTATTTGTGCTGTTATTTCGTTGAGAATGCAGTTATTTTGAAATGGACAGTCAATTCTTTGAAAGTGTCAAGTATTTCGTATCCAAAATTCAAAAAGCTTAATATATTGATATAAGAAAGAAGATGCCAGCTGCCAGAGGTAAAAGTTATATTGTCTAATGGCTCGAAATAAATACTAGAAGCGTTTGAGATAGAAGTTATAATGAAATTGTCAGCTTCATAAGATTTTGTAGGATTTACTTTGATGATTATGATGAGAGTACAAATCCTCAACATGTCGCTTCTCGAGTTCCTAGAATAAAAGGGTCTTTTTACCATCATTTTTATTGGTGACAGCATGCAGAGAGATTAACTAAACAAAAGTAAAGAATTAGATTAGTAGTCATAATTACACACATATACCATGCTATTAAAAATTAAAACTAAAATAAGAGTTGCGTGCGTAAGAGATTCATGCTTATCGTCTAACAATTGTAATAAGGATTTGATGGTCTAAATCCACATTTCATACACTTTTTATAGGAATTTGTAGGTGATTGGTTGTATGAGGTTGAAGGTTGAGGAATTGGGTGGATTGGTAAGTTATGTCTAATTCTTTTTTTGAAGGGCAGATTATTTATTTGTTTTATATTAGAACGTCCATTTTTGTTTGATTGTGAAAGTGGATTGGTTTTTAAAGAATTGGATTCTAAATTTACAGTTAAATTTTGAAAGTCATTTTGAAGATTACTAGCTTTTTCTGTTTCTATTTTCTTAAGTATAGAATGAATGAGTTTACAAGCTGCCTGGTCTTTTGCTTGTTTTGGTGTGCTACCAATTCCACTTTCTTTCATTTGATCAGTTGTACAAATGCTCATATAGGTTGAGGATGTATTTGAGTATTTGATACGGAAAGTTAACATTTGTGGTTTTGAGATTCGGAATTTTTTACAAGTATTTTGTAATTCTTTAAAGGAATTTAACTGGAAGGATTGATAGGAATTGGAGACTTGGGCTTCTATTTCCGGTATAATTTTCAATAATGTTTCTGTAACATGCTGCTTTGTTAGTTCAGGATCATATCCCAGCCCAGTTACTTTTTGTTTTTTATACTCTGCAGTGATTTCAAAAAATAATTCATTTTTCTTATCCTTTTTTAATTTATAAGAGTAGTTCATGCTGATTACTTTTAAAAGTGAAAAGTTTGAGGTATATTAGATAGTTCTGTTAGTTCACTGTGTGGATATAGGCTGGGTGTTTCGTTTTTCTTTTGTTTACCTGTTTTAATGTTTTCTTCAAGTAAATGTGTAGATATATCGGGTGCTGAAGGATTCGTATCAAGTGGTTCTTGTTGTTGGTCCTGTGTCCTTTGGTTTTCTCTTCCTAAATGTAATAGAAGGTTAGTTACGGAGTCCCAAATAACTCCTATTAAGTGAAATGACCGGCCAAAAACAGTGTAAAGTGCATAACCGTGAATTATGGTGTCAATTATTATTTTAATGCCTCTTATGATAATGATTACTCCTATAAATCCTGCGCTAACTGTGCCGAAATTCGAGAATACTGTCCATATTTTTGTCCAAGTTGAGTGAGCAATTCTTTCAATAGTTTCCTCATCTAAAAGATTCATTAACGAGATTCCTTGATTTAAAGTGGATTGACCCATAATTCCGCGAGCTAATGTGTTGAGAACCATCGGTTTTTCCGCGGGAAACATTATGTGATCGCGCAGTTTGTTTAAATCCGATTGAGAATATATTCCGCTTGTTGCAAGATGAGCCGGATTTTTATATCGCCATGTGGGTTTTGTCAAAGGTTTCATTATTTCTGGGGGTAAAGATTCGATTGGATTTGGAATTAATTTATACCAAGCAATTCCCAAAAAATACATAATTGGAACAAAAGAGTTACAACTTGTTTGAGTGCCTTTGTTAGTTAAGATGTGAGTTCTTGGTGTAATAAAAGAAGTCTGATTTCCTCTATAGATTGGTAGGTGTAGATAACATTCTTCTGTTTTGCGATATTTAACCTTAATTGGGATGCATTTAATTATATGCACAACTTCTCCTGCAATTATTGACATGTAACCTGGACCTTTCATTAAATGATAAGCAAATTCATCAGGAGCTTGAGTAGCTAAAATTAAGGTATTTTTAAAAACTTGTTGCTCTAATTTACATTTTTGAGTTAAAACATCATGATATAGTTTGTTCACTTCATTACGAATGTGTCGTTCAATATATACAAATTTTGAATTTATGTATGTAAATAAATTATTTTGGACAAGTGATTTCAAGTATTAATAATTTTGGATGCTCAGTTCTAATCATTAAAAGATTACAGACTGGATTTTTTGCTTTTTGTGTTCAAACGAAAGTTATGTCTTGAGTTGTAAGTGAATATAATATGTTTGGGCTTTGTGTTTTATTATCCTGAGTTTTATTTGCGTAACCTTCATATAATATTTCATATTTATTAAAATTACAAATGTCATCAGGTAGAGGATTCCAAAAAGTTTGTCCTCCTTCCATGTCGACACAATGTGATTCTGAAAGTGAACATGTTATTCCTGATCGTAAGTGTATTTTATCTGTATTTAAATTCACGTTAGCATAGTATTCTTGAAGTGTGATTTTTAATACGCCTTGAACGATTACGTTATTCCACGTTTCAAAAGGATCTGAATATTGATTTCCAGAGCAATCTCCATTCATAGCCAAAGATCCGGCTAGTAGTACGCTGTGATAAGATGTTTGATTAATTCTTAAATTTGAGATTTGTAGGTTTTGGCCCAAGGATATTGTACCTGATGAGTGTAGTGTATCACATTGTTGGTGCGAAATTTCATGTATATATTCACTTTGTCCATTAGTTACTGCTGAAATATGTGAATGCATTCCACAGTAAGATATAGTACGTCTAATTTCGATCTTGCATTGTCTTACTTGGGTGAGTGTAAAATCACTTATTTGTAAAAGTTGAATGTAGGTTGTTTCTATGTGTAATTCAAGTTCAGGTATATCACATTCTCCTACCTCAAGAAGAGACAGTGTTGTTAAATTAAGTTGATTGGATCCACAGTCGTATCCGATGATTGCTTCTACAGTTGTTGTCATTAATATGAGCATGACTAAGGTTGTCAGTTTTTTCTTTCCAGACCCCATGTCTAGAAAAGGATTTTTCTAGTTAACAAATTTTTATTCATTGTCAGAAATAAAATTTATTTGTTCACTGATTTGTTATTCTTATTTGTATTGGGTATAATAAATACTTTTTCAATACTTATTCAATGAGATCCAAAATTTCTGCTAATAATCCCTGTCCAGATTGTCGTAAACTTAGTATAAAATTGTGGTATGCAAGTGGACCACGAGTTTTTTTGCGAGTATTATGTCTTCTGTAGTTGATGGATTTGTTATATCATAAAGCAATAGTGGAATATTATGATCATCTCGGTTGAAGATTTTATTTCTTATTAGGAAAGGCCAAATTGTTACTATATCTATGTTGTTGACAAGAAGATCGCAATATTTATCTATTCTTTTTCGATGGATGGGATCCATTGAGGAACGATATCTGAAAGTAGTTTCCAATTTAGTCTGCTTTATTTAGTCGAGCACGTTTTAGTCGATTAATATGTACTACTTTTGGCTTATTTTTAATTTGAATTTTAACATTGCCTTTCCTAAAACTTCTAAAATTTTATAAGGACCAGAATATTGATTTTCGAGTTTTTTAGGTTTCGGACCACTTAGTAAAAATACTTCTTCATCAACGTTGAAATTTTGTGGGCTTATATTTCTATCGTAGTACTTTTTTGATTTTTCTTTTGCTGCAATAAGATTATCTCTAGCAATTGCTCTTATTTCATGGAGTCGGGTTACTAATTTAATCAAGTAATCATCATATGTTTCTAGTTTTTCATGTTCTGGAAGGGGTTCGCTTGAAGGTTGTCTGGCTAATTTACCAAAAACTAATTAGTATGGACTGCAACGAGTTCCTTCATGAATGGTTGTGTTGTAGGAAAATGTAGCTAGTTCTATCCAGTCATCCCATTCAGAATTTTTACTAACAAATCGTTTTAAATATTCAGCAAGTACATGATTAGATCTTTCCAAAGATCCATTTGATTGTGGATGAAAAGCTGTTGTTTTGAATTGACGAATTCTAAATATTTCGGCTAATCTTCGGATAAGATTACTTAAGAAATTTTTTCCTTGATCAGTAAGAACTGCTCTAGGTGATCCAAAAATACATATAAATTTCTTTACAAGAGCATCTGCTATAGTACTTGCGAGAGAATTAGGAAGTGGTATTGCTAATGAATACTTAGTGAAGTTATCTTGAATTGTTAATATATACTCATTTAATTTTTGTGTCACAGGCAATGGACCTACAATGTCCATAGAAACTTTTTCGAAGGCAGTTCCAGGAGTATCAGTAATTATCATAGGTTCTTTTGTTTTTACGCGTACAAGTTTCTTTAATTGACATTTTAAACAAGTTTGAATATATTTTTGAATATCTAGTTTCATATTTTGCCAATAATAATTTTGACGTATTCTATTGAAAGTTTTAGTAACTCCTTTATGTCCACCTAAGGCCGATGAGTGAGCTTCTTCGATTAATTGAGATTGTTGTTCTTTAGTTGCATATTGTGTGATTCCATTACATATTATGATTTTTATTGGTGAGTCAGAAAAAGCTAATTTTATGGCACTTAAAATCTCTTCCCATAGAATATTATTAATTTCAGGTGTTTTTGCGATACCAATTGTGCGTAATTTAAGGCTTTTTGCTTTTGAATGGAGTGAATAAATTGATAATTTAATATTCTTTAATGTATCACTTAAATTTTCTTTTAATTCAGATTCTATTGGTAATGCTAAATGGTACTGTAATCCTCTACGAAATTCTTGTGCATGACCTACGCAAAGGTTTTTAAATTGGGGTAACTCGTTACGTTTTAGTAAAATTTTAGAACCATTATCTCGTGGTTCGTTTTTGGTTGAAATAAAATAAGCATAATTGTCCTTACGCATTGTAAGTTGATCTCGACATTCGATTATATTGCGGTTTGTCGTTAATTTTATAGCCGGCAGGTCTTTTTCAGCGGGGGGTGGTTCTGGCGGAGGTCGATTTTCTAAGTCTTTAGATGCTATATTTTCGTTTTTCTTTTCTTTCAGGAGGTTCGTCGTCGCTATCTTCGTCTTTTTCTTCATTTGAGTCTGAAAAATCTTTATATGTTGGCTGGTTATATATTTTCACATTTTGTTTCCTTGCTTGATTTCGAGTCAATTATCAATTTTGATAATATATATGTGATTACCAAATTTTCGGTTTCGTCATCAGAACTTGAAATAAAATTCCACAATAATCAACTTACTCTAACCATCACTGTATTAGCTAAATGCTATGGCTTACCTAAAATCCACAAATAAGATACACCTCTTCGTCCCATAATTTCTTTGATCAATAGTCCCACGCATTTTTTAGCTAAAATACTATATGATGAATTAGAAGACAGTATCAATGTCCCAAAATCACATTTAAATGATAGTTTAGATCTTAAAAGAAAATTGGAAAATCTCGTTGTAGATGATAATCATGTTCTGCTTTCATTAGATGTCAGTTCATTATTCACAAATGTACCCTGTGATTTGGTCCTAAAGAGTTTAGACCGAAGATGTCAACTTATTCATAATAACTGTAGAATTCCATTTGATGAAATTATAAATTGTACTAAATTTCTTTTCGAAAATACATATTTTACCTTTCATATTTGCAAATTCTTGGCACGCCAATGGGTTCACCAATTTCACCTCTATTCGCAGACATTGTCATGGATGATTTGGAAAATGATTGCCTACGAATTTTAAAAGACAAACATAATTGCTCTCCTTTATTTTATTACAGATTTGTAGATGACACTATTCTGTGTGTACAAAAGAAATTTATTGACTTGGTTTTAAACATTTTTAATTCCCAAGATAAGAACTTACATTCACCTTTTAAGTTCAACAAAATAATCAAATTAACTTTCTGGACGTGTCATTAATTATAAAAGATAATAAAATTATTTCTAATTGGTTTCAAAAACCTACCTCATCAAATAGAACAATTAATTACTTTTCCAATCATCCAATTTGTCAGAAAAAAAATATTGTTTATAACTTAGTTGATCGAGCGATATCTTTATCTCACAAAACGTTTCATAACGCCAATTTGAAGATTGTTAAACAAATATTATTAAACAACGATTATCCAAATAGCTTCATCGATAAAAATATAAAAATCCGTATGAATAAAATTAAATACAGCTCTCAAAATTCTCCAAATAAAAAAAACCGGTCAAACTTATACAGATATCAACCAAAGGTATGTTTGCCATACAACGTAACAAACTTTACTAAATTGTCTAATATTTTTAAAAAATACAATATTTCAACTATTCCAGTCGTCAACAAAACTTTGAAGTCAATAATAAAATTAGGTAAAGACTCCACAAACAAATGGGAACAAACTAATATTGTGTACAAATTTAATTGTAAAAATTGCACTGCGACTTATATTGGTGAATCTGAAAGAGCATTAAGAGTTCGTATTAATGAACACAAAAATAAAAAAACAGTGAATCCGTACTCTGTGAACATCAATTGCAATTCAACCATGAATTTGATTGGGAAAATACAAAGATTGTTGATTATGTCTCTGACTATCGGAAAAGATTAACATCAGAGATGATCCATATAAAATTTAATAAATTCAGTATAAATAAAAAAGAAGACATATTTACTTTGAATAGAATTTATTTTTCATTACTTAATAGATTAAATTCATGATAGCTTTCCAGCTGATGTCTGTTTTCATTTCAAATTCTGTGTTTACAATAACTGTTGTCAATATTTAAAGTTAACTGTTTGAATGTAATAATTTAGTAGACAAAGTGTCGTCGACTCCATGACATCACGTCATTTTATTAATTAAATCATGACTTTTATTATAATTTTATTTTCTCGACATTACTCATCATGAGTTAACCTTCTTTTATAAAGGTAAAATTTTAAAAATTTTGTGTATGTTCTATATGTTAAGTTAATTTTATTTTTATTTTTCTTGTGTGTGCCAATTTTAATATTTGGTGTTTTTTTTTTTAATTTAATAAAGCCTGATGAGGTTGGCAAACCCATAGCCAACGGAACGTCGCAACAATTTTGACACTATAAAGAGTTTTCTTCTTTATATTTGACCCTCATTGATCGCAAACCAACATCTTTTATTATATTAATATGGAGGGTGACACTACCATTTCTACACAAATATAAGAATTGTTATTTATAAATCATAATTATACTTGCAAATACAAAAATGTAGTAACATCGTATGAAATTTGATACTTTTATTTTTTAATCACTTTTTTTATTTTTTTATTTAATTTCCCTGACACTTCAAGTTGATAAAAATTATTGTCAAAAGAATTTATTCACTTATTTCCATTTTTAAATTTTTACCAAACTTCATTAAATTTATAGTTGAGGAAAAGAATTTGTAAAATAAAGTAATGAGGGTATAGAAGTGACTTGGATTATAATTATAATTATTTTAAAATAATTTATTAAATATGTATGAATTGCAAGAATATATATAGATATATGAATATATGTATATATAATTATAATCCGGCCGACCTCATTTCATGCTTCAAATTTTTTTTACACACTGAGAGAAAGTATTAGTCGAGACTCAGTGCTCCCATATCGTGGATGATTACCACTGTCTGTGACGTCACTGCTTCGGGTTATGCTGAAAATGTACGAAGACGTACAGTTCGAACTTGTAATTTCTTATTCCTGTTTAAATCAAATATATACAGGTCACAAACTTTCATAGGGGTACATTTCTTAACAGGTCCAGATAATAATATCCTTAAACGTATCCCCATGAAAGTTTGTGACCTGTATATTTGATTTAAAAAGGAATAAGAACTCATTAATTTTTTCTTTAGAAGAAATTTAATCAATATCATTAAAGTTTTATTTACCCCCTAGATTTAACTTGATTATAAAATATTGTTTATAGGATATTCTTGTTAAATTTTCCATGCATATATTCTATAAGCTTATAAAGTTGTTGAAATATATTAGATGTTAAACTTATAAACTGCCTTGGAAACTTGTTATTGGAATTTCTATTTTTTTTTCAAAATGACTGCTCTGTAATTTCTAGCAACTCAGCTCAAACTTCGCTGAATAATTCAGCAATTTCAATTAGAAATTCTTACATTCTCTTGGCTACAGCCAAATTAACGTTATTTTCAAAACAAGGGGAACCAGTCACAGTCAAAGCACTTCTAGATAGTGGAAGCCAAAACTCCTTTATTACAAAAAGACTGACTGATGAATTACAGTGTTCACCCTATGATCTCACTTTGAATATTTCAGGTATTAGCGAAAACAGTACTACTTCTAACAAAATGGTTAATGTCTCTATACATTCGAATCTAGATAAGTACAAAAAATTCAATATTTCTTGTGCAATTTTGCCAAAAATAACTTGTAAGCTTCCACAAGCTAGTATCCTTGTCAATGATCTCCAACTTCCGCAAACTATACAACTTGCTGATAATGAATTTTTCATCCCATCACAAATTGACATATTACTCGTTTCAGATATTTATTATGATTTAATAAAACCGAACATAGTAAGCCTCGGAAAAAATCGTCCAGTTTTGCAAGATACCCATTTAGGTTGGATAGTGGCAGGAAAAATTCCTCAAATCTACGCGGTTGCAAATACATGTGCAATTCAAAAAACGTGAAATCAAAACATCTCTCTAATCACTACCTTTCAATCGGATCATCAATTAGATAATTTACTGACCAAATTCTGGAATATCGAGGAACTTTCGGAACCAATAATTCAATCAAAAGGAGATGAATTAGTAGACACAATATTTAAATCTACGACAGAAATTCTCGATAATGTTCGATTTCAAGTAAATATCCCTCTCAAGACGCCTTCTGAATATCAAAAATTAGGTGATTCTTTCTCTATGGCTAAGAAAAGATTTTCAACTCTCGAAAAACGTTTTGAAAAAGATAAACTCCTTTTCCAAGAATATAGCAATTTTATCGATGAATATATCTCTTTAGGCCATGCACAAGTCGTACCATTCTCTCCAGATAACAAGAATTTTAAAAATAAATATTTCATTCCTCATTTATGCGTAATACGAGAGTTTTCTACAAAACATCTTGTGGCGAAAAAGCACTACTGATAACCTCAACTGTATTCTACTTAATACAGTCACTTACGGTACTAATAGTGCTCCATTTCTTGCAACAAAAGTTCTTAAAGAAATTGCAATTCTAAATTCAAAGGAATTTCCGTTAGCATCTGAAGCACTTCTCTCGTAATTCTATATGGACGACGGGCTATGCGGGGCAGCTGATATTGAAGAGCTTAGGAAGCTCCACGATGAATTAAATACTCTTCTAAGTAGGCACGGTTTCAGCCTTCACAAATATTGCTCAAATTCTCAAAGTTTCCTCGAAAGCATCTCAGAACGGGCAATGCATGCAGTAGATATGAACTTCGATAAATCTCCAAATAAGGTTTT
This sequence comes from Diplolepis rosae, assembly GCA_030998225.1. Taxonomy (NCBI): domain Eukaryota; kingdom Metazoa; phylum Arthropoda; class Insecta; order Hymenoptera; family Diplolepididae; genus Diplolepis; species Diplolepis rosae. The sequence goes on along the minus strand of JAPYXD010000713.1, from coordinate 902,795 downwards.
AGGTCTAAAATGGGATCCCATTTCCGATTATCTTTGTATTTCGGTTCCGAAAGAAGTCAATGTCATGCTTATTACTAAAAGAAATATATTGTCAATACTAGCGCAATGTTACGACCCCATTGGACTCATAAATCCTGTTACAGTTAAGGGGAAAATGTTAATGCAAAAACTCTGGGCTCACAAGTTTGACTGGGATACAAAAATTGAAAGTGAATCTATCTTAGAGGAATGGGAGAGTTTTAGTAGCAATCTACCTTTGTTAAGTCGGCTGCAAATTCCAAGATTTTACTTTCTAAATAAGAGCATTAGGAAAATAGAAATCCATGGATTTGCAGACGCAAGTTTACTAGCATATGGGGACTGTGTCTTCTTTAGAACTGTATACTCTAATAATACAGTTTCGTGTACTCTCATTTCTTCAAAGTCAAGAATCGCTCCAATAAAAAGTGCAACGTTACCACGATTAGAGCTATGTGCCATGCTTCTCCTTTCTAAACTCATTAAAAAATTAATTCACGTATTTCACAAAAAAATTGAATTTGATTCTGTAAATCTATGGACGGATTCTGAAATTGCTTCATATTGGTGTAAAAGTCATGCAAGTAGGTGGTCTGTTTTTGTATCCCACCGAGTCTCGCAAATCCAAGAAATTACAAGTAATTACACTTGGCGACATGTAAAATCCCAGGATAATGTGGCTGATTTGTTATCCAGACGCATGAATGCTCAAGAGATTTTAACTTCAAGGATGTGCTGGCAAGGTCCCTCATTTCTCCATAAAGTTGATTTGTATTTGACTGAAATTAGTAAACTTCAAATAAATCCAAGCAATATTCCTGAAGAAAGGAAAATCAACCTTTCTATTCATAAACAGTCCAGAGCAATAATTTTTGGAGCGAAATTTTTGGACGCTTCTCTCAATTTCTCCGATTGCAAAAAACTATCGCTTTCCTGCTTCGCTTTACTCAATTCTGTAAAGGGAATAAGATTTCAGGTACCTTAAAAGTAAATGAACTAATTTTATCTAAGAACCTTATAATTCAGAAAGTGCAAGAACATCACTTATCAAAAGAATTATCAGAACTCAAGTCAGGTAAATTGCTCTCGAATAAAAGTCTTATTCCCTTTAAACCTTTCCTGGATGAAAACAATTTGATACGAGTAGGTGGTCGATTACACAACGCGGATATTCCTTATCAACAAAAATATCCAATTTTGCTACCCTCAAAAAATCATACCGTGCACCTGTTGCTAAAACTCGAACACGCCCGCTTAGGTCATTCTGGGGCACAAACAGTTTTGTCTAACATTCGATTGAACTACTGGCCTCACAATGGACTGAGGGCCATAAAAAAAATTATTAAAGATTGCGCTACGTGTGCAAGGTTCAACGCTCGACCACTTCAGCAAATAATGGCCAATTTGCCAAAAGATCGCGTCAGCATCTCTAGACCATTTCAAAAAACGGATGTAGATTTTGGTGGTCCATTCATGATAAAATCCTCCAGATTAAGAAGAGCACCTCTTGTAAAAGCATACATTTCTCTCTTTGTGTGTATGGTGACAAAAGCAGTTCACATAGAAACTGTGCCATACTTTCCACAGATGCCTTTATTATGACATTAAAAAGGTTCATTTCACGTCGTGGAAATCCGTCCATTATCTTTAGTGACAATGCAACTAACTTTTCAGGTACTAACAATCAACTAAAGGAACTTTATGATTTTTTCAAAAATAGAGAAGCTTTTTCCAGTATTGCTGATTTCCTCTCTCAGAATCAAACAACGTGGAAATTTATCCCTCCAGGATCACCGCATTGGGGTGGGATTTGGGAAGCAGCAATAAAAGGGGCTAAAAATCATATGAGGAAACTTTTAGGTAATACTAACTTCACTTTCGAAGAATTCTCAACTTCGTTAGCTCAAATTGAAGCTATAATGAATTCTAGACCTCTGTGTCCATTTTCAAAAGATCCATCAGATTTAAACAGTCTTACACCCGGACATTTCTTGATAGGGTGTAGCCTTACTGCTTACCCTGAAAAAGATCTTGCAAATATTTCTGAAAATCGTCTCTCCATATACCAAAGAATTTATAAGATTCAACAGTCATTCTGGAAACGTTGGTCAGTAGAGTATTTAAATTGTCTTCAAAATCGGCCCAAGTGGATTCACACTCAAGAAAATTTAAAAGAAAACGATTTAGTTCTTATTAAAGAAGATAACCTTCCTCCTTTGAAGTGATCTCTCGCAAGAGTGGTGGAGGTATTGCCAGGAAAAGACGGAAAGGTTCGAGTAGCTAAAATAAAAACAGCAAGTGGTATATTTACCAGACCGCTATAACGAAATTGTGTCCTCTTCCTAAATAAAATATCAAAATGGTTCCCTATATTTATTTTATCAGTTTAATATTATCTTTTACTCTTTCTAATGTTTGAAGCACAAATGCTTCAACGCGGGGGAGAATGTTGGAATTTCTATTTGAAGTACAGGGAAGCCTTCGGGTTTTCCCCAGTTCTTTGGAAGCTATATTGTTAAAATTTATAATTGGTTTTAAAGTTATAAAGAGCCGTTACTTGAGGTCCTTGTCTTGAGAAATCATTGATGCTCTTTTGGAAATTATGGAACTTGAATTCAAAAGATCCGAAGAAGCTTTAGTAATAGTTAAAATAAAATTTACTCAAGTACCTGGGGAAAGCCCTAGGTAATATTTTTCACAACACAATAGGCATCTTTACTTCCCAATTCGTCCAAGCTCCATGAAAGGGTATGATTGACCTGAGAACTTCGAGGCGCAAAGCTGATCAACGTGTCAGTTCTTAAGTAACCTTGTCAGACCGAGCAGGTCACTTCTGGTGTAAACTTAAAAATTATTTTAAGTTTCACTCAATTTTCTCTTTTACTTTTTTTCTTGTATCTCGGGCGATTGCAGGACGTCTCGTCGCACCGTAGAGAATGTTAGAAGTTGTGAAACTAATAATGTACATAAACTCTTATAATCAAATGTGAATTGTGAAAACAAAGTGTAAACTTGGTGTGAGAAATAAATATTTGTAAACGGAGAAATTACTTCCTATTGCTGTCTTCCTTGGATTTACAACACTTGCAAATATTGTGAATATTGTAAATATGTCAAATTAAAAATAAATTTCTAAAAATCATAGAATTATATGTTTGCACTATTAGGGTTGACAATCCAAATTTTGTGAGACATCCTCATATTTTATATCTTATTTTTGCAAGTAAGAAAAAAATCTTTATACTCACAATAAAAAAGTAATCAATATGTGCGACTTATCTACTATTAGTTGTATCACTTTTCGCAATAATAAAATTAATTATTATAATAATTATAATAATTATTATTTAATTCTTATTTAATTCAATTATTATTATTTAATAACTGTAATTAAAATTATAATTGATTTACAAAAGTAGAAACAGTAGAGTTATAGTGAATGTTGTCACCGGAATAATAAGCGATGATTGATTAAAATTCTACAATTTTTAAGGTCCGTTAAGGTGGCACCACCACATCGGAAATCCACTATTTATTATATCTCAGAATTTTGGGCTTTTTTTGGGCTTTTTTTGGGCACTGATAAAAATTTTTGGGCTCCTTTATTTTTTACAGACAATCAAATTTCTTGTGGAGGTGCTAGCTTACATAAAGCTAGCACCTCCACTATACAAAAATTTGAAAAAATTAAGAATAAACTGCACCAGAATTTTGGGCTTTTTTTGGGCTCTAGAAATCACCTAAAACCAATTATCAAAAACCACCCCTATGTCCAAAAAAACAACCCTCTTTTTAAAAAATAGGCCCTTCAGAAATTAAAGCGTACCAGAATTTTGGGCTTTTTTTGGGCTCTTCAAATATGTCCATATCGATTTTTGGGCTCCAACCCTTAACATCAAAATGCACCCCTACATGGCCATGTAGAGACGACTTTCACTAAAATTGATCTTTCTACAAACTTTATGGTCTAGGAAGACTCTATGATTTTTGGGCTCTTCAAATATGTCCATATTGATTTTTTGACTCCAACCCTTAACACCGAAATGCACCCCTACATGGCCATGTAGAGACGACTTTGACTAAAATTCATCTTTTTTAAAACTATATAATAGGCCCTTCAGAAATTAAAGCGTACCAGAATTTTGGGCTTTTTTTGGGCTCTTCAAATATGTCCATATCGATTTTTGGGCTCCAACCCTTAACACCGAAATGCACCCCTACATGGCCATGTAGAGACGACTTTCACTAAAATTGATCTTTTTACAAACTTTATGGTCTAGGAAGGCTCTATGATTTTTGGGCTCTTCAAACATGTCCATATTGATTTTTTGACTCCAACCCTTAACACCGAAATGCACCCCTACATGGCCATGTAGAGACGACTTTGACTAAAATTCATCTTTTTTAAAACTATATAATAGGCCCTTCAGAAATTAAAGCATACCAGAATTTTGGGCTTTTTTTGGGCTCTTCAAATATGTCCATATCGATTTTTGGGCTCCAACCCTTAACACCGAAATGCACCCCTACATGGCCATGTAGAGACGACTTTCACTAAAATTGATCTTTTTGCAAACTTTATGGTCTAGGAAGGCTCTATGATTTTTGGGCTCTTCAAACATGTCCATATTGATTTTTTGACTCCAACCCTTAACACCGAAATGCACCCCTACATGGCCATGTAGAGACGACTTTCACTAAATTGATCTTTCTACAAACCTTATGGTCTAGGAAGACTCTATGATTTTTGGGCTCTCCGAAAATACCCATTTCGATTTTTGGGCTCCAACTCTTAACATTAAAATGCACCCCTGCATGGCCATGTAAACGAACATGCTGAGAAAATTTCTTTAAAAGTCGTCCAAAATAATTCTTAATAACAAAAATATGAATCCAGAACCATAATAATATTAATAAAAAGAATTGTAACTTCATACTGAAAGAATTGCATGTGTCATATTTTACATTATAACGTGACATATTTGGGAATAAGTCTGCTTCTATATTGACTCAAAAATGACAGGATTGGCACTCATTTTATTTTTCTGAAGAGAGTATTGGAGCCCAAAAAAAGCCTAAAATTTTAATGTCCGAAAAGCTGGCACCACCATTTTTAATTTAAAAAGAAATAGAAGTTTTGCTAAATTGTGCTGAATTTGTGCTACATTGTGCCACATTGTGCCAGAAAATATTTTTCGAAAAAATAAAAACTAGAGCTAAAATATCCAATAAGCTTTCTTTTTACTAACGCCGCTATTTTAGTTTTTCGAGATAAAAAAGTTGTGCTAGGTAGCCCTTAACATGTGAAAGAACGTGTCGTAAACGAAATTTCGATATAACAAACCGTTTTTGAGAAAAATAAAATGTTGAAAAATGTAAATTTCGAAAAAATAAATGTTGTGCTGAGTTGTGATAGGCGAGCACAATAAATGTCTCGCTGAACTATTTTGTCTCCGATGTTTATTTTCCAAAATAAGTTCATTTTTATGAACTTGGGGATTTGTTTGGACATATCATTTTCATATATGTGAATTTCGGAAAAGTCAAAGTTGTACTTTCATGAACTTGTAAATTAGTTTAACTACTAAATTTTTGAAAATTTTTAGGAATATTTGGTGATATTTATTTTCCAACTAAGTTTACAGGGTTCGACATTGTTCAGTTTTTGTTATAAATTATTTTTGAGTTTTGTTCCCAAAATTTAAATCGAAACTGAACTTTGAAGTTAGTTTTTATATATTCAAACATCAGTTTTCATTTAATATCAGTACTTACCCTTCACACCTGTAAAATAATCGATGCCCAAGGACACATTGCTTCAAGAGCTAAGTAAAGTTGACAGCACTATAACATCAAATTAAGATGTCTCTTATTTTATATAATAAAAGGCTCATTTTATGGCCTATTGCCGATTTCCGGTTTATCACATTTTTAGAAACATGTATGGTGTTTGTTACTTCAAGCGAGTAGTCTCACTCGAGGAAACGAACAAAAAATGTTTATTTCAAATTACCCCATTTACAGAATTTCAGGCTCATTTCCGGCTTGAAATAATCCTTTGAAACATTGTCTTACATTCAAAATTAAAAAAGGGTAGTTAAGGGCAAAGGGTCAGAACGTTAATTATTTTCGCTACTTCATTCATAAGCGAATATACGAAATAAACGTACAAGATAGATCAAGATACAACTTTAAACTGCTATAGCTTTTTGGATTATGACCTGACCGAAAAATGTTATAGGGATTTTTTGTAGAACTACTCCGGGGGGGGGGGGGGCAGAACTCTGACCAGAACTCTTGGAACTTTTCAAAATTTGGTTTTCAAAATTTTTTGATAACTTTCAAGTCCCACAACTTTTTGGATTTTGACCTGAGAGAAAAATGTTATAAGGATTTTTTGTAGAACTATTCCGGGGGGGGGGGGGGCAGAACTCTGACCAGAACTCTTGGAACTTTTCAAAAATTGATTTTCGAAATTTTGGGTCAACTTTAAAGTCCCACAACTTTTTGGGAATAAAAATTTTCAAAACTTAAGTTACACAGAACTCTAGAACTCTATTTGAACATATTTGAAGAGCCCAAAAAAGCCCAAAATTCTGGTACGCTTTAATTTCTGAAGGGCCTATTTTTTAAAAAGAGGGTTGTTTTTTTGGATATAGGGATGGTTTTTGATAATTGGTTTTAGGTGATTTCTAGAGCCCAAAAAAAGCCCAAAATTCTGGTGCACTTTATTTTTAATTTATTCAAATTTTTGTATAGTGGAGGTGCTAGCTTTATGTAAGCTAGCACCTCCACAAGAAATTTGATTTTCTGTAGAAAGTAAAGGAGCCCAAAATTTTTTATCGGTGCCCAAAAGAAGCCCAAAAATAGCCCAAAATTCTAAGCTATAATAGATAGCGGATTTCCGATGTGGAGGTGCCACCTTAACGGACCTCAATTTTTAACAAGTTTGGTAAAAAACGACAGTAAGAAAAAATTCAGTTACAGAATACATTATTTATATGAATCTTTTTCCTCAGATTTAAGTTTTCCTTGTATAGAAAAAATGGTTTTCCTTTCATGAGACAGGACTAAGAATATTATTTCAATTCTTGAAATGATGGAAAAACTTTTTTTTTCGTGAGACCTGATTTTTGGCACAATAACTACCTTCATTATAATTTGTAAGATTTTAGTTTAAAACAGTCCATTTATAATGTAATTCTGCTCTCCTTGTAAATAATTAATTATTTATTTTTGTTGTAAGTCAAGTCTAAGGAAATAAATATTTTAAGCCGTTAAAGGGTTTGTAAAGTTTTTGTGGGAAAGCATATTGAATTAATAACTTTTCTTCTCAAAATTGTGGTCACATTTTTTATAAAAATCAATATTTAAGAAAGTATATATACGAAGAAATAACTTAAGTTTTTATTTATTTTCAATTTATTGTCACGTCCCGCGACGCATTAGAATGTACTATAGGCACAGGCAGGCCATGCCCGCGTAATGCTTTAGTGGTGGCCTAACATAGATTTCGTCAGAACCATCTGGCGTAAGCTCAAAACCCTAAAAGAAGATAATAGATAATTTGTATTATTTGATAATCATTGTGTCTTTTCATTGACTTATCCTCATGCCTAAGCGAGGATCATTCGATCCTAACTTAAAACGAGGAATCTTCGATCAAAGTAAGTATTTGCGTACTTGTGACGTAACATACTTCCTTTTTTTTTAGCGCATCGGCCCGGGAAACATAAGTCAATTGAAATTTAACACATTGATTGTTAATAGTGAATAAATAAATGATTATGGAATATTATTTCAACTTGTAACTTGAAATTTCAATAAAATAGATTTGTTAGATCACAAAGGGGTTTGACCTTGAGGCTAACCTTAATGATTTAATAATCAAATCATTTCTTTGAAATTTTATAATTTATATAAATTGTATAAAATAAAATAAGTCTGAAAAATCACGCAGGGATCTGACCTTGAGGCTAACCTAAGTGATTAAGTAACTTATCTTATTTAAAAAATTAGAATAATTTTTTAATTTTAATTTATTTTAGTTTTAATTTAAGTTAATAATATTTTATTATTTTAAGAAATTTATTATTAAAAATTATAAACTTACAATCAATTGAGCAATTATTTATTTAATTTAAATATTTGAAATAATTATATTTTTATATCATTATTTTATTTCCAAATGAAGAAATACAAATTTCATTTCAAATTATATTGTTATTCAAAATAAATAAACAAATTAAAAATAAATTTTACTAATCTCATTTCATTTTTCTTGAAAAACAAATTTTATATATAGTTTTTTTTTATTGTTATAAACAATTTATAATTTAAAATAACAATAAACAATCTAAGACAACGTTCAATACAAAATATTGTAAATTTATAATGACTCAATGTCAAAACCAAATATCCCTTTAGAATCTACCCCGAAAGTTATGACACGTAGTCAAGCTAAAAAAGATAGTCAGCTTGCAAAAATAGTAGATTTGAATCAAAAGGGCAATTTAAAAATAAAACCAACTAGAAATAGAGAATTTTCAACTGATAATGAGTGCCAAAATATCCCTGATCCAATCCCTACAGAACAAGAATTAGAGAACACTCTTAATTTAGTGATTCAAGTTTAGACAAGACTGTAATTAATAATCAAAGCATATCAAGTAAAAATTCAGAAAAAACTAGCGGGTTTCATTCAAGTTGCTGTCCAGATTTAAGCATTGTAACAGGATCTAGTAATCAAAATCAAACTCTAACTGAGGTTTGATCGGCGCGCTCTCAGTTTGCACACTGGCTGCGCTTTTTTCGCTACGGTGCTCGTCCACCGCGCAAAGTTGCGCATCTACTGCGCTTTTCTCAAGCTAACCTATCACGTACGGGTTGGGCGCGTTGGATACAATACGAGCGCACTGGCCATGCCAAGTCCCTCTCAGTATTGTTCGACGGAAGCAACCTCCCATTGTCATATTTTATTGAGGGTTGCATGGAAGCAAAGGCAATGCTACCGACACCTGCAGCTCAAGAAAACCTCGCAAGGTTATTAAGAGGTAAATTAACTGGAGAAGCTAGAAAATGCATTTTTGGTTCAACTTATGCAACAATAGAGGAATTGATAGAAAAATTGAAAAGAGTATATGCCCCTGCGAAAAGCGTGTACCAGTTACAGGAAGAATTAGGTAATACATTTATGTGGGAAAGAGAAAATGTACTTTCCTATGCTGCTAGGATAAAAGAAATTGTCGACAAAATCGAAGATGCGCACAGGCTCAATAATAATGGTCAGGTTAAACCTTGAAAAAGGCGTAATTCAATGTTTTATACGCGGTTTGCGTCCTGAGTTAGAAATTCGTGTTGAAGAAAAGGATACTTTTAAAGAAGGTATTAGCGACAGTATTAATATAGAACGAAGATTAGCTGCCAATTCCGCACTACGAAGAAATAAAAACATGGATTATTCAAAAAGTGACGGATTAACTAATAATAAAAATAATAAAACAACCCGATTTAACGTAGCACTTGAAAACAAAACTATTTGTTGAATTTGTAAAAAACCAGGCTACACAACTGATAAATGTTTTCATTTAAGTAAAGCCCAAGAGGCAGTTCTTAATAATAAACAAAAAAATTTTTTGCATCCTAACTAACAAAGATATAGTAATTTAAATGGTCAAAGAAGTAATAATAATAATTTTTCAAGAAACAATTACAATAATTTTCCGAATAACAATTTTTTATGAAATAAAAATTTTAATAACAATAATAATTTGCAAAATAGAAATAATAATTATGGAAACAATAATAATAATTTTTTACAACAAAGATACAACAATAATAATAATTTTCCTAGAAATTTTTACAATAATAACAATAGTGTTAATAATAATAATAGACAATGGAATCCAGGACAGTATAAAAACTTTAACTCAGGACAGTTCCAAAATAGAAATAAATCATATGAAAATAGATTTTTACAGAATAATAACAGTCAACAAAATTTAAATTATACTGAAATAATTTGCAATTACTGTAAAAAACCCGGTCAAGCTCATTAGGAAAACTCCAAAGCTCTACCCAGCACGGGTGCACTGAGGAAAGCATAAATCGAGAACCACTGGCATCCACTTCTAACGATGATACAACAACAACAATAAATATTTCAAAGTCCACTTCAATTCCATCAATTATAATATCAACACTACATACTTACAGCGACACTGAACGCAACGCACCCAACACCCGAGAGGGCGTTTCGCGGGAGGGCAGCGTCTCGCCCAGAGGAATGCGTGAGGTCACGCACGGAGCAGACGCGTCCTGCAGCCCACCAACGGTAGTAGCCGAAAGGACTCTGCCAGCAGCTGGGCTGTCGCCGTCAGGATGGCCGTCAAGGGAGCCCTATAAACAGGCTTTCCCTAGCGGTGGGCCTGCCGGGCGCACGCGTTGGAATGGTTTCTCCGAACCTTCAAGCGCGTGAGGACGCGGTGTGGAGCAAAAGCATCAGGGGACCTTAAACAGGTTCCTTGATGCCGTATGAATGAAAACAGTGTGAATGCGGGGGGCCTCTTAATAGGGGTATCGCCCCAAATGCGCATGCGGCAGTGACGCTATACTTCCCTCGTGCCTTCTCGTGGACACATCACAACTACATGCACGATACCGACACCCACACATACAAGAACGAATGCACTGCTGAGTGAATGAGCTGCGACCGGCGCCTGGTGGATATTTTCGATAGACTAGCCAAGGGAGGAGTAGTAGCCTCCCGACCAGGGTAGGACGCGATGTCAGTACCTTACCTCTGTGGAAGTAATATGGATAAATGTAAGTCCCTCCGGTGTTCGGCCGCGAAGGGCAAAGTTCCCGTAAAACCACATGTTAAATTGGGAAAACCGCTCACGTTTCTACCGTCTGGAGCCAATTTCGGGGTTGCAATCATGGATGCCCGGGCGCAAGAATGAAGGATTACCTGGTCAGTATTTCCTTATATCCGACGCTGCGTAGGATAAATCGCACACCGTCTAGCCTGAAGTCCGAGTCAGGTGTCGGGGCGGACCCGGCACCGCTCGGTCGATAGGGGTGACGTTAGACCTTTAGCATCATTATGGCGCGGGCCTATCCCCTAACCTTTTTACTAGCCTCATTTAATGTGCTGATAGGATCGACCATCCGATAAGCCGCTTCTCGGTTTCGGTGCAAATAACTAGGGATCTATACAGGCGGGGATAGCAGCCCTACTGCGGTAGGGCTCCCATGATGGGCGAACCGTCTTAAGACTCGAATTTTCTAAAAATATGAATTCTAATGAAAATAAAGGAGATGGAGAGGTGAAGGCGCCAGATGCGCACTCACACACTCCCCCAGGGGCTGAGGGATGGAAAGACGTCCTTCAGCTCCTGAAGGAGCAAAGTGCTAAAATGGAGAAGTTGGCCAGGGCTCTCAGTGTCATCCAGCAGGGTATGCTGAGAAGTAACCCTGGCCATGTAAAGGACAGTGTAAACGAGGCATCAGAGGTGTTGAGCGGAATGCTCAACACCCATAAGTGCATTCTAGAAAGCTGGGTGGAAATCCAGAAGAGCTGGAATCCCACCCCGCATCAAAAAAGATGGGTATCTTCCGGAGACTACGTTCTGCGTCCCTGGGAGATACCCCCAAAAAGCTGACAAAGGGGGAGAAGAGGGTTGCTCCTTCCCCCCCCGAGGATCGGCTTCCGAAGAAAGGGAAGGGCGGCTCATCGCCATCCTACGCTGCGGTCAACAGTGGCCAGACCCCACAAAAGGATGGGGAATGGTAGCTGGTGCAAAAGAAAAAAAAGAAAAAAAAAGAGAAAAAGAAGAAAGAGGTTCCTGTGCCTTCTGCGCAGGAACCTAAAGCAAAGGAGAAGATGCTGAGGCGCTCTCCGAGTGCCAGTTCGGGTGATGCTATCAGGGTGTCGGCGAAGGACGGCGAGTCCTACGCCGAGATCCTGAAAGCCATGAAGGCGAAGGTTAACCCCCAAAATTCGGGAGCGGAGGTCCTCTCCATCCGAAGAACCAGGAGGGAGGAGATCCTTCTGGTTCTGAAGAAGGGTGGCGACGACTCAGCCTTCGAGAAGGCGCTCGATCAGGCGGTCGGAGAGAAGGCCAACGTTAAGTCTTTGGTCTCGAAGAGGACCCTCGAAGTTAGGGACCTCGACGAGACTGTCACAAGGGAAGAGGTTGTTGCCGCGCTGTGCATCGCGCTGGACAAGCCACACCTCGGGGACCAGTACAGGCTGTACAAGCGCTTCGGCGGTGTGCAGACCGGTGCAGATGGTTCGTTTAACCGAGGCGGACGCCCGGAGCTTGCTCGGACTCGGTAGGCCAAGGGTGGGGTGGGTGAACTGCCGCATCGGAGAGCATGCCAAGGTTGACGGTATTTCAGGTGCTAGGGATATGGCCATGTATCGCGCGGCTGCAAGCTTTCAGGCAGGAAGGATGCCTGCTGGATGTGTGGGGGCGCGTCACACGTGGCCAAGGAGTGCAAGACTCCCCCTCGGTGCCTGACTTGTACTGATAGGGGCGAAAAAGATGTCGCCCATGCTTCGGGGAGCGGTTCCTGCCCAATATTCAGGGCGGAGCTCCAGAGATTGAGGGGTGGAAAGTGAAGTTTCTACAGCTCAACCTCGGGAGAGGGAAGGAAGCCCAGAACCTTCTGATGCAGACTGCCAAGGAGAGGAGGGCCGATGTGTTGCTCATTAGTGAGCAACACAAATGGTCTGAAAACTCTGCTTGGTACCAGGATGCATCACGGAGGGCTGGGATCCTTGTTTGTAGCCCTGATTTGACCATCGGGGATTTCCTGGAGACCGACGCGGGGTTCGTTTGGGTGGAGGTGGCGGGGGTACGTGTGTACAGCTGCTACTTCTCCCCCAGCGATTCCTTCGAGATCTTTGAGACCCAGATCCTCCTCCTTGAGGAAAGCCTCAAAGAGGCTAGTGGGCGGTCCCTTATTGCGGGCGACTTCAATAGTAAGTCGCCCGAGTGGGTAGAAGCCCGTCTGGACAGGAGGGGAATCTTGGTCGGTGAGATGGTCGCCAGGAATGACCTGATTGTATTGAACATTTTATGTTAATACAAAAAATACAGAAAAGAGTGAAGGGTATGTACCTCGATTACATATCCAAGATGGCGTTTATGTAGGAGACGCAGTTGTAAAACATCACAAAGGAAACGCTCATTTAAAATTTGCAAACACAAATGAAATGCCAATAACATTATCAGTCCCAACAGTTAATTTAGAATACTTTTAAGAACAAGAATGTTATAAACAAATTGAAAATTTACATAATTTTAAACAAACAAGTAACGAGGATTTATCAAGTAAAATATTAAATAAATTTTTGAGAACTGATAATTCCCTAATTAACTCATGCAAATTTTGTAATGTAACAGACGAAGACAGAGTAGAATGTATTAAAAAAGTTCTTCGATTAGACCATTTAAATCAAGATGAATATGAACATGTAGAAAAATTAATTAAAAATAATGCAGACAGATTTCAAATCCCAGGAGAACCACTTGAAGCTACTAATGTATTACAACATTCAATTCCTACTGTAGATGACGCTCCAATTTTTTCAAGACAATATAGATCTAAAAAAGATATACCTTTTAATTGGACAGAAAAACAACAAGCAGCTTTCGTTATTTTAAAAGCAAAATTATGTGAAGAACCACTTTTACAACGACCTGATTTTTCTCAACCTTTTATACTCACAACAGATGCCTCAGGATTTGCAATAGAAGGTATTTTATCACAAGGTAAAATAGGTAAAGATAAACCAATAGCATATGCTTTACGTAGGCTAAGTGATACTGAGAAAAAATATGATACATAGGAAGAAAAAGCTCTTGCTATAATATTTTGTGTAACTTATTTTCGTCCTTATTTGTATGGAAGAAAATTTACTTTAGTGACTGATTACAAACCTCTAGTTTGGTTTCAAAATTCTAAAGACCCTAGTTCACGAGTTTCACGTTGGAGATTGAAACTCGCAGAATATGATTTTGATGTAATTTACAAAGCAGGAGAAATGAATGTAGATGCAGACGCTCTCTCAAGAAACCCTATTGAAGATAACAAAGGGAAATCAAAAAATTTACAAGCCGAAGACAAGGATAATTTTATGAATTCTAAAGAATAAATGCTTTCCAAGAAAACTTTTACAAGAAATAAACAAGAAAACTCTAAAAATGAGGTAAAACCTTCAAAACGAGGAAATTTGAATCCAGAAATCGTACTAGACGACGTAGATCATTTTAGCGAAATGACTTTTACGACTCCCGAACTTTGATTTTAAATTGTCCTGGTCGAATTTTATTAATCTCAAACTGAGAGATTTTCGAAGTTAAATTGAAATGCCGCACTGGACTATTGTCGCGAGACCGGTTATAAATCCGAAGGAAAATTTAAGTGTCGAACTAGACGAAGAATTTACTGACTGCTTGCTCTTGGTGTGGGCCTCTTTTATATTTTTTTATACAAATTGACGGTCAGCAAAAATCGTGACGTAGTCATATCTTCTTAGAGGAGAAGGGGCCCTATACTGCTCCCTACTTCCCCTACTCCCTATTCCCCTTTATCGATTTTCTCATAGATTTCTTAACTCAATCCAGCCTGTGTGTATTATATACATTCAAATACGTCGCGGGACGTGAAAATTATAAAAAAAAATATATATATATACATATACAATTTAAATAAAGATATAGAAATTTTATTTTGACGATAAATAGTAAAAATATAAAAAATAAAAATTTGTCTACGAAAATATATTTTTTATATATAAAATAAAAAATATATATATATTGTGACGTGACGATCACGCCCTGATCCCAGCTCCCTCCTGATCCTGTAAAGAAATAAATAATAATTAAATAAAATTGAACAGCATGCTGGCCGGAAGGGACTCACCGACTAGTAATTATATAATAATTATTTAGCCTAAGATACTATATATAAATGCACTAATAAATGTACTTAATATAGAATAGAATAGTTAGTAGGGTACAAATAGAAAATATTAGGTAAGAGTATTAGAAGCAAGGAATAAAATGTACAGACCTTATAGTAGTTTCACTAGATGTCTACAGCATCAAAAGGGTTGAGGACGGCGATTCGACGTTTGTCCTGGTTCCAGTCGACGACGACAATTCCCTCGAGGACAGCTGGTCTCTCTAAGGAGGTTATGTAAACACAACCTACATAACACGACACATCAGAACTGTATGTACACTTATTCACCACTATGTCACTGCCGGCACGGAATCGAGAGTTATAACCACACAACCTAGAGTGGAGTACGCGATCACACGTTAGCGGAATATCGATCGACAATTCAATCGAATTGGAACTTGGCGGCAGACATACTGTCAACACTGACAGCTGCTAGGCTAGTTCCCAAGGTAGCCGCGTGGGCACGCTACCTCTCCGACAAAGTGCTCGTCTGCAGCGACATGGACGCCACCTGTCGGCGGAATGCAGAAGTAGTGGGAGGAGAAGGAACAGCGGAACTGTAGAACTCGTCCGGGCAACAAGCTGTCAACGACAACTAAGCTTATCCTAACTTTAGTGCCTTTGCAAGGAAACTCGAGGAGACAAATTGGTGCCGTGCAGCGGAAGCTGGGAAAGCAGCCAAAGGATCTCAATAAGAGACTTGAAGCGGAGTGTCTGGAACCCAGGTAGGCGCCCGATCACGTCCTCTCTCTCGACAAAATTAAGAGCACGCTGGGGGCGGCCATGTATAAGTTAGCTTTAGGGAATTCGATTCAGTAAATTGCAATATTAAAATTGTAGAGTGAGGGTAGTTTAGAGTAAATAATTGAGATTTGAGTTAGAGTAGAGACTAAGAGCATAAATAAATAATTTAGTATATTAAAGGGATGGAGTAAAGCTATTTTAGAGTAGATACTTGAGATTTGAGTTTAAATATAAATGTTGCCAAGTTTCTTTTAACCTTGTGATTGAAGACAAGGACGCGGTCAGAAATAAGTTTCAATAAGTAGTGAGAAATCCTAAATTGTTAATGCCATATCTTTAAGTAATATTTAGTTAAATCTGAGTAAATATAAAATCGAATAAAATTAGTTTTAAGCATTCAGGAATTTGCCGTTTAGTGGAGAGAAGTTGAGCTTGTAAACTTATATCGAATATTAGTAACATAGCGTAGTTATGTCAAAGAAGGCTGAATTTAGTAATAACAGTAGTTTCTAAATTTTCAAATATAAACAAGTTACAATATTGTGGTGCGTAATTGCTGTAAGAGGCAATTGATGTTATTCAGATGAATATTTTATTAATAAATCAGGTTTATATCATTTTATCAATATCAATTCGATAAGTGTAAAATTCATTTCATAATTTCTATTGTTTATGTTCGACCTATCCAAGTGTTCGCCCCCACGTTCCCCTCTACCGACTTAACCGGGAATACTAGAATATTATTAAGTATTAGAATTTATTAAGAATTGATTAGAGATCTGAATTGCTGGAGATAGAGTTAAAGTTGGAAAAATTAATTTGATTCGGTACTACAGATCAGTACCTGGCGCCCTACAAATAAGATCACGTTGGGCATTTGTGCGACACTTTCGCTGGCGTCTTCCCTCGTTAGTGAGACTGTCGTTACAATATAAAACAAAATAAATATGAAATTTCAGACATAACACATTATTCCAGATATAATGGAAAAAATTCATAGCAAACGCATAGATGATCTCATTGAAATAGTTCCCTGTTTTATCGACATGGTAGCTCTCTGGCCATATTTAATTCAAACTGGAATTTTTAACCAAGACGACTGTAATATTCCCACATGGAGCAGAAACCTAAACAATCCAGAAATAATAAAAGACATCTTTTCAATAATCAAAACAAGAGGGCCGGACGCATACAAAAATTTAATTCTCAGTTTAAGGCTATCAAATCACATTGTCATAGCCGACATGTTGGATAGAATGAACTAGGAACGCAAAATACAAAAAGTAAATCAATAACTTCAAAAATATACATATGTAATGATAAAACATTTTCCTATTCTTATATTACAAAGCAAGCTGCTAATTGGAACCTCCTTTTTCCAGAGATGGGATTATGAGCACTGCTTACTTGCAACTTCAACTATATAACAACAGTCTACGCCTCCATAGGATTCGATTGCAGTTCAAATCAATTAAATATTACGACATTATCTTTACTAGAGGTAGGAGAATGTTATCTACCTCGATCTCAAGTACATGTTGAAAGAACTTATATACAACTTTTACAGTTAACTGGATTTTCAAATACAAAAGTAATATAATGTAAAATAGAAATTCGACGCGCCATCTCTTATTGTGGTATGCATTCTCACAGTTCCATAGTTGCAAATGGCCACAGTGAATATATACATGATGTTACACGAGATCAATGTAATCAAATGCACACAATATGAACATTTTTAGTAACCCCTTCTCTTCAGATATCGAAGTTCATTTCATAGCGTTACTTTAGCAGGTTCTGTAACACCTAATGGAGACTGTACTGGTACACAATTTTCTGACCCATACGGAACATGGAATAATGTCGTAGTCCAAGCCATATTCAAAATAACTTTACAAGAACATTGCGCAACTATTCATTTAAATTCAAACAAAATTCAGTTAGGATCTGGAATAACATGCACACTTTCAGACACATTCTGTACAGACGTAGAATATGGACAAACATTCTGGGATACATTACCTAATGAAGTATGTAATTTTAACAAATATGTAATAATTTATGAAGGACCAGCAAATAAAACATATGACAATACGATAGACAATTCTGAAACCTTTTATTCTTTAACGACTGAAGATATAACCTTCGTACTGACTGAAAAAACAAGAAAACCAGTTTGCAGTTACGTTTTAGTACAAACTGAACATCCAAAATTATTAATTTTTTAAACTAGACCTGGAAATTCATTTTTAGAAAATAAACATTTAGAAGTTCAAAATATGGACATTTTTACATACGTTAACTCTAAATTTATATATGTGGAACGACACATACGCACTGAAGTAAATAGACTTTATCACGATGTTCTTACTCAACGATGCATACTTGAACAGCAAGTTTTTAGAAATACGTTAACCTTAGCAACCCAAAATGAAAGGCCCAGGATATATGTCAGTAATTGCAGGAGAAGTAGTACATATTGTAAAATGTATACCGGTTGTTGTAAAATATCGCAAAACTGAAGAATGTTATCTACAACTACCAATATTTAAAGGAAATCAATCCTTTTTCCTTTCTCCACGAACTCATATATTAACAAAATCAGGTATCCAAACAAATTGCAATTCTTTCCTTCCACCAATGTACCTTTTTGGAGAAACCTGGTACAAATTACTTCCAAATCCTGTCGAATCCACAGCACCAACTATAGTTAAACCTTTCATAAAAGCAACCTGGAAATATACAAATTTTTCATCCTTAGCAACAAGTGGTATTTATTCTCACTCTGATCTTGATAAACTGCGAGATCATATTATGTTTCCAGCAGAAAAACCAATGATTCTAAATTCTTTAGCTAGAGAAATAACAGGACATCCAACTATTAATCAAGGAATATCATTAACGAATTTATTTAATGAAGATGTAATTGATAAAATTGCTGAATCCGCATGGGGTAGATTTTGGAAAATTTTTACAAGTTTTGGAACTACTAGCGCAGGCCGAATTGGATTAATAATAATAATTAGAGGGATTAAATTGATAGCGGATACCATTATTCATGGATATGCACTACACAGATTATTTGGATGCTCTCTCCATCTACTAGGCGCCTCCTGGGATTCGGTCACTAACCTCTTATTACACTTAGGTACCCATCGACCTTCTGGACCTCCTGCTGAGAACCATCAAGAACTGCTAACAGCTTCAGCGCCACAAAGCTCGAAAGAGGCTCCAAAAAATTCATCGTATTACGCAAATACTACTTCAGGTAAAGATCACAATAATACAAACACAACTCTTTATCCTCACTCTGAACTAAAAGAAGAACTTAGTAGGACCCACTACTCTATTTAAATCTAACATCTTCAGAATGTCGCATGTTCCTTTTACAACCTTACTAAACAAAATTATTCAACAAAGAGGAGCTCCACCCCTCATTTATGAGATACTCATTGAGCAAACCAATAATAACGAATGTCTATTTCACGTTAATTTACAATATAAAAATTATATAATAATAAATAGTGGCAAAGTTAAAGAAAATGTAAAGCAAAAGGTAGCACAAAATTTATATAATGCCTCAATTAATAAATCAAAGGAAACAAATCAAAACATCCAACCAAATTCTATTAGTAATAATTGCAAAAAACTGAATGAAATTTGCACTCAAAATAAATTTGAGTATCCAAAATATACAGTATTACGAATAAAAACCTCATCAAAAGACTCGAAATACATAGCAATTTGTTTCATTAACAACATTAAACAAATAGGAATAGCAAACTCGATAGGAACAGCTAAGGATTTTGCTGCCATGAAAGTTATTAATTCTCTTTCGCATAAAGAAGCTAGGGCTTCCATTTTCTAAAATACAATACTTCTTATTCGATAAGTACTTGATTTTTATTATGACTATACCAATCCCACCTGCTGAAGAATTTCAATTATTTAAACCACATCCAATTCCAATACATCTCGATTTCAATACTGACGTAATTTCCTCTATTTACATAAAACCTCAAAACAAAGATATTATAAACCTAGATGCGGCGAGTGACCTCGGAGTGGGGGAACGATATATATAGAACATCACTCTTTCTTGGGTATCGAGGTGCTGCCCTCTTCACAACTTTCAGCCGTTTCCATGGCGACGCGTGTTTCTCGCAGTGTCTTCTGAATTCGAAAACACGGAGATGCTTGAAAATCTTCGGGAGACTTCGGCTCTCTCCTTATTTCGTCTATATATAGCATATACGAAATAAAGTAAAATCAAGCGTTCCCTAACTCTCTGAATTTCTGCGATTTCTTGGATTCGATGTCTCATGTATCTCGTCGTCTGCTCACCCGGCGACTTCTGTTTACAAAATTTGACAGCTGACAAATTTTGTAAAAAGTCTTAAATAATATTGATGACGTGACATAAATTTTATGAATTTCAGGAAATGTTAAATAATTCTTTCGAGTGTGTGATCTGCAAGGACTATTTATTCAATATTATTTGTTTATAGAATTTAAATGCAGAATGCGAGGTTAGGTTCATAACCTGTTGTATTCAAGTAGATTTATTTTTTAACTTTCTTTGACTTCACTCAATTGATTGTGAATATTATAGATTCAGAATGTTAATTAATTGCGTTTTTATGTAAATTTTAAAAATAATAATCATTTTTAATTAATAAATTCTGTCATAATTACCTTTCTTATAATTCTATTTTATGAGAATATAAAAACACTCCTTTAAAGATATTATGTGGAAACCTAGCTTCAAGTTTGCTTACGTAGGAAAAACTTTGCAGCCGACCCGAAATTTATGAAATAACTAAATAAATAATTACTTACAGGAAATAACTATTTAATATTCATTCTTACCTATACCTTATGGTAACATAGTACATCTATGAAGGGAAAAATTGTTACTGTCAATATTTTTGGTCGAAATGAGAAATTGAAATTTTGAGTTTAGAATTTAAATCCAATACTCTTACAGTTTTGCAAATGAAAATTAAATTACAGTTATTGAAATTTTACAAAAGTATAGTGCAAATCAGATGAATTAATGATACAATGATCTAAAAATGACAGAGTTTTAAAATCGTCTGAACTCAAAATTTTTTAAATTTTCAAAGGCTTTTTTAAGGCTATATGCGCTTTTTACAAGTGATTAATTAAAAGCTTACAAGAAAATCATAAGTGGACAGATTAAAAAATAATGAGGTATTGAAAATTGCTTAATAGTAATATTTCCAATTTTAAATTGAATAAGTTGGGAATATTTAAATAAAAAGATCTACAAATAATTATAGTAGTTCCTCTTACAAAAATTTTAATTGCAAACAATTCCAATTGCAAAATATATCTTCGATTTTTAAGCGTTTTAAAAATAAATCTATATAATTTAAAGTAATTTTAGTTATATATCGAAAAAATTGAATTACTCCTCGGACTTAAACTAGGAAATTTATTCATGGATATCATTTCAAATTGCATTTAATGAAATATTTCAAATGAAACAATTATTTTTTGTGCCCTCTTTTGAGGATATTGTTAGAATTTCCTTTTCTCACAATTTTTCTGGGAATTCTTATATAAATCAGGATCACCTTCGGTAAGTACGCTTTATTTCACTCTCTAAATCAAAATAAGTGCACTCAGAAAAAGGATTTGATTGAATCAAAGATAATTATTTGCTTGAAAGACTTTCTTTGATGTAAAGAAATGATTTGTTTAAATGAAATAAAATTTTTTTAATTCAAACATAATGTCTTTAAACGAAATAAATACTTGTTTGAATCAAATTAATTTTTCTTCAAAAGAATGAAATTAATTCAATGATATATGGTCAAAGATATAAATTGTTGATTGAAGGCAGAAATTTATTTGATTCGAACAAATATTTATTTGGTCCAAAGATATTTTGTTTGAAACAAAAAAATTTTGTTTCATTAAGGTAGTTTTTATCCACGAATAGTAAACCTCAGGCAAAAATAGATAACTTTGCTTTCAAGAATAACAACATTATTATTGAAGGGCTATTTTGCAAGAGAAAAGATTAATTTCCATGAAAAAAATTTGAAATACAGAAAAATAATTTTATTAATAAATTTTATTTTTGCCCCAACTTTCTCAAAGTCACTCAATTTCTTTTTGAATTTAAGTGAAACAGGAAATTCAATTTACTTAAGGCTCTATCAGCCTTAAGAAACACATTCTTACCATGGCGCTCGCGCTTCGCGCTCGATTTTCTGTATACATTTCAGTAACTTTTTAATACCCAGGCGGAAAAATCGGTGTACTGCCAATCTTTACAACCGGCGCGGTACCGTTCCGGTTGTAACCCGTGAATAATGCCAGTGCTACCGATCAGCACTGTGCCAAGCGTTGGCACATCACTGGGGCGGCACTGGCTAAACACCGGCGCAGTACTGCTTTTCAGTGCTGGCAAACAACCAACATTTGTGTATTGCCAAGCATCGGTGCAGCATTGAATCAGCACCGGCGCAGTACGAACATTCAATGTTGGCAAACAACCAACTTTTGAGTAATGCCAAGCGTCGGTGCAGCACCGGCGTGGTACCGCTTTTCAGTATTGGCGATCAACAAATATCTCGTAATGTCAAGTATCGGCGCAGCACTGGATCAGCACCGGTGCAGTGCCACCGTTCAGTGTTAGCAAACAACCAACTTCTGAGTAATGCCAAGCCTTTCTATTGCCTTTCATTGCCGACAAAAAAAGGTTAGTAATGCTATGAGCAGTACTCTAAAAAAATCAATTACATTCTACACATTCGATTGTGTGCCCGCATTGGTGTGATGGTAAGTAAAATTTCGCTGATCGAAAAACATTTTTATTGAAGTAAACCAAAGTTTATTGCTTGTATTAGTTAAACTTTCCATCGATTGGTTTTATGATTGTACTAAAGTATGCTGCGGTTCCAAAGTTTCATTATATTTTTGAAATTGAAAGAACTCAAAATTTTCAGATTCTGAACATACGTTGATTTTACTCTTGAAAACAAAAATTAAAGGAATCATATCCTGTATAAAGTATCACTAATATACAATAATAAAAGTTAATAATTCTAAAATGCATATAAATCTGTTTATTATGTAATGTTCTTTAATTCAAGAATTTGATCTGTTTCTTTCGAAAATATTTTATTTTATAGAAAATCGGTTTAATAATTGAAAATCTTAAAAATTTTAATCAGAATCATAAATTGGGATAAAATCTAAAAATTCCCGATTACACGGGGCCTATACACTTCTTACATGGCCCTGCCGTAGTTGAAGGTTATAAGCGTTATTTTCTTTCTTGTATTCCAAGCGTGCGCAGCCGAGAGATTTAGTCGTTAGGTTAGTAATGCGTTAATTGTAAGTAGAGAGGGTTCGAACCCGCAGCGTTAAGAATAATTTTTAATACTACCTATACGAGCGTTTGCGTAGTGTAGAGAGGGGAATGTGTGTTTGTAGGTAAGTTTGTATATAAAAATAGTAAGTTAGAGTCTGCTTGAAAGTAAATAAAGTTTTGAAATGTACTAAGAATATTCATCGATTCAATTACTGCTCTTATTTGATTTACCTATGTTCCTGCAGTTCACTTAACTTGAAAAATGACACTGGGGACTATACGAACTACGGAAATTAAGTTAAAAAGTAGTCAAACCTACTTAGATTTTTTTTTCTATGTACGTGTAACGAAAAAGTATTGTCAATTTACTCAGAAAAAATTTTCTAGCTTGAAAACAGATTTTTTACTGTGAAAACAGTAAACTTAACCTTCCAAGCGAATATCCCTCCGTTGCCGTTAAAAACGGTAAATATTAGAGTCTTAACTCGAACTTTCCCTGTACTTTTTATCTAAGTACAATACAGATTTTCGGTACATTTTCCAGTACCGCCCCAGTACTAAAAGACAACTTCCAGCCGAGTGACATTTTGTACTAGTGCCAGCACCGCACCAGCACTGAAGGCCAGCGCTAGCGCAGTACCGCTGGTCAGCACTGTGCTGTTGTTAACTATCGGAGTTCCGCCAGCACCACGCCAGACTTCATGAGGATCTACTGCCAGCACTATGCCAGCGCTGGAAGTCCGCTGGCAGTGCTGGCGCGGTGCTGCGCCGGTTGTACATTTCCGCCTGGGTAAATTACATGATTAAAATAATTTATTTTCTTCCAAATCTCTCAAAATGAATAAAAAACGTAGACTTTATTTAAGGAAACGATTTTGCAGAACAACGCTTATTTTGTATCTCACATATTTTGGTGAAAAAAATCGAATTTTTTTAATATTAAAAATCAAAACATAAAATATATATCCTGTCCCGTAATGTCTCAATGAGAATTTGTAGACTTCATTCAGGCAAACAATTTTCCATCCAAACGTTTTTTTTGTATCTCACATATTTTGTCTAAAAAATGGAATTTTCGAACTTTAATCGTATTTTTTGGTATTGAAACGAAAAATATATGTTTTATTAGAAACTGTATGAGACAAAATTTGTCGATCTTTTTGAAACGAACAATTTTGTATTCTTACGTTTCTTTCGTATTTCACATATTATTGTTAAAAAATTGAATTTTGGATTTTCGATAGTTTTTTTTTTAAATTAAAAAGAAAAATATGCATCTTATGGAAAAATGTTACAATTTAAATTTGTAGGTTTTTATGTATAGTAAATAATATTGTATTATAACGTTTTTTCGTATCTCGTATAATTTAACTGGAAAATGGAATTTTGATATTGACTTCTTTTGAATTTGAATATGCTGTAACATTTCTAATTTTGATTTAATCAAAAAATGTTATCGAGATAATTTGTAGAGATTTATGAGCACTATCAAAAACCAGTATTGAAATTTTTGATCTTTTCAAAAACACAAAAGTAGTGCTCATTCCCTCAATTTTGATTGGATGTGGCTGGTTAACGAACTTGTCCTTACTTTTTCGGCATCGATAAAGTGTACCAAAGTTCAATTCAATCTGATAATTCTATCGAGAGTTATGCCGCACACGACCTACTACAGACAGACAGACAGACAGACACTTTCGAAAAAACCGTTTTTTCTGACTCAGGGGGTCTCAAAATGTAAAGATTTGATGAAAATTTCAAAAGTCATTTTCCACATAAAACCAATACCTTCTCATCCATGATGAGAATGTAAAAAAAAGAATTAAAAATACAAAAATATGAAAATAAAAAATTTAACTTTTTAAAAATAAGAAACTAATTCTCTTTCTATTCCATACATGTTCAAATTATAATAATTAAATATTGGTTTTTCATTCATGTACTTATCTTTCACTGACAGAAAGTTAATTTAGTAATGCATGTTCACTGTAACCTATTTCAATATCAAAATGATACTATAAAGCAAAATAATATACACATAAAGTAACATTGAAACACTTTACACGTCGCTTTTCCTTGCTTTGTTTACCAATTTTTAATTTTCTTCAATATATATAATTTAAATTAAAATTTTTAAAGCGCGCTTACTGTTTTGTGGTATCTCAGAGGGTGGAGGGGATTGGAGGGAGATACATTTAGCGCCTCTATAATGCTTTCGAGGAACTAATTTGAATGGAACCTTCGGTGCGGTGAGAGGCAAGAGGGGACCGGAAAATACACGCCGGAAGCGACGTCTGCATTTAAGTCTACCGAACTATAATTGGCCGCATCTAGGTTTATAATATCTTTGCTCAAAATTCTTATCTCGCTATTTCTTAATATAACCAATCATACTTTACAACAAAATGAAAATTTCCTCAATGCATGTTATCAAAATGGATTCCAAACCACGAAGTAGTATAAGGAGATCCCACTCCTATGCGGCCTTTGGAAAATTTGGACGCGTAGATTCAGATTTAGTTAGTTTGCATCCACGAAGTAGTATAAGGAGACCCCACTCCTATGCAGCCTTTGGAAAATTTGGACGCGTAGATTCAGATTTAGATAGTTTGCATCGTTCGTTGCGCCGCTTGCGGGAAAGCGTTGCAACTCAAGTTTCAAAAATGTCGGCGCTCATAATAATGTAAGCATGATTTTTACAACAAACAAAAATTACCAGTCATTGCCATACATGTGCGAGAAGTTTTAAATATATTAATAAACAAGTGTGTGCAAGATAATATGGTCTATTGTTTTACTGATGGTGGCGCATCCACGCGCTATGTTGGAAAGAACAATAAAGAGAAAGAAGACAGACTGGAGAAACGTCACTTCTTTTGCCCTAACACGGTCAGTATGTTTAATTATTTTATAAATCTGTAGTATGAAGTACATTGATCTGTATTTAATTGTTGTGCTATTGCAACTATTTTTTCTTGATCTCGTAGCCGAAAGTACGGTCGTCCCGGCCGCATTTCACTCCAGAAACAACGACTTTTTTGGCCGCTACATTCATCGTATAATTCGTTTGTTTAATTTAATTTAATGTGAATTCATGCAATTACACGAAAAATCAATATTAATATTGTTTTCTAA
The DNA here is from genome assembly GCA_030998225.1 of Diplolepis rosae. Classification (NCBI taxonomy): domain Eukaryota; kingdom Metazoa; phylum Arthropoda; class Insecta; order Hymenoptera; family Diplolepididae; genus Diplolepis; species Diplolepis rosae. The sequence continues at coordinate 876,574 of JAPYXD010000713.1, read as the reverse complement.
GAATAAATTTTCTCTGGTATTTGTTAATTTAAAAAAAAATTTGATTTCCAATTTTTTTTGCAGTTATTATATGATTGCATTTCTTATTATAATATTTCCGAATAATATATAGCTGCAACAAAAATTACGGATACTTATCAACCTTTCTTAGAAAATTTTCAAACTCTTCAATGCAAGTAACTTTAATGTAAATACTTGAAGAAACAAAAGGGTTTGCTTTCCATCTTCGCGTTGACAGGTGACATAATCTACAAAATTCTGAAAAAGGCAAAATGTAAATAACATAAACTATACTTCACTTAGTAAACACATCTATATTGTATATTATATTATATTTCATATAAATGAACAGCAGTATACTTTTAAAATAATTTTAACTATAACGGTGCCACTGTTTTTTTTATCTGTTTTCGTGCAGTAGACAACACGACAGCCATATTGTGAAAATTCAAGAGTTTGACATTTCCCTGTAAGAGGCGCTACGAGCGATGCAAACTAACTAAATCCGAATCCACGCGTTCAAATTTTCCGCGAGTGGGGTCTCCTTATACTACTTCGTGTTCCAAACATTATGTCACCCAGCAAGATCTATATCTAATATAGATAACAATCCTACTCGTGAAACGTCAATGTTTCCAAATTCTCAACCATACAAGTGTGAAATATTCATCAGTTTTAGTGAATATCCCTTTCTAACACCATTGCAATTTCATCATGGATGGCTGTACTAGACAATTTTACGCCGACAAATTTTCTTATCATGTCTAAAAAACTGTAAGACCTTAATCGCACTCCAAGGAATAGGAATTTTGCAAACAAAGTCAGGTTGCAATCTAGATTCATCAACTCCATATTACCATCTCCAAAACCATTTGAATATAATAGATAATTCAATTCCAGTCAGCAAATCAACCACATCACTTGCTATAATTTCACCATTTTTATACAATATTTCTATTCAAGAGCCCCACTTACTAAAAAAGATATTACTTCTTCTTCAGCAAAAAGAAGACATTCCATTATCAATCTTTGAAAACCATGTCTTTATCCTTACAAAATATGCAAACATTCAAAAAATCATTCCATCTATTTTTATTTCTAGTGCACATAAATTAACATTAGCACTAATTATTATCACTTTGCTTATGATTACAATTTCTTCCCTTCCCTTTATTAATACTATTGAAAATTCAAAAAATATCTAAAAAAATAAACAAAACGCCAACACTTATAGAACTTGTACAAAAAACTCTTTTAAGCGCAGTGACAAAACCTTTACTGACCGACTTGACATTCAACTTTTGATCTTCCCTTTATTCTATCTTCCTTTTACCCTTTATATATATATATATATAGACTAAAAGTCACCTTAGAAATTTTTTCAGATACAGACACATCCCGCCCTTACCTTCCTTAAAACCACGCGCATGAACGTTGTAAATCCCATACCGTCAGAAGGACAGTTTTTGTACCCACGCCTTTAATGTTTCTAACAAAAGAAATAATAAACTGTAATATAAAAGTTGTTTTTCTGACGGAAAGTAAAATACTTTTAGCAAAATCTTTTACCTTGCATGATGAGAAAATGTATACAAAGTTATTATTCAACCTCCTTATCAGACCTTAATAAAATAAATCTATTCTAACAATTTGTAGAAAATGATACCGACTCCAATTGAACCTATTGTTAATCATCTTGGACTAGTAGACGGTGTATGTCCGCAAGAATATCCGATAGCATACGCGCACCTATCACAAAGTTATTGCTTCGAATTAGAACCCTCGACATTGTTTTTATATTATAATCACCAAACCACAAAAAGATATTGTCAATTCTGTTTCTAGAAATTAGATCAGGAAACTCAAAATAACTGTGAATTTTTTACTTCATGGCATTCCATTTGTAAATTGGAATGCATATATATGAATTGTTACGGTTGTCAAGAACTATTAATTAATCCGCGACAAAGAGCAGTTAATTGTAATGAATGCATCGAAACATATTTAAATAACAAATTCAAAATCAGTCAAGGAAACGAAGTTCTAGTAGAAAATATCCCTGCATGATCTATACGTATCTACCTTCCACGCATGTACTCACGCACGACAAATTTTGTAAATTTTAATAGAATTTTTAATACGAAAAATTATAAAAATTTTCAAATGTTTCAAATTCCTTAAATATTGTAAATTTCTCCTTAGAAAAATGCTGCCCCAAGAAATCGAAACAATCGAAGCAGAAGAAGTTCGAGCAAGCGAGCAGGATGTTCAGCCGTATTTTGAACATCATTTATGGTCGGATGTGAGGATTGTTGGCTGACAAAACTTAGCTTCTTTGAAACCGAAGTAACATTACCTGTCCGAATAGATCACATAGTAACTAAAGACTTATATTGTATGTTGAAGCTCTCCAGCCTCGACTGCTCCCTTTGCGATACACAAATTTTTCACATGCGGCAAAGAGCACCCTGCTTAAAATGTCAGGTAGAAATCGAGTAGATACCGGAAAGAAACCGGATGCAAACCCATTCGGGTTTTACCCGGTTCTTTACGGTTTTTATCTGGACTCTAATTTCATTTTTCGGCATCTATCTGGGTCTATCCGGTCCTTATCCGGGAAGTGGTGACAGAAAATAAGTTGTATGAATATTGTACCCGGTCTTATCCGGTTCCTATCTGGCATATGGATCCAGAAATTAAAATACAAAAATATGTTTCTACCCGGATCCTATCCGGTTTTTATAAGGCAGTTGTAGACTTGAAAATTGTTAAGGTGAAAGTGCATCTGCTACCCGGCTCTACCTGGTTCCTATTTGGCATATGGATCCAGCAAATTAAAATACAAAAATATGTTTCTACCCGGATCCTATCCGGTTTTTATAAGGCAGTTGTAGACTTGAAAATTGTTAAGGTGAAAGTGCATCTGCTACCCGACCCTACCCGGTTCCTATCTGGCATATGGATCCAGAAATTAAAATACAAAAATATGTTTCTACCCGGATCCTATCCGGTTTTTATAAGGCAGTTGTAGACTTGAAAATTGTTAAGGTGAAAGTGCATCTGCTACCCGGCCCTACCTGGTTCCTATCTCGCATATGGATCCAGCAAATTAAAATACAAAAATATGTTTCTACCCGGATCCTATCCGGTTTCTATAAGGCAGTTGTCGACCTGCAAATTATTAAGTAGCCGGATACAAACCGGATAAAAATCTCAAAGGTCCCGGATAAGATCTTATCCAGAAAACCGGGTACACTGAGAGAAAATTATCACGTTATTTTACGGTTTTCGGAGGTATAGCAAGGATATTTATTAAAACCAAGAACTTTTACTGTCCCGTTATTTTTTTTCTGTGACTATCCTTAAAATGTACTTGTTTGCACCGCAATATTTTTTTCAGTAATTTTCCCAGTACGATGTTTTAAAAGTTTCTCTTGATGTCAGTTATAAAATACAAGCCTAACAGAAAAATATGCCGTTAGTGTGTTTAAAGAAATACAATTCCTATACGAGCGACTTTTGCTGTGAGTTGGTTAAAAAAACTCGGGAGTCAGCAAGCAATTATGTAATGTAATCATAATAATCATATGCGAGCACGTGTGTATGTGTGTATATCTGATTGTGTCGAGGTAGTAACAATAACGGGGCCCAAACACTTTTTACACGGCCCTGCAGTAGTTACAGGTTATAAGCGCTATTTCCTTTCTTGTATTCCAAGCGTGCGCAGCCGAGAGGCTTAGTCGTTAGGTTACTAATGCGATAATTATAAGTAGAGAGGGTTCGAACCCGCAGCGTTAAGAATAATTTTTAATACTGTCTAAACGAGCGTTTGTGTAGTGTACAGGGGGGTGTGTTTGTGGGTAAGTGTGTATATAAAAATAGTAAGTTAAGTGTCTACTTAATAGTAAATACAGTTTTGAAATATACTAAGAGTATTCATCGATTCAACTACTGCTCTCATTTGATTTACCTATGTTCCTGCAGATCATTTAACTTAAAAAATGACACTGGGGCCTTTACGAACTACGAAAAGTAAGTTAAAAAGTAGTCAAACCTACTGAGATTTTTTTTCGGTGGACGCGTAACAAAAAAGTACTGTCAGTTTACTCAAATAAAATTTCCCAGCTTGAAAACAGATTTTTTACTGTAAAAACAGTAAATTTAACCTTCCAAGCGAATATTCCTCCATTGCCATTAAAAACGGTAAATACTAGTCTTAACTCGAATTTTGCCTGTACTTTTTCTCTCAGTGTAGATATTATGCGATCCCATATAGAGCCCGGTTAAGCTCCAGGTATAAACCGGGGACAAAAACCGGGTACAAATCCAGTAACGCCGGATAAGAACTGAGTATACATATTTTGTGGACCCGACTACAAACAGGATAAAACTCTTACAGAGCCCAGATAAGACCCATATAGAAACCGGAAAAAATATTTTATCAACCCAGATAGAATCCGATTAAGTGCCGGATTAGAACCGGGTATAAGTATTTTAAGGAGCCAGATACAAACCAGATAAAAATCTCAAAGGTCCCAGGTAAGAACCATATAGAAACCGGGTGAAGATATTATGCGATCCCAGATAGAACCCGATAATCTCCGGGTACAAACCGGGGACAAAAACCGGGTACAAATCCATTAGCGCCGGATAAGAACCGACTTTTACTCGGTTCTTATCTGGGTTCTATCCGTCATTTTAAGCGGGGCAGATTTATGCGTAACTTGTGCCGAACGTGTAATTCATTTATGCCAACAAGAAGCATTATATTACGACGTCGATTCCGAAGCATCCACCATTATTTATAATAACGACGAATAAAAATATAATTCAAAACATATTTTTTAATAACTTTCGTAAAAAATTTTCCCTTTTTATTTTTATTCGTTGTTTAAAATCATATTGGATGTACATCACTAATTTTCCTTAACCGCCATAACGTAACGACAAACCTCATTAAATTAAAATGTTCTATCGGCGAAAAAACAAACTTTTTTTGTACATCTTAAAGCAGACCACTGTTTTCTCTGCATGAAATATCTCCTTGAGTTAGCAAACGCGTAAAATGAATATATCAATAAACACAAAATTATTAACAAAAAAACTAACTAACTTTAGAAATTTAATAAATCTAATCATCAACTCAAACAGGTAATTCTTTTGCAAATCAAAACAATGGCCTTGCAGACAAGAGACCTATCGAAAGGTACTGCTGTACAAGTTTTAAACGAGATAAGCATAGAGCATGATTTCTCCGAACCCTCATATATTGTAAAATCGCTTGGAAAACACCAAGAACTGCCACCGTTCCAAGCAACCTGCGAAATATTTAAAAATAAAATAACTTTTTCTTGTAGTGGGGAACCAGCCCCTCAAAAAAAGTCTGCAAAGCGAAATGCAGCAACTAAGCTCTTGGAAATGCTTTCCACTAGATACGTATTTTTAGAAGAAATAGAAGAAAAAAGCTTAATCCCGGAATCCAAAATTTTCAAAATAAGTGATGAAGTCGGTAAAGAAACCTTGCAAAAATGGACCAACTCTTGTGAAAGGTGTTTCCAAAGAGGACATTTAGCCCAAAACTGCTGCAACCCATTACGAAATAAAAAATATAAAAAATAGTCTTAAATATTCAATACTATTAGATTTAAAATATATATACATAATCAACGAGTATTCAAAATTTAGACGACAGTTCACACATGTAATCGTATTCTAATATTAAGTTATATTGTTAAGAAACTATGTATTAAAATCAAAAATTTTATGATTATATTCAAAAATATATATATGTAACAATTGATACAAACTGTTAAACAAAAGTTAATAACGGCAACATTCATCAAGATAAAAATACAATGTATCTTCAAAAAAAAAAAAAAGATTGGAACGCGATGCTTCACCCCCGCGCTCGAACTAGGGGGGAGGTATCACGTCCCGCGACGCATTAGAATGTACTGTAGGCACAGGCTAGGTCTAGAGAAAAATCTGGAGAAATCACTAAAAGAGAGAAAAAACCACTTGTTGAAAAGAGAGGTATAACTACGTCACACGCAGCGGGATACTGCGCAACGCGTGACGTCACCAAAAAATATAATATAAAAAGGACACGCCGCCAAGGGTAAAAAACTAGTATTGTGAGCAGAATTTAAGTGCGGCATTTTCTAAAAAACTAAAAAGGATTCTCAGCGTGAGATAATTATACCGTGCAGTTTGGCAGAGTGAAAACCCGAGAGTTATAAATTTACCGTGGTCCGTTTTACTATCCTTAAAGGGATCTTAGACTCAGTGCCAAAAAGGGTGAATAGCACTGATCTCTATAATACACTGGATGCACAATCAATGCAAAGTCGTGTGCTTCATTGAAGGCTGAGCCGCCATCTTTACTTAGGTTGATTACAAAGAATGTTGCGGTTAATTCAAATATAGTAAAAAGGGAAAAGTGTAAGTATTAAAGAAACAATATGTAATCCATGCTTGTTTACTGGAATTAGTATTGATAGTATACATAATATTAAACTAATGGAATGAAATTTATTAAATAATACTAAAATATAACTCGGTAATATTCATTATTATGGTATATAATGTTGTATATATTTAAATAGGCATATGTATTTATTTCTTAACTATAATTAAATATAAATTTATTATAAATTTATCAAATATAGATTGCAGAATTCAATATGTAAACGTACCTTGGAGTAGTCTTGTTTTTGATACTCTCGTACCTGATGTTTTGTACTATTTCGTGATAATCTTCTATATTATAACTTAGATCTTTATAGAATTAGATTCTATTATTTAGTAACCTACTAGTCACAGCATGTACATACTTAATTTTCACGCAATATCTGCATTCAGTATTAATTATATTTCAGGGTTTGTTTCTTTTCCAATTTTATTATTTTCTAATAAATTAAAATGTTCGTAAACCACCAAAATACAGTAGTTTATAATTTTTGTATATATTTAAAATTATTTCTATTACTTCTTTCAGTTGGAACAAATTATTATTTCTGAGCAATTTAAACGTATGATGAAATACGCCAACAAGATCGAGTAATTCAACATTTTTTAAAACAGAAGGGGATGGAGCTTTTTTTCAGTTTTTAAAACCGCTTATTTACAGGTATATAAGGGTTGAATTATGAAACGCGAATTAATTCATACTAAAAATAGTTATTATATGTAACTATTATTAATAGTTCACGTTCAGAACGTGAGATAATTTTTACACTACTCCAAGGTACGTTTACTTGTTGAATTCTATAATCTATATATAATAAATTTATAATAAATTTATATTTAATTATAGTCAAGAATAAAACACATATGCCTTTTTAAATATATACAACATTATATACCATAATAATAAATATTACCGAGTTATATTTTAGTATTATTCAATAAATTTTATTTCATTAGTTTAATTATGTGCACTATCAATACTAATACCGGTAGAAAAGCATGCATTTCATATTGTTTCTTTAATATTTACACTTTTCCCTTTTTACTAAATTTGAATTTACCGCAACATTCTTTGTAATCAACCTAAGTAAAGATGGCGGCACAGCCTTGAATGAAGCACACGACTTTGCTCCCCCCCTCTCTCTCCCTCTCGCTCTCTCTCCATCTTCTGTCTTTATCCAACCAATAAGCCTGTCCCTCTAATTATAAATCAATTGTATCGACATTTTAATATTTTCAATTTATAATTATTTTAATAAATTTAATTTGTATTATTTGATAATCATTGTGCCTTTTCATTGACTTATCCTCATCCTTAAGCGAGGATCATTCGATTCTAACTTAAAACGAGGAATCTTCGATCAAAGGAAGTATTTGCGTACTTGTGACGTAACATTATTATTTAATAAATAAATTTTAGTCTACATGCAGCTTCAAGAAAATAGCATCAGAAGAAAGGTAAGTATCAAAAGTAATTATGCAGTGACAATATTTAATACTTTGATAAATTAAAAATTCATATAAATTAGTAGCATTCTAAATCAACAATATTTCAAATCAATTGGAAAATACAACATAAGCAATGAAAACTAAAAGTACCTGAGAATTATACATTAGCAACCTAACCTCAAATTCCTTTACATAATACATTCAATATATTACAACTTTACAAACCTCTGGTGCCTTATAATATATTTCCCGCAAATCGCACACTCACAAACCATTTATAATAATTCCTGAAAGTCATAAACATTGATTATTTCAAAATTTCTGTCAACTTGTCAAGTTTTGTTAACAGAAATTGACAGAAATCATCTCAATAAACCTTCAAATAGCCGATCGAGGCGAGGACGACGAGAAATTACAAGTTCGAATCGTTCGTCTTCGTACATTTTCGGCATAACCCGAAGCAGTGACGTCACAGACAGTGGTAATCATTGAGTTTTCGTTTTGCGGCTCCAAACTGGTACACTGTAAAAAATCCAGTTGAAAATTACCAATCGATTATAAAATATTTTACTATGATTGACGTAAGAATAATACGACTCTATTGTGAATTTGCAACGATAAGCGGTGTGATTTCACAGTATTTGTATGAAGTTTACAGTGAAAGTTTAATACTACCACTTGAATCAGGGGACATAAAATTACGCATGATAAACATGGTAAATTTCAATCATAGTGTAACGTATATTTGAATGTAATTTTACAACGTGTCAGTAAAATCGCAATGCGTACTGCGATTTATTTTACCATGAAAGTGTAAAAATGCAGACTGAGTGTAAATCTACCAGAATTTTATAATTCCACGCTTCATGATGCATTTTTGTTTTAACGCCCGGCGCTGCAACAGTGATTCTATAACTTCTATAACCTAGAAAGCCAACTCTCGTGCAATAGCAGCAGGTTTCAAATTCTTATTTAATTTATCATTTATATCGCGTTTTCACAATGTACTATACTATTAATTTTATACTATTAATTCATAAAAATATACTACAAGAACCAATAAATAAGTTAATAATTCTATAGCATATTGATTTGAATCCATGATATACATGCTTTTAGAAAGAAATGCTTTTGATTCAATAGCATTTTTTTCTCAGTGTACTGTCAGTGTTAATTTACAAATGATATATATAGCGCATGCGCAATGAAATTCATCCCGGCCATTTTACATTGTCAATTGAATTTTACAACAAGAAACGTAAAATTATACTGCATTGAAAGTGAGATTAAGGGAATGTTACTGTCTGCATGTGATTTTACCGTTCCAAATTATTTTTACACCATTTTGGTAAAATTACCACGTTAATCACTAATAATTTTATGTCCCCTGTTCTACGTGGTAATTTTCAACTGAATTTTTTACAGTGTAGGTATGGAGAGAGTAAATTTCATCCACGATCTGGGAGCACTACGTGACTACCCATTTTTATATGTAAAAAAGGGTCACAAGTATGTTTTTTACTCTGTATCATCTAAACACCTTAGTTGTTACAGCTAGATTGACTAAGTAGCAATAATTAAAATTTTTATTAAAACTTACTAATTGCGTGAATTGCTATTACCATTTGTCCAGTTTAAAAAAAGTCCAGTTACAAAAAATATATATTTTTTCGACATAACGGAGAATAGTTCTATTAAAAACTATTTTAATATCTTAATTAGCAACTTATGAATTTTTTCATCCGTACATGATTAAAATAGTAATCCCAGCTTTGAAGAAAATATTAAATTCATCATTCTATCTATTTTATTTCGGTTGTAGTCGATGGAAACTTTCTTAGGTTAGAATTGTTTAGGAAAAAAAAATTTTCAATTATGGATTTTTAAAATATAACAAAGGATGATAATTGTTGACATATTTTTCATCACAAACTGCACAACAGTTCACAATTATACTTTAAAATTACCATGATTTAATTCTTCCCTAGCGAACTGGCTGAACGGTAGCTTTACGCTGTATCGTAAAGCTATCGTAAAGTAGCATTATAACTCATGAATAAGGCAAAATAAACATTCAAAATGTTTTTATCCTTATTCTACGTTGAAAATAACGTTAACTGGTAATTAAAATATGCAATAATTTTATTTATTTACGCTAAAAATTAAAAAAAAAAACATAATACCTGTCATTCAAGGCAGTGACGTGGTTCATCACTTTCCATGTCTTCACCGCCAGGATTGACTATTTGTTAGATTGAGATGAAAGTATAGTTGTGTCTCACTCCAACCAATGGTCAACTTTAACGGTGAAGTTCCACAAAAGGTTAACCACTGCACTGCCTTCAATGACAGGTATTATGTTTTTTTTAATTTTTAGCGTAAATAAATAAAATTATTGCATATTTCAATTACCAGTTAACGTTATTTTCAACGCAGAATAAGGATAAAAACATTTTGAATGTTTATTTTGCCTCATTCATGAGTTATAATGCTACTTTAAGATAGCTTTACGATAGCTTTACGCTACAGCATAAAGCTACCGTTCAGCCAGTTCGCTAGGGTTCTTATTTTGATGAAGAAGAAAAGCGAAATTTTAAGTAATCAATGTATGTGACGATTTCAAAACGATTCAAAACATTTGATAAGCAGGAAAAATCTAATTCGTCTGTACAATTATTTCATAAAGTTTACTATCATCAAAGATTTATAATTACACGAAATATTACATTTAAAAATAAAATAATTACTTTCCTCAAACCAAATGAATTTGATCAATTTTACAACAAAAAAAACTAGTAGCATACTTCTCAAAAATATTTGAGCCGCAATCTGTAGAATTAGAGATGTCATCGGCCGCCGAAGAGAGTAAAAAACCTACACACACCAACTTACACCAACTTTTGGAAAATCCATTTTCAAATTCGGGATCAGCGATCAGCAACAGGTCTTAATTTTCGTGGATCAACTAATACCTTAAGGTACTTCGTTCACGAAAATTAGACCTCAAACAAAAGTAGATAATTTTGCTTTCAAGAATAGCAATATTATTATTGAAGGGCTAATTTGAAAGAGAAAAGATTATTTTTCATGAAAAAAATTTGAAACACAAAAAAATAATTTTTATAATAAAAATTTATTTTTTAATCAATTTTTCTAAATCATTTCAGTCGATTATGTCGATTATTAGAAGAGTGTATCACTGTACGTGATAACGGAACTCTACTATATCGACCTTATCAACCTATGATTCAGAATTAATTTAACGTTATTTAAAACTAGATGGTATTTTCCGATATAAATTGAAGAAATTTTCTGTGAATAAAGGAACGCTTCCACTCCGCTGGGTATCGAGCCCAGGTCCTTTCGATTGCCGGTCGAATGCTCTGTCATCTGAGCTACGGAGGTTCCACAACTTTTCTCACAGAAACTTGAACCTCCGTAGCTCAGATGACCGCGCATTCGACCGACAACCCAAAGGACCTGGGCTCGATACCCAGCGGAGTGGAAGCGTTCCTTTTTTTCACAGAAAATTTCTTCAATTTATATTGAAAAATTCCATCTAGTTTTAAATAACGTTAAATTAATTCTGAATCATGGGTTGATAAGGTCGATATGGTAGAGTTCCGTTATCACGTAGAGTGATATACTCTTCTAATGATCGACATAATCGACTGAAATGATTTAGAAAAATTGATTAAATAGTTCATGGTACATCCGTAGCCGAATTGGCGTTAACAAGTTTCTGTGAGAAAAGTTGTGGAACCTCCGTAGCTCAGGTGACAGCGCATTCGACCGGCAATCGAAAGGACCTGGGCTCGATACCCAGCGGAGTGGAAGCGTTTCTTTTTTCACATAAAATTTCTTAAATTTTTTTTTGCCCAAACTTATTTTCTTATCGCTTCGAGCCAAATTTTTTAAAATGAGGCGATTCTAATAAATCACGGTTCATTTTTTTAGGAAAAAGATTCTCTACAACACGACCGTTTTCTATTTTTGAAATTTAATTAATTATTATTGAATACAGCAATTTGTTTATAAAAATTTTGTTTTGATTAATTGTTTTTTTATACAATAATTTCAGCCATTAAAGAATTCATTTTCAAAAATAGGAAACGGTCATTTTGTAGAGAATCTTTTTCCTAAAAAAATGAAATGTGATTTATTAGAATCGCATAATTTTTAAAAATTTGGCTCGAAGCAATAAGAAAAGAAGTTTGGGCAAAAATAAAATTTATTAATAAAATTATTTTTTTGTGTTTCAAATTTTGCTCATAAAAAATAATCTTTTCTCTTCCAAATTACACCTTCAATAATAATATTGCTATTCTTGAAAGCAAAATTATCTATTTTTGTCTGAGGTCTAATTTTCGTGAACGAACTACTTTAATACAATTATTTTTATACCTAGACAAAATTTCAAGTATTTACCTTTTTAACTTTTCTCCCGAAAAATTCGAGAAAGTGGTATAGCTTTTTGACCCAACAAGGTAGAAACCCCCCTTAACTTGTAACATGAATGAAATTTGGGGCAATGAATGAGCTCGATCAGCCTGAGGATTTATTTAGATAGGCATCCTAAAATATTAAAAAGTGGATAGAAATTATGAAATTTCCACATCTAAAAGATGTCTCTAAAAAATTATGCTTTAGCGAAGTACAAGATCTCGAATCTGTAAATTACCTATTCATATAATGGCATATGTATGAAATTGTAAAAGATTATTTATTTTTTCAAAATGTGTTTCGGTTTTAATTGGAGCTTTCATCAGACATTTATTTTTAAAATAAAAAATGCATAATAAAAAGTTGTTAACTTAGTATTTCTTAGTTGGAAATTTTTAAAAATCAACATAGTTTTACATGCGAGACAATAAGAAACTTGACATTGTTTCGAAAGAAGAGGTTGAAAGAATTCAACAATTTTTAAAATATTTATTTGGTATAATATAATTGTAAATAATTTTAAATTAATAGGTTGAGCTCGAAATTTTTCCACTGAGACTTGGGCTTAAATCCCAGCGCAGTCGAAAGCTTCTTTATTTCCACAGAAAGAATTCAAATTCTTTAAATTGGAAATAATGTTTCAGAATATAATTTTCCATCAAAGAAATCCTAAGTTAATAACTTTTTATTATGCATTTTTTATTTTAAAAATAAATCTCTGATTAGGGCTTCGATCAGAATCAAAACTTCTATAACAGCGTAAATCTAAGTTTTTATTTACTTTGGATCCTAGAGCCAAGTATCAACAACAACACATATCTTCAATTAAAATACTTTTAAAAATTTACTTTTAAAATATTTTGGATCTTAATTATTAATTTAATATTATTTAAAAGTTCGAAACTTATTTAGAAATTATTCTTTATTCGTGATTGTAACTCTTAATTAATCATTATGCCATAACTTTTGTTTACATTATGTTGTCAAGCTGTCAACTTTGACATTCCTAACCTTAAAAGTCTTTGAAAAGAATTTTTGGCTCTGCTTTACCCACGGTAGTATAGACAGGTCTGGCAACTCCCGTGGTGGGCGATGTTCCCTTCTTGTGGTCAGAATGTTTCATATTTTCGCCACAGATAGCGCTAGTATCGAGTAGTGGCTCGAATGACCGCACTGTAGCATGTATGTATATAGATATACCCCGAACGTAGTCAGCTGTGAAAGCTGTCTGTACACCACGGATATTCCTTTAACTACTCGATTGCAGCGCTGCCCAAGCGGTTACTTTCGAAACTACTACTCGTCACGGGAATTGCCAGACCTGTCTATACTACCGTGGCTTTGCCCAAACCAGAGATGAGTTCGGAGATTGCTAAAGTAATAGAATAAGAGAATTTCACAAAAGTGGGCTGATAAACGCGCCCTCTGAACGCGTTGCGAAAAAGGTGTACTTTGCGCGTCGGTAAATAATGAAAGTTAGAAAATCCAGAAATGATTTACCATCAGAATTTCTTTGGAGGGGCAGCGGCGCGCGCTGTCCTTGTTTCTTCCTCGTCGCTCTTGCACGTGAGAACGGCTCGTCCCACTTCTCCTTATTCTCCTCGCTTCCTTCATGCAATGCTGTTTTTAGATTTCACGCTTTCGGTTATCGAGTCGGAATTGAGAATTGTGTATTTCTGTCGAAACCGTGCAAAAGAGGCGCGAAGCAGACGACAATTTCAAATTTACGAAATATGTTATTTAAGAGACAACACTTTTTTTCCGATATTTTGGAAAAAATCTGCCTAAAATAAAAATCTGAAATATCGTGTAAATTTTTATAAGCATTTAAACACTTCAAAAATAAACTTTCAGTAAAATTTGATGCCAATAAATGTTCCAAATTTGAATCAATATATATTTTCCTATTCAAATTTCCATATTTCTTATCAATTTTGTGCATTTAAAAACTTTTTAGTTAGAGAGATATTTTCTATTAAGAAGAGATAAACATAAATTTCAAGTTTAAAATTTACATTCTCAGTTTTATGTTAGCAATATTTTCATCTCACATTTTTGTAGCCTAAGCACAGACTTTTCATTAAAAAAATGAAATGGTCTATAGAAAGGAAAAATTTTCTAACAGATGTGGATAAATTAAAAAGCTAAAACATGTGTTCATTAATATCTTCATATGAATATGTAAATATTTATCGATATTAAATTTTACATAAAAATTTTTGTCCGAAGTGTTCAAATCGCGTTACAATATGACAAGATCATATGGACGAGTTCAATTTTTTTAATGAAATATTTTGCAATTTTTAATATGCCTGTTCTTCTGAAATCGGAAGAAGATTCGAACAGTAAACAACAAATTTTCCAATGGAATTCAAGGTCAATAAATGCTTAAAGTTGTATATTATAATTTTAATTACAAAATTTTGAAGCTTTGTAACTATAACACTTTTTGGAATTTACATCTTCTACATGACAATTTGTATATATATATATATATATGTATAAATTACCATCGGAAATTACAGGCTGACCTGGAGTTTCAACTTTCGTTAAAGTGATTTATTTTATAGAAAGATATTACAAAAGAAATTTTAATTTAGATATCTTTGAAGGAAATTAATAAATATGTAAAAAAATTAAAATTTTAAAAGATTTTTTTTATTATGTCTTCATAGTGATTTGTTAACCTAATTAAAATATTTTTAGAAAGTCTTTTCTGGATTCTATATGCTGGGATTGAACATGTTACAAAAAGTCGTGTAATTTTAAAAATGTGTATCCCCATACCAATGAAATATTAAAGTGTGCTGTTCGATAAAATATTAGATATAATATATTTTACTTTTGAATAATCAAACCTTTTATTTATACTTATATATTGAAATTTTCATTTAAAATATGTTATGTATTCTGAAGGTTTTTTCAAAAAATCAGCCTTAAAGAACACATTCTTATCATGAAACTTGCGCTTCGCGCTCGATTTTCTGTATACATTTCTGTAACTTTCTAATAATTTACAAGATTACAAAAAATCTATTTTCTTTCAAATATTTAAAAAAGGAAGAGAATTCATAGACTCTTTTTGGGGTAACGATTTTTTTGTATTATCGCTTATTTTGTATCTCACATATTTTGGTTCAAAAATGGAATTTTTCATTTTCAATAGTGTTTTTTTAAAACCAAAACATAAAATACACATCTTGTCAAAAAATGTCCTACTGAGAATTTGTAGACCTCATTTAGGCAAATAATTTTCTATCTCAACGTTTTTTTCGTATGTTACATATTTTGTTCAAATAATAGAATTTTTGAATTTTAATCGTATTTTTTTAAATTATAATGAAAAATATACGTTTTATTGAAAACTATATCTGAAAATATTTGTATATATTATTGAAACGAACAATTTTCCATTCTTACGTTTTTTTTCGCATTTCACATATTTTAGTTAAAAAATTGAATTTCGTATTTCCAATGGTATTTTTTGTTTTAATTAAGAAGAAAAATATACATCTTATGAAAAAATGTTGTAGTTCAAACTTCTATAGATCTTTATATCATATAGGTTTGGTTTTGTCGGTCTTGTGGTCAATAAAACTTGTGGTCAAAAATTCTCCTATGTTTCAACCTCACTGCGAGTCTTTTTCAAGGAATATATGTCACTAAAAATTGAACAAATCAATTTACAATCAAATTGCTTTTTCCAAAGAGAACTATTTTATGTTGTGTTGATATAATAAATAAGTACTTACATAAATTACAAATAAACGAAAGCACACATGAAGATTCAATCTTATTCTTGAAAATGTCATTAAAGTAAAGCCTCAAAGATTGAGGGCTTCAATAATTTAAAATTACATTATAATACGGTGTGTAAGTATTAGGATAGAGAGACGAAGATACGATAAATTGAATTAAATTCACCAATGAAAAGTGTGCTAAAGCTTGAGAACACAAACTTGAAAATCATATGTTAAATAATTTCATGGCAAATTCGATTAATAATCATAATTTCAGCCTTTAAATTTATTGAAATATTAATATTTTTATTGATATAAATTGATTCAATAATTTTTCTTTAATGTTGTTTTATTGACCTTAAGACCGACGAAACCAAACCTATATGATATAATAATATAACGGTCGAAGAAATGGTCATCCCCAGGCGGAAAAGTCGGACTTATGCCGGATCTTACGAACGGCATTGTACCGCGCCAGTTGTAAATAAGGAACAATGCCAGTACTGACGATTGGTACCGCGCCGAGCGTTGGCGCGGTACTGGTATAGTGCTGCCCCAGTATGGAGTCAAATGCTGGCTAGAAGCCGACTTAGGGTTTCATGCCGAGCGTTGGCGTGGTACTGGTGTAGTACTGCCCCAGTATGAAGTCAAATGCTGGCTAGAAGCCGACTTAGGGATGTATGCCGAGCGTTGGCGTGGTACTGGTGTAGTACTGCCCCAGTATGGAGTCAAATGCTGGCTAGAAGCCGACTTAGGGATTTATGCCGAGCGTTGGTGCGGTACTGGTTCAGTACTGCCCCAGTATGGAGTCCAAACGCTGGCTAGAAGCCGACTTAGGGATTTATGCCGAGCGTTGGCGCGGTACTGATTCAGTACTGCCCCTATATGGTGTCCAAATGCTGGCTAGATACCGACTCAAGGATTTATGCCGAGCGTTGGCGCGGTACTGGTTCAGTACTGCCCCAGTACAGATATAGATAAATTGATTTATCTCACAATAATTGATAGTTTAATATATTTGACTAATTAATTATAGTAATTTTATTTTTACTAATGTTTCTGTAACGTTTTCTACTAAAAATTACTTAAATTTAACTAACAATTAGTCAGTTTTGACTAATTCGGATTTAAAGAGTGTAATTTAAGAATTAAATCCTACGTAAATTCCCCTCCCCCCCCTGATTCAAGAAAGGGCGATTCAATTCATGAAGGGCGACTTACTGTTGAAGTCGCCCCCTATGAGGGATCGGCCGATGACCTCACGGAGGCTTTCCTCAAGAAGGAGGATTTGGGTCTCAAAGACATCGAAGGGATCGCCGGGGGGAAGTAGCAGCTGTACACACGCACACCCGCCACCCCCACCCAGACGAACCCCGCGTCGGTCTCCAGGAAGTCCTCGACGCCCAAATCAGGGTTACAGACAAGGATGCCGGCCCTCCTTGATGCATCCTGATACCAAGCAGAGTTATCGGACCACTTGTACTGCTCACTAATGAGCAGCACATCAGCCCCCCTCTCCCTGGCAGTCTGCATCAGGAGGTCCTGGGCATCCTTCACCCTTCCGAGGCTGAGCTGCAGAAACTTCAATTCCTGCCTCTCAACCTCCGAAGCTCTTCCCGGAAGACCGGGCAGGAGCCGCTCCCAGACACATGGGCGACATCTTTGTCGCCCCTGTCTGCGCATGACAGGCACCGTGACCGTACCCAAGGCACCTGAAGCAGCGGGCGACTTTCACGTGCTCGCGAATGCGGCACTCTACCCACCCGATCCTCAACTTACCTAGCTGAAGCAGACACGTGGCGTCTGCCTCAGCTAGCCGGATCACTGCAGTCTTCACCCCACCAAAGCGGGTGAAGAGCCTGCAGGACCCCTCAAAAGCTGGTCCGCCCAATGCCAAGCACAGGGCAGACACAACCTCTTCTTTTTCAACGGTCTCGTCGAGGTCCCTGATTTCGAGGGACCTCGTCGAGACCAGGGCTGAAATTTGCGCCCTTTCCCCGACCGCCAGGTTGAGCTCCTTTCGGAAGGCCGAAACGTCTCCCCCCTTTTTGAGAACCAGAAGGACTTTTTCCTTCCTGGTCCTCCGGATAGACAGGACCTCAAGTCCTGCCTTCCGGGGGTCGACCTTTGCCTTCTTTTCCCTCAAGACGTCGGCGTAGGACTGGCCGTCCTTCGCCGACACCTTGATGGCGTCGCCCGACCTGGCGGGCGTGGAGCGCTTCGACTAAGGAGTGGCGGTGGTCCCCTGCGCTTTTTGGGCAGGGTCTACCGACCTTTTCTCCATTTTTTTTTCTTTTTTTTGTGACCACATGCCAGTCCCCTTCTTTATTTGGGGGCTGGCTCGTGGCCACCTCGGCATAAGAGGGCGAAGAGCCACCCTTCCCCCTCTTGGGAGTTTTTTCCAAAGGGGGAGAGGGCGCAGATCTTTTTTCGCCCTTGGCCTGATTTTTTGGGGTATCTCCTAGAGACGCCGAACGTGGTCTCTGGAAGATCCCCAATTTCTTCATAGCGGGGTGAGATTCCATTTTCTTCTGGAATATTTATTTTCCTCGTGTCTTAAGACGGTTCGCCCATCATGGGAGCCCTACCGCAGTAGGGGTACTATCCCCGCCTGTGTAGATCCCTAGTGTTATGCGCCGAAACCGAGAAGCGGCTTATCGGAAGGTCGATTCTATCGGTACATTAAATGAAGCTAGCAAAAAAGGTTACGGGATAGGCCCGCGCCATAATGATGCTAAAGGTTTAACGTCACCCATATCGAGCGAGTGGAGCCGTGTCCGCCCCGACACCTGACCCGAAATCCAGGCTAGACGGTGTGCGATTTATCCTACGCAGCGTCGGATATAAGGAAATACTGACCAGGTAATCCTTCATTCCTGCGCCCGGACGTCCATGATTTCAACCCCGACATTGGCTCCAGACAGTAGGATCGTGAGCGGTTTTCCCAGATTAACATGTGGTTTCACGGGATCTTTGCCCTTCGCGTTCGAACACCGGAGGGACTTACGGTTACCCATATTACTTCCACAGAGGTGAGGTACTGACATCGCGTCCTACCCTGGTCGAGAGGCTACTACTCCTCCCTTGGCTAGTCTATCGGGAATATCCACCAGGCGCCGGCCGCAGCGCCATTCACTCAGCATCCCATTCATTCTGCTGTGTGTGGGTGTCGGTGCCGTGCATGTGTTAGTGGTGTGACCGCAAGAGCGCACGCGGGAAGTTCAGCGTCATCGCCGCATACGCATTTGGGGCGATACCCCGAATAAGGGGCCCCCCGCATTCACTCCGTGTTCATTCATTCGGCATCAAGAGACCTGTTCAAGGTCTCCTGATGCTTTCGCCCCACACTGCGTCCTCACGCGCCTGAAAGTCGCAGAACAACCGTCGTGGAACGTGCGCCCGGCAGGCCCATCACAAGGGAAAAGCCCGTCTATAGGGCTCCCTTGGCGGCCATCCTGACGGCGACAGCCCTACTGCTGGCAGAGTCCTTGTGGCTACTACCGTTGGTGGGCTTCAGGACGCGTCTGCTCCGTGCTTGGACTCATGCGTTCACCTCGGCGAGACCCTGCCCGCCCACAGAGCGCTCTCTTGGTTGTTAGGTGTGTTGTGTTTAGTGTCGCTGTAATGTGTTGTGTCATGTTGCTGTCTGTGTGCCCCCTCCTCCTTTCTCATCCGGGCTTGGGACCGGCAATGGCGGAGTTAATTAAATGATATTAAAGATGATGTAAATTAGTCATTTTCTCAAATTCACTAAGTTTCTTTTTCAGTTTAAGTGAAACAGGAAATTCAATTTACTTAAGGCTCTATCGGCCTTAAGGAACACATTCTCATCATGACACTCGCGCTTCGCGCTCGATTTTCTGTATGCATTTTTGTAACTGTTTAATAAATTACATGATTATTGATAAATTTATTTTCTTCCAAATATCTCAAAAAGGAAAAAGAGTACTAGACTTTATTTAAGGAAACGATTTTGCAGAACAACGCTTATTTCGTATCTCACATATTTTGGTGGAAAAAATCGAATTTTTTCAATATTAAAAATCAAAACATAAAATATACATCCTGTCGAGAAATTTCTCAATAAGAATGTGTAGACCTCATTTAGGCAAATAATTTTTCATCTCAACGTTTTTTATGTATCTCATATATTTTGTCTAAAAAATGGAATTCTTGAATTTTAATCGTATTTTTTGGAATTAAAACGAAAAATATATTTTTTTTCAGAAACTGTGTGAGACAAAATTTGTAGATCTTTTTGAAACGAACAACTTTGTATTCTTACGTTTTTTTCGTATTTTACATATTATTGTTAAAAAATTGAATTTTGGATTTTCAATAGTTTTTTTTTTAATTAAAAAGAAAAATATGCATCTTATGAAAAAATGTTACAATTCAAATTTGTAGGTCTTTATGTAAAAAATAATATTGTATCATAACGTTTTTTCGTATCTCGTATAATTTAACTGGGAAATGGAATTTTGATATTGACTTTTTTCGAATTTGAATATGCTGTAACATTTCTAATTTTGATTTAATCAAAAAATGTTATCAGGATAATTTGTAGAGATTTAGGAGCACTTTCAAAAACCAGTATTGAAGTTTTTGATTTTTTCAAAAACACAAAAGTAGTGCTCATTCCCTCAATTTTGATTGGATGTGGCTGGTTAACGAACTTGTCCTTACTTTTTCGGCATCGATAAAGTGTACCAAAGTTCAATTCAATCTGATAATTCTATCGAGAGTTATGCCGCACACGACCTACTACAGACAGACAGACAGACAGACACTTTCGTAAAAAATGTTTTTTCTGACTCAGGGGGTCTCAAAACGTAAAGATTTGATGAAAATTTCGAAAGTCATTTTTCACATAAAACCAATACCTTCTCATCCATGATGAGAATGTAAAAATATATATTTTAGACATAAACATGTTGTAACTGGAGCACATTCATTACATAAACTTGCTACTTCCCTTAAGTATTTATTATTTTGTGAGAAAATGAAATGGTAAAAATGTCTTATTTTCACAAATAAAAAATATAAATATATGCTTGTATTTTGTCATGAATATATATAAATATGGACTAAAAACACTAAACTTCAATAATAATAAAAACAATTATAAGAATTTAGAAAATGTTTCCATTTTTCCAATAATTGTTTAAATTTGTTCATAAACACCATGCAAAATAATACTTTTATATGAGAGGACGGAGGTGGCGCCGCTAGCGGATTATTTTCTGCCTGTCATCACTAAGAGACCGAAATTTAGCTCGTCGTCGGATAGGGCTGCTTGATTCCCTTAGTGATTATAGTTTCTATGTGCAAAGTTTTCTCACCAGAGCGGCGCTGCACGCGGCAAGCTCTACAAAAGCATTATACTAATAGACAAATATTTTAAAAAATATAAATAATTAAGTTTCTGAACAATATGAAATGAAAAAATGTTCCGAGAATGATTGTAGGACATAAAATACACATTTTGCATAAATCAATTAATACAAAATAAAAAAAAGAACACATTAAACTTCGTAAAATATATACTGTGGATACGCATGAACAATCCTTGAGACCCTGAACAAAATTTTTTTTATGTTATCCCCATATAACTGGAAAAATATATTTAAAAATAAATAAAAAGCTTAAGCTTCTAAATAGAACTATTTTCCAATTTTATTTTCCAGCTTCAAACGAATTAAATGAAAAACAATTACTTTGTTAAGCCCTGTGTTCAACATAAAAAACCATGTGAAGGGAAATATGTACCGAAATAAAAATTTGTAAATGTAACAAAAAATATTCATTACTATAAAATTTGCTAGTACATATTTTTAACATATTTTAAATTTTTAACATGTACAGATCGATGATGACTAGTTAAGTTTCGCAAAGTTTGGCTGCTTTTTTTTCAAGACGCTAAATTTTTAAATTTCAACCATTTCCTGTCCTACGAATTGTCTCATTCTTATTTAAAATAAAATTAAATCACATATGCTAACATCTCTACAGCTTCATTGGCATGTTCTTTGCATTGAAAAATAAATTTTGTTTCACATTACAAAAAATATTTATTACTATAAAATTTGCTAATACATATTTTTAACATATTTTAAATATTTAACATGTACAGATCGATGATGACTAGCTAACTGTCGCAAAGCTTGGCTGCTTTTTTTCATAAGACGCTAAATTTTTAAATTTCAGCCATTTCCTGTCTTACGAATTGTCTCATTCTTATTTAAAATAAAATTAAATCACATATGCTAACATCTCTACAGCTTCATTGGCATGTTCTTTGCATTGAAAAATAAATTTTGTTTCAGATGAAATTAAATCGTCTAGAATTAGATCAGAAGAATTGCTAGACCGGCAATGTTTGTTAAATAGATATTCGACAACTCTGATAAGCTTGTATAACTTAACATTTGGATGCATGAAATCTTTATTTATTTTTGCAAATCTGCTCAAACTTTAAGGTAACTGATCACAAGAAAAAGATATCGTATCTGTATGAATTTCAGAAGTAGTCAAAAATGCATTTAAGCATGTCGAACACTGAGTGAGTTGTGTAAAAAATCAAACAATCTCTAACAGCTGGTAAAGCAAAATCGTGCGCTACTGCATCTACAAAATCACTAAAGTCAGTGTCTTCACAATCGATTATTGCTTTCAACTTTTCTCAAATTTCTTGAATTGCGCTTTTACTATTCGACTGATGTAATTCTTTCAATTTTGAAATTGTTATTAAGGGCTGTGGAGGGTTGCCATCGAAAGTACTACAATTCCAAAGCTTTGCAGGTTTCAAAATGCTAAAGACAGTTAATATCTCGTATATTTGCAAGAAGGTTGGTGTACAAGGATGATCATTTGTTTCTCCAACTAATCTGATAGTGCCAAAAAATCTCTAAACAAAAGGAAAGGAACAAAAAATTAGTGTAACTTTTATACAGTATTGATAATATTCCATTCGAAATCTCATACTGAATAAAATATTTTTATCTTGTTCAGTTAACTTTTCTGAAATTAAGGAAGCTAAAGAAATACTAAATGGATTTTGAATGCAACATCAACGACACTATATTTCTTATACAAATCCATTTTGTAAAAAAATATAAAAGTGCTTTCTTCGATATTTATATTTCAGTGGAAAAATTCGGATGAAATGGAATGGATATTTATATTTATTTTAATTACTTTATACTTAGTATTTTTTACACGTATAATAAAATATCTTTATAAAAAATCTGGTCTAATATTTTATTCCCAGATACGTTCATATTAATCATCACGGTACTTATTTAATTCCAAAATTTATCTTTATATCCAGGTTTCATATAAAGATATTTTATTATACGTGTAAAAAATACTAAGTATAAAGTAATTAAAATAAATATAAATATCCATTCCATTTCATCCGAATTTTTCCACTGAAATATAAATATCGAAGAAAGCACTTTCATATTTTTTTACAAAATGGCTGGAATTAAAAAATTTAGCGTCTTGAAAAAAAAAGCAGCCAAGGTTTGCGACACTTAACTAGTCATCATCGATCTGTACATGTTAAAAATTTAAAATATGTTAAAAATATGTACTAGCAAATTCTATAGTAATGAATATTTTTTCTTACATTTACAAATTTTTAATTGAGTATATATTTCCCTTCACATGGTTTTTTATGTTGAACACAGGGCTTAACAAAATAATTATTTTTCATTTCATTTGTTTGAAGCTGGAAAATAAAAATGGAAAATACTTCTATTTAGAAGTTTAATCTTTTTATGTATTTTTAAATATATTTTCAGTTATATGGGGATAACATAAAAAAAATTTTGTTCAGGGTCTCAAGAATTCTTCATGCGTATCCACAGTATATATTTTACGAAGTTTAATGTGTTCTTTTTTTTATTTTGTATTAATTGATTTATGCAAAATGTTTATTTTATGTCCTAGAATCATTTTCGGAACCTTTTTTCATTTCATATTGTTCAGAAACTTAATTATTTATATTTTTTTAAATATTTGTCTATTAGTATAATGCTTTTGTAGAGCGTGCCGCGTGCAGCGCCGCTCTGGTGAGAAAACTTCGCACATAGAAACTATAATCACTAAGGAACCGCCATTTTGTTTTTAGTCGAACAGGGCCAGCCCCCTGAATCTTGCGACCAAATGCATAAGAAAAAAATTACGTGAAAGTTGACTGCTGCCGGTGGCGGCGCTGACCGTTCATAGGCCCTAGATTCAAAAAAATGCATGGGAAAAAGAATAAAAATGTAATTTTCTCCTAATAAAAACTATTTTATCGCATTTTCTTATACATGATAATAATCTAATAAGATCTTCATATTTTTCACAAAAATTTTTTCTCTTCGAAGAGGTTAAGACATTCACTTTAGGCAAAAATCTAATTACCAAATTCTGGCAGGAATTGCATTATTTGGGTCACGTTCTTTATTTTATAATTGTTTTGCGTTAAATTTAAATATTAATACTAATAATTAATGCCGTTATTATAAAATTTGATTATTTGTCATATTATATAACATATTACAATAAATACAATATGGTATATACTCTATATATTGCTACTGTAATGAAATCAAACTTTTAAAAAAATATAAACATTTCAAAAATACTGTTGGGAATTTGAACTAATAATTTTCTTAATATTTTACTATGAAATAAAGTATTAATTAATGAAATATATTAAGATTATATTATCATAATATATTATAGTTCAAAGCAGTGAACTAGTTGTGGTCTCTCATAAGTGCTCTGAAAAAATTTCTTTATCTACCAATATACTTTACTTATTTTTCTATTTATGTATATATAACATATTTAATCAATTTTTTTAATTTACTTCTTTTTTACTTATCTGCGTTGTATTATTTTATTTTGAAATTCATTTTTCGTAAAATTATGAATTTAAGTTTCTAATAAGCATTAAAAAGTAAGGAATCTAAATTAACAAAAAATCTCAACTTATATTCTTTTTTAAAGTCCAAAACTTTATTTTAATAACAAAATTGTTAGAAATCAGAAATTGTTTTCCACTTCAAGACAATCCAATTTTAACAAGCTCACATTAACTTCAATTCAAAATTAAAAAAAATATTCTTTCTCATCTCCTTTTTATTTCAGTCACTTTCATTTATCTATTTTTTAACTTCTATCAGACAAAATGTTTGCAACTGAATTTATTTGCGATAAGTATTTGAGAGACATTTATTGCGGTGCAAAAGAAATTCATTGCACAGGTAGATACAATTAATTAATATTGAGACATTAATCTTTATTATATTATGTAGTTAATTATTAATATCTCTATCAAATAAAATGTTTTATTTTGAACTAATTAAGAAAATAAAGAATATGTTCGACGTACTTACTCTTCCCAAAACTTTTACTCCACCGGGCGCATAGGTTAACCTCTCTTGAAGAATATCTTCTGGGTCAAAATGCTTTTCGCAAATCGCATGACCTTCTTTTAATTTCATATCATCCTGAAGGATAGCAATTTGCCATACTTTTATTAAATTTTCATCCTTTGGTACAATGAAAAAACTAACTTCATCGGAGCAAGACTTATACCCAAATTTACACCCAAAATAGACACATTTCACCATTTTTTGCACCAATTTATTTGGACATTTGTTTCTAGACTCGCGAACTTCATCTCAGTACCGTTCAAGAACTCGAAAATTTGAAAATTTTCAGAGAAAAGCTTAAAAAACTACATTTTATAATGTGATTTTCGTGTAAGTCGGCCCAATGAACAGTCAGCGCCACCATGGCAGCCAGTCAAAATTCATGTTATTTTCAACTCAGCGATGCAGGGGGCTGGACAGGGCTGTTTATAACAGCCGTCAGAGATGAGTTGGGAGATTGCTAAAGTAATGTATTTAATTTCGAGTGATTTTCCGCAGCGCGCCCTATTGCGAAATGCTCTTGGGAACTAAAATGAAAGGTTCATGCTACTACTTGAAGGGTAAAACAGAGCCACTGTTTATCACTTTTGCAGCGCCCCCAATTGCGTAAAGCTTTTTCCGTGGCTTTTTCGAACTAAAATTAAAGGACCGCACTGCTACAATAATATGTGAGAGCACACAAAATGAAGCGCGTCATGTTAGTGTATCCCCACTAACTCGCTTCGATTTCACGCTGTCTGTTGTCGAGTTAAAATCAGAAATTGTATTTTTCTCGACTTCATGCAAAGGAGGCGCGAAATAGACACAGAATTCAAAATTACGGAATATAACATTAAGAAAATTACACTTTTTTCTATATACTTTGAAAAATATTGATCTGAAATAAGTATCTAAAAGATTTTGTGAAATTTTAAGATGATTTAAATACTTGAAAAATAATTTTTTAATGAAATTTAAAGTCAATAAATGCTTAAAGATTCGAAACAAAATATCGATTTCAGCATTTTTTTTTAAATTATGTAGAGAATACTTTATAAGATATCATTCAATATGAGATACAAGTTTCAAAAATGAAGGGTTTGAACATTTTCATAATAGTTAACATCTTTTGTATGAAAATTTCGATAAATAAATGTAAATGAAGTGTTTGCTAATTTAAGGTAGTTCATCCACAAAAATTAGACTTCAGGCAAAAATAGATAAATTTTTTTTCAAGAATAGCAATATTATTATTAAAGAGATCATTTGGAAGAAAAGAGATTAGTTTCCAAGAAAAAAAATTAAGACATAAACAAATAATGCATTTAACAAATTTTATTTTTACCCGGAATTGTTTTCTTATCGCTTCGAGCCAAATTTTAAAAAATGATGTGATTCTGTGAAATCACGGATAATTTTTTTAAGAAAAAGGCTTTCTACAACTTAACCGTTTCCATTTTTTGGAAATTATAATAAATTCTTCAATGGCTGAAACCATTAACATAAATTTTCCAAAACAAAATTCTTGTAAAAAAATTACTGAATTTGGTAAAAACTTATTCATTTTAGAAATATGGAAACGGCTAGGTTGTATTAGGTCTTTTTCCTGAAAAAACGATTCTTGATTTATTTGAATCACATCATTTTTTTTTAAATTTGGTATGAAGCGATAAGAAAAAAAGTCGGGGTAAAAATAAAATTTGTTAAATTTATTTTTTCAAATGCTTCAAATATTTTTCTTGGAAATTAATCTCTTTTCTTTGAAATGATCTCTTCAATAATAATTTTTCTATTTTTGGACGCAAAATTATCTTTTTTTACCTAAGATCTAATTTTTGAAGATAAACTACGAAGAAAGTACATAAATTATATCTGAATTCGGAATATGAATTTACACCTTAAATTTTTTGAAGTATGAAACATCTTATACACATGGCAATTTCAATAGATGAATGAGTATTTGATGATTTAAGAAAATACGCATAAATAATATGTGTATTTACATCTCAAACTTTTCTTCATATGAAGCTAAGTCGACAAACCTTTACTAAAAAATAAAATACATTGAATAAAATTTTATGGAATTTAACATCTTTTACATGACAATTCGTATATATATATAAACTACCATCGGAAATTACAGAGTGACCTGGAGTTTCAACTTTCGTCAAAGTGTTTTATTTTATAGAAAGATATTACAAAAGAAATTTTAATTTAGATTTAGATTTCAAAAGGTTTTTTTCAGTATGTCTTCATAGTGATTTCTTAACCTAATCAAAATATTTTTAGAAATTCTTTCCTGGATTCTATCTTGAGGTTGAACAGAATTCAAAAAAGTCATGCAATTTTTAAAATATGTAGCTTCTTCAAGAAGTTTTTGAAAATCGATGTATATCATATTTTAATAAATTTAGAAATTTTTATCAAAATATTGATAGTTTGGATTTTTTGAATTCTTCAGCATGTTTGATTCTAGAGCAGAATCTAGCAGAAAAATTCCAAAAACATCTTAATTAGTTCGAAAAATACTATGAAAACTTACCTTTGAAATGAGACTACAGACTTTTCACAATGTTAATTAATTTTAGAGTTATTAATATTATTAAGAAAGATCTAAATTTGATGTCTTTTAGATTCTCATCATATGAGAATTAATGTTTTGGTTTTATGTGAAAAATCATTTTCGAAATTTTCGTCAAATCTTTATCTTTTGAGATCCCTTGAGTCAGAAAAAACGGTTTTTACGAAAGTGTCTGTCTGCCTGTCTGTCTGTCCGTCTGGAGTAGTAATAGGTCATATACTCAATAACTCTGGATAGAAAAAAATTGTCGGATTGAATTGAGCTTTGGCATACATTATCGCAGCTGAAAAAGTAAGGACAAGTTCGTTAACCAGCTACATCTGACAAAAATTGTCAAAATAGGAACATTTTTTGTGTTTTTGAAAAAAACTTTATGAAAAAATCAAAAATTTTAAGACTGGTTTCTGATAATTCTCGTAAAGCTCTACTAATTATCCTCATAATATTTTGCAATTAAAATAAAATTAAGAAAGTCACAGTATATTAAAACTTGAAAAAAGTCAATATCTATTTTCCAGTTCAATTATACGAGATACGAATAAAAGTTATGATAAAAAGTGGTTTACTACATAAAGATCTACAAGAGTAATAACTGTAAAGTGACATGCTTGATGACATGTCTGCTATTATATTGACCCAAAATTCACAGAATTTTTGTTAATTTCTCATTTTGTTGGCATTGGGTCAGCCTCTTTTTATTTTCTTCTATTAATATTGTCAATGCTACTTACGATAAAAAACGCAAAAAAGAGAGAAGGCAAACGTTTCGGCTACATATGCGGGGGCCCTCTTCAGTGCCATAAATTGAAAGATTAATTAATTAAAAAGACATAATAAAAAAAATCTTTTAAAATTTTATTTTTTTTACATACTTATTAATTTCCTTCAAAGATATCTAAATTAAAATTTCTTTTGTAATATCTTTCTATAAAATAAATCACTTTAACGAAAGTTGAAACTCCAGGTCAGCCTGTAATTTCCGATGGTAATTTATACATATATATATATATATATATACAAATTGTCATGTAGAAGATGTAAATTCCAAAAAGTGTTATAGTTACAAAGCTTCAAAATTTTGTAATTAAAATTATAATATACAACTTTAAGCATTTATTGACCTTGAATTCCATTGGAAAATTTGTTGTTCACTGTTCAAATCTTCCTCCGATTTCAGAAGAACAGACAACTTAAAAATTACAAAATATTTCATTAAAAAAATTGAACTCGTTCATATGATCTTGTCGTATTGTAACAAGATTTGAACACTTCGGACACAAATTTTTATGTAAAATTTAATATCGATAAATATTTACATATTCATATGAAGATATTAATGAACACATATTTTAGCTTTTTAATTTATCCACATCTATTAGAAAATTTTTCCTTTCCATAGACCATTTCATTTTTTTAATGAAAAAAGTCTGTGCTTAGGCTACAAAAATGTGAGATGAAAATATTTCTAACATAAAACTGAGAATGTAAATTTTAAACTTGAATTTTATGTTTATCTCTTCTTAATAGAAAATATCTCTCTAACTAAAAAGTTTCTAAATGTACAAAATTGATAAGAAGTATGGAAATTTGAATAGGAAAATATATATTGATTCAAATTTGGAACATTTATTGGCATCAAATTTTACTGAAAGTTTATTTTTGAAGTGTTCAAATGCTTATAAAATTTCACACGATATTTCAGATTTTTATTTTAGGCGGATTTTTTCCAAACATATCGGAAAAAAAGTGTTGATTCTTAAATAACATATTTCGTAAATTTGAAATTGTCGTCTGCTTCGCGCCTCTTTTGCACGGTTTCGACAGAAATACACAATTCTCAATTCCGACTCGATAACCGAAAGCGTGAAATCTAAAAATAGCATTGCATGGAGGAAGCGAGGAGAATAAGGAGAAGTGGGACGAGCCGATCTCACGTGTAAGAGCGACGAGGAAGAAACAAGGGCAGCGCCCCTCCGAAGAAATTCTGATGGTAAATCATTTCTGGATTTTCTAACATTCATTATTTACCGACGCGCAAAGTACAACTTTTGCGCAACGCGTTCAGAGGGCGCGTTTATCAGCCCACTTTTGTGAAATTCTCTTATTCCATTACTTTAGCAATCTCCCAACTCATCTCTGCAGCCGTATGCATCAGAAAAGAAAGTGGCGCCCCGTTAGTGCCCTAAGTTGAATTCCTAAGTTAGTTTGCCGAATCGTCACACGTCGCGCTAACTGTACCATCACTCCCTGAAAATGCACAGTACATACGAAAAACTTAATAAAAAATTTTTTTAAATATATTATTCAATGCCATAAACAAATAAAAGAGATAAGACTTTAAATAATAATGTTATGTGAATATTTTAAATTAAATTTTCCCCTTTTTATTCATATTTATCTTGTACAAAAACTATTTTGAAACATTCAGCTGATATTAGAATTTAAATATTAATATCTCTTTTATTCCTATTTGGCATTGGATAATAACTTTTTGAAAATTTTTATATTTCTATTTATATGTCTGCATATCGTTGCATTTATATTATTTTTTAGAGGTAAATTTAAGTTGAACAATGGAAAAAAAATGAAAAATTCTGAACAAGGAACGAAGTTGATGAGAGTTGTAATTAGTTGGAAATCATTATGAATAATTAATGAAAATAGAATATAAAAAAAGGAGAACATTAATTTATATTTTTAAAATAGTTAACTAACATTAATGAAAACAGTATAATAAGAATAATTAAATTTTTTTTTCATTTTCAAAACCAAAAGTAGTCTATCTACGTCCGTTTTCATCGCCTCTAACATTCACGAAATGTGAAAGTTGAAATTTAGGAAAACAAAAAGTTGTAAAAATTCAAAGTATTTTCATACCTAAAAAGCAGATTCCACAAATTGTGAAAATTAATTATTAGAAACAAAATAGAAAATATGTAACTTAGAAATACATTAAAAGTATTTTTATATTTTTTTTATGAATGATTTCACAAATTTGAACTTTTACAACTTTGTTTCCCTAAATTTAAACTTTCACAGCATCCAGGTAAAAATGATTACAGTTTCTTTCATATACATTGGATATTTTCCGTAAGTCTACCTTTGTGATTGATGAACAAAAATTTTGAAAAGTTCATTGCTTTTGTTAAGGAGGAAAAATGGCAAAATCTTTTAAAGACGTTGGGTCCAGGCATACCTGTTAAAACCAAAAACCCCCTCTCACGAACCAAAACACCACCCGCGGAACCGCCTTTCGGCTTTAAACTTCACGGCTGGTTGGTTCCAGCTTAAAGTCGCGTACGACTCTTCCGTCATCCGTTCGCTCGGAACTCCCATCCGCGGCTACACGCCTGATTGGCAGACCCACTAGCCGCGCCAACCTAGGGGGGAACAAGAAAATTCCTCCACTGGCAGGCGCGGATAGCCAAGTCCGACCAGGGCGCAGAACCGCGGGTGGAGGCCCCGATGCGATTTCTACTGGCCCTCCCCGTTGTTACGCTCTCGACGCCCATCAAGCTCCCTCGTCTTCATCACAAGTGTGACGAATGACTCGATGAGCGTCCAGAACCGTTCAGACTGGAGCATGAGAGGGACCATCGTGTCAGGAGTAAGCTCGGAACCCACCGCCTGACCGAGGACCTCCCTAGCCACACCCCATTTTGCGCAGACGAAGAGTGCGAGCTCTGCGTTATCCACCGGGAAATCGCAGTAGCAACACGTCTCCTCGTCTCTCTTCTTAAAGCGCCTCAGGTACGCGTTGAAACAGCCATGGCCCGAGAGCGCTTACGCCAAATAAAAGCCGTCTTCCCCGTGATTTCTATTCAGTCTGGTGGCAAGCTCCGAGATGAGGCGGTAGGTCCATCTCCCTGTCTGCTCACCATGCCATCTCATCTGCCACTTCTCGACGAGTCTGCGCCTTCCATCCTTGCGGATGGCCTCCTTTGCGCGAGCGATTTCCTACAGGTTGGCGCAGGTAAGCTCCTTACGAAGCTGAAAGGTCTCCTGCCTTTCCTCCGCCAATAAATCTATTGGCGGGACGCTCGCCAGGACCAACACAGCGCTCGTCGAGATAGTTCTATATTAATGTTAGTTAACTATTAAAAAAAAAAAACTTATATTCACCTTATTTTATATTCTATTTTCTTTAATTATTCATAATGATTTCCAACTAATTACAACTCTCATCAACTTCGTTCCTTGTTCAGAATTTTTCATTTTTTTTCCATTTATCAACTTAATTTTACCTCAAAAAAATAATATAAATGCAGCGATATGTAGACAATTTAATATACAAATTTTTGAAAAGTTATTATCCAATGCCAAAAAGGAATAAAAGAGATATTAATATTTAAATTCTAATATCAGCTGAATGTTTCAAAATAGTTTTTGTACGAGATAAATATGAATAAAAAGGGGAAAATTTAATTTAATATATTCAAATAATATTATTATTTAAAGTCATAGCTCCTTTATTTGTTTATGGCATTGAATGATATATTTCAAAAAAATTTTTATTAAATTTTTCGTATGTACTGTACATTTTCAGGGAGTTATGGTACACTTAGCGCCGTGTGTGACCAATCGGCAAACTAACTTAGGAATTCAACTTAGGACACTAAGGGGGTCAAGTTAGAATCGTGAAATACGGGCTGATGCATACGGCTGGTTTATAATCAGGCCTACCCGATTCTGTGTAGTAGAAATGGCCGATGAGTGAGCTTCGGGAGGGAAGAGAGGGTACAGTTTTAAATTTCTCGGACATTTAAAATCCGGTCACGTTCTCGTGACTGCGAACGTCATTTTAAGACAACTTGAGAATTTACAAAGAATTTAAGGTAATTTTACCATACCATCACCAATATTTTCTTTATCATTAAACCTTATAATATTATAAATTTATTTCCAAACACTATGAATTGCAATAGTGAAGGTTTCATAAAAATAAACTACGAAAAATGTCAAGTTTTATCGAAATTCAATATCGAAAAATTTTTCTTTATACCTAGTACATTAAATTCAAACATAAAGAACAAGTAATTCAAGTTTTCTTCGCACAAATTACGCTTTGATTTAAATAATTGTTTGACAGTTTCGGGACAGTTTATGCCCTTTTTTAAGTGCTCTATTTGTCGAGTGGCATGCTTTCTGTACATCTGGTCACAGTATTTGCACTTGAAAGAAGCTTTATTTTGTTTGTCAATAATATGTATAAAATAATTCTAAACTATATTCTTTTTTTTCCATTTTTATTGTGCACGTTACACGAACTTCCAGAACAAGCATTTATCAAAAACAATTGAAAGCTTGAACCGTTACGGAAAAATATTTTTAAATTCTCATAAATTCTGGGAGAGCACATTCATCAGAGAAATTCTCAGTCATATTTCCATGCTCCCAGACAGATTCTCGGCAAAGATATTATAAGCCTAGATGCGGTGCAGGCCTAGTTCCCCGCGAAGATTGTAGACGGCGCGTCCGGCGAAAATGTTCAGGTCCCCCCGTACATCTCTGCCTGCCGATTTGACAAATCGAAGTAGTTCGCCAACTAAACCTTAGGAGCGCTGTCCACAACTCTCCCCGTACCCCTCAATCCTCTCGAAAACCGACAAGCTAACATTTGTTTAAGCTTGCTTTAAGCAAGATATGATGTTGAACATTTGAGCGTATAATATGATGAAATTGATTTTGAATTTTTTATTGATTTTAATATCAGAAGCTTATTGGTAGTCACTAAACATTAATTAATTAATTATAATATTAAATTATAATTAATTATTAAATATTATATTATAATTATATTATAATTAAATATAATTTAATAATAAATTATTACATTTTAATTAATAAATGAATAAATTTAAAAATCAAGTATTAAATTTTAATTAATTAGTTGAGTTTGAATTTTTTGTCACTGCCTACATTATCGGAGGATCACTAGTCGCGTGTCAGATAGGATACGTTGTCGACAGGTGTCCTCGTAGACAATTTCAAACTCTTATATCGCAAATAATGCAAATAAATTTAATATTTTAAAGAATTTTGAAAATCTTTCTGTGGAAAAAATGACGCTTTCGACTGCGCTGGGATTCGAGCCCAGGTCTTTCGATTGCCGGTCGACTGCTCTGACCACTGAGCTACACAGGCGTCCGACATCTCCTTCTCCACAGGAAGATCTCCTTATATCGCCTAGTGGCTCAGCCTTGCGGCTGTAAATGATTTCAAATTAATTAGTTGAGTTTGAAATTTTTGTCACTGCCTACATTATCGGAGGATCACTAGTCGCGTGTCAGATAGGATACGTTGTCGACAGGTGTCCTCGTAGACAATTTCAAACTCTTATATCGCAAAAAATGCAAATAAATTTAATATTTTAAAGAGATATAAGGAGATCTTCCTGTGGAGAAGGAGATGTCGGACGCCTGTGTAGCTCAGTGGTCAGAGCAGTCGACCGGCAATCGAAAGACATGGGCTCGAATCCCAGCGCAGTCGAAAGCGTCATTTTTTCCACAGAAAGATTTTCAAAATTCTTTAAAATATTAAATTTTAATGAATAAATAAATTTTAATTTTAATCAATCATTTTAATAAATTAATATAATTAATATTTAAACATATATCCACATTAGACTCCCTTTTTACAAAGCTGTATTCTAATTTACAATTAGAATCAATTTCCTCAGCAAATAAGTACTTGTAATAATGTTTCTTCAAATTAAATTGAATTTATTGTTCATTATTTACATTTTTTCGTATTATGTACATAGAAATATATCCGGAACAGAATACAGGAGTACGTGAAAAAAATCCTGTACTGAAATAATAGTGATTCATACCTATAAGTTTAAATGAATTTGGGTCAATATAATAGTAGACATGTTATCAAACATGTCACTTTGAAATTCCTAATTAAACTTTTTAAATTTTTTGTAAATTAAAAATATTCAGAATAAAATTAAGTATAACAAAATTAAGTATAACATTTTTGAATATGAGTACAATTTTATTTAAAATTCATAATTTTTTAATTCAATTTTTATCATTATACATACTATTTTCTTTAGGTACACGGAGAAACTCTTTATATCAACTGAATGATATGAAACTATAGCATAGTTCATAACAAATTTTAATATAATTCAGACTAAAGTTTCATATCATTCTTCTAAAGTTTAGTATTTTTTTTTTGACAAAAAGTCTTCGAGTGATACGTTTTTCACTAA
Source organism: Diplolepis rosae (assembly GCA_030998225.1). NCBI lineage: Eukaryota > Metazoa > Arthropoda > Insecta > Hymenoptera > Diplolepididae > Diplolepis > Diplolepis rosae. The sequence continues at coordinate 841,264 of JAPYXD010000713.1, read as the reverse complement.
ATTGAAAAATACTTTAGTAAAAATTGATATAAAAAGTTTTTTTGTGTACTATACTTTTAATTGAAAGTGCTATCTGTATTGACCTTTGGTCTTAAATACTGGTTTATTGTTGGAAAAGATTGACTTTCTGGTCGAAAATGATGAAGTTAATATGAATCTGACATTTTGGCTCAGATCGGAGCCCTTATTAGTGATTTTTATTAAAACCTGTTAAAACCTAAAAATACACAGAAAAAGTGGGAAGCTGAATTGAGATTTTCTTGGAATGAAATATTTTAGATTTGAAAAGACGTAGCTTTTTTACATGGTAAATATATTATATATTTGAAAACGAAAGGCTTGAATATAAAACAATCCTAAAAACATTTTTTTCAAGAAAAATATTTCAAAGAAATTCTTTACGTGACATTTTTTGCACGGCAAATTGAGTATGTATTGTATGGGTGTAAAATACATGATTTATATTTCTTGGAATAAGTATACTTAGTAAACCCCAAAAAGAAACTATTACAATTGTCATATAAAAAAGTTACGTCATTTTAACAACCGACTTTTTCTGTATATTTTCATAATTTAATAAAAAAAACCCTGATGAGGGTTCCGATCTAAGCTGAAATGTCAGATTGATATTAATTTTATCATTTATAGACCTCAAAGCAAATCTTTTCCAAAAATATACTACTATTAATTTCTATTTATATCTCAATATGGTATTCAAATTAATCGATTAATTATAAAAAATACAATAATAGAAAAATATTTTTTAACCCTTTTACAGACAATTTCAAAACAGCATTTAAGAAGAGATATCAAAATATTGAAATAAGACGATAATCTTAGAAATTATAGACTTTTTTTACCTTTGTAAAAAGCAAGATTCAGAAATACTTTCAACTTAAAATTTTCGCATAAAATGTCTTATTTTTTTATTTAAATTTAAAAATTGTTGAACTTCAAATAAAATTATTTGAGCAAAGAAGTCGAGGCATATCAATTTTATTTTCCGAAGTTGGAAAGTTTATGACTTTATAGCTCCTCTTTATAGCTCTTAGACTTCCTTTTTTTCAACAAAATTATATATAGAGTATAGAACAGAACTTAAAATTATTAGCAACCATATCCCGCTCAAAAATGCAACAAATAGCATCTATATGACAAATTTCATTATACAGAAATTCTCGATGAAATAATCAATGAAAAAAGTTCGTCAAAATATCTCTCTTTAAATATTCTACACTTAACATTACTTGATTCAAATTAAAACAATAGGAATAAATTAAGTTAAATTTATATTTAAGACTATTAATGTACTGAATAATAAACCAGCAATATTTTTATGAATTTTTTTCATTATTTTAATTGAAAGAAAGAAATATATATTATGTATTCGCAAAGAAAGACTCTAACCAAAAAGAAAATTATTCAAACCATAGAAAATATGTTCTCGAAATTGGAAGTTCTGATATTTTGATATTGGAAGATATTGCGAGTTGTTTTATTGAATAATGAAAATATTTTGTTTTTTTGAAACAAATTGATTTTTTGAAAAAAGCCATCTTTGAAAAATCTGAAAAAATTCATAGTGATAGCTGCAAGTATTACGCAAATTTTAGGTATTTAATTAAGGTGCGCACTTAAAAATTGTACAAAATATGAATTTCGATTTTTCGTAACAACCAAAATTCGCTAAAAAACGCAAAAAACGAAAATGGTAAAATATAGTCGATGCGAAATTTGATTTGGTTTCAAGGCCGATTTCACATAGAAACCCGGTTATGCCCTTTGGCTCGAAGCGATAAAAAAATAAGTTTGGGCAAAAATAAAATTTATTAATAAAATTACTTTTTTGTATTTCAAATTTTTTTCATGAAAAATAATCTTTTCTCTATCAAATTAGCCCTTCAATAATAATATTGCTATTCCTGAAAGCAAAATTATCTATTTTTGCCTGAGGTCTAATTTTCGTGAATGAACTACCTTAATACAATTACTTTAATAGCTAGACAAAATTTCAAGTGTTTATCTTTTTAACTTTTGTCCCGAAAAATTCGAGAAAATGGTATAGCTTTTTGACTCAACAAGGTAGAAATCCCCCTTAACTTGGAACATGAATAAAATTTGGGGCAACCCTAGCGAACCCGTGTGAGAGAACGGTCATAGAATACTCTGACCGTTCTCTGACTGTTCTATGACCGTTCTATGACCTCGCATTATTACGGCTAAGAACGGTAAAAAAGACATTAAAAGCTTTGCAATTATGATTCTGTGGCGAAATTTGGATTAGAAGGTGAAGCAATAAATACAATTATCTTATTTTTCAGTGATAAAAACTAGGAATACATCATGTACCTGTCATTGAAGGCAGTGCAGTGGTTCACAATTGGCGGAACGTCTCCACCGTGAAGGTTTACTATTGGTGGAGACGTTCCGCAAATGGTGAACCACTGCACTGCCTTCAATAACAGGTACATGATGTATTCCTAGTTTTTATCACTGAAAAATAAGATAATTGTATTTATTGCTTCACCTTCTAATCCAAATTTCGCCACAGAATCATAATTGCAAAGTTTTTAATGTCTTTTTTACCGTTCATAGCCGTAATAATGCGAGGTCATAGAACGGTCATAGAACAGTCAGAGAACGGTCAGAGTATTCTATGACCGTTCTCTCACACGGGTCCGCTAGGGAATGAATGAGCTCGATCAGCCTGAGGATTTATTTAGATAGGCATCCTAAAATATTAAAAAGTGGATAAAAATTATGAAATTTCCACACCTAAAACATGTCCTAAAAATCATGCTTTAACGAAGTACAAGATCTCGAATCTGTAAATTACCTATTCATATAATTGAATATGTATGAAATTGAAAAATATTATTTAGTTTTTCAAAATGTGTTTCGGTTCTAATCGGAGCCCTCATCAGAGATTTATTTTTCAAATAAAAAATGCATAATAAAAAGTTGTTAACTTAGGATTTCTTTGTTGGAAAATTTGTAAAAATCAACATAGTTTTACATGCGAGACAATAAGAAACTTGACATTGTTTCGAAAGAATTCAACAATTTTTAAAATATTTCTTTGGTATAAAATAATTGTAAATAATTTTAAATTAATAGGTTTAGTTCGAAATTTTTCCACTGAGACTTGGACTCAAATCCCAGCGTAGTCGAAAGCGTCTTTTTTCCATACAAAGAATTCAAATTCTTCAAATTGAAAATAATGTTGTGGGATATAATTATTTGGTTTCATATCGATGAAAGGACTTAATGATAATTTTAGGTAGCTTTTTACAAGTTTTCTTTCTCAAATGTTGATTTTCAAAAATTTCCATCAAAGAAATCTTAAGTTAATAACTTTTTATTATGCATTTCTTATTTTAAAAATAAGTCTCTGATGAGGGTTTCGATCAGAACAAAAACTTCTATAACTGCGTAAATCTAAGTTTTTATTTACTTTGGAACCTAGAGTCAAGTATCAACAACAACACATATCTTCAATTAAAATACTTTTAAAATTCACTTTTAAAATATTTTGGATCTTAATTATTAATTTAATATAATTTAAAAGTTCGACACTTATTTAGAAATTATTTTTTATTCGTAATTGAAATTCTTAATTGATCATCATGCCATAACTTCTGTTTACATTATGTTGTCAAGCTGTCAAATTTGACATTCCTAACTTTAAAAGTCTTTGAAAAGAATTTTTGGCTCTACTTTATCCAAACGTTATCGACATTTCTTTGCTGGGTTTGATTTGGCTTGGTAGTACGATGAGGGCAGCACTTCGATATGGCGGAAAAAGTGGTTGGCTATATATATCGTTCCCCCACTCTGACGCCCTGCACCGCATCTAGGTTTATATCTTTGTTCTCGGTCACATAAACTCTTTAGAACTCTAAGAGAGGGCGGTAGATTAGTTATAAAAGTGGTGGTAGGTGGCGCCAGATGTTTGTGGGTTATGGAGTTCTTAGACTCAGTAGACTAAAGGTCTATCCATTTGCACCTTTTACTCTGAACCGTAAATGCGGGACGAGAGAGAGACGCACTAATTAAATAAACCAAGACAACACTACTTTATTTCAGTTACATCTGTTAATATATAGTTCTACAAGTGAAGAGATATCTCTGGCACTTCGCGTGTGCCGGCCAGCAAGCCACTAACTAACTAGCGAGTCGACTCCCCTGGTCGCGCGGTGGTATCCCCACTCCCGCAGCAGGAGGGGGAACCTAAATACTAGCGCTCCCCACACACTCCCCCCCTAGTGACAACGAATCTTTAATTAATGACATTTCGTAGTTTGAACAGTAAACTTAAAACTAATTACATTAAAAATAAGGTGATTGCAAGATCACATAATGGTTAGCGAGAGCTATTCTTTGGTACCGAATGCGAAACGGACTGCTTTTTTTGAATACGTTTTTAATGCAGGAGTCGTTTCTCGGCTGCTAGCATGGGAGGAGGAAGGATTAGCAGAAACGTAATCAGGTACAAAATAGGCAGGCTTAATATTTTCGACGGATACGTTGCGGGGAACTCCGTTAACATCAATCTTAAAAACGCGATCTGAGATGCGATCCAAGACCTTATGAGGCCCGGTGTACGGTTGCTCGAGCGACCTTTTGCTCACCGTCACGCGTAAGAAAACGTGGGTACAAGACGCGAGGTCTTTATGTACGAAAACGCGCTTTTTACAATGGTGGCCAACAGGAACAGGCTTAATCTGCCTCATGTGCTCGCGAAATTCTTCTAAGAAGATTTGCGGATCGGCGGACCCGCAGTCAGGGAGAACGAATTCACCGGGAATCCGGAGCGTTGTTCCATAGACGAACTCGGCGGGGGAGGATCCAGAATCCATCACGCTTGAGCGTAGTCCCAAGAGGACAGTGGACAAAGTACGAGACCACTGAGGGTTAGCGTGGCACATGATGGCTGCTTTTAAACACCTGTGCCATCTTTCCACCATGCCGTTCGATGCAGGGTGATAAGCAGTGGTGCGGATTCTGTGTGAGCCGGTGAGGTTGAGCAGCGCGGAAAAGAGGCGCGACTCGAATTGGCTCCCTTGATCGGTTGTAAGGGTTTCGGGTGCTCCGAAACGTGAAATCCAACCGTCAACAAAGGCGCGGCAAACCGTAGTTGCTTCGATGTCGCGTAAGGGAAAAGCTTCAGGCCATCTGGAAAACCTGTCGATGATAGTAAGGACGTACCTGTACCCTTCGGACACTGGAAGTGGGCCGACAATGTCCATGTGGACGTGTTGAAACCGCGACTCGGGCGCGATGAAATGTGCGGGCTGAAGGCAGTTATGTCGAGAGACTTTCGACCTCTGGCAAGTGATGCATGTTTTGCACCAACTTTTTACATCTTTGCAGAGGTTAGGCCAGATATACCGTTTACGAATTAGCCTGTCCGTGGTTTTAGGGCCAGGGTGGGCCTGCGAATGAAAAAGGTCGAAGGTCCTTTTTCGCAAAGGAGCCGGAATGTAAGGGCGAAGCGTGTCCCCTGAGAGATCACACACGACGGTGGTGTGTTCAGGACCCCATTGGATCTTTTTTAGGTTAAGTGAGCATTTGGGGGAACTCAAGAGATGCCTGAGCTCTTCGTCGGCTTCTTGCGCCTGCGCTAACTTTATTAGGCTTATATCGGTGGCCAGACGAATAGATTCTATACGAGATAGAGAATCTGCGACCACGTTGTCTTTTCCGGGGAGGTATTCAATTTGGGTAGAAAATTGAGAAATAAAAGAGAGCTGAGTCTGTTGCCGAGGCGAGGCCTTCTCCGACCGCTGCGTGAAGGCGTAGGAGAGGGGCTTGTGGTCAGTTAAGATTTTAAAATCACGGCCCTCCAGAAAATGTCTTAAGTGTTTGATCGCCTCGTAGATAGCGGTGAGCTCGCGATCGTCAGCGCTGTATTTTCTCTGTGACGGAGAGAATTTACGTGAGAAAAAGGCGAGAGGTTTCCAAATGTTGGAAAGTTTCTGCTCGAGTGTGGCACCCATGCCCATATCGGAGGCATCAGTAAGGAGTCTCGTCTCGGCCTGAGACGAGGGATGACTCAGCAGGGTCGCATTGACGAGCTCCTGCTTGGTGCGCGAGAACGCTTCTTCGGCCTCGGGGGACCAAAAAATTTTACGCTTGTCATTTTTGCGAGAATTACGGAGGTACACGAGCAGAGGCTGCTGTGTTTGGGCGGCATGCTTCAAGCTGCGACGATAAAAGTTAACAAGGCCCAAAAACCTGCGGAGCTCGGCCACGGTGTTAGGTTTCGGGAAGTCCGAAACTGCTTGGACCTTTTCGAGGGTTGGTTTGAGACCATCCTTATCGACTCTATAGCCGAGGAAGTCAAGTTCGGTTTGACCGAACTGACACTTAGCCAGGTTAAGCTGAAGCGAGAACTCTCGAAGACGCTGAAGAACGACGCGAAGATGCCTCTCATGCTCTTCGAGCTTCGAGGAGGCGACGAGGATATCGTCAATATAAACAAAAACATATTCCAGATCGCCCAATGCTCGGTTGACGTAGCGCTGGAAAGTCTGACCAGCATTGCAGAGGCCGAACGTCATGACCGAATACTCGAACAGGCCGAAGGGGGTAATTACGGCAGTTTTGGGAATGTCGTCTGGAGCTATAGGAATTTGATGGAAGGCCATCTGTAAATCGAGTTTCGAAAATATGGTTTTTCCGAAAAGGTTTGCCGAAAAATCGTGTAAATGTGGCAAGGGATATTTATCAGGCACGGTGACTGAGTTGAGGCGGCGAAAATCTCCGCAGATTCTCCATGATCCGTCTTTCTTGGGGACCATGTGGAGAGGGGCGGCCCAGGGGCTACTGGATGGACGACACAATCCATTTTTAACGAGCTTCTGGAATGTCTCTTTTGCAGCCCTGAGTTTTTCTGGAGACAAGCGTCTCGCACGCTCAGCAATTGGCGGTCCCTTGGTAATGACATGATGAAACACATCGTGTTTTTTTAGGTTAGGGGGACGAGCGGCCCCGGTTACTTCGGGGAATTCAGACAGGAGTCTGGATAAACTGGATGAGTCACCTAACAAGCTGACTCCAAAAATGGGAGCAGCTTGGAGCCATGTGCCTACGGATAAGCCGGTCAGGGAATCGACCAATTTGCGTCGCGCAAGATCGGGAATAAGCGCTTAGTGCGCCAGGAAATCAGCTCCGATAATTGGATATGGGACTGATGCAAGGTGAAAATTCCAAGTAAAGCTTCGACGAAGGTTAAGATCGAGGGAAAGAAGCTTTTTACCATAAGTTAAAACGCGTGAATTATTCGCCGCGTATAAGAGCAGGTCTTGACGGGCTCCTATTGGAGCGTTCCGAGTTGGTAAGAGAGATACGTCAGACCCTGTGTCGATTAAAAAGGTTAAACCAGACTTGGAGTCCTTAACGTGGAGACGTTTTGACACCGCGTCGCCAAATCCGACCGTCTCCGAGCGGGAAGGCGAGGTTAGTTTTCCGAAGGTGAGCCAGATTTCCAAGAGCAAGGCTTTACGCAATTTCGAGCCGCATGTCCATATTTCCTATGGATGAAACATAATGAGGACGCTGCAGGGCTTTTGGAGCGCCTGCGAGAGCGGTCGAACCGAGCTGAGGAGCGTGGTCGAGACTGTGACCGATAATGCCCTGGCCGGCTTAGACGGGCATCTAACTGCTCAAGTTTTTGAGCTAGAGCGTCCACCTTAGCCTCTAAATTAGAGGGGCCTGGCGAGGTGGTACGTCTTGATGACACGGCGGAGACCTGTGACTCTGAAATGGAGTAGGTGTCCGCGATCTCGTCAGCCGTTTGAGCTAGACGATTTAAATCGTTAAGACCGGTCGAAACCAGAATTGCCCGATGATGACTGGGCAAATGTTCTAGGAAAATAGATTTGATGACGGAGTCGTTACACTGCCCGTCGCTGAGGTTGCGTAAACGGCTCAAAAATAGGGAAGGTTTACCATCGTCAAGGACCTGGCCTTTTAATAGGCGTCGCAATTTAGACTCGGCTGAAGTAGCGAAAGCGTTGATGATTCTTTCTTTGATTAGGCCGTATTGGTTAGCAGGAGGAGGTTCTATTAATAGGATGTCTCGAATGATGGCGATCGCGTCGGAATCAAGCGCGGCGACGACCGTATCAGCTTTAGTTTCGTCTGCGACTATACGAGCGACTCGGAGAGTTCGCTCGACCTGGAGGAACCAGAGGCCGGGTTCGTTACGAATGAACGGCGGCATTTTAGGAACTGATCTACTGATCCACTCTCGGGATGTCTACCTGATCACGGGGTGGAGGACGCTCGGAAACCCCGGATGACTCGCCTCCCGACGCGGATCCGCCGTCCGAATTCATGGTAAAAAATTATTTGCAAAAACTGAATATCGTGGGAGGAAATAAAATGTCGGTCGAGCAAGAGCGCGATTTTTCAAGACGGTTTAGCACTACAGGGAAAAATTCTAGGCGGAATAGTTTCTCTGTTGTCAAAGAGAGAGAGAAAAATTAAAATTTATAATTGAATTAAATTATAATCGCATCTCAAAACGTGTTAAAAGATTTGAATACGACGAATTACAATAATAATTATAATAAAATCACGAAGTGATTCACATTAAATAACAAAAAGGAATTAATTAAATCGCATAACAATCGCAAAAACGCATTACAAAATTTAAAGGCGATGAATTAGCGTGATTACAACAAGATCATATAGTAATTCGCAAAAGTGAACGCGAAGTTAAATATTACATGTAATGTAATCGAAGAAGGAAACGTACATTAAATACCTCGACCGATTGAAAAGAAAAAAAAAAGAATTTCAGAAAAAAGGAACTAACCTGAAACGGGAAACTGTATTTCAAATTTTATGAAAATAAATTTAAATTAATCGTTTCGAGTTTAATCAAAATAAATTCAAATGGGTTATCCGAGAACGCTACGCGGTGTTCCCCGAAATTTGCGCGGTGCGACGAATTAAATATATTTTTATTTGCAGGGAACAATTCTAAGAATTGCCTCGGCCCAGACGGAATACGCGGAAAAACCTGAATGGATTGAACATAAGCGAATTCGCGGAAAAACGGAATGCGGGTTGTTGAGCGAGCTGCGAGAATCGACGAGCCGATTCTAGGAATCACGCTGTTGACATTCGTGTTTCTCAGGTTATACGGCAATCTTGCCGGATCAACTTATAGAAAATAGTTTACATAACAAAAATTGACACTTGACAACGATAAACTATAAATTATAAATAAAGGATATAATAGGCGGGTAAATTTGAAAGCCGGCTGGAACGTCGGAACGATGATTTTTCCCCTTTTTTACAGGAACAAGGCGCCGGTGACGATGGCTTCACGCATCCCACGGTGATAAATTTGTTGCAGGAGCAAGGCGCCGGTGACGATGGCTTCACGCATCCCACGGTGAAAAGTTTGTTGCAGGTGCATGAGCAGCAGGTTGTGGAGACTGCTGAGAGAGTGGCTCACTGGCAGGAAAGAAAACTATATAAGAGTGAAAACTTCGATGAATACTCATCTCGGATGTGTGGATCAGCTGCAGATGACAGGGACTGCATTCCTGCAGGATCTCGACCCGCGAATCACGTCGGGGTCACCACTATGGAGTTCTTAGACTCAGTAGACTAAAGGTCTATCCATTTGCACCTTTTACTCTGAACCGTAAATGCGGGACGAGAGAGAGACGCACTGATTAAATAAACCAAGACAACACTACTTTATTTCAGTTACATCTGTTAATATATAGTTCTACAAGTGAAGAGATATCTCTGGCACTTCGCGTGTGCCGGCCAGCAAGCCACTCACTAACTAGCGAGTCGACTCCCCTGGTCGCGCGGTGGTATCCCCACTCCCGCAGCAGGAGGGGGAACCTAAATACTAGCGCTCCCCACAGGGTGAGTGACGAAGAGAGGAAAGTTTACAGTTCTTAAATTCTCGAGAATTTAAGTTGGTGGAATATAACCGAGAATATTACAGAATTTAAAGAATATAAGAGAATATAAAGAGAATTTGGAGAATTTATGTTTTAAATATTAATTTATGTGTACTTATCAATTTTGTAATTACTTTATTTGATTTCTGTGCATTCTCTGCCACTGGTTTTCGCCAACATAATTTGAGAGGCCTGAAATAACCAACGTCTAGAGGCTGCATTATGTACGAGGCATGAGCAATGAAGCAGTATAATAGAATTTGTTTTTCAGCACAGAAGTCATGTAATTCAATACTAATGTGTGATGAGTGACCGTCAAAAAATAAAATTACTGGAAAATTTACACCATTTGCCAGTAACTGAGGATAAAAGCAGTTAATTATGTACTCGTAGAAAGACGCAGTAGTCCATCCAGTTTCACTGTGACCAATACTATACCCATCAGGTACAGAACTAATTATTTCATGAGGTATGCTGCGCTTGTACGGGTACATAATCATTGGTCGCACACTAACACCACAAGCACTGAAACAACAAAGCACAGTTATTTGCTGCCGTTCCTGGCCTGGAGAAATACTGTAAACGTTCTTCTGCTTTACAGGAGCTAAAAGTTTGCCAGTCTTAGGGCATAAACACACTCCAGTCTCATCTAAATTATAAATTCTGGAAGGATCACTCAAAACATCCAACGCATTAGCCTTACTTAAATATTGAGCGTCTTCAAACCAAGCTCTGATTACTTTTTCTGTTACAGCAGCCCTTACACGGGACAACATTTCTGTTCTTTTATTCTTAATCTCTGGGTGACGTTTTAAAAACAGCTTCAGCCATTTGAGTCCAGGCATATTATTTTTAAATGGATTCGGCCTGCCTATTTTATCAAGTACTTTTTTGACAGCCTCTCTCACAATCATGTGATGCATCGGATAACCTATTTCAGCTTTATCCAATATCCATTGTTTTATTCTTTTTTCTTCCTCTTCTGTCAAAACTGTACTTGGACCCATTCGAATTTCAAAGGACTTATTCCATGTACTTTATTAAACAAGGTTCCCACAGGAATCCCATACTGCTTGGCAGCTTTATTTAAGCTACAAGTTTTGTTTGTAACGAGAGCTATAGCTTGCTCTAGCGCTTCTTGGGAGTATAAGAATCTGCGGAAAAGTAAACACAAATCAATATCACGATTTTCAACGTAATACGTTTATTTTTCTCGCACAAATGCAATTACCGTTTCTGTGGGCAGGCTTTCCTTTTCTTTCTATCTGTAATACTGTTTGTTTTTTTTACATGTTCTCGTACTTGCTTGTTACTTTTTGTTTGTTTCCGTCTCGTCAATTTTGCCATTGCTCACATATAAATCTGCTTATCTTGATAATAATTGTAAACTATTATAGCTTTATTTACATAACAAACATAAATATTAATTTTAGTATAAGATTTAAAGCTAAAGACTAGCCGGCCCGACCGTATGGTAACCATGAGGTTTCCTAACCTCGAATGTCACTGGCTTCAAGACATGCGCATTCACTTAGTGTTACCCAACCGTGTCGAGCTTTGGTTTACCAGTTGAATGTATTTATTCGCTGGTCACAAGTCTAATTTATGATGCCAATGAATGAATGATACAAAAATTAATAAATTGAAATATATAACGAGCATTAAGGCCAGAAATCAATCTTAAACACTACAATAATCAATTATTTTTATTATATATTTATTGACAAGTCCTGAACGCGTCATGTTATTTATTTATAGGTTTTCCAAAAATTGTTTCATTCGTGCGGTTATGCGTGAAATTCACTATTTTTGCGAGTATGGCTAACAGTAACATCTTTATGAGAGTTTACTGAAAGAAACCAGAATTTTTAGCAAAAAAAAAATGAGTGCACTTTAAAGTTCACGTGTTCAATTAAATATGAATGTTTATCAATTACGATTATAATTATTTTTATCTTATTTATCATGTAAACTTTTATGACCATTCACTCGCTGGTAAGCATTCATATACTGGCGCAGTTACCCCTATATCGTATATTATTAATCACTTAATATTTTGACTGTAATAGTAACTCTAGTTATTTCGGAAAGCTCCGACGTGACTAATGCCTTTTGACTTGACTCTGCTTTTGTATACTACTCCGTGAATAGAATTAGAACATCCAAATAGATTCCAACAGCATATGGGACTAATGGTGCCGCTAGAAAAAATCCATTTGGACTTCCAAACAGCAAACAGCACAAATTCTATACGGTTCTGTCTGAATATATTGACCATCCAATTCAGGACAAAATAGTACTAATTTTCAGTTACTTTACTTTTGCCCGAGGGGCCATTCACTAAAAATCGATTCTACGTAGTTATTCCGGGTAGGGTATCGATTTTCCAAAATCGAATTTCTCCAAAATACATTTTCTCCAAAAATCAGCAATTTCAGAGCGTACTAATGTCAGCATGCAATGTAGGAAGACAAGAGTGGTGTATGGTTTCAAAAAAGCGTGAAAGTCGGTAAGGTAGGTAGGCTTTTAGAATATAAAGAAACAGATGGCACGAAGAATATATTTCTTATGAGGTTACTAAAATATTCTGCGAAAATAATATTTTGAATGCGAAGAAGTATTTGTGATGATTTTTCAAAAAGCTCGTCATTGTAAGAAGTAAACCAGGTGACCTAAGTGCTTAAAATACACCTTCCTCAGGGAAGTTAAGCTGAGAACAGATATTTAAGATACCTGGTTTATATTTTAGAGATCCTGTCATTTTGAAAATTATATCTAGTAGTCTAGGTGCTTAAAAAACATCTTCCTCAGGGAACTTAAGCTGAGAACTGAAATTTAAGATACCTAGTTCATATTTCAGAGATCCCGTCATTTTGAAAATTATATTTAGTAGTCCAGGTGCTTAAAAAACATCTTCCTCGGGGAACATAAGCTGAGAACTGAAAATTAAGATAAATAGTTTATATTTTAGAGATCTAGTCATTTTGAAAGTTATATTTAGTAGTCCAGGTGCTTAAAAAACATCTTCCTCAGGGAACTTAAGCTGAGAACTGAAATTTAAGATACCTAGTTCATATTTCAGAGATCCCGTCATTTTGTAAATTATATTTAGTAGTCCAGGTGCTTAAAAAACATCTTCCTCAGGGAACTTAAGCTGAGAACTGAAAATTAATATAAATAGTTTATATTTTAGAGATCTAGTCATTTTAAAAGTTATATTTGGTAGTCCAGGTGCTTAAAAAACATCTTCCTTAGGGAACTTAAGCTGAGAACTGAAATTTAAGATACCTAGTTCATATTTTAGAGATCTTGTCATTTTGAAAATTATATTTAGTAGTCCAGGTGCTTAAAAAACATCTTCCTCAGGGAACTTAAGCTGAGAACTGAAATTTAAGATACCTAGTTCGTATTATAGAGATCCCGTCATTTTGAGAATTATATCCTTGAGGAAAGTGTATTTCAACACCTAGACTACTAGATATAATTTTTAGAATGACTTGACCACTAAAATACCATTTAGATATCTTAATTTTCAGTTCTCAGATTAAGTTCCCCGAGGAAGATGTTTATTAAGCACCTGGATTACTAGATATAATTTTCAAAACTACGAGATCTCTATAATATGAACTAGGTATCTTAAATTTCAGTTCTCAGCTTAAGAAGATGTTTTTTAAGCACCTGGACTACTAAATATAATTTTCAAAATGACAAGATCTCTATAATATGAACTAGGTATCTTAAATTTCAGTTCTCAGCTTAAGAAGATGTTTTTTAAGTACCTGGAAGACTAGATATAATTTTCAAATTTACGGGATCTCTATAATATGAACTACGCATCTTAAATTTCAGTTCTCAGCTTAAGTTCCCTGAGGAAGATGTTTTTTAAGCACCTGGATTACTAGATATAATTTTCAAAACTACGAGATCTCTATAATATGAACTAGGTATCTTAAATTTCAGTTCTCAGCTTAAGAAGATGTTTTTTATGCACCTGGAATACAAAATATAATTTTCCAATGACAAGATCTCTAAAATATGAACTAGGTATCTTAAATTTTAGTTCTCAGCTTCAGTTTCCTGAGGAGATGTTTTTTGAGTACCTGGACGACGAGATATAATTTTCAAATTTACGGGATCTCTATAATATGAACTACGCATCTTAAATTTCAGTTCTCAGCTTAAGTTCCCTGAGGAAGATGTTTTTTAAGCACCTGGACTACTATATATAATTTTCGAAATGACAGGATCTCTAAAATATATCAGGTATCCTAAATTTCCGTTCTCAGCTCAACTTCTCTGAGGAAGGTCTATTTTAAGCACTTAGATCACCTGGTTTACTTCTTACAATGACGAGCTCTTTGAAAAATCATCACAAATACTTCTTCGCATTCAAAATGGTATTTTCGCAGAATACTTTAGTAACCTCATAAGAAATATATTGTTCGTGCCATCTGTTTCTTTATTTTTTAAAAACCTGCCTACCTTAACGACATTCACGCTTTTCTGAAACCATACACCACTTTTGTCTTCCTACATTGCATGCTGACATTAGTACGGTCTGAAATTGCTGATTTTTGGGGAAAATGTATTTTGGACAAATTCGATTTTGGAAAATCGATACCCTACCATTATTCCGTTAACTAGCTCATGATTCTTGTGATTCCACACTTGAAGAATGATCCGGTTTGAGTCTGACAATTAGAAAAAAAAAGAATCGAATCCAACCTCAGAAGAAGCACAGGGATCATTTCGACAGTTGCGCGCATTGAGCTTCATCACTACGATTGATTCCGCCTGAGTCCAGCCAGGTCCAGCTGATTCTAAATTGATTCCCTCAATTCTCGACCAAACAAGTCCGTTTTTCGTGTCGTTTTATTACTAAAGGTAACGGTACCAGTTATATAACAATTGTGCTTCGTTGTCTTTTATTATTATTCAATGTTCAAATTAAGTTGAAAATGCTATTGCAAAATTTTTTTTCATGAATATAAAACGCCTCGGTTCCATGGAAAACATTAATAGGAAAAATTGATTCCTACTTTCTTAAAAATAAAAAATGTTCCGTAATTTCTTTACGTTATTTACAAGCCATGTAAATAACGTAAATGAATTATGGAACACGGGTGTTCCAGTTACGGAACGGACTTGCTTTGCCAATAAGATGACTGTAAAATACTTAACCCAGAAATACTTTTCCCAAAAATGATTAACACAAAAATACTCAACCCATAAATACTTTCCCCATGAGTAAAAATACCCCACGAATAAAAATACTCAACCCAATTCATAAAATTATTTAAAATAATTAATTTGGTTAGTAGTTTTTGGGTTAATTATTTTTGGATTAACTATTTTTGGGTTGATTAAAATTAAAATTAAAATTCTGAACACAACTGGATTTAATTCTCCAGCCGGATTTCCAGTTGGTTTTATCATCTGATTTTTTCAACTGATTGTGGAAAAAAATTGTTTAATTTTTTTGAAGGCGCCTAACTTTTAAATTATAAACATGAGGGCACCTTTGGAAAACTTTGAAACATGTCTTCCTTAAAACCAGATGGAAAAACCAACTAGTAAAACCAGCTAAAAATTCAAGTGCATTTGAATTGCGTGGTAATTTATCTGGATTTTCCGAATGTAAACTTTAGTTGAAAAATTCAGCTTAATTTTTCCAGCTGAGAAGTTTATGTGATGGAGTAAAAAATCTTTTTATGTTTCTTATCATGGTAACCTTCGAAATATTATCGTAAAATTATTAAAATCCTAAAGTTTTGATAACATTTATTAGCACTAACGATTACGGTAGTTTTTATAAATGGAAATTTAAAAAATTCTCGAGGATTGTTTTTAATAATAGAAGGAAATACAATGTTAATGGAAATATCACATTATTTTTCAATTTCGTTGTAATAAGTAGGACCTACTTTTTATATTGCCGATAAATGAATCCATTATACTCTAAATGGTATTGATAAACTACATTGAAAATTTAGCCTGTATGTGTATTCCAACCATATGAATTACTATTGCACAGCCCCCAGAATCTCTGGAGTTGAAAATGTCACAGATGTTGACCGTTGGCCACCGTGGCGCTGGCTGTTCATGAGGCCGACCTTATACAGATTAGCATTATAGAACATTGAAATTTAACGTTTTTTGTGAAAAATTGGTGTCTGAAGTGCTTTTGTGTGCTTTTTAGGTAAATTGAAATGGTTTTAATAGTCGGTGATATAAAAATTTAAGTGAAAATGCGGAAATTTATTGCTGTAGGTTGCAAAACAGGCTACACGTAATGCTCTGAAAAAGTGCATTTTTTTGTGGTTTATTTATCATGAGCGCCTTTAACTTATTAAAATTTAATCTATACTAAATTTAAAACGCTTTGAATAAAAAAATCAACAAAGCTGACTGACTGAACTTAAGGTATTATAGATAGGGATGGGCAATCTTCAAAAAAAAGAATTGATTCTGAAATTATTGATTCAATTTGATCGATTAATCGGTTAAAAAGATCGATTTTTGAATCGATCTTCAAAAATCGATACCTTTTTCTGAAAGTGATAAATTTCTGTAAAATAACCTTTTTTTAAAATGTTTTATAACAATTGGAGATATAATTGTTACTTGCATATTTTGTGAACTTAAATTATCAAAATAAAAAAGTGTTTATATCAATAAAAAAGGAAATTAGGCTTAAAAAATACACTATATTTGCGAATCAGGAACGTTTTTTATTTTTTAAAATTGCACAATTTCTAAAGCAATGCGTATTATTAGTGATAAAGTTTCTGACATAAATATGAAGTATTACTATAAATTTTATAATATTAATATACTTTGAACTTTGCATATCACTTAAAGTATTATTTATGATAAAATTTCTGGCATAAATATGAAGTATTATTATAAAGTTTATAATATTAATATACTTTGTATATCACATTAAGGATATTCTCGTGGTCGACCCCTTGATCTCACTTTTAAACTAAGAAACAGTCCATAGGAACAGTTCATAGAAATAGGAAACAGGAAAAAAAGAAAGGAGAATCGTTCGTAAAGATCGAAAAAAAATATATCAATCCAACCGATTAATCGAGTAAAAAAGATCGATCTCCGTAGAATCGAATCGAGATCGCCCATCCCTAATTATAGATAAAATACACATAATAAATTATGTGCATATGAGATCTAAATATCCATTATATTATTATGAAATATAGTATATTATGTTGATTATTATTTATTTCAAACATCTTTGTTCTTAGTGTTTTCAAATACTTATAAAGGAATTTTATAAATTCTTTATATTTGTTACTTTTTCAAATGTACGTTCATTCCTTATGTGAAAGTTTTGTTCATAAAAATGTAATTTTTTCAATTACTAAGAAGTTTTAAAATATAAAATACAAAATGTCCTATAATAAAATCTAATTTTTCTAACAAAATCAAGATGATATAATTAATACCCGTATTATAATTCAATTTGATGGAATTTCAATAGCCAATTTTTCTATTGTAATATCTAAGACTGATATAATATCAATAATATTAATAATATAAATAAATATTGTATTTTTATTTAATAATCACAATGTAAATATTAATGTTAAAACGAAGATAACAGAACTTTGATTTCAATTTCCAGCCAGAATTACAAAGACAATTTTCGCCCAAATTTCAAGCATATTACCCTTTATATCAGTAAAAATTGCTTTAAATAATATTTAAAACTTTCTAGTTTAATGTGTTGTAAAAAAAAGTATGATCAAGTAGTTTTTATCCCCAAAAATTTAATTTTTATGCATTTTTCCCATGCATTAAAATGAATTCAGGCCTCATGAACAATCAGCGCCCCTAGCGGCCACGGTCAATTCTTGTGACATTTTCGTTTCGTGGATTACGTGCATTCTGGCTAAGATGCAGGGGGCTGCTATTGCAGCAATATTTTTGGTTAACTGTCAAATATATTTTGTTGAATTATTTAAAAATATTCAGCTATATTCATATGGCTGATAAATCCCAAGCATTTCTTTCAGTGTGGACGCCTCGCTGCACGCGAGACTGCGCATTAGACAAGTTTTAACGCGTTGATCTCAAGTGATCTCAAGCTAACTCGAGCTCACTCGCTCGAGCGTGCACGGAATCGTAACGATTCTGAATGATCTCCGGTGATTCTTCTGAATCTCACTGATGAACGCGGCTTTCAAACTTTCAGAATCAATCTCTAAGATTTTACTCAATCAAGCTGATTCCCCATATGATTCTGAAAAATCTTACCACGAGTCGCTGATTCTGAATCGATTATAAGTATGAAAAATCATTGATTCTTCAGAATTCTTCTAGTGAACGGCCCCTCGCTTTTGCCTCCTTACTTCAATTCGCCATGATAATTAGAATTGAAAAAATTTCAGTTTTTGATCAATTTTTTTCTTAGAAAAAACAGTAATAATGAAACACAAAAAGTTTGGAGTCTCACTTTTATAATGTATTTTTTAATTACTTAATATTTTTACTTTGACATAATAAAGAAGCAAAATAGTTGAGTAAATTAACATTCCAAACTCAAATCATATCTTCAATAAATAAATTAAAATACTTTACAGAAATTAAGGGTTTTAGAAAGCAATAAAAGATGTATAAAAGTAATATCATGGTATTTAAAATAAAATAAATGATAAAGGGAAAATTTTCGTAATGACCTCGCCGCAATTGTTAGTTATCTTTGTGTATTTTGCTATAAAATAATATACACAGTGATCTTAAACTATTATTATAATTACAGGTTTACAATCTCCTTTAAATTAACTGCTTTACCTTTAATCTTTATGAACATTCGTCAGTTGGTAGATCTGCGTCTAAATTTGTAATTTAAATACATTTTCGTACGTAGAATAATTTAAGTAACACAATTAACTTATATAAACTAAACGTATTAGTGTGTATAAAGTTTCCGAAAAATTATTGTTTCCTCGAAATAACTTCATTTAAATTGAAGTTTCAAAGTACCAATGATTTCGAATCATCACAAACTGTAAGAATTCACTCGCATTACCGCGCTAGTATGCTAAGGAAACAACATAACTAAGGATCTTATCCCATTAGTATTGATTTCTTAAAATTAACAAATGACTTTTCTCGCAAGAACAACCGAATTTTCTCTTTTAAGTTTTACTGTAACCATATTTTTGAACATTTTATAAAAATTCCAATTAGATACTCAATACTAGACTTTACAGGGTTACCTTGTCATGGGATTCTGTTTGTAAAAAAATGTACCCCTATTTATTCTCTCAATAATGAAATCTGAGACACTGAATAAAATCTAGTGATTTATTAAAACACAAATGAGCACTCGTTTCAAGAGTGCTGTGAAGAAATTCGCAAAAGATATTTTAATATTTTTTATTCATGCTCTGTTATATTTTTAAGCCGAAACGTTGAAATGAATAACTTTAAAAGAATTAAATCTGAGATTAAATAGCACGATAATGGAAAACGTGAAATAAAAGATTAAAATTTTCATTCCCCTAGTTAATTATATATTTTGGTACAGGCAGTTTTTTGTCCAATCGTTTTTTAATCGTTCCAAGTTGTAAACGTCAGTTTCTCCGCAAGATGAAAATAATAATTCTTATTTATGATAAAGGATCATAGAAAAAAGCAGTCAAGAGCTGATGGATTAGCTTGATACATTATGAAATTTGATCCCTTTATTACTCTTCAAGAGAAACGTTTAGATGTTGCAATGGAAAATCACTATTTCTAACAGTCGTTTGGGTGTGTTTTCTGCAACTTAAATTTTTTTAGTTTTCGTAACCAAAAGTAAGAAATTATTATCTACTTTCCACTTCAGACACTTCTTGTTCCATTGGTTCGTCGCCTTGGAAAATAGTTGCAGATTCTTCGCCATCCACTTCCATGGATTCGGCAGGTCTCGTTTCTTTCTCTGGAGCCAACTCTGAAATTAATTCTAAAACAGATTTTTCTTCTGTAATTAAGTTCCTGATTTCCGTTGGTTCGTCAGTTCTAACAGAAAATTCTTCTTTAGATATTGCGATCTCACTACTTCCTACACTTTCAATAGTCGCGGACTTATTCTTTGTCAAGATTTCAGTTTTGATGGCTGGAGATTTCAAATTGACTTCTTCAATTGATTCATTTTTCCGATCTTTAATGGCAGGTTCGACTTCCTTGGGTTCTTCTATAATTGGAATAGGTTCACGACTCATGGACTTGGTCTCTGTGGAATCGTCTTCCGTCGCTTCCTCTATTGTTAAGTTACTACTTTTAGAATCCTGTGAGCTATCGTCGCAATTGCTCTTTTCCGAAAGCGATTCTTCTATTATTGGTTTCAAATTTTCAGTAGTATTTTCAATTCCAGCTTCTTCTGATTTAGCGTTAATCTCTTCAATTGACTCTATGACTGATTCACTCGATTCTTCATTGAGTTCTTTTGTAACCTTATGTTTTGACTTCACAGTCTTTTGCATAATTTCTCCTTTTACTGGAATTTCCTTTGTAACTGAGCTAGATTTACTTATGGAATCCACAGCTTCGACTTCAGCCTTCTCTTTTATGATTTTCTCATCCGGAGGTATCGGCTGAGGTTCTTCGGCATTATTTGCAAAGGGTTCATCTGGATCTTTACTCGTTGATATTTCAGGTTTAAAATCTTCTTTTGACGAATCGCTTTCTGGAATTCCTGCAACATCTGCAGGTTTCTGATCGCTTGGTATCTCTTCCGAAATTATTACTGAATTTTCTGTTCTACTGTTAGCCTGCAAAAAGTTTTCAACAATTGGAAGAACAGATTCTTTCTCGCCCACGGACGCTTTTAATTCTGTACTACCTTCAACAGGCAAAAAAATATGACTGTCAAGTGTCAACTCGTTATCGGACTTTTTCGTATTTTTAGTGTTCTCTTCATATAGCTCTGGAGATTTTGAGTTGTGGTTAACGAAGTCTTTTGCCTGCAAATAATAATTGTGCCAGATTTGTATTTCTTATATACGGAAAAGTATGTTTGGTTAAATCAACTGAAGGAAATTTGATGAATAAATTATTTTTCCGTGTGAAAATTAATGAAACAATTTAGCGGAATTTCTTGATAAATATAAAAATCTTCTGTCTAGTATTTTATAACTGGAAACTAGATGCTCTTAAGATTCTCTCATTTTACAATATGAAATAGAGATTTGATATTTATAACATAGTTCTTATGTAATAAAATATTATAAAGAATCAATGAAAGAATATTTAAAATCTTGCAGCAAAATCTCAAAAGGTTGCTTTCAATTAAAAATTTTTGACGAGGGTTAATCAAACATGAAAAATTTATCAATAATAGACACAATTATTTCTCATTATTAAAAACTCTCAAAATTATTTAGTTGAGTTCGAAATTTTTGCCAATCAAAGTTTCATATTTCAATAACTTTAATCTCTAAATTTCCGATAAAACTCTAAAATTCGAAAAAATATTATGCATGAATCACAAACCTTGATTATTATTTTTACTTTAGAAGAGATCAGGAGTAACAGTTTTTTTTAAAATTTTGTTTCGTAATGACTTTTCACATACAGATTAGTATAAATTCTTTGAATCTTTCAACTTTAACCGCGAAAAACTAGCATTTTTAAATTCAAATAACTAAATATTCAAACATAACAAGTAATAAGTTTATTTAAAAGATGCAACCTAATTTTTTATGATGATAAATAATTTTTTTAAACTATATTTTAAAAATATTTTCATAAGAGATAAAAATTTTGCCCAATTGTTGCAATTGCCCAACAGCAAAATGTACTCTTTTAATTTATCATCATAGTTTCAAACAAAAATTTGAAATGCAATGAACATTTTTAAGCTTTTAAATCTCAAAAGGATTTTACATAACACTATTCATTTTTTTACCTGTAATTTCTAACTTCAAACTAAGATTGAAAATATATTTTCGACTGCCCCTTTTATAACTTATTTTTTATTTATTTAAATAAAGCAATATAAAATCTTAAAAATAATACCTGGAAAGTTGTCTGCAGTTTTCGGTTAGGATCAAATGGTTCGCTCTCAGGACTATTCATGTCTAAGCTAGGTTGTGAACTAGTATCCTCATTCATAATTGCCTCAGGAACCTCTCCGGCGATGTTCGGTGCCTCGTGAATAGAAGTACTCAAATTCTGTGAATTAAGTCCTATACCCATTGAATCCCTAGATTCCGATCCCTGTCCTGAGAAATCAGACGTCGAGGGGACAAACCCTATCCCGGAAGGTTCACAGGTGCCAATAGTTGTATGCTCTGTTTTCTCCGGGGACAAGGAGCCTCCGTTCGGAGCAGGCCCTGTTTTAGAAATAGTAGATGTAACATCGTCTAATAACCTCGTTTCGTTATCCATCGTCTGCACAGACATCCCCACCGTTGAAGCCGCACAGTCCTTGACCCAAGAATCCATCTCGACCTCGTGTGAAACACCACCTGGTGCATCGTCCTCAACCGATCCATTTACCATTCCATCTCCGTTTTCGTTCCTTCTGAAAGTTGAGCCCGGTTCCTTCGTTGATACGACCAAAATGTTTTTCTCGATAGCACGCATAAATTTATCGACTCGATTGTATTCTTTACGTGGCGCAGTTAAGAGTTCGCAAATTCGTTGGACAGTAAATGGTGCATTTGCAAAAGACTCCAGTCGCTCTAAGAGATTGTTCTTCATCGTGTCATAGTTGAAAGTCTCGACGTTTGGGCAAGGCGTCAAATCGAGACTCGGACAGCTCTCGTAAAAATCAGTCATAACACGAGTAAGTTTTTCTCGAAAAAGAGCCTTGATTAATGACCACTGATAAACAGGGTCGCCGGTCTTAGCCACCCAGCAAAGGTACTCTTCGAGTTCCCGCGGGATCTCTGTCGGTCGCATCTTCTGAAATTCGTCTAGTGCTTGTAGCACCTCCTCTGGATTTTCCATGTTCCCGATGCTCTTTTGGCGCTGAGACAGTCACGGCAGGAAGAAGATCTCAACGCGCACCTTCGAAAAAACACAGGAAACGATCTACACCCTGAGCCTGTAAAAAGGCGACGAAAACAACGACAATAAGACAAAAATAATGCAAAACACCGGGCGAGCGACAACTAAATAGACAGTCACACTAAACATACATTTTATAGAAGGGAGACACGAGAATAGAAATGCTGCTATCTTTTAAGCATGAAAGCCATAAACATTAAATATAGACAATGCATATTGGCATTCCACCTTCTAGTATGTAGCCGTATGCATCAGCCCGTATTTCACTATTGTAACTTGACCCCACGGTAGTATAGACAGGTCTGGCAACTCCCGTGGTGGGGGATGTTCCCTTATCGTGACGAGTAGTAGTTTCGAAAGTACCCGCTTGGACAGCGCTGCAATCGAGTAGTTAACGAATACCCGTGGTTTACACACGAAGGAATAATAAGGAGACCAAACTACCACGGGAAACTTTTCCGAATCTGGCAGGAGCAACGGCATGGTAAGTGCCCGGCTTGTAAGTTGGAATTAGTCAAAGGAGTGCGCAAGTGCGCAGTTGTCCTCTTCTTACTCACGGGAAAATGTGCGAGTGAGTCGAACTTGTCAAATTGATCTAAGCCAGAGAGGTTATGCAACCCGATACGCTACACGACATTGCTATGAAAAAAATGTATTATATTAAATGCATTATATTATATTATATGCGATCTTCAAAATCTTGAAAATTTCTAGGATTAAATTCCCTCACCTTTAAAGGAAAAAACTATTCAACATTATTTTACACACGATTTACGAAGTAATAACAAATACCAAAATTTCAATTTCAAGATTTACAATCTTATTATATTCGATATATACATACCACTTTTATAATGCACTCTTTTAGCTTTATAGGAGTCCTGAGATAGAATTTTTTTTTAAAACTAAATTGAAATTGAACAAATACCTGCCGCTTGCAAATGATCAAAAAATCAATCAACATAACCACTCTGGTTTAGATCAATTTGACAAAGTCGTCTCACTCGCACATTTTCCCGTGAGTAAGAAGTGGACAACTGCGCACTTGCGCACTCCTTTCCACTACTTCCAACTTACAAGCCGGGCACTTACCGTGCCTTTGCTCCTACCAAGTCGCTTACATGGAGATAGGTTACCATGGTAACATACAAGAGAGAAAGAGACGGACAATTTTCCTATTTCTTTCCCACTAATATGTTACCATGGCATAATTCCTGCAGGCAGAGGTGTAATTCCTCCTTTAGTGTCCTAAGTTGAATTCCTAAGTTAGTTTGCCGAACCGTCACACGCGGCGCTAACTGTACCATACTCCCTGAAAATTCACAGTGTCTTACAAAGAATTTAATATAAAAATTTTTTTAAATATATTATTCAATGCCATAAACAATTAAAAGAGATCAGACGTTAAATATTAATATTATTTGAATATTCTAAATTAAATTTTCCCCTTTTTATTCACATTTATCTCGTACAAAAACTATTTTGAAACATTCAGCTGATATTAATATTTAAATATTAATATCTCTTTTGTTCCTTTGTGGCATTGACTAATAACTTTTAAAAATTTTTATATTTAATTGTCTACATATCACTGCATTTATATTATTTTTTTGAGGTAAAATTAAGTTGAAATATGGAAAAAAAAATGAAAAATTCTGAACAAGGAACGAAGTTGATGAGAGTTGTAATTAGTTGGAAATCATTGTAAATAATTTAAGAAAATAGAATATAAAATAAGGTGAATATTAATTTATATTTTTGAAATAGTTAACTAACATTAATAAAAACAGTATACATTACGTAAGTAGATACTTACGTCATAGCAAGAAAAGACGCCGACATTTGTCATCCAATGGTGAAAGTATTTACTTCGTAATGTATTTCACCAATTTGGACACGCCCAAAATTTTCTTTTCAAAATTTGTGAAATGATAGAGAAGATAGAAACGGACGTAGATAGACTACTTTTGCCTTTGAAATTTAAAAAAAGTTCAATTTTAGCAAAATTTATCGGACACTTATAGTGATGAATTATTTATCACTAAGGTATTTAAAAAATAAAGTTTAGTCCCATGCATTTGATGCCAATGTTCATGCACCACTATCACGGTAGTATAGACAGGTCTGGCAACTCCCTTGGTGGGAGATGTTCCCTTATCATGATGAGTAGTAGTTTCGAAATTTCGGTTTACAGACAGCTGCTGTATAGAGTTCACGTTCTCATGACTGTGACCGTCATTTTAAGACAACTTGAGAATTTACAGAGAATTTAAGGGAATTTTACCATACCTTCACCATTATTTTTTTATCATTAAGGCCATGGATCAATCGGACCACGTGACTAAATTATACATTTATTCGT
Source organism: Diplolepis rosae (assembly GCA_030998225.1). Taxonomy (NCBI): domain Eukaryota; kingdom Metazoa; phylum Arthropoda; class Insecta; order Hymenoptera; family Diplolepididae; genus Diplolepis; species Diplolepis rosae. The sequence goes on along the minus strand of JAPYXD010000713.1, from coordinate 815,947 downwards.
TCATGTAAGATAACTTTTTAAAATTACAAAGTATCTTTCTGAAAGTTTGGGAAACGTAAAAAAAACAGTAAAGAACGTCTGCTGAATTATTTTAAGTAAAAATTTGGAAAAAAATTCGAAAACTTATCGACAATTACAGTAAACTGTAAAAATGTTAGAGAATTTCCAATCAAACGAAGTTGACAAACGCTCTCTGTCCCGTTCTGTAGTATTTTCCAAATTTTCAGAAAAATATTTTGTAAAATAAAAAAGTTATCTTACACGAACTTTTACAGGAATGTGGTCACGTGATCTGGTTGATCCATGGCCTTAAACCTTATAATATTGTAAATTTATTTCCAAACACTATGAATTGCAATAGTGAAGGTTTCATAAAAATAAACTACGAAAAATGTCAAGTTATATCAGAATTCAATATCAAAAAAAATTTTTTTATAGCCATTATAAATAATTTAAAAAAAAAAAAATTCGAAACTATATTCCTTTTTTTCCATTTTTATTGCGCACGTTACACAAACTTCCAGAACAAAGCATTTATCAAAAACAATTGAAAGCTTGAACCATTACGGACAAATATTTTTAAATTCTCATAAATTCTCGAAAAGCACATTCATCAGAGAAATTCTCAGTCATATTCCTGTGCTCCCAGACATATTCTCGGTCACATAAACTCTTAAGAACTCTATTCAAGGCTGACTACGTTCTGGGTATATCTATATACATACATGCTATAGTGCTGCATTCGGGCAGGTAGGTATACATTGTACCATAATTTTAGTTGCCTAAAGCAAAGATATTATAAGCCTAGATGCGGTGCAGGCCTAGTTCCCCGCGAAGATTGTAGACGGCGCGTCCGGCGAAAATGTTCAGGTCCCCCCGTACATCTCTGCCCACCGATTTGACAAATCGAAGTAGTTCGCCAACTAAACCTTAGGAGCGCTGTCCACAACTCTCCCCGTACCCCTCAATCCTCTCGAAAACCAACAAGCTAACATTTGTTTAAGCTGTATAAATTGAAAATATTCAAGTCCAGCGATAAAACGCAAGATATGATGTTGAACATTTGAGCGTATAATATGATGAGATTGATTTTTATCATTATACATACTATTTTCTTTAGGTACACGGAGAAACTCTTTATATCAACTTCTACTGTAGTATTTTTCAATTTAGGGAAAAACGTATCACTCTAAGACCTTTTGTCAAAAAAAATACTAAACTTTAGGAGAATGATATGAAACTATAGCATAGTTCATAACAAATTTTAATATAATTCAGACTAAAGTTTCATATCATTCTTCTAAAGTTTAGTATTTTTTTTTTTGACAAAAAGTCTTAGAGTGATACGTTTTTCACTAAATTGAAAAATACTTTAGTAAAAATTGATATAAAAAGTTTTTTTGTGTACTATACTATTAATTGAAAGTGCTAGCTGTATTGATCTTTGGTCTCAAAAACAGGTTTATTGTTGGAAAAGATTGACTTTCTGGTCGAAAATGATGAAGTTAATATGAATCTGACATTTTGGCTCAGATCGGAGCCCTTATTAGTGATTTTTATTAAAACCTGTTAAAACCTAAAAATACACAGAAAAAGTGGAAAGCTGAATTGAGATTTTCTTGGAATGAAATATTTTAGATTTGAAAAGACGTAGCTTTTTTACATGGTAAATATATTATATATTTGAAAACGAAAGGCTTGAATATAAAACAATCCTAAAAACATTTTTTTCAAGAAAAGTATTTCAAAGAAATTCTTTACGTGACATTTTTTGCACGGCAAATTGAGTATGTATTGTATGGGTGTAAAATACATGATTTATATTTCTTGGAATAAGTATACTTAGTAAACCCCAAAAACAAACTATTACAATTGTCATATAAAAAAGTTACGTCAATTTAACAACCGACTTTTTCTGTATATTTTCATAATTTAATATAATATAATTTAATATATAATATAATTTCTATTTATATCTCAATATGGTATTCAAATTAATCGATTAATTATAAAAAAAATACAATAATAGAAAAATATTTTTTAAACCCTTTTACAGACAATTTCAAAACAGCATTTAAGAAGAGATATCAAAATATTGAAATAAGACGATAATCTTAGAAATTATAGACTTTTTTTACCTTTGTAAAAAGCAAGATTCAGAAATACTTTCAACTTAAAATTTTCGCATAAAATGTCTTATTTTTTTATTTAAATTTAAAAATTGTTGAACTTCAAATAAAATTATTTGAGCAAAGAAGTCGAGGCATATCAATTTTATTTTCCGAAGTTGGAAAGTTTATGACTTTATAGCTCCTCTTTATAACTCTTAGACTTCCTTTTTTTCAACAAAATTATATATAGAGTATAGAACAGAACTTAAAATTATTAGCAACCATATCCCGCTCAAAAATGCAACAAATAGCATCTATGTGACAAATTTCATTATACAGAAATTCTCGATGAAATAATCAATGACTAAAACTATTAATGTACTGAATAATAAACCAGCAATATTTTTATGAATTTTCTTCATTATTTTAATGGAAAGAAAGAAATATATATTATGTATTCGCAAAGAAAGACTCTAACCAAAAAGAAAATTATTCAAACCATAGAAAATATGTTCTCGAAATTGGAAGTTCTGATATTTTGATATTGGAAGATATTGCGAGTTGTTTTATTGAATAATGAAAATATTTTGAGTTACGATGAAATAAATATAAGCATTGTTATTTATAAACCATATTTATACTTTCAAATACAAAAATGCAGTAATATCGTATTAAATTTAATACTTCTATTTTTTACTCAATTTTTATGATTTTTTAATTTAATTTCCCCGACACTCCAAGTTGATTAAAATTATTGTCAAAAGAATTTATTTACTTACTTTGATTTTTAAATTATTATTATAATTATTTAAAAAGTTATGGGATAAACAAAACAAAGAAGTGTTTTTGTTCTTTTTCAATTATTTTAAAACTGAAACTAGGAAAAATTCTGAAAAAAATTAGACAAACGTATCATTAGATGGCCGATGTAGCAGTATTCTTTGGGAAAATTTTTACTCCAAATTTAATGATAAAAAAAAATGTTTTTTTGAAACAAATTGATTTTTTGAAAAAAAGCCATCTTTGAAAAATCTGAAAAAATTCATAGTGATAGCTGCAAGTATTGCGCAAATTTTAGGTATATAATTAAGGTGCGCACTTAAAAATTGTACAAAATATGAATTTCGATTTTTCGTAACAACCAAAATTCGCAAAATATTTTGCAAAAATTTTAGCAGTAAACCGTGTTAGAGGTTTATTAGCAAATAACAATTTTTTTTTCATTAGTCTACTATTATTATAAAAAGTGTTTTAATAATAAGATGTTGGAAGAATGTGTATTTTGACGGTTTTTATTTTTTTACCCCCATCCACACCTTGCAAAAATCTGCAAAAATTCTGTTTTAATTATCGATAGGTAACTAATGAATAGCATAATTCAAAAGAGTGGTCGCGTAAATCAAACATGAATAAAATTGTGTGCAAAAATTTTCGCAATTTCTTGCATCACAAATTATGCATAACAAAATCTGCAAAAATTCACAAATGTATCGTTTATTGGAAAAAACAATCCTGATTTTTTTCAAAATTTTCCTATTATTAGTTTAGCTAAAAAACGCAAAAAACGAAAATGATAAAATATAGTCGATGCGAAATTTGATTTGGTTTCAAGGCCGATTTCACATAGAAACCCGGTTATGCCCTTTGGCTCGAAGCGATAAAAAAATAAGTTTGGGCAAAAATAAAATTTATTAATAAAATTACTTTTTTGTATTTCAAATTTTTTTCATGAAAAATAATCTTTTCTCTATCAAATTAGCCCTTCAATAATAATATTGCTATTCCTGAAAGCAAAATTATCTATTTTTGCCTGAGGTCTAATTTTCGTGAATGAACTACCTTAATTACTTTGATACCGAGACAAAATTTCAAGTGTTTATCTTTTTAACTTTTGTCCCAAAAAATTCGAGAAAATGGTATAGCTTTTTGACTGAACAAGGTAGAAATCCCCCTTAACTTGTAACATGAATAAAATTTGGGGCAATGAATGAGCTCGATCAGCCTGAGGATTTATTTAGATAGGCATCCTAAAATATTAAAAAGTGGATAAAAATTATGAAATTTCCACACTTAAAAGAAGTCCTAAAAATCATGCTTTAACGAAGTACAAGATCTCGAATCTGTAAATTACCTATTCATATAATTGAATATGTATGAAATTGAAAAATATTATTTAGTTTTTCAAAATGTGTTTCGGTTCTAATCGGAGCCCTCATCAGAGATTTATTTTTCAAATAAAAAATGCATAATAAAAAGTTGTTAACTTAGGATTTCTTTGTTGGAAATTTTTAAAAATCAACATAGTTTTACATGCGAGACAATAAGAAACTTGACATTGTTTCAAAAGAAGAGGTTGAAAGAATTCAACAATTTTTAAAATATTTCTTTGGTATAAAATAATTGTAAATAATTTTAAATTAATAGGTTGAGTTCGAAATTTTTCCACTGAGACTTGGACTCAAATCCCAGCGTAGTCGAAAGCGTCTTTTTCCCACACAAAGAATTCAAATTCTTCAAATTGAAAAAAATGTTGTGGGATATAATTATTTGGTTTCATATCGATGAAAGGACTTAATGATAATTTTAGGCAGCTTTTTACAAGTTTTCTTTCTCAAATGTTGATTTTCAAAAATTTCCATCAAAGAAATCTTAAGTTAATAACTTTTTATTATGCATTTTTTATTCTAAAAATAAATCTCTGATGAGGGTTTCGATCAGAACAAAAACTTCTATGACTGCGTAAATCTAAGTTTTTATTTACTTTGGAACCTAGAGTCAAGTATCAACAACACAAATCTTCAATTAAAATACTTTTAAAAATTCACTATTAAAATATTTTGGATCTTAATTATTAATTTAATATAATTTAAAAGTTCGACACTTATTTAGAAATTATTTTTTATTCGTAATTGTAATTCTTAATTAATCATCATGTATCAACAACACAAATCTTCAATTAAAATACTTTTAAAAATTCACTATTAAAATATTTTGGATCTTAATTATTAATTTAATGTAATTTAAAAGTTCGACACTTATTTAGAAATTATTTTTTATTCGTAATTGTAATTCTTAATTAATCATCATGCCATAACTTTTGTTTACATTATGTTGTCAAGCTGTCAAATTTGACATTCCTAACCTTAAAAGTCTTTGAAAAGAATTTTTGGCTCTGCTTTATCCAAACGTTATCGACATTTTTTTGCTGGGTTTGATTTGGCTTGGTAGTACGATGAGGGCAGCACTTTGATATGGCGGAAAAAGTGGTTAGCTATATATATCGTTCCCCCACTCTGACGCCCTGCACCGCATCTAGGTTTATAATATCTTTGCCTAAAGTTTCAATTGCCAATAAAATCACCAGAAGTCACTATATTTGAAATGGTGGGTATACATTGTACCTTATTGTACCATAGTTTTAGTTGCCCATAAAATCACCAGACGTCACTATATTTGACAAGCAGTGTTAAAAGAAGATTATGAAAGGAATGTGTTGGCAAAAACTGCGAGGATGGCAAGATGCAGCATTCCTGTACATTTCCCTGAAGCGCTCTCTAACGCCTATATCCGATATATACTTGCAATTTTTGCCAACACATTCCTTTCATAATCTTCGTTTAACACTGCTTTTCAAATATAATTATTTCTGGTGATTTTATGGGCAATTGAAACTTTGGGCAACTAAAACTATGGTACAATGTATACCTACCATTTGAAATGCAGTGTTTGACGATGATTATGAAAGGAATGCGTTTACAAAAATTGCAAGTATATATCGAATATAGGCGTTAGAGAGCGCTTCAGGGAAATGTACAGGAATCCTGCATCTTGCAATCCTCGCAGTTTTTGCCAACACATTCCTTTCATAATCTTCGTTTAACACTGCTTTTCAAATATAGTGACGTCTGGTGATTTTATGGGCAATTGAAACTTTGGGCAACTAAAACTATGGTACAATGTATACCTACCATTCGGGTCACTATGTAGGCACTTAGTATGTAGAAATATGTGGGAGACCTACTGTCCCAGGTGGGTCTGGTAAATGAAGCAACACCACTTAATTAACAAATAACATTGTATATTTTAAAATGGTTGAAGTGAGCTAGTCTGCACTTGTTACCACGGGAACGACCCGCTACCAACTAACTTACAATCATGGCTGCCGTTACGGCATAGAATATATTTAAACAAGTAGGTGAGAAACTCGCCGAAACGCGGCTAGCCAATTTTGTTCCCTACAGTACTCCCCCCCGAGTGAGAGCGGTCAAACGCAAAATAATTTAAAAATATTACATATTTTTTTTGAACATAAAATTTTCAAACAAAAAAAAAAACTTTTCAATAATGAACAATGTTCACATTTTTAGGCAGAGAATTTTGAATCCATCGAAAATTACAATTATTTGTATACGAAATAACGGTTTGAAGCTGTGCAGCTAATTGTGTAAAATTTGGCAAGGAGAAATAGTCATACTCAGTACACCGGAGAGAAGAGAAAAAGATGTCCAAGGCGCAGGTCACAGACGTTTGACCCACCCTGTCACTCGTCTGATATCACCAATATGAGAGATAACATTTTCCTGCGAAATTTTCACATTACATCATTGTTGCTTGAAGGTTACACATTTGCGTGAATACGTTCGAAGAACAGGTTTTGATGTGTCTATTGCTGACTGCAGATGATCGATGTCCTCGCGCGCAAAGTGCGCTGGCTTAATATGTTCGATGGATACGTGGCGTGCAATGCCGTCGACATCAATTTCATATACTCTGTCGGATACACGGCTCAAAACTTTGTGAGGGCCCATATATGGGCGCTCTAAAGCCTTTTTTGCATGATGACGTAGGAACACATGGGAGCATGAATTTAGCTCTTTAAAAACGAATACTTTACGTTTATATTTTTGACTAATTGGAATATGTTTTACCTTACGCATGTGCTCTCGGAATTCCTCGAGAAACATATGTGGATTTGGCGAGAAATCCTCGGGAGTGTTGTACCGAAAACGAATTCGGCCGGCGACGAGCCGACGTCCAATACATTGGTACGAAGGCCGAGTAGGACGGTTGATAGAGAGCGTGACCATTCCGGGTCAGAGTGACACATGATGGCTGCCTTCAATGAGCGATGCCATCGCTCGATCATACCGTTAGAAGCAGGATGGTATGCGGTGGTACGGATTCGGTTGCAACCGATAAGTTGCAAGAGCGCTGAAAACAACTGCGACTCGAACTGAGCTCTGGTGATCCGTAGCGCGAAACCCACTGATCCACGAAAGCTCTACATACGGTTACGGCTTCGATATTCTGAAGAGGAACTTCCTCAGGCCATCGCGAAAAACGGTCGATGATTGTGAGACAGTATCTAAAACCATTACTAATGGGAAGCGGACCTACAATATCCATGTGGACATGGCGAAAGCGACCATCTGGAGCAGTGAAATTCGATGGCAACATACGATTGTGACGCGAAACTTTCGACTGTTGGCATTCGCGACATGCTTTACACCAGTCGGAAATATCGCGACGCATCGATGGCCATACGTAACGTTTCCTGATGACGCGGTCGGTAACTTTCCCGCTCGGATGCGCTTGGTTGTGGAAAAGGTGAAAAACTCGTTCCCTAAGTGGTAGTGGTATTATGGGACGAAGTGTCTCGCCGGTGAGGTCACAATAAATTGAGGTATGTTCTGGCCCCCATTGTATTTTACGGATGTTAAAAGAGCATTTCGGATCTGAAATCAAAGAGTTGAGCTCGTCGTCGCTGGTTTGAGCTTGAGCGAGTTCTAACAGACTAAACTCGGTGAAATAAGAGCAATTTGGCGCTGTTGTCTTTGAGAAATTTTTTCTACGCGTTGAGAGAACATATAAATCAGTGGTTTATGATCAGTAACGATGCTGAAAGCTTTCCCCTCGAGGAAATAACGGAAATGGCGAATAGCTTCGTAAATAGCAGTAAGTTCCCGATCATATGCACTGTATACGCGTTGAGCAGGCGAAAACTTGCGAGAAAAGAACGCCAACGGCTTCCAAGTATTGTCAAGCCATTGCTCAAGTGATGCGCCCATACCAAAATTCGATGCGTCGGTAACAAGACGAGTCTTAGCATTGTGAGCCGGATGAGTTATTAGTGTCGCATTAGCCAGGTCATGTTTGACCTTCTCAAACGCAGCGCTGGCCTCGGTGTCCCACGAAATTGGACGTTTGTCGTTTTTGCGTGACTCGCAAAGAAACTTTTGAAGAGGTGCTTGAACCTTAGCGGCATGGGGTAAACTTTTGCGATAAAAGTTCACCATGCCCAGGAATCGGCGCAGCTCGACAATTGTCTTAGGCTTAGAAAACTCGGTAATAACGCGCACCTTGTCAGGTGTTGGAGCGCAGCCCTCATGATTTATTTGATATCCCAGAAATTCGAGTTCAGACTTACCAAACTCGCACTTGTTAAGGTTGATACGCAACGAGAATTCTCGCAAGCGTTGAAAGACGATCCTGAGATGGTCTTCATGTTCCTCCAAAGTTGAAGACGCGATGAGAATGACGTCAATATAGGCAAAAACGAATTCGAGATCACCTAAGGCGCGATAAATGTAAGCTGGAACGTCTGTCCGGCATTACGAAGACCGAAATATATTATATATATAGTATATATTTGGTGATATGCCATGTGGAGATCAAGCTTGGAAAACACTCGTTTGTTGCGTAAAATGAAAGAGAAATCGTGCAAGTACGATACCGGGTATCGGTCTGGAACCGTGACCGCATTCAGTCGTCGAAAGTCACCGCAAACACGCCATTCACCGCTTTTCTTTCTGATTAGATGAATCGGAGTTACCCAGGGGCTGCTGGATGGACGACAAATACCATCCTCAACCATTTGACCGAAAATCTTCTTAGCAGCAGCCAACTTCTCTGGAGAAAGACGTCGTGCGCGCTCGAAAACAGGCGGTCCACAAGTTAAAATGTGGTGTTGTACATCAACTGAACGAGAAAAAATTCCCTGCGAAACGGTTGTAAGCTCTGGAAATGAGTTTAAGATAGTTGAAAAAGCGTGGTCTTTGTTGACAAGGCTTAAACCGCAAACTATTGCGGACCTAAGAAAACCTCGCACGCTCAAACCAGTTGAAGTGTCGACCAAACGCGATTCATGAAGGAATGGAACCAAATGCTAATGCGCGAGCAGATCTGCTCCAATAATAGGATGAGGTACTGCCGCGACGCAGAAGTTCCACTTAATAATGCGACGCAGGTTAATATTCAGCGTCACATTACGTTCACCGTAGGTAGGAACGCGTGAATCATTAGCCGCGAACAACACGAGATCATCAGGTTTTTGTTTTAAGGTTTTGGAATCCGCTGGAAGCAAGGAGATGTCCGAACCTGTGTCTATAAGATAAACTAGACCCGTGGATACATCCCGAATATGGAGACGCTTGGAGTCGGAAGGACCTAAATCGATAGTATCCGTTCGATTAGGCTTATTTAGTTTTCCGAAGTGGACGCGACTTTCCACGAGCACGGCTGAGAACATTTATTAGCATTTTTGCCAAAGCGCTGATGGTAATAACGGCGACCATGGGAGCTACGACTGCGAGATCTGTTATTTCGCTGGAAATTTCGAGAGTTGGTACGACCTCGATGTTGAGGAGTTGCCTTAAGATTGCGAATTTCGTTAAAAAGCCTATCAAACTGCTTGGTCAGTATGTCCGCCAGTGATGCAAAAGGATCAACTGGGACGGATAGTGCGGATGTATTAGCGACGATGTTGGGGCTTGACGACGCTGCTGCAACTTGATAATTCAAGGGTTGCGCTGCTTCAGAAATTTTGTCAGCAAGGTTAGCCAACTCCTGGAGATTCTCCACATTGGCATTTGTTCCAAAAACACACTTCTGATAATATTATCCGTGCAGTTCCCGTCGTTTAATGCTCGAAGTCGCGTTAGGATTAAAGATGGTTTCCCTTCGGAGATCACTTCTCCCCTAAGAAGACGGCGAAGACGAGTTTCTGCGGAGATGGAGAAACTTGCGATTAACGTATTTTTAATTTGACTATATATGTCTATAGGTTTCGGCTCTATTTCAATTAAATGCTTAATGTGAGGAATTAAATCGTGGTCCAAACTGGCAATTAAATAGTCGGCCTTGGTTGATTCAAGATGAATGCGCGCCTGTCGGAATGTCGCTTCCACGATGACAAAGAACGAAATTGGGTCTTCGCGAGAAAACTTTGGGATTTTCGGAGTGCGATACGCTTCGGTGCGTTGAGTTTCGATATTTGCCAAATTTTCAATTATTTTAGAGAAGTCTGCACTTCCCGAGGATGTCTTGCCCTCGGCCATTTCCAAAATGTTTGGTTTAAAAGCTTTTTTACAAAAAATAGTACGGAATAGCAATAGTAGTATGGCGATAGATATGGTAGATAGTAATAATACCAAAATTTTGACAAACAATAAATTTCAAAAATAATGTTAAACTTTAATAATAATAAAATGATACCGATTCCACGTATTCATGCAAAGAAGGCATTCAGTAAGAATGATGATCCTAATTTGATTTGCGAGTCGAACATTCAGGCACTTGGCGGCGACGACATCCAACACCATAAGTAGCTGCGAAAAAATAATTTAATAAGTAAAAATGTTCAATCAGCAAGAACAAGATTTTCACAAAAATAAAAATCGCATTAATTATGAGTAGCAACGGAACAAAGGAATCCGAAGCTCGATCTCCAGTAACAAAAAGCAAAATACAGAGAACGAGACCGGATGGTCTGAACGCAATCACTACGTAGTAATCAAAAATGCTCTCGCTTTAAATTAAAAATTTGATAACTTTCCAATGTATAACATGATTTTATATAAAAATAAAAATGTAAAAAAAAAAAAAAAAATTTCGCACAAAAATAAATAGCTCTAGTCGACTAGAAAATTAGCATTTGAACAATAAAATATTAGCTAACGTATCACAGATTTTGTTTGACTAACTTAAAACCTGACAATATCGAAGTAATTGAATTATTAAAACTCGGGAGAGTAGCGTTTGTAAATATCACAGCGTATTCGAAAAATTGATAAAATAATGAAGTTCGTCACTGGTAATGGACAATAAAATTATGATATAATATTATCAAAAACATCAAGTCAATCTGTGCCTATCAAGAGGCGAGTCGTTTTACGAAGACACACTATAATGTCAGTAATAATGACAAAGTCAAATTATAAAATTCAATATACATACATGGATGACTACCAAGGTGATTTTGAGAAATTTGATGTGTCCTGAATATTATGGAGACAAAATAAATAATTAATTGCTAGAACTTAGTTGAATTTTACAAGAACATGCAAAACAACAATCTGGTTGAAATATAATTTCAAATAAATACAATTTGAATGTCAATTTAGAGTTGATCGAAGAGAATTTAAAGCTTCAAAATAAGCGTCAATGAGATCGACAAAGTCGTCTAATTGTGATTGTACACTTGTTTGGAGACATTTGGAGGTTACATAAAAACCGAATACAAATGATATTCGAAAATAAGTTGACAATTATTTAAGAAATAAATTTTTACATAAAATTACTTAACTCGAAGAGGATGAATTCAGGCGAATGTCTCCATTAAATTGAAGTGTCCATGAATAGTTTAGTTGTCTCCAGAACTGTAATTCATCAGTTGATGCAAAATGTCAGTTTATGCAGCAGTCCCAAATTGCACATCAAATTTTTATCCAATAAATCTGGTAGACATCGGTTATCATCCCAGGATTTAACCATTGATTAAGAGCGTTGGCAGCAAAAGATATGGTTGAGTATGATCGCTGGGTCGTTCCTACAAAGCCTTTTGGAGCAAGGCTATCACTAGACCCAAGAGGCCATTGGTTTACTTAGCGTCACTGCTATTTTCCGTGAGAAGATCACGTCGGGGTCACCATTTTTGTAGGCACTTAGTATGTAGAAATATGTGAGAGGCCTACTGTCCCAGGTGAGTCTGGTAAATGAAGCAACACCACTTAATTAACAAATAACATTGTATATTTTAAAATGGTTGAAGTGAGCTAGTCTGCACTTGTTACCACGGGAACGACCCGCTACCAAGTTTACCAACTAACTTACAATCATGGCTGCCGTTACGGCATAGAATATATTTAAACAACTAGGTGAGAAACTCGCCGAAACGCGGCTAGCCAATGTCGTTCCCTACAACTACTCGATACAAACGCTCTCCGTGGCGAAAATATGCAACATTCTGACTACAAGAAGGGAACATCCCCCACCACGGGAGTTGCCAGACCTGTCTATACTACCATGACCACTATCAACGCCATGTTTAATTGGCGTCAAAAGGTGGAACAGTGTGCACAGATGGTAGGTATACATTGTACCATAGTTTTAGTTGCCCAAAGTATCAATTGCTTGTAAAATCACCAGAAGCACGAAGGAATAATAAGGAGACCAAACTGCCATGGGAAACTGTTCCAAATCTGGCAGGAGTAACGGCACGGTAAGTGCCCGGCTTGTAAGTTGGAAGTAGTGGAAAGAAGTGCGCAGTTGTTCTCTTCTTACTTACGGGAAAATGTGCGAGTGAGACGAACTTGTCAAATTGATCTAAGCCAGAGAGGTTATGCAACCCGGTACGCGACACGACATTGCTAAGAAAAAAATTTATTATATTACATGCGATCTTCAAAATCTTGAAAATTTCTCGGATTAAATTCCCTCACCTTTAAAGGAAAATACTATGCAACATTATTTAATACACGATTTACGAAGTAATAACAAATACCATAATTTCAATTTCAAGATTTACAATCATATATTCGATGTATACTTACCACTTTTATAATGCATTCCTTTAGCTTTATAGGAGTCCTGAGATAATATTTTTTTTTTTTTTACCAAATTGAAATTGAACAAATATCTGCCGCTTGCAACCCAGGAAAAAAAAACCGATAGAACGCGCGTCTCTTTGAATTGTGTATCTGTCATTTGCATATTCAGGAAATAAAAATTCAATCGGATGGTGACACTTGGAATCTGCCATTTGTGCGCAATGTTTTAAATCTACCATTCGACATTGGTTAAATCGTTAAGTGAATAGGGTTGAATAAGACTGATTAACCTCAAATAATTTGTAATGGCAATGTACGATTCATTGATGTTCGCATGAATCGGTTGAAATACCAAATGAATTGGAAGTCTTAAAAGGTCACTCTGAATAAGAGAAATACAATAAAAACAGAATACGAATTGTATGAAAATTTGACAAATTCATCTCACTCGCACATTTTTTCGTGAGTAAGAAGAGAACAACTGCGCAATTTCGCACTCCTTTCCACTACTTCCAAATTACAAGCCGGGCACTTACCGTGCCGTTGCTACTGCCAAGTCGCTTACATGAAGATAGGTCTCCTTATTATTCCTTGGTGACCAGAAGTCACTATATTTGAAAACAGCTGTATGCATCAGAAAAGAAAATGGCGCCCCGTTAGTGTCGTAAGTAGAATTCCTAAGTTAGTTTGCCGAACCGTCACACGCGGCGCTAACTGTACCATCACTCCCTGAAAATGCACAGTAACATACGAAGAATTTAATAAAAAAATTTTAAAAATATATTATTCAATGCCATAAACAAATAAAAGAGATCAGACTTTAAATAATAATATTATTTGAATACTTTAAATTAAATTTTCCCCTTTCTATTCAGATTTATATCGTACAAAAACTATTTTGAAACATTCAGCTGATATTATAATTTAAATATTAATATCTCTTTTATTCCTTTTTGGCATTGAATAATAACTTTTTTAAAATTTTTATATTTAATTGTCTACATATCATTGCATTTATATTATTTTTTTAAGGTAAAATTAAGTTGAAAAATAGAAAAAAATGAAAAATTCTGAACAAGGAACGAAGTTGATGAGAGTTGTAATTAGTTTGCAATCATTATGAATAATTAAAGAAAATAGAATATAAAAAAATGAAAATATTAATTTATATTTTTAAAATAGTTAACTAACATTAATGAAAACAGTATGATAAGAACAATTAAATTTTTTTTTCATTTTCAAAACCAAAAGTAGTCTATCTACGTCCGTTTTCATCGTCTCTAACATTCACGAAATGTGAAAGTTGAAATTTAGGGAAACAAAAAGTTGTAAAAATTCAAAGTATTTTCATACCTGAAAAGCGGATCCTACAAATTGTGAAAATTAATTATTAGAAACAAAATGGAAAATATTTAACTTAGAAATACATTAAAAGTATTTTTATATTTTTTTAATGAATGATTTCACGAATTTGAACTTTTACAACTTTGTTTCCCTAAATTTAAACTTTTACAGCATCCAGGTAAAAATGATTACAGTTTCTTTCATATACATCGGATATTTTCCGTAAATCTGTCTTTGTGATAGATGAACAAAAATTTTGAAAAGTTCATTGCTTTAGGTGTTATTAAAAATGGTTTTAATTAATGCAATACTTGAGTAGAGTAGCAAGTTTATATGAATAATTTGATCCAGATTCTACTTATTTGTGTCCAAAGTACATAAAATGTTGTTTCCAAAATTTCGAGAATGTTAGAGAGGATGAAAACGTATGTAGATAGACTACTTTTGGATTTGAAAATGAAAAAAAATTTAATTGTTCTTATTATACTGTTTTTATTAATGCTAGTTAACTATTTAATAAAAAGATTATATTCACCTTATTTTATATTCTATTTTCTTCAATTATTCATAATGATTTCCAACTAATTACAACTCTCATCAACTTCGTTCCTTGTTCAGAATTGTTCATTTTTTTCTATTTTTCAACTTAATTTTACCTTAAAAAAATAATATAAATGCAATGATATGTAGACAATTAAATATAAAAATTTAAAAAAAGTTATTATTCAATGCCAAAAAGGAATAAAAGAGATATTAATATTTAAATTATAATATCAGCTGAATGTTTCAAAATAGTTTTTGTACGAGATAAATCTGAATAGAAAGGGGAAAATTTAATTTAAAATATTCAAATAATATTATTATTTAAAGTCTGATCTCTTTTATTTGTTTATGGCATTGAATAATATATTTTAAAAATTTTTCTATTAAATTCTTCGTATGTTACTGTGCATTTTCAGGGAGTGATGATACAGTTAGCGCCGCGTGTGACGGTTCGGCAAACTAACTTAGGAATTCGACTTAGGACACTAAGGGGGTCAAGTAAGAATCGTGAAATACGGGCTGATGCATACGGCTGTTTGAAAAGCAGTGTTTGACGAAGATTATGAAAGGAATGCGTTGACAAAAATTGCAAGTATATATCGAATATAGGCGGTAGAGAGCAATTCAGGGAAATGTACAGGAATCATGCATCTTGCAATCCTCGCAGTTTTTGCCAACACATTCCTTTCATAATCTTCGTTTAACACTGCTTTTCAAATATAGTGACGTCTGGTGATTTTATGGGCAATTGAAACTTTGGGCAACTAAAACTATGGTACAATGTATACCTACCGTGAGAAGCGAATAGGGAAAGGTGGTGGCGCGCGCTGCCCTTTCTTTCTTCCTCGTCGCTCTTGCACGCGAGAACGACACGTCTCACTTCCCCGCATTTTTAAAAAGTTCATGACTTTTATAATTTTTACAACCAAATACTAACACACGGCCATGAAACGGGTTAGAAAAGAATTTTTGAAAAATGCACTCCTGATTTTTAAGGATGTATGCCAAAATCTCGACGGGTCAAAATCCCAAACTTGATCCTAATTAAACAGATGGTAATGTTTTTATATGAAATTAGTAGTTTTTAGGTTATGTGTGGAAAACCATCATTAATTGGACCAAACTTGATAAGATTAAAAAAGATGATAATGTTTTTTTTATGAAAAGTCACTAGATTTCAGGTTATGAGCGAAAAATCATCATTAATTGGATCAAACTTAATATGATTAAAAAAGATGCTAATATTTTTTTTTTAATGAAAAGTCACTAGATTTCAGGTTATGAGCGAAAAAACATCATTAATTGGATCAAACTTGATCTGATTGAAATAGATGATAATTTTTTTATGAAAAGTCACTAGATTTGAAGTTATGAGCGAAAAATCATCATTAATTGGATCAAACTTAATATGATTTAAAAAGAAGATAATGTTTTTTTTTATTATGAAAAGTCACTAGATTTCAGGTTATGGGCAAAAAATCATCATTAATTGGACCAAAATTGATATGATTAAAATAGATGATAATGTTTTTATGAAAAGTCACTAGATTTAAGGTTATGAGCGAAAAATCATCATTAATTGGACCAAACTTGATATGAGTAAAACAGATGGTAATTGTTTTATATAGAAACAGAAGTTTCAAGGTTATGAGCGAAAAATCATCAATAATTGGATCAAACTTGATATGATTAAAAAAGATGATAACGTTTTTATGAAAAGTCACTGGATTTCAGGTTATAAGCGAAAAATCATCATTAATTGGATCAAACTTGATCCTAATTAAACAGATGGTAATGTTTTTATATGAAATTAGTAGTTTTTAGGTTATGTGTGGAAAACTATCATTAATTGGACCAAATTTGATATAATTAAAACAGTTGATGATGTTTTTAAGAAAAGTCACTAGATTTGAGGTTACGAGCGAAAATCATCATTAATTGGACCAAACTTGATATGATTAAAAAATATGATAATGTTTTTATGAAAAGTCACTAGATTTCAGGTTAAAGGCGAAAAATCATCATTAATTGAATCAAACTCCATCCTAATTAAACAGATAGTAATGTTTTTATATGAAATTAGTAGTTTTTAGGTTATGTGTGGAAAACCATCCTCAATTGACCAAACTTGATATGATTAAAAAAGGTGATAATGTTTTTATGAAAATTCACTGGATATCAGGTTATAAGCGAAAAATCATCATTAATTGGATCAAACTTGATCCTAATTAAACAGATGGTAATGTTTTTATATGAAATTAGTAGTTTTTAGGTTATGTGTGGAAAACTTTCATTAATTGGACCAAACTTGATATGACTAAAACAGATGGTAATGGTTTGAA
Source organism: Diplolepis rosae (assembly GCA_030998225.1). NCBI lineage: Eukaryota > Metazoa > Arthropoda > Insecta > Hymenoptera > Diplolepididae > Diplolepis > Diplolepis rosae. The sequence goes on along the minus strand of JAPYXD010000713.1, from coordinate 798,781 downwards.
ATAGAATCAGAAGTTTCGAGGTTATGTGCGGAAAATCATCATTAATTGGATCAAAATTGATATGATTAAAATAGATGATAATGTTTTTATGAAAAGTCACTAGATTTAAGGTTATGAGCGAAAAATCATCATTAATTGGACCAAACTTGATATGAGTAAAACAGATGGTAATTGTTTTATATAGAAACAGAAGTTTCAAGGTTATGAGCGAAAAATCATCAATAATTGGATCAAACTTGATATGATTAAAAAAGATGATAACGTTTTTATGAAAAGTTACTGGATTTCAGGTTATAAGCGAAAAATCATCATTAATTGGATCAAACTTGATCCTAATTAAACAGATGGTAATGTTTTTATATGAAATTAGTAGTTTTTAGTTTATGTGTGGAAAACCACTCTTAATTGCATCAAACTTGATATGATTAAAAAAGATGATAATGTTTTTATGAAAAGTCACTAGATTTCAGGTTATGAGCGAAAAATCATCATTAATTGGATCAAACTCAATCCTAATTAAACAGAAAGTAATGTTTTTATAAAAAGTCACTAGATTTCAGGTTATGAGCGAAAAATCATCATTAATTGGATCAAACTCCATCCTAATTAAACAGATAGTAATGTTTTTATATGAAATTAGTAGTTTTTAGGTTATGTGTGGAAAACAATCCTTAATTGGACCAAACTTGATATGATTAAAAAAGATGATAATGTTTTTATGAAAAGTCACTAGATTTCAGGTTATGAGCGAAAAATCATCATTAATTGGATCAAACTCCATCCTAATTAAACAAATAGTAATGTTTTTATATGAAATTAGTAGTTTTTAGGTTATGTGTGGAAAACAATCCTTAATTGGACCAAACTTGATATGATTAAAAAAGATGATAATGTTTTTATGAAAAGTCACTAGATTTCACGTTATGAGCGAAAAATCATCATTAATTGGATCAAACTCCATCCTAATTAAACAGATAGTAATGTTTTTATGAAAAGTCACTAGATTTCAGGTTATGAGCGAAAAATCATCATTAATTGGATCAAACTCCATCCTAATTAAACAGATAGTAATGTTTTTATGAAAAGTCACTAGATTTCAGGTTATGAGCGAAAAATCATCATTAATTGGATCAAACTCCATCCTAATTAAACAGATAGTAATGTTTTTATATGAAATTAGTAGTTTTTAGGTTATGTGTGGAAAACAATCCTTAATTGACCAAACTTGATATGATTAAACAAGGTGATAATGTTTTTATGAAAATTCACTAGATTTCAGGTTATAAGCGAAAAATCATCATTAATTGGATCAAACTTGATACTAATTAAAACAGATGGTAATTGTTTTATATAGAAACAGAAGTTTCAAGGTTATGAGCGAAAAATCATCAATAATTGGATCAAACTTGATATGATTAAAAAAGATGATAACGTTTATATGAAAAGTTACTGGATTTCAGGTTATAAGCGAAAAATCATCATTAATTGGATCAAACTTGATCCTAATTAAACAGATGGTAATGTTTTTATATGAAATTAGTAGTTTTTAGTTTATGTATGGAAAACCACTCTTAATTGCATCAAACTTGATATGATTAAAAAGGTGATAATTTTTTTATGAAAAGTCACTAGATTTCAGGTTATGAGCGAAAAATCATCATTAATTGGATCAAACTCAATCCTAATTAAACAGAAAGTAATGTTTTTATAAAAAGTCACTAGATTTCAGGTTATGAGCGAAAAATCATCATTAATTGGATCAAACTCCATCCTAATTAAACAGATAGTAATGTTTTTATATGAAATTAGTAGTTTTTAGGTTATGTGTGGAAAACAATCCTTAATTGGACCAAACTTGATATGATTAAAAAAGATGATAATGTTTTTATGAAAAGTCACTAGATTTCAGGTTATGAGCGAAAAATCATCATTAATTGGATCAAACTCCATCCTAATTAAACAAATAGTAATGTTTTTATATGAAATTAGTAGTTTTTAGGTTATGTGTGGAAAACAATCCTTAATTGGACCAAACTTGATATGATTAAAAAAGATGATAATGTTTTTATGAAAAGTCACTAGATTTCAGGTTATGAGCGAAAAATCATCATTAATTGGATCAAACTCCATCCTAATTAAACAGATAGTAATGTTTTTATGAAAAGTCACTAGATTTCAGGTTATGAGCGAAAAATCATCATTAATTGGATCAAACTCCATCCTAATTAAACAGATAGTAATGTTTTTATGAAAAGTCACTAGATTTCAGGTTATGAGCGAAAAATCATCATTAATTGGATCAAACTCCATCCTAATTAAACAGATAGTAATGTTTTTATATGAAATTAGTAGTTTTTAGGTTATGTGTGGAAAACCATCCTCAATTGACCAAACTTGATATGATTAAAAAAGGTGATAATGTTTTTATGAAAATTCACTAGATTTCAGGTTATAAGCGAAAAAACATCATTAATTGGATCAAACTTGATCCTAATTAAACAGATGGTAATGTTTTTATATAGAAACAGAAGTTTCAAGGTTATGAGCGAAAAATCATCAATAATTGGATCAAACTTGATATGATTAAAAAAGATGATAACGTTTTTATGAAAAGTCACTGGATTTCAGGTTATAAGCGAAAAATCATCATTAATTGGATCAAACTTGATCCTAATTAAACAGATGGTAATGTTTTTATATGAAATTAGTAGTTTTTAGTTTATGTGTGGAAAACCATTCTTAATTGCATCAAACTTGATATGATTAAAAAAGATGATAATGTTTTTATGAAAAGTCACTAGATTTCAGGTTATGAGCGAAAAATCATCATTAATTGGATCAAACTCCATCCTAATTAAACAGATAGTAATGTTTTTATGAAAAGTCACTAGATTTCAGGTTATGAGCGAAAAATCATCATTAATTGGATCAAACTCAATCCTAATTAAACAGATAGTAATGTTTTTATAACAAGTCACTAGATTTCCGGTTATGAGCGAAAAATCATCATTAATTGGATCAAACTCCATCCTAATTAAACAGATGGTAATGTTTTTATATGAAATTAGTAGTTTTTAGGTTATGCGTGGAAAACCATCCTTAATTGGACCAAACTTGATATGATTAAAAAAGGTGATGATGTTTTAATGAAAAGTCACTAGATTTAAGGTTATGAGAGAAAAATCATCATTAATTGGACCAAACTTGATATGATTAAAAAAGATGATAACGTTTTTATGAAAAGTCACTGGATTTCAGGTTATAAGCGAAAAATCATCATTAATTGGATCAAACTTGATACTAATTAAACAGATGGTAATGTTTTTATATGAAATTAGTAGTTTTTAGGTTATGCGTGGAAAACCATCCTTAATTGGACCAAACTTAATATGATTAAAACAGATGGTAATGGTTTTATATAGAAACAGAAGTTTCAAGGTTATGTGCGAAAAATCATCATTAATTGGATCAAACTTGATATGATTAAAAAAGGTGATGATGTTTTAATGAAAAGTCACTAGATTTAAGGTTATGAGCGAAAAATCATCATTAATTGGACCAAACTTGATATGATTAAAAAAGATGATAACGTTTTTATGAAAAGTCACTGGATTTCAGGTTAAAAGCGAAAAATCATCATTAATTGGACCAAACTTGATATGATTAAAAAAGATGATAACGTTTTTATGAAAAGTCACTGGATTTCAGGTTATAAGCGAAAAATCATCATTAATTGGATCAAACTTGATCCTAATTAAACAGATGGTAATGTTTTTATATGAAATTAGTAGTTTTTAGGTTATGCGTTGGAAAACCATCCTTAATTGGACCAAACTTAATATGATTAAAACAGATGGTAATGGTTTTATATAGAAACAGAAGTTTCAAGGTTATGTGCGAAAAATCATCATTAATTGGATCAAACTTGATATGATTAAAAAAGGTGATGATGTTTTAATGAAAAGTCACTAGATTTAAGGTTATGAGCGAAAAATCATCATTAATTGGACCAAACTTGATATGATTAAAAAAGATGATAACGTTTTTATGAAAAGTCACTAGATTTCAGGTTATGAGCGAAAAATCATCATTAATTGGATCAAACTCCAACCTAATTAAACAGATAGTAATGTTTTTATAAAAAGTCACTAGATTTCAGGTTATGAGCGAAAAATCATCATTAATTGGACCAAACTTGATATGATTAAAAAAGATGATAATGGTTTTATATAGAATCAGAAGTTTCAAGGTTATGTGCGGAAAATCACCATTAATTGGATCGAACTTGATATGATTAAAACAGATGGTAATGGCTTAATATAGAATCAGAAGCTTCAAGGTTATGTCCGGAAAATCATCATTAATTGGATCAAAATTGATATGATTAAAATAGATGATAATTTTTTTATGAAAAGTCACTAGATTTCAGGTTATGAGCGAAAAATCATCATTAATTGGATCAAACTTAATATGATTAAAAAAGATGCTAATATTTTTTTTAAAATGAAAAGTCACTAGATTTCAGGTTATGAGCGAAAAAACATCATTAATTGGATCAAACTTGATCTGATTGAAATAGATGATAATTTTTTTATGAAAAGTCACTAGATTTGAAGTTATGAGCGAAAAATCATCATTAATTGGATCAAACTTAATATGATTTAAAAAGAAGATAATGTTTTTTTTTATTATGAAAAGTCACTAGATTTCAGGTTATGGGCAAAAAATCATCATTAATTGGATCAAACTAGATCTGATTGAAATAGATGATAATTTTTTTTTATGGAAAGTCACTAGATTTGAGGTTATGAGCGAAAAATCATCATTAATTGGACCAAACTTGATATGATTAAAACAGATGGTAATGGTTTTATATAAAAACAGAAGTTTCAAGGTTATGTGCGGAAAATCATGATTAATTGGATCAAACGTGATATGGTTGAAAAAGATGACAATGTTTTTATGAAAAGTCACTAGATTTTAGGTTAAGAGCGAAAAATCATCATTAATTGGATCAAACTTAATATGATTAAAAAAATGCAAATGTTTTTTTTAATGAAAAGTCACTAGATTTCAGGTTATGAGCGAAAAATCATCATTAATTGGATCAAATTTGATCCTAATTAAACAGATGGTAATGTTTTTATATGAAATTAGTAGTTTTTAGGTTATGTGTGGAAAACTATCATTAATTGGACCAAATTTGATATAATTAAAACAGTTGATGATGTTTTTATGAAAAGTCACTAGACTTGAGGTTACGAGCGAAAATCATCATTAATTGGACCAAACTTGATATGATTAAAAAATATGATAATGTTTTTATGAAAAGTCACTAGATTTCAGGTTATGAGCGAAAAATCATCATTAATTGGACCAAACTTGATATGAGTAAAACAGATGGTAATTGTTTTATATAGAAACAGAAGTTTCAAGGTTATGAGCGAAAAATCATCAATAATTGGATCAAACTTGATATGATTAAAAAAGATGATAACGTTTTTATGAAAAGTCACTGGATTTCAGGTTATAAGCGAAAAATCATCATTAATTGGATCAAACTCCATCCTAATTAAACAGATAGTAATGATTTTATGAAAAGTCACTAGATTTCAGGTTATGAGCGAAAAATCATCATTAATTGGATCAAACTCCAACCTAATTAAACAGATAGTAATGTTTTTATAAAAAGTCACTAGATTTCCGGTTATGAGCGAAAAATCATCATTAATTGGATCAAACTCCATCCTAATTAAACAGATAGTAATGTTTTTATATGAAATTAGTAGTTTTTAGGTTATGTGTGGAAAACCATCCTCAATTGACCAAACTTGATATGATTAAAAAAGGTGATAATGTTTTTATGAAAATTCACTAGATTTCAGGTTATAAGCGAAAAAACATCATTAATTGGATCAAACTTGATCCTAATTAAAACAGATGGTAATGGTTTTATATAGAAACAGAAGTTTCAAGGTTATGAGCGAAAAATCATCAATAATTGGATCAAACTTGATATGATTAAAAAAGATGATAACGTTTTTATGAAAAGTCACTGGATTTCAGGTTATAAGCGAAAAATCATCATTAATTGGATCAAACTTGATCCTAATTAAACAGATGGTAATGTTTTTATATGAAATTAGTAGTTTTTAGTTTATGTGTGGAAAACCATTCTTAATTGCATCAAACTTGATATGATTAAAAAAGATGATAATGTTTTTATGAAAAGTCACTAGATTTCAGGTTATGAGCGAAAAATCATCATTAATTGGATCAAACTCCATCCTAATTAAACAGATAGTAATGTTTTTATGAAAAGTCACTAGATTTCAGGTTATGAGCGAAAAATCATCATTAATTGGATCAAACTCAATCCTAATTAAACAGAAAGTAATGTTTTTATAAAAAGTCACTAGATTTCAGGTTATGAGCGAAAAATCATCATTAATTGGATCAAACTCCATCCTAATTAAACAGATAGTAATGTTTTTATATGAAATTAGTAGTTTTTAGGTTATGCGTGGAAAACCATCCTTAATTGGACCAAACTTGATATGATTAAAAAAGGTGATGATGTTTTAATGAAAAGTCACTAGATTTAAGGTTATGAGAGAAAAATCATCATTAATTGGACCAAACTTGATATGATTAAAAAAGATGATAACGTTTTTATGAAAAGTCACTGGATTTCAGGTTATAAGCGAAAAATCATCATTAATTGGATCAAACTTGATACTAATTAAACAGATGGTAATGTTTTTATATGAAATTAGTAGTTTTTAGGTTATGCGTGGAAAACCATCCTTAATTGGACCAAACTTAATATGATTAAAACAGATGGTAATGGTTTTATATAGAAACAGAAGTTTCAAGGTTATGTGCGAAAAATCATCATTAATTGGATCAAACTTGATATGATTAAAAAAGGTGATGATGTTTTAATGAAAAGTCACTAGATTTAAGGTTATGAGCGAAAAATCATCATTAATTGGACCAAACTTGATATGATTAAAAAAGATGATAACGTTTTTATGAAAAGTCACTGGATTTCAGGTTAAAAGCGAAAAATCATCATTAATTGGACCAAACTTGATATGATTAAAAAAGATGATAACGTTTTTATGAAAAGTCACTGGATTTCAGGTTATAAGCGAAAAATCATCATTAATTGGATCAAACTTGATACTAATTAAACAGATGGTAATGTTTTTATATGAAATTAGTAGTTTTTAGGTTATGCGTGGAAAACCATCCTTAATTGGACCAAACTTAATATGATTAAAACAGATGGTAATGGTTTTATATAGAAACAGAAGTTTCAAGGTTATGTGCGAAAAATCATCATTAATTGGATCAAACTTGATATGATTAAAAAAGGTGATGATGTTTTAATGAAAAGTCACTAGATTTAAGGTTATGAGCGAAAAATCATCATTAATTGGACCAAACTTGATATGATTAAAAAAGATGATAACGTTTTTATGAAAAGTCACTAGATTTCAGGTTATGAGCGAAAAATCATCATTAATTGGATCAAACTCAATCCTAATTAAACAGAAAGTAATGTTTTTATAAAAAGTCACTAGATTTCAGGTTATGAGCGAAAAATCATCATTAATTGGACCAAACTTGATATGATTAGAAAAGATGGTAATGGTTTTATATAGAATCAGATGTTTCAAGGTTATGTGCGGAAAATCACCATTAATTGGATCGAACTTGATATGATTAAAACAGATGGTAATGGCTTCATATAGAATCAGAAGCTTCAAGGTTATGTCCGGAAAATCATCATTAATTGGATCAAACTTGATATGATTAAAAAAGATGATAATGTTTTTTTTATGAAAAGTCACTAGATTTCAGGTTATGAGCGAAAAATCATCATTAATTGGATCAAACTTAATATGATTAAAAAAGATGCTAATATTTTTTTTTTAATGAAAAGTCACTAGATTTCAGGTTATGAGCGAAAAAACATCATTAATTGGATCAAACTTGATCTGATTGAAATAGATGATAATTTTTTTATGAAAAGTCACTAGATTTGAAGTTATGAGCGAAAAATCATCATTAATTGGATCAAACTTAATATGATTTAAAAAGAAGATAATGTTTTTTTTTATTATGAAAAGTCACTAGATTTCAGGTTATGGGCAAAAAATCATCATTAATTGGATCAAACTAGATCTGATTGAAATAGATGATAATTTTTTTTTATGGAAAGTCACTAGATTTGAGGTTATGAGCGAAAAATCATCATTAATTGGACCAAACTTGATATGATTAAAACAGATGGTAATGGTTTTATATAAAAACAGAAGTTTCAAGGTTATGTGCGGAAAATCATGATTAATTGGATCAAACGTGATATGGTTGAAAAAGATGACAATGTTTTTATGAAAAGTCACTAGATTTTAGGTTAAGAGCGAAAAATCATCATTAATTGGATCAAACTTAATATGATTAAAAAAATGCAAATGTTTTTTTTAATGAAAAGTCACTAGATTTCAGGTTATGAGCGAAAAATCATCATTAATTGGATCAAATTTGATCCTAATTAAACAGATGGTAATGTTTTTATATGAAATTAGTAGTTTTTAGGTTATGTGTGGAAAACTATCATTAATTGGACCAAATTTGATATAATTAAAACAGTTGATGATGTTTTTATGAAAAGTCACTAGATTTGAGGTTACGAGCGAAAATCATCATTAATTGGACCAAACTTGATATGATTAAAAAATATGATAATGTTTTTATGAAAAGTCACTAGATTTCAGGTTATGAGCGAAAAATCATCATTAATTGGACCAAACTTGATATGAGTAAAACAGATGGTAATTGTTTTATATAGAAACAGAAGTTTCAAGGTTATGAGCGAAAAATCATCAATAATTGGATCAAACTTGATATGATTAAAAAAGATGATAACGTTTTTATGAAAAGTCACTGGATTTCAGGTTATGAGCGAAAAATCATCATTAATTGGATCAAACTCCATCCTAATTAAACAGATAGTAATGTTTTTATGAAAAGTCACTAGATTTCAGGTTATGAGCGAAAAATCATCATTAATTGGATCAAACTCCAACCTAATTAAACAGATAGTAATGTTTTTATAAAAAGTCACTAGATTTCCGGTTATGAGCGAAAAATCATCATTAATTGGATCAAACTCCATCCTAATTAAACAGATAGTAATGTTTTTATATGAAATTAGTAGTTTTTAGGTTATGTGTGGAAAACCATCCTCAATTGACCAAACTTGATATGATTAAAAAAGGTGATAATGTTTTTATGAAAATTCACTAGATTTCAGGTTATAAGCGAAAAAACATCATTAATTGGATCAAACTTGATACTAATTAAAACAGATGGTAATTGTTTTATATAGAAACAGAAGTTTCAAGGTTATGAGCGAAAAATCATCAATAATTGGATCAAACTTGATATGATTAAAAAAGATGATAACGTTTTTATGAAAAGTCACTGGATTTCAGGTTAAAAGCGAAAAATCATCATTAATTGGATCAAACTTGATATAATTAAAACAGATGGTAATGTTTTTATATGAAATTAGTAGTTTTTAGTTTATGTGTGGAAAACCATTCTTAATTGCATCAAACTTGATATGATTAAAAAAGATGATAATGTTTTTATGAAAAGTCACTAGATTTCAGGTTATGAGCGAAAAATCATCATTAATTGGATCAAACTCCATCCTAATTAAACAGATAGTAATGTTTTTATGAAAAGTCACTAGATTTCAGGTTATGAGCGAAAAATCATCATTAATTGGATCAAACTCAATCCTAATTAAACAGAAAGTAATGTTTTTATAAAAAGTCACTAGATTTCAGGCTATGAGCGAAAAATCATCATTAATTGGATCAAACTCCATCCTAATTAAACAGATAGTAATGTTTTTATATGAAATTAGTAGTTTTTAGGTTATGTGTGGAAAACAATCCTTAATTGGACCAAACTTGATATGATTAAAAAAGATGATAATGTTTTTATGAAAAGTCACTAGATTTCAGGTTATGAGCGAAAAATCATCATTAATTGGATCAAACTCCATCCTAATTAAACAGATAGTAATGTTTTTATATGAAATTAGTAGTTTTTAGGTTATGTGTGGAAAACAATCCTTAATTGGACCAAACTTGATATGATTAAAAAAGATGATAATGTTTTTATGAAAAGTCACTAGATTTCAGGTTATGAGCGAAAAATCATCATTAATTGGATCAAACTCCATCCTAATTAAACAAATAGTAATGTTTTTATATGAAATTAGTAGTTTTTAGGTTATGTGTGGAAAACAATCCTTAATTGGACCAAACTTGATATGATTAAAAAAGATGATAATGTTTTTATGAAAAGTCACTAGATTTCAGGTTATGAGCGAAAAATCATCATTAATTGGATCAAACTCCATCCTAATTAAACAGATAGTAATGTTTTTATGAAAAGTCACTAGATTTCAGGTTATGAGCGAAAAATCATCATTAATTGGATCAAACTCCATCCTAATTAAACAGATAGTAATGTTTTTATGAAAAGTCACTAGATTTCAGGTTATGAGCGAAAAATCATCATTAATTGGATCAAACTCCATCCTAATTAAACAGATAGTAATGTTTTTATATGAAATTAGTAGTTTTTAGGTTATGTGTGGAAAACCATCCTCAATTGACCAAACTTGATATGATTAAAAAAGGTGATAATGTTTTTATGAAAATTCACTAGATTTCAGGTTATAAGCGAAAAAACATCATTAATTGGATCAAACTTGATCCTAATTAAACAGATGGTAATTGTTTTATATAGAAACAGAAGTTTCAAGGTTATGAGCGAAAAATCATCAATAATTGGATCAAACTTGATATGATTAAAAAAGATGATAACGTTTTTATGAAAAGTCACTGGATTTCAGGTTAAAAGCGAAAAATCATCATTAATTGGATCAAACTTGATCCTAATTAAACAGATGGTAATGTTTTTATATGAAATTAGTAGTTTTTAGTTTATGTGTGGAAAACCATTCTTAATTGCATCAAACTTGATATGATTAAAAAAGATGATAATGTTTTTATGAAAAGTCACTAGATTTCAGGTTATGAGCGAAAAATCATCATTAATTGGATCAAACTCCATCCTAATTAAACAGATAGTAATGTTTTTATGAAAAGTCACTAGATTTCAGGTTATGAGCGAAAAATCATCATTAATTGGATCAAACTCCAACCTAATTAAACAGATAGTAATGTTTTTATAACAAGTCACTAGATTTCCGGTTATGAGCGAAAAATCATCATTAATTGGATCAAACTTGATCCTAATTAAACAGATGGTAATGTTTTTATATGAAATTAGTAGTTTTTAGGTTATGCGTGGAAAACCATCCTTAATTGGACCAAACTTGATATGATTAAAAAAGGTGATGATGTTTTAATGAAAAGTCACTAGATTTAAGGTTATGAGAGAAAAATCATCATTAATTGGACCAAACTTGATATGATTAAAAAAGATGATAACGTTTTTATGAAAAGTCACTGGATTTCAGGTTATAAGCGAAAAATCATCATTAATTGGATCAAACTTGATACTAATTAAACAGATGGTAATGTTTTTATATGAAATTAGTAGTTTTTAGGTTATGCGTGGAAAACCATCCTTAATTGGACCAAACTTAATATGATTAAAACAGATGGTAATGGTTTTATATAGAAACAGAAGTTTCAAGGTTATGTGCGAAAAATCATCATTAATTGGATCAAACTTGATATGATTAAAAAAGGTGATGATGTTTTAATGAAAAGTCACTAGATTTAAGGTTATGAGCGAAAAATCATCATTAATTGGACCAAACTTGATATGATTAAAAAAGATGATAACGTTTTTATGAAAAGTCACTGGATTTCAGGTTAAAAGCGAAAAATCATCATTAATTGGACCAAACTTGATATGATTAAAAAAGATGATAACGTTTTTATGAAAAGTCACTGGATTTCAGGTTATAAGCGAAAAATCATCATTAATTGGATCAAACTTGATACTAATTAAACAGATGGTAATGTTTTTATATGAAATTAGTAGTTTTTAGGTTATGCGTGGAAAACCATCCTTAATTGGACCAAACTTAATATGATTAAAACAGATGGTAATGGTTTTATATAGAAACAGAAGTTTCAAGGTTATGTGCGAAAAATCATCATTAATTGGATCAAACTTGATATGATTAAAAAAGGTGATGATGTTTTAATGAAAAGTCACTAGATTTAAGGTTATGAGCGAAAAATCATCATTAATTGGACCAAACTTGATATGATTAAAAAAGATGATAACGTTTTTATGAAAAGTCACTAGATTTCAGGTTATGAGCGAAAAATCATCATTAATTGGATCAAACTCAATCCTAATTAAACAGAAAGTAATGTTTTTATAAAAAGTCACTAGATTTCAGGTTATGAGCGAAAAATCATCATTAATTGGACCAAACTTGATATGATTAAAAAAGATGGTAATGGTTTTATATAGAATCAGATGTTTCAAGGTTATGTGCGGAAAATCACCATTAATTGGATCGAACTTGATATGATTAAAACAGATGGTAATGGCTTCATATAGAATCAGAAGCTTCAAGGTTATGTCCGGAAAATCATCATTAATTGGATCAAACTTGATATGATTTAAAAAGATGATAATGTTTTTTATGAAATGTCACTAGATTTCAGGTTATGAGCGAAAAATCATCATTAATTGGATCAAACTTGATATGATTAAAAAAGATGATAATTTTTTTATGAAAAGTCACTAGATTTCAGGTTATGAGCGAAAAAACATCATTAATTGGATCAAACTTGATCTGATTGAAATAGATGATAATTTTTTTATGAAAAGTCACTAGATTTGAAGTTATGAGCGAAAAATCATCATTAATTGGATCAAACTTAATATGATTTAAAAAGAAGATAATGTTTTTTTTTATTATGAAAAGTCACTAGATTTCAGGTTATGGGCAAAAAATCATCATTAATTGGATCAAACTAGATCTGATTGAAATAGATGATAATTTTTTTTTATGGAAAGTCACTAGATTTGAGGTTATGAGCGAAAAATCATCATTAATTGGACCAAACTTGATATGATTAAAACAGATGGTAATGGTTTTATATAAAAACAGAAGTTTCAAGGTTATGTGCGGAAAATCATGATTAATTGGATCAAACGTGATATGGTTGAAAAAGATGACAATGTTTTTATGAAAAGTCACTAGATTTTAGGTTAAGAGCGAAAAATCATCATTAATTGGATCAAACTTAATATGATTAAAAAAATGCAAATGTTTTTTTTAATGAAAAGTCACTAGATTTCAGGTTATGAGCGAAAAATCATCATTAATTGGATCAAATTTGATCCTAATTAAACAGATGGTAATGTTTTTATATGAAATTAGTAGTTTTTAGGTTATGTGTGGAAAACTATCATTAATTGGACCAAATTTGATATAATTAAAACAGTTGATGATGTTTTTATGAAAAGTCACTAGACTTGAGGTTACGAGCGAAAATCATCATTAATTGGACCAAACTTGATATGATTAAAAAATATGATAATGTTTTTATGAAAAGTCACTAGATTTCAGGTTATGAGCGAAAAATCATCATTAATTGGACCAAACTTGATATGAGTAAAACAGATGGTAATTGTTTTATATAGAAACAGAAGTTTCAAGGTTATGAGCGAAAAATCATCAATAATTGGATCAAACTTGATATGATTAAAAAAGATGATAACGTTTTTATGAAAAGTCACTGGATTTCAGGTTATGAGCGAAAAATCATCATTAATTGGATCAAACTCCATCCTAATTAAACAGATAGTAATGATTTTATGAAAAGTCACTAGATTTCAGGTTATGAGCGAAAAATCATCATTAATTGGATCAAACTCCAACCTAATTAAACAGATAGTAATGTTTTTATAAAAAGTCACTAGATTTCCGGTTATGAGCGAAAAATCATCATTAATTGGATCAAACTCCATCCTAATTAAACAGATAGTAATGTTTTTATATGAAATTAGTAGTTTTTAGGTTATGTGTGGAAAACCATCCTCAATTGACCAAACTTGATATGATTAAAAAAGGTGATAATGTTTTTATGAAAATTCACTAGATTTCAGGTTATGAGCGAAAAAACATCATTAATTGGATCAAACTTGATCCTAATTAAAACAGATGGTAATGGTTTTATATAGAAACAGAAGTTTCAAGGTTATGAGCAAAAATCATCAATAATTGGATCAAACTTTATATGATTAAAAAAGATGATAATGTTTTTATGAAAAGTCACTGGATTTCAGGTTATAAGCGAAAAATCATCATTAATTGGATCAAACTTGATATAATTAAAACAGATGGTAATGTTTTTATATGAAATTAGTAGTTTTTAGTTTATGTGTGGAAAACCATTCTTAATTGCATCAAACTTGATATGATTAAAAAAGATGATAATGTTTTTATGAAAAGTCACTAGATTTCAGGTTATGAGCGAAAAATCATCATTAATTGGATCAAACTCCATCCTAATTAAACAGATAGTAATGTTTTTATGAAAAGTCACTAGATTTCAGGTTATGAGCGAAAAATCATCATTAATTGGATCAAACTCCAACCTAATTAAACAGATAGTAATGTTTTTATAACAAGTCACTAGATTTCCGGTTATGAGCGAAAAATCATCATTAATTGGATCAAACTCCATCCTAATTAAACAGATAGTAATGTTTTTATATGAAATTAGTAGTTTTTAGGTTATGTGTGGAAAACCATCCTCAATTGACCAAACTTGATATGATTAAAAAAGGTGATAATGTTTTTATGAAAATTCACTGGATTTCAGGTTATAAGCGAAAAATCATCATTAATTGGATCAAACTCAATCCTTATTAAACAGAAAGTAATGTTATTATAAAAAGTCACTAGATTTCAGGTTATGAGCGAAAAATCATCATTAATTGGATCAAACTCCATCCTAATTAAACAGATAGTAATGTATTTATGAAAAGTCACAAGATTTCAGGTTATAAGCGAAAAATCATCATTAATTGGATCAAACTTGATCCTAATTAAACAGAAAGTAATGTTTTTATAAAAAGTCACTAGATTTCAGGTTATGAGCGAAAAATCATCATTAATTGGATCAAACTCCATCCTAATTAAACAGATAGTAATGTTTTTATATGAAATTAGTAGTTTTTAGGTTATGTGTGGAAAACCATTCTTAATTGGATCAAACGTGATATGATTAAAACAGATGGTAATGGTTTTATATAGAAACAGAAGTTTCAAGGTTATGAGCGAAAAATCATCAATAATTGGATCAAACTTGATATGATTAAAAAAGATGATAACGTTTTTATGAAAAGTCACTGGATTTCAGGTTATAAGCGAAAAATCATCATTAATTGGATCAAACTTGATACTAATTAAACAGATGGTAATGTTTTTATATGAAATTAGTAGTTTTTAGGTTATGCGTGGAAAACCATCCTTAATTGGACCAAACTTAATATGATTAAAACAGATGGTAATGGTTTTATATAGAAACAGAAGTTTCAAGGTTATGTGCGAAAAATCATCATTAATTGGATCAAACTTGATATGATTAAAAAAGGTGATGATGTTTTAATGAAAAGTCACTAGATTTAAGGTTATGAGCGAAAAATCATCATTAATTGGACCAAACTTGATATGATTAAAAAAGATGATAACGTTTTTATGAAAAGTCACTGGATTTCAGGTTAAAAGCGAAAAATCATCATTAATTGGATCAAACTTGATATGATTAAAAAAGATGATAACGTTTTTATGAAAAGTCACTGGATTTCAGGTTATAAGCGAAAAATCATCATTAATTGGATCAAACTTGATACTAATTAAACAGATGGTAATGTTTTTATATGAAATTAGTAGTTTTTAGGTTATGCGTGGAAAACCATCCTTAATTGGACCAAACTTAATATGATTAAAACAGATGGTAATGGTTTTATATAGAAACAGAAGTTTCAAGGTTATGTGCGAAAAATCATCATTAATTGGATCAAACTTGATATGATTAAAAAAGGTGATGATGTTTTAATGAAAAGTCACTAGATTTAAGGTTATGAGCGAAAAATCATCATTAATTGGACCAAACTTGATATGATTAAAAAAGATGATAACGTTTTTATGAAAAGTCACTAGATTTCAGGTTATGAGCGAAAAATCATCATTAATTGGATCAAACTCCATCCTAATTAAACAGATAGTAATGTTTTTATGAAAAGTCACTAGATTTAAGGTTATGAGCGAAAAATCATCATTAATTGGACCAAACTTGATATGAGTAAAACAGATGGTAATTGTTTTATATAGAATCAGAAGTTTCAAGGTTATGTGCGGAAAATCACCATTAATTGGATCGAACTTGATATGATTAAAACAGATGGTAATGGCTTCATATAGAATCAGAAGCTTCAAGGTTATGTCCGGAAAATCATCATTAATTGGATCAAACTTGATATGATTAAAAAAGATGATAATGTTTTTATGAAAAGTCACTAGATTTCAGGTTATGAGCGAAAAATCATCATTAATTGGATCAAACTTAATATGATTAAAAAAGATGATAATGTTTTTTTTATGAAAAGTCACTAGATTTCAGGTTATGAGCGAAAAAACATCATTAATTGGATCAAACTTGATCTGATTGAAATAGATGATAATTTTTTTATGAAAAGTCACTAGATTTGAAGTTATGAGCGAAAAATCATCATTAATTGGATCAAACTTAATATGATTAAAAAAGATGCTAATGTTTTTATGAAAAGTCACTAGATTTCAGGTTATGGGCAAAAAATCATCATTAATTGGATCAAACTAGATCTGATTGAAATAGATGATAATTTTTTTTTATGGAAAGTCACTAGATTTGAGGTTATGAGCGAAAAATCATCATTAATTGGACCAAACTTGATATGATTAAAACAGATGGTAATGGTTTTATATAAAAACAGAAGTTTCAAGGTTATGTGCGGAAAATCATGATTAATTGGATCAATATTGATATGATTGAAAAAGATGACCTTGTTTTTATTACAAGTCACTAGTTTTTTTTGTAAGAGCTAAAAATCATCATTAATTTGATCAAACTTAATATGATTAAAAAAATGCAAATGTTTTTTTTAATGAAAAGTCACTAGATTTCAGGTTATGAGCGAAAAATCATCATTAATTGGATCAAATTTGATCCTAATTAAACAGATGGTAATGTTTTTATATGAAATTAGTCGTTTTTAGGTTATGTGTGGAAAACTATCATTAATTGGACCAAATTTGATATAATTAAAACAGTTGATGATGTTTTTATGAAAAGTCACTAGATTTGAGGTTACGAGCGAAAATCATCATTAATTGGACCAAACTTGATATGATTAAAAAATATGATAATGTTTTTATGAAAAGTCACTAGATTTCAGGTTATGAGGGAAAAATCATCATTAATTGGATCAAACTTGATATGATTAAATAAGATTGTATTTTTTTTATATAGAAACAGAAGTTTCAAGGTTATGAGCGAAAAATCATCAATAATTGGATCAAACTTGATATGATTAAAAAAGATGATAACGTTTTTATGAAAAGTCACTGGATTTCAGGTTATGAGCGAAAAATCATCATTAATTGGATCAAACTCCATCCTAATTAAACAGATAGTAATGATTTTATGAAAAGTCACTAGATTTCAGGTTATGAGCGAAAAATCATCATTAATTGGATCAAACTCCAACCTAATTAAACAGATAGTAATGTTTTTATAAAAAGTCACTAGATTTCCGGTTATGAGCGAAAAATCATCATTAATTGGATCAAACTCCATCCTAATTAAACAGATAGTAATGTTTTTATATGAAATTAGTAGTTTTTAGGTTATGTGTGGAAAACCATCCTCAATTGACCAAACTTGATATGATTAAAAAAGGTGATAATGTTTTTATGAAAATTCACTAGATTTCAGGTTATAAGCGAAAAAACATCATTAATTGGATCAAACTTGATCCTAATTAAAACAGATGGTAATGGTTTTATATAGAAACAGAAGTTTCAAGGTTATGAGCAAAAATCATCAATAATTGGATCAAACTTTATATGATTAAAAAAGATGATAATGTTTTTATGAAAAGTCACTGGATTTCAGGTTATAAGCGAAAAATCATCATTAATTGGATCAAACTTGATATAATTAAAACAGATGGTAATGTTTTTATATGAAATTAGTAGTTTTTAGTTTATGTGTGGAAAACCATTCTTAATTGCATCAAACTTGATATGATTAAAAAAGATGAAAATGTTTTTATGAAAAGTCACTAGATTTCAGGTTATGAGCGAAAAATCATCATTAATTGGATCAAACTCCATCCTAATTAAACAGATAGTAATGATTTTATGAAAAGTCACTAGATTTCAGGTTATGAGCGAAA
Organism: Diplolepis rosae; assembly: GCA_030998225.1. NCBI lineage: Eukaryota > Metazoa > Arthropoda > Insecta > Hymenoptera > Diplolepididae > Diplolepis > Diplolepis rosae. Next base: position 780,247 of record JAPYXD010000713.1, on the reverse strand, counting down.
AATCATCATTAATTGGATCAAACTCCAACCTAATTAAACAGATAGTAATGTTTTTATAACAAGTCACTAGATTTCCGGTTATGAGCGAAAAATCATCATTAATTGGATCAAACTCCATCCTAATTAAACAGATAGTAATGTTTTTATATGAAATTAGTAGTTTTTAGGTTATGTGTGGAAAACCATCCTCAATTGACCAAACTTGATATGATTAAAAAAGGTGATAATGTTTTTATGAAAATTCACTAGATTTCAGGTGAAAAGCGAAAAAACATCATTAATTGGATCAAACTTGATCCTAATTAAACAGATGGTAATGTTTTTATATGAAATTAGTAGTTTTTAGGTTATGTGTGGAAAACTATCATTAATTGGACCAAACTTGATATGATTAAAACAGATGGTAATGGTTTGAAATAGAATCAGAAGTTTCAAGGTTATGTGCGGAAAATCATCATTAATTGGACCAAACTTGATATGATTAAAAAAGATGATAATGTTTTTATATAGAATCAGAAGTTTCAAGGTTATGTGTGGAAAACTATCATTAATTGGACCAACCTTGATATAATTAAAACAGATGGTAATGGTTTTATATAGAAACAGAAGTTTCAAGGTTATGAGCGAAAAATCATCAATAATTGGATCAAACTTGATATGATTAAAAAAGATAATAACGTTTTTATGAAAATTCACTGGATTTCAGGTTATAAGCGAAAAATCATCATTAATTGGATCAAACTCAATCCTTATTAAACAGAAAGTAATGTTATTATAAAAAGTCACTAGATTTCAGGTTATGAGCGAAAAATCATCATTAATTGGATCAAACTCCATCCTAATTAAACAGATAGTAATGTTTTTATATGAAATTAGTAGTTTTTAGGTTATGTGTGGAAAACCATTCTTAATTGGATCAAACGTGATATGATTAAAACAGATGGTAATGGTTTTATATAGAAACAGAAGTTTCAAGGTTATGAGCGAAAAATCATCAATAATTGGATCAAACTTGATATGATTAAAAAAGATGATAACGTTTTTATGAAAAGTCACTGGATTTCAGGTTATAAGCGAAAAATCATCATTAATTGGATCAAACTTGATCCTAATTAAACAGATGGTAATGTTTTTATATGAAATTAGTAGTTTTTAGGTTATGCGTGGAAAACCATCCTTAATTGGACCAAACTTAATATGATTAAAACAGATGGTAATGGTTTTATATAGAAACAGAAGTTTCAAGGTTATGTGCGAAAAATCATCATTAATTGGATCAAACTTGATATGATTAAAAAAGGTGATGATGTTTTAATGAAAAGTCACTAGATTTAAGGTTATGAGCGAAAAATCATCATTAATTGGACCAAACTTGATATGATTAAAAAAGATGATAACGTTTTTATGAAAAGTCACTGGATTTCAGGTTAAAAGCGAAAAATCATCATTAATTGGATCAAACTTGATATGATTAAAAAAGATGATAACGTTTTTATGAAAAGTCACTGGATTTCAGGTTATAAGCGAAAAATCATCATTAATTGGATCAAACTTGATACTAATTAAACAGATGGTAATGTTTTTATATGAAATTAGTAGTTTTTAGGTTATGCGTGGAAAACCATCCTTAATTGGACCAAACTTAATATGATTAAAACAGATGGTAATGGTTTTATATAGAAACAGAAGTTTCAAGGTTATGTGCGAAAAATCATCATTAATTGGATCAAACTTGATATGATTAAAAAAGGTGATGATGTTTTAATGAAAAGTCACTAGATTTAAGGTTATGAGCGAAAAATCATCATTAATTGGACCAAACTTGATATGATTAAAAAAGATGATAACGTTTTTATGAAAAGTCACTAGATTTCAGGTTATGAGCGAAAAATCATCATTAATTGGATCAAACTCAATCCTAATTAAACAGAAAGTAATGTTTTTATAAAAAGTCACTAGATTTCAGGTTATGAGCGAAAAATCATCATTAATTGGACCAAACTTGATATGATTAAAAAAGATGATAATGGTTTTATATAGAATCAGAAGTTTCAAGGTTATGTCCGGAAAATCACCATTAATTGGATCGAACTTGATATGATTAAAACAGATGGTAATGGCTTCATATAGAATCAGAAGCTTCAAGGTTATGTCCGGAAAATCATTATTAATTGGATCAAACTTGATATGATTAAAAAAGATGATAATGTTTTTATGAAAAGTCACTAGATTTAAGGTTATGAGCGAAAAATCATCATTAATTGGACCAAACTTAATATGATTAAAAAATGCAAATGTTTTTTTTAATGAAAAGTCACTAGATTTCAGGTTATGAGCGAAAAAACATCATTAATTGGATCAAACTTGATCTGATTGAAATAGATGATGATAATGTTTTTTTTATGAAAAGTCACTAGATTTCAGGTTATGAGCGAAAAATCATCATTAATTGGATCAAACTTGATATGATTAAAACAGATGGTAATTGTTTTATATAAAATCAGAAGTTTCAAGGTTATGTGCGGAAAATCATGATTAATTGGATCAAACTTAATATGATTAAAAAAATGCAAATGTTTTTTTTAATGAAAAGTCACTAGATTTTCGGTTAAGAGCGAAAAATTATCATTAATTAGATCAAACTTAATATGATTAAAATAATGCAAATGTTTTTTTAAATGAAAAGTCACTAGATTTCAGGTTATGAGCGAAAAATCATCATTAATTGGATCAAATTTGATCCTAATTAAACAGATGGTAATTTTTTTATATGAAATTAGTAGTTTTTAGGTTATGTGTGGAAAACTATCATTAATTGGACCAAATTTGATATAATTAAAACAGTTGATGATGTTTTTATGAAAATCACTAGATTTGAGGTTACGAGCGAAAATCATCATTAATTGGACCAAACTTGATATGATTAAAAAATATGATAATGTTTTTATGAAAAGTCACTAGATTTCAGGTTATGAGCGAAAATCATCATTAATTGGACCAAACTTGATATGAGTAAAACAGATGTTATTTGTTTTATATAGAAACAGAAGTTTCAAGGTTATGAGCGAAAAATCATCAATAATTGGATCAAACTTGATATGATTAAAAAAGATGATAACGTTTTTATGAAAAGTCACTGGATTTCAGGTTATAAGCGAAAAATCATCATTAATTGGATCAAACTCCATCCTAATTAAACAGATAGTAATGATTTTATGAAAAGTCACTAGATTTCAGGTTATGAGCGAAAAATCATCATTAATTGGATCAAACTCCAACCTAATTAAACAGATAGTAATGTTTTTATAAAAAGTCACTAGATTTCCGGTTATGAGCGAAAAATCATCATTAATTGGATCAAACTCCATCCTAATTAAACAGATAGTAATGTTTTTATATGAAATTAGTAGTTTTTAGGTTATGTGTGGAAAACCATCCTCAATTGACCAAACTTGATATGATTAAAAAAGGTGATAATGTTTTTATGAAAATTCACTAGATTTCAGGTTATAAGCGAAAAAACATCATTAATTGGATCAAACTTGATCCTAATTAAACAGATGGTAATTGTTTTATATAGAAACAGAAGTTTCAAGGTTATGAGCGAAAAATCATCAATAATTGGATCAAACTTGATATGATTAAAAAAGATGATAACGTTTTTATGAAAAGTTACTGGATTTCAGGTTATAAGCGAAAAATCATCATTAATTGGATCAAACTTGATATAATTAAAACAGATGGTAATGTTTTTATATGAAATTAGTAGTTTTTAGTTTATGTGTGGAAAACCATTCTTAATTGCATCAAACTTGATATGATTAAAAAAGATGATAATGTTTTTATGAAAAGTCACTAGATTTCAGGTTATGAGCGAAAAATCATCATTAATTGGATCAAACTCCATCCTAATTAAACAGATAGTAATGATTTTATGAAAAGTCACTAGATTTCAGGTTATGAGCGAAAAATCATCATTAATTGGATCAAACTCCAACCTAATTAAACAGATAGTAATGTTTTTATAACAAGTCACTAGATTTCCGGTTATGAGCGAAAAATCATCATTAATTGGATCAAACTCCATCCTAATTAAACAGATAGTAATGTTTTTATATGAAATTAGTAGTTTTTAGGTTATGTGTGGAAAACCATCCTCAATTGACCAAACTTGATATGATTAAAAAAGGTGATAATGTTTTTATGAAAATTCACTAGATTTCAGGTTAAAAGCGAAAAAACATCATTAATTGGATCAAACTTGATCCTAATTAAACAGATGGTAATGTTTTTATATGAAATTAGTAGTTTTTAGGTTATGTGTTGAAAACTATCATTAATTGGACAAAACTTGATATGATTAAAACAGATGGTAATGGTTTGAAATAGAATCAGAAGTTTCAAGATTATGTGCGGAAAATCATCATTAATTGGACCAAACTTGATATGATTAAAAAAGATGATAATGTTTTTATATAGAATCAGAAGTTTCAAGGTTATGTGTGGAAAACTATCATTAATTGGACCAACATTGATATAATTAAAACAGATGGTAATGGTTTTATATAGAAACAGAAGTTTCAAGGTTATGAGCGAAAAATCATCAATAATTGGATCAAACTTGATATGATTAAAAAAGATAATAACGTTTTTATGAAAATTCACTGGATTTCAGGTTATAAGCGAAAAATCATCATTAATTGGATCAAACTCAATCCTTATTAAACAGAAAGTAATGTTATTATAAAAAGTCACTAGATTTCAGGTTATGAGCGAAAAATCATCATTAATTGGATCAAACTCCATCCTAATTAAACAGATAGTAATGTATTTATGAAAAGTCACAAGATTTCAGGTTATAAGCGAAAAATCATCATTAATTGGATCAAACTTGATCCTAATTAAACAGATGGTAATGTTTTTATATGAAATTAGTAGTTTTTAGGTTATGTGTGGAAAACCATTCTTAATTGGATCAAACGTGATATGATTAAAACAGATGGTAATGGTTTTATATAGAAACAGAAGTTTCAAGGTTATGAGCGAAAAATCATCAATAATTGGATCAAACTTGATATGATTAAAAAAGATGATAACGTTTTTATGAAAAGTCACTGGATTTCAGGTTATAAGCGAAAAATCATCATTAATTGGATCAAACTTGATACTAATTAAACAGATGGTAATGTTTTTATATGAAATTAGTAGTTTTTAGGTTATGCGTGGAAAACCATCCTTAATTGGACCAAACTTGATATGATTAAAACAGATGGTAATGGTTTTATATAGAAACAGAAGTTTCAAGGTTATGTGCGAAAAACCATCCTTAATTGGACCAAACTTGATATGATTAAAAAAGGTGATGATGTTTTAATGAAAAGTCACTAGATTTAAGGTTATGAGAGAAAAATCATCATTAATTGGACCAAACTTGATATGATTAAAAAAGATGATAACGTTTTTATGAAAAGTCACTGGATTTCAGGTTAAAAGCGAAAAATCATCATTAATTGGATCAAACTTGATATGATTAAAAAAGATGATAACGTTTTTATGAAAAGTCACTGGATTTCAGGTTATAAGCGAAAAATCATCATTAATTGGATCAAACTTGATACTAATTAAACAGATGGTAATGTTTTTATATGAAATTAGTAGTTTTTAGGTTATGCGTGGAAAACCATCCTTAATTGGACCAAACTTAATATGATTAAAACAGATGGTAATGGTTTTATATAGAAACAGAAGTTTCAAGGTTATGTGCGAAAAATCATCATTAATTGGATCAAACTTGATATGATTAAAAAAGGTGATGATGTTTTAATGAAAAGTCACTAGATTTAAGGTTATGAGCGAAAAATCATCATTAATTGGACCAAACTTGATATGATTAAAAAAGATGATAACGTTTTTATGAAAAGTCACTAGATTTCAGGTTATGAGCGAAAAATCATCATTAATTGGATCAAACTCCAACCTAATTAAACAGAAAGTAATGTTTTTATAAAAAGTCACTAGATTTCAGGTTATGAGCGAAAAATCATCATTAATTGGACCAAACTTGATATGATTAAAAAAGATGATAATGTTTTTATATAGAATCAGAAGTTTCAAGGTTATGTGCGGAAAATCACCATTAATTGGATCGAACTTGATATGATTAAAACAGATGGTAATGGCTTCATATAGAATCAGAAGCTTCAAGGTTATGTCCGGAAAATCATCATTAATTGAATCAAACTTGATCTGATTGAAATAGATGATGATAATGTTTTTTTTATGAAAAGTCACTAGATTTCAGGTTATGAGCGAAAAATCATCATTAATTGGATCAAACTTAATATGATTAAAAAAGATGCTAATATTTTTTTTTAAATGAAAAGTCACTAGATTTCAGGTTATGAGCGAAAAATCATCATTAATTGGATCAAACTCCATCCTAATTAAACAGATAGTAATGTATTTGTGAAAAGTCACAAGATTTCAGGTTATAAGCGAAAAATCATCATTAATTGGATCAAACTTGATCCTAATTAAACAGATGGTAATGTTTTTATATGAAATTAGTAGTTTTTAGGTTATGTGTGGAAAACCATTCTTAATTGGATCAAACGTGATATGATTAAAACAGATGGTAATGGTTTTATATAGAAACAGAAGTTTCAAGGTTATGTGCGAAAAATCATCATTAATTGGATCAAACTTGATATGATTAAAAAAGGTGATGATGTTTTAATGAAAAGTCACTAGATTTAAGGTTATGAGCGAAAAATCATCATTAATTGGACCAAACTTGATATGATTAAAAAAGATGATAACGTTTTTATGAAAAGTCACTGGATTTCAGGTTAAAAGCGAAAAATCATCATTAATTGGATCAAACTTGATATGATTAAAAAAGATGATAACTTTTTTATGAAAAGTCACTGGATTTCAGGTTATAAGCGAAAAATCATCATTAATTGGATCAAACTTGATACTAATTAAACAGATGGTAATGTTTTTATATGAAATTAGTAGTTTTTAGGTTATGCGTGGAAAACCATCCTTAATTGGACCAAACTTGATATGATTAAAACAGATGGTAATGGTTTTATATAGAAACAGAAGTTTCAAGGTTATGTGCGAAAAATCATCAATAATTGGATCAAACTTGATATGATTTTTTTTTTTTTTTTTTTTTTTTTTTTTTGTGAGGAGGAAAAATGGCAAAATCTTTTATAGACGTTGTACAGGACTCTCCTAGGACGGGTCTAGGCATACCTGTTAAAACCAAAAAACCCCCTCTCTCGAACCAATACACCACCCGCGGGACCGCCTTTCGGCTTTAAACTTCACGGGTGGTTGGTTCCATTAAAGTCGCGTACGACTCTTCCGTCATCCGTTCGCTCGGAACTTCCACCCGCGGCCACACGACCACTAGGATAACCGACTAGCCGCGCCACCCAGGGGAGAAACAAACAGATTCCCTCCCCGAACGACGCGGACAGCCAAGTCTACCCGAGACGCAGGACCGCGGGTGCCGGCCCCGATGCGATTTCTACTGGCCCTCCCCGTTGTTTCGCTCTCGACGCCCATCAAGCTCTCTCGTCTTCATCACAAGTGTGACGAATGACTCGATGAGCGTCCAGAACCGTTCAGACTGGAGCATGAGGGGGACTATCGTGTCAGGAGTAAGTTCGGAACCCACCGACTGACCGAGGACCCCCTAGCCACACCCCATTTTGCGCAGACGAAGAGTGCGTGCTCTGCGTTATCCACCGGGGATTCGCAGTAGCAACACGTCTCCTCGTCTCTCTTCTTAACGCGCCTCAGGTACGCGTTAAAACAGCCATGGCCCGAGAGCGCTTGCGCCAAGTAAAAGCCGACTTCCCCGTGCTTTCTGTTCAGCCAGGTGGCGAGCTCCGGGATCAGGCGGTAGGTCCATCTCCCTGTCTGCTCACCATGCCATCTCATCTGCCATTTCTCGACGAGTCTGCGCCTTCCATCCTTGCGGATGGCCTCCTTCGCGCGAGCGATTTCCTGCAGGTCGGCGCAGGTAAGCTCCTTGCGAAGCTTAAAGGTTTCCTGCCTTTCCTCCGCCAATAAATCTATTGGCGGGACGCTCGCCAGGACCAGCACAGCGTTCGTCGAGATAGTTCTATATGCCGAAACTATTCTCAGCGCGACAAGTCTCTGCGCCGAGAACAGCTTCTTCTGGATAGCATGGTTTTGCAAAGCATTGGCCCAGACCGGAGCTGCGTAAAGCAGCTTCGAATGGACCACGCTCGCCACCAATCTTCTTTTCGCTTCCCTGGGTCCACCAATGTTTGGCATAAGCCGGGCCAAATTCGCTCCACATTGGATGGCTTTGGCAGCTGCGATCTTTAGATGTTCGCCAAAGCTAAGCCTACGATCCAGCTGCACCCCCAGGTACTTAATGCTTGTTTTCCACTCGACTTCATGCTCTCCGAGAACGATCCTCGGGTATTGGAAGGATCTCCTGTCCGTAACGAGCAAAGCCTCGGTTTTCTCAGGGGCCATTTTAAGACCCCTGCCATCCAACCAGCGCCTTGCTCGCCACAGACTTTCATTGATCCTCAGCTCTAGGATTCTGACGTCGTCAGCGGCGCACACGACAAGTGCGTCATCCGCGAAGCCGACGATGCTCGTTCCAGCAGGCAGGTCCATGCGCAGGAAGTCATCATACATGATGTTCCAAACGAGTGGACCCACCCGCGACCCTTGAGGAGCGCCACATGTCATCTCTTCTTTGAGAGACCATTTGTCGCCCTCGTATATCACCCACCTGTCGCTCAGATAGTCATCCATCATTCGCAACAGGTAGTCTGGAACCTTTTTCCGCATCATCGCCTCGATGCAGATGTCCCATCTCGCGGTATTGAACGCATTGCGTATGTCAATGCTAATCAACGCACAGAATCCCTTACGCTTACCAGTTCCTTTTCTTGCATTTGTGGCGATGTTAACCACAGCTTGGATGGCGTCCACAGTGGATCTGCCTTTCCTGAATCCGAACTGGCTTTCCGAGAGCCCGTTCTCCCCGACCAAGAGAGCCTGAAGCCGTTGTAGAATCAACTCCTCCAGAAGCTTCCCCATCGTATCCAATAAGCATATTGGTCTATACGACGAGGCAACCCCTAGAGGTTTGTTGCCCTTCCTCAGCAGGACCAACCTCTGCTTCTTCCAATCTGCGAAGAACCTCCCATCCCGAAGACAGGAGTTAAAGGCTTCTAGGAGGATCTCCGGGTATGCCCCGATCACCTCTTTGAGGATCTCGTTCGGCACCCCGTCGATACCCGGCGCTGTATTTGCCTTAAGCCTTCCACCCGCTCTCTTTAGTTCTTCGAGAGTGAAGAGTTCTTCGCGCCGGACCACGCAGGAACTTCGGTCCTGTCTCTGGAACGGCTGCACGTGTGGAAACAAGCTTCGCACAATGTACTTGACTCGATCGGGATTATCCAGGCCCGGGGTCTTTCTTCTAGTCACCAATCTCTTGGTGACTATTTTGAAGGCGAGACCCCATGGATCCTTCTCGACCTCACCGATCAAGTCTTTCCAGCATTGAAGTCGGCTTTTCTTTATGCCTCGCCTCAAAGCTGTTTTTGCCCCTTTCCATGCCTCGTGCAGCGTAGCATCCCCCTTTGAACGGGTGAATTTTCGCCGCGCTGCGAGGCATTCTCGACGTAGGGCTGCTAACTGCTCGTTCCACCAGTACATCGAACCCTTGGCTTCCCTGCGCTTACGGCGAGGCATCGAGTAGTCACAAGCCGCGACCACCTTCTGCCTCACCGAGCGCACAGCAGCTTCGTACGACCCAGCAGGGCAGACCCAACCAAGCTCATCCATGAGCCTGGTTTCTTCGAGGTGTTCGCGAAGTCTTTCCCTGCTGAGTCGTCTCGTGTTCCAGGAGGGGCTCCTTCCTTCGCCGCCCCTACCCTTTTCCACCGCTTGGCACCCTTGTTCTAGGCTAAATTCGATGCACCGGTGGTCACTCAAGGTTATTACCTCGAGGACCGACCAGTCGCTTATCCTTGAAGCGAGGCGAGGTGCGGCGATCGTGAGGTCAATTATTGACCCTCCCGCTCCTCGTCTGAACGTGAAATCCCCGCCCTGATTCAGGACGATCAGGTCGTTCCTAGCGACCATCTCGCCAACCAAGATTCCCCTCCTATCTAGGCGGGCCTCACACCACTCGGGCGATTTACTGTTGAAGTCACCCCCTATGAGGGATCGCCCGATGGCCTCACTGAGGCTTTCCTCAAGGAGGAGGATCTGGGTCTCAAAGACATCGAAGGGATCGCCGGGGGAGAAGTAGCAGCTGTACACACGCACACCCGCCACCTCCACCCAAACGAACCCCGCGTCGGTCTCCAGGAAGTCTCCGACGCCCAAATCAGGGTTACAAACAAGAATGCCGGCCCTCCTTGATGCATCCTGATACCAAGCAGAGTTTTCGGACCACTTGTACTGCTCACTAATGAGCAGCACATCGGCCCCCCTCTCCCTGGCAGTCTGCATCAGGAGGTCCTGGGCATCCCTCCCCCTTCCGAGGTTGAGCTGCAGGAACTTCAATTCCTGCCTCTCAACCTCCGAAGCTCTTCCCGGAAGACCGGGCAGGAGCCGCTCCCTGACACATGTGCGACATCTTTTTCGCCCCTGTCTATGCATGTCAGGCACCTTGGTGGCGCCTTACAACTCCTGGCCAAGTGTCCCGTGGCGCCACATCTCCAACAGACGTTTTTTCTGTCGGGGTTGCTGCAGCCCCGGGACCCGTGGCCGTACCCAAGGCACCTGAAGCAGCGGGCGACTTCCACGTGCTCGCGAATGCGGCACTCTACCCACCCGATCCTCAGCTTACCTAGCTGAAGCAGACGCGCGGCGTCTGCCTCAGCCAGGCGGATCACTGCAGTCTTCACCCCACCAAAGCGGGTGAAGAGCCTGCAGGACCCCTCAAAAGCCGGTCTGCCCAGTGCCAAGCACAGGGCAGACACAACCTCCTCTTTTTCAACGGTCTCGTCGAGGTCCCTAATTTCGAGGGACCTCGTCGAGACCAGGGCTGAAATTTGCGCCCTTTCCCCGACCGCCAGGTCGAGCTCCTTTCGGAAGGCCGAAACGTCTCCCCCTTTTTGAGGACCAGAAGGACTTCTTCCTTCCTGGTCCTCCGGATAGACAGGACCTCAAGTCCTGCCTTCCGGGGGTCGACCTTCGCCTTCATTTCCTTCAAGATGTCGGCGTAGGACTGGCCGTCCTTCGCCGACACCTTGATGGCGTCGCCCGACCTGGCGGGCGTAGAGCGCTTCGACTTAGGAGTGGCGGTGGCCCCCTGCGCTTTTTGCGCCGGGTCCTCCGCCCTTTTCTCCTTTTTTTCTTCTTTTTTTTTCTTTTTCTTTTCTTTTCTCTTCTTTGTGACCACATGCCAGTCCCCTTCTTTATTTGGGGGCTGGCTCGTGGCCACCTGGGCATAAGAGGGCGAAGAGGCACCCTTTCCCCTCTTAGGAGTTTTTTCCAGAGGGGGGGAGGGTGCAGATCTCTTTTGCCCAAACTTGATATGATTAAAAAAAGGTGATGATGTTTTAATGAAATGTCACTAGATTTAAGGTTATGAGAGAAAAAACATCATTAATTGGACCAAACTTGATATGATTAAAAAAGATGATAACGTTTTTATGAAAAGTCACTAGATTTCAGGTTATGAGCGAAAAATCATCATTAATTGGATCAAACTCAATCCTAATTAAACAGAAAGTAATGTTTTTATAAAAAGTCACTAGATTTCAGGTTATGAGCGAAAAATCATCATTAATTGGCCCAAACTTGATATGATTAGAACAGATGGTAATGGTTTTATATAGAATCAGAAGTTTCAAGGTTATGTGCGGAAAATCACCATTAATTGGATCGAACTTGATATGATTAAAACAGATGGTAATGGCTTCATATAGAATCAGAAGCTTCAAGGTTATGAGCGGAAAATCATCATTAATTGGATCAAACTTGATCTGATTGAAATAGATGATGATAATGTTTTTTTTATGAAAAGTCACTAGATTTCAGGTTATGAGCGAAAAAACATCATTAATTGGATCAAACTTGATCTGATTGAAATAGATGATGATAATGTTTTTTTTATGAAAAGTCACTAGATTTCAGGTTATGAGCGAAAAAACATCATTAATTGGATCAAACTTGATCTGATTGAAATAGATGATAATTTTTTTATGAAAAGTCACTAGATTTGAAGTTATGAGCGAAAAATCATCATTAATTGGATCAAACTTAATATGATTTAAAAAGAAGATAATGTTTTTTTTTTATTATGAAAAGTCACTAGATTTCAGGTTATGGGCAAAAAATCATCATTAATTGGATCAAACTTGATATGATTAAAAAAGGTGATGATGTTTTAATGGAAAGTCACTAGATTTGAGGTTATGAGCGAAAAATCATCATTAATTGGACCAAACTTGATATGATTAAAACAGATGGTAATGGTTTTATATAAAAACAGAAGTTTCAAGGTTATGTGCGGAAAATCATGATTAATTGGATCAAACGTGATATGGTTGAAAAAGATGACAATGTTTTTATGAAAAGTCACTAGATTTTAGGTTAAGAGCGAAAAATCATCATTAATTGGATCAAACTTAATATGATTAAAAAAATGCAAATGTTTTTTTTAATGAAAAGTCACTAGATTTCAGGTTATGAGCGAAAAATCATCATTAATTGGATCAAATTTGATCCTAATTAAACAGATGGTAATGTTTTTATATGAAATTAGTAGTTTTTAGGTTATGTGTGGAAAACTATCATTAATTGGACCAAATTTGATATAATTAAAACAGTTGATGATGTTTTTAAGAAAAGTCACTAGATTTGAGGTTACGAGCGAAAATCATCATTAATTGGACCAAACTTGATATGATTAAAAAATATGATAATGTTTTTATGAAAAGTCACTAGATTTCAGGTTATGAGCGAAAAATCATCATTAATTGGATCAAACTCAATCCTAATTAAACAGAAAGTAATGTTTTTATAAAAAGTCACTAGATTTCAGGTTATGAGCGAAAAATCATCATTAATTGGACCAAACTTGATATGATTAGAAAAGATGGTAATGGTTTTATATAGAATCAGATGTTTCAAGGTTATGTGCGGAAAATCACCATTAATTGGATCGAACTTGATATGATTAAAACAGATGGTAATGGCTTCATATAGAATCAGAAGCTTCAAGGTTATGTCCGGAAAATCATCATTAATTGGATCAAACTTGATCTGATTGAAATAGATGATAATTTTTTTATGAAAAGTCACTAGATTTGAAGTTATGAGCGAAAAATCATCATTAATTGGATCAAACTTAATATGATTAAAAAAATGCAAATGTTTTTTTTAATGAAAAGTCACTAGATTTCAGGTTATGAGCGAAAAAACATCATTAATTGGATCAAACTTGATCTGATTGAAATAGATGATAATTTTTTTATGAAAAGTCACTAGATTTGAAGTTATGAGCGAAAAATCATCATTAATTGGATCAAACTTAATATGATTTAAAAAGAAGATAATGTTTTTTTTTATTATGAAAAGTCACTAGATTTCAGGTTATGAGCGAAAAAACATCATTAATTGGATCAAACTTGATATGATTAAAAAAGGTGATGATGTTTTAATGAAAAGTCACTAGATTTGAGGTTATGAGCGAAAAATCATCATTAATTGGACCAAACTTGATATGATTAAAACAGATGGTAATGGTTTTATATAAAAACAGAAGTTTCAAGGTTATGTGCGGAAAATCATGATTAATTGGATCAAACGTGATATGGTTGAAAAAGATGACAATGTTTTTATGAAAAGTCACTAGATTTTAGGTTAAGAGCGAAAAATCATCATTAATTGGATCAAACTTAATATGATTAAAAAAATGCAAATGTTTTTTTTAATGAAAAGTCACTAGATTTCAGGTTATGAGCGAAAAATCATCATTAATTGGATCAAATTTGATCCTAATTAAACAGATGGTAATGTTTTTATATGAAATTAGTAGTTTTTAGGTTATGTGTGGAAAACTATCATTAATTGGACCAAATTTGATATAATTAAAACAGTTGATGATGTTTTTATGAAAAGTCACTAGACTTGAGGTTACGAGCGAAAATCATCATTAATTGGACCAAACTTGATATGATTAAAAAATATGATAATGTTTTTATGAAAAGTCACTAGATTTCAGGTTATGAGGGAAAAATCATCATTAATTGAATCAAACTCCATCCTAATTAAACAGATAGTAATGTTTTTATAAAAAGTCACTAGATTTCAGGTTATGAGCGAAAAATCATCATTATTTGAATCGAACTCCATCCTAATTAAACAGATAGTAATGTTTTTATATGAAATTAGTAGTTTTTAGGTTATGTGTGGAAAACCATCCTCAATTGACCAAACTTGATATGATTAAAAAAGGTGATAATGTTTTTATGAAAATTCACTGGATATCAGGTTATAAGCGAAAAATCATCATTAATTGGATCAAACTTGATCCTAATTAAACAGATGGTAATGTTTTTATATGAAATTAGTAGTTTTTAGGTTATGTGTGGAAAACTTTCATTAATTGGACCAAACTTGATATGATTAAAACAGATGGTAATGGTTTGAAATAGAATCAGAAGTTTCAAGGTTATGTGCGGAAAATCATCATTAATTGGACCAAACTTGATATGATTAAAAAAGATGATAATGTTTTTATATAGAATCAGAAGTTTCAAGGTTATGTGTGGAAAACTATCATTAATTGGACCAACCTTGATATGAGTAAAACAGATGGTAATGGTTTTATATAGAAACAGAAGTTTCAAGGTTATGAGCGAAAAATCATCAATAATTGGATCAAACTTGATATGATTAAAAAAGATGATAACGTTTTTATGAAAAGTCACTGGATTTCAGGTTATAAGCGAAAAATCAAACTTGATCCTAATTAAACAGATGGTAATGTTTTTATATGAAATTAGTAGTTTTTAGTTTATGTGTGGAAAACCACTCTTAATTGCATCAAACTTGATATGATTAAAAAAGATGATAATTTTTTTATGAAAAGTCACTAGATTTCAGGTTATGAGCGAAAAATCATCATTAATTGGATCAAACTCAATCCTAATTAAACAGAAAGTAATGTTTTTATAAAAAGTCACTAGATTTCAGGTTATGAGCGAAAAATCATCATTAATTGGATCAAACTCCATCCTAATTAAACAGATAGTAATGTTTTTATATGAAATTAGTAGTTTTTAGGTTATGTGTGGAAAACAATCCTTAATTGGACCAAACTTGATATGATTAAAAAAGATGATAATGTTTTTATAAAAAGTCACTAGATTTCAGGCTATGAGCGAAAAATCATCATTAATTGGATCAAACTCCATCCTAATTAAACAGATAGTAATGTTTTTATGAAAAGTCACTAGATTTCAGGTTATGAGCGAAAAATCATCATTAATTGGATCAAACTCCATCCTAATTAAACAGATAGTAATGTTTTTATAAAAAGTCACTAGATTTCAGGTTATGAGCGAAAAATCATCAATAATTGGATCAAACTTGATATGATTAAAAAAGATAATAACGTTTTTATGAAAATTCACTGGATTTCAGGTTATAAGCGAAAAATCATCATTAATTGGATCAAACTCAATCCTTATTAAACAGAAAGTAATGTTATTATAAAAAGTCACTAGATTTCAGGTTATGAGCGAAAAATCATCATTAATTGGATCAAACTCCATCCTAATTAAACAGATAGTAATGTATTTATGAAAAGTCACAAGATTTCAGGTTATAAGCGAAAAATCATCATTAATTGGATCAAACTTGATCCTAATTAAACAGATGGTAATGTTTTTATATGAAATTAGTAGTTTTTAGGTTATGTGTGGAAAACTATTCTTAATTGGATCAAACGTGATATGATTAAAACAGATGGTAATGGTTTTATATAGAAACAGAAGTTTCAAGGTTATGAGAGAAAAATCATCATTAATTGGACCAAACTTGATATGATTAAAAAAGATGATAACGTTTTTATGAAAAGTCACTGGATTTCAGGTTATAAGCGAAAAATCATCATTAATTGGATCAAACTTGATCCTAATTAAACAGATGGTAATGTTTTTATATGAAATTAGTAGTTTTTAGGTTATGTGTGGAAAACTATCATTAATTGGACAAAACTTGATATGATTAAAACAGATGGTAATGGTTTGAAATAGAATCAGAAGTTTCAAGATTATGTGCGGAAAATCATCATTAATTGGACCAAACTTGATATGATTAAAAAAGATGATAATGTTTTTATATAGAATCAGAAGTTTCAAGGTTATGTGTGGAAAACTATCATTAATTGGACCAACCTTGATATAATTAAAACAGATGGTAATGGTTTTATATAGAAACAGAAGTTTCAAGGTTATGAGCGAAAAATCATCAATAATTGGATCAAACTTGATATGATTAAAAAAGATGATAACGTTTTTATGAAAAGTCACTGGATTTCAGGTTATAAGCGAAAAATCATCATTAATTGGATCAAACTTGATACTAATTAAACAGATGGTAATGTTTTTATATGAAATTAGTAGTTTTTAGGTTATGCGTGGAAAACCATCCTTAATTGGACCAAACTTGATATGATTAAAACAGATGGTAATGGTTTTATATAGAAACAGAAGTTTCAAGGTTATGTGCGAAAAATCATCATTAATTAGATCAAACTTGATATGATTAAAAAAGGTGATGATGTTTTAATGAAAAGTCACTAGATTTAAGGTTATGAGCGAAAAATCATCATTAATTGGACCAAACTTGATATGATTAAAAAAGATGATAACGTTTTTATGAAAAGTCACTAGATTTCAGGTTATGAGCGAAAAATCATCATTAATTGGACCAAACTTGATATGATTAGAAAAGATGGTAATGGTTTTATATAGAATCAGATGTTTCAAGGTTATGTGCGGAAAATCACCATTAATTGGATCGAACTTGACATGATTAAAACAGATGGTAATGGCTTCATATAGAATCAGAAGCTTCAAGGTTATGAGCGAAAAAACATCATTAATTGGATCAAACTTGATCTGATTGAAATAGATGATGATAATGTTTTTTTTATGAAAAGTCACTAGATTTCAGGTTATGAGCGAAAAATCATCATTAATTGGATCAAACTTAATATGATTAAAAAAGATGCTAATATTTTTTTTAAAATGAAAAGTCACTAGATTTCAGGTTATGAGCGAAAAAACATCATTAATTGGATCAAACTTGATCTGATTGAAATAGATGATAATTTTTTTATGAAAAGTCACTAGATTTGAAGTTATGAGCGAAAAATCATCATTAATTGGATCAAACTTAATATGATTTAAAAAGAAGATAATGTTTTTTTTTATATAGAAAAGTCACTAGATTTCAGGTTATGGGCAAAAAATCATCATTAATTGGATCAAACTAGATCTGATTGAAATAGATGATAATTTTTTTTTATGGAAAGTCACTAGATTTGAGGTTATGAGCGAAAAATCATCATTAATTGGACCAAACTTGATATGATTAAAACAGATGGTAATGGTTTTATATAAAAACAGAAGTTTCAAGGTTATGTGCGGAAAATCATGATTAATTGGATCAAACGTGATATGGTTGAAAAAGATGACAATGTTTTTATGAAAAGTCACTAGATTTTAGGTTAAGAGCGAAAAATCATCATTAATTGGATCAAACTTAATATGATTAAAAAAATGCAAATGTTTTTTTTAATGAAAAGTCACTAGATTTCAGGTTATGAGCGAAAAATCATCATTAATTGGATCAAATTTGATCCTAATTAAACAGATGGTAATGTTTTTATATGAAATTAGTAGTTTTTAGGTTATGTGTGGAAAACAATCCTTAATTGGACCAAACTTGATATGATTAAAAAAGATGATAATGTTTTAATGAAAAGTCACTAGATTTAAGGTTATGAGAGAAAAATCATCATTAATTGGACCAAACTTGATATGATTAAAAAAGATGATAATGTTTTTATGAAAAGTCACTAGATTTCAGGTTATGAGCGAAAAATCATCATTAATTGGATCAAACTCAATCCTAATTAAACAGAAAGTAATGTTTTTATAAAAAGTCACTAGATTTCAGGTTATGAGCGAAAAATCATCATTAATTGGACCAAACTTGATATGATTAAAAAAGATGGTAATGGTTTTATATAGAATCAGAAGTTTCAAGGTTATGCGCGGAAAATCACCATTAATTGGATCGAACTTGATATGATTAAAACAGGTGGAAATGGCTTTATATAGAATCAGAAGTTTCAAGGCTATGTGCGGAAAATCATCATTAATTGGACCAAACTTGATATGATTAAAAAAAATGATAATGTTTTTATGAAAAGTCACTAGATTTCAGGTTATGAGCGAAAAATCATCATTAATTGGATCAAACTTAATATGATTAAAAAAGATGCTAATGTTTTCTTTATGAAAAGTCACTAGATTTCAGGTTATGAGCGAAAAATCATCATTAATTGGATCAAACTTGATATGATTAAAACAGATGGTAATGGTTTTATATAAAAACAGAAGTTTCAAGGTTATGTGCGGAAAATCATGATTAATTGGATCAAACGTGATATGGTTGAAAAAGATGACAATGTTTTTATGAAAAGTCACTAGATTTTAGGTTAAGAGCGAAAAATCATCATTAATTGGATCAAACTTAATATGATTAAAAAAATGCAAATGTTTTTTTTAATGAAAAGTCACTAGATTTCAGGTTATGAGCGAAAAATCATCATTAATTGGATCAAATTTGATCCTAATTAAACAGATGGTAATGTTTTTATATGAAATTAGTAGTTTTTAGGTTATGTGTGGAAAACTATCATTAATTGGACCAAATTTGATATAATTAAAACAGTTGATGATGTTTTTATGAAAAGTCACTAGACTTGAGGTTACGAGCGAAAATCATCATTAATTGGACCAAACTTGATATGATTAAAAAATATGATAATGTTTTTATGAAAAGTCACTAGATTTCAGGTTATGAGGGAAAAATCATCATTAATTGAATCAAACTCCATCCTAATTAAACAGATAGTAATGTTTTTATAAAAAGTCACTAGATTTCAGGTTATGAGCGAAAAATCATCATTATTTGAATCGAACTCCATCCTAATTAAACAGATGGTAATGTTTTTATATGAAATTAGTAGTTTTTAGGTTATGTGTGGAAAACTATCATTAATTGGACCAAACTTGATATGATTAAAACAGATGGTAATGGTTTGAAATAGAATCAGAAGTTTCAAGGTTATGTGCGGAAAATCATCATTAATTGGACCAAACTTGATATGATTAAAAAAGATGATAATGTTTTTATATAGAATCAGAAGTTTCAAGGTTATGTGTGGAAAACTATCATTAATTGGACCAACCTTGATATAATTAAAACAGATGGTAATTGTTTTATATAGAAACAGAAGTTTCAAGGTTATGAGCGAAAAATCATCAATAATTGGATCAAACTTGATATGATTAAAAAAGATGATAACGTTTTTATGAAAAGTTACTGGATTTCAGGTTATAAGCGAAAAATCATCATTAATTGGATCAAACTTGATCCTAATTAAACAGATGGTAATGTTTTTATATGAAATTAGTAGTTTTTAGTTTATGTGTGGAAAACCACTCTTAATTGCATCAAACTTGATATGATTAAAAAAGATGATAATTTTTTTATGAAAAGTCACTAGATTTCAGGTTATGAGCGAAAAATCATCATTAATTGGATCAAACTCAATCCTAATTAAACAGAAAGTAATGTTTTTATAAAAAGTCACTAGATTTCAGGTTATGAGCGAAAAATCATCATTAATTGGATCAAACTCCATCCTAATTAAACAGATAGTAATGTTTTTATATGAAATTAGTAGTTTTTAGGTTATGTGTGGAAAACAATCCTTAATTGGACCAAACTTGATATGATTAAAAAAGATGATAATGTTTTTATAAAAAGTCACTAGATTTCAGGCTATGAGCGAAAAATCATCATTAATTGGATCAAACTCCATCCTAATTAAACAGATAGTAATGTTTTTATGAAAAGTCACTAGATTTCAGGTTATGAGCGAAAAATCATCATTAATTGGATCAAACTCCATCCTAATTAAACAGATAGTAATGTTTTTATAAAAAGTCACTAGATTTCAGGTTATGAGCGAAAAATCATCAATAATTGGATCAAACTTGATATGATTAAAAAAGATAATAACGTTTTTATGAAAATTCACTGGATTTCAGGTTATAAGCGAAAAATCATCATTAATTGGATCAAACTCAATCCTTATTAAACAGAAAGTAATGTTATTATAAAAAGTCACTAGATTTCAGGTTATGAGCGAAAAATCATCATTAATTGGATCAAACTCCATCCTAATTAAACAGATAGTAATGTATTTATGAAAAGTCACAAGATTTCAGGTTATAAGCGAAAAATCATCATTAATTGGATCAAACTTGATCCTAATTAAACAGATGGTAATGTTTTTATATGAAATTAGTAGTTTTTAGGTTATGTGTGGAAAACCATTCTTAATTGGATCAAACGTGATATGATTAAAACAGATGGTAATGGTTTTATATAGAAACAGAAGTTTCAAGGTTATGAGCGAAAAATCATCAATAATTGGATCAAACTTGATATGATTAAAAAAGATGATAACGTTTATATGAAAATTCACTGGATATCAGGTTATAAGCGAAAAATCATCTTTAATTGGATCAAACTTGATCCTAATTAAACAGATGGTAATGTTTTTATATGAAATTAGTAGTTTTTAGGTTATGTGTGGAAAACTATCATTAATTGGACAAAACTTGATATGATTAAAACAGATGGTAATGGTTTGAAATAGAATCAGAAGTTTCAAGATTATGTGCGGAAAATCATCATTAATTGGACCAAACTTGATATGATTAAAAAAGATGATAATGTTTTTATATAGAATCAGAAGTTTCAAGGTTATGTGTGGAAAACTATCATTAATTGGACCAACCTTGATATAATTAAAACAGATGGTAATGGTTTTATATAGAAACAGAAGTTTCAAGGTTATGAGCGAAAAATCATCAATAATTGGATCAAACTTGATATGATTAAAAAAGATGATAACGTTTTTATGAAAAGTCACTGGATTTCAGGTTATAAGCGAAAAATCATCATTAATTGGATCAAACTTGATACTAATTAAACAGATGGTAATGTTTTTATATGAAATTAGTAGTTTTTAGGTTATGCGTGGAAAACCATCCTTAATTGGACCAAACTTGATATGATTAAAACAGATGGTAATGGTTTTATATAGAAACAGAAGTTTCAAGGTTATGTGCGAAAAATCATCATTAATTAGATCAAACTTGATATGATTAAAAAAGGTGATGATGTTTTAATGAAAAGTCACTATATTTAAGGTTATGAGCGAAAAATCATCATTAATTGGACCAAACTTGATATGATTAAAAAAGATGATAATTTTTTTATGAAAAGTCACTAGATTTGAGGTTATGAGCGAAAAATCATCATTAATTGGACCAAACTTGATATGATTAGAAAAGATGGTAATGGTTTTATATAGAATCAGATGTTTCAAGGTTATGTGCGGAAAATCACCATTAATTGGATCGAACTTGACATGATTAAAACAGATGGTAATGGCTTCATATAGAATCAGAAGCTTCAAGGTTATGAGCGAAAAAACATCATTAATTGGATCAAACTTGATCTGATTGAAATAGATGATGATAATGTTTTTTTTATGAAAAGTCACTAGATTTCAGGTTATGAGCGAAAAATCATCATTAATTGGATCAAACTTAATATGATTAAAAAAGATGCTAATATTTTTTTTTTAATGAAAAGTCACTAGATTTCAGGTTATGAGCGAAAAAACATCATTAATTGGATCAAACTTGATCTGATTGAAATAGATGATAATTTTTTTATGAAAAGTCACTAGATTTGAAGTTATGAGCGAAAAATCATCATTAATTGGATCAAACTTAATATGATTTAAAAAGAAGATAATGTTTTTTTTTATTATGAAAAGTCACTAGATTTCAGGTTATGGGCAAAAAATCATCATTAATTGGATCAAACTAGATCTGATTGAAATAGATGATAATTTTTTTATGGAAAGTCACTAGATTTGAGGTTATGAGCGAAAAATCATCATTAATTGGACCAAACTTGATATGATTAAAACAGATGGTAATGGTTTTATATAAAAACAGAAGTTTCAAGGTTATGTGCGGAAAATCATGATTAATTGGATCAAACGTGATATGGTTGAAAAAGATGACAATGTTTTTATGAAAAGTCACTAGATTTTAGGTTAAGAGCGAAAAATCATCATTAATTGGATCAAACTTAATATGATTAAAAAAATGCAAATGTTTTTTTAAATGAAAAGTCACTAGATTTCAGGTTATGAGCGAAAAATCATCATTAATTGGATCAAACTTGATCCTAATTAAACAGATGGTAATGTTTTTATATGAAATTAGTAGTTTTTAGGTTATGTGTATGGACCAAATTTGATATAATTAAAACAGTTGATGATGTTTTTATGAAAAGTCACTAGACTTGAGGTTACGAGCGAAAATCATCATTAATTGGACCAAACTTGATATGATTAGAAAAGATGGTAATGGTGTTATATAGAATCAGAAGTTTCAAGGTTATGTGCGGAAAATCACCATTAATTGGATCGAACTTGATATGATTAAAACAGATGGTAATGGTTTTATATAGAAACAGAAGTTTCAAGGTTATGAGCGAAAAAACATCATTAATTGGATCAAACTTGATCTGATTGAAATAGATGATGATAATGTTTTTTTTTATGAAAAGTCACTAGATTTCAGGTTATGAGCGAAAAATCATCATTAATTGGATCAAACTTAATATGATTAAAAAAGATGCTAATATTTTTTTTTAAATGAAAAGTCACTAGATTTCAGGTTATGAGCGAAAAAACATCATTAATTGGATCAAACTTGATCTGATTGAAATAGATGATGATAATGTTTTTTTTATGAAAAGTCACTAGATTTCAGGTTATGAGCGAAAAATCATCATTAATTGGACCAAACTTGATATGATTAAAACAGATGGTAATGGTTTTATATAAAAACAGAAGTTTCAAGGTTATGTGCGGAAAATCATGATTAATTGGATCAAACGTGATATGGTTGAAAAAGATGACAATGTTTTTATGAAAAGTCACTAGATTTTAGGTTAAGAGCGAAAAATCATCATTAATTGGATCAAACTTAATATGATTAAAAAAATGCAAATGTTTTTTTTAATGAAAAGTCACTAGATTTCAGGTTATGAGCGAAAAATCATCATTAATTGGATCAAATTTGATCCTAATTAAACAGATGGTAATGTTTTTATATGAAATTAGTAGTTTTTAGGTTATGTGTGGAAAACTATCATTAATTGGACCAAATTTGATATAATTAAAACAGTTGATGATGTTTTTATGAAAAGTCACTAGACTTGAGGTTACGAGCGAAAATCATCATTAATTGGACCAAACTTGATATGATTAAAAAATATGATAATGTTTTTATGAAAAGTCACTAGATTTCAGGTTATGAGGGAAAAATCATCATTAATTGGACCAAACTTGATATGAGTAAAACAGATGGTAATGGTTTTATATAGAAACAGAAGTTTCAAGGTTATGAGCGAAAAATCATCATTAATTGGACCAAACTTGATATGATTAAAACAGATGGTAATGGTTTTATATAAAAACAGAAGTTTCAAGGTTATGTGCGGAAAATCATGATTAATTGGATCAAACGTGATATGGTTGAAAAAGATGACAATGTTTTTATGAAAAGTCACTAGATTTTAGGTTAAGAGCGAAAAATCATCATTAATTGGATCAAACTTAATATGATTAAAAAAATGCAAATGTTTTTTTTAATGAAAAGTCACTAGATTTCAGGTTATGAGCGAAAAATCATCATTAATTGGATCAAATTTGATCCTAATTAAACAGATGGTAATGTTTTTATATGAAATTAGTAGTTTTTAGGTTATGTGTGGAAAACTATCATTAATTGGACCAAATTTGATATAATTAAAACAGTTGATGATGTTTTTAAGAAAAGTCACTAGATTTGAGGTTACGAGCGAAAATCATCATTAATTGGACCAAACTTGATATGATTAAAAAATATGATAATGATTTTATGAAAAGTCACTAGATTTCAGGTTATGAGCGAAAAATCATCATTAATTGGACCAAACTTGATATGAGTAAAACAGATGGTAATTGTTTTATATAGAAACAGAAGTTTCAAGGTTATGAGCGAAAAATCATCAATAATTGGATCAAACTTGATATGATTAAAAAAGATGATAACGTTTTTATGAAAAGTCACTGGATTTCAGGTTATGAGCGAAAAATCATCATTAATTGGATCAAACTCCATCCTAATTAAACAGATAGTAATGATTTTATGAAAAGTCACTAGATTTCAGGTTATGAGCGAAAAATCATCATTAATTGGATCAAACTCCAACCTAATTAAACAGATAGTAATGTTTTTATAAAAAGTCACTAGATTTCCGGTTATGAGCGAAAAATCATCATTAATTGGATCAAACTCCATCCTAATTAAACAGATAGTAATGTTTTTATATGAAATTAGTAGTTTTTAGGTTATGTGTGGAAAACCATCCTCAATTGACCAAACTTGATATGATTAAAAAAGGTGATAATGTTTTTATGAAAATTCACTAGATTTCAGGTTAAAAGCGAAAAAACATCATTAATTGGACCAAACTTGATATGATTAAAAAAGATGATAATGTTTTTATATAGAATCAGAAGTTTCAAGGTTATGTGTGGAAAATCATCATTAATTGGACCAAACTTGATATGATTAAAAAAGATGATAATGTTTTTATGAAAAGTCACTGGATTTCAGGTTATAAGCGAAAAATCATCATTAATTGGATCAAACTTGATCCTAATTAAACAGATGGTAATGTTTTTATATGAAATTAGTAGTTTTTAGTTTATGTGTGGAAAACCATTCTTAATTGCATCAAACTTGATATGATTAAAAAAGATGATAATGTTTTTATGAAAAGTCACTAGATTTCAGGTTATGAGCGAAAAATCATCATTAATTGGATCAAACTCCATCCTAATTAAACAGATAGTAATGTTTTTATGAAAAGTCACTAGATTTCAGGTTATGAGCGAAAAATCATCATTAATTGGATCAAACTCCAACCTAATTAAACAGATAGTAATGTTTTTATAACAAGTCACTAGATTTCCGGTTATGAGCGAAAAATCATCATTAATTGGATCAAACTCCATCCTAATTAAACAGATAGTAATGTTTTTATATGAAATTAGTAGTTTTTAGGTTATGTGTGGAAAACCATCCTCAATTGACCAAACTTGATATGATTAAAAAAGGTGATAATGTTTTTATGAAAATTCACTAGATTTCAGGTTAAAAGCGAAAAAACATCATTAATTGGATCAAACTTGATCCTAATTAAACAGATGGTAATGTTTTTATATGAAATTAGTAGTTTTTAGGTTATGTGTGGAAAACTATCATTAATTGGACAAAACTTGATATGATTAAAACAGATGGTAATGGTTTGAAATAGAATCAGAAGTTTCAAGATTATGTGCGGAAAATCATCATTAATTGGACCAAACTTGATATGATTAAAAAAGATGATAATGTTTTTATATAGAATCAGAAGTTTCAAGGTTATGTGTGGAAAACTATCATTAATTGGACCAACCTTGATATAATTAAAACAGATGGTAATGGTTTTATATAGAAACAGAAGTTTCAAGGTTATGAGCGAAAAATCATCAATAATTGGATCAAACTTGATATGATTAAAAAAGATAATAACGTTTTTATGAAAATTCACTGGATTTCAGGTTATAAGCGAAAAATCATCATTAATTGGATCAAACTCAATCCTTATTAAACAGAAAGTAATGTTATTATAAAAAGTCACTAGATTTCAGGTTATGAGCGAAAAATCATCATTAATTGGATCAAACTCCATCCTAATTAAACAGATAGTAATGTATTTATGAAAAGTCACAAGATTTCAGGTTATAAGCGAAAAATCATCATTAATTGGATCAAACTTGATCCTAATTAAACAGATGGTAATGTTTTTATATGAAATTAGTAGTTTTTAGGTTATGTGTGGAAAACCATTCTTAATTGGATCAAACGTGATATGATTAAAACAGATGGTAATGGTTTTATATAGAAACAGAAGTTTCAAGGTTATGAGCGAAAAATCATCAATAATTGGATCAAACTTGATATGATTAAAAAAGATGATAACGTTTTTATGAAAAGTCACTGGATTTCAGGTTATAAGCGAAAAATCATCATTAATTGGATCAAACTTGATACTAATTAAACAGATGGTAATGTTTTTATATGAAATTAGTAGTTTTTAGGTTATGCGTGGAAAACCATCCTTAATTGGACCAAACTTAATATGATTAAAACAGATGGTAATGGTTTTATATAGAAACAGAAGTTTCAAGGTTATGTGCGAAAAATCATCATTAATTGGATCAAACTTGATATGATTAAAAAAGGTGATGATGTTTTAATGAAAAGTCACTAGATTTAAGGTTATGAGCGAAAAATCATCATTAATTGGACCAAACTTGATATGATTAAAAAAGATGATAACGTTTTTATGAAAAGTCACTGGATTTCAGGTTAAAAGCGAAAAATCATCATTAATTGGATCAAACTTGATATGATTAAAAAAGATGATAACGTTTTTATGAAAAGTCACTGGATTTCAGGTTATAAGCGAAAAATCATCATTAATTGGATCAAACTTGATACTAATTAAACAGATGGTAATGTTTTTATATGAAATTAGTAGTTTTTAGGTTATGCGTGGAAAACCATCCTTAATTGGACCAAACTTGATATGATTAAAACAGATGGTAATGGTTTTATATAGAAACAGAAGTTTCAAGGTTATGAGCGAAAAATCATCATTAATTGGATCAAACTCCATCCTAATTAAACAGATAGTAATGTTTTTATATGAAATTAGTAGTTTTTAGGTTATGTGTGGAAAACCATCCTCAATTGACCAAACTTGATATGATTAAAAAAGGTGATAATGTTTTTATGAAAATTCACTAGATTTCAGGTTATAAGCGAAAAAACATCATTAATTGGATCAAACTTGATCCTAATTAAACAGATGGTAATGTTTTTATATGAAATTAGTAGTTTTTAGGTTATGTGTGGAAAACTATCATTAATTGGACAAAACTTGATATGATTAAAACAGATGGTAATGGTTTGAAATAGAATCAGAAGTTTCAAGGTTATGTGCGGAAAATCATCATTAATTGGACCAAACTTGATATGATTAAAAAAGATGATAATGTTTTTATATAGAATCAGAAGTTTCAAGGTTATGTGTGGAAAACTATCATTAATTGGACCAACCTTGATATAATTAAAACAGATGGTAATGGTTTTATATAGAAACAGAAGTTTCAAGGTTATGAGCGAAAAATCATCAATAATTGGATCAAACTTGATATGATTAAAAAAGATAATAACGTTTTTATGAAAATTCACTGGATTTCAGGTTATAAGCGAAAAATCATCATTAATTGGATCAAACTCAATCCTTATTAAACAGAAAGTAATGTTATTATAAAAAGTCACTAGATTTCAGGTTATGAGCGAAAAATCATCATTAATTGGATCAAACTCCATCCTAATTAAACAGATAGTAATGTATTTATGAAAAGTCACAAGATTTCAGGTTATAAGCGAAAAATCATCATTAATTGGATCAAACTTGATCCTAATTAAACAGATGGTAATGTTTTTATATGAAATTAGTAGTTTTTAGGTTATGTGTGGAAAACCATTCTTAATTGGATCAAACGTGATATGATTAAAACAGATGGTAATGGTTTTATATAGAAACAGAAGTTTCAAGGTTATGAGCGAAAAATCATCAATAATTGGATCAAACTTGATATGATTAAAAAAGATGATAACGTTTTTATGAAAAGTCACTGGATTTCAGGTTATAAGCGAAAAATCATCATTAATTGGATCAAACTTGATACTAATTAAACAGATGGTAATGTTTTTATATGAAATTAGTAGTTTTTAGGTTATGCGTGGAAAACCATCCTTAATTGGACCAAACTTAATATGATTAAAACAGATGGTAATGGTTTTATATAGAAACAGAAGTTTCAAGGTTATGTGCGAAAAATCATCATTAATTGGATCAAACTTGATATGATTAAAAAAGGTGATGATGTTTTAATGAAAAGTCACTAGATTTAAGGTTATGAGCGAAAAATCATCATTAATTGGACCAAACTTGATATGATTAAAAAAGATGATAACGTTTTTATGAAAAGTCACTGGATTTCAGGTTAAAAGCGAAAAATCATCATTAATTGGATCAAACTTGATATGATTAAAAAAGGTGATGATGTTTTTAAGAAAAGTCACTGGATTTCAGGTTAAAAGCGAAAAATCATCATTAATTGGATCAAACTTGATACTAATTAAACAGATGGTAATGTTTTTATATGAAATTAGTAGTTTTTAGGTTATGCGTGGAAAACCATCCTTAATTGGACCAAACTTAATATGATTAAAACAGATGGTAATGGTTTTATATAGAAACAGAAGTTTCAAGGTTATGTGCGAAAAATCATCATTAATTGGATCAAACTTGATATGATTAAAAAAGGTGATGATGTTTTAATGAAAAGTCACTAGATTTAAGGTTATGAGCGAAAAATCATCATTAATTGGACCAAACTTGATATGATTAAAAAAGATGATAACGTTTTTATGAAAAGTCACTAGATTTCAGGTTATGAGCGAAAAATCATCATTAATTGGATCAAACTTGATATGATTAAAAAAGATGATAATGTTTTTATGAAAAGTCACTAGATTTCAGGTTATGAGCGAAAAATCATCATTAATTGGATCAAACTTGATACTAATTAAACAGATGGTAATGTTTTTATATGAAATTAGTAGTTTTTAGGTTATGTGTGGAAAACAATCCTTAATTGGACCAAACTTGATATGATTAAAAAAGATGATAATGTTTTTATGAAAAGTCACTAGATTTCAGGTTATGAGCGAAAAATCATCATTAATTGGATCAAACTTAATATGATTAAAAAAGATGCTAATATTTTTTTTTTAATGAAAAGTCACTAGATTTCAGGTTATGAGCGAAAAATCATCATTAATTGGATCAAACTCAATCCTAATTAAACAGAAAGTAATGTTTTTATAAAAAGTCACTAGATTTCAGGTTATGAGCGAAAAATCATCATTAATTGGATCAAACTTGATATGATTAAAAAAGATGATAACGTTTATATGAAAAGTTACTGGATTTCAGGTTATAAGCGAAAAATCATCATTAATTGGATCAAACTTGATACTAATTAAACAGATGGTAATGTTTTTATATGAAATTAGTAGTTTTTAGGTTATGTGTGGAAAACTTTCATTAATTGGACCAAACTTGATATGATTAAAACAGATGGTAATGGTTTTATATAGAAACAGAAGTTTCAAGGTTATGTGCGAAAAATCATCATTAATTGGATCAAACTTGATATGATTAAAAAAGGTGATGATGTTTTAATGAAAAGTCACTAGATTTAAGGTTATGAGCGAAAAATCATCATTAATTGGACCAAACTTGATATGATTAAAAAAGATGATAACGTTTTTATGAAAAGTCACTGGATTTCAGGTTAAAAGCGAAAAATCATCATTAATTGGATCAAACTTGATATGATTAAAAAAGATGATAACGTTTTTATGAAAAGTCACTGGATTTCAGGTTATAAGGGAAAAATCATCATTAATTGGATCAAACTTGATACTAATTAAACAGATGGTAATGTTTTTATATGAAAAATAGTAGTTTTTAGGTTATGCGTGGAAAACCATCCTTAATTGGACCAAACTTGATATGATTAAAACAGATGGTAATGGTTTTATATAGAAACAGAAGTTTCAAGGTTATGTGCGAAAAATCATCATTAATTGGATCAAACTTGATATGATTAAAACAGTTGATGATGTTTTTATAAAAAGTCACTAGATTTCAGGTTATGAGCGAAAAATCATCATTAATTGGATCAAATTTGATCCTAATTAAACAGATGGTAATGTTTTTATATGAAATTAGTAGTTTTTAGGTTATGTGTGGAAAACTATCATTAATTGGACCAAATTTGATATAATTAAAACAGTTGATGATGTTTTTATGAAAAGTCACTAGACTTGAGGTTACGAGCGAAAATCATCATTAATTGGACCAAACTTGATATGATTAAAAAATATGATAATGTTTTTATGAAAAGTCACTAGATTTCAGGTTATGAGGGAAAAATCATCATTAATTGAATCAAACTCCATCCTAATTAAACAGATAGTAATGTTTTTATAAAAAGTCACTAGATTTCAGGTTATGAGCGAAAAATCATCATTATTTGAATCGAACTCCATCCTAATTAAACAGATAGTAATGTTTTTATATGAAATTAGTAGTTTTTAGGTTATGTGTGGAAAACCATCCTCAATTGACCAAACTTGATATGATTAAAAAAGGTGATAATGTTTTTATGAAAATTCACTGGATATCAGGTTATAAGCGAAAAATCATCATTAATTGGATCAAACTTGATCCTAATTAAACAGATGGTAATGTTTTTATATGAAATTAGTAGTTTTTAGGTTATGTGTGGAAAACTTTCATTAATTGGACCAAACTTGATATGAGTAAAACAGATGGTAATGGTTTTATATAGAAACAGAAGTTTCAAGGTTATGAGCGAAAAATCATCAATAATTGGATCAAACTTAATATGATTTAAAAAGAAGATAATGTTTTTTTTTATTATGAAAAGTCACTAGATTTCAGGTTCTGAGCGAAAAATCATCATTAATTGGACCAAACTTGCAATCTAAGTGAAACAGATAGCAATGTTTTTATATGAAATTAGCAGTTTTTAGGTTATGAGTGGAAAACCATCATTAATTGGACCAAATTTGATATAAATAAAACAATTGATGATATTTTTATGAAAAGTCACTAGATTTCAGGACACGAGCGAAAAAGCATCATTAATTGGACCAAACTTGATATGATTAGAAAAGATGGTAATGGTTTTATATAGAATCAGAAGTTTCAAGGTTATGTGCGGAAAATCACCATTAATTGGATCGAACTTGATTTGATTAAAAAAGGTGATAATGTTTTTACGAAAAGTCACTAGATTTCAGGTTATGAGCGAAAAATCATCATTAATTGGATCACAATCCATCCTAATTAAACAGATAGTAATGTTTCCATATGAAATTAGTAGTGTTCAGGTTATGAGCGAAAAATCATCATTAATTGGATCAAACTTGATATGATTAAAAAAGATGATAATGTTTTTAGTATGAAAAGTCACTAGATTTCAGGTTATGAGCGAAAAATCAGTCATTAATTGGACCAAACTTGATATGATTAGAACAGATGGTAATGGTTTTATATAGAGTCAGAAGATTTCAAGGCTATGTGCGGAAAATCATCATTAATTGGATCGAACTTGATATGATTAAAACAGATGGTAATGATTTTATGAGAAAAGTCACTAGATTTCAGGTTATGTCCGGAAAATCATCATTAATTGTATCAAACTTGATATGATTAAAAAAGATGATAATGTTTTTATGAAAAGTCACTAGATTTCAGGTTATAGGCGAAAAATCATCACTAATTGGACCAAACTTGATATGATTAAAACAGATGGTAATGGTTTTAAATAGAATCAGAAGTTTCAAGGCTATGTGCGGAAAATCATCATTAATTGGATCAAACTTAATATGATTAAAAAAGATGCTAATGGCTTCATATAGAATCAGAAGCTTCAAGGTTATGTCCGAAAAATCATCATTAATTGTATCAAACTTGATATGATTAAAAAAGGTGATGATGTTTTTACGAAAATTCACTAGATTTGACGTTATGAGAGAAAAATCATGATTAATTGGATCAAAATTCATCCTAATTAAACAGATGATAATGTTTTTATATGAAATTAGTAGTTTTTAGGTTATGTGTGGAAAACCATCATCAATTGGACCAACCTCGATATGATTTAAAAAGGTGATGATGTTTTTACGAAAAGTCACTAGATTTGACGTTATGAGCGAAAAATCATCATTAATTGGGTAAAATTCATCCTAATTAAACAGATAGTTATGTTTCCATATGAAATTAGTAGTTTTTAGGTTATGCGTGGAAAATCATCATTAATTGGACCACATTTGATATAATTAAAACAGTTGATGATGTTTTTATGAAAAGTCACTAGATTTGAGGATACGAGCGAAAAATCATCATTAATTGGAACAAACTTGATATGATTAAAAAAGATGATAATGTTTTTATGAAAAGTCACTAGATTCCAGGTTATAAGCGAAAGATCATCATTAATTGGTTCAAAATTGATGCTAATTAAACAGATGATAATGTTTTTATATGAAATTAGTAGTTTTTAGGTTATGTGTGGAGAACCATCCTTAATTGGACCAAACTTAATATGATTTAAAAAGGTGATGATGTTTTCATGAAAAGTCACTAGATTTCAGGTTACAGGCGAAAAATCATCACTAATTGGACCAAACTTGATACTGATTAGAACAGATGGTAATGGTTTTATATAGAATCAGAAGTTTCAAGGTTATGTGCGGAAAATCATCATTAATTGGATCGAACTTGATATGATTAAAACAGATGGTAATGGCTTCATATAGAATCAGAAGCTTCAAGGTTATGTCCGGAAAATCATTATTAATTGGACCAAACGTGATATGATTAAAAAAGGTGATGATATTTTTACGAAAATTCACCAGATTTGACGTTATGAGAGAAAAATCATCATTAATTGGATCAAAATTCATACTAATTAAACAGGTAGTAATGTTTCCATATGAAACAGTTGATGAGGTTTTTATGAAAAGTCACTAGATTTGAGGTTACGAGCGAAAAATCATCATTAATTGGACCAAACTTGATATGATTAAAAAAGATGATAATGTTTTTATGAAAAGTCACTGTATTCCAGGTTATATGCGAAAAATCATCATTAATTGGATCAAACTTAATATGATTAAAAAAGATGCTAATGTTTTTATGAAAAGTCACTAGATTTCAGGTTATGAGCGAAAAATCATCATTAATTGGATCACATTCCATCCTAATTAAACAGATAGTAATGTTTCCATATGAAATTAGTAGTTTTCAGGTTATGAGTGAAAAATCATCATTAATTGGATCAAACGTGATATGATTAAAAAGGATGATGATGTTTTTACGAAAATTCACTAGATTTGACGTTATGAGAGAAAAATCATGATTAATTGGATCAAAATTCATCCTAATTACACAGATAGTAATGTTTCCATATGATATTAGTAGTTTTCAGGTTATGAGCGAAAAATCATCACTAATTGGATCAAACTCTATATTATTAAAACAGATTCTAATGTTTTTATTAAATGTCACTAGATTTCAGGTTATGAGCGAAAAATCATCATTAATTGGATCAAACTTGATATGATTAAAAAAGATGATAATGTTTTTATGAAAAGTCACTAGATTTCAGGTTATAGGCGAAAAATCATCACTAATTGGACCAAACTTGATATGATTAGAACAGATGGTAATGGTTTTATATAGAAGCAGAAGTTTCAAGGTTATGTGCGGAAAAGCATCATTAATTGGACCAAACTTGATATGATTAAAAAAGATGATAATGTTTTTATGAAAAGTCACTAGATTTGAGGTTATAAGCGAAAAATCATCATTAATTGGATCAAACTTGATCCTAATTAAACAGATGATAATGTTTTTATATAAAATTAGTAGTTTTTAGGTTATGTGTGGGAAACCATCCTTAATTGGATCAAACTTGATATGATTAAAAAAGGTGATGATATTTTTACGAAAATTCACTAGATTTGACGTTATGTGAGAAAAATCATCATTAATTGGATCAAAATTCATTCTAATTAAACAGATAGTAATGATTTCCATATGAATTAGTAGTTTTTAGGTTATGTGCGGAAAATCATCATTAATTGGACCACATTTGATATAATTAAAACAGTTGATGATGTTTGTATGAAAAGTCAATAGATTTGAGGTTACGAGCGAAAAATCATCATTAATTGGACCAAACTTGATATGATTAAAAACGATGATAATGTTTTTATGAAAAGTTACTAGATTCCAGGTTATAAGCGAAAAATCATCATTAATTGGTTCAAAATTGATCCTAATTAAACAGATGATAATGTTTTTATATGAAATTAGTAGTTTTTAGGTTATGTGTGGAGAACCATCCTTAATTGGACCAAACTTAATATGATTTAAAAAGGTGCATGATGTTTTTATGAAAAGTCACTAGATTTCAGGTTATAGGCGAAAAATCATCACTAATTGTACCAAACTTGATATGATTAGAACAGATGGTAATGGTTTTATATATAATCAGAAGTTTCAATGTTATGTGCGGAAAATCATCATTAATTGGATCGAACTTGATATGATTAAAACAGATGGTAATGGCTTCATATAGAATCAGAAGCTTCAAGGTTATGTCCGGAAAATCATCATTAATTGGATCAAACTTGATATGATTAAAAAAGATGATAATGTTTTTATTAAAAGTCACTAGATTCAAGGTTATAAGCGAAAAATCATCATTAATTGGATCAAACTTGATCCTAATTAAACAGATGATAATGTCTTTATATGAAATTAGTAGTTTTTAGGTTATGTGTGGAAAACCATCCTTAATTGGATCAAACTTGATATGATTAAAAAAGGTGATAATGTTTTTACGAAAAGTCACTAGATTTGACGTTATGAGCGAAAAATCATCATTAATTGGACCAAAACTTGATATGATTAAAACAGATGGGAATGGTTTTAAATAGAATCAGAAGTTTAAGGTTATGTGCGGAAAATCATCATCGCTTGGATCAAACTTGATATGATTAGAACAGATGGTAATGGTTTTAAATAGAATCAGAAGTTTAAGGTTATGTGCGGAAAATCATCATTAATGGGATCAAACTTGATATGATTATAAAAGATGCTAACGTTTTTTTATGAAAAGTCACTAGATTTCAGGTTATGAGCGAAAAATCATCATTAATTGGACCAAACTTGATATGACTAGAACAGATGGTAATGGTTTTATATAGAATCAGAAGTTTCAAGGTTATGTCCGGAAAATCATCATTAATTGGATCAAACTTGATATGATTAAAAAAGATGATAATGTTTTTATGAAAAGTCACTAGATTTCAGGTTATAGGCGAAAAATCATCACTAATTGGACCAAACATGATACTGATTAGAACAGATGGTAATGGTTTTATATAGAATCAGAAGTTTCAAGGCTATGTGCGGAAAATCATCATTAATTTGACAAAACTAGACATGAATAAAAAAGATGATAAATTTTTTATGAAAAGTCACTAGATTCCAGGTCATTAGCGAAAAATCATCATTAATTGGATCAAACTTGATCATTATTAAAACAGATGATAATGTTTTTATATGAAATTAGTAGTTTTTAGGTTATGTGTGGAAAACCATCCTTAATTGGATCAAACTTGATAGGATTAAAAAAGGTGATGATGTTTTTACGAAAATTCACTAGATTTGACGTTATGAGAGAAAAATCATCATTAATTTTATCAAACTTGATATGATTAAAAAAGATGATAATGTTTTTATGAAAAGTCACTAGATTTCAGGTTATGAGCGAAAAATCATCATTAATTGGATCACATTCCATCCTAATTAAACAGATAGCAATGTTTTTATATGAAATTAGTAGTTTTTAGGTTACGAGCGTAAAATCATCATTAATTGGACCAAACTTGATATGATTAAAAAAGATGATAATGTTTTTATGAAAAGTCACTAGATACCAGGTTATAAGCGAAAAATCATCATTAATTGGTTCAAAATTGATCCTAATTAAACAGATGATAATGTTTTTATATGAAATTAGTAGTTTTTAGGTTATGAGTGAAAAATCATCATTAATTGGATCAAACTTGATATGATTAAAACAGATGGTAATGGTTTTATATAAAATCAGAAGTTTCAAGGTTATGAGCGAAAAATCATCATTAATTGGACCAAACTTAATATGATTAAAAAAATGCAAATGTTTTTTTTAATGAAAAGTCACTAGATTTCAGGTTATGAGCGAAAAATCATCATTAATTGGACCAAACTTGATATGATTAAAAAAGATGATAATGTTTTTATGAAAAGTCACTAGATTTCAGGTTATAAGCGAAAAATCATCATTAATTGGATCAAACTTGATCATAATTAAACAGATGATAATGTTTTTATATGAAATTAGTAGTTTTTAGGTTATGTGTGGAAAACCCTCCTTAATTGGATCAAACGTGATATGATTAAAAAAGGTGATGATATTTTTACGAAAAGTCACTAGATTGGAGGTTATGAGCGAAAAATCATCATTAATTGGACCAAACTTGATATGATTAGAACAGATGGTAATGGTTTTATATAGAATCAGAAGTTTCAAGGTTATGTCCGGAAAATCATCATTAATTGGATCAAACTTGATATGATTAAAAAGGGTGATGATGTTTTTATGAAAAGTCACTAGATTCGAGGTTATGAGCGAAAAATCATCATTAATTGGAGCAAACTTGATATGATTAGAACAGATGGTAATGTTTTTATATAGAATCAGAAGTTTCAAGGTTATGTGCGGAAAATCACCATTAATTGGATCGAACTTGATTTGATTAAAAAAGGTGATAATGTTTTTACGAAAAGTCACTAGATTTGACGTTATGAGCGAAAAATCATCATTAATTGGACCAACTTTGATATGATTAAAACAGTTGATGATGTTTTTATGAAAAGTCACTAGATTTGAGGTTACGAGCGAAAAATCATCATTAATTGGACCAAACTTGATATGATTAAAAAAGGTGATGATGTTTTTACGAAAATTCACTAGATTTGACGTAATGAGAGAAAAATCATCATTAATTGGACCAAATTTGATATAATTAAAAAAGATGATAATGTTTTTATGAAAAGTCACTAGAATCGAGGTTATAAGCGAAAAATCATCATTAATTGGTTCAAAATTGATCCTAATTAAACAGATGATAATGTTTTTATATGAAATTAGTAGTTTTTAGGTTACGTGTGGAAAACCCTCCTTAATTGGATCAAACTTGATATGATTAAAAAAGGTGATGATATTTTTACGAAAAGTCACTAGATTTGACGTTATGAGCGAAAAATCATCATTAATTGGATCAAAATCCATCCTAATTAAACAGATAGTAATGTTTCCATATGAAATTAGTAGTTTTTAGTTTATGTCTGGTAAACCATCCTTAATTGGATCAAACTTGATATGATTCAAAAAGGTGATGATGTTTTTACGAAAATTCACTAGATTTGACGTAATGAGAGAAAAATCATCATTAATTGGACCAAATTTGATATAATTAAAAAAGATGATAATGTTTTTATGAAAAGTCACTAGAATCCAGGTTATAAGCGAAAAATCATCATTAATTGGTTCAAAATTGATCCTAATTAAACAGATGATAGTTTTTATATGAAATTAGTAGTTTTTAGGTTATGTGTGGAGAACCATCCTTAATTGGACCAAACTTAATATGATTTAAAAAGGTGATGATGTTTTTACGAAAAGTCACTAGATTTGACGTTATGAGCGAAAAATCATCATTAATTGGATCAAAATCCATCCTAATTAAACAGATTGTAATGTTTCCATATGAAATTAGTAGTTTTCATGTCATGAGCGAAAAGTCATCATTAATTGGATCAAACTTGATATGATTAAAAAAGATGATAATGTTTTTATGA
Source organism: Diplolepis rosae (assembly GCA_030998225.1). Lineage (NCBI taxonomy): Eukaryota > Metazoa > Arthropoda > Insecta > Hymenoptera > Diplolepididae > Diplolepis > Diplolepis rosae. The sequence continues at coordinate 742,081 of JAPYXD010000713.1, read as the reverse complement.
AAAGTCACTAGATTTCAGGTTATGATCGAAAAATCATCATTAATTGGATCACATTCCATCGTAATTAAACAGATAGTAATGTTTTTATTTGAAATTATTAGTTTCAAGGTTATGTGTGGATAACTATCCTTAATTGGACCAAATTTTATATTATTTAAAAAGGTGATCATGTTTTTATGAAAAGTCACTAGATTTGACGATATGATAGAAAAAACATAATTAAATGGACAAAAATTGATATTATTAAAAAAGATGGTAATTGTTTTAAATAGAATCATAACTTTAAGGTTATGTTCGTAAAATCATCATTGCTTGGATCAAACTTGATATGATTAAGAAAGATGACAATGTTTTCCTGAAAAATCACTAGATTTCAGGTTCTGAGCGAAAAATCATCATTAATTGGATCAAACTGCAATCTAATGAAACAGATAGCAATGTTTTTATATGAAATTAGCAGTTTTTAGGTTATGTGTGGAAAACCATCATTAATTGGACCAAATTTGATATAAATAAAACAATTGATGATATTTTATGAAAAGTCACTAGATTTCAGGACACGAGCGAAAAAGCATCATTAAATGGACCAAACTTTATATGATTAGAAAAGATGGTAATGGTTTTATATAGAATCAGAAGTTTCAAGGTTATGTGCGGAAAATCACCATTAATTGGATCGAACTTGATTTGATTAAAAAAAGTGATAATGTTTTTATGAAAAGTCACTAGATTTCAGGTTATGAGCGAAAAATCATCATTAATTGGATCAAAATCCATCCTAATTAAACAGATAGTAATGTTTCCATATGAAATTAGTAGTTTTCAGGTTATGAGCGAAAAATCATCATTAATTGGATCAAACTTAATATGATTAAAAAAGATGCTAATGATTTTTTTATGAAAAGTCACTAGATTTCAGGTTATGAGCGAAAAATCATCATTAATTGGACCAAACTTGATATGATTAGAACAGATGGTAATGGTTTTATATAGAATCAGAAGTTTCAAGGTTATGTCCGGAAAATCATCATTAATTGGATCAAACTTGATATGATTAAAAAAGATGATAATGTTTTTATGAAAAGTCACTAGATTTCAGGTTATAGGCGAAAAATCATCACTAATTGGACCAAACTTGATATGATTAGAACAGATGGTAATGGTTTTATATATGAAAAGTCAGAAGATTTCAAGGCTATGTGCGGAAAATCATCATTAATTGGATCGAACTTGATATGATTAAAACAGATGGTAATGGCTTCATATAGAATCAGAAGCTTCAAGGTTATGTCCGGAAAATCATTATTAATTGGATCAAACTTGATATGATTAAAAAAGATGATAATGTTTTTATGAAAAGTCACTAGATTTCAGGTTATAAGCTAAAAATCATCATTAATTGGACCAAACTTGATATGATTAGAAAAGATGGTAATGGTTTTATATAGAATCAGAAGTTTCAAGGTTATGTGCGGAAAATCACCATTAATTGGATCGAACTTGATATGATTAAAACAGGTGGTAATAGCTTTAATAAAGAATCAGAAGTTTCAAGGTTATGTGCGGAAAATCATCATTAATTGGACCAAACGTGATATGATTAAAAAAGGTGATGATATTTTTACGAAAATTCACCAGATTTGACGTTATGAGAGAAAAATCATCATTAATTGGATCAAAATTCATACTAATTAAACAGATGATAATGTTTTTATATGAAATTAGTAGTTTTTAGGTTATGTGTGGAGAACCATCCTTAATTGGACTAAACTTAATATGATTTAAAAAGGTGATGCAAATGTTTTTACGAAAAGTCACTAGATTTGACGTTATGAGCGAAAAATCATCATTAATTGGATCAAAATTCATCCTAATTAAACAGATAGTTATGTTTCCATATGAAATTAGTAGTTTTTAGGTTATGCGCGGAAAATCATCATTAATTGGACCACATTTGATATAATTAAAACAGTTGATGATGTTTTTATGAAAAGTCACTAGATTTGAGGATACGAGCGAAAAATCGTCATTAATTGGAACAAACTTGATATGATTAAAAAATATGATAATGTTTTTATGAAAAGTCACTAGATTCCAGGTTATAAGCGAAAGATCATCATTAATTGGTTCAAAATTGATGCTAATTAAACAGATGATAATGTTTTTATATGAAATTAGTAGTTTTTAGGTTATGTGTGGAGAACCATCCTTAATTGGACCAAACTTAATATGATTTAAAAAGGTGATGATGTTTTCATGAAAAGTCACTAGATTTCAGGTTACAGGCGAAAAATCATCACTAATTGGACCAAACTTGATATGATTAGAACAGATGGTAATGGTTTTATATAGAATCAGAAGTTTGAGGTTATGTGCGGAAAATCATCATTAATTGGATCGAAATTGATATGATTAAAACAGATGGCAATGGCTTCATATAGAATCAGAAGCTTCAAGGTTATGTCCGGAAAATCATCATTAATTGGATCAAACTTGATATGATTAAAAAAGATGATAATGTTTTTATGAAAAGTCACTAGATTTCTGGTTATAAGCGAAAAATCATCATTAATTGGACCAAACTTGATATGATTAGAAAAGATGGTAATGGTTTTATATAGAATCAGAAGTTTCAAGGTTATGTGCGGAAAATCACCATTAATTGGATCGAACTTGATATGATTAAAACAGATGGTAATGGCTTCATATAGAATCAGAAGCTTCAAGGATATGTCCGGAAAATCATCATTAATTGGACCAAACGTGATATGATTAAAAAAGGTGATGATATTTTTACGAAAATTCACCAGATTTGACGTTATGAGAGAAAAATCATCATTAATTGGATCAAAATTCATACTAATTAAACAGGTAGTAATGTTTCCATATGAAACAGTTGATGAGGTTTTTATGAAAAGTCACTAGATTTGAGGTTACGAGCGAAAAATCATCATTAATTGGACCAAACTTGATATGATTAAAAAACATGATAATGTTTTTATAAAAAGTCACTAGATTTCAGGTTATGAGCGAAAAATCATCATTAATTGGATCAAAATTGATATGATTAAAATAGATGATAATGTTTTTATGAAAAGTCACTAGATTTCAGGTTATGAGCGAAAAATCATCATTAATTGGACCAAACTTGATATGATTAGAACAGATGGTAATGGTTTTATATAGAATCAGAAGTTTCAAGGTTATGTTCGGAAAATCATCATTAATTGGATCAAACTTGATATGATTAAAAAAGATGATAATGTTTTTATGAAAAGTCACTAGATTTTAGGTTATAGGCGAAAAATCATCTATAATTGGACCAAACTTGATATGATTAAAACAGATGGTAATGGTTTTATATAGAATCAGAAGTTTCAAGATTATGTGCGGAAAATCATCATTAATTGGACCAAACTTGATATGATTAAAAAAGATGATAATGTTTTTATGAAAAGTCACTAGATTTCAGGTTATAAGCGAAAAATCATCATTAATTGGATCAAACTTGATCCTAATTAAACAGATGGTAATGTTTTTATATGAAATTAGTAGTTTTTAGGTTTACTTGTTGAAAACCATCCTTAATTGGATCAAACTTGATATGATTAAAAAAGGTGATGATATTTTTACGAAAATTCACAAGATTTGACGTTATGAGAGAAAAATCATCATTAATTGGATCAAAATTCATCCTAACTAAACAGATAGTAATGTTTCCATATGAATTAGTAGTTTTTAGGTTATGTGCGGAAAATCATCATTAATTGGACCACATTTGATATAATTAAAACAGTTGATGATGTTTGTATGAAAAGTCACTAGATTTGAGGTTACGAGCGAAAAATCATCATTAATTGGACCAAACTTGATATGATTAAAAAAGATGATAATGTATTTATGAAAAGTTACTATATTCCAGGTTATAAGCGAAAAATCATCATTAATTGGTTCAAAATTGATCCTAATTAAACAGATGATAGTTTTTATATGAAATTAGTAGTTTTTAGGTTATGTGTGGAGAACCATCCTTAATTGGACCAAACTTAATATGATTTAAAAAGGTGATGATGTTTTTACGAAAAGTCACTAGATTTCAGGTTATAGGCGAAAAATCATCACTAATTGGACCAAACTTGATATGATTAGAACAGATGGTAATGGTTTTATATAGAAGCAGAAGTTTCAAGGTTATGTGCGGAAAAGCATCATTAATTGGACCCAACTTGATATGATTAAAACAGATGGTAATGGCTTCATATAGAATCAGAAGCTTCAAGGTTATCTCCGAAAAATCATCATTAATTGGATCAAACTTGATATGATTAAAAAAGATGATAATGTATTTATTAAAAGTCACTAGATTCCAGGTTATAAGCGAAAAATCATCATTAATTGTATCAAACTTGATCCTAATTAAACAGATGATAATGTCTTTATATGAAATTAGTAGTTTTTAGGTTATGTGTGGAGAACCATCCTTAATTGGACCAAACTTAATATGATTTAAAAAGGTGATGATGTTTTTACGAAAAGTCACTAGATTTGACGTTATGAGCGAAAAATCATCATTAATTGGACCAAACTTGATATGATTAAAACAGATGGTGATGGTTTTAAATAGAATCAGAAGTTTAAGGTTATGTGCGGAAAATCATCATTAATTGGATCAAACTTGATATGATTAGAACAGATGGTAATGGTTTTAAATAGAATCAGAAGTTTAAGGTTATGTGCGGAAAATCATCATTAATTGGATCAAACTTGATATGATTAAAAAAGATGATAACGTTTTTATGAAAAGTCACTAGATTTCAGGTTATAAGCGAAAAATCATCATTAATTGGACCAAACTTGATATGATTAGAACAGATGGTAATGGTTTTATATAGAATCAGAAGTTTCAAGGTTATGTCCGGAAAATCATCATTAATTGGATCAAACTTGATATGATTAAAAAAGATGATAATGTTTTTATGAAAAGTCACTAGATTTCAGGTTATAGGCGAAAAATCATCACTAATTGGACCAAACATGATATGATTAGAACAGATGGTAATGGTTTTATATAGAATCAGAAGTTTCAAGGCTATGTGCGGAAAATCATCATTAATTGGACAAAACTTGATATGAATAAAAAAGATGATAATGTTTTTTATGAAAAGTCACTAGATTCCAGGTCATTAGCGAAAAATCATCATTAATTGGATCAAACTTGATCATTATTAAACAGATGATAATGTTTTTATATGAAATTCAGTAGTTTTTAGGTTATGTGTGGAAAACCATCCTTAATTGGATCAAACTTGATAGGATTAAAAAAGGTGATGATGTTTTTACGAAAATTCACTAGATTTGACGTTATGAGAGAAAAATCATCATTAATTGCATCAAACTTGATATGATTAAAAAAGATGATAATTTTTTTATGAAAAGTCACTAGATTTCAGGTTATGAGAGAAAAATCATCATTAATTGGATCAAACTTGATCCTAATTAAACAGATGGTAATGTTTTTATATGAAATTAGTAGTTTTTAGGTTACGAGCGAAAATCATCATTAATTGGACCAAACTTGATATGATTAAAAAATATGATAATGTATTTATGAAAAACCACTAGATTCCAGGTTATAAGCGAAAAATCATCATTAATTGGTTCAAAATTGATCCTAATTAAACAGATGTTAATGTTTTTATATGAAATTAGTAGTTTTTAGGTTATGTGTGGAGAACCATCCTTAATTGGACCAAACTTAATATGATTTAAAAAGGTGATGATGTTTTTACGAAAAGTCACTAGATTTGACGTTATGAGCGAAAAATCATCATTAATTGGATCAAAATCCATCCTAATTAAACAGATTGTAATGTTTCCATATGAAATTAGTAGTTTTCATGTCATGAGCGAAAAGTCATCATTAATTGGATCAAACTTGATATGATTAAAAAAGATGATAATGTTTTTATGAAAAGTCACTAGATTCCAGGTTATAAGCGAAAAATCATCATTAATTGGTTCAAAATTGATCCTAATTAAACAGATGTTAATGTTTTCATATGAAATTAGTAGTTTTTAGGTTATGTGTGGAGAACCATCCTTAATTGGATCAAACTTGATATGATTAAAAAAGGTGATGATGTTTTTACGAAAAGTCACTAGATTTGACGTTATGAGCGAAAAATCATCATTAATTGGATCAAAATCCATCCTAATTAAACAGATTGTAATGTTTCCATATGAAATTAGTAGTTTTCATGTCATGAGCGAAAAGTCATCATTAATTGGATCAAACTTGATATGATTAAAAAAGATGATAATGTTTTTATGAAAAGTCACTAGATTTCAGGTTATGATCGAAAAATCATCATTAATTGGATCACATTCCATCGTAATTAAACAGATAGTAATGTTTTTATTTGAAATTATTAGTTTCAAGGTTATGTGTGGAAAACTATCCTTAATTGGACCAAAATTTATATAATTAATACAGGTGATAATGTAATTATGAAAAGTCACTAGATTTGACGTTATGAGCCAAAAATCATCATTAATTGGAACAAACTTGATTTGATTAAAAAAGATGGTAATGGTCTTAAATAGAATCAGAAGTTTAAGGTTATGTGCGGAAAATCATCATTGCTTGGATCAAACTTGATATGATTAAGAAAGATGACAATGTTTTCCTGAAAAATCACTAGATTTCAGGTTCTGAGCGAAAAATCATCATTAATTGGATCAAACTGCAATCTAATGAAACAGATAGCAATGTTTTTATATGAAATTAGCAGTTTTTAGGTTATGTGTGGAAAACCATCATTAATTGGACCAAATTTGATATAAATAAAACAATTGATGATATTTTATGAAAAGTCACTAGATTTCAGGACACGAGCGAAAAAGCATCATTAATTGGACCAAACTTGATATGATTAGAAAAGATGGTAATGGTTTTATATAGAATCAGAAGTTTCAAGGTTATGTGCGGAAAATCACCATTAATTGGATCGAACTTGATATGATTAAAAAAGATGATAATGTTTTTATGAAAAGTCACTAGATTTCAGGTTATGAGCGAAAAATCATCATTAATTGGATCACATTCCATCCTAATTAAACAGATAGTAATGTTTCCATATGAAATTAGTAGTTTTCAGGTTATGAGTGAAAAATCATCATTAATTGGATCAAACTTGATATGATTAAAAAAGATGATAATGTTTTTATGAAAAGTCACTAGATTTCAGGTTATGAGCGAAAAATCATCATTAATTGGACCAAACTTGATATGATTAGAACAGATGGTAATGGTTTTATATAGAATCAGAAGTTTCAAGGTTATGTCCGGAAAATCATCATTAATTGGATCAAACTTGATATGATTAAAAAAGATGATAATGTTTTTATGAAAAGTCACTAGATTTCAGGTTATAGGCGAAAAATCATCACTAATTGGACCAAACTTGATATGATTAGAACAGATGGTAATGGTTTTATATAGAATCAGAAGTTTCAAGGTTATGTGCGGAAAATCACCATTAATTGGATCGAACTTGATATGATTAAAACAGATGGTAATAGCTTTATAAAGAATCAGAAGTTTCAAGGTTATGTGCGGAAAATCATCATTAATTGGACCAAACGTGATATGATTAAAAAAGGTGATGATATTTTTACGAAAATTCACCAGATTTGACGTTATGAGAGAAAAATCATCATTAATTGGATCAAAATTCATACTAATTAAACAGATGATAATGTTTTTATATGAAATTATTAGATTTTATGTTATGTGTGTAGAACCATACTTAATTGGACCAAACTTAATATGATTTAAAAAGGTGATGATGTTTTTACGAAAAGTCACTAGATTTGACGTTATGAGCGAAAAATCATCATTAATTGGATCAAAATTCATCCTAATTAAACAGATAGTTATGTTTCCATATGAAATTAGTAGTTTTTTAGGTTATGCGCGGAAAATCATCATTAATTGGACCACATTTGATATAATTAAAACAGTTGATGATGTTTTTATGAAAAGTCACTAGATTTGAGGATACGAGCGAAAAATCATCATTAATTGGAACAAACTAGATATGATTAAAAAATATGATAATGTTTTTATGAAAAGTCACTAGATTCCAGGTTATAAGCGAAAGATCATCATTAATTGGTTCAAAATTGATGCTAATTAAACAGATGATAATGTTTTTATATGAAATTAGTAGTTTTTAGGTTATGTGTGGAGAACCATCCTTAATTGGACCAAACTTAATATGATTTAAAAAGGTGATGATGTTTTCATGAAAAGTCACTAGATTTCAGGTTACAGGCGAAAAATCATCACTAATTGGACCAAACTTGATATGATTAGAACAGATGGTAATGGTTTTAAATAGAATCAGAAGTTTAAGGTTATGTGCGGAAAATCATCATTAATTGGATCGAAATTGATATGATTAAAACAGATGGCAATGGCTTCATATAGAATCAGAAGCTTCAAGGTTATGTCCGGAAAATCATCATTAATTGGATCAAACTTGATATGATTAAAAAAGATGATAATGTTTTTATGAAAAGTCACTAGATTTCAGGTTATAAGCGAAAAATCATCATTAATTGGACCAAACTTGATATGATTAGAAAAGATGGTAATGGTTTTATATAGAATCAGAAGATTCAAGGTTATCGGCGGAAAATCACCATTAATTGGATCGAACTTGATATGATTAAAACAGATGGTAATGGCTTCATATAGAATCAGAAGCTTCAAGGTTATGTCCGGAAAATCATCATTAATTGGACCAAACGTGATATGATTAAAAAAGGTGATGATATTTTTACGAAAATTCACCAGATTTGACGTTATGAGAGAAAAATCATCATTAATTGGATCAAAATTCATACTAATTAAACAGGTAGTAATGTTTCCATATGAAACAGTTGATGAGGTTTTTATGAAAAGTCACTAGATTTGAGGTTACGAGCGAAAAATCATCATTAATTGGACCAAACTTGATATGATTAAAAAAGATGATAATGTTTTTATGAAAAGTCACTAGATTCCAGGTTATAAGCGAAAAATCATCATTAATTGGATCAAACTTGATATGATTAAAAAAGATGATAATGTTTTTATGAAAAGTCACTAGATTTCAGGTTATGAGAGAAAAATCATCATTAAATTGACCAAACTTGATATTATTAAAACACATGGAAATTTTTTTAAATAGAATCAGAAGTTTAAATATAGTTTCGGAAAATCATCAACGCTTTGATCAAACATGATATGATTAAAAAAGATGATAATGTTTTTATGAAAAGTCACTAGATTTTAGGTTATAAGCGAAAAATCATCATTAATTGGACCAAACTTGATATGATTAGAACAGATGGTAATGGTTTTATATAGAATCAGAAGTTTCAAGGCTATGTGAGGAAATTCATCATTAAGTGGACCTTACTTGATATGATTAAAAAAGATGATAATGTTTTTATGAAAAGTAACTAGATTACAGGTTATATTAGAATAATCATCATTAATTGGTTCAAAATTGATCCTAATTAAACAGAAAAAAATGTTTTTATATGAAATTAGTAGTTTTTAGGTTTACTTGTTGAAAACCATCCTTAATTGGATCAAACTTGATATGATTAAAAAAGGTGATGATATTTTTACGAAAATTCACAAGATTTGACGTTATGAGAGAAAAATCATCATTAATTGGATCAAAATTCATTCTAATTAAACAGATAGTAATGTTTCCATATGAATTAGTAGTTTTTAGGTTATGTGCGGAAAATCATCATTAATTGGACCACATTTGATATAATTAAAACAGTTGATGATGTTTGTATGAAAAGTCACTAGATTTGAGGTTACGAGCGAAAAATCATCATTAATTGGACCAAACTTGATATGATTAAAAAAGATGATAATGTATTTATGAAAAGTTACTATATTCCAGGTTATAAGCGAAAAATCATCATTAATTGGTTCAAAATTGATCCTAATTAAACAGATGATAATGTTTTTATATGAAATTAGTAGTTTTTAGGTTATGTGTGGAGAACCATCCTTAATTGGACCAAACTTAATATGATTTAAAAAGGTGATGATGTTTTTATGAAAAGTCACTAGATTTCAGGTTATAGGCGAAAAATCATCACTAATTGGACCAAACTTGATGTGATTAGAACAGATGGTAATGGTTTTATATAGAATCAGAAGTTTCAAGGTTATGTGCGGAAAATCATCATTAATTGGATCGAACTTGATATGATTAAAACAGATGGTAATGGCTTCATATAGAATCAGAAGCTTCAAGGTTATCTCGAAAAATCATCATTAATTGGATCAAACTTGATATGATTAAAAAAGATGATAATGTATTTATTAAAAGTCACTAGATTCCAGGTTATAAGCGAAAAATCATCATTAATTGTATCAAACTTGATCCTAATTAAACAGATGATAATGTCTTTATATGAAATTAGTAGTTTTTAGGTTATGTGTGGAAAACCATCCTTAATTGGATCAAACTTAATATGATTAAAAAAGGTGATGATGTTTTTACGAAAAGTCACTAGATTTGACGTTATGAGCGAAAAATCATCATTAATTGGACCAAACTTGATATGATTAAAACAGATGGTAATGGTTTTAAATAGAATCAGAAGTTTAAGGTTATGTGCGGAAAATCATCATCGCTTGGATCAAACTTGATATGATAAAAAAAGATGGTAATGGTTTTATATAGAATCAGAAGTTTCAAGGTTATGTGCGGAAAATCATCATTAATTGGATCAAACTTGATATGATTAAAAAGATGCTAACGTTTTTTTTGAAAAGTCACTAGATTTCAGGTTATGAGCGAAAAATCATCATTAATTGGACCAAACTTGATATGACTAGAACAGATGGTAATGGTTTTATATAGAATCAGAAGTTTCAAGGTTATGTCCGGAAAATCATCATTAATTGGATCAAACTTGATATGATTAAAAAAGATGATAATGTTTTTATGAAAAGTCACTAGATTTCAGGTTATAGGCGAAAAATCATCACTAATTGGACCAAACATGATATGATTAGAACAGATGGTAATGGTTTTATATAGAATCAGAAGTTTCAAGGCTATGTGCGGAAAATCATCATTAATTGGACAAAACTTGATATGAATAAAAAAGATGATAATGTTTTTATGAAAAGTCACTAGATTCCAGGTCATTAGCGAAAAATCATCATTAATTGGATCAAACTTGATACTAATTAAACAGATGGTAATGTTTTTATATGAAATTAGTAGTTTTTAGGTTATGCGTGGAAAACCATCCTTAATTGGACCAAACTTGATATGATTAAAAAAGGTGATGATGTTTTTACGAAAATTCACTAGATTTGACGTTATGAGAGAAAAATCATCAATAATTGGATCAAACTTGATATGATTAAAAAAGATGATAATGTTTTTATGAAAAGGCACTAGATTTCAGGTTATGAGCGAAAAATCATCATTAATTGGATCACATTCCATCCTAATTAAACAGATAGCAATGTTTTTATATGAAATTAGTAGTTTTTAGGTTACGAGCGAAAAATCATCATTAATTGGACCAAACTTGATATGATTAAAAAAGATGATAATGTTTTTATGAAAAACCACTAGATTCCAGGTTATAAGCGAAAAATCATCATTAATTGGTTCAAAATTGATCCTAATTAAACAGATGTTAATGTTTTTATATGAAATTAGTAGTTTTTAGGTTATGCGTGGAAAACCATCCTTAATTGGACCAAACTTGATATGATTAGAACAGATGGTAATGGTTTTATATAGAATCAGAAGTTTCAAGGTTATGTGCGGAAAATCATCATTAATTGGATCAAGCTTGATATGATTGAAAAGATGCTAACGTTTTTTATGAAAAGTCACTAGATTTCAGGTTATGAGCGAAAAAACATCATTAATTGGAGCAAACTTGATATGATTGAAAGAGATGGTAATTTTTTTATATAAAATCAGAAGATTAGAGGTTATGTGCGGAAAATCATCATTAATTGGATCAAACTTGATATGATTAAAAAAGGTGATGATGTTTTTATGAAAAGTCACTAGATTGGAGGTTATGAGCGAAAAATCATCATTAATTGGAGCAAACTTGATATGATTAGAACAGATGGTAATGTTTTTATATAGAATCAGAAGTTTCAAGGTTATGTCCGGAAAATCATCATTAATTGGACCAAACTTGATATGATTAAAACAGGTGATGATGTTTTTATGAAAAGTCACTAGATTTGAGGTTATAAGCGAAAAATCATCATTAATTGGACCAAATTTGATATGATTAAAACAGTTGATGATGTTTTTTATGAAAAGTCACTAGATTTGAGGTTACGAGCGAAAAATAATCATTAATTGGACCAAACTTGATATGATTAGAAAAGATGGTAATGGTTTTATATAGAATCAGAAGTTTCAAGGTTATGTCCGGAAAATCATCATTAATTGGACCAAACTTGATATGATTAAAAAAGATGATAATGTTTTTATGAAAAGTCACTAGATTCCAGGTTATAAACGAAAAATCATCATTAATTGGATCAAACTTGATCATAATTAAACAGATGATAATGTTTTTATATGAAATTAGTAGTTTTTAGGTTATGTGTGGAGAACCATCCTTAATTGGACCAAACTTAATATGATTTAAAAAGGTGATGATGTTTTTATGAAAAGTCACTAGATTGGAGGTAATGAGCGAAAAATCATCATTAATTGGACCAAACTTGATATGAATAGAAAAGATGGTAATGGTTTTATATAGAATCAGAAGTTTCAAGGTTATGTCCGGAAAATCATCATTAATTGGATCAAACTTGATATGATTAAAAAAGGTGATGATGTTTTAATGAAAAGTCACTAGATTGAAGGTTATGAGCGAAAAATCATCAATAATTGGAACAAAATTCATATGATTAAAACAGATGGTAATGGTTTTAAATAGAATATGAAGTTTAAGGTTATGTGCGGAAAATCATCATTAATTGGACCAAATTTGATATAATCAAAACAGGTGATGATGTTTTTATGAAAAGTCACTAGATTTGAGGTTACGAACGAAAAATCATCATTAATTGGACCAAATTTGATATGATTAAAACAGTTGATGATGTTTTATGAAAAGTCACTAGATTTGAGGTTACGAGCGAAAAATCATCATTAATTGGACCAAACTTAAAATGATTAAAAAAGGTGATGATGTTTTTACGAAAATTCACTAGATTTGACGTAATGAGAGAAAAATCATCATTAATTGGACCAAATTTGATATAATTAAAAAAGATGATAATGTTTTTATGAAAAGTCACTAGAATCCAGGTTATAAGCGAAAAATCATCATTAATTGGTTCAAAATTGATCCTAATTAAACAGATGATAATGTTTTTATATGAAATTAGTAGTTTTAGGTTACGTGTGGAAAACCCTCCTTAATTGGATCAAACTTGATATGATTAAAAAAGGTGATGATATTTTTACGAAAAGTCACTAGATTTGACGTTATGAGCGAAAAATCATCATTAATTGGATCAAAATCCATCCTAATTAAACAGATAGTAATGTTTCCATATGAAATTAGTAGTTTTAGTTTATGTCTGGTAAACCATCCTTAATTGGATCAAACTTGATATGAATAAAAAAGATGATAATGTTTTTATGAAAAGTCACTAGATTCCAGGTTATAAGAGAAAAATCATCATTAATTGGTTCAAAATTGATCCTAATTAAACAGAAAAAAATGTTTTTATATGAAATTAGTAGTTTTTAGGTTTACTTGTTGAAAACCATCCTTAATTGGATCAAACTTGATATGATTAAAAAAGGTGATGATATTTTTACGAAAAGTCACTAGATTTGACGTTATGAGCGAAAAATCATCATTAATTGGATCAAAATTCATCCTAATTAAACAGATAGTTATGTTTCCATATGAAATTAGTAGTTTTTTAGGTTATGCGCGGAAAATCATCATTAATTGGACCACATTTGATATAATTAAAACAGTTGATGATGTTTTTATGAAAAGTCACTAGATTTGAGGATACGAGCGAAAAATCGTCATTAATTGGAACAAACTTGATATGATTAAAAAATATGATAATGTTTTTATGAAAAGTCACTAGATTCCAGGTTATAAGCGAAAGATCATCATTAATTGGTTCAAAATTGATGCTAATTAAACAGATGATAATGTTTTTATATGAAATTAGTAGTTTTTAGGTTATGTGTGGAGAACCATCCTTAATTGGACCAAACTTAATATGATTTAAAAAGGTGATGATGTTTTCATGAAAAGTCACTAGATTTCAGGTTACAGGCGAAAAATCATCACTAATTGGACCAAACTTGATATGATTAAAACAGATGGTAATGGTTTTAAATAGAATCAGAAGTTTAAGGTTATGTGCGGAAAATCATCATTAATTGGATCAAAATTGATATGTTTAAAAAAGATGGCAATGGCTTCATATAGAATCAGAAGCTTCAAGGTTATGTCCGGAAAATCATCATTAATTGGATCAAACTTGATATGATTAAAAAAGATGATAATGTTTTTATGAAAAGTCACTAGATTTCTGGTTATAAGCGAAAAATCATCATTAATTGGACCAAACTTGATATGATTAGAACAGATGGTAATGGTTTTATATAGAATCAGAAGTTTCAAGGTTATGTGCGGAAAATCATCATTAATTGGATCGAACTTGATATGATTAAAACAGATGGTAATGGCTTCATATAGAATCAGAAGCTTCAAGGTTATGTCCGGAAAATCATTATTAATTGGACCAAACGTGATATGATTAAAAAAGGTGATGATATTTTTACGAAAATTCACCAGATTTGACGTTATGAGAGAAAAATCATCATTAATTGGATCAAAATTCATACTAATTAAACAGGTAGTAATGTTTCCATATGAAACAGTTGATGATGTTTTTATGAAAAGTCACTAGATTTGAGGTTACGAGCGAAAAATCATCATTAATTGGACCAAACTTGATATGATTAAAAAAGATGATAATGTTTTTATGAAAAGTCACTGTATTCCAGGTTATATGCGAAAAATCATCATTAATTGGATCAAACTTAATATGATTAAAAAAGATGCTAATGATTTTTTTATGAAAAGTCACTAGATTTCAGGTTATGAGCGAAAAATCATCATTAATTGGACCAAACTTGATATGATTAGAACAGATGGTAATGGTTTTATATAGAATCAGAAGTTTCAAGGTTATGTCCGGAAAATCATCATTAATTGGATCAAACTTGATATGATTAAAAAAGATGATAATGTTTTTATGAAAAGTCACTAGATTTCAGGTTATAGGCGAAAAATCATCACTAATTGGACCAAACTTGATATGATTAGAACAGATGGTAATGGTTTTATATAGAATCAGTAGTTTCAAGGTTATGGGCGGAAAATCATCATTAATTGGACCAAACTTGATATGATTAAAAAAGATGATAATGTTTTTATGAAAAGTTACTAGATTCCAGGTTATAAGCGAAAAATCATCATTAATTGGATCAAACTTGATCCTAATTAAACAGATGATAATGTTTTTATATGAAATTAGTAGTTTTAGGTTTATGTGTGGAAAACCATCCTTAATTGGATCACACGTGATATGATTAAAAAGGTGCTGATATTTTTACGAAAATTCACTAGAGTCGCCGGGATGAGAGAAAAATCATCATTAATTGGATCAAAATTCATTCTAATTAAACAGATAGTAATGTTTCCATATGAATTAGTAGTTTTTAGGTTATGTGCGGAAAATCATCATTAATTGGACCACATTTGATATAATTAAAACAGTTGATGATGTTTGTATGAAAAGTCACTAGATTTGAGGTTACGAGCGAAAAATCATCCTATCTTGGTCCAAAATTTATTTGATTAGAAAATATGATAACGTTTTTATGAAAAGTCACTAGATTCCAGGTTATAAGCGAAAAATCATCATTAATTGGTTCAAAATTGATCCTAATTAAACAGATGATAATGTTTTTATATGAAATTAGTAGTTTTTAGGTTATGTGTGGAGAACCATCCTTAATTGGACCAAACTTAATATGATTTAAAAAGGTGATGATGTTTTTATGAAAAGTCACTAGATTTCAGGTTATAGGCGAAAAATCATCACTAATTGGACCAAACTTGATATGATTAGAACAGATTGTAATGGTTTTATATAGAATCAGAAGTTTAAAGGTTATGTGCGGAAAATCATCATTAATTGGATCGAACTTGATATGATTAAAACAGATGGTAATGGCTTCATATAGAATCAGAAGCTTCAAGGTTATCTCCGAAAAATCATCATTAATTGGATCAAACTTGATATGATTAAAAAAGATGATAATGTATTTATTAAAAGTCACTAGATTCCAGGTTATAAGCGAAAAATCATCATTAATTGTATCAAACTTGATCCTAATTAAACAGATGATAATGTCTTTATATGAAATTAGTAGTTTTTAGGTTATGTGTGGAGAACCATCCTTAATTGGATCAAACTTGATATGATTAAAAAAGGTGATGATGTTTTTACGAAAAGTCACTAGATTTGACGTTATGAGCGAAAAATCATCATTAATTGGACCAAACTTGATATGATTCAAACAGATGGTAATGGTTTTAAATAGAATCAGAAGTTTAAGGTTATGTGCGGAAAATCATCATTAATTGGATCAAACTTGATATGATTAAAACAGATGGTAATGGTTTTATATAGAATCAGAAGTTTCAAGGTTATGTGCGGAAAATCATCATTAATTGGACCAAACTTGATATGATTAAAAAGATGCTAACGTTTTTTTTGAAAAGTCACTAGATTTCAGGTTATGAGCGAAAAATCATCATTAATTGGACCAAACTTGATATGATTAGAACAGATGGTAATGGTTTTATATAGAATCAGAAGTTTCAAGGTTATGTCCGGAAAATCATCATTAATTGGATCAAACTTGATATGATTAAAAAAGATGATAATGTTTTTATGAAAAGTCACTAGATTTCAGGTTATAGGCGAAAAATCATCACTAATTGGACCAAACATGATATGATTAGAACAGATGGTAATGGTTTTATATAGAATCAGAAGTTTCAAGGCTATGTGCGGAAAATCATCATTAATTGGACAAAACTTGATATGAATAAAAAAGATGATAATGTTTTTATGAAAAGTCACTAGATTCAGGTCATTAGCGAAAAATCATCATTAATTGGATCAAACTTGATCATTATTAAACAGATGATAATGTTTTTATATGAAATTAGTAGTTTTTAGGTTATGTGTGGAAAACCATCCTTAATTGGATCAAACTTGATAGGATTAAAAAAGGTGATGATGTTTTTACGAAAATTCACTAGATTTGACGTTATGAGAGAAAAATCATCATTAATTGGATCAAACTTGATATGATTAAAAAAGATGATAATGTTTTTATGAAAAGGCACTAGATTTCAGGTTATGAGCGAAAAATCATCAATAATTGGATCACATTCCATCCTAATTAAACAGATAGCAATGTTTTTATATGAAATTAGTAGTTTTTAGGTTACGAGCGAAAAATCATCATTAATTGGACCAAACTTGATATGATTAAAAAAGATGATAATGTTTTTATGAAAAACCACTAGATTCCAGGTTATAAGCGAAAAATCATCATTAATTGGTTCAAAATTGATCCTAATTAAACAGATGATAATGTTTTTATATGAAATTAGTAGTTTTAGGTTATGTGTGGAAAACCATCCTTAATTGGATCAAACTTGATACGATTAGAACAGATGGTAATGGTTTTATATAGAATCAGAAGTTTAAGGTTATGTGCGGAAAATCATCATTAATTGGATCAAACTTGATATGATTAAAAAAGATGCTAACGTTTTTATGAAAAGTTACTAGATTTAAGGTTATGAGCGAAAAATCATCATTAATTGGACCAAACTTGATATGATTAGAACAGATGGTAATGTTTTTATATAGAATCAGAAGTTTCAAGGTTATGTCCGGAAAATCATCATTAATTGGATCAAACTTGATATGATTAAAAAAGGTGATGATGTTTTTATGAAAAGTCACTAGATTGGAGGTTATGAGCGAAAAATCATCATTAATTGGAGCAAACTTGATATGATTAGAACAGATGGTAATGTTTTTATATAGAATCAGAAGTTTCAAGGTTATGTCCGGAAAATCATCATTAATTGGACCAAACTTGATATGATTAAAACAGGTGATGATGTTTTTATGGAAAGTCACTAGATTTGAGGTTATGAGCGAAAAATCATCATTAATTGGACCAAATTTGATATAATTAAAACAGTTGATGATGTTTTTATGAAAAGTCACTAGACTTGAGGTTACGAGCCAAAATCATCATTAATTGGACCAAACTTGATATGATTAGAACAGATGGTAATGGTTTTATATAGAATCAGAAGTTTCAAGGTTATGTCCGGAAAATCATCATTAATTGGACCAAACTTGATATGATTAAAAAAGATGATAATGTTTTTATGAAAATCACTAGATTCCAGGTTATAAACGAAAAATCATCATTAATTGGATCAAACTTGATCATTATTAAACAGATGATAATGTTTTTATATGAAATTAGTAGTTTTTAGGTTATGTGTGGAGAACCATCCTTAATTGGACCAAACTTAATATGATTTAAAAAGGTGATGATGTTTTTATGAAAAGTCACTAGATTGGAGGTAATGAGCGAAAAATCATCATTAATTGGAGCAAACTTGATATGATTAGAACAGATGGTAATGTTTTTATATAGAATCAGAAGTTTCAAGGTTATGTCCGGAAAATCATCATTAATTGGATCAAACTTGATATGATTAAAAAAGGTGATGATGTTTTTATGAAAAGTCACTAGATTGGAGGTTATGAGCGAAAAATCATCACTAATTGGACCAAACTTGATATGATTAAAACAGATGGTAATGGTTTTAAATAGAATATGAAGTTTAAGGTTATGTGCGGAAAATCATCATTAATTGGACCAAATTTGATATAATCAAAACAGGTGATGATGTTTTTATGAAAAGTCACTAGATTTGAGGTTACGAACGAAAAATCATCATTAATTGGACCAAATTTGATATAATTAAAACAGTTGATGATGTTTTATGAAAAGTCACTAGATTTGAGGTTACGAGCGAAAAATCATCATTAATTGGACCAAACTTAAAATGATTAAAAAAGGTGATGATGTTTTTACGAAAATTCACTAGATTTGACGTAATGAGAGAAAAATCATCATTAATTGGACCAAATTTGATATAATTAAAAAAGATGATAATGTTTTTATGAAAAGTCACTAGAATCCAGGTTATAAGCGAAAAATCATCATTAATTGGTTCAAAATTGATCCTAATTAAACAGATGATAATGTTTTTATATGAAATTAGTAGTTTTTAGGTTACGTGTGGAAAACCCTCCTTAATTGGATCAAACTTGATATGATTAAAAAAGGTGATGATATTTTTACGAAAAGTCACTAGATTTGACGTTATGAGCGAAAAATCATCATTAATTGGATCAAAATCCATCCTAATTAAACAGATAGTAATGTTTCCATATGAAATTAGTAGTTTTTAGTTTATGTCTGGTAAACCATCCTTAATTGGATCAAACTTGATATGATTCAAAAAGGTGATGATGTTTTTACGAAAATTCACTAGATTTGACGTAATGAGAGAAAAATCATCATTAATTGGACCAAATTTGATATAATTAAAAAAGATGATAATGTTTTTATGAAAAGTCACTAGAATCCAGGTTATAAGCGAAAAATCATCATTAATTGGTTCAAAATTGATCCTAATTAAACAGATGATAATGTTTTTATATGAAATTAGTAGCTTTTAGGTTATGTGTGGAGAACCATCCTTAATTGGACCAAACTTAATATGATTTAAAAAGGTGATGATGTTTTTATGAAAAGTCACTAGATTTCACGTTATGAGCGAAAAATCATCATTAATTGGATCAAAATCCATCCTAATTAAACAGATTGTAATGTTTCCATATGAAATTAGTAGTTTTCATGTCATGAGCGAAAAGTCATCATTAATTGGATCAAACTTGATATGATTAAAAAAGATGATAATGTTTTTATGAAAAGTCACTAGATTTCAGGTTATGATCGAAAAATCATCATTAATTGGATCACATTCCATCGTAATTAAACAGATAGTAATGTTTTTATTTGAAATTATTAGTTTCAAGGTTATGTGTGGAAAACTATCCTTAATTGGACCAAATGTGATATGATTAAAACAGGTGATAATGTTTTTATGAAAAGTCACTAGATTTCACGTTATGAGCGAAAAATCATCATTAATTGGACCAAACTTGATATGAGTAAAAAAGATGGTAATGGTCTTAAATAGAATCAGAAGTTTAAGGTTATGTGCGGAAAATCATCATTGCTTGGATCAAACTTGATATGATTAAAAAAGATGACAATTTTTTCCTGAAAAATCACTAGATTTCAGGTTCTGAGCGAAAAATCATCATTAATTGGATCAAACTGCAATCTAATGAAACAGATAGCAATGTTTTTATATGAAATTAGCAGTTTTTAGGTTATGTGTGGAAAACCATCATTAATTGGACCAAATTTGATATAAATAAAACAATTGATGATATTTTTATGAAAAGTCACTAGATTTCAGGACACGAGCGAAAAAGCATCATTAATTGGACCAAACTTGATATGATTAGAAAAGATGGTAATGGTTTTATATAGAATCAGAAGTTTCAAGGTTATGTGCGGAAAATCACCATTAATTGGATCGAACTTGATTTGATTAAAAAAGGTGATAATGTTTTTACGAAAAGTCACTAGATTTGACGTTATGAGCGAAAAATCATCATTAATTGGATCAAAATCCATCCTAATTAAACAGATAGTAATGTTTCCATATGAAATTAGTAGTTTTTCAGGTTATGAGCGAAAAATCATCATTAATTGGATCAAACTTGATATGATTAAAAAAGATGATAATGTTTTTATGAAAAGTCACTAGATTTCAGGTTATGAGCGAAAAATCATCATTAATTGGACCAAACTTGATATGATTAGAACAGATGGTAATGGTTTTATATAGAATCAGAAGTTTCAAGGTTATGTCCGGAAAATCATCATTAATTGGATCAAACTTGATATGATTAAAAAAGATGATAATGTTTTTATGAAAAGTCACTAGATTTCAGGTTATAGGCGAAAAATCATCACTAATTGGACCAAACTTGATATGATTAGAACAGATGGTAATGGTTTTATATAGAATCAGAAGTTTCAAGGTTATGTGCGGAAAATCACCATTAATTGGATCGAACTTGATATGATTAAAACAGATGGTAATGGCTTCATATAGAATCAGAAGCTTCAAGGTTATGTCCGGAAAATCATTATTAATTGGATCAAACTTGATATGATTAAAAAAGATGATAATGTTTTTATGAAAAGTCACTAGATTTCAGGTTATAAGCTAAAAATCATCATTAATTGGACCAAACTTGATATGATTAGAAAAGATGGTAATGGTTTTATATAGAATCAGAAGTTTCAAGGTTATGTGCGGAAAATCACCATTAATTGGATCGAACTTGATATGATTAAAACAGGTGGTAATGGCTTTATAAAGAATCAGAAGTTTCAAGGTTATGTGCGGAAAATCATCATTAATTGGACCAAACGTGATATGATTAAAAAAGGTGATGATATTTTTACGAAAATTCACCAGATTTGACGTTATGAGAGAAAAATCATCATTAATTGGATCAAAATTCATACTAATTAAACAGGTAGTAATGTTTCCATATGAAATTAGTAGTTTTAAGGTTATGTGCGGAAAATCATCATTAATTGGACCAAATTTGATATAATTAAAACAGTTGATGATGTTTTTATGAAAAGTCACTAGATTTGAGGTTACGAGCGAAAAATCATCATTAATTGGACCAAACTTGATATGATTAAAAAAGATGATAATGTTTTTATGAAAAGTCACTGTATTCCAGGTTATATGCGAAAAATCATCATTAATTGGATCAAACTTAATATGATTAAAAAAGATGCTAATGATTTTTTTATGAAAAGTCACTAGATTTCAGGTTATGAGCGAAAAATCATCATTAATTGGACCAAACTTGATATGATTAGAACAGATGGTAATGGTTTTATATAGAATCAGAAGTTTCAAGGTTATGTCCGAAAAATCATCATTAATTGGACCAAACTTGATATGATTAAAAAAGATGATAATGTTTTTATGAAAAGTCACTAGATTTCAGGTTATAGGCGAAAAATCATCACTAATTGGACCAAACTTGATATGATTAGAACAGATGGTAATGGTTTTATATAGAATCAGAAGTTTCAAGGTTATGTGCGGAAAATCATCATTAATTGGACCAAACTTGATATGATTAAAAAAGATGATAATGTTTTTATGAAAAGTCACTAGATTTCAGGTTATAAGCGAAAAATCATCATTAATTGGATCAAACTTGATCCTAATTAAACAGAAAAAAATGTTTTTATATGAAATTAGTAGTTTTTAGGTTTACTTGTTGAAAACCATCCTTAATTGGATCAAACTTGATATGATTAAAAAAGGTGATGATATTTTTACGAAAATTCACAAGATTTGACGTTATGAGAGAAAAATCATCATTAATTGGATCAAAATTCATCCTAACTAAACAGATAGTAATGTTTCCATATGAATTAGTAGTTTTAGGTTATGTGCGGAAAATCATCATTAATTGGAACAAATTTGATATAATTAAAACAGTTGATGATGTTTTTATGAAAAGTCACTAGATTTTAGGTTACGAGCGAAAAATCATCATTAATTGGACCAAACTTGATATGATTAAAAAAGATGATAATGTTTTTATGAAAAGTCACTAGATTCCAGGTTATAAGCGAAAAATCATCATTAATTGGTTCAAAATTGATCCTAATTAAACAGATGTTAATGTTTTTATATGAAATTAGTAGTTTTTAGGTTATGTGTGGAGAACCATCCTTAATTGGACCAAACTTAATATGATTTAAAAAGGTGATGATGTTTTTATGAAAAGTCACTAGATTTCAGGTTATAGGCGAAAAATCATCACTAATTGGACCAAACTTGATGTGATTAGAACAGATGGTAATGGTTTTATATAGAATCAGAAGTTTCAAGGTTATGTGCGGAAAATCATCATTAATTGGATCGAACTTGATATGATTAAAACAGATGGTAATGGCTTCATATAGAATCAGAAGCTTCAAGGTTATGTCCGAAAAATCATCATTAATTGGATCAAACTTGATATGATTAAAAAAGATGATAATGTATTTATTAAAACTCACTAGATTCAAGGATATCAGCGAAAAATCATCATTAATTGTATCAAACTTGATCCTAATTAAACAGATGATAATGTCTTTATATGAAATTAGTAGTTTTAGGTTATGTGTGGAGAACCATCCTTAATTGGATCAAACTTAATATGATTTAAAAAGGTGATGATGTTTTTACGAAAAGTCACTAGATTTGACGTTATGAGCGAAAAATCATCATTAATTGGACCAAACTTGATATGATTAAAACAGATGGTAATGGTTTTAAATAGAATCAGAAGTTTAAGGTTATGTGCGGAAAATCATCATTAATTGGATCAAACTTGATATGATTAAAACAGATGGTAATGGTTTTATATAGAATCAGAAGTTTCAAGGTTATGTGCGGAAAATCATCATTAATTGGACCAAACTTGATATGATTAAAAAGATGCTAACGTTTTTTTATGAAAAGTCACTAGATTTCAGTTTATGAGCGAAAAATCATCATTAATTGGACCAAACTTGATATGAATAGAAAAGATGGTAATGGTTTTATATAGAATCAGAAGTTTCAAGGTTATGTCCGGAAAATCATCATTAATTGGATCAAACTTGATATGATTAAAAAAGATGATAATGTTTTTATGAAAAGTCACTAGATTTCAGGTTATAGGCGAAAAATCATCACTAATTGGACCAAACATGATATGATTAGAACAGATGGTAATGGTTTTATATAGAATCAGAAGTTTCAAGGCTATGTGCGGAAAATCATCATTAATTGGACAAAACTTGATATGAATAAAAAAGATGATAATGTTTTTATGAAAAGTCACTAGATTCCAGGTCATTAGCGAAAAATCATCATTAATTGGATCAAACTTGATCATTATTAAACAGATGATAATGTTTTTATATGAAATTAGTAGTTTTTAGGTTATGTGTGGAAAACCATCCTTAATTGGATCAAACTTGATACGATTAGAACAGATGGTAATGGTTTTATATAGAATCAGAAGTTTCAAGGTTATGTGCGGAAAATCATCACTAATTGGATCTAACTTGATATGATTATAAAAGATGTTACTTTTTTTATGAAAAGACACTACATTTCAGGTTATGAGCGAAAAATCATCATTAATTGGACCAAACTTGATATGATTAAGACAGATGGTAATGGTTTTATATAGAATCAGAAGTTTCAAGGTTATGTCCGGAAAATCATCATTAATTGGATCAAACTTGATATGATTAAAAAAGATGATAATGTTTTTATGAAAAGTCACTAGATTGGAGGTTATGAGCGAAAAATCATCATTAATTGGAGCAAACTTGATATGATTAGAACAGATGGTAATGTTTTTTATATAGAATCAGTAGTTTCCAGGTTATCTCCGTAAACTCATCACTAATTGGACCAAACTTGATATGATTAGAACAGGTGATGATGTTTTTATGAAAAGTCACTAGATTTGAGGTTATAAGCGAAAATCATCATTAATTGGACCAAACTTGATATGATTAGAACAGATGGTAATGGTTTTATATAGAATCAGAAGTTTCAAGGTTATGTCCGGAAAATCATCATTAATTGGACCAAACTTGATATGATTAAAAAAGATGATAATGTTTTTATGAAAAGTCACTAGATTCCAGGTTATAAACGAAAAATCATCATTAATTGGATCAAACTTGATCCTAATTAAACAGATGATAATGTTTTTATATGAAATTAGTAGTTTTTAGGTTATGTGTGGAAAACCATCCTTAATTGGACCAAACTTAATATGATTTAAAAAGGTGATGATGTTTTTATGAAAAGTCACTAGATTGGAGGTAATGAGCGAAAAATCATCATTAATTGGAGCAAACTTGATATGAATAGAAAAGATGGTAATGGTTTTATATAGAATCAGAAGTTTCAAGGTTATGTCCGGAAAATCATCATTAATTGGATCAAACTTGATATGATTAAAAAAGGTGATGATGTTTTAATGAAAAGTCACTAGATTTAAGGTTATGAGCGAAAAATCATCATTAATTGGAGCAAAATTAATATGATTAGAACAGATGGTAATGTTTTTATATAGAATCAGAAGTTTCAAGGTTATGTCCGGAAAATCATCATTAATTGGACCAAACTTGATATGATTAAAACAGGTGATGATGTTTTTATGGAAAGTCACTAGATTTGAGGTTATGAGCGAAAAATCATCATTAATTGGACCAAATTTGATATAATTAAAACAGTTGATGATGTTTTTATGAAAAGTCACTAGACTTGAGGTTACGAGCCAAAATCATCATTAATTGGACCAAACTTGATATGATTAAAAAAGGTGATGATGTTTTTACGAAAATTCACTAGATTTGACGTAATGAGAGAAAAATCATCATTAATTGGACCAAATTTGATATAATTAAAAAAGATGATAATGTTTTTATGAAAAGTCACTAGAATCCAGGTTATAAGCGAAAAATCATCATTAATTGGTTCAAAATTGATCCTAATTAAACAGATGATAATGTTTTTATATGAAATTAGTAGTTTTTAGGTTACGTGTGGAAAACCCTCCTTAATTGGATCAAACTTGATATGATTAAAAAAGGTGATGATATTTTTACGAAAAGTCACTAGATTTGACGTTATGAGCGAAAAATCATCATTAATTGGATCAAAATCCATCCTAATTAAACAGATAGTAATGTTTCCATATGAAATTAGTAGTTTTTAGTTTATATCTGGTAAACCATCCTTAATTGGATCAAACTTGATATGATTCAAAAAGGTGATGATGTTTTTACGAAAATTCACTAGATTTGACGTAATGAGAGAAAAATCATCATTAATTGGACCAAATTTGATATAATTAAAAAAGATGATAATGTTTTTATGAAAAGTCACTAGAATCCAGGTTATAAGCGAAAAATCATCATTAATTGGTTCAAAATTGATCCTAATTAAACAGATGATAATGTTTTTATATGAAATTAGTAGTTTTTAGGTTACGTGTGGAAAACCCTCCTTAATTGGATCAAACTTGATATGATTAAAAAAGGTGATGATATTTTTACGAAAAGTCACTAGATTTGACGTTATGAGCGAAAAATCATCATTAATTGGATCAAAATCCATCCTAATTAAACAGATAGTAATGTTTCCATATGAAATTAGTAGTTTTTAGTTTTATGTCTGGTAAACCATCCTTAATTGGATCAAACTTGATATGATTCAAAAAGGTGATGATGTTTTTACGAAAATTCACTAGATTTGACGTAATGAGAGAAAAATCATCATTAATTGGAACAAATTTGATATAATTAAAAAAGATGATAATGTTTTTATGAAAAGTCACTAGAATCCAGGTTATAAGCGAAAAATCATCATTAATTGGATCAAATTTGATCCTAATTAAACAGATGGTAATGTTTTTATATGAAATTAGTAGTTTTTAGGTTATGTGTGGAAAACCATCCTCAATTGACCAAACTTGATATGATTAAAAAGGTGATGATGTTTTAATGAAAAGTCACTAGATTTCAGGTTAAAGGCGAAAAATCATCACTAATTGGACCAAACTTGATGTGATTAGAACAGATGGTAATGGTTTTATATAGAATCAGAAGTTTCAAGGTTATGTGCGGAAAATCATCATTAATTGGATCGAACTTGATATGATTAAAACAGATGGTAATGGCTTCATATAGAATCAGAAGCTTCAAGGTTATGTCCGAAAAATCATCATTAATTGGATCAAACTTGATATGATTAAAAAAGATGATAATGTATTTATTAAAAGTCACTAGATTCCAGGTTATAAGCGAAAAATCATCATTAATTGTATCAAACTTGATCCTAATTAAACAGATGATAATGTTTTTATATGAAATTAGTAGTTTTTAGGTTATGTGTGGAGAACCATCCTTAATTGGATCAAACTTGATATGATTAAAAAAGGTGATGATGTTTTTACGAAAAGTCACTAGATTTGACGTTATGAGCGAAAAATCATCATTAATTGGACCAAACTTGATATGATTAAAACAGATGGTAATGGTTTTAAATAGAATCAGAAGTTTAAGGTTATGTGCGGAAAATCATCATCGCTTGGATCAAACTTGATATGATTAAAAAAGATGGTAATGGTTTTATATAGAATCAGAAGTTTCAAGGTTATGTGCGGAAAATCATCATTAATTGGACCAAACTTGATATGATTAAAAAGATGCTAACGTTTTTTTATGAAAAATCACTAGATTTCAGGTTATGAGCGAAAAATCATCATTAATTGGACCAAACTTGATATGATTAGAACAGATGGTAATGGTTTTATATAGAATCAGAAGTTTCAAGGTTATGTCCGGAAAATCATCATTAATTGGATCAAACTTGATATGATTAAAAAAGATGATAATGTTTTTATGAAAAGTCACTAGATTTCAGGTTATAGGCGAAAAATCATCACTAATTGGACCAAACATGATATGATTAGAACAGATGGTAATGGTTTTATATAGAATCAGAAGTTTCAAGGCTATGTAAGTGCGGAAAATCATCATTAATTGGACAAAACTTGATATGAATAAAAAAGATGATAATGTTTTTATGAAAAGTCACTAGATTCCAGGTCATTAGCGAAAAATCATCATTAATTGGATCAAACTTGATCATTATTAAACAGATGATAATGTTTTTATATGAAATTAGTAGTTTTTAGGTTATGTGTGGAAAACCATCCTTAATTGGATCAAACTTGATAGGATTAAAAAAGGTGATGATGTTTTTACGAAAATTCACTAGATTTGACGTTATGAGAGAAAAATCATCATTAATTGGATCAAACTTGATATGATTAAAAAAGATGATAATGTTTTTATGAAAAGGCACTAGGATTTCAGGTTATGAGCGAAAAATCATCATTAATTGGATCACATTCCATCCTAATTAAACAGATAGCAATGTTTTTATATGAAATTAGTAGTTTTTTAGGTTACGAGCGAAAAATCATCATTAATTGGACCAAACTTGATATGATTAAAAAAGATGATAATGTTTTTATGAAAAACCACTAGATTCCAGGTTATAAGCGAAAAATCATCATTAATTGGTTCAAAATTGATCCTAATTAAAACAGATGATAATGTTTTTATATGAAATTAGTAGTTTTTAGGTTATGTGTGGAAAACCATCCTTAATTGGATCAAACTTGATACGATTAGAACAGATGGTAATGGTTTTATATAGAATCAGAAGTTTCAAGGTTATGTGCGGAAAATCATCATTAATTGGATCAAACTTGATATGATTAAAAAGATGCTAACGTTTTTTTTATGAAAAGTCACTAGATTTCAGGTTATGAGCGAAAAATCATCATTAATTGGACCAAACTTGATATGAATAGAAAAGATGGTAATGGTTTTATATAGAATCAGAAGTTTCAAGGTTATGTCCGGAAAATCATCATTAATTGGATCAAACTTGATATGATTAAAAAAGGTGATGATGTTTTAATGAAAAGTCACTAGATTTAAGGTTATGAGAGAAAAATCATCATTAATTGGACCAAACTTGATATGATTAGAACAGATGGTAATGTTTTTATATAGAATCAGAAGTTTCAAGGTTATGTCCGGAAAATCATCATTAATTGGACCAAACTTGATATGATTAAAACAGGTGATGATGTTTTTATGAAAAGTCACTAGATTTGAGGTTATGAGCGAAAAATCATCATTAATTGGACCAAATTTGATATAATTAAAACAGTTGATGATGTTTTTATGAAAAGTCACTAGACTTGAGGTTACGAGCCAAAATCATCATTAATTGGACCAAACTTGATATGATTAGAACAGATGGTAATGGTTTTATATAGAATCAGAAGTTTCAAGGTTATGTCCGGAAAATCATCATTAATTGGACCAAACTTGATATGATTAAAAAAGATGATAATGTTTTTATGAAAAGTCACTAGATTCCAGGTTATAAACGAAAAATCATCATTAATTGGATCAAACTTGATCCTAATTAAACAGATGATAATGTTTTTATATGAAATTAGTAGTTTTTAGGTTATGTGTGGAGAACCATCCTTAATTGGACCAAACTTAATATGATTTAAAAAGGTGATGATGTTTTTATGAAAAGTCACTAGATTGGAGGTAATGAGCGAAAAATCATCATTAATTGGAGCAAACTAGATAGGATTAGAACAGATGGTAATGTTTTTTATATAGAATCAGAAGTTTCAAGGTTATGTCCGGAAAATCATCATTAATTGGATCAAACTTGATATGATTAAAAAAGGTGATGATGTTTTTATGAAAAGTCACTAGATTGGTGGGTAAGAGCGAAAAATCATCCTTCATTGGATCAAAGTTCATATGATTAGAACAGATGGTAATGTTTTTATATAGAATCAGAAGTTTCAAGGTTATGTCCGGAAAATCATCATTAATTGGACCAAACTTGATATGATTAAAACAGGTGATGATGTTTTTATGGAAAGTCACTAGATTTGAGGTTATGAGCGAAAAATCATCATTAATTGGACCAAATTTGATATAATTAAAACAGTTGATGATGTTTTTATGAAAAGTCACTAGACTTGAGGTTACGAGCCAAAATCATCATTAATTGGACCAAACTTGATATGATTAAAAAAGGTGATGATGTTTTTACGAAAATTCACTAGATTTGACGTAATGAGAGAAAAATCATCATTAATTGGACCAAATTTGATATAATTAAAAAAGATGATAATGTTTTTATGAAAAGTCACTAGAATCCAGGTTATAAGCGAAAAATCATCATTAATTGGTTCAAAAATTGATCCTAATTAAACAGATGATAATGTTTTTATATGAAATTAGTAGTTTTTAGGTTACGTGTGGAAAACCCTCCTTAATTGGATCAAACTTGATATGATTAAAAAAGGTGATGATATTTTTACGAAAAGTCACTAGATTTGACGTTATGTGCGAAAAATCATCATTAATTGGATCAAAATCCATAAGAATTAAACAGATAGTAATGTTTCCATATGAAATTAGTAGTTTTTAGTTTATATCTGGTAAACCATCCTTAATTGGATCAAACTTGATATGATTCAAAAAGGTGATGATGTTTTTTACGAAAATTCACTAGATTTGACGTAATGAGAGAAAAATCATCATTAATTGGACCAAATTTGATATAATTAAAAAAGATGATAATGTTTTTATGAAAAGTCACTAGAATCCAGGTTATAAGCGAAAAATCATCATTAATTGGTTCAAAATTGATCCTAATTAAACAGAAAAAAATGTTTTTATATGAAATTAGTAGTTTTTAGGTTTACTTGTTGAAAACCATCCTTAATTGGATCAAACTTGATATGATTAAAAAAGGTGATGATATTTTTACGAAAAGTCACTAGATTTGACGTTATGAGCGAAAAATCATCATTAATTGGATCAAAATCCATCCTAATTAAACAGATAGTAATGTTTCCATATGAAATTAGTAGTTTTTAGTTTATGTCTGGTAAACCATCCTTAATTGGATCAAACTTGATATGATTCAAAAAGGTGATGATGTTTTTACGAAAATTCACTAGATTTGACGTAATGAGAGAAAAATCATCATTAATTGGACCAAATTTGATATAATTAAAAAAGATGATAATGTTTTTATGAAAAGTCACTAGAATCCAGGTTATAAGCGAAAAATCATCATTAATTGGTTCAAAATTGATCCTAATTAAACAGATGATAATGTTTTTATATGAAATTAGTAGTTTTAGGTTATGTGTGGAGAACCATCCTTAATTGGACCAAACTTAATATGATTTAAAAAGGTGATGATGTTTTTACGAAAAGTCACTAGATTTGACGTTATGAGCGAAAAATCATCATTAATTGGATCAAAATCCATCCTAATTAAACAGATTGTAATGTTTCCATATGAAATTAGTAGTTTTCATGTCATGAGCGAAAAGTCATCATTAATTGGATCAAACTTGATATGATTAAAAAAGATGATAATGTTTTTATGAAAAGTCACTAGATTTCAGGTTATGATCGAAAAATCATCATTAATTGGATCACATTCCATCGTAATTAAACAGATAGTAATGTTTTTATTTGAAATTATTAGTTTCAAGGTTATGTGTGGAAAACTATCCTTAATTGGACCAAATGTGATATGATTAAAACAGGTGATAATGTTTTTATGTAAAGTCACTAGATTTCAGGTTCTGAGCGAAAAATCATCATTAATTGGATCAAACTGCAATCTAATGAAACAGATAGCAATGTTTTTATATGAAATTAGCAGTTTTTAGGTTATGTGTGGAAAACCATCATTAATTGGACCAAATTTGATATAAATAAAACAATTGATGATATTTTTATGAAAAGTCACTAGATTTCAGGACACGAGCGAAAAAGCATCATTAATTGGACCAAACTTGATATGATTAGAAAAGATGGTAATGGTTTTATATAGAATCAGAAGTTTCAAGGTTATGTGCGGAAAATCACCATTAATTGGATCGAACTTGATTTGATTAAAAAAGGTGATAATGTTTTTACGAAAAGTCACTAGATTTGACGTTATGAGCGAAAAATCATCATTAATTGGATCAAAATCCATCCTAATTAAACAGATAGTAATGTTTCCATATGAAATTAGTAGTTTTTCAGGTTATGAGCGAAAAATCGTCATTAATTGGATCAAACTTAATATGATTAAAAAAGATGCTAATGTATTTTTTATGAAAAGTCACTAGATTTCAGGTTATGAGCGAAAAATCATCATTAATTGGACCAAACTTGATATGATTAGAACAGATGGTAATGGTTTTATATAGAATCAGAAGTTTCAAGGTTATGTCCGGAAAATCATCATTAATTGGATCAAACTTGATATGATTAAAAAAGATGATAATGTTTTTATGAAAAGTCACTAGATTTCAGGTTATAGGCGAAAAATCATCACTAATTGGACCAAACTTGATATGATTAGAACAGATGGTAATGGTTTTATATAGAATCAGAAGTTTCAAGGTTATGTCCGGAAAATCATCATTAATTGGATCGAACTTGATATGATTAAAACAGATGGTAATGGCTTCATATAGAATCAGAAGCTTCAAGGTTATGTCCGGAAAATCATTATTAATTGGATCAAACTTGATATGATTAAAAAAGATGATAATGTTTTTATGAAAAGTCACTAGATTTCAGGTTATAAGCTAAAAATCATCATTAATTGGACAAAACTTGATATGATTAGAAAAGATGGTAATGGTTTTATATAGAATCAGAAGTTTCAAGGTTATGTGCGGAAAATCACCATTAATTGGACCAACCTCGATATGATTAAAAAAGGTGATGATATTTTTACGAAAAATTCACCAGATTTGACGTTATGAGAGAAAAATCATCATTAATTGGATCAAAATTCATACTAATTAAACAGGTAGTAATGTTTCCATATGAAATTAGTAGTTTTTTAGGTTACGTGCGGAAAATCATCATTAATTGGACCAAATTTGATATAATTAAAACAGTTGATGATGTTTTTATGAAAAGTCACTAGATTTGAGGTTACGAGCGAAAAATCATCATTAATTGGACCAAACTTGATATGATTAAAAAAG
The DNA here is from genome assembly GCA_030998225.1 of Diplolepis rosae. Classification (NCBI taxonomy): domain Eukaryota; kingdom Metazoa; phylum Arthropoda; class Insecta; order Hymenoptera; family Diplolepididae; genus Diplolepis; species Diplolepis rosae. The sequence continues at coordinate 708,987 of JAPYXD010000713.1, read as the reverse complement.
ATGATAACGTTTTTATGAAAAGTCACTAGATTCCAGGTTATAAGCGAAAAATCATCATTAATTGGTTCAAAATTGATCCTAATTAAACAGATGTTAATGTTTTTATATGAAATTAGTAGTTTTTAGGTTATGTGTGGAGAACCATCATTAATTGGACTAAACTTAATATGATTTAAAAAGGTGATGATGTTTTTACGAAAAGTCACTAGATTTGACGTTATGAGCGAAAAATCATCATTAATTGGATCAAAATTCATCCTAATTAAACAGATAGTTATGTTTCCATATGAAATTAGTAGTTTTAGGTTATGCGCGGAAAATCATCATTAATTGGACCACATTTGATATAATCAAAACAGTTGATGATGTTTTTATGAAAAGTCACTAGATTTGAGGTTACGAGCGAAAAATCATCATTAATTGGAACAAACTTGATATGATTAAAAAAGATGAAAAAGTTTTTATGAAAAGTCACTAGATTTCAGGTTATAAGCGAAAGATCATCATTAATTGGTTCAAAATTGATGCTAATTAAACAGATGATAATGTTTTTATATGAAATTAGTAGTTTTTAGGTTATGTGTGGAGAACTATCCTTAATTGGACCAAACTTAATATGATTTAAAAAGGTGATGATGTTTTCATGAAAAGTCACTAGATTTCAGGTTACAGGCGAAAAATCATCACTAATTGGACCAAACTTGATATGATTAGAACAGATGGTAATGGTTTTATATAGAATCAGAGGTTTCAAGGTTATGTGCGGAAAATCATCATTAATTGGATCGAACTTGATATGATTAAAACAGATGGTAATGGCTTCATATAGAATCAGAAGCTTCAAGGTTATGTCCGGAAAATCATCATTAATTGGATCAAACTTGATATGATTAAAAAAGATGATAATGTTTTTATGAAAAGTCACTAGATTTCTGGTTATAAGCGAAAAATCATCATTAATTGGACCAAACTTGATATGATTAGAAAAGATGGTAATGGTTTTATATAGAATCAGAAGTTTCAAGGTTATGAGCGAAAAATCATCAATAATTGGATCGAACTTGATATGATTAAAACAGATGGTAATGGCTTCATATAGAATCAGAAGCTTCAAGGTTATGTCCGGAAAATCATTATTAATTGGACCAAACGTGATATGATTAAAAAAGGTGATGATATTTTTACGAAAATTCACCAGATTTGACGTTATGAGCGAAAAATCATCAATAATTGGATCAAAATTCATCCTAATTAAACAGATAGTAATGTTTCCATATGAAATTAGTAGTTTTTAGGTTATGTGCGGAAAATCATCATTAATTGGAACAAATTTGATATAATTAAAACAGTTGATGATGTTTTTATGAAAAGTCACTAGATTTGAGGTTACGAGCGAAAAATCATCATTAATTGGACCATACTTGATATGATTAAAAAAGATGATAATGTTTTTATGAAAAGTCACTAGATTCCAGGTTATAAGCGAAAAATCATCATTAACTGGTTCAAAATTGATCCTAATTAAACAGATGATAATGTTTTTATATGAAATTAGTAGTTTTAGGTTATGTGTGGAGAACCATCCTTAATTGGACTAAACTTAATATGATTTAAAAAGGTGATGATGTTTTTACGAAAAGTCACTAGATTTGACGTTATGAGCGAAAAATCATCATTAATTGGATCAAAATTCATCCTAATTAAACAGATAGTTATGTTTCCATATGAAATTAGTAGTTTTAGGTTATGCGCGGAAAATCATCATTAATTGAACCACATTTGATATAATTAAAACAGTTGATGATCTTTTTATGAAAAGTCACTAGATTTGAGGTTACGAGCGAAAAATCATCATTAATTGGAACAAACTTGATATGCTTAAAAAAGATGATAATGTTTTTATGAAAAGTCACTAGATTCCAGGTTATAAGCGAAAGATCATCATTAATTGGACCAAACTTGATATGATTAGAAAAGATGGTAATGGTTTTATATAGAATCAGATGTTTCAAGGTTATGTGCGGAAAATCACCATTAATTGGATCGAACTTGATATGATTAAAACAGATGGTAATGGCTTCATATAGAATCAGAAGCTTCAAGGTTATCTCCGGAAAATCATCATTAATTGGATCAAACTTGATATGATTAGAACAGATGGTAATGGTTTTAAATAGAATCAGAAGTTTAAGGTTATGTGCGGAAAATCATCATTAATTGGATCAAACTTGATATGATTAAAAAAGATGATAATGTTTTTATGAAAAGTCACTAGATTTCAGGTTATAAGCGAAAAATCATCATTAATTGGACCAAACTTGATATGATTAAAAAAGATGATAATGTTTTTATGAAAAGTTACTAGATTCCAGGTTATAAGCGAAAAATCATCATTAATTGGATCAAACTTGATCCTAATTAAACAGATGGTAATGTTTTTATATGAAATTAGTAGTTTTTAGGTTATGTGTTGAAAACCATTCTAAATTGAATCAAACTTGATATGATTAAAAAGGTGATAATTTTTTTATAAAAAGTCACTAGATTTCAGTTTATGAGCGAAAAATCATCATTAATTGGATCAAACTTGATCATTATTAAACAGATGATAATGTTTTTATATGAAATTAGTAGTTTTTAGGTTATGTGTGGAGAACCATCCTTAATTGGACCAAACTTAATATGATTTAAAAAGGTGATGATGTTTTTATGAAAAGTCACTAGATTGGAGGTAATGAGCGAAAAATCATCAATAATTGGACCAAACTTGATATGATTAGAACAGATGGTAATGTTTTTATATAGAATAAGAAGTTTCAAGGTTATGTGCGGAAAATCATCATTAATTGGATCTAACTTGATATGATTAAAAAAGATGGAAATGGATTCATATAGAATCAGAATCTTAAAGGTTATGTCCGGAAAATCATCATTAATTGGATCAAACTTGATATGATTAGAGCAGATGGTAATGGTTTTATATAGAATCAGAAATTTCAAGGTTATGTCCGGAAAATCATCATTAATTGGATCAAACTTGATATGATTAAAAAAGATGATAATGTTTTTATGGAAAGTCACTAGATTTCAGGTTATGAGCGAAAAATCATCATTAATTGGACCAAACTTGATATGATTAGAACAGATGGTAATGGTTTTATATAGAATCAGAAGTTTCAAGGTTAGGTCCGGAAAATCATCATTAATTGGGTCAAACTTGATATGATTAAAAAAGATGATAATGTTTTTATGAAAAGTCACTAGATTTCAGGTTATAGGCTAAAAATCATCAAAAATTGTACCAAACTTGATATGATTAAAAAACATGGTAATCGATTTAAATAGAAACAGAAGTTTCAAGGCTATTTGCTGTAAATCATCATTAATTGGACCATACTTGATATGATTAAAAAAGATGATAATGTTTTTATGAAAAGTCACTAGATTCCAGGTTATAAGCGAAAAATCATCATTAATTGGATCAAACTTGATCCTAATTAAACAGATAATAATGTTATTATATGAAATTGGTAGCTTTTAGGTTATGTGTGGAAAACCATCCTTAATTGGATCAAACTTGATATGATTAAAAAAGGTGATGATATTTTTACGAAAATTCACTAGATTTGACGTTATGAGAGAAAAATCATCATTAATTGGATCAAAATTCATCCTAATTAAACAGATAGTAATGTTTCCATATGAAATTAGTAGTTTTAGGTTATGTGCGGAAAATCATCATTAATTGGACCACATTTGATATAATTAAAACAGTTGATGATGTTTTTATGAAAAGTCACTAGATTTGAGGTTACGACAGAAAAATCATCATTAATTGGACCAAACTTGATATGATTAAAAAAGATGATAATGTTTTTATGAAAAGTCACTAGATTCCAGGATATAAGCGTAAAATCATCATTAATTGGTTCAAAATTGATCCTAATTAAACAGATGATAATGTTTTTATATGAAATTAGTAGTTTTTAGGTTATGTGTTGAGAACCATCCTTAATTGGACCAAACTTAATATGATTTAAAAGGTGATGATGTTTTTATGAAAAGTCACTAGATTTCATGTTATATGCCAAAAATCATCACTTATTGGACCAAACTTGATATGATTAGAACTGATGGTAATGGTTTTATATAGATTCAGAAGTTTCTAGGTTATGTCCGTAAATTCATCATTTATTGGATCGAAATTAATATGATTAAAACAGATGGTAATGGCTTCATATAGAATCAGAAGCTTCAAGGTTATGTCCGGAAAATCATCACTAATTGGATCAAACTTGATATGATTAAAAAAGATGATAATGTTTTTATATAGAATCAGAAGTTTCAAGGTTATGTCCGGAAAATCATCATTAATTGGATCAAACTTGATATGATTAAAAAAGATGCTAATGTTTTCTTTATGAAAAGTCACTAGATTTGACGTTATGAGCGAAAAATCATCATTAATTGGACCAAACTTGATATGATTAAAACAGATGATAATGGTTTTACATAGAATCAGAAGTTTAAGGTTATGTGCGGAAAATCATCAATAATTGGATCTAACTTGATATGATTAAAAAAGATGTTAAAGTTTTTATGAAAAGTCACTAGATTTCAGGTTATAGGCGAAAAATCATCACTAATTGAACAAAACTTGATATGATTAGAACAGATGGTAATGGTTTTATATAGAATCAGAAGTTTCAAGGCTATGTGCGGAAAATCAACATTAATTGGACCAAACTTGATATGATTAAAACAGGTGATGATGTTTTTATGAAAAGTCACTAGATTTGAGGTTACAAGCGAGAAATCATCATTAATTGGACCAAAATTGATATTATTAAAACAGTTGATGATGTTTTTATGAAAAGTCACTAGATTTGAGGTTACGAGCGAAAAATCATCATTAATTGGACCAAACTTGATATGATTAAAAAAGATGATAATGTTTTTATATAGAATCAGAAGTTTCAAGGTTATGTGTGGAAAACTATCATTAATTGGACCAAACGTGATATGATTAAAAAAGGTGATGATATTTTTACGAAAAGTCACTAGATTTGACGTTATGAGCGAAAAATCATCATTAATTGGATCAAAATCCATCCTAATTAAACAGATAGTAATGTTTCCATATGAAATTATTAGTTTTTAGTTTATGTCTGGTAAACCATCCTTAATTGGATCAAACTTGATATGATTCAAAAAGGTGATGATGTTTTTACGAAAATTCACTAGATTTGACGTAATGAGAGAAAAATCATCATTAATTGGACCAAATTTGATATAATTAAAAAAGATGATAATGTTTTTTATGAAAAGTCACTAGAATCCAGGTCATAAGCGAAAAATCATCATTAATTGGTTCAAAATTGATCCTAATTAAACAGATGATAATGTTTTTATATGAAATTAGTAGTCTTTAGGTTATGTGTGGAGAACCATCCTTAATTGGACCAAACTTAATATGATTTAAAAAGATGATGATGTTTTTACGAAAAGTCACTAGATTTGACGTTATGAGCGAAAAATCATCATTAATTGGATCAAAATCCATCCTAATTAAACAGATTGTAATGTTTCCATATGAAATTAGTAGTTTTTCAGGTCATGAGCGAAAAATAATCATTAATTGGATCGAACTTGATATGATTAAAAAAGATGATAAAGTTTTTTATGAAAAGTCACTAGATTTCAGGTTATAGGCGAAAAATCATCACTAATTGGACCAAACTTGATATGATTAGAACAGATGGTAATGGTTTTATATAGAATCAGAAGTTTCAAGGTTATGTGCGGAAAATCACCATTAATTGGATCGAACTTGATATGATTAAAACAGCTGGTAATAGCTTTATAAAGAATCAGAAGTTTCAAGGTTATGTGCGGAAAATCATCCTTAATTGCACCAAACGTGATATGATTAAAAAAGATGTTAATGTTTATATGAAAAGTTACTAGATTCCAGGTTATAAGCGAAAAATCATCATTAATTGGATCAAACTTGATCCTAATTAAACAGATGATAATGTTTTTATATGAAATTAGTAGTTTTTAGGTTATGTGTGGAAAACCATCCTTAAATGGATCAAACTTGATATGATTAGAACAGATGGTAATGGTTTTATATAGAATCAGAAGTTTCAAGGTTATGTCCGGAAAATCATCATTAATTGGATCAAACTTGATATGATTAAAACAGATGGTAATGGCTTCATATAGAATCAGAAACTTCAAGGTTATGTCCGGAAAATCATCCTCAATTGGATCAAACTTGATATGATTAGAACAGATGGTAATGGTTTTATATAGAATCAGAAGTTTCAAGGTTATGTCCGGAAAATCATCATTAATTGGATCAAACTTAATATGATTAAAAAGGATGATAATGTTTTTATGAAAAGTCACTAGATTTCAGGTTATAAGCGAAAAATCATCATTAATTTGACCAAACTTGATATGATTAGAAAAGATGGTAATGGTTTTATATAGAATCAGAATATTCAAGGTTATGTGCTGAAAATCATCATTAAATGGATCTAACTTGATATTATTAAAAAAGATGGTAATGGCTTCATATATAATAAGAAGCTTCAAGGTTATGTCCGGAAAATCATCATTAATTGGATCAAACTTGATATGATTAGAACAGATGGTAATGGTTTTATATAGAATCAGAAGTTTCAAGGTTATGTGCGGAAAATCATCATTAATTGGACCAAACTTGATATGATTAAAAAAGATGATAATGTTTTTATGAAAAGTCACTAGATTTCAGGTTATGAGCGAAAAATCATCATTAATTGGACCAAACTCGATCCTAATTAAACAGATGATAATGTTTTTATATGAAATTAGTAGTTTTTAGGTTATGTGTGGAAAACCATCCTTAATTGGATCAAACTTGATATGATTAAAAAAGGTGATGATATTTTTACGAAAATTCACAAGATTTGACGTTATGAGAGAAAAATCATCATTAATTGGATCAAAATTCATCCTAATTAAACAGATAGTAATGTTTCCATATGAAATTAGTAGTTTTTTAGGTTATGTGCGGAAAATCATCATTAATTGGACCACATTTGATATAATTAAAACAGTTGATGATGTTTTTTATGAAAAGTCACTAGATTTGAGGTTACGACCGAAAAATCATCATTAATTGGACCAAACTTGATATGATTAAAAAAGATGATAATGTTTTTTATGAAAAGTCACTAGATTCCAGGATATAAGCGAAACACCATCATTAATTGGTTCAAAATTGATCCTAATTAAACAGATGATAATGTTTTTATATGAAATTAGTAGTTTTTAGGTTATGTGTTGAGAACCATCCTTAATTGGACCAATCTTAATATGATTTAAAAAGGTGATGATGTTTTTATGAAAAGTCACTAGATTTCAGGTTATAGGCGAAAAATCACCACTAATTGGACCAAACTTGATATGATTCGAACAGATGGTAATGGTTTTATATAGAATCAGAAGTTTCAAGGTTATGTGCGGAAAATCATCATTAATTGGATCGAAATTAATATGATTAAAACAGATGGTAATGGCTTCATATAGAATCAGAAGCTTCAAGGTTATGTCCGGAAAATCATCACTAATTGGATCAAACTTGATATGATTAAAAAAGATGATAATGTTTTTATATAGAATCAGAAGTTTCAAGGTTATGTCCGGAAAATCATCATTAATTGGACCAAACTTGATATGATTAAAAAAGATGATAATGTTTTTATGAAAAGTCACTAGATTTCAGGTTATAAGCGAAAAATCATCATTAATTGGACCAAACTTGATATGATTAGAACAGATGGTAATGGTTTTATATAGAATCAGAAGTTTCAAGGTTATGTCCGGAAAATCATCATTAATTGGATCAAACTTGATATGATTAAAAAATATGATAAGGTTTTTATGAAAAGTCACTAGTTTCAGGTTATAGGCGAAAAATCATCACTAATTGGACCAAACTTGATATAATTAGAACAGATGGTAATGGTTTTATATAGAATCAGAAGTTTCAAGGCTATGTGCGGAAAATCATCATTAATTGGACCAAACTTGATATGAGTTGAAACAGGTGATAATGTTTTTATGAAAAGTCACTAGATTTGAGGTTACGAGCGAAAAATCATCATTAATTGGACCAAACTTGATATGATTAAAAAAGATGATAACGTTTTTATGAAAAGTCACTAGATTCCAGGTTATAAGCGAAAAATCATCATTAATTGGTTCAAAATTGATCCTAATTAAACAGATGTTAATGTTTTTATATGAAATTAGTAGTTTTTAGGTTATGTGTGGAGAACCATCCTTAATTGGACCAAACTTAATATGATTTAAAAAGGTGATGATGTTTTTACGAAAAGTCACTAGATTTGACGTTATGAGCGAAAAATCATCATTAATTGGATCAAAATCCATCCTAATTAAACAGATTGTAATGTTTCCATATGAAATTAGTAGTTTTTCAGGTCATGAGCGAAAAATCATCATTAATTGGATCAAACTTGATATGATTAAAAAAGATGATAATGTTTTTATGAAAAGTCACTAGATTTCAGGTTATGATCGAAAAATCATCATTAATTGGATCACATTCCATCGTAATTAAACAGATAGTAATGTTTTTATATGAAATTATTAGTTTCAAGGTTATGTGTGGAAAACTATCCTTAATTGGACCAAACGTGACATGATTAAAACAGGTGATAATGTTTTTTATGAAAAGTCTCTAGATTTTACGTTATGAGCGAAAAATCATCATTAATTGGACCAAACTTGATATGATTAAAAAATTTCATAATGGTTTTAAATATAATCAGAAGTTTAAGGTTATGTGCGGAAAATCATCATTAATTGGATCAAACTTGATATGATTAAAAAAGATGACAATGTTTTCCTGAAAAATCACTAGATTTCAGGTTCTGAGCGAAAAATCATCATTAATTTGATCAAACTGCAATCTAATGAAAGAGATAGCAATGTTTTTATATGAAATTAGCAGTTTTTAGGTTATGTGTGGAAAACCATCATTAATTGGACCAAATTTGATATAAATAAAACAATTGATGATATTTTTATGAAAAGTCACTAGATTTCAGGTTACGAGCGAAAAAGCATCATTAATTGGACCAAACTTGATATGATTAGAAAAGATGGTAATGGTTTTACATAGAATCAGAAGTTTCAAGGTTATGTGCGGAAAATCACCATTAATTGGATCGAACTTGATTTGATTAAAAAAGGTAATAATGTTTTTACGAAAAGTCACTAGATTTGACGTTATGAGCGAAAAATCATCATTAATTGGATCAAAATCCATCCTAATTAAACAGATAGTAATGTTTCCATATGAAATTAGTAGTTTTCAGGTTATAGGCGAAAAATCATCACTAATTGGACCAAACTTGATATAATTAGAACAGATGGTAATGGTTTTATATAGAATCAGAAGTTTCAAGGCTATGTGCGGAAAATCATCATTAATTGGATCGAACTTGATATGATTAAAACAGATGGTAATGGCTTCATATAGAATCAGAAGCTTCAAGGTTATGTCCGGAAAATCATCATTAATTGTATCAAGCTTGATATGATTAAAAAAGATGATAATGTTTTTATGAAAAGTAACTAGATTTCAAGTTATGAGCGAAAAATCATCATTAATTGGACCAAACTTGATATGATTAGAAAAGATGGTAATGGTTTTATATAGAATCAGAAGTTTCAAGGTTATGTGCGGAAAATCACCATTAATTGGATCGAACTTGATATGATTAAAACAGATGATAATGTTTGTATGAAAAGTCACTAGATTTCAGGTTATGAGCGAAAAATCATCATTAATTGGACCAAACTTGATATGATTAGAAAAGATGGTAATGGTTTTATATAGAATCAGAAGTTTCAAGGTTATGAGCGAAAAATCAACATTAAATGGATCGAACTTGATATGATTAAAACAGATGGTAATGGCTTCATATAGAATCAGAAACTTCAAGGTTATGTCCGGAAAATCATCCTCAATTGGATCAAACTTGATATGATTAGAACAGATGGTAATGGTTTTATATAGAATCAGAAGTTTCAAGGTTATGTCCGGAAAATCATCATTAATTGGATCAAACTTAATATGATTAAAAAGGATGATAATGTTTTTATGAAAAGTCACTAGATTTCAGGTTATGAGCGAAAAATCATCATTAATTGGACCAAACTTGATATGATTAGAACAGATGGTAATGGTTTTATATATAATCTGAAGTTTCAAGTTTATGTCATTAACATCATCATTAATTGGATCAATCTTGATATGATTAAAAAAGATGATAATGTTTTTATGAAAAGTCACTAGATGTCAGGTTATAGGCGAAAAATCATCACTAATTGTACCAAACTTGATATGATTAGAACAGATGGTAATGTTTTTATATGAAATTAGTAGTTTTAGGTTATGTGTGGAAAACCATCCTTAATTGGATCAAACTTGATATGATTGAAAAAGGTGATGATATTTTTACGAAAATTCACTAGATTTGACGTTATGAGAGAAAAATCATCATTAATTGGATCAAAATTCATCCTAATTAAACAGATAGTTATGTTTCCATATGAATTTAGTAGTTTTTAGGTTATGTGCGGAAAATCATCATTAATTGGACCACATTTGATATAATTAAAACAGTTGATGATGTTTTTATGAAAAGTCACTAGATTTGAGGTTACGACCGAAAAATCATCATTAATTGGACCAAACTTGATATGATTAAAAAAGATGATAATGTTTTTATGAAAAGTCACTAGATTCCAGGATATAAGCGAAAAATCATCATTAATTGGTTCAAAATTGATCCTAATTAAACAGATGATAATGTTTTTATATGAAATTAGTAGTTTTTAGGTTATGTGTTGAGAACCATCCTTAATTGGACCAATCTTAATATGATTTAAAAAAGGTGATGATGTTTTTATGAAAAGTCACTAGATTTCAGGTTATAGGCGAAAAATCATCACTAATTGGACCAAACTTGATATGATTAGAACAGATGGTAATGGTTTTATATAGAATCAGAAGTTTCAAGGTTATGTGCGGAAAATCATCATTAATTGGATCGAAATTAATATGATTAAAACAGATGGTAATGGCTTCATATAGAATCAGAAGTTTAAAGGTTATGTGCGGAAAATCATCATTAATTGGATCAAACTTGATATGATTAGAACAGATGGTAATGGTTTTAAATAGAATCAGAAGTTTAAGGTTATGTGCGGAAAATCATCATTAATTGGATCAAACTTGATATGATTAAAAAAGATGATAATGTTTTTATGAAAAGTCACTAGATTTCAGGTTATAAGCGAAAAATCATCATTAATTGGACCAAACTTGATATGATTAGAACAGATGGTAATGGTTTTAAATAGAATCAGAAGTTTAAGGTTATGTGCGGAAAATCATCATTAATTGGATCGAACTTGATATGATTAAAACAGATGGTAATGGCTTCATATAGAATCAGAAGCTTCAAGTTTATGTCCGGAAAATCATCATTAATTGGATCAAACTTGATATGATTAGAGCAGATGGTAATGGTTTTATATAGAATCAGAAATTTCAAGGTTATGTCCGGAAAATCATCATTAATTGGATCAAACTTGATATGATTAAAAAAGATGATAATGTTTTTATGAAAAGTCACTAGATTTGAGGTTATGAGCGAAAAATCAACATTAATTGGACCAAACTTGATATGATTAAAACAGATGGTAATGGCTTTATATAGAATCAGAAGTTTCAAGGTTAGGTCCGGAAAATCATCATTAATTGGGTCAAACTTGATATGATTAAAAAAGATGATAATGTTTTTATGAAAAGTCACTAGATTTAAGGTTATAGGCGAAAAATCATCACTAATTGTACCAAACTTGATATGATTAGAACAGATGGTAATGGTTTTATATAGAATCAGAAGTTTCAAGGTTGTGTGCGAAAAATCATCATAAATTGGACCAAACTTGATATGATTAAAAAAGATGATAATGTTTTTATGAAAAGTCACTAGATTTCAGGTTATAAGCGAAAAATCATCATTAATTGGATCAAACTTGATCCTAATTAAACAGATGATAATGTTTTTATATGAAATTAGTAGTTTTTAGGTTATGTGTTGAAAACCATTCTAAATTGAATCAAACTTGATATGATTAAAAAGGTGATAATTTTTTTATAAAAAGTCACTAGATTTCAGGTTATAGGCGAAAAATCATCACTTATTGGACCAAACTTGATATGATTAGAACAGATGGTAATGGTTTTATATAGAATCAGAAGTTTCAAGGTTATGTGCGGAAAATCATCATTAATTGGATCGAAATTAATATGATTAAAACAGATGGTAATGGCTTCATATAGAATCAGAAGCTTCAAGGTTATGTCCGGAAAATCATCACTAATTGGATCAAACTTGATATGATTAAAAAAGATGATAATGTTTTTATATAGAATCAGAAGTTTCAAGGTTATGTCCGGAAAATCATCATTAATTGGATCAAACTTGATATGATTAAAAAAGATGATAATGTTTTTATGAAAAGTCACTAGATTTCAGGTTATGAGCGAAAAATCATCATTAATTGGACCAAACTTGATATGATTAGAACAGATGGTAATGGTTTTATATAGAATCAGAAGTTTCAAGGTTATGTCCGGAAAATCATCATTAATTGGATCAAACTTGATATGATTAAAAAAGATGATAAAGTTTCACTAGATTTCAGGTTATAGGCCAAAACTCATCACTAATTGGACAAAACTTGATATGATTAGAACAGATGGTAATGGTTTTATATAGATTCAGAAGTTTCAATGTTATGTCCGAAAAATCATCATTAATTGGACCAAACTTGATATGATTAAAACAGGTGATGATGTTTTTATGAAAAGTCACTAGATTTGAGGTTACAAGCGAGAAATCATCATTAATTGGACCAAATTTGATATTATTAAAACAGTTGATGATGTTTTTTATGAAAAGTCACTAGATTTGAGGTTACGAGCGAAAAATCATCATTAATTGGACCAAACTTGATATGATTAAAAAAGATGATAATGTTTTTATATGAAATTAGTAGTTTTTAGGTTACGTGTGGAAAACCATCCTTAATTGGATCAAACTTGATATGATTAAAAAAGGTGATGATATTTTTACGAAAAGTCACTAGATTTGACGTTATGAGCGAAAAATCATCATTAATTGGATCAAAATCCATCCTAATTAAACAGATAGTAATGTTTCCATATGAAATTATTAGTTTTTAGTTTATGTCTGGTAAACCATCCTTAATTGGATCAAACTTGATATGATTCAAAAAGGTGATGATGTTTTTACGAAAATTCACTAGATTTGACGTAATGAGAGAAAAATCATCATTAATTGGACCAAATTTGATATAATTAAAAAAGATGATAATGTTTTTATGAAAAGTCACTAGATTCCAGGTTATAAGCGAAAAATCATCATTAATTGGTTCAAAATTGATCCTAATTAAACAGATGTTAATGTTTTCATATGAAATTAGTAGTTTTTAGGTTATGTGTGGAGAACCATCCTTAATTGGACCAAACTTAATATGATTTAAAAAGGTGATGATGTTTTTACGAAAAGTCACTAGATTTGACGTTATGAGCGAAAAATCATCATTAATTGGATCAAAATCCATCCTAATTAAACAGATAGTAATGTTTCCATATGAAATTAGTAGTTTTCAGGTTATGAGTGAAAAATCATCATTAATTGGATCAAACTTGATATGATTAAAAAAGATGATAATGTTTTTATGAAAAGTCACTAGATTTCAGGTTATAGGCGAAAAATCATCACTAATTGGACCAAACTTGATATGATTAGAACAGATGGTAATGGTTTTATATAGAATCAGAAGTTTCAAGGTTATGTGCGGAAAATCATCATTAATTGGATCGAACTTGATATGATTAAAACAGATGGTAATGGCTTCATATAGAATCAGAAGCTTCAAGGTTATGTCCGGAAAATCATTATTAATTGGATCAAACTTGATATGATTAAAAAAGATGATAATGTTTTTATGAAAAGTCACTAGATTTCAGGTTATAAGCTAAATATCATCATTAATTGGACCAAACTTGATATGATTAGAAAAGATGGTAATGGTTTTATATAGAATCAGAAGTTTCAAGGTTATGCGCGGAAAATCACCATTAATTGGATCGAACTTGATATGATTAAAACAGGTGGTAATGGCTTTATATAGAATCAGAAGTTTCAAGGTTATGTGCGGAAAATCATCATTAATTGGATCAAACGTGATATGATTAAAAAAGATGTTAATGTTTATATGAAAAGTCACTAGATTCCAGGGTATAAGCGAAAAATCATCATTAATTGGATCAAACTTGATCCTAATTAAACAAATGATAATGTTTTTATATGAAATCAGTAGTTTTTAGGTTATGTGTGGAAAACCATCCTTAATTGGATCAAACTTGATATGATTAAAAAAGGTGATGATATTTTTACGAAAATTCACCAGATTTGACGTTATGAGAGAAAAATCATCATTAATTGGATCAAAATTCATACTAATTAAACAGGTGGTAATGTTTCCATATGAAATTAGTAGTTTTTTAGGTTATGTGCGGAAAATCATCATTAATTGGACCAAATTTGATATAATTAAAACAGTTGATGAGGTTTTTTATGAAAAGTCACTAGATTTGAGGATACGAGCGAAAAATCATCATTAATTGGACCAAACTTGATATGATTAAAAAAGATGATAATGTTTTTATGAAAAGTCACTAGATTTCAGGTTATAAGCGAAAAAACATCATTAATTTGACCAAACTTGATATGATTAGAAAAGATGGTAATGGTTTTATATAGAATCAGAAGATTCAAGGTTATGTGCGGAAAATCATCATTAATTGGATCGAACTTGATATGATTAAAACAGATGGTAATGGCTTCATATAGAATCAGAAGCTTCAAGGTTATGTCCGGAAAATCATCATTAATTGGAGCAAACTTGATATGATTAGAACAGATGGTAATGGTTTTATATAGAATCAGAAGTTTCAAGGTTATGTCCGGAAAATCATCATTAATTGTATCAAACTTGATATGATTAAAAAAAGTGATAATGTTTTTATGAAAAATCACTAGATTTCAGGTTATGAGCGAAAAATCATCATAAATTGGACCAAACTTGATCCTAATTAAACAGATGATAATGTTTTTATATGAAATTAGTAGTTTTTAGGTTATGTGTGGAAAACCATCATCAATTGGATCAAACTTGATATGATTAAAAAAGGTGATGATATTTTTACGAAAATTCACTAGATTTGACGTTATGAGAGAAAAATCATCATTAATTGGATCAAAATTCATCCTAATTAAACAGATGTTAATGTTTTTATATGAAATTAGTAGTTTTTAGGTTATGTGCGGAAAATCATCATTAATTGGACCAAATTTGATATAATTAAAACAGTTGATGATGTTTTTATGAAAAGTCACTAGATTTGAGGTTACGACCGAAAAATCATCATTAATTGGACCAAACTTGATATGATTAAAAAAGATGATAATGTTTTTATGAAAAGTCACTAGATTCCAGGATATAAGCGAAACACCATCATTAATTGGTTCAAAATTGATCCTAATTAAACAGATGATAATGTTTTTATATGAAATTAGTAGTTTTTTAGGTTATGTGTTGAGAACCATCCTTAATTGGACCAATCTTAATATGATTTAAAAAGGTGATGATGTTTTTATGAAAAGTCACTAGATTTCAGGTTATAGGCGAAAAATCACCACTAATTGGACCAAACTTGATATGATTCGAACAGATGGTAATGGTTTTATATAGAATCAGAAGTTTCAAGGTTATGTGCGGAAAATCATCATTAATTGGATCGAAATTAATATGATTAAAACAGATGGTAATGGCTTCATATAGAATCAGAAGCTTCAAGGTTATGTCCGGAAAATCATCACTAATTGGATCAAACTTGATATGATTAAAAAAGATGATAATGTTTTTATATAGAATCAGAAGTTTCAAGGTTATGTCCGGAAAATCATCATTAATTGGATCAAACTTGATATGATTAAAAAGATGATAATGTTTTTATGAAAAGTCACTAGATTTCAGGTTATGAGCGAAAAATCATCATTAATTGGACCAAACTTGATATGATTAGAACAGATGGTAATGGTTTTATATAGAATCAGAAGTTTCAAGGTTATGTCCGGAAAATCATCATTAATTGGATCAAACTTGAAATGATTAAAAAATATGATAAGGTTTTTATGAAAAGTCACTAGTTTCAGGTTATAGGCGAAAAATCATCACTAATTGGACCAAACTTGATATAATTAGAACAGATGGTAATGGTTTTATATAGAATCAGAAGTTTCAAGGCTATGTGCGGAAAATCATCATTAATTGGACCAAACTTGATATGATTGAAACAGGTGATGATGTTTTTATGAAAAGTCACTAGATTTGAGGTTACGAGCGAAAAATCATCATTAATTGGACCAAACTTGATATGATTAAAAAAGATGATAACGTTTTTATGAAAAGTCACTAGATTCCAGGTTATAAGCGAAAAATCATCATTAATTGGTTCAAAATTGATCCTAATTAAACAGATGATAATGTTTTTATATGAAATTAGTAGTTTTTAGGTTATGTGTGGAGAACCATCCTTAATTGGACCAAACTTAATATGATTTAAAAAGGTGATGATGTTTTTACGAAAAGTCACTAGATTTGACGTTATGAGCGAAAAATCATCATTAATTGGATCAAAATCCATCCTAATTAAACAGATTGTAATGTTTCCATATGAAATTAGTAGTTTTTCAGGTCATGAGCGAAAAATCATCATTAATTGGATCAAACTTGATATGATTAAAAAAGATGATAATGTTTTTATGAAAAGTCACTAGATTTCAGGTTATGATCGAAAAATCATCATTAATTGGATCACATTCCATCGTAATTAAACAGATAGTAATGTTTTTATATGAAATTATTAGTTTCAAGGTTATGTGTGGAAAACTATCCTTAATTGGACCAAACGTGACATGATTAAAACAGGTGATAATGTTTTTATGAAAAGTCACTAGATTTGACGTTATGAGCGAAAAATCATCATTAATTGGACCAAACTTGATATGATTAAAACAGATGGTAATGGTTTTAAATAGAATCAGAAGTTTAAGGTTATGTGCGGAAAATCATCATTAATTGGATCAAACTTGATATGATTAAAAAAGATGATAATGTTTTCCTGAAAAATCACTAGATTTCAGGTTCTGAGCGAAAAATCATCATTAATTTGATCAAACTGCAATCTAATGAAAGAGATAGCAATGTTTTTATATGAAATTAGCAGTTTTTAGGTTATGTGTGGAAAACCATCATTAATTGGACCAAATTTGATATAAATAAAACAATTGATGATATTTTTATGAAAAGTCACTAGATTTCAGGTTACGAGCGAAAAAGCATCATTAATTGGACCAAACTTGATATGATTAGAAAAGATGGTAATGGTTTTACATAGAATCAGAAGTTTGAAGGTTATGTGCGGAAAATCACCATTAATTGGATCGAACTTGATTTGATTAAAAAAGGTAATAATGTTTTTACGAAAAGTCACTAGATTTGACGTTATGAGAGAAAAATCATCATTAATTGGATCAAAATCCATCCTAATTAAACAGATAGTAATGTTTCCATATGAAATTAGTAGATTTCAGGTTATAGGCGAAAAATCATCACTAATTGGACCAAACTTGATATGATTAGAACAGATGGTAATGGTTTTATATAGAATCAGAAGTTTCAAGGCTATGTGCGGAAAATCATCATTAATTGGATCGAACTTGATATGATTAAAACAGATGGTAATGGCTTCATATAGAATCAGAAGCTTCAAGGTTATGTCCGGAAAATCATCATTAATTGTATCAAGCTTGATATGATTAAAAAAGATGATAATGTTTTTATGAAAAGTAACTAGATTTCAAGTTATAAGCGAAAAATCATCATTAATTGGACCAAACTTGATATGATTAGAAAAGATGGTAATGGTTTTATATAGAATCAGAAGTTTCAAGGTTATGTGCGGAAAATCACCATTAATTGGATCGAACTTGATATGATTAAAACAGATGATAATGTTTTTATGAAAAGTCACTAGATTTCAGGATATAAGCGAAAAATCATCATTAATTGGACCAAACTTGATATGATTAGAACAGATGGTAATGGTTTTATATAGAATCAGAAGTTTCAAGGCTATGTGCGGAAAATCATCATTAATTGGATCGAACTTGATATGATTAAAACAGATGGTAATGGCTTCATATAGAATCAGAAACTTCAAGGTTATGTCCGGAAAATCATCCTCAATTGGATCAAACTTGATATGATTCGAACAGATGGTAATGGTTTTATATAGAATCAGAAGTTTCAAGGTTATGTCCGGAAAATCATCATTAATTGGATCAAACTTAATATGATTAAAAAGGATGATAATGTTTTTATGAAAAGTCACTAGATTTCAGGTTATGAGCGAAAAATCATCATTAATTGGACCAAACTTGATATGATTAGAACAGATGGTAATGGTTTTATATAGAATCTGTAGTTTCAATGTTATGTCCTTAAAATCATCATTAATTGGATCAAACTTGATATGATTAAAAAAGATGATAATGTTTTTATGAATTGTCACTAGATTTCAGTTTATAGGAGAAAAATCATCACTAATTGGAACAAACTTGATATGATTAGAACAGATGGTAATGTTTTTATATGAAATTAGTAGTTTTTAGGTTATGTGTGGAAAACCATCCTAAATTGGATCAAACTAGATATGATTGAAAAAGATGATGATCTTTTTACGAAAGATCACTAGATATGTCGTTATGAGAGAAAAATCATGATTAATATGATCTAAGTTCATCCTAATTAAACAGATAGTTATGTTTCCATATGAATTTAGTAGTTTTTAGGTTATGTGCGGAAAATCATCATTAATTGGACCACATTTGATATAATTAAAACAGTTGATGATGTTTTTATGAAAAGTCACTAGATTTGAGGTTACGACCGAAAAATCATCATTAATTGGACCAAACTTGATATGATTAAAAAAGATGATAATGTTTTTATAAAAAGTCACTAGATTCCAGGATATAAGCGAAAAATCATCATTAATTGGTTCAAAATTGATCCTAATTAAACAGATGATAATGTTTTTATATGAAATTAGTAGTTTTTAGGTTATGTGTTGAGAACCATCCTTAATTGGACCAATCTTAATATGATTTAAAAAGGTGATGATGTTTTTATGAAAAGTCACTAGATTTCAGGTTATAGGCGAAAAATCATCACTTATTGGACCAAACTTGATATGATTAGAACAGATGGTAATGGTTTTATATAGAATCAGAAGTTTCAAGGTTATGTGCGGAAAATCATCATTAATTGGATCGAAATTAATATGATTAAAACAGATGGTAATGGCTTCATATAGAATCAGAAGCTTCAAGGTTATGTCCGGAAAATCATCACTAATTGGATCAAACTTGATATGATTAAAAAAGATGATAATGTTTTTATATAGAATCAGAAGTTTCAAGGTTATGAGCGAAAAATCATCATTAATTGGATCAAACTTGATATGATTAAAAAGGATGATAATGTTTTTATGAAAAAGTCACTAGATTTCAGGTTATGAGCGAAAAATCATCATTAATTGGACCAAACTTGATATGATTAGAACAGATGGTAATGGTTTTATATAGAATCAGAAGTTTCAAGGTTATGTCCGGAAAATCATCATTAATTGGATCAAACTTGATATGATTAAAAAAGATGATAAGGTTTTTTATGAAAAGTCACTAGATTTCAGGTTATAGGCGAAAAATCATCACTAATTGGACCAAACTTGATATGATTAAAACAGATGGTAATGGTTTTAAATAGAATCAGAAGTTTCAAGGCTATGTGCGGAAAATCATCATTAATTGGACCAAACTTGATATGATTGAAACAGGTGATGATGTTTTTTATGAAAAGTCACTAGATTTGAGGTTACGAGCGAAAAATCATCATTAATTGGACCAAACTTGATATGATTAAAAAAGATGATAACGTTTTTATGAAAAGTCACTAGATTCCAGGTTATAAGCGAAAAATCATCATTAATTGGTTCAAAATTGATCCTAATTAAACAGATGTTAATGTTTTTATATGAAATTAGTAGTTTTTGGTTACGTGTGGAAAACCATCCTTAATTGGATCAAACTTGATATGATTAAAAAAGGTTATGATATTTTTACGAAAAGTCACTAGATTTGACGTTATGAGCGAAAAATCATCATTAATTGGATCAAAATCCATCCTAATTAAACAGATAGTAATGTTTCCATATGAAATTAGTAGTTTTTAGTTTATGTCTGGTAAACCATCCTTAACTGGATCAAACTTGATATGTTTCAAAAAGGTGATGATGTTTTTACGAAAATTCACTAGATTTGACGTAATGAGAGAAAAATCATCATTAATTGGACCAAATTTGATATAATTAAAAAAGATGATAATGTTTTTATGAAAAGTCACTAGAATCCAGGTTATAAGCGAAAAATCATCATTAATTGGTTCAAAATTGATCCTAATTAAACAGATGTTAATGTTTTTATATGAAATTAGTAGTTTTTAGGTTATGTGTGGAGAACCATCCTTAATTGGACCAAACTTAATATGATTTAAAAAGGTGATGATGTTTTTACGAAAAGTCACTAGATTTGACGTTATGAGCGAAAAATCATCATTAATTGGATCAAAATCCATCCTAATTAAACAGATTGTAATGTTTCCATATGAAATTAGTAGTTTTCAGGTCATGAGCGAAAAATCATCATTAATTGGATCAAACTTGATATGATTAAAAAAGATGATAATGTTTTTATGAAAAGTCACTAGATTTCAGGTTATGAGCGAAAAATCATCATTAATTGGATCACATTACATCATAATTAAACAGATTGTAATGTTTTTATATGAAATTCTTCGTTACAACGGTATGGGTGGAAAAATAACCAGAATTGGACCAAACGTGACATGATTAAAACAGGTGATAATGTTTTTATGAAAAGTCACTAGATTTGACGTTATGAGCGAAAAATCATCATTAATTGGACCAAACTTGATATGATTAAAACAGATGGTAATGGTTTTAAATAGAATCAGAAGTTTAAGGTTATGTGCGGAAAATCATCATTAATTGGATCAAACTTGATATGATTAAAAAAGATGATAATGTTTTCCTGAAAAATCACTAGATTTCAGGTTCTGAGCGAAAAATCATCATTAATTTGATCAAACTGCAATCTAATGAAAGAGATAGCAATGTTTTTATATGAAATTAGCAGTTTTTAGGTTATGTGTGGAAAACCATCATTAATTGGACCAAATTTGATATAAATAAAACAATTGATGATATTTTTATGAAAAGTCACTAGATTTCAGGTTATGATCGAAAAAATCATCATTAATTGGATCACATTCCATCGTAATTAAACAGATAGTAATGTTTTTATATGAAATTATTAGTTTCAAGGTTATGTGTGGAAAACTATCCTTAATTGGACCAAACGTGACATGATTAAAACAGGTGATAATGTTTTTATGAAATGTCACTAGATTTGACGTTATGAGCGAAAAATCATCATTAATTGGACCAAACTTGATATGATTCAAACAGATGGTAATGGTTTTAAATAGAATCAGAAGTTTAAGGTTATGTGCGGAAAATCATCATTAATTGGATCAAACTTGATATGATTAAAAAAGATGATAATGTTTTCCTGAAAAATCACTAGATTTGAGGTTCTGAGCGAAAAATCATCATTAATTTGATCAAACTGCAATCTAATGAAAGAGATAGCAATGTTTTTATATGAAATTAGCAGTTTTTAGGTTATGTGTGGAAAACCATCATTAATTGGACCAAATTTGATATAAATAAAACAATTGATGATATTTTTATGAAAAGTCACTAGATTTCAGGTTACGAGCGAAAAAGCATCATTAATTGGACCAAACTTGATATGATTAGAAAAGATGGTAATGGTTTTATATAGAATCAGATGTTTCAAGGTTATGTGCGGAAAATCACCATTAATTGGATCGAACTTGATTTGATTAAAAAAGGTAATAATGTTTTTACGAAAAGTCACTAGATTTGACGTTATGAGAGAAAAATCATGATTAATTGGATCAAAATTCATCCTAATTAAACAGATAGTAATGTTTCCATATGAAATTAGTAGTTTTCAGGTTATAGGCGAAAAATCATCACTAATTGGACCAAACTTGATATGATTAGAACAGATGGTAATGGTTTTATATAGAATCAGAAGTTTCAAGGTTATGTCCGGAAAATCATCATTAATTGGATCGAACTTGATATGATTAAAACAGATGGTAATGGCTTCATATAGAATCAGAAGCTTCAAGGTTATGTCCGGAAAATCATCATTAATTGGATCAAACTTGATATGATTAAAAAAGATGATAATGTTTTTATGAAAAGTCACTAGATTTCTGGTTATAAGCGAAAAATCATCATTAATTGGACCAAACTTGATATGATTAGAAAAGATGGTAATGGTTTTATATAGAATCAGAAGTTTCAAGGTTATGTGCGGAAAATCACCATTAATTGGATCGAACTTGATATGATTAAAACAGGTGGTAATAGCTTTATAAAGAATCAGAAGTTTCAAGGTTATGTGCGGAAAATCATCATTAATTGGACCAAACGTGATATGATTAGAAAAGATGGTAATGGTTTTATATAGAATCAGAAGTTTCAAGGTTATGTGCGTAAAATCATCATTAATTGGATCGAACTTGATATGATTAAAACAGATGGTAATGGCTTCATATAGAATCAGAAACTTCAAGGTTATGTCCGGAAAATCATCCTCAATTGGATCAAACTTGATATGATTAGAACAGATGGTAATGGTTTTATATAGAATCAGAAGTTTCAAGGTTATGTCCGGAAAATCATCATAAATTGGATCAAACTTGATATGAATAAAAAAGATGCTAATGATTTTTTTATGAAAAGTCACTAGATTTCAGGTTATGAGCGAAAAATCATCATTAATTGGACCAAACTTGATATGATTAGAACAGATGGTAATGGTTTTATATAGAATCAGAAGTTTCAAGGTTATGTCCGGAAAATCATCATTAATTGGATCAAACTTGATATGATTAAAAAAGATGATAATGTTTTTATGAAAAGTCACTAGATTTCAGGTTATAGGCGAAAAATCATCACTAATTGTACCAAACTTGATATGATTAGAACAGATGGTAATGTTTTTATATGAAATTAGTAGTTTTTAGGTTATGTGTGGAAAACCATCCTTAATTGGATCAAACTTGATATGATTGAAAAAGGTGATGATATTTTTACGAAAATTCACCAGATTTGACGTTATGAGAGAAAAATCATCATTAATTGGATCAAAATTCATCCTAATTAAACAGATAGTTATGTTTCCATATGAAATTAGTAGTTTTTAGGTTATGTGCGGAAAATCATCATTAATTGGACCACATTTGATATAATTAAAACAGTTGATGATGTTTTTTATGAAAAGTCACTAGATTTGAGGTTACGACCGAAAAATCATCATTAATTGGACCAAACTTGATATGATTAAAAAAGATGATAATGTTTTTATGAAAAGTCACTAGATTCCAGGATATAAGCGAAAAATCATCATTAATTGGTTCAAAATTGATCCTAATTAAACAGATGATAATGTTTTTATATGAAATTAGTAGTTTTTAGGTTATGTGTTGAGAACCATCCTTAATTGGACCAAACTTAATATGATTTAAAAAGGTGATGATGTTTTTATGAAAAGTCACTAGATTTCAGGTTATAGGAGAAAAAACATAAATAAGTGGACAAAACTTGAAATGATTAGAACAGATGGTAATGGTTTTATATAGAATCAGAAGTTTCAAGGTTATGTGCGGAAAATCATCATTAATTGGATCGAAATTAATATGATTAAAACAGATGGTAATGGCTTCATATAGAATCAGAAGCTTCAAGGTTATGTCCGGAAAATCATCACTAATTGGATCAAACTTGATATGATTAAAAAAGATGATAATGTTTTTATATAGAATCAGAAGTTTCAAGGTTATGTCCGGAAAATCATCATTAATTGGATCACACTTGATATGATTAAATAAGATCATAATTTCTTTATGAAAAGTCACTAGATTTCAGGTTATGAGCGAAAAATCATCATTAATTGGACCACATTTGATATAATTAAATCAGTTGATGATGTTTTATGAAAAGTCACTAGATTTGAGGTTACGACCGAAAAATCATCATTAATTGGATCAAACTTGATATGATTAAAAAAGATGATAATGTTTTTATGAAAAGTCACTAGATTTCAGGTAATAGGCGAAAAATCATCACTAATTGGACCAAACTTGATATGATTAGAACAGATGGTAATGGTTTTATATAGAATCAGAAGTTTCAAGGCTATGTGCGGAAAATCATCATTAATTGGATCGAACTTGATATGATTAAAACAGATGGTAATGGCTTCATATAGAATCAGAAACTTCAAGGTTATGTCCGGAAAATCATCCTCAATTGGATCAAACTTGATATGATTAGAACAGATGGTAATGGTTTTATATAGAATCAGAAGTTTCAAGGTTATGTCCGGAAAATCATCATCGCTTGGATCAAACTTGATATGATTAAAAAAGATGATACAGTTTTTATGAAAAATCACTAGATTTCAGGTTATGAGCGAAAAATCATCATTAATTGGACCAAACTTGATATGATTAGAACAGATGGTAATGGTTTTATATAGAATCAGAAGTTTCAAGGTTATGTCCGGAAAATCATCATTAATTGGATCAAACTTGATATGATTAAAAAAGATGATAATGTTTTTATGAAAAGTCACTAGATTTCAGGTTATAGGCGAAAAATCATCACTAATTGTACCCAACTTGATATGATTAGAACAGATGGTAATGTTTTTATATGAAATTAGTAGTTTTTAGGTTATGTGTGGAAAACCATCCTTAATTGGATCAAACTTGATATGATTGAAAAAGGTGATAATGTTTTTATGAAAAGTCACTAGATTTCAGGTTATAGGCGAAAAATCATCACTAATTGGACCAAACTTGATATGATTAGAACAGATGGTAATGGTTTTATATAGAATCAGAAGTTTCCAGGTTATGTGCGGAAAATCAACATTAATTGGATCGAACTTGATATGATTAAAACAGGTGGTAATGGCTTCATATAGAATCAGAAGCTTCAAGGTTATGTCCGGAAAATCATTATTAATTGGATCAAACTTGATATGATTAAAAAAGATGATAATGTTTTTATGAAAAGTCACTAGATTTCAGGTTATAAGCTAAAAATCATCATTAATTGGACCAAACTTGATATGATTAGAAAAGATGGTAATGGTTTTATATAGAATCAGAAGTTTCCAGGTTATGTGCGGAAAATCACCATTAATTGGATCGAACTTGATATGATTAAAACAGGTGGTAATGGCTTTATAAAGAATCAGAAGTTTCAAGGTTATGTGCGGAAAATCATCATTAATTGGACCAAACGTGATATGATTAAAAAAGATGTTAATGTTTATATGAAAAGTCACTAGATTCCAGGGTATAAGCGAAAAATCATCATTAATTGGATCAAACTTGATCCTAATTAAACAAATGATAATGTTTTTATATGAAATCAGTAGTTTTTAGGTTATGTGTGGAAAACCATCCTTAATTGGATCAAACTTGATATGATTAAAAAAGGTGATGATATTTTTACGAAAATTCACCAGATTTGACGTTATGAGAGAAAAATCATCATTAATTGGATCAAAATTCATACTAATTAAACAGATAGTTATGTTTCCATATGAAATTAGTAGTTTTTAGGTTATGCGCGGAAAATCATCATTAATTGGACCACATTTGATATAATTAAAACAGTTGATGATGTTTTTATGAAAAGTCACTAGATTTGAGGTTACGAGCGAAAAATCATCATTAATTGGACCAAACTTTATATGATTAAAAAAGATGATAATGTTTTTATGAAAAGTCACTAGATTCCAGGTTATAAGCGAAAAATCATCATTAATTGGTTCAAAATTGATCCTAATTAAACAGAAAATAATGTTTTTATATGAACTTAGTAGTTTTTAGGTTATGTGTGGAGAACCATCCTTAATTGGACTAAACTTGATATGATTGAAAAAGGTGATGATATTTTTACGAAAATTCACTAGATTTGACGTTATGAGAGAAAAATCATCATTAATTGGATCAAAATTCATCCTAATTAAACAGATAGTTATGTTTCCATATGAAATTAGTAGTTTTTAGGTTATGTGCGGAAAATCATCATTAATTGGACCACATTTGATATAATCAAAACAGTTGATGATGTTTTTATGAAAAGTCACTAGATTTGAGGTTACGAACGAAAAATCATCATTAATTGGACCAAACTTGATATGATTAAAAAAGATGATAATGTTTTTATGAAAAGTCACTAGATTTAAGGTTATGAGACAAAAATCATCACTAATTGGACCAAACTTGATATGATTAGAACAGATGGTAATGGTTTTATATAGAATCAGAAGTTTCAAGGTTATGTCCGGAAAATCATCATTAATTGGATCAAACTTGATATGATTAAAAAAGATGATAATGTTTCACTAGATTTCAGGTTATAGGCCAAAACTCATCACTAATTGGACCAAACTTGATATGATTAGAACAGATGGTAATGTTTTTATATGAAATTAGTAGTTTTTAGGTTATGTGTGGAAAACCATCCTTAATTGGATCAAACTTGATATGATTGAAAAAGGTGATGATATTTTTACGAAAATTCACCAGATTTGACGTTATGAGAGAAAAATCATCATTTATTTGGATCAAAATTCATCCTAATTAAACAGATAGTTATGTTTCCATATGAAATTAGTAGTTTTTTAGGTTATGTGCGGAAAATCATCATTAATTGGACCACATTTGATATAATTAAAACAGTTGATGATGTTTTTTATGAAAAGTCACTAGATTTGAGGTTACGACCGAAAAATCATCATTAATTGGACCAAACTTGATATGATTAAAAAAGATGATAATGTTTTTATGAAAAGTCACTAGATTCCAGGATATAAGCGAAAAATCATCATTAATTGGTTCAAAATTGATCCTAATTAAACAGATGATAATGTTTTTATATGAAATTAGTAGTTTTTAGGTTATGTGTTGAGAACCATCCTTAATTGGACCAAACTTAATATGATTTAAAAAGGTGATGATGTTTTTATGAAAAGTCACTAGATTTCAGGTTATAGGCGAAAAATCATCACTTATTGGACCAAACTTGATATGATTAGAACAGATGGTAATGGTTTTATATAGAATCAGAAGTTTCAAGGTTATGTGCGGAAAATCATCATTAATTGGATCGAAATTAATATGATTAAAACAGATGGTAATGGCTTCATATAGAATCAGAAGCTTCAAGGTTATGTCCGGAAAATCATCACTAATTGGATCAAACTTGATATGATTAAAAAAGATGATAATGTTTTTATATAGAATCAGAAGTTTCAAGGTTATGTCCGGAAAATCATCATTAATTGGATCAAACTTGATATGATTAAAAAAGATGATAATGTTTTTATGAAAAGTCACTAGATTTCAGGTTATGAGCGAAAAATCTTCATTAATTGGACCACA
The DNA here is from genome assembly GCA_030998225.1 of Diplolepis rosae. Lineage (NCBI taxonomy): Eukaryota > Metazoa > Arthropoda > Insecta > Hymenoptera > Diplolepididae > Diplolepis > Diplolepis rosae. The sequence continues at coordinate 681,030 of JAPYXD010000713.1, read as the reverse complement.
TTTGATATAATTAAAACAGTTGATGATGTTTTATGAAAAGTCACTAGATTTGAGGTTACGACCGAAAAATCATCATTAATTGGATCAAACTTGATATGATTAAAAAAGATGATAATGTTTTTATGAAAAGTCACTAGATTTCAGGTAGTAGGCGAAAAATCATCACTAATTGGACCAAACTTGATATGATTAGAACAGATGGTAATGGTTTTATATAGAATCAGAAGTTTCAAGGCTATGTGCGGAAAATCATCATTAATTGGATCGAACTTGATATGATTAAAACAGATGGTAATGGCTTCATATAGAATCAGAAACTTCAAGGTTATGTCCGGAAAATCATCCTCAATTGGATCAAACTTGATATGATTAGAACAGATGGTAATGGTTTTATATAGAATCAGAAGTTTCAAGGTTATGTCCGGAAAATCATCATTAATTGGATCAAACTTGATATGATTAAAAAAGATGATAATGTTTTTATGAAAAATCACTAGATTTCAGGTTATGAGCGAAAAATCATCATTAATTGCATCAAACTTGATATGATTAAAACAGATGGTAATGGTTTTATATAGAATCAGAAGTTTCAAGGTTATGTCCGGAAAATCATCATTAATTGGATCAAACTTGATATGATTAAAAAAGATGATAATGTTTTTATGAAAAGTCACTAGATTTCAGGTTATAGGCGAAAAATCATCACTAATTGGACCAAACTTGATATGATTAGAACAGATGGTAATGTTTTTATATGAAATTAGTAGTTTTTAGGTTATGTGTGGAAAACCATCCTTAATTGGATCAAACTTGATATGATTGAAAAAGGTGATAATGTTTTTATGAAAAGTCACTAGATTTCAGGTAATAGGCGAAAAAATCATCACTAATTGGACCAAACTTGATATGATTAGAACAGATGGTAATGGTTTTATATAGAATCAGAAGTTTCAAGGCTATGTGCGGAAAATCATCATTAATTGGATCGAACTTGATATGATTAAAACAGATGGTAATGGCTTCATATAGAATCAGAAACTTCAAGGTTATGTCCGGAAAATCATCCTCAATTGGATCAAACTTGATATGATTAGAACAGATGGTAATGGTTTTATATAGAATCAGAAGTTTCAAGGTTATGTCCGGAAAATCATCATTAATTGGATCAAACTTGATATGATTAAAAAAGATGATAATGTTTTTATGAAAAGTCACTAGATTTCAGGTTATGAGCGAAAAATCATCATTAATTGCACCAAACTTGATACGATTAGAACAGATGGTAATGGTTTTATATAGAATCAGAAGTTTCAAGGTTATGTCCGGAAAATCATCATTAATTGGATCAAACTTGATATGATTAAAAAAGATGATAATGTTTTTATGAAAAGTCACTAGATTTCAGGTTATAGGCGAAAAATCATCACTAATTGTACCAAACTTGATATGATTAGAACAGATGGTAATGTTTTTATATGAAATTAGTAGTTTTTAGGTTATGTGTGGAAAACCATCCTTAATTGGATCAAACTTGATATGATTGAAAAAGGTGATAATGTTTTTATGAAAAGTCACTAGATTTCAGGTAATAGGCGAAAAATCATCACTAATTGGACCAAACTTGATATGATTAGAACAGATGGTAATGGTTTTATATAGAATCAGAAGTTTCAAGGTTATGTGCGGAAAATCATCATTAATTGGATCGAACTTGATATGATTAAAACAGATGGTAATGGCTTCATATAGAATCAGAAGCTTCAAGGTTATGTCCGGAAAATCATTATTAATTGGATCAAACTTGATATGATTAAAAAAGATGATAATGTTTTTATGAAAAGTCACTAGATTTCAGGTTATAAGCTAAAAATCATCATTAATTGGACCAAACTTGATATGATTAGAAAAGATGGTAATGGTTTTATATAGAATCAGAAGTTTCAAGGTTATGCGCGGAAAATCACCATTAATTGGATCGAACTTGATATGATTAAAACAGGTGGTAATAGCTTTATAAAGAATCAGAAGTTTCAAGGTTATGTGCGGAAAATCATCATTAATTGGACCAAACGTGATATGATTAAAAAAGATGTTAATGTTTATATGAAAAGTCACTAGATTCCAGGGTATAAGCGAAAAATCATCATTAATTGGATCAAACTTGATCCTAATTAAACAAATGATAATGTTTTTATATGAAATCAGTAGTTTTTAGGTTATGTGTGGAAAACCATCCTTAATTGGATCAAACTTGATATGATTAAAAAAGGTGATGATATTTTTACGAAAATTCACTAGATTTGACGTTATGAGAGAAAAATCATCATTAATTGGATCAAAATTCATTCTAATTAAACAGATAGTAATGTTTCCATATGAAATTAGTAGTTTTTTAGGTTATGCGCGGAAAATCATCATTAATTGGACCACATTTGATATAATCAAAACAGTTGATGATGTTTTTATGAAAAGTCACTAGATTTGAGGTTACGAACGAAAAATCATCATTAATTGGACCAAACTTGATATGATTAAAAAAAATGATAATGTTTTTATGAAAAGTCACTAGATTTCAGGTTATGAGCCAAAAATCATCATTAATTGGACCAAACTTGATATGATTAGAACAGATGGTAATGGTTTTATATAGAATCAGAAGTTTCAAGGTTATGTCCGGAAAATCATCATTAATTGGATCAAACTTGATATGATTAAAAAAGATGATAATGTTTTTATGAAAAGTCACTAGATTTCAGGTTATAGGCGAAAAATCATCACTAATTGTACCAAACTTGATATGATTAGAACAGATGGTAATGTTTTTATATGAAATTAGTAGTTTTTAGGTTATGTGTGGAAAACCATCCTTAATTGGATCAAACTTGATATGATTGAAAAAGGTGATGATATTTTTACGAAAATTCACCAGATTTGACGTTATGAGAGAAAAATCATCATTAATTGGATCAAAATTCATCCTAATTAAACAGATAATTATGTTTCCATATGAAATTAGTAGTTTTTAGGTTATGTGCGGAAAATCATCATTAATTGGACCACATTTGATATAATTAAAACAGTTGATGATGTTTTTATGAAAAGTCACTAGATTTGAGGTTACGACCGAAAAATCATCATTAATTGGACCAAACTTGATATGATTAAAAAAGATGATAATGTTTTTATGAAAAGTCACTAGATTCCAGGATATAAGCGAAAAATCATCATTAATTGGTTCAAAATTGATCCTAATTAAACAGATGATAATGTTTTTATATGAAATTAGTAGTTTTTAGGTTATGTGTTGAGAACCATCCTTAATTGGACCAAACTTAATATGATTTAAAAAGGTGATGATGTTTTTATGAAAAGTCACTAGATTTCAGGTTATAGGCGAAAAATCATCACTAATTGGACCAAACTTGATATGATTAGAACAGATGGTAATGGTTTTATATAGAATCAGAAGTTTCAAGGGTATGTGCGGAAAATCATCATTAATTGGATCGAAATTAATATGATTAAAACAGATGGTAATGGCTTCATATAGAATCAGAAGCTTCAAGGTTATGTCCGGAAAATCATCACTAATTGGATCAAACTTGATATGATTAAAAAAGATGATAATGTTTTTATATAGAATCAGAAGTTTCAAGGTTATGTCCGGAAAATCATCATTAATTGGATCAAACTTGATATGATTAAAAAAGATGATAATGTTTTTATGAAAAGTCACTAGATTTCAGGTTATGAGCGAAAAATCATCATTAATTGGACCACATTTGATATAATTAAAACAGTTGATGATGTTTTATGAAAAGTCACTAGATTTGAGGTTACGACCGAAAAATCATCACTAATTGGATCAAACTTGATATGATTAAAAAAGAAGATAATGTTTTTATGAAAAGTCACTAGATTTCAGGTTATAGGCGAAAAATCATCACTAATTGGACCAAACTTGATATGATTAAAACAGATGGTAATGGTTTTAAATAGAATCAGAAGTTTCAAGGCTATGTGCGGAAAATCATCATTAATTGGATCGAACTTGATATGATTAAAACAGATGGTAATGGCTTCATATAGAATCAGAAACTTCAAGGTTATGTGTGGAAAACCATCCTTAAATGGATCAAACTTGATATGATTAGAACAGATGGTAATGGTTTTATATAGAATCAGAAGTTTCAAGGTTATGTCCGGAAAATCATCATTAATTGGATCAAACTTGATATGATTAAAAAAGATGATAATGTTTTTATGAAAAGTCACTAGATTTCAGGTTATGAGCGAAAAATCATCATTAATTGGACCACATTTGATATAATTAAAACAGTTGATGATGTTTTATGAAAAGTCACTAGATTTGAGGTTACGACCGAAAAATCATCATTAATTGGATCAAACTTGATATGATTAAAAAAGATGATAATGTTTTTATGAAAAGTCACTAGATTTCAGGTAGTAGGCGAAAAATCATCACTAATTGGACCAAACTTGATATGATTAGAACAGATGGTAATGGTTTTATATAGAATCAGAAGTTTCAAGGTTATGTGCGGAAAATCATCATTAATTGGATCGAACTTGATATGATTAAAACAGATGGTAATGGCTTCATATAGAATCAGAAACTTCAAGGTTATGTCCGGAAAATCATCCTCAATTGGATCAAACTTGATATGATTAGAACAGATGGTAATGGTTTTACATAGAATCAGAAGTTTAAGGTTATGTGCGGAAAATCATCATTAATTGGATCAAACTTGATATGATTAAAAAAGATGATACAGTTTTTATGAAAAATCACTAGATTTCAGGTTATGAGCGAAAAATCATCATTAATTGCATCAAACTTGATATGATTAAAACAGATGGTTATAGTTTCATATAAAATCAGAAGTTTCAAGGTTATGTGCGGAAAATCATCATTAATTGGATCAAACTTGATATGATTAAAACAGATGATAATGTTTTTATGAAAAGTCACTAGATTTCAGGTTATAGGCCAAAACTCATCACTAATTGTACCAAACTTGATATGATTAGAACAGATGGTAATGTTTTTATATGAAATTAGTAGTTTTTAGGTTATGTGTGGAAAACCATCCTTAATTGGATCAAACTTGATATGATTGAAAAAGGTGATAATGTTTTTATGAAAAGTCACTAGATTTCAGGTAATAGGCGAAAAATCATCACTAATTGGACCAAACTTGATATGATTAGAACAGATGGTAATGGTTTTATATAGAATCAGAAGTTTCAAGGCTATGTGCGGAAAATCATCATTAATTGGATCGAACTTGATATGATTAAAACAGATGGTAATGGCTTCATATAGAATCAGAAACTTCAAGGTTATGTCCGGAAAATCATCCTCAATTGGATCAAACTTGATATGATTAGAACAGATGGTAATGGTTTTATATAGAATCAGAAGTTTCAAGGTTATGTCCGGAAAATCATCATTAATTGGATCAAACTTGATATGATTAAAAAAGATGATAATGTTTTTATGAAAAGTCACTAGATTTCAGGTTATGAGCGAAAAATCATCATTAATTGCACCAAACTTGATACGATTAGAACAGATGGTAATGGTTTTATATAGAATCAGAAGTTTCAAGGTTATGTCCGGAAAATCATCATTAATTGGATCAAACTTGATATGATTAAAAAAGATGATAATGTTTTTATGAAAAGTCACTAGATTTCAGGTTATAGGCGAAAAATCATCACTAATTGTACCAAACTTGATATGATTAGAACAGATGGTAATGTTTTTATATGAAATTAGTAGTTTTTAGGTTATGTGTGGAAAACCATCCTTAATTGGATCAAACTTGATATGATTGAAAAAGGTGATAATGTTTTTATGAAAAGTCACTAGATTTCAGGTAATAGGCGAAAAATCATCACTAATTGGACCAAACTTGATATGATTAGAACAGATGGTAATGGTTTTATATAGAATCAGAAGTTTCAAGGTTATGTGCGGAAAATCATCATTAATTGGATCGAACTTGATATGATTAAAACAGGGGGTAATGGCTTCATATAGAATCAGAAGCTTCAAGGTTATGTCCGGAAAATCATTATTAATTGGATCAAACTTGATATGATAAAAAAAGATGATAATGTTTTTATGAAAAGTCACTAGATTTCAGGTTATAAGCTAAAAATCATCATTAATTGGACAAAAATTGATATGATTAGAACAGATGGTAATGGTTTTATATAGAATCAGAAGTTTCAAGGTTATGTGCGGAAAATCACCATTAATTGGATCGAACTTGATATGATTAAAACAGGTGGTAATGGCTTTATATAGAATCAGAAGTTGCAAGGTTATGTGCGGAAAATCATCATTAATTGGACCAAACGTGATATGATTAAAAAAGATGTTAATGTTTATATGAAAAGTCACTAGATTCCAGGGTATAAGCGAAAAATCATCATTAATTGGATCAAACTTGATCCTAATTAAACAAATGATAATGTTTTTATATGAAATCAGTAGTTTTTAGGTTATGTGTGGAAAACCATCCTTAATTGGATCAAACTTGATATGATTAAAAAAGGTGATGATATTTTTACGAAAATTCACCAGATTTGACGTTATGAGAGAAAAATCATCATTAATTGGATCAAAATTCATACTAATTAAACAGATAGTTATGTTTCCATATGAAATTAGTAGTTTTTAGGTTATGCGCGGAAAATCATCATTAATTGGACCACATTTGATATAATTAAAACAGTTGATGATGTTTTTATGAAAAGTCACTAGATTTGAGGTTACGAGCGAAAAATCATCATTAATTGGACCAAACTTTATATGAAAAAAAAAGATGAAACTGGTGTTCTGAAGTGTCACTAGATTCGCGGGTATAAGAGAAAAATCATCATTAATTGGTTCAAAATTGATCCTAATTAAACAGATGATAATGTTTTTATATGAAATTAGTAGTTTTTAGGTTATGTGTGGAGAACCATCCTTAATTGGACTAAACTTGATATGATTGAAAAAGGTGATGATATTTTTACGAAAATTCACTAGATTTGACGTTATGAGAGAAAAATCATCATTAATTGGATCAAAATTCATCCTAATTAAACAGATAGTTATGTTTCCATATGAAATTAGTAGTTTTAGGTTATGTGCGGAAAATCATCATTAATTGGACCACATTAGATATAATTAAAACAGTTGATGATGTTTTTATGAAAAGTCACTAGATTTGAGGTTACGAGCGAAAAATCATCATTAATTGGACCAAACTTGATATGATTAGAACAGATGGTAATGTTTTTATATGAAATTAGTAGTTTTTAGGTTATGTGTGGAAAACCATTCTAAATTGAATCAAACTTGATATGATTAAAAAGGTGATAATTTTTTTATGAAAAGTCACTAGATTTCAGGTTATGAGCGAAAAATCATCATTAATTGGACCAAACTTGATATGATTAGAACAGATGGTAATGGTTTTATATAGAATCAGAAGTTTCAAGGTTATGTCCGGAAAATCATCATTAATTGGATCAAACTTGATATGATTAAAAAAGATGATAATGTTTTTATGAAAAGTCACTAGATTTCAGGTTATAGGCGAAAAATCATCACTAATTGTACCAAACTTGATATGATTAGAACAGATGGTAATGTTTTTATATGAAATTAGTAGTTTTTTAGGTTATGTGTGGAAAACCATCCTTAATTGGATCAAACTTGATATGATTGAAAAAGGTGATGATATTTTTACGAAAATTCACCAGATTTGACGTTATGAGAGAAAAATCATCATTAATTGGATCAAAATTCATCCTAATTAAACAGATAGTTATGTTTCCATATGAAATTAGTAGTTTATAGGTTATGTGCGGAAAATCATCATTAATTGGACCACATTTGATATAATTAAAACAGTTGATGATGTTTTTATGAAAAGTCACTAGATTTGAGGTTACGACCGAAAAATCATCATTAATTGGACCAAACTTGATATGATTAAAAAAGATGATAATGTTTTTATGAAAAGTCACTAGATTCCAGGATATAAGCGAAAAATCATCATTAATTGGTTCAAAATTGATCCTAATTAAACAGATGATAATGTTTTTATATGAAATTAGTAGTTTTTAGGTTATGTGTTGAGAACCATCCTTAATTGGACCAAACTTAATATGATTTAAAAAGGTGATGATGTTTTTATGAAAAGTCACTAGATTTCAGGTTATAGGCGAAAAATCATCACTTATTGGACCAAACTTGATATGATTAGAACAGATGGTAATGGTTTTATATAGAATCAGAAGTTTCAAGGTTATGTGCGGAAAATCATCATTAATTGGATCGAAATTAATATGATTAAAACAGATGGTAATGGCTTCATATAGAATCAGAAGCTTCAAGGTTATGTCCGGAAAATCATCACTAATTGGATCAAACTTGATATGATTAAAAAAGATGATAATGTTTTTATATAGAATCAGAAGTTTCAAGGTTATGTCCGGAAAATCATCATTAATTGGATCAAACTTGATATGATTAAAAAAGATGATAATGTTTTTATGAAAAGTCACTAGATTTCAGGTTATGAGCGAAAAATCATCATTAATTGGACCACATTTGATATAATTAAAACAGTTGATGATGTTTTATGAAAAGTCACTAGATTTGAGGTTACGACCGAAAAATCATCACTAATTGGATCAAACTTGATATGATTAAAAAAGAAGATAATGTTTTTATGAAAAGTCACTAGATTTCAGGTTATAGGCGAAAAATCATCACTAATTGGACCAAACTTGATATGATTAGAACAGATGGTAATGGTTTTATATAGAATCAGAAGTTTCAAGGCTATGTGCGGAAAATCATCATTAATTGGATCGAACTTGATATGATTAAAACAGATGGTAATGGCTTCATATAGAATCAGAAACTTCAAGGTTATGTCCGGAAAATCATCCTCAATTGGATCAAACTTGATATGATTAGAACAGATGGTAATGGTTTTAAATAGAATCAGAAGTTTCAAGGTTATGTGCGGAAAATCATCATTAATTGGATCAAACTTGATATGATTAAAAAAGATGATACAGTTTTTATGAAAAATCACTAGATTTCAGGTTATGAGCGAAAAATCATCATTAATTGCATCAAACTTGATATGATTAAAACAGATGGTTATAGTTTCATATAAAATCAGAAGTTTCAAGGTTATGTGCGGAAAATCATCATTAATTGCATCAAACTTGATATGATTAAAACAGATGATAAAGTTTCACTAGATTTCAGGTTATAGGCGAATAATCATCACTAATTGTACCAAACTTGATATGATTAGAACAGATAGCAATGTTTTTATATGAAATTAGTAGTTTTTAGGTTATGTGTGGAAAACCATACTTAATTGGATCAAACTTGATATGATTAAAAAAGGTGATAATGTTTTTATGAAAAGTCACTAGATTTTAGGTTATAAGCGAAAAATCATCATTAATTGGACCAAACTTGATATGATTAGAACAGATGGTAATGGTTTTATATAGAATCAGAAGTTTCAAGGCTATGTGCGGAAAATCATCATTAATTGGACCAAACTTGATATGATTAAAACAGATGGTAATGGCTTCATATAGAATCAGAAACTTCAAGGTTATGTCCGGAAAATCATCCTCAATTGGATCAAACTTGATATGATTAGAACAGATGGTAATGGTTTTATATAGAATCAGAAGTTTCAAGGTTATGTCCGGAAAATCATCATCGCTTGGATCAAACTTGATATGATTAAAAAAGATGATACAGTTTTTATGAAAAATCACTAGATTTCAGGTTATGAGCGAAAAATCATCATTAATTGCATCAAACTTGATATGATTAAAACAGATGGTTATAGTTTCATATAAAATCAGAAGTTTCAAGGTTATGTGCGGAAAATCATCATTAATTGGATCAAACTTGATATGATTAAAAAAGATGATAATGTTTTTATGAAAAGTCACTAGATTTCAGGTTATAGGCGAAAAATCATCACTAATTGGACCAAACTTGATATGATTAGAACAGATGGTAATGTTTTTATATGAAATTAGTAGTTTTTAGGTTATATGTGGAAAACCATTCTAAATTGAATCCAACTTGATATGATTAAAAAAGTGATAATTTTTTTATGAAAAGTCACTAGATTTCAGGTCATAGGCGAAAAATCATCACTAATTGGACCAAACTTGATATGATTAGAACAGATGGTAATGGTTTTATATAGAATCAGAAGTTTCAAGGTTATGTGCGGAAAATCATCATTAATTGGATCGAACTTGATATGATTAAAACAGATGGTAATGGCTTCATATAGAATCAGAAGCTTCAAGGTTATGTCCGGAAAATCATTATTAATTGGATCAAACTTGATATGATTAAAAAAGATGATAATGTTTTTATGAAAAGTCACTAGATTTGACGTTATGAGCGAAAAATCATCATTAATTGGACCAAAATTGATATGATTAGAAAAGATTGTAATGGTTTTATTTAGAATAATAATTTTCAAGGTTATGTGCTGAAAATCAACATTAATTGGATCTAACTTGATATGATTAAAACAGATGGTAATAGCTTTATAAAGAATCAGAAGTTTCAAGGTTATGTGCGGAAAATCATCATTAATTGGACCAAACGTGATATGATTAAAAAAGATGTTAATGTTTATATGAAAAGTCACTAGATTCCAGGGTATAAGCGAAAAATCATCATTAATTGGATCAAACTTGATCCTAATTAAACAAATGATAATGTTTTTATATGAAATCAGTAGTTTTTAGGTTATGTGTGGAAAACCATCCTTAATTGGATCAAACTTGATATGATTAAAAAAGGTGATGATATTTTTACGAAAATTCACCAGATTTGACGTTATGAGAGAAAAATCATCATTAATTGGATCAAAATTCATACTAATTAAACAGATAGTTATGTTTCCATATGAAATTAGTAGTTTTTTAGGTTATGCGCGGAAAATCATCATTAATTGGACCACATTTGATATAATTAAAACAGTTGATGATGTTTTTATGAAAAGTCACTAGATTTGAGGTTACGAGCGAAAAATCATCATTAATTGGACCAAACTTGATATGATTAAAAAAGATGATAATGTTTTTATGAAAAGTCACTAGATTCCAGGGTATAAGCGAAAAATCATCATTAATTGGTTCAAAATTGATCCTAATTAAACAGATGATAATGTTTTTATATGAAATTAGTAGTTTTTAGGTTATGTGTGGAGAACCATCCTTAATTGGACTAAACTTGATATGATTGAAAAAGGTGATGATATTTTTACGAAAATTCACTAGATTTGACGTTATGAGAGAAAAATCATCATTAATTGGATCAAAAATTCATCCTAATTAAACAGATAGTTATGTTTCCATATGAAATTAGTAGTTTTTAGGTTATGTGCGGAAAATCATCATTAATTGGACCAAATTTGATATAATCAAAACAGTTGATGATGTTTTTATGAAAAGTCACTAGATTTGAGGTTACGAACGAAAAATCATCATTAATTGGACCAAACTTGATATGATTAAAAAAAATGATAATGTTTTTATGAAAAGTCACTAGATTTCAGGTTATGAGCTAAAAATCATCATTAATTGGACCAAACTTGATATGATTAGAACAGATGGTAATGGTTTTATATAGAATCAGAAGTTTCAAGGTTATGTCCGGAAAATCATCATTAATTGGATCAAACTTGATATGATTAAAAAAGATGATAATGTTTTTATGAAAAGTCACTAGATTTCAGGTTATAGGCGAAAAATCATCACTAATTGTACCAAACTTGATATGATTAGAACAGATGGTAATGTTTTTATATGAAATTAGTAGTTTTTAGGTTATGTGTGGAAAACCATCCTTAATTGGATCAAACTTGATATGATTGAAAAAGGTGATGATATTTTTACGAAAATTCACCAGATTTGACGTTATGAGAGAAAAATCATCATTAATTGGATCAAAATTCATCCTAATTAAACAGATAGTTATGTTTCCATATGAAATTAGTAGTTTATAGGTTATGTGCGGAAAATCATCATTAATTGGACCACATTTGATATAATTAAAACAGTTGATGATGTTTTTATGAAAAGTCACTAGATTTGAGGTTACGACCGAAAAATCATCATTAATTGGACCAAACTTGATATGATTAAAAAAGATGATAATGTTTTTATGAAAAGTCACTAGATTCCAGGATATAAGCGAAAAATCATCATTAATTGGTTCAAAATTGATCCTAATTAAACAGATGATAATGTTTTTATATGAAATTAGTAGTTTTTAGGTTATGTGTTGAGAACCATCCTTAATTGGACCAAACTTAATATGATTTAAAAAGGTGATGATGTTTTTATGAAAAGTCACTAGATTTCAGGTTATAGGCGAAAAATCATCACTTATTGGACCAAACTTGATATGATTAGAACAGATGGTAATGGTTTTATATAGAATCAGAAGTTTCAAGGTTATGTGCGGAAAATCATCATTAATTGGATCGAAATTAATATGATTAAAACAGATGGTAATGGCTTCATATAGAATCAGAAGCTTCAAGGTTATGTCCGGAAAATCATCACTAATTGGATCAAACTTGATATGATTAAAAAAGATGATAATGTTTTTATATAGAATCAGAAGTTTCAAGGTTATGTCCGGAAAATCATCATTAATTGGATCAAACTTGATATGATTAAAAAAGATGATAATGTTTTTATGAAAAGTCACTAGATTTCAGGTTATGAGCGAAAAATCATCATTAATTGGACCACATTTGATATAATTAAAACAGTTGATGATGTTTTATGAAAAGTCACTAGATTTGAGGTTACGACCGAAAAATCATCATTAATTGGATCAAACTTGATATGATTAAAAAAGATGATAATGTTTTTATGAAAAGTCACTAGATTTCAGGTAATAGGCGAAAAATCATCACTAATTGGACCAAACTTGATATGATTAGAACAGATGGTAATGGTTTTATATAGAATCAGAAGTTTCAAGGCTATGTGCGGAAAATCATCATTAATTGGATCGAACTTGATATGATTAAAACAGATGGTAATGGCTTCATATAGAATCAGAAACTTCAAGGTTATGTCCGGAAAATCATCCTCAATTGGATCAAACTTGATATGATTAGAACAGATGGTAATGGTTTTATATAGAAGCAGAAGTTTCAAGGTTATGTGCGGAAAAGCATCATTAATTGGATCAAAATTGATATGATTAAAATAGATGATAATGTTTTTATGAAAAGTCACTAGATTTAAGGTTATGAGCGATAAATCATCATTAATTGCACCAAACATGATATGATTAGAACAGATGGTAATGGTTTTATATAGAATCAGAAGTTTCAAGGTTATGTCCGGAAAATCATCATTAATTGGATCAAACTTGATATGATTAAAAAAGATGATAATGTTTTTATGAAAAGTCACTAGATTTCAGGTTATAAGCGAAAAATCATCATTAATTGGACCAAACTTGATATGATTAGAACAGATGGTAATGTTTTTATATGAAATTAGTAGTTTTTAGGTTATGTGTGGAAAACCATCCTTAATTGGATCAAACTTGATATGATTGAAAAAGGTGATAATGTTTTTATGAAAAGTCACTAGATTTCAGGTAATAGGCGAAAAATCATCACTAATTGGACCAAACTTGATATGATTAGAACAGATGGTAATGGTTTTATATAGAATCAGAAGTTTCAAGGCTATGTGCGGAAAATCATCATTAATTGGATCGAACTTGATATGATTAAAACAGATGGTAATGGCTTCATATAGAATCAGAAACTTCAAGGTTATGTCCGGAAAATCATCCTCAATTGGATCAAACTTGATATGATTAGAACAGATGGTAATGGTTTTATATAGAATCAGAAGTTTCAAGGTTATGTCCGGAAAATCATCATTAATTGGACCAAACTTGATATGATTAAAAAAGATGATACAGTTTTTATGAAAAATCACTAGATTTCAGGTTATGAGCGAAAAATCATCATTAATTGCATCAAACTTGATATGATTAAAACAGATGGTAATAGTTTCATATAGAATCAGAAGTTTCAAGGTTATGTCCGGAAAATCATCATTAATTGGATCAAACTTGATATGATTAAAAAAGATGATAATGTTTTTATGAAAAGTCACTAGATTTCAGGTTATAGGCGAAAAATCATCACTAATTGTACCAAACTTGATATGATTAGAACAGATGGTAATGTTTTTATATGAAATTAGTAGTTTTTAGGTTATGTGTGGAAAACCATACTTAATTGGATCAAACTTGATATGATTAAAAAAGGTGATAATGTTTTTATGAAAAGTCACTAGATTTTAGGTTATAAGCGAAAAATCATCATTAATTGGACCAAACTTGATATGATTAGAACAGATGGTAATGGTTTTATATAGAATCAGAAGTTTCAAGGCTATGTGCGGAAAATCATCATTAATTGGATCGAACTTGATATGATTAAAACAGATGGTAATGGCTTCATATAGAATCAGAAGCTTCAAGGTTATGTCCGGAAAATCATTATTAATTGGATCAAACTTGATATGATTAAAAAAGATGATAATGTTTTTATGAAAAGTCACTAGATTTCAGGTTATAAGCTAAAAATCATCATTAATTGGACCAAAATTGATCTGATTAGAAAAGATGGTAATGGTTGTATATATAATCAGAAGTTTCAAGGTTATGTGCGCAAAATCACCATTAATTGGATCGAACTTGATATGATTAAAACAGATGGTAATAGCTTTATAAAGAATCAGAAGTTTCAAGGTTATGTGCGGAAAATCATCATTAATTGGACCAAACGTGATATGATTAAAAAAGATGTTAATGTTTATATGAAAAGTCACTAGATTCCAGGGTATAAGCGAAAAATCATCATTAATTGGATCAAACTTGATCCTAATTAAACAAATGATAATGTTTTTATATGAAATCAGTAGTTTTTAGGTTATGTGTGGAAAACCATCCTTAATTGGATCAAACTTGATATGATTAAAAAAGGTGATGATATTTTTACGAAAATTCACCAGATTTGACGTTATGAGAGAAAAATCATCATTAATTGGATCAAAATTCATACTAATTAAACAGATAGTTATGTTTCCATATGAAATTAGTAGTTTTTAGGTTATGCGCGGAAAATCATCATTAATTGGACCACATTTGATATAATTAAAACAGTTGATGATGTTTTTATGAAAAGTCACTAGATTTGAGGTTACGAGCGAAAAATCATCATTAATTGGACCAAACTTTATATGATTAAAAAAGATGATAATGTTTTTATGAAAAGTCACTAGATTCCAGGTTATAAGCGAAAAATCATCATTAATTGGTTCAAAATTGATCCTAATTAAACAGAAAATAATGTTTTTATATGAAATTAGTAGTTTTTATGTTATGTGTGGAAAACCATCCTTAATTGGACTAAACTTGATATGATTGAAAAAGGTGATGATATTTTTACGAAAATTCACTAGATTTGACGTTATGAGAGAAAAATCATCATTAATTGGATCAAAATTCATCCTAATTAAACAGATAGTTATGTTTCCATATGAAATTAGTAGTTTTTAGGTTATGTGCGGAAAATCATCATTAATTGGACCACATTTGATATAATTAAAACAGTTGATGATGTTTTTATGAAAAGTCACTAGATTTGAGGTTACGAGCGAAAAATCATCATTAATTGGACCAAACTTGATATGATTAAAAAAGATGATAATGTTTTTATGAAAAGTCACTAGATTTCAGGTTATGAGACAAAAATCATCATTAATTGGACCAAACTTGATATGATTAGAACAGATGGTAATGGTTTTATAAAGAATCAGAAGTTTCAAGGTTATTTGCGGAAAATCATAAAAAATTGGATCGAAATTTATATGATTAAAACAGATGGTAATGGCTTCATATAGAATCAGAAGCTGCAAGGTTATGTCCGGAAAATCATCATTAATTGGATCAAACTTGATATGATTAAAAAAGATGATAATGTTTTTATGAAAAGTCACTAGATTTCTGGTTATAAGCGAAAAATCATCATTAATTGGACCAAACTTGATATGATTAGAAAAGATGGTAATGGTTTTATATAGAATCAGAAGTTTCAAGGTTATGTGCGGAAAATCACCATTAATTGGATCGAACTTGATATGATTAAAACAGATGGTAATGGCTTCATATAGAATCAGAAGCTTCAAGGTTATGTCCGGAAAATCATAATTAATTGGATCAAACCTGATATGATTAGAACAGATGGTAATGGTTTTATATAGAATCAGATGTTTCAAGGTTATTTCCGGAAAATCATCATTAATTGGATCAAACTTGATATGATTAAAAAAGATGATAATGTTTTTATGAAAAGTTACTAGATTTCAGGTTATAAGCTAAAAATCATCATTAATTGGACCAAACTTGATATGATTAGAACAGATGGTAATGGTTTTATATAGAATCAGAAGTTTCAAGGTTATGTCCGGAAAATCATCATTAATTGGATCAAACTTGATATGATTAAAAAAGATGATAATGTTTTTATGAAAAGTCACTAGATTTCAGGTTATAGGCGAAAAATCATCACTAATTGTACCAAACTTGATATGATTAGAACAGATGGTAATGGTTTTATATAGAATCAGAAGTTTAAGGTTATGTGCGGAAAATCATCATTAATTGGACCAAACTTGATATGGTTAAAAAAGGTGATAATGTTTTTATGAAAAGTCACTAGATTCCAGGTTATAAGCGAAAAATCATCATTAATTGGATCAAACTTGATCCTAATTAGCAGATGATAATGTTTTTATATGAAATTAGTAGTTTTTAGGTTATGTGTGGAAAACCATCCTTAATTGGATCAAACTTGATATGATTAAAAAAGGTGATGATATTTTTACGAAAATTCACTAGATTTGACGTTATGAGAGAAAAATCATCATTAATTGGATCAAAATTCATCCTAATTAAACAGATAGTAATGTTTCCATATGACATTAGTAGTTTTTAGGTTATGTGCGGAAAATCATCATTAATTGGACCACATTTGATATAATTAAAACAGTTGATGATGTTTTTATGAAAAAGTCACTCGATTTGAGGTTACGAGCGAAAAATCATCATTAATTGGACCAAACTTGATATGATTAAAAAAGATGATAATGTTTTTATGAAAAGTCACTAGATTCCAGGTTATAAGCGAAAGATCATCATTAATTGGTTCAAAATTGATGCTAATTAAACAGATGATAATGTTTTTATATGAAATTAGTAGTTTTTTGGTTATGTGTGGAGAACCATCCTTAATTGGACCAAACTTAATATGATTTAAAAAGGTGATGATGTTTTCATGAAAAGTCACTAGATTTCAGGTTACAGGCGAAAAATCATCACTAATTGGACCAAACTTGATATGATTAGAACAGATGGTAATGGTTTTATATAGAATCAGAAGTTTCAAGGTTATGTGCGGAAAATCATCATTAATTGGATCAAACTTGATATGATTAGAACAGATGGTAATGGTTTTAAATAGAATCAGAAGTTTAAGGTTATGTGCGGAAAATCATCATTAATTGGATCAAACTTGATATGATTAAAAAAGATGCTAATGATTTTTTTATGAAAAGTCACTAGATTTCAGGTTATGTGCGGAAAATCATCATTAATTGGATCGAACTTGATATGATTAAAACAGGTGGTAATGGTTTTATATAGAATCAGAAGTTTCAAGGTTATGTCCGGAAAATCATCATTAATTGGATCAAACTTGATATGATTAAAAAAGATGATAATGTTTTTATGAAAAGTCACTAGATTTCAGGTTATGAGCGAAAAATCATCATTAATTGGACCAAACTTGATATAATTAGAACAGATGGTAATGGTTTTGTATAGAATCAGAAGCTTCAAGGTTATGTCCGGAAAATCATTATTAATTGGATCAAATTTGATATGATTAAAAAAGATGATAATGTTTTTATGAAAAGTCACTAGATTTCAGGTTATAGGCGAAAAATCATCACTAATTGGACCAAACTTGATATGATTAGAACAGATGGTAATGGTTTTATATAGAATCAGAAGTTTCAAGGTTATGTGCGGAAAATCATCATAAATTGGACCAAACTTGATATGATTAAAAAAGATGATAATGTTTTTATGAAAAGTCACTAGATTTCAGGTTATAAGCGAAAAATCATCATTAATTGGATCAAACTTGATCCTAATTAAACAGATGATAATGTTTTTATATGAAATTAGTAGTATTTAGGTTATGTGTGGAAAACCATCCTTAATTGGATCAAACTTGATATGATTAAAAAAGGTGATGATATTTTTAAGAAAATTCACTAGATTTAAGGTTATGAGAGAAAAATCATCATTAATTGGACCAAACTTGATATGATTAGAACAGATGGTAATGGTTTTATATAGAATCAGAAGTTTCAAGGTTATGTGCGGAAAATCAAAATTAATTGGATCGAAATTGAAAAGATTAAAACAGATGGTAATGGCTTCATATAGAATCAGAAGCTTCAAGGTTATGTCCGGAAAATCATCATTAATTGGATCAAACTTGATATGATTAAAAAAGATGATAATGTTTTTATGAAAAGTCACTAGATTTCAGGTTATAAGCGAAAAATCATCATTAATTGGACCAAACTTGATATGATTAGAACAGATGGTAATGGTTTTATATAGAATCAGAAGTTTCAAGGTTATGTGCGGAAAATCATCATTAATTGGATCAAACTTGATATGATTAGAACAGATGGTAATGGTTTTAAATAGAATCAGAAGTTTAAGGTTATGTGCGGAAAATCATCATTAATTGGATCAAACTTGATATGATTAGAACAGATGAATATTTTTCAATGAAAAGTCACTAGATTTCAGGTTATGAGCGAAAAATCATCATTAATTGGACCAAACTTGATATGATTCAAACAGATGGTAATGGTTTTATATAGAATCAGAAGTTTCAAGGTTATGTCCGGAAAATCATCATTAATTGGATCAAACTTGATATGATTAAAAAAGATGATAATGTTTTTATGAAAAGTCACTAGATTTCAGGTTATAGGCGAAAAATCATCACTAATTGTACCAAACTTGATATGATTAGAACAGATGGTAGGGTATGCTGAGAAATAACCCTGGCCACGTAAAGGACAGTGTTAACGAGGCATCAGAGGTGTTGAGCGGAATGCTCAACACCCATAAATGTCTTGTAGAAAGCGGGATGGAAATCCAGAAGAAGCTGGAATCCCACCCCGCCTCAAAAAAGATGGGTATCTTCCGGAGACTGCGCTCTGCGTCTCTAGGAGATACCCAAAAAAGCTGACAAAGGGGGAGAAGAGGGTTGCTCCTTCTCCCCCCGAAGATCGGCTTCCCAAGAAAGGGAAGGGCGGCATATCGCCGTCTTATGCCGCGGCCACCAGAGGCCAGACCCCAAAAAAGGATGGGGAATGGCAGCTGGTGGAGAAGAAGAAAAAGATGAAAAAAAAAAGAGAAGAAGAAGAAAGAGGTTCCTGTGCCCTCCGCGCAGGAACACAAAACAAAGGGAAAGTTGCCGAGGCGCTCCCCGGCCGCGAGGTCGGGCGACGCCATCAAGTTGTCTGCGAAGGACGGCCAGTCCTACGCCGACATCTTGAGGGAAATGAGGGCGAAGGTCGACCCCCGGAAGGCAGGACTTGAGGTCCTGTCTATCCGAAGGACCAGGAAGGAAGAAGTCCTTTTGGTCCTCAAAAAGGGGGGAGACGTTTCGGCCTTCCGAAAGGAGCTCGACCTGGCGGTCGGGGAAAGGGCGAAAATTTCAGCCCTGGTCTCGACGATGTCCCTCGAAATTAGGGAACTCGACGAGACCGTTGAAGAAGAAGAGGTTGTGTCTGCCCTGTGCTTGGCATTGGGCAGACCGGCTTTTGAGGGGTCCTGCAGGCTCTTCATCCGCTTTGGTGGGGTGAAGACTGCAGTGATCCGGCTGGCTGAGGCAGACGCCCCGCGTCTGCTTCAGCTAGGTAAGTTGAGGATCGGGTGGGTAGAGTGCCGCATTCGCGAACACCTGGATGTCGCCCGCTGCTTCAGGTGCCTTGGGTACGGCCACGGGTCCCGGGGCTGCAGCAACCCCGACAGGAAAAACGGCTGTTGGAGGTGCGGCGCCACGGGACACTTGGCCGGGACCTGTAAGGCACCACCAAGGTGCCTGTCATGTGCAGACAGGGGCGAAAAAGATGTCGCCCATGTGTCGGGGAGCGGCTCCTGCCCGGTCTTCCGGGAAGAGCTTCGGAGGTTGAGAGGCAGGAATTGAAGTTCCTGCAACTCAACCTCGGAAGGGGGAAGGATGCCCAGGACCTCCTGATGCAGACTGCCAGGGAGAGGGGGGCTGATGTGCTGCTCATTAGTGAGCAGTACAAGTGGTCCGATAACTCTGCTTGGTATCAGGATGCATCAAGGAGGGCCGGCATCCTTGTTTGTAACCCTGATTTGGGCGTCGGGGACTTACTGGAGACCGACGCGGGGTTCGTCTGGGTGGAGGTGGCGGGTGTGCGTGTGTACAGCTGCTACTTCTCCCCCGGCGATCCCTTCGATGTCTTTGAGACCCAGATCCTCCTCCTTGAGGAAAGCCTCCGTGAGGCCATCGGGCGATCCCTCATAGGGGTGACTTCAACAGTAAGTCGCCCGAGTGGGGTGAAGCCCGCCTAGATAGGAGGGGAATCTTGGTTGGCGAGATGGTCGCTAGGAACGAACTGATCGTCTTGAATCAGGGCGGGGAATTTACGTTCAGACGAGGAGCGGGGGGGTCAATAATTGATCTCACAATTGCCGCACCTCGCCTCGCTTCAAGGATAAGCGACTGGTCGGTCCTCGAGGTAATAACCTTGAGTGACCACCGGTGCATCGAATTCACACTAGAACAACGGTGTCAGGCGGTGGATAAGGGTAGGGGCGGCAAAGGAAGGAGCCCCTCCTGGAACACGAGACGACTCAGCAGGGAAAGACTTCGCGAACACCTCGAAGAAACCAGGCTCATCGATGAGCTTGGTTGGGTCTGCCCTGCTGGGTCGTTTGAAGCTGCTGTGCGCTCGGTGAGGCAGAAGGTGGTCGCGGCTTGCGACTACTCGATGCCTCGCCGTGAGCGCAGGCAAGCCAAGGGTTCGATGTACTGGTGGAACGACCAGTTGGCAGCCCTACGTCGAGAATGCCTCGCAGCGCGGCGAAAATTCACCCGTTCAAAGGGGGATGCTACGCTGCACGAGGCATGGAAAGGGGCAAAAACAGGTTTGAAGCGAGGCATAAAGAAAAGCCGACTTCAATGCTGGAAAGACTTGATCGGTGAGGTCGAGAAGGACACATGGGGTCTCGCCTTCAAAATAGTCACCAAGAGATTGGTGGCTAGAAGAAAGACCCCGGGCCTGGATAATCCCGATCGAGTCCAGTACATTGTGTGTAGCTTGTTTCCACACGTGGAGCCGTTCCAAAGACAGGACCGAAGTTCCTGCGTGGTCCGGCGCGAAGAACTCTTCACTCTCGAAGAACTAAAGAGAGCGGGTGGAAGGCTTAAGGCAAATACAGCGCCAGGTATCGACGGGGTGCCGAACGAGATCCTCAAAGAGGTGATCGGGGCGTACCCAGAGATCCTCCTAGAAGCCTTTAACTCCTGTCTTCGGGAGGGGAGGTTCTTCGCAGATTGGAAGAAGCAGAGGTTGGTCCTGCTGAGGAAGGGCAACAAACCTCTAGGGGTCGCCTCGTCGTATAGACCAATATGCCTATTGGATACAATGGGGAAGCTTCTGGAGGAGTTGATTCTACAACGGCTTCAGGCTCTCTTGGTCGGGGAGAACGGGCTCTCGGAAAACCAGTTCGGATTCAGGAAAGGCAGGTCCACGGTGGACGCCATCCAAGCTGTGGTTAACATCGCCACAAATGCAAGAAAAGGAACTGGTAAGCGTAAGGGATTCTGTGCGTTGATTAGCATTGACATACGCAATGCGTTCAATACCGCGAGATGGAACATCTGCATCGAGGCGATGGTGCGGAAAAAGGTTCCAGACTACCTGTTGCGAATGATAGATGACTATCTGAGCGACAGGTGGGTGATATATGAGGGCGACAAATGGTCTCTCAAGGAGGAGATGACATGTGGCGCCCCTCAAGGGTCGCGGGTGGGTGCACTCGTTTGGAACGTCATGTACGACGATTTCCTGCGCATGGACCTGCCTGCTGGAACGAGCATCGTCGGCTTCGCGGATGACGCACTTGTCGTGTGCGCCGCTGACGACGTCGGAATCCTAGAGCTGAGGATCAATGAAAGTCTGTGGCGAGCGAAGCGCTGGTTGGATGGCAGAGGTCTTAAATTGGCCCCTGAGAAAACCGAGGCTTTGCTCGTTACGGACAGGAGATCCTTCCAATACCCGAGGATCGTTCTCGGAGAGCATGAAGTCGAGTGGAAAACAAGCATTAAGTACCTGGGGGTGCAGCTGGATCGTAGGCTTAGCTTTGGCGAACACCTAAAGATCGCAGCCGCCAAAGCCATCCAATGTGGAGCAAACTTGGCCCGGCTTATGCCAAACATTGGTGGACCCAGGGAAGCGAAAAGAAGATTGGTGGCGAGCGTGGTCCATTCGAAGCTGCTTTATGCAGCTCCGGTCTGGGCTAATGCCCTGCAAATCCATGCTATTCAGAAGAAGCTGTTCTCGGCGCAGAGACTTGTCGCGCTGAGACTAGTTTCGGCATATAGAACTATCTCAACGAGCGCTGTGCTGGTCCTGGCGAGCGTCCCGCCAATAGATTTATTGGCGGAGGAAAGGCAGGAAACCTTTCAGCTTCGCAAGGAGCTTACCTGCGCCGACCTGCAGGAAATCGCTCGCGCGAAGGAGGCCATTCGCAAGGATGGAAGGCGCAGACTCGTCGAGAAATGGCAGATGAGATGGCATGGTGAGCAGACAGGGAGATGGACCTACCGCCTGATCCCGGAGCTCGCCACCTGGCTGAACAGAAAGCACGGGGAAGTCGGCTTTTACTTGGCACAAGCGCTCTCGGGCCATGGCTGTTTTAACGCGTACCTGAGGCGCTTTAAGAAGAGAGACGAGGAGACGTGTTGCTACTGCGATTCCCCGGTGGATAACGCAGAGCACGCACTCTTCGTCTGCGCAAAATGGGGTGTGGCTAGGGAGGTCCTCGGTCAGGCGGTGGGTTCCGAACTTACTCCTGACACGATGGTCCCCCTCATGCTCCAGTCTGAGCGGTTCTGGACGCTCATCGAGTCATTCGTCACACTTGTGATGAAGACGAGGGAGCTTGATGGGCGTCGGGAGCGAAACAACGGGGAGGGCCAGTAGAAATCGCATCGGGGCCAGCGCCCGCGGTCCTGCGTCTCGGGTAGACTTGACGGTCCGCGTCGTTCGGGGGAGGAATCTGTTTGTTTCTCCCCTGGGTGGCGCGGCTGGTCGGTTGTCCTAGTGGGCGGGTGGCCGCGGGTGGAAGTTCCGAGCGAACGGATGACGGAAGAGTCGCACGCGACTTTAATGGAACCAACCACCCGTGAAGTTCAAAGCCGAAAGGCGGTTCCGCGGGTGGTGTATTGGTTCGAGAGAGGGGGTTTTCTGGTTTTAACAGGTATGCCTAGACCCGTCCTAGGAGAGTCCTGTACAACGTCTATAAAAGATTTTGCCATTTTTCCTCCTCACCAAAAAAAAAAAAAAAAAAAAAAAAAAATGGTTTTATATAGAATCAGAAGTTTCAAGGTTATGTCCGGAAAATCATCATTAATTGGACCAAACTTGATATGATTAAAAAAGATGATAATGTTTTTATGAAAAGTCACTAGATTTCAGGTTATAAGCGAAAAATCATCACTAATTGGACCAAACTTGATATGATTAGAACAGATGGTAATGGTTTTATATAGAATCAGAAGATTCAAGGTTGTGTGCGGAAAATCGTCATTAATTGGACCATACTTGATATGATTAAAAAAGATGATAATGTTTTTATGAAAAGTCACTAGATTCCAGGTTATAAGCGAAAAATCATCATTAATTGGATCAAACTTGATCCTAATTAAACAGATGATAATGTTTTTATATGAAATTAGTAGTTTTTAGGTTATGTGTGGAAAACCATCCTTAATTGGATCAAACTTGATATGATTAAAAAAGGTGATGATATTTTTACGAAAATTCACTAGATTTGACGTTATGAGAGAAAAATCATCATTAATTGGATCAAAATTCATCCTAATTAAACAGATAGTCATGTTTCCATATGAAATTAGTAGTTTTTAGGTTATGTGCGGAAAATCATCATTAATTGGACAACATTTGATATAATTAAAACAGTTGATGATGTTTTTATGAAAAGTCACTAGATTTGAGGTTACGAGCGAAAAATCATCATTAATTGGACCAAACTTGATATGATTAAAAAAGATGATAATGTTTTTATGAAAAGTCACTAGATTCCAGGTTATAAGCGAAAAATCATCATTAATTGGATCAAAATTGATGCTAATTAAACAGATGATAATGTTTTTATATGAAATTAGTAGTTTTTAGGTTATGTGTGGAGAACCATCCTTAATTGGACCAAACTTAATATGATTTAAAAAGGTGATGATGTTTTCATGAAAAGTCACTAGATTTCAGGTTACAGGCGAAAAATCATCACTAATTGGACCAAACTTGATATGATTAGAACAGATCGTAATGGTTTTATATAGAATCAGATGTTTCAAGGTTATGTGCGGAAAATCACCATTAATTGGATCGAACTTGACATGATTAAAACAGATGGTAATGGCTTCATATAGAATCAGAAGCTTCAAGGTTATGTCCGGAAAATCATCATTAATTGGATCAAACTTGATATGATTAAAAAAGATGATAATGTTTTTATGAAAAGTCACTAGATTTCTGGTTATAAGCGAAAAATCATCATTAATTGGACCAAACTTGATATGATTAGAAAAGATGGTAATGGTTTTATATAGAATCAGAAGTTTCAAGGTTATGTGCGGAAAATCACCATTAATTGGATCGAACTTGATATGATTAAAACAGATGGTAATGGCTTCATATAGAATCAGAAGCTTCTATGTTATGTCCGGAAAATCATCATTAATTGGATCAAACTTGATATGATTAGAACAGATGGTAATGGTTTTATATAGAATCAGAAGTTTCAAGGTTATGTCCGGAAAATCATCATTAATTGGACCAAACTTGATATGATTAAAAAAGATGATAATGTTTTTATGAAAAGTCACTAGATTTCAGGTTATGAGCGAAAAATCATCATTAATTGGACCAAACTTGATATGATTAGAACAGATGGTAATGGTTTTATATAGAATCAGAAGTTTCAAGGTTATGTCCGGAAAATCAACATAAATTGGATCGAAATTGATATGATTAAAACAGATGGTAATGGCTTCATATAGAATCAGAAGCTGCAAGGTTATGTCCGGAAAACCATCCTTAATTGGATCAAAGTTGATATGATTAAAAAAGGTGATAACGTTTTTATGAAAAGTCACTAGATTTCAGGTTATAAGCGAAAAATCATCATTAATTGGACCAAAATTGATATGATTAGAAAAGATGGTAATGGTTTTATATAGAATCAGAAGTTTCAAGGTTATGTGCGGAAAATCACCATTAATTGGATCGAACTTGATATGATTAAAACAGATGGTAATAGCTTTATAAAGAATCAGAAGTATCAAGGTTATGTGCGGAAAATCATCATTAATTGGACCAAACGTGATATGATTAAAAAAGATGTTAATGTTTATATGAAAAGTCACTAGATTCCAGGGTATAAGCGAAAAATCATCATTAATTGGATCAAACTTGATCCTAATTAAACAAATGATAATGTTTTTATATGAAATCAGTAGTTTTTAGGTTATGTGTGGAAAACCATCCTTAATTGGATCAAACTTGATATGATTAAAAAAGGTGATGATATTTTTACGAAAATTCACCAGATTTGACGTTATGAGAGAAAAATCATCATTAATTGGATCAAAATTCATACTAATTAAACAGGTAGTAATCTTTCCATATGAAATTAGTAGTTTTTAGGTTATGCGCGGAAAATCATCATTAATTGGACAACATTTGATATAATTAAAACAGTTGATGATGTTTCTATGAAAAGTCACTAGATTTGAGATTACGAGCGAAAAATCATCATTAATTGGACCAAACTTGATATGATTAAAAAAGATGATAATGTTTTTATGAAAAGTCACTAGATACCAGGTTATAAGCGAAAAATCATCATTAATTGGTTCAAAATTGATGCTAATTAAACAGATGATAATGTTTTTATATGAAATTAGTAGTTTTTAGGTTATGTGTGGAGAACCATCCTTAATTGGACCAAACTTAATATGATTTAAAAAGGTGATGATGTTTTCATGAAAAGTCACTAGATTTCAGGTTACAGGCGAAAAATCATCACTAATTGGACCAAACTTGATATGATTAGAAAAGATGGTAATGGTTTTATATAGAATCAGATGTTTCAAGGTTATGTGCGGAAAATCACCATTAATTGGATCGAACTTGATATGATTAAAACAGATGGTAATGGCTTCATATAGAATCAGAAGCTTCAAGGTTATGTCCGGAAAATCATCATTAATTGGATCAAACTTGATATGATTAAAAAAGATGATAATGTTTTTATGAAAAGTCACTAGATTTCTGGTTATAAGCGAAAAATCATCATTAATTGGACCAAACTTGATATGATTAGAAAAGATGGTAATGGTTTTATATAGAATCAGAAGTTTCAAGGTTATGTGCGGAAAATCACCATTAATTGGATCGAACTTGATATGATTAAAACAGATGGTAATGGCTTTATATAGAATCAGAAGCTTCTATGTTATGTCCGGAAAATCATCATTAATTGGATCAAACTTGATATGATTAGAACAGATGGTAATGGTTTTAAATAGAATCAGAAGTTTCAAGGCTATGTGCGGAAAATCATCATTAATTGGACCAAACTTGATATGATTAAAAAAGATGATAATGTTTTTATGAAAAGTCACTAGATTTCAGGTTATGAGCGAAAAATCATCATTAATTGGACCAAACTTGATATGATTAGAACAGATGGTAATGGTTTTATATAGAATCAGAAGTTTCAAGGTTATGTCCGGGAAATCATCATTAATTGGATCAAACTCCATTCTAATGAAACAGATAGCAATGTTTTTATATGAAATTAGTAGTTTTTAGGTTATGTGTGGAAAACCATACTTAATTGGATCAAACTTGATATGATTAAAAAAGGTGATGATTTTTTTACGAAAATTCACTAGATTTGACGTTATGAGAGAAAAATCATCATTAATTGGATCAAAATTCATTCTAATTAAACAGATAGTAATGTTTCCATATGAAATTAGTAGTTTTCAGGTTATGAGTGAAAAATCATCATTAGTTGGATCAAACTTGATCCTAATTAAACATATGATAATGTTTTTATATGAAATTAGTAGTTTTTAGGTTATGCGTGGAAAACCATCCTTAATTGGATCAAAGTTGATATGATTAAAAAAGGTGATGATATTTTTACGAAAATTCACTAGATTTGAGGTTACGACCGAAAAATCATCATTAATTGGACCAAACTTGATATGATTAGAACAGATGGTAATGGTTTTATATAGAATCAGAAGTTTCAAGTTTATGTGCGGAAAATCATCATTAATTGGATCGAAATTATTATGATTAAAACAGATGGTAATGGCTTCATATAGAATCAGAAGCTTCAAGGTTATGTCCGAAAAATCATCACTAATTGGATCAAACTTAATTTGATTAAAAAAGATGATAATGTTTTTATATAGAATCAGAAGTTTCAAGGTTATGTGCGAAAAATCATCATTAATTGGATCAAACTTGATATGATTAAAAAAGATGATAATGTTTTTATGAAAAGTCACTAGATTTCAGGTTATAAGCTAAAAATCATCATTAATTGGACCAAACTTGATATGATTAGAAAAGATGGTAATGGTTTTATATAGAATCAGAAGTTTCAAGGTTATGTGCGGAAAATCACCATTAATTGGATCGAACTTGATATGATTAAAACAGGTGGTAATGGCTTTATATAGAATCAGAAGTTGCAAGGTTATGTGCGGAAAATCATCATTAATTGGATCAAGCTTGATATGATTAAAAAAGATGATAATGTTTTTATGAAAAGTCACTAGATTTCAGGTTATGAGCGAAAAATCATCATTAATTGGACCAAACTTGATATGATTAGAACAGATGGTAATGGTTTTATATAGAATCAGAAGTTTCAAGGTTATGTCCGGAAAATCATCATTAATTGGATCAAACTTGATATGATTAAAATAGATGATAATGTTTTTATGAAAAGTCACTAGATTTCAGGTTATGAGCGAAAAATCATCATTAATTGGACCAAACTTGATATGATTAAAAAAGATGATAATGTTTTTATGAAAAGTCACTAGATTTCAGGTTATGAGCGAAAAATCATCATTAATTGGACCAATCTTGTTATGATTAGAACAGATGGTAATGGTTTTATATAGAATCAGAAGTTTCAAGGTTATGTCCGGAAAATCATCATTAATTGGATCTAACTTGATATGATTAAAAAAGATGATAATGTTTTTATGAAAAGTCACTAGATTTCAGGTTATAAACGAAAAATCATCATTAATTGGACCAAAATTGATATGATTAGAAAAGATGGTAATGGTTTTATATAGAATCAGAAGTTTCAAGGTTATGTGCGGAAAATCACCATTAATTGGATCGAACTTGATATGATTAAAACAGGTGGTAATGGCTTTATATAGAATCAGAAGTTGCAAGGTTATGTGCGGAAAATCATCATTAATTGGATCAAACTTGATATGATTAAAAAAGATGATAATGTTTTTATGAAAAGTCACTAGATTTCAGGTTATGAGCGAAAAATCATCATTAATTGGACCAAACTTGATATGATTAGAACAGATGGTAATGGTTTTATATAGAATCAGAAGTTTCAAGGTTATGTCCGGAAAATCATCATTAATTGGATCAAACTTGATATGATTAAAAAAGATGATAATGTTTTTATGAAAAGTCACTAGATTTCAGGTTATAGGCGAAAAATCATCACTAATTGGACCAAACTTGATATGATTAGAACAGATGGTAATGGTTTTATATAGAAGCAGAAGTTTCAAGGTTATGTGCGGAAAATCATCATTAATTGGACCAAACTTGATATGATTAAAAAAGATGATAATGTTTTTATGAAAAGTCACTAGATTCCAGGTTATAGGCGATAAATGATCATTAATTGGACCAAACTTGATATGATTAGAACAGATGGCAATGGTTTTATATAGAATCAGAAGTTTCAAGGTTATGTGCGGAAAATCATCATTAATTGGATCAAACTTGATATGATTAAAAAAGGTGATGATATTTTTACGAAAATTCACTAGATTTGACGTTATGAGCGAAAAATCATCATTAATTGGACCAAACTTGATATGATTAAAACAGATGATAATGGTTTTACATAGAATCAGAAGTTTCAAGGTTATGTCCGGAAAATCATCATTAATTGGATCAAACTTGATATGATTAAAAAAGATGATAATGTTTTTATGAAAAGTCACTAGATTTCAGGTTATGAGCGAAAAATCATCATTAATTGGACAAAAACTTGTTATGATTAGAACAGATGGTAATGGTTTTAAATAGAATCAGAAGTTTAAGGTTATGTGCGGAAAATCATCATTAATTGGATCAAACTTGATATGATTAAAAAAGATGATAATGTTTTTATGAAAAGTCACTAGATTTCAGGTTATAAGCGAAAAATCATCATTAATTGGACCAAAAATTGATATGATTAGAAAAGATGGTAATGGTTTTATATAGAATCAGAAGTTTCAAGGTTATGTGCGGAAAATCACCATTAATTGGATCGAACTTGATATGATTAAAACAGATGGTAATAGCTTTATAAAGAATCAGAAGTTTCAAGGTTATGTGCGGAAAATCATCATTAATTGGATCAAACTTGATATGATTAAAAAAGATGATAATGTTTTTATGAAAAGTCACTAGATTTCAGGTTATGAGCGAAAAATCATCATTAATTGGACCAAACTTGATATGATTAGAACAGATGGTAATGGTTTTATATAGAATCAGAAGTTTCAAGGTTATGTCCGGAAAATCATCATTAATTGGATCAAACTTGATATGATTAAAAAAGATGATAATGTTTTTATGAAAAGTCACTAGATTTCAGGTTATAGGCGAAAAATCATCACTAATTGGACCAAACTTGATATGATTAGAACAGATGGTAATGGTTTTATATAGAATCAGAAGTTTCAAGGTTATGTGCGGAAAATCATCATTAATTGGACCAAACTTGATATGATTAAAAAAGCTGATGATATTTTTACGAAAATTCACTAGATTTGACGTTATGAGAGAAAAATCATCATTAATTGGATCAAAATTCATCCTTATTAAACAGATAGTTATGTTTCCATATGAAATTAGTAGTTTTTAGGTTATGTGCGGAAAATCATCATTAATTGGACCACATTTGATATAATTAAAACAGTTGATGATATTTTTATGGAATGTCACTAGAATTGTGGTTACGTCCGAAAAATCATCATTAATTGGACCAAACTTGATATGATTAAAACAGATGGTAATGGTTTTAAATAGAATCAGAAGCTTAAGGTTATGTGCGGAAAATCATCATTAATTGGATCTAACTTGATATGATTAAAAAAGATGATACTATATTTATGAAAAGTCACTACATTTCAGGTTATGAGCGAAAAATCATCATTAATTGGACCAAACTTGATATGATTAAGACAGATGGTAATGGTTTTATATAAAATCAGAAGTTTCAAGATTATGTGCGGAAAATCATCATTAATTGCATCAAACTTGATATGATTAAAATAGATGGTAATGGCTTCATATAGAATCAGAAGCTTCAAGGTTATGTCCGGAAAATCATCATTAATTGGACCAAACTTGATATGATTATAACAGATTGTAATTGTTTTATATAGAATCAGAAGTTTCAAGGTTATGTCCGGAAAATCATCATTAATTGGACCAAACTTGATATGATTAAAAAAGATGATAATGTTTTTATGAAAAGTCACTAGATTTCAGGTTATGAGCGAAAAGTCATCATTAATTGGACCAAACTTGACATGATTAGAACAGATGGTAATGGTTTTAAATAGAATAAGAAGTTTAAGGTTATGTGCGGAAAATCATCATTAATTTGATCGAAATTGATATGATTAAAATAGATGGTAATGGCTTCATATAGAATCAGATGCTTCAAGGTTATGTCCGGAAAATCATCATTAATTGGACCAAACTTGATATGATTAGAAAAGATGGTAATGGTTTTATACAGAATCAGAAGTTTCAAGGTTATGTGCGGAAAATCATCATTAATTGGATCGAACTTGATATGATTAAAACAGATGGTAATGGCTTCATATAGAATCAGAAGCTTCAAGGTTATGTCCGGAAAATCATCATTAATTGGACCAAACATGATATGATTAGAAAAGATGGTAATGGTTTTATATAGAATCAGAAGTTTCAAGGTTATGTGCGGAAAATCATCATTAATTGGATCAAACTTGATATGATTAGAACAGATGGTAATGGTTTTAAATAGAATCAGAAGTTTAAGGTTATGTGCGGAAAATCATCATTAATTGGATCAAACTTGATATGATTAAAAAAGATGATAATCATTATGTTTCCATATGAAATTAGTAGTTTTTAGGTTATGTGCGGAAAATCATCATTAATTGGACCACATTTGATATAATTAAAACAGTTGATGATGTTTTAATGAAAAGTCACTAGATTTGAGGTTACGAGCGAAAAATCATCATTAATTGGACCAAACTTGATATGATTAAAAAAGATGATAAATTTTTAATGAAAATTCACAGTATTCCAGGTTATATGCGAAAAATCATTATTAATTGGTTCAAAATTGATGCTACTTAAACAGATGATAATGTTTTTATATGAAATTAGTAGTTTTTAGGTTATGTGTGGAGAACCATCCTTAATTGGACCAAACTTAATATGATTTAAAAAGGTGATGATGTTTTTATGAAAAGCAACTAGATTTCAGGTTATAGGCGAAAAATCATCACTAATTGGACCAAACTTAATATGATTAGAACAGATGGTAATGGTTTTATATAGAATCAGAAGTTTCAAGGTTATGTGCGGAAAATCATCATTAATTGGATCGAAATTGATATGATTAAAACAGATGGTAATGGCTTCATATAGAATCAGAAGCTTCAAGGTTATGTCCGGAAAATCATCATTAATTGGACCAAACTTGATATGATTAGAAAAGATGGTAATGGTTTTATATAGAATCAGAAGTTTCAAGGTTATGTGCGGAAAATCATCATTAATTGGATCGAACTTGATATGATTAAAACAGATGGTAATGGCTTCATATAGAATCAGAAGCTTCAAGGTTATGTCCGGAAAATCATTATTAATTGGATCAAACTTGATATGATTAGAACAGATGGTAATGGTTTTATATAGAATCAGAAGTTTCAAGGTTATGTCCGGAAAATCATCATTAATTGGATCAAACTCGATATGATTAAAAAAGATGATAATGTTTTTATGAAAAGTCACTAGATTTCAGGTTATAGGCGAAAAATCATCACTAATTGGACCAAACTTCATATGATTAGAACAGATGGTAATGGTTTTATATAGAATCAGAAGTTTCAAGGTTATGTGCGGAAAATCATCATTAATTGGATCGAACTTGATATGATTAAAACAGATGGTAATGGCTTCATATAGAATCAGAAGTTTCAAGGTTATGTCCGAAAAATCATCATTAATTGGACCAAACTTGATATGATTAGAACAGATGGTAATGGTTTTATATAGAATCAGAAGTTTCAAGGTTATGTGCGGAAAATCATCATTAATTGGATCGAACTTGATATGATTAAAACAGATGGTAATGGTTTTATATAGAATCAGAAGTTTCAAGGTTATGTGCGGAAAATCATCATTAATTGGATCAAACTTGATATGATTAGAACAGATGGTAATGGTTTTAAATAGAATCAGAAGTTTAAGGTTATGTGCGGAAAATCATCATTAATTGGATCAAACTTGATATGATTAAAAAAGATGATAATGTTTTTATGAAAAGTCACTAGATTTCAGGTTATAGGCGAAAAATCATCACTAATTGGACCAAACTTGATATGATTAGAACAGATGGTAATGGTTTTATATAGAATCAGAAGTTTCAAGGTTATGTGCGGAAAATCATCATTAATTGGACCAAATTTGATATAATCAAAACAGTTGATGATGTTTTTATGAAAAGTCACTAGATTTGAGGTTACGAACGAAAAATCATCATTAATTGGACCAAACTTGATATGATTAAAAAAAATGATAATGTTTTTATGAAAAATCACTAGATTTCAGGTTATGAGTGAAAAATCATCATTAATTGGATCAAACTTGATATGATTAAAAAAGATGATAATGTTTTTATGAAAAGTCACTAGATTTCAGGTTATAGGCGAAAAATCATCACTAATTGGACCAAACTTGATATGATTAGAACAGATGGTAATGGTTTTAAATAGAATCAGAAGTTTAAGGTTATGTGCGGAAAATCATCATTAATTGGACCAAATTTGATATAATCAAAACAGTTGATGATGCTTTTATGAAAAGTCACTAGATTTCAGGTTATAGGCGAAAAATCATCACTAATTGGACCAAACTTGATATGATTAGAACAGATGGTAATGGTTTTAAATAGAATCAGAAGTTTAAGGTTATGTGCGGAAAATCATCATTAATTGGATCAAACTTGATATGATTAAAACAGATGGTAATGTCTTAATCTAGAATCAGAAGCTTCAAGGTTATGTCCGGAAAATCATCATTAATTGGACCAAACTTGATATGATTAGAAAAGATGGTAATGGTTTTATATAGAATCAGAAGTTTCAAGGTTATGTGCGGAAAATCATCATTAATTGGATCGAACGTGATATGATTAAAACAGATGGTAATGGCTTCATATAGAATCAGAAGCTTCAAGGTTATGTGCGGAAAATCATCATTAATTGGATCAAACTTGATATGATTAGAACAGATGGTAATGGTTTTAAATAGAATCAGAAGTTTAAGGTTATGTGCGGAAAATCATCATTAATTGGATCAAACTTGATATGATTAAAAAAGATGATAATGTTTTTATGAAAAGTCACTAGATTTCAGGTTATAGGCGAAAAATCATCACTAATTGGACCAAACTTGATATGATTAGAACAGATGGTAATGGTTTTATATAGAATCAGAAGTTTCAAGGTTATGTGCGGAAAATCATCATTAATTGGACCAAATTTGATATAATCAAAACAGTTGATGATGTTTTTATGAAAAGTCACTAGATTTCAGGTTATGAGCGAAAAATCATCATTAATTGGATCAAACTTAATATGATTAAAAAAGATGCTAATGTTTTTTTTTTATGAAAAGACACTAGATTTCAGGTTATGAGTGAAAAATCATCATTAATTGGATCAAACTTGATATGATTAAAAAAGATGATAATGTTTTTATGAAAAGTCACTAGATTTCAGGTTATAGGCGAAAAATCATCACTAATTGGACCAAACTTGATATGATTAGAACAGATGGTAATGGTTTTATATAGAATCAGAAGTTTAAGGTTATGTGCGGAAAATCATCATTAATTGGACCAAATTTGATATAATCAAAACAGTTGATGATGCTTTTATGAAAAGTCACTAGATTTCAGGTTATAGGCGAAAAATCATCACTAATTGGACCAAACTTGATATGATTAGAACAGATGGTAATGGTTTTAAATAGAATCAGAAGTTTAAGGTTATGTGCGGAAAATCATCATTAATTGGATCAAACTTGATATAATCAAAACAGATGGTAATGGCTTCATATAGAATCAGAAGCTTCAAGGTTATGTCCGGAAAATCATCATTAATTGGACCAAACTTGATATGATTAGAAAAGATGGTAATGGTTTTATATAGAATCCGAAGTTTCAAGGTTATGTGCGGAAAATCATCATTAATTGGATCGAACTTGATATGATTAAAACAGATGGTAATGGCTTCATATAGAATCAGAAGCTTCAAGGTTATGTGCGGAAAATCATCATTAATTGGATCAAACTTGATATGATTAGAACAGATGGTAATGGTTTTATATAGAATCAGAAGTTTCTAGGTTATGTGTGGAAAATCATCATTAATTGGACCAAACTTGATATGATTAAAAAAGATTATAATGTTTTTATGAAAAGTCACTAGATTTCAGGTTATGAGCGAAAAATCATCATTAATTGGACCAAACTTGATATGATTAGAACAGATGGTAATGGTTTTATATAGAATCAGAAGTTTCAAGGTTATGTCCGGAAAATCATCATTAATTGGATCAAACTTGATATGATTAAAAAAGATGATAATGTTTTTATGAAAAGTCACTAGATTTCAGGTTATAGGCGAAAAATCATCACTAATTGGACCAAACTTGATATGATTAGAACAGATGGTAATGGTTTTATATAGAATCAGAAGTTTCAAGGTTATGTGCGGAAAATCATCATTAATTGGACCAAACTTGATATGATTAAAAAAGATGATAATGTTTTTATGAAAAGTCACTAGATTCCAGGTTATAGACGATAAATGATCATTAATTGGACCAAACTTGATATGATTAGAACAGATGGTAATGGTTTTATATAGAATCAGAAGTTTCAAGGTTATGTGCGGAAAATCATCATTAATTGGATCAAGCTTGATATGATTAAAAAAAGTGTTAATGTTTTTATGAAAAATCACTAGATTTGACGTTATGAGAGAAAAATCATCATTAATTGGATCAAAATTCATCCTTATTAAACAGATAGATATGTTTCCATATGAAATTAGTAGTTTTTAGGTTATGTGCGGAAAATCATCATTAATTGGACCACATTTGATATAATTAAAACAGTTGATGATATTTTTATGAAAAGTCACTAGATTTGAGGTTACGACCGAAAAATCATCATTAATTGGACCAAACTTGATATGATTAAAACAGATGGTAATGGTTTTAAATAGAATCAGAAGCTTAAGGTTATGTGCGGAAAATCATCATCACTTGGATCAGACTTGATATGATTAAAAAAGATGATACTGTTTTTATGAAAAATCACTAGATTTCAGGTTATGAGCCAAAAATCATCATTAATTGGATCAAACTTAATATGATTAGAACAGATGGTAATGGTTTTATATAGAATCAGAAGTTTCAAGGTTATGTGCGGAAAATCATCATTCATTGGATCGAAATTGATATGATTAAAATAGATGGTAATGGCTTCATATAGAATCAGAAGCTTCAAGGTTATGTCCGGAAAATCATCAATAATTGGATCAAACTTGATATGATTTTTTTTTTTTTTTTTTTTTTTTTGTGAGGAGGAAAAATGGCGAAATCTTTTATAGACGTTGTACAGGACTCTCCTAGGACGGGTCTAGGCATACCTGTTAAAACCAAAAAACCCCCTCTCGCGAACCAATGCACCGCCCGCGGAACCGCCTTTCGGCTTTAAACTTCGCGGGCAGTTGGTTCTAGCTTAAAGTCGCGTACGACTCTTCCGTCGTCCGTTCGCCCGGGACTCCCATCCGCGGGCACACGCCCGTTAGGCAGGCCGGCCAACCGCGCCAACCAGAAAAGGAATAAGGAGATTCCTCCCCCGGTCGACGCGAACAGCCAAGTCCGCCCAAGACGCAGGACCGCGGGTGTAGGCCCCGATGCGATTTCTACTGGCCCCCATTGTTGCCACGCTCTGCACGCTCATCGAGCTCCCTCGCCTTCATCACCAGGGTGACGAATGACTCGATAAACATCCAAATCTGTTCAGACTGGAGCATGAGAGAGACCATCGTGTCAGGAGTGAGCTCGGCACCCACTGCCTGACCGAGGGCCTCCCTTGCCGCGCCCCACTTTGCGCAGACGAAGAGTGCGTGCTCTGCATTATCCACAAGGGAACCGCAGTAGCGGCACGACTCATCGTCTCTTTTTTTGAAGCGCTTCAGGTACGCATTAAAGCAACCATGGCCCGAAAGCGCTTGCGCCAGGTAAAAGCCGACTTGACCGTGCTTTCTATCCAGCCAGGTGGCGAGCTCCGGGATCAGACGGTGTGTCCATCTCCCGGTTTGGTCACTAGGCCATCTCGTCTGCCATTTCTCGACGAGTCTGCGCCTTCCATCCTTGCGGATGGCCTCCTTCGCGCGAGCGATTTCCTGCAGGTCGGCGCAGGTAAGCTCCTTGCGAAGCTGAAAGGTCTCCTGCCTTTCCTCCGCCAATAAATCTATTGGCGGGACGCTCGCCAGGACCAGCACAGCACTCGTCGACACAGTTCGGTATGCTGAGACAATTCTCATCACCACACCTCTCTGTGCCGAGAACAGCTTCTTCAGGATAGCATGGTTGTTAAGGGCACTTGTCCAGATCGGAGCTGCATAAAGCAGCTTCGAATTTACCACGCTCGCCACCAGCCTTCTCTTAGCTTCCCTAGGACCACCAATGTTGGGCATGAGCCGAGTCAGGGCGGCCCCACACTGGATGGCTTTGGCAGTCGCGATCTGCAGGTGTTCGCCGAAGCTAAGCCTTCGATCCAACTGCACACCCAGGTACTTAATGCTCTTTTTCCACTTGATTTCATGTTCCCCGAGAACGATCCTCGGGTATTTGAAGGATCTCCTGTCTGTGACCAGCAAAGCCTCGGTCTTCTCAGGGGCCATTTTCAGGCATCTGCTATCCAACCAACGCTTTGCCCGCCACAGACTATCATTGATCCTCAGCTCCAGGATTTTGACGTCGTCAGCGGCGCACACGACAAGTGCGTCATCCGCGAAGCCGATGATGCTCGTTCCAGCAGGCAGGTCCATGCGCAGGAAATCGTCGTACATGACGTTCCAGACGAGTGGACCTACCCGCGACCCTTGAGGGGCGCCACATGTCATCTCTTCCTTGAGAGACCATTTGTCGCCCTCGTATATCACCCACCTGTCGCTCAGATAGTCATCTATCATTCGTAACAGGTAGTCTGGAACCTTTTTCCGCACCATCGCCTCGATGCAGATGTTCCATCTCGCGGTATTAAACGCATTGCGTATGTCAATGCTGATCAACGCGCAGAATCCCTTACGCTTACCAGTTCCTCTTCTTGCTTTAGTGGCGATGTCCACCACTGCCTGGATGGCGTCGACTGTGGACCTGCCTTTCCGAAAGCCGAACTGGTTTTCCGAGAGACCATTCTCGCGGACCATGTGACCCTGTAGTCTTTGTAGGATCATTTCCTCCAGAAGTTTCCCCATCGTATCCAATAAACATATTGGCCTATACGATGAGGCATCCCCTAGAGGTTTGTTGCCTTTCCTCAGCAGGACCAACCTCTGCTTCTTCCAGTCTGCGAAGAACCTCCCCTCCCGAAGACAGGAGTTGAAGACTTCTAGGAGCATCTCCGGGTATACCCCGATCACCTCTTTGAGGATCTCGTTCGGCAACCCGTCGATCCCCGGCGCTGTGTTTGCCTTGAGCCTTCCACCCGCTCTCTTTAGTTCTTCGAGAGTGAAGAGTTCTTCGCCCCGGACCACGCAGGAACTTCGGTCCTGTCTTTGGAACGGCTCTACATGCGGGAACAAGCTTCGCACGATGTACTTGACACGATCGGCACTATCCAGGCCCGGGGTCTTTCTTCTAGTCACCAATCTCTTAGTGACTATTTTGAAGGCGAGACCCCATGGATCCTTCTCGACTTCTCCGATCAAGTCTTTCCAGCACTGAAGTCGGCTTTTTTTTATGCCTTGCCTCAGAGCTGATTTTGCTTTTTTCCATGCCTCGCGCAGCAGAGGATCACCCTTTGAGCGGGTAAAACTCCGCCGCGCTGTAAGGCACTTTCGACGCAGGACGGACAACTGGTCGTTCCACCAGTACATCGAGTCCCCGGTACGCCTGTGCCCGCGGCGAGGCATGGAGTGGTCGCATGCTGCGACCACTTTCCGCCTCGCCGCGCGCACAGTGTCCTCCAACGACCCAGCAGACCTTGCCCAACCAAGCTCATCTATGAGCTTGGTTTCTTCAAGATGTTCCCGAAGCTTGTCTTTTCTGAGTCGTTTTGTGTTCCAGGAGGGGCTCCTTACCTTGCCGCCCCTTCCCGTATTCACTGGGTGACTCCGTTCCTGGATGCTAAACTCAATGCACTGGTGGTCACTCAATGTTATTACATCGAGGACGCACCAGTCGCCTATCCTGGAGGCAAGACGGGGCGCGGCAATCGTGAGGTCGATAATCGACCCCCCCGCTCCTCGTCTGAACGTAAAATCCCTGCCCCGATTCAACACGATCAGGTCATTCCTGGCGACCATCTCACCGACCAAGATTCCCCTCCTGTCCAGACGGGCTTCTCCCCACTCGGGCGACTTACTATTAAAGTCACCCGCAATAAGGGACCGCCCACTAGCCTCTTTGAGGCTTTCCTCAAGGAGGAGGATCTGGGTCTCGAAAATCTCGAAAGGATCGTTGGGGGAGAAGTAGCAGCTGTACACACGTACCCCCGCCACCTCCACCCAAACGAACCCCGCGTCGGTCTCCAGGAACTCCGCGATGCTCAAATCAGGGCTGCAGACAAGGATCCCAGCCCTCCTTGATGCATCCTGGTACCAAGCAGAGTTTTCGGACCATTTGTGTTGCTCACTAATGAGCAACACATCGGCTCCCCTCTCCCTGGCAGTCTGCATCAGAAGGTTCTGGGCTTCCTTCCCTCTCCCGAGGTTGAGCTGTAGAAATTTCACTTTCCACCTCTCAACCTCCGGAGCTCCGCCCTGAATATTGGGCAAGAACCGCTCCCCGAAGCATGGGCGACATCTTTTTCGCCCCTATCAGTACAAGTCAGGCACCGAGGGGGAGCCTTGCACTCCTTGGCCACGTGTGACGCGCCCCCACACCTCCAGCAGGCATCCTTTCTGCCTGGAAGCGCGCAGCCACGCGACACATGGCCGTATCCCTGGCACCTGAAGCACCGGGCAACCTCGACATGCTCTCGGATGCGGCAGTTCACCCACCCTACCCTTAGTCTACCAAGCCCGAGCAAGCTCTGGGCGTCCGCCTCGGTTAAACGGACCACCGCAGTCTGCACACCGCCAAAGCGTTTGTACAGCCTGCACTGGTCACCGAGGTCTGGCTTGCCCAGTGCGATGCAAAGCGCTGCAACAACCTCTTCTCTTGTGACTGTCTCGTCGAGGTCCCTAACTTCAAGGGACCTCTTCGAGACCAAAGATTTAACTTCGGCCTTCTCTCCGACCGCCCGGTCGAGCGCCTTTTCGAAGGTCGAGACGTCACCCCCTTTCTGAGGACCAGGAGAATCTCCTCCCTCCTGGTTCTCCGAATGGAGAGGACCTCCGCCCCTGCGTTCTGGGGGTTTACTTTCGCCTTCATAGCCTTCAGGATATCGGCGTAGGACTCTCCATCCCTCGCCGACACCCTGATAGCGTCGCCCGACCGTGCGGCCGGAGAGCGCCTCGCCAACTTCACCTTTGTTTTAGGTTCCTGCGCAGATGGCACAGGAACCTCTTTTTTCTTCTCTTTTTTAATTTTTTTCTTTTTTTCTTCTCCACCAGCTGCCATTCCCCATCCTAAACTTGATATGATTATAACAGATGGTAATGGTTTTATATAGAATCAGAAGTTTCAAGGTTATGTCCGGAAAATCATCATTAATTGGATCAAACTTGATATGATTAAAAAAGATGATAATGTTTTTATGAAAAGTCACTAGATTTCAGGTTATGAGCGAAAAATCATCATTAATTGGACCAAACTTGACATGATTAGAACAGATGGTAATGGTTTTATATAGAATCAGAAGTTTCAAGGTTATGTGCGGAAAATCATCATTAATTGGATCGAAATTGATATGATTAAAATAGATGGTAATGGCTTCATATAGAATCAGATGCTTCAAGGTTATGTCCGGAAAATCATCATTAATTGGACCAAACTTGATATGATTAGAAAAGATGGTAATGGTTTTATACAGAATCAGAAGTTTCAAGGTTATGTGCGGAAAATCATCATTAATTGGATCGAACTTGATATGATTAAAAAAGATGGTAATGGCTTCATATAGAATCAGAAGATTCAAGGCTATGTGCGGAAAATCATCATTAATTGGACCAAACTTGATATGTTTAGAAAAGATGGTAATGGTTTTATACAGAATCAGAAGTTTCAAGGTTATGTGCGGAAAATCATCATTAATTGGATCAAACTTGATATGATTAGAACAGATGGTAATGGTTTTAAATAGAATCAGAAGTTTAAGGTTATGTGCGGAAAATCATCATTAATTGGATCAAACTTGATATGATTAAAAAAGATGATAATCATTATGTTTCCATATGAAATTAGTAGTTTTTAGGTTATGTGCGGAAAATCATCATTAATTGGACCACATTTGATATAATTAAAACAGTTGATG
The DNA here is from genome assembly GCA_030998225.1 of Diplolepis rosae. NCBI lineage: Eukaryota > Metazoa > Arthropoda > Insecta > Hymenoptera > Diplolepididae > Diplolepis > Diplolepis rosae. The sequence goes on along the minus strand of JAPYXD010000713.1, from coordinate 639,230 downwards.
ATGTTTTTATTAAAAGTCACTAGATTTGAGGTTAAGAGCGAAAAATCATCATTAATTGGAACAAAATTGATATGATTAAAAAAGATGATAAATTTTTTATGAATACTAACTAGTTTCAAGGTTATAAGCGAAAAATCATTATTAATTGGTTCAAAATTGATGCTACTTAAACAGATGATAATGTTTTTATATGAAATTAGTAGTTTTTAGGTTATGTGTGGAGAACCATCCTTAATTGGACCAAACTTAATATGATTTAAAAAGGTGATGATGTTTTTATGAAAAGTCACTAGATTTCAGGTTATCGGCGAAAAATCATCACTAATTGGACCAAACTTTATATGATTAGAACAGATGGTAATGGTTTTAAATAGAATCAGAAGTTTAAGGTTATGTGCGGAAAATCATCATTAATTGGATCGAACTTGTTATGATTAAAACAGATGGTAATGGCTTCATATAGAATCAGAAGCTTCAAGGTTATGTCCGGAAAATCATCATTAATTGGACCAAACTTGATATGATTAGAAAAGATGGTAATGGTTTTATATAGAATCAGAAGTTTCAAGGTTATGTGCGGAAAATCATCATTAATTGGATCGAACTTGATATGATTAAAACAGATGGTAATGGCTTCATATAGAATCAGAAGCTTCAAGGTTATGTGCGGAAAATCATCATTAATTGGATCAAACTTGATATGATTAGAACAGATGGTAATGGTTTTAAATAGAATCAGAAGTTTAAGGTTATGTGCGGAAAATCATCATTAATTGGATCAAACTTGATATGATTAAAAAAGATGATAATGTTTTTATGAAAAGTCACTAGATTTCAGGTTTTGTGTGAAATTTCATCATTAATTGGACCAAACTTGATATGATTAGAACAGATGGTAATGGTTTTATATAGAATCAGAAGTTTCAAGGTTATGTCCGGAAAATCATCATTAATTGGATCAAACTTGATATGATTAAAAAAGATGATAATGTTTTTATGAAAAGTCACTAGATTTCAGGTTATAGGCGAAAAATCATCACTAATTGGACCAAACTTGATATGATTAGAACAGATGGTAATGGTTTTATATAGAATCAGAAGTTTCAAGGTTATGTGCGGAAAATCATCATTAATTGGACCAAATTTGATATGGTTAAAAAAGATGATAATGTTTTTATTAAAAGTCACTAGATTCCAGGTTATAGGCGATAAATGATCATTAATTGGACCAAACTTGATATGATTAGAACAGATGGTAATGGTTTTATATAGAATCAGAAGTTTCAAGGTTATGTGCGGAAAATCATCATTAATTGGATCAAGCTTGATATGATTAAAAAAGGTGATGATATTTTTACGAAAATTCACTAGATTTGACGTTATGAGAGAAAAATCATCATTAATTGGATCAAAATTCATCCTTATTAAACAGATAGTTATGTTTCCATATGAAATTAGTAGTTTTTAGGTTATGTGCGGAAAATCATCATTAATTGGACCACATTTGATATAATTAAAACAGTTGATGATATTTTTATGAAAAGTCACTAGATTTGAGGTTACGACCGAAAAATCATCATTAATTGGACCAAACTTGATATGATTAAAACAGATGGTAATGGTTTTAAATAGAATCAGAAGCTTAAGGTTATGTCCGGAAAATCATCATCACTTGGATCAGACTTGATATGATTAAAAAAGATGATACTGTTTTTATGAAAAATCACTAGATTTCAGGTTATGAGCCAAAAATCATCATTAATTGGATCAAACTTAATATGATTAGAACAGATGGTAATGGTTTTATACAGAATCAGAAGTTTCAAGGTTATGTGCGGAAAAGCATCATTAATTGGATCGAACTTGATATGATTAAAACAGATGGTAATGGCTTCATATAGAATCAGAAGCTTCAAGGTTATGTCCGGAAAATCATCATTAATTGGACCAAACTTGATATGATTAGAAAAGATGGTAATGGTTTTATATAAAATCAGAAGTTTCAAGGTTATGTGCGGAAAATCATCATTAATTGGATCAAACTTGATATGATTAGAACAGATGGTAATGGTTTTAAATAGAATCAGAAGTTTAAGGTTATGTGCGGAAAATCATCATTAATTGGATCAAACTTGATATGATTAAAAAAGATGATAATCATTATGTTTCCATATGAAATTAGTAGTTTTTAGGTTATGTGCGGAAAATCATCATTAATTGGACCAAATTTGATATAATCAAAACAGTTGATGATGCTTTTATGAAAAGTCACTAGATTTCAGGTTATAGGCGAAAAATCATCATTAATTGGATCAAACTTAATATGATTAAAAAAGATGCTAATGTTTTTATGAAAAGTCACTAGATTCCAGGATATAAGCGAAAAATCATCATTAATTGGTTCAACATTGACCCTAATTAAACAGATGATAATGTTTTTATATGAAATTAGTAGTTTTTAGGTTATGTATTGAGAACCATCCTTAATTGGACCAAACTTAATATGATTTAAAAAGGTGATGATGATTTTATGAAAAGTCACTAGATTTCAGTTTATATGCGTAAAATCATCAATAATTTTAACAAACTTGATATGATTAGAACAGATTGTAATGGTTTTATATAGAATCAGAAGTTTCAAGGCTATGTGCGGAAAATCATCATTAATTGGATCGAAATTGATATGATTAAAACAGATGGTAATGGCTTCATATAGAATCAGAAGCTTCAAGGTTATGTCCGGAAAATCATCACTAATTGGATCAAACTTGATATGATTAAAAAAGATGATAATGTTTTTATATTTAATTAGTAGTTTTAAGGTTATGTCCGGAAAATCATCATTAATTGGATCAAACTTGATATGATTAAAAAAGATGATAATGTTTTTATGAAAAGTCACTAGATTTCAGGTTATAGGCGAAAAATCATCACTAATTGGACCAAACTTGATATGATTAGAACAGATGGTAATGGTTTTAAATAGAATCAGAAGTTTAAGGTTATGTGCGGAAAATCATCATTAATTGGATCAAACTTGATATGATTAAAAAAGATGATAATGTTTTTATGAAAAGTCACTAGATTTCAGGTTATAAGCGAAAAATCATCATTAATTGGACCAAACTTGATATGATTAGAACAGATGGTAATGGTTTTATATAGAATCAGAAGATTCATGGTTATGTGCGGAAAATCATCATTAATTGGACCAAATTTGATATAATCAAAACAGTTGATGATGTTTTTATGAAAAGTCACTAGATTTGAGGTTACGAACGAAAAATCATCATTAATTGGACCAAACTTGATATGATTAAAAAAAATGATAATGTTTTTATGAAAAGTCACTAGATTTCAGGTTATGAGTGAAAAATCATCATTAATTGGATCAAACTTGATATGATTAAAAAAGAAGATAATGTTTTTATGAAAAGTCACTAGATTTCAGGTTATAGGCGAAAAATCATCACTAATTGGACCAAACTTGATATGATTAGAACAGATGGTAATGGTTTTAAATAGAATCAGAAGTTTAAGGTTATGTGCGGAAAATCATCATTAATTGGACCAAATTTGATATAATCAAAACAGTTGATGATGCTTTTATGAAAAGTCACTAGATTTCAGGTTATAGGCGAAAAATCATCACTAATTGGACCAAACTTGATATGATTAGAACAGATGGTAATGGTTTTAAATAGAATCAGAAGTTTAAGGTTATGTGCGGAAAATCATCATTAATTGGACCAAATTTGATATAATCAAAACAGTTGATGATGTTTTTATGAAAAGTCACTAGATTTGAGGTTACGAACGAAAAATCATCATTAATTGGACCAAACTTGATATGATTAAAAAAGATGATGATGTTTTTATGAAAAGTCACTAGATTTGAGGTTACGAACGAAAAATCATCATTAATTGGACCAAACTTGATATGATTAAAAAAAATGATAATGTTTTTATGAAAAGTCACTAGATTTCAGGTTATGAGCGAAAAATCATCATTAATTGGACCAAACTTGATATGATTAGAACAGATGGTAATGGTTTTATATAGATTCAGAAGTTTCAATGTTATGTCCGAAAAATCATCATTAATTGGACCAAACTTGATATGATTAAAAAAGATGATAATGTTTTTATGAAAAGTCAATAGATTTGAGGTTATGAGCGAAAAATCAACATTAATTGGACCACATTTGATATAATTAAAACAGTTGATGATGTTTTTATGAAAAGTCACTAGATTTGAGGTTAAGAACGGAAAATCATCATTAATTGGACCAAACTTGATATGATTAAAAAAAATGATAATGTTTTTATGAAAAGTCACTAGATTTCAGGTTATGAGCGAAAAATCATCATTAATTGGATCAAACTTAATATGATTAAAAAAGGTGATGATGTTTTTACGAAAATTCACTAGATTTGACGTTATGAGCGAAAAATCATCATTAATTGGATCAAAATCCATCCTAATTAAACAGATAGTAATGTTTCCATATGAAATTAGTAGTTTTCAGGTTATGAGTGAAAAATCATCATTAATTGGATCAAACTTGATATGATTAAAAAAGATGATAATGTTTTTATGAAAAGTCACTAGATTTCAGGTTATAGGCGAAAAATCATCACTAATTGGACCAAACTTGATATGATTAGAACAGATGGTAATGGTTTTATATAGAATCAGAAGTTTCAAGGTTATGTCCGGAAAATCATCATTAATTGGATCAAACTTGATATGATTAAAAAAGATGATAATGTTTTTATGAAAAGTCACTAGATTTCAGGTTATAGGCGAAAAATCATCACTAATTGGACCAAACTTGATATGATTAGAACAGATGGTAATGGTTTTAAATAGAATCAGAAGTTTAAGGTTATGTGCGGAAAATCATCATTAATTGGACCAAATTTGATATAATCAAAACAGTTGATGATGTTTTTATGAAAAGTCACTAGATTTGAGGTTACGAACGAAAAATCATCATTAATTGGACCAAACTTGATATGATTAAAAAAAATGATAATGTTTTTATGAAAAGTCACTAGATTTCAGGTTATGAGCGAAAAATCATCATTAATTGGATCAAACTTAATATGATTAAAAAAGATGCTAATGTTTTTATGAAAAGTCACTAGATTCCAGGTTATAAACGAAAAATCATCATTAATTGGATCAAAATCCATCCTAATTAAACAGATAGTAATGTTTCCATATGAAATTAGTAGATTTCAGGTCATGAGCGAAAAATCATCATTAATTGGATCGAACTTGATATGATTAAAAAAGATGATAATGTTTTTATGAAAAGTCACTAGATTTCAGGTTATGAGCGAAAAATCATCATTAATTGGATCACATTCCATCCTAATTAAACAGATAGTAATGTTTTTATATGAAATTAGTAGTTTCAAGGTTATGTGTGGAAAACTATCCTTAATTGGACCAAACGTGATATGATTAAAACAGGTGATAATGTTTTTATGAAAAGTCACTAGATTTGACGTTATGAGCGAAAAATCATCATTAATTGGACCAAACTTGATATGATTAAAACAGATGGTAATGGTTTTAAATAGAATCAGAAGTTTAAGGTTATGTGCGGAAAATCATCATCGCTTGGATCAAACTTGATATGATTAAAAAAGATGACAATGTTTTTATGAAAAATCACTAGATTTCAGGTTATGAGCGAAAAATCATCAGTAAGTGGACCAAACTTGATATGATTAGAACAGATGGTAATGGTTTTAAATAGAATCAGAAGTTTAAGGTTATGTGCGGAAAATCATCATTAATTGGACCAAATTTGATATAATTAAAACAGTTGATGATGTTTTTATGAAAAGTCACTAGATTTGAGGTTACGAGCGAAAAATCATCATTAATTGGACCAAACTTGATATGATTAAAAAAGATGATAATGTTTTTATGAAAAGTCACTAGATTTCAGGTTATGAGCGAAAAATCATCATTAATTGGATCAAACTTGATATGATTAAAAAAGATGATAATGTTTTTATGAAAAGTCACTAGATTTCAGGTTATAGGCGAAAAATCATCACTAATTGGACCAAACTTGATATGATTAGAACAGATGGTAATGGTTTTATATAGAATCAGAAGTTTAAGGTTATGTGCGGAAAATCATCATTAATTGGACCAAATTTGATATAATCAAAACAGTTGATGATGTTTTTATGAAAAGTCACTAGATTTCAGGTTATAGGCGAAAAATCATCACTAATTGGACCAAACTTGATATGATTAGAACAGATGGTAATGGTTTTAAATAGAATCAGAAGTTTCAAGGTTATGTGCGGAAAATCATCATTAATTGGATCGAACTTGATATGATTAAAACAGATGGTAATGGCTTCATATAGAATCAGAAGCTTCAAGGTTATGTCCGGAAAATCATCATTAATTGGACCAAACTTGATAAGATTAGAAAAGATGTTAATGGTTTTATATAGAATCAGAAGTTTCAAGGTTATGTGCGGAAAATCATCATTAATTGGATCGAACTTGATATGATTAAAACAGATGGTAATGGCTTCATATAGAATCAGAAGCTTCAAGGTTATGTCCGGAAAATCATTATTAATTGGATCAAACTTGATATGATTAAAAAAGATGATAATGTTTTTATATAGAATCAGAAGTTTCAAGGTTATGTCCGAAAAATCATCATTAATTGGACCAAACTTGATATGATTAGAACAGATGGTAATGGTTTTATATAGAATCAGAAGTTTCAAGGTTATGTGCGGAAAATAATCATTAATTGGATAGAACTTGATATTATTAAAACAGATTGTAATTGCTTCATATAGAATCAGAAGATTAAAGGTTATGTCAGGAAAATAATTATTAATTGGATCAAACTTGATATGATTAGAACAGATGGTAATGGTTTTATATAGAATCAGAAGTTTCAAGGTTATGTCCGGAAAATCATCACTAATTGGATCAAACTTGATATGATTAAAAAAGATGATAATGTTTTTATGAAAAGTCACTAGATTTCAGGTTATGAGCGAAAAATCATCATTAATTGGACCAAACTTGATATGATTAGAACAGATGGTAATGGTTTTATATAGAATCAGAAGTTTCAAGGTTATGTCCGGAAAATCATCATTAATTGGATCAAACTTGATATGATTAAAAAAGATGATAATGTTTTTATGAAAAGTCACTAGATTTCAGGTTATAGGCGAAAAATCATCACTAATTGGACCAAACTTGATATGATTAGAACAGATGGTAATGGTTTTATATAGAATCAGAAGTTTCAAGGTTATGTCCGGAAAATCATCATTAATTGGACCAAACTTGATATGATTAAAAAAGATGATAATCATTATGTTTCCATATGAAATTAGTAGTTTTTAGGTTATGTGCGGAAAATCATCATTAATTGGACCACATTTGATATAATTAAAACAGTTGATGATGTTTTTATCAAAAGTCACTAGATTTGAGGTTACGAGCGAAAAATCATCATTAATTGGACCAAACTTGATATGATTAGAACAGATGGTAATGGTTTTAAATAGAATCAGAAGTTTAAGGTTATGTGCGGAAAATCATCATTAATTGGATCAAACTTGATATAATAAAAAAAGATGATAATCATTATGTTTCCATATGAAATTAGTAGTTTTTAGGTTATGTGCGGAAAATCATCATTAATTGGACCAAATTTGATATAATCAAAACAGTTGATGAGTCTTTTATGACAAGACACTAGAATTCAGGATATAGGCGAAATATCATCACTTATTGTACCAAACGTGCTATGATTATATCAGATGGTGATGGTTTTAAATAGAATCAGAAGTTTAAGGTTATGTGCGGAAAATCATCATTAATTGGACCAAATTTGATATAATCAAAACAGTTGATGATGTTTTTATGAAAAGTCACTAGATTTCAGGTTATAGGCGAAAAATCATCACTAATTGGACCAAACTTGATATGATTAGAACAGATGGTAATGGTTTTAAATAGAATCAGAAGTTTCAAGGTTATGTGCGGAAAATCATCATTAATTGGAACAAAATTGATATGATTAGAACAGATGGTAATGGCTTCATATAGAATCAGAAGCTTCAAGGTTATGTCCGGAAAATCATCATTAATTGGACCAAACTTGATATGATTAGAAAAGATGTTAATGGTTTTATATAGAATCAGAAGTTTCAAGGTTATGTGCGGAAAATCATCATTAATTGGATCGAACTTGATATGATTAAAACAGATGGTAATGGCTTCATATAGAATCAGAAGCTTCAAGGTTATGTCCGGAAAATCATTATTAATTGGATCAAACTTGATATGATTAAAAAAGATGATAATGTTTTTATATAGAATCAGAAGTTTCAAGGTTATGTCCGGAAAATCATCATTAATTGGACCAAACTTGATATGATTAGAAAAGATGGTAATGGTTTTATATAGAATCAGAAGTTTCAAGGTTATGTCCGGAAAATCACCATTAATTGGATCGAACTTGATATGATTAAAACAGATGGTAATGGCTTCATATAGAATCAGAAGCTTCAAGGTTATGTCCGGAAAATCATTATTAATTGGATCAATCTTGATATGATTAGAACAGATGGTAATGGTTTTATATAGAATCAGAAGTTTCAAGGTTATGTCCGGAAAATCATCACTAATTGGATCTAACTTGATATGATTAAAAAAGATGATACTGGTTTTATGAAAAGTCACTAGATTTCAGGTTATGAGCGAAAAATCATCATTAATTGGACCAAACTTGATATGATTAGAACAGATGGTAATGGTTTTATATAGAATCAGAAGTTTCAAGGTTATGTCCGGAAAATCATCATTAATTGGATCAAACTTGATATGATTAAAAAAGATGATAATGAGTTAATGAAAAGTCAATAAATAACATCAGATACGAGAAAAATCATCACTAATTGGACCAAACTGGATATGATTAGAACAGATGGTAATGGTTTTATATAGAATCAGAAGTTTCAAGGTTATGTCCGGAAAATCATCATTAATTGGATCAAACTTGATATGATTAAAAAAGATGATAATCATTATGTTTCCATATGAAATTAGTAGTTTTTAGGTTATGTGCGGAAAATCATCATTAATTGGACCACATTTGATATAATTAAAACAGTTGATGATGTTTCTATGAAAAGTCACTAGATTTGAGGTTACGAGCGAAAAATCATCATTAATTGGACCAAACTTGATATGATTAGAACAGATGGTAATGGTTTTATATAGAATCAGAAGTTTCAAGGTTATGTCCGGAAAATCATCATTAATTGGATCAAACTTGATATGATTAAAAAAGATGATAATCATTATGTTTCCATATGAAATTAGTAGTTTTTAGGTTATGTGCGGAAAATCATCATTAATTGGACCAAATTTGATATAATTAAAAAAGTTGATGATGTTTTTATGAAAAGTCAATATACTTGAGGTTACGAGCGAAAATCATCACTAATTGGACCAAACTTGATATGATTAGAAAAGATGGTAATGGTTTTATACAGAATCAGAAGTTTCAAGGTTATGTGCGGAAAATCATCATTAATTGGATCGAACTTGATATGATTAAAACAGATGGTAATGGCTTCATATAGAATCAGAAGCTTCAAGGTTATGTCCGGAAAATCATCATTAATTGCACCAAACTTGATATGATTAGAAAAGATGGTAATGGTTTTATATAGAATCAGAAGTTTCAAGGTTATGTGCGGAAAATCATCATTAATTGGATCAAACTTGATATGATTAGAACAGATGGTAATGGTTTTAAATAGAATCAGAAGTTTAAGGTTATGTGCGGAAAATCATCATTAATTGGATCAAACTTGATATGATTAAAAAAGATGATAATCATTATGTTTCCATATGAAATTAGTAGTTTTTAGGCTATGTGCGGAAAATCATCATTAATTGGACCAAATTTGATATAATCAAAACAGTTGATGATGTTTTTATGAAAAGTCACTAGATTTGAGGTTACGAACGAAAAATCATCATTAATTGGACCAAACTTGATATGATTAAAAAAAATGATAATGTTTTTATGAAAAGTCACTAGATTTCAGGTTATGTGCGGAAAATCATCATTAATTGGACCAAATTTGATATAATTAAAACAGTTGATGATGTTTCTATGAAAAGTCACTAGATTTGAGGTTACGAGCGAAAAATCATCATTAATTGGACCAAACTTGATATGATTAAAAAAAATGATAATGTTTTTATGAAAAGTCACTAGATTTCAGGTTATGAGCGAAAAATCATCATTAATTGGATCAAACTTAATATGATTAAAAAAGATGATAATGTTTTTATGAAAAGTCACTAGATTTAAGGTTATGTGCGAAAAATCATCATTAATTGGATCAAAATCCATCCTAATTAAACAGATAGTAATGTTTCCATATGAAATTAGTAGATTTCAGGTCATGAGCGAAAAATCATCATTAATTGGATCGAACTTGATATGATTAAAAAAGATGATAATGTTTTTATGAAAAGTCACTAGATTTCAGGTTATGAGCGAAAAATCATCATTAATTGGATCACATTCCATCCTAATTAAACAGATAGTAATGTTTTTATATGAAATTAGTAGTTTCAAGTATATGTGTGGAAAACTATCCTTAATTGGACCAAACGTGATATGATTAAAACAGGTGATAATGTTTTTATGAAAAGTCACTAGATTTGACGTTATGAGCGAAAAATCATCATTAATTGGACCAAACTTGATATGATTAAAACAGATGGTAATGGTTTTAAATAGAATCAGAAGTTTAAGGTTATGTGCGGAAAATCATCATCGCTTGGATCAAACTTGATATGATTAAAAAAGATGACAATGTTTTTATGAAAAATCACTAGATTTCAGGTTATTGGCGAAAAATCATCACTAATTGGACCAAACTTGATATGATTAGAACATATGGTAATGGTTTTAAATAGAATCAGAAGTTTCAAGGTTATGTGCGGAAAATCATCATTAATTGGACCAAATTTGATATAATTAAAACAGTTGATGATGTTTTTATGAAAAGTCACTAGATTTGAGGTTACGAGCGAAAAATCATCATTAATTGGACCAAATTTGATATGATTAAAAAATATGATAATGTTTTTATGAAAAGTCACTAGATTTCAGGTTAAAGGCGAAAAATCATCATTAATTGAATCAAACTTGATATGATTAAAAAATATGATAATGTTTTTATGAAAAGTCACTAGATTTCAGGTTATAGGCGAAAAATCATCACTAATTGGACCAAACTTGATATGATTAGAACAGATGGTAATGGTTTTATATAGAATCAGAAGTTTCAAGGTTATGTCCGAAAAATCATCATTAATTGGACCAAACTTGATATGATTAAAACAGATGGTAATGGTTTTAAATAGAATCAGAAGTTTAAGATTATGTGCGGAAAATCATCATCGCTTGGATCAAACTTGATATGATAAAAACAGGTAGTAATTGCTTTATATAGAATCAGAAGCTTCAAGGTTATGTGTGGAAAACCATCATCAATTGGATCAAACTTGATATGATTAGAACAGATGGTAATGGTTTTATATAGATTCAGAAGTTTCAATGTTATGTGCGGAAAATCATCATTAATTGGATCTAACTTGATATGATTAAAAAAGATGATAATATATTTATGAAAAGTCACTAGATTTCAGGTTATGAGCGAAAAATCATCATTAATTGGACCAAACTTGATATGATTAGAACAGATGGTAATGGTTTTATATAGAATCAGAAGTTTCAAGGTTATGTCCGGAAAATCATCATTAATTGGATCAAACTTGATATGATTAAAAAAGATGATAATGTTTTTATGAAAAGTCACTAGATTTCAGGTTATAGGCGAAAAATCATCACTAATTGGACCAAACTTGATATGATTAGAACAGATGGTAATGGTTTTATATAGAATCAGAAGTTTCAAGGTTATGTCCGGAAAATCATCATTAATTGGACCAAACTTGATATGATTAAAAAAGATGATAATCATTATGTTTCCATATGAAATTAGTAGTTTTTAGGTTATGTGCGGAAAATCATCATTAATTGGACCAAATTTGATATAATTAAAACAGTTGATGATGTTTTTATGAAAAGTCACTAGATTTCAGGTTATGAGCGAAAAGTCATCATTAATTGGACCAAACTTGATATGATTAGAACAGAAGGTAATGGTTTTATATAGAATCAGAAGTTTCAAGGTTATGTCCGGAAAATCATCATTAATTGGATCAAACTTGATATGATTAAAAAAGATGATAATCATTATGTTTCCATATGAAATTAGTAGTTTTTAGGTTATGTGCGGAAAATCATCATTAATTGGACCAAATTTGATATAATCAAAACAGTTGATGATGTTTTTATGAAAAGTCACTAGATTTCAGGTTATAGGCGAAAAATCATCACTAATTGGACCAAACTTGATATGATTAGAACAGATGGTAATGGTTTTAAATAGAATCAGAAGTTTAAGGTTATGTGCGGAAAATCATCATTAATTGGACCAAATTTGATATAATCAAAACAGTTGATGATGCTTTTATGAAAAGTCACTAGATTTCAGGTTATAGGCGAAAAATCATCACTAATTGGACCAAACTTGATATGATTAGAACAGATGGTAATGGTTTTATATAGAATCAGAAGTTTCAAGGTTATGTGCGGAAAATCATCATTAATTGGATCGAACTTGATATGATTAAAACAGATGGTAATGGCTTCATATAGAATCAGAAGCTTCAAGGTTATGTCCGGAAAATCATTATTAATTGGATCAAACTTGATATGATTAAAAAAGATGATAATGTTTTTATATAGAATCAGAAGTTTCAAGGTTATGTCCGGAAAATCATCATTAATTGGACCAAACTTGATATGATTAGAAAAGATGGTAATGGTTTTATATAGAATCAGAAGTTTCAAGGTTATGTGCGGAAAATCACCATTAATTGGATCGAACTTGATATGATTAAAACAGGTGGTAATGGCTTTATATAGAATCAGAAGTTGCAAGGTTATGTGCGGAAAATCATCATTAATTGGATCAAGCTTGATATGATTAAAACAGATGGTAATGGTTTTATATAAAATCAGAAGTTTCAAGGTTATGTGCGGAAAATCATCATTAATTGGATCAAACTTGATATGATTAAAAAAGATGATAATGTTTTTATGAAAAGTCACTAGATTTCAGGTTATGAGCGAAAAATCATCATTAATTGGACCAAACTTGATATGATTAGAACAGATGGTAATGGTTTTATATAGAATCAGAAGTTTCAAGGTTATGTCCGGAAAATCATCATTAATTGGATCAAACTTGATATGATTAAAAAAGATGATAATGTTTTTATGAAAAGTCACTAGATTTCAGGTTATAGGAGAAAAATCATCACTAATTGGACCAAACTTGATATGATTAGAACAGATGGTAATGGTTTTATATAGAATCAGAAGTTTCAAGGTTATGTCCGGAAAATCATCATTAATTGGACCAAACTTGATATGATTAAAAAAGATGATAATCATTATGTTTCCATATGAAATTAGTAGTTTTTAGGTTATGTGCGGAAAATCATCATTAATTGGACCAAATTTGATATAATTAAAACAGTTGATGATGTTTTTATGAAAAGTCACTAGATTTGAGGTTACGAGCGAAAAATCATCATTAATTGGACCAAACTTGATATGATTAGAACAGATGGTAATGGTTTTATATAGAATCAGAAGTTTCAAGGTTATGTCCGGAAAATCATCATTAATTGGATCAAACTTGATATGATTAAAAAAGATGATAATCATTATGTTTCCATATGAAATTAGTAGTTTTTAGGTTATGTGCGGAAAATCATCATTAATTGGACCACATTTGATATAATTAAAACAGTTGATGATGTTTTTATGAAAAGTCACTAGATTTGAGGTTACGAGCGAAAAATCATCATTAATTGGACCAAACTTGATATGATTAGAAAAGATGGTAATGGTTTTATACAGAATCAGAAGTTTCAAGGTTATGTGCGGAAAATCATCATTAATTGGATCGAACTTGATATGATTAAAACAGATGGTAATGGCTTCATATAGAATCAGAAGCTTCAAGGTTATGTCCGGAAAATCATCATTAATTGCACCAAACTTGATATGATTAGAAAAGATGGTAATGGTTTTATATAGAATCAGAAGTTTCAAGGTTATGTGCGGAAAATCATCATTAATTGGATCAAACTTGATATGATTAGAACAGATGGTAATGGTTTTAAATAGAATCAGAAGTTTAAGGTTATGTGCGGAAAATCATCATTAATTGGATCAAACTTGATATGATTAAAAAAGATGATAATGTTTTTATGAAAAGTCACTAGATTTCAGGTTATGAGCGAAAAATCATCATTAATTGGACCAAACTTGATATGATTAGAACAGATGGTAATGGTTTTATATAGAATCAGAAGTTTAAGGTTATGTGCGGAAAATCATCATTAATTGGATCAAACTTGATATGATTAAAAAAGATGATGATGCTTTTATGAAAAGTCACTAGATTTCAGGTTATAGGCCAAAACTCATCACTAATTGGACCAAACTTGATATGATTAGAACAGATGGTAATGGTTTTATATAGAATCAGAAGTTTCAAGGTTATGTCCGGAAAATCATCATTAATTGGACCAAACTTGATATGATTAAAAAAGATGATAATGTTTTTATGAAAAGTCACTAGATTTCAGGTTATGAGCGAAAAATCATCATTAATTGGATCAAACTTGATATGATTAGAACAGATGGTAATGGTTTTATATAGAATCAGAAGTTTCAAGGTTATGTCCGGAAAATCATCATTAATTGGACCAAACTTGATATGATTAAAAAAGATGATAATGTTTTTATGAAAAGTCACTAGATTCCAGGTTATAAACGAAAAATCATTATTAATTGGTTCAAAATTGATGCTACTTAAACAGATGATAATGTTTTTATATGAAATTAGTAGTTTTTAGGTTATGTGTGGAGAACCATCCTTAATTGGGCCAAACTTAATATGATTTAAAAAGGTGATGATGTTTTTATGAAAAGCCACTAGATTTCAGGTTATAGGCGAAAAATCATCACTAATTGGACCAAACTTAATATGATTAGAACAGATGGTAATGGTTTTATATAGAATCAGAAGTTTCAAGGTTATGTGCGGAAAATCATCATTAATTGGATCGAAATTGATATGATTAAAACAGATGGTAATGGCTTCATATAGAATCAGAAGTTTCAAGGTTATGTCCGAAAAATCATCATTAATTGGACCAAACTTGATATGATTAAAACAGATGGTAATGGTTTTAAATAGAATCAGAAGTTTAAGGTTATGTGCGGAAAATCACCATTAATTGGATCGAACTTGATATGATTAAAACAGATGGTAATGGCTTCATATAGAATCTGAAGCTTCAAGGTTATGTGTGGAAAACCATCCTTAATTGGATCAAACTTGATATGATTAGAACAGATGGTAATGGTTTTAAATAGAATCAGAAGTTTAAGGTTATGTGCGGAAAATCATCATTAATTGGATCAAACTTGATATGATTAAAAAAGATGATAATGTTTTTATGAAAAGTCACTAGATTTCAGGTTATGAGCGAAAAATCATCATTAATTGGACCAAACTTGATATGATTAGAACAGATGGTAATGGTTTTATATAGAATCAGAAGTTTCAAGGTTATGTCCGGAAAATCATCATTAATTGGATCAAACTTGATATAATTAAAACAGTTGATGATGCTTTTATGAAAAGTCACTAGATTTCAGGTTATAGGCGAAAAATCATCACTAATTGGACCAAACTTGATATGATTAGAACAGATGGTAATGGTTTTATATAGAATCAGAAGTTTCAAGGTTATGTGCGGAAAATCATCATTAATTGGACCAAACTTGATATGATTAAAAAAGATGATAATGTTTTTATGAAAAGTCACTAGATTTCAGGTTATGAGCGATAAATCATCTTTAATTGGACCAAACTTGATATGATTATAACAGATGGTAATGGTTTTATATAGAATCAGAAGTTTCAAGGTTATGTGCGGAAAATCATCATTAATTGGATCAAGCTTGATATGATTAAAAAAGGTGATGATGTTTTTACGAAAATTCACTAGATTTGACGTTATGAGAGAAATATCTTGATTAATTGGATCAAAATTCATCCTTATTAAACAGATAGTAATGTTTACATATGAAATTAGTAGTTTTTAGGTTATGTGCGGAAAATCATCATTAATTGGACCACATTTTATATAATTAAAACAGTTGATGATGTTTTTATGAAAAGTCACTAGACTTGAGGTTACGAGCGAAAAATCATCATTAATTGGACCAAACTTGATATGATTAAAACAGATGGTAATGGTTTTAAATAGAATCAGAAGTTTAAGGTTATGTGCGGAAAATCATCATTAATTGGATCAAACTTGATATGATTAAAAAAGATGATAATGGTTTTATGAAAAATCACTAGATTTCAGGTTATGAGCCAAAAATCATCATTAATTGGATCAAACTTAATATGATTAGAACAGATGGTAATGGTTTTATATAGAATCAGAAGTTTCAAGGCTATGTGCGGAAAATCATCATTAATTGGATCGAAATTGATATGATTAAAACAGATGGTAATGGCTTCATATAGAATCAGAAGCTTCAAGGTTATGTCCGGAAAATCATCACTAATTGGATCAAACTTGATATGATTAAAAAAGATGATAATGTTTTTATATAGAATCAGAAGTTTGAAGGTTATGTCCGGAAAATCATCATTAATTGGATCAAACTTGATATGATTAAAAAAGATGATAATGTTTTTATGAAAAGTCACTAGATTTCAGGTTATAGGCGAAAAAATCATCACTAATTGGACCAAACTTGATATAATTAGAACAGATGGTAATGGTTTTATATAGAATCAGAAGTTTCAAGGTTATGTCCGGAAAATCATCATTAATTGGATCAAACTTGATATGATTAAAAAAGATGATAATGTTTTTATGAAAAGTCACTAGATTTCAGGTTATAGGCGAAAAATCATCACTAATTGGACCAAACTTGATATGATTAGAACAGATGGTAATGGTTTTATATAGAATCAGAAGATTCATGGTTATGTGCGGAAAATCATCATTAATTGGACCACATTTGATATAATTAAAACAGTTGATGATGTTTTTATGAAAAGTCATTAGATTTGAGGTTACGAGCGAAAAATCATCATTAATTGGACCAAACTTGATATGATTAAAAAAAATGATAATGTTTTTATGAAAAGTCACTAGATTTCAGGTTATGAGCGAAAAATCATCATTAATTGGATCAAACTTGATATGATTAAAAAAGATGATAATGTTTTTATGAAAAGTCACTAGATTTCAGGTTATAGGCGAAAAATCATCACTAATTGGACCAAACTTGATATGATTAGAACAGATGGTAATGGTTTTATATAGAATCAGAAGTTTCAAGGTTATGTGCGGAAAAAAATCATTAATTGGACCACATTTGATATAATTAAAGCAGTTGATGATGTTTTTATGAAAAGTCACTAGATTTCAGGTTATAGGCGAAAAATCATCACTAATTGGACCAAACTTGATATGATTAGAACAGATGGTAATGGTTTTAAATAGAATCAGAAGTTTAAGGTTATGTGCGGAAAATCATCATTAATTGGACCAAATTTGATATAATCAAAACAGTTGATGATGTTTTTATGAAAAGTCACTAGATTTGAGGTTACGAACGAAAAATCATCATTAATTGGACCAAACTTGATATGATTAAAAAAGATGATAATGTTTTTATGAAAAGTCACTAGATTTGAGGTTACGAACGAAAAATCATCATTAATTGGACCAAACTTGATATGATTAAAAAAAATGCTAATGTTTTTATGAAAAGTCACTAGATTTCAGGTTATGAGCGAAAAATCATCATTAATTGGACCAAACTTGATATGATTAGAACAGATGGTAATGGTTTTATATAGAATCAGAAGTTTCAAGGTTATGTCCGGAAAATCATCATTAATTGGATCAAACTTGATATGATTAAAAAAGATGATAATGTTTTTATGAAAAGTCACTAGATATCAGGTTATAGGCGAAAAATCATCACTAATTGGACCACATTTGATATAATTAAAACAGTTGATGATGTTTTTATGAAAATTCACTAGATTTGAGGTTACGAGCGAAAAATCATCATTAATTGGACCAAACTTGATATGATTAAAAAAGATGATAATGTTTTTATGAAAAGTCACTAGATTTCAGGTTATGAGCGAAAAATCATCATTAATTGGATCAAACTTGATATGATTAAAAAAGATGATAATGTTTTTATGAAAAGTCACTAGATTTCAGGTTATAGGCGAAAAATCATCACTAATTGGACCAAACTTGATATGATTAGAACAGATGGTAATGGTTTTATATAGAATCAGAAGTTTCAAGGTTATGTGCGGAAAATCATCATTAATTGGACCAAATTTGATATAATCAAAACAGTTGATGATGTTTTTATGAAAAGTCACTAGATTTGAGGTTACGAACGAAAAATCATCATTAATTGGACCAAACTTGATATGATTAAAAAAAATGCTAATGTTTTTATGAAAAGTCACTAGATTTGAGGTTATGAGTGAAAAATCATCATTAATTGGATCAAACTTGATATGATTAAAAAAGATGATAATGTTTTTATGAAAAGTCACTAGATTTCAGGTTATAGGCGAAAAATCATCACTAATTGGACCAAACTTGATATGATTAGAACAGATGGTAATGGTTTTATATAGAATCAGAAGTTTCAAGGTTATGTGCGGAAAATCATCATTAATTGGACCAGATTAGAACAGATGGTAATGGTTTTATATAGAATCAGAAGTTTCAAGGTTATGTGCGGAAAATCATCATTAATTGGATCAAACTTGATATGATTAGAACAGATGGTAATGGTTTTAAATAGAATCAGAAGTTTAAGGTTATGTGCGGAAAATCATCATTAATTGGATCAAACTTGATATGATTAAAAAAGATGATAATGTTTTTATGAAAAGTCACTAGATTTCAGGTTATAAGCGAAAAATCATCATTAATTGGTTCAAAATTGATGCTAATTAAACAGATGATAATGTTTTTATATGAAATTAGTAGTTTTTAGGTTATGTGTGGAGAACCATCCTTAATTGGACCAAACTTAATATGATTTAAAAAGGTGATGATGTTTTTATGAAAAGTCACTAGATTTCAGGTTATCGGCGTAAAATCATCACTAATTGGATCAAACTTGATATGATTAGAACAGATGGTAATGGTTTTAAATAGAATCAGAAGTTTAAGGTTATGTGCGGAAAATCATCATTAATTGGATCAAACTTGATATGATTAAAAAATATGATAATGTTTTTATGAAAA
This sequence comes from Diplolepis rosae, assembly GCA_030998225.1. Lineage (NCBI taxonomy): Eukaryota > Metazoa > Arthropoda > Insecta > Hymenoptera > Diplolepididae > Diplolepis > Diplolepis rosae. Next base: position 619,660 of record JAPYXD010000713.1, on the reverse strand, counting down.
TTCACTAGATTTCAGGTTATGAGCTAAAAATCATCATTAATTGGACCAAACTTGATATGATTAGAAAAGATGGTAATGGTTTTATATAGAATCAGAAGTTTCAAGGTTATGTCCGGAAAATCACCATTAATTGGATCGAACTTGATATGATTAAAACAGATGGTAATGGCTTCATATAGAATCAGAAGCTTCAAGGTTATGTCCGGAAAATCATTATTAATTGGATCAAACTTGATATGATTAAAACAGATGGTAATGGTTTTATATAGATTCAGAAGTTTCAATGTTATGTCCGAAAAATCATCATTAATTGGACCAAACTTGATATGATTAAAAAAGATGATAATGTTTTTATGAAAAGTCACTAGATTTCAGGTTATGAGCGAAAAATCATCATTAATTGGACCAAACTTGATATGATTAGAACAGATGGTAATGGTTTTATATAGAATCAGAAGTTTCAAGGTTATGTCCGGAAAATCATCATTAATTGGACCAAACTTGATATGATTAAAAAAGATGATAATGTTTTTATGAAAAGTCACTAGATTCCAGGTTATAAACGAAAAATCATCATTAATTGGATCAAACTTGATCCTAATTAAACAGATGATAATGTTTTTATATGAAATTAGTAGTTTTTAGGTTATGTGTGGAAAACCATCATTAATTGGATCAAACTTGATATGATTAAAAAAGGTGATGACATTTTTACGAAAATTCACTAGATTTGACGTTATGAGAGAAAAATCATCATTAATTGGATCAAAATTCATCCTAATTGAACAGATAGTAATGTTTCCATATGAAATTAGTAGTTTTTAGTTTATGTGCGGAAAATCATCATTAATTGGACCAAATTTGATATAATCAAAACAGTTGATGATGTTTTTATGAAAAGTCACTAGATTTCAGGTTATGAGCGAAAAATCATCATTAATTGGATCAAACTTAATATGATTAGAACAGAAGGTAATGGTTTTATATAGAATCAGAAGTTTCAAGGTTATGTCCGGAAAATCATCACTAATTGGACCAAACTTGATATGATTAAAAAAGATGATAATGTTTTTATGAAAAGTCACTAGATTTCAGGTTATGAGCGAAAAATCATCATTAATTGGATCAAACTTGATCCTAATTAAACAGATGATAATGTTTTTATATGAAATTAGTAGTTTTTAGGTTATGTGTGGAAAACCATCCTTAATTGGATCAAACTTGATATGATTAAAAAAGGTGATGATATTTTTACGAAAATTCACTAGATTTGACGTTATGAGAGAAAAATCATCATTAATTGGATCAAAATTCATTCTAATTAAACAGATAGTAATGTTTCCATATGAAATTAGTAGTTTTCAGGTTATGTGCGGAAAATCATCATTAATTGGACCAAATTTGATATAATCAAAACAGTTGATGATGTTTTTATGAAAAGTCACTAGATTTCAGGTTATGAGCGAAAAATCATCATTAATTGGACCAAACTTGATATGATTAGAACAGATGGTAATGGTTTTATATAGAATCAGAAGTTTCAAGGTTATGTCCGGAAAATCATCATTAATTGGATCAAACTTGATATGATTAAAAAAGATGACTATGTTTTTAAGAAAATTCACTAGATTTGAGGTTTTGAGCGAAAAATCATCACTAATTGGACCAAACTTGATATGATTAAAACAGATGGTAATGGTTTTAAATAGAATCAGAAGTTTCAAGGCTATGTGCGGAAAATCATCATTAATTGGACCAAACTTGATATGATTAAAAAAAATGATAATGTTTTTATGAAAAGTCACTAGATTTCAGGTTATGAGCGAAAAATCATCATTAATTGGATCAAACTTGATCCTAATTAAACAGATGATAATGTTTTTATATGAAATTAGTAGTTTTTAGGTTATGTGTGGAAAACCATCCTTAATTGGATCAAACTTGATATGATTAAAAAAGGTGATGATATTTTTACGAAAATTCACTAGATTTGACGTTTTGAGAGAAAAATCATCATTAATTGGATCAAAATTCATCCTAATTAAACAGATAGTTATGTTTCCATATGAAATTAGTAGTTTTTAGGTTATGTGCGGAAAATCATCATTAATTGGACCACATTTGATATAATTAAAACAGTTGATGATGTTTTTATGAAAAGTCACTAGATTTGAGGTTACGAGCGAAAAAATCATCATTAATTGGACCAAACTTGATATGATAAAAAAGATGATAATGTTTTTATGAAAAGTCACTAGATTCCAGGATATAAGCGAAAAATCATCATTAATTGGTTCAAAATTGACCCTAATTAAACAGATGATAATGTTTTTATATGAAATTAGTAGTTTTTAGGTTATGTATTGAGAACCATCCTTAATTGGACCAAACTTAATATGATTTAAAAAGGTGATGATGTTTTCATGAAAAGTCACTAGATTTCAGGTTATAGGCGAAAAATCATCACTAATTGGACCAAACTTGATATGATTAGAACAGATGGTAATGGTTTTATATAGAATCAGAAGTTTCAAGGCTATGTGCGGAAAATCATCATTAATTGGATCGAAATTGATATGATTAAAACAGATGGTAATGGCTTCATATAGAATCAGAAGCTTCAAGGTTATGTCCGGAAAATCATCACTAATTGGATCAAACTTGATATGATTAAAAAAGATGATAATGTTTTTATACAGAATCAGAAGTTTAAGGTTATGTGCGGAAAATCATCATTAATTGGACCAAACTTGATATGATTAAAAAAGATGATAATGTTTTTATGAAAAGTCACTAGATTTCAGGTTATAAGCGAAAAATCATCATTAATTGGACCAAACTTGATATGATTAAAAAAGATGATAATGTTTTTATGAAAAGTCACTAGATTTCAGGTTATAGGCGAAAAATCATCACTAATTGGACCAAACTTGATATGATTAGAACAGATGGTAATGGTTTTATATAGAATCAGAAGTTTCAAGGTTATGTGCGGAAAATCATCATTAATTGGATCAAACTTGATATGATTAAAAAAGATGATAATGTTTTTATGAAAAGTCACTAGATTTCAGGTTATAGGCGAAAAATCATCACTAATTGGACCAAACTTGATATGATTAGAACAGATGGTAATGGTTTTATATAGAATCAGAAGTTTATGGTTATGTGCGGAAAATCATCATTAATTGGACCAAATTTGATATAATCAAAACAGTTGATGATGTTTTTATGAAAAGTCATTAGATTTGAGGTTACGAGCGAAAAATCATCATTAATTGGACCAAACTTGATATGATTAAAAAAGATGATAATGTTTTTATGAAAAGCCACTAGATTTGAGGTTACGAGCGAAAAATCATCATTAATTGGATCAAACTTGATATGATTAAAAAAGATGATAATGCTTTTATGAAAAGTCACTAGATTTCAGGTTATAGGCGAAAAATCATCACTAATTGGACCAAACTTGATATGATTAAAACAGATGGTAATGGTTTTAAATAGAATCAGAAGTTTAAGGTTATGTGCGGAAAATCATCATTAATTGGACCAAATTTGATATAATCAAAACAGTTGATGATGTTTTTATGAAAAGTCACTAGATTTCAGGTTATAGGCGAAAAATCATCACTAATTGGACCGAACTTGATATGATTAGAACAGATGGGAATGGTTTTATATAGAATCAGAAGTTTAAGGTTATGTGCGGAAAATCATCATTAATTGGACCAAATTTGATATAATCAAAACAGTTGATGATGTTTTTATGAAAAGTCACTAGATTTGAGGTTACGAACGAAAAATCATCATAAATTGGACCAAACTTGATATGATTAAAAAAGATGATAATGTTTTTATGAAAAGTCACTAGATTTGAGGTTACGAACGAAAAATCATCATTAATTGGACCAAACTTGATATGATTAAAAAAAATGATAATGTTTTTATGAAAAGTCACTAGATTTCAGGTTATGAGCGAAAAATCATCATTAATTGGATCAAACTTAATATGATTAAAACAGATGGTAATGGTTTTATACAGAATCAGAAGTTTCAAGGTTATGTGCGGAAAAGCATCATTAATTGGATCGAACTTGATATGATTAAAAAAGATGATAATGTTTTTACGAAAAGTCACTAGATTTCAGGTTATAAGCGAAAAATCATCATTAATTGGTTCAAAATTGATGCTAATTAAACAGATGATAATGTTTTTATATGAAATTAGTAGTTTTTAGGTTATGTGTGGAAAACCATCCTCAATTGACCAAACTTGATATGATTAAAAAGGTGATGATGTTTTAATGAAAAGTCACTAGATTTCAGGTTATAAGCTAAAAATCATCATTAATTGGATCAAACTTGATATGATTAGAACAGATGGTAATGGTTTTATATAGAATCAGAAGTTTCAAGGTTATGTGCGGAAAATCACCATTAATTGGATCAAAATTGATATGATTAAAATAGATGGTAATGGCTTCATATAGAATCAGATGCTTCAAGGTTATGTCCGGAAAATCATCATTAATTGGACCAAACTTGATATGATTAGAAAAGATGGTAATGGTTTTATACAGAATCAGAAGTTTCAAGGTTATGTGCGGAAAAGCATCATTAATTGGATCGAACTTGATATGATTAAAACAGATGGTAATGGCTTCATATAGAATCAGAAGCTTCAAGGTTATGTCCGGAAAATCATCATTAATTGGACCCAACTTTATATGATTAGTAAAGATGGTAATGGTTTTATATAGAATCAGAAGTTTCAAGGTTATGTGCGGAAAATCATCATTAATTGGATCAAACTTGATATGATTAGAACAGATGGTAATGGTTTTAAATAGAATCAGAAGTTTAAGGTTATGTGCGGAAAATCATCATTAATTGGACCAAATTTGATATAATCAAAACAGTTGATGATGTTTTTATGAAAAGTCACTAGATTTCAGGTTATGAGCGAAAAATCATCATTAATTGGACCAAACTTGATATGATTAAAAAAGATGATAATGTTTTTATGAAAAGTCACTAGATTCCAGGATATAAGCGAAAAATCATCATTAACTGGTTCAAAATTGACCCTAATTAAACAGATGATAATGTTTTTATATGAAATTAGTAGTTTTTAGGTTATGTATTGAGAACCATCCTTAATTGGACCAAACTTAATATGATTTAAAAAGGTGATGATGTTTTTATGAAAAGTCACTAGATTTCAGGTTATAGGCGAAAAATCATCACTAATTGGACCAAACTTGATATGATTAAAATAGATGGTAATGGTTTTAAATAGAATCAGAAGTTTCAAGGCTATGTGCGGAAAATCATCATTAATTGTATAGAAATTGATATGATTAAAACAGATGGTAATGGATTCATATAGAATAATAAGCTTCAAGGTTATGTCCGGAAAATCATCCTTAATTGGATCAAACTTGATATGATTAAAAAAGATGATAATGTTTTTATGAAAAGTCACTAGATTTCAGGTTATATGCGAAAAATCATCATTAATTGGATCAAACTTAATATGATTAAAAAAGATGGTAATGGTTTTATATAGAATCAGAAGTTTCAAGGTTATGTGCGGAAAATCATCATTAATTGGATCAAACTTGATATGATTAGAACAGATGGTAATGGTTTTAAATAGAATCAGAAGTTTAAGGTTATGTGCGGAAAATCATCATTAATTGGATCAAACTTGATATGATTAAAAAAGATGGTAATGGTTTTAAATAGAATCAGAAGTTTAAGATTATGTGCGGAAAATCATCATTAATTGGATCAAACTTGATATGATTAAAAAAGAAGATAATGTTTTTATGAAAAGTCACTAGATTTCAGGTTATAGGCGAAAAATCATCACTAATTGGACCAAACTTGATATGATTAGAACAGATGGTAATGGTTTTATATAGAATCAGAAGTTTCAAGGTTATGTGCGGAAAATCATCATTAATTGGATCAAACTTGATATGATTAAAAAAGATGATAATGTTTTTATGAAAAGTCACTAGATTTCAGGTTATAAGCGAAAAATCATCATTAATTGGACCAAACTTGATATGATTAGAACAGATGGTAATGGTTTTATATAGAATCAGAAGTTTCAAGGTTATGTGCGGAAAATCATCATTAATTGGATCAAACTTGATATGATTAGAACAGATGGTAATGGTTTTAAATAGAATCAGAAGTTTAAGGTTATGTGCGGAAAATCATCATTAATTGGATCAAACTTGATATGATTAAAAAAGATGATAATGTTTTTATGAAAAGTCAATAGATTTGAGGTTATGAGCGAAAAATCAACATTAATTGGACCAAACTTGATATGATTAGAACAGATGGTAATGGTTTTAAATAGAATCAGAAGATTCATGGTTATGTGCGGAAAATCATCATTAATTGGACCACATTTGATATAATTAAAACAGTTGATGATGTTTTTATGAAAAGTCATTAGATTTGAGGTTACGAGCGAAAAATCATCATTAATTGGACCAAACTTGATATGATTAAAAAAGATGATAATGTTTTTATGAAAAGCCACTAGATTTGAGGTTACGAGCGAAAAATCATCATTAATTGGATCAAACTTGATATGATTAAAAAAGATGATAATGCTTTTATGAAAAGTCACTAGATTTCAGGTTATAAGCGAAAAATCATCATTAATTGGACCAAACTTGATATGATTAGAACAGATGGTAATGGTTTTAAATAGAATCAGAAGTTTAAGGTTATGTGCGGAAAATCATCATTAATTGGACCAAATTTGATATAATCAAAACAGTTGATGATGCTTTTATGAAAAGTCACTAGATTTCAGGTTATAGGCGAAAAATCATCACTAATTGGACCAAACTTGATATGATTAGAACAGATGGTAATGGTTTTAAATAGAATCAGAAGTTTAAGGTTATGTGCGGAAAATCATCATTAATTGGACCAAATTTGATATAATCAAAACAGTTGATGATGTTTTTATGAAAAGTCACTAGATTTGAGGTTACGAACGAAAAATCATCATTAATTGGACCAAACTTGATATGATTAAAAAAAATGATAATGTTTTTATGAAAAGTCACTAGATTTGAGGTTACGAACGAAAAATCATCATTAATTGGACCAAACTTGATATGATTAAAAAAAATGATAATGTTTTTATGAAAAGTCACTAGATTTCAGGTTATGAGCGAAAAATCATCATTAATTGGATCAAACTTAATATGATTACAACAGATGGTAATGGTTTTATACAGAATCAGAAGTTTCAAGGTTATGTGCGGAAAAGCATCATTAATTGGATCGAACTTGATATGATTAAAAAAGATGATAATGTTTTTACGAAAAGTCACTAGATTTCAGGTTATAAGCGAAAAATCATCATTAATTGGTTCAAAATTGATGCTAATTAAACAGATGATAATGTTTTTATATGAAATTAGTAGTTTTTAGGTTATGTGTGGAGAACCATCCTTAATTGGACCAAACTTAATATGATTTAAAAAGGTGATGATGTTTTTATGAAAAGTCACTAGATTTCAGGTTATAAGCGAAAAATCATCATTAATTGGATCAAACTTGATATGATTACAACAGATGTTAATGTTTTTAAAAAGACTCAGAAGTTTAAGGTTATTTGCGGAAAATCAAAATAAATTTGATCAAAATTGATATTATTAAAATAGATGGTAATGTTTTCATATAGAATCAGATGCTTCAAGGTTATGTCCGGAAAATCATCATTAATTGGACCAAACTTGATATGATTAGAAAAGATGGTAATGGTTTTATACAGAATCAGAAGTTTCAAGGTTATGTGCGGAAAAGCATCATTAATTGGATCGAACTTGATATGATTAAAACAGATGGTAATGGCTTCATATAGAATCAGAAGCTTCAAGGTTATGTCCGGAAAATCATCATTAATTGGACCAAACTTGATATGATTAGAAAAGATGGTAATGGTTTTATACAGAATCAGAAGTTTCAAGGTTATGTGCGGAAAATCATCATTAATTGGATCAAACTTGATATGATTAGAACAGATGGTAATGGTTTTAAATAGAATCAGAAGTTTAAGGTTATGTGCGGAAAATCATCATTAATTGGATCAAACTTGATATGATTAAAAAAGATGATAATCATTATGTTTCCATATGAAATTAGTAGTTTTTAGGTTATGTGCGGAAAATCATCATTAATTGGACCACATTTGATATAATTAAAACAGTTGATGATGCTTTTATGAAAAGTCACTAGATTTGAGGTTACGAGCGAAAAATCATCATTAATTGGACCAAACTTGATATGATTAAAAAAGATGATAACGTTTTTATGAAAAGTCACTAGATTCCAGGATATAAGCGAAAAATCATCATTAATTGGTTCAAAATTGACCCTAATTAAACAGATGATAATGTTTTTATATGAAATTAGTAGTTTTTAGGTTATGTATTGAGAACCATCCTTAATTGGACCAAACTTAATATGATTTAAAAAGGTGATGATGTTTTTATTAAAATTCACTAGATTTCAGGTTATAGGCGTAAAATCATCAATAATTGGAACAAACTTGATATGATTAAAACAGATGGTAATGGTTTTAAATAGAAACAGAAGTTTCAAGGCTATGTGCGGAAAATCATCATTAATTGGATCGAAATTGATATGATTAAAACAGATGGTAATGGCTTCATATAGAATCAGAAGCTTCAAGGTTATGTCCGGAAAACCATCATTAATTGGATCAAACTTGATATGATTAAAAAAGATGATAATGTTTTTATGAAAAGTCACTAGATTTCAGGTTATAGGCGAAAAATCATCATTAATTGGACCAAACTTGATATGATTAGAAAAGATGGTAATGGTTTTATATAGAATCAGAAGTTTCAAGGTTATGTGCGGAAAATCATCATTAATTGGATCAAACTTGATATGATTAGAACAGATGGTAATGGTTTTAAATAGAATCAGAAGTTTAAGGTTATGTGCGGAAAATCATCATTAATTGGATCAAACTTGATATGATTAAAAAAGATGATAATGGTTTTAAATAGAATCAGAAGTTTGAAGGTTATGTCCGGAAAATCATCATTAATTGGATCAAACTTGATATGATTAAAAAAGATGATAATGTTTTTATGAAAAGTCACTAGATTTCAGGCTATGTGCGGAAAATCATTTTTAATTGGATCGATTTTTATTTGATTAAAACAGATGGTAATGGCTTCATATAGAATCAGAAGCTTCAAGGTTATGTCCGGAAAATCATTATTAATTGGATCAAACTTGATATGATTAAAAAAGATGATAATGTTTTTATGAAAAGTCACTAGATTTCAGGTTATAGGCGAAAAATCATCATTAATTGGACCAAACTTGATATGATTAGAACAGATGGTAATGGTTTTATATAGAATCAGAAGTTTCAAGGTTATGTGCGGAAAATCATCATTAATTGGATCAAACTTGATATGATTAGAACAGATGGTAATGGTTTTAAATAGAATCAGAAGTTTAAGGTTATGTGCGGAAAATCATCATTAATTGGATCAAACTTGATATGATTAAAAAAGATGATAATCATTATGTTTCCATATGAAATTAGTAGTTTTTAGGTTATGTGCGGAAAATCATCATTAATTGGACCAAATTTGATATAATCAAAACAGTTGATGATGTTTTTATGAAAAGTCACTAGATTTGAGGTTACGAACGAAAAATCAGCATTAATTGGACCAAACTTGATATGATTAAAAAAAATGATAATGTTTTTATGAAAAGTCACTAGATTTCAGGTTATAAGCGAAAAATCATCATTAATTGGATCAAAATTGACCCTAATTAAACAGATGATAATGTTTTTATATGAAATTAGTAGTTTTTAGGTTATGTATTGAGAACCATCCTTAATTGGACCAAACTTAATATGATTTAAAAAGGTGATGATGTTTTCATGAAAAGTCACTAGATTTCAGGTTATAGGCGAAAAATCATCACTAATTGGACCAAACTTGATATGATTAGAACAGATGGTAATGGTTTTAAATAGAATCAGAAGTTTCAAGGCTATGTGCGGAAAATCATCATTAATTGGATCGAAATTGATATGATTAAAACAGATGGTAATGGCTTCATATAGAATCAGAAGCTTCAAGGTTATGTCCGGAAAATCATCACTAATTGGATCAAACTTGATATGATTAAAAAAGATGATAATGTTTTTATATAGAATCAGAAGTTTGAAGGTTATGTCCGGAAAATCATCATTAATTGGATCAAACTTGATATGATTAAAAAAGATGATAATGTTTTTATGAAAAGTCACTAGATTTCAGGTTATAGGCGAAAAATCATCACTAATTGGACCAAACTTGATATGATTAGAACAGATGGTAATGGTTTTATATAGAATCAGAAGTTTCAAGGTTATGTCCGGAAAATCATCATTAATTGGATCAAACTTGATATGATTAAAAAAGATGATAATGTTTTTATGAAAAGTCACTAGATTTCAGGTTATAGGCGAAAAATCATCACTAATTGGACCAAACTTGATATGATTAGAACAGATGGTAATGGTTTTATATAGAATCAGAAGATTCATGGTTATGTGCGGAAAATCATCATTAATTGGACCACATTTGATATAATTAAAACAGTTGATGATGTTTTTATGAAAAGTCATTAGATTTGAGGTTACGAGCGAAAAATCATCATTAATTGGACCAAACTTGATATGATTAAAAAAAATGATAATGTTTTTATGAAAAGTCACTAGATTTCAGGTTATGAGCGAAAAATCATCATTAATTGGATCAAACTTGATATGATTAAAAAAGATGATAATGTTTTTATGAAAAGTCACTAGATTTCAGGTTATAGGCGAAAAATCATCACTAATTGGACCAAACTTGATATGATTAGAACAGATGGTAATGGTTTTATATAGAATCAGAAGTTTCAAGGTTATGTGTGGAAAAAAATCATTAATTGGACCAAATTTGATATAATCAAAACAGTTGATGATGTTTTTATGAAAAGTCACTAGATTTCAGGTTATAGGCGAAAAATCATCACTAATTGGACCAAACTTGATATGATTAGAACAGATGGTAATGGTTTTAAATAGAATCAGAAGTTTAAGGTTATGTGCGGAAAATCATCATTAATTGGACCAAATTTGATATAATCAAAACAGTTGATGATGCTTTTATGAAAAGTCACTAGATTTGAGGTTACGAGCGAAAAATCATCATAAATTGGACCAAACTTGATATGATTAAAAAAGATGATAATGTTTTTATGAAAAGTCACTAGATTTGAGGTTACGAACGAAAAATCATCATTAATTGGACCAAACTTGATATGATTAAAAAAAGTGATAATGTTTTTATGAAAAGTCACTAGATTTCAGGTTATGAGCGAAAAATCATCATTAATTGGACCAAACTTGATATGATTAGAACAGATGGTAATGGTTTTATATAGAATCAGAAGTTTCAAGGTTATGTCCGGAAAATCATCATTAATTGGATCAAACTTGATATGATTAAAAAAGATGATAATGTTTTTATGAAAAGTCACTAGATATCAGGTTATAGGCGAAAAATCATCACTAATTGGACCACATTTGATATAATTAAAACAGTTGATGATGTTTTTATGAAAATTCACTAGATTTGAGGTTACGAGCGAAAAATCATCATTAATTGGACCAAACTTGATATGATTAAAAAAGATGATAATGTTTTTATGAAAAGTCACTAGATTTCAGGTTATGAGTGAAAAATCATCATTAATTGGATCAAACTTGATATGATTAAAAAAGATGATAATGTTTTTATGAAAAGTCACTAGATTTCAGGTTATAGGCGAAAAATCATCACTAATTGGACCAAACTTGATATGATTAGAACAGATGGTAATGGTTTTATATAGAATCAGAAGTTTCAAGGTTATGTGCGGAAAATCATCATTAATTGGACCACATTATATATAATTAAAACAGTTGATGATGTTTTTTTGAAAAGTCACTAGATTTGAGGTTACGAGCGAAAAATCATCATTAATTGGACCAAACTTGATATGATTAAAAAAGATGATAATGTTTTTATGAAAAGTCACTAGATTTGAGGTTACGAGTGACAAATCATCATTAATTGGATCAAACTTGATATGATTAAAAAAGATGATAATGTTTTTATGAAAAGTCACTAGATTTCAGGTTATAGGCGAAAAATCATCACTAATTGGACCAAACTTGATATGATTAGAACAGATGGTAATGGTTTTATATAGAATCAGAAGTTTCAAGGTTATGTGCGGAAAATCATCATTAATTGGACCAGATTAGAACAGATGGTAATGGTTTTAAATAGAATCAGAAGTTTAAGGTTATGTGCGGAAAATCATCATTAATTGGATCAAACTTGATATGATTAAAAAAGATGATAATGTTTTTATGAAAAGTCACTAGATTTCAGGTTATAAGCGAAAAATCATCATTAATTGGTTCAAAATTGATGCTAATTAAACAGATGATAATGTTTTTATATGAAATTAGTAGTTTTTAGGTTATGTGTGGAGAACCATCCTTAATTGGACCAAACTTAATATGATTTAAAAAGGTGATGATGTTTTTATGAAAAGTCACTAGATTTCAGGTTATAGGCGAAAAATCATCATTAATTGGATCAAACTTGATATGATTAGAACAGATGGTAATGGTTTTATATAGAATCAGAAGTTTCAAGGTTATGTCCGGAAAATCATCATTAATTGGATCAAACTTGATATGATTAAAAAAGATGATAATGTTTTTATGAAAAGTCACTAGATTTCAGGTTATGAGCGAAAAATCATCATTAATTGGACCAAACTTGATATGATTAGAACAGATGGTAATGGTTTTATATAGAATCAGAAGTTTCAAGGTTATGTCCGAAAAATCATCATTAATTGGACCAAACTTGATATGATTAAAACAGATGGTAATGGTTTTAAATAGAATCAGAAGTTTAAGGTTATGTGCGGAAAATCATCATTAATTGGATCGAACTTGATATGATTAAAACAGGTGGTAATGGCTTCATATAGAATCAGAAGCTTCAACGTTATGTCCGGAAAATCATTATTAATTGGATCAAACTTGATATGATTAGAACAGATGGTAATGGTTTTATATAGAATCAGAAGTTTCAAGGTTATGTCCGGAAAATCATCATTAATTGGATCAAACTTAATATGATTAAAAAAGATGCTAATGATTTTTTTATGAAAAGTCACTAGATTTCAGGTTATGAGCGAAAAATCATCATTAATTGGACCAAACTTGATATGATTAGAACAGATGGTAATGGTTTTATATAGAATCAGAAGTTTCAAGGTTATGTCCGGAAAATCATCATTAATTGGACCAAACTTGATATGATTAAAAAAGATGATAATGTTTTTATGAAAAGTCACTAGATTCCAGGTTATAAGCGAAAAATCATCATTAATTGGATCAAACTTGATCCTAATTAAACAGATGATAATGTTTTTATATGAAATTAGTAGTTTTTAGGTTATGTGTGGAAAACCATCCTTAATTGGATCAAACTTGATATGATTAAAAAAGGTGATGACATTTTTACGAAAATTCACTAGATTTGACGTTATGAGAGAAAAATCATCATTAATTGGATCAAAATTCATCCTAATTGAACAGATAGTAATGTTTCCATATGAAATTAGTAGTTTTTAGGTTATGTGCGGAAAATCATCATTAATTGGACCAAATTTGATATAATTAAAACAGTTGATGATGTTTTTATGAAAAGTCACTAGATTTCAGGTTATGAGCGAAAAATCATCATTAATTGGACCAAACTTGATATGATTAGAACAGATGGTAATGGTTTTATATAGAATCAGAAGTTTCAAGGTTATGTCCGGAAAATCATCATTAATTGGATCAAACTTGATATGATTAAAAAAGATGATAATGTTTTTATGAAAAGTCACTAGATTTCAGGTTATGAGCGAAAAATCATCATTAATTGGACCAAACTTGATATGATTAGAACAGATGGTAATGGTTTTATATAGAATCAGAAGTTTCAAGGTTATGTCCGGAAAATCATCATTAATTGGATCAAACTTGATATGATTAAAAAAGATGATAATGTTTTTATGAAAAGTCACTAGATTTCAGGTTATAGGCGAAAAATCATCACTAATTGGACCAAACTTGATATGATTAGAACAGATGGTAATGGTTTTATATAGAATCAGAAGTTTCAAGGTTATGTCCGGAAAATCATCATTAATTGGACCAAACTTGATATGGTTAAAAAATATGCTAATGTTTTTATGAAAAGTCACTAGATTTCAGGTTATTATCGAAAAATCATCATTAATTGGATCAAACTTGATCCTAATTAAACAGATGATAATGTTTTTATATGAAATTAGTAGTTTTTAGGTTATGTGTGGAAAACCATCCTTAATTGGATCAAACTTGATATGATTAAAAAAGGTGATGATATTTTTACGAAAATTCACTAGATTTGACGTTTTGAGGGAAAAATCATCATTAATTGGATCAAAATTCATCCTAATTAAACAGATAGTTATGTTTCCATATGAAATTAGTAGTTTTTAGGTTATGTGCGGAAAATCATCATTAATTGGACCACATTTGATATAATTAAAACAGTTGATGATGTTTTTATGAAAAGTCACTAGATTTGAGGTTACGAGCGAAAAATCATCATTAATTGGACCAAACTTGATATGATTAAAAAAGATGATAACGTTTTTATGAAAAGTCACTAGATTCCAGGATATAAGCGAAAAATCATCATTAATTGGTTCAAAATTGACCCTAATTAAACAGATGATAATGTTTTTATATGAAATTAGTAGTTTTTAGGTTATGTATTGAGAACCATCCTTAATTGGACCAAACTTAATATGATTTAAAAAGGTGATGATGTTTTCATGAAAAGTCACTAGATTTCAGGTTATAGGCGAAAAATCATCACTAATTGGACCAAACTTGATATGATTAGAACAGATGGTAATGGTTTTATATAGAATCAGAAGTTTCAAGGCTATGTGCGGAAAATCATCATTAATTGGATCGAAATTGATATGATTAAAACAGATGGTAATGGCTTCATATAGAATCAGAAGCTTCAAGGTTATGTCCGGAAAATCATCACTAATTGGATCAAACTTGATATGATTAAAAAAGATGATAATGTTTTTAAATAGAATCAGAAGTTTAAGGTTATGTGCGGAAAATCATCATTAATTGGATCAAACTTGATATGATTAAAAAAGATGATAATGTATTTATGAAAAGTCACAAGATTTCAGGTTATAAGCGAAAAATCATCATTAATTGGACCAAACTTGATATGATTAAAAAATATGATAATGTTTTTATGAAAAGTCACTAGATTTCAGGTTATAGGCGAAAAATCATCACTAATTGGACCAAACTTGATATGATTAGAACAGATGGTAATGGTTTTATATAGAATCAGAAGTTTCAAGGTTATGTGCGGAAAATCATCATTAATTGGATCACATTATATATAATTAAAACAGTTGATGATGTTTTTTTGAAAAGTCACTAGATTTGAGGTTACGAGCGAAAAATCATCATTAATTGGACCAAACTTGATATGATTAAAAAAGATGATAATGTTTTTATGAAAAGTCACTAGATTTGAGGTTATGTGTGAAAAATGATCATTAATTGGATCAAACTTGATATGATTAAAAAAGAAGATAATGTTTTTATGAAAAGTCACTAGATTTCAGGTTATAGGCGAAAAATCATCACTAATTGGACCAAACTTGATATGATTAGAACAGATGGTAATGGTTTTATATAGAATCAGAAGTTTCAAGGTTATGTGCGGAAAATCATCCTTAATTGGACCAGATTAGAACAGATGGTAATGGTTTTAAATAGAATCAGAAGTTTAAGGTTATGTGCGGAAAATCATCATTAATTGGATCAAACTTGATATGATTAAAAAAGATGATAATGTTTTTATGAAAAGTCACTAGATTTCAGGTTATAAGCGAAAAATCATCATTAATTGGACCAAACTTGATCCTAATTAAACAGATGATAATGTTTTTATATGAAATTAGTAGTTTTTAGGTTATGTGTGGAAAACCATCCTTAATTGGACCAAACTTAATATGATTTAAAAAGGTGATGATGTTTTTATGAAAAGTCACTAGATTTCAGGTTATAGGCGAAAAATCATCATTAATTGGATCAAACTTGATATGATTAGAACAGATGGTAATGGTTTTAAATAGAATCAGAAGTTTCAAGGCTATGTGCGGAAAATCATCATTAATTGGACCAAACTTGATATGATTAAAAAAAATGATAATGTTTTTATGAAAAGTCACTAGATTTCAGGTTATGAGCGAAAAATCATCATTAATTGGACCAAACTTGATATGATTAGAAAAGATGGTAATGGTTTTATACAGAATCAGAAGTTTCAAGGTTATGTGCGGAAAATCATCATTAATTGGATCGAACTTGATATGATTAAAACAGATGGTAATGGCTTCATATAGAATCAGAAGCTTCAAGGTTATGTCCGGAAAATCATCATTAATTGGATCAAACTTGATATGATTAGAACAGATGGTAATGGTTTTATATAGAATCAGAAGTTTCAAGGTTATGTCCGGAAAATCATCATTAATTGGATCAAACTTGCTATGATTAAAAAAGATGATAATGTTTTTATGAAAAGTCACTAGATTTCAGGTTATGAGCGAAAAATCATCATTAATTGGACCAAACTTGATATGAATAGAAAAGATGGTAATGGTTTTATATAGAATCAGAAGTTTCAAGGTTATGTCCGGAAAATCATCATTAATTGGATCAAACTTGATATGATTAAAAAAGATGATAATGTTTTTATGAAAAGTCACTAGATATCAGGTTATAGGCGAAAAATCATCACTAATTGGACCAAACTTGATATGATTAGAACAGATGGTAATGGTTTTATATAGAATCAGAAGTTTCAAGGTTATGTGCGGAAAATCATCATTAATTGGACCAAACTTGATATGGTTAAAAAAGATGCTAATGTTTTTATGAAAAGTCACTAGATTCCAGGTTATAAGCGAAAAATCCTCATTAATTGGATCAAACTTGATCCTAATTAAACAGATGATAATGTTTTTATATGAAATTAGTAGTTTTTAGGTTATGTGTGGAAAACCATCCTTAATTGGATCAAACTTGATATGATTAAAAAAGGTGATGATATTTTTACGAAAATTCACTAGATTTGACGTTATGAGAGAAAAATCATCATTAATTGGATCAAAATTCATCCTAATTAAACAGATAGTAATGTTTCCATATGAAATTAGTAGTTTTTAGGTTATGTGCGGAAAATCATCATTAATTGGACCAAATTTGATATAATTAAAACAGTTGATGATGTTTTTATGAAAAGTCACTAGATTTCAGGTTATGAGCGAAAAGTCATCATTAATTGGACCAAACTTGATATGATTAAAAAATATGATAATGTTTTTATGAAAAGTCACTAGATTTCAGGATATAAGCGAAAAATCATCATTAATTGGTTCAAAATTGATCCTAATTAAACAGATGTTAATGTTTTTATATGAAATTAGTAGTTTTTAGGTTATGTGTGGAAAACAATCCTTAATTGGACCAAACTTGATATGATTAAAAAAGATGATAATGTTTTTATGAAAAGTCACTAGATTTCAGGTTATAGGCGAAAAATCATCACTAATTGGACCAAACTTGATATGATTAGAACAGATGGTAATGGTTTTATATAGAATCAGAAGTTTCAAGGTTATGTCCGGAAAATCATCATTAATTGGATCAAACTTGATATGATTAAAAAAGATGATAATGTTTTTATGAAAAGTCACTAGATTTCAGGTTATAGGCGAAAAATCATCACTAATTGGACCAAACTTGATATGATTAGAACAGATGGTAATGGTTTTATATAGAATCAGAAGTTTAAGGTTATGTGCGGAAAATCATCATTAATTGGACCAAATTTGATATAATCAAAACAGTTGATGATGTTTTTATGAAAAGTCACTAGATTTGAGGTTACGAACGAAAAATCATCATTAATTGGACCAAACTTGATATGATTAAAAAAAATGATAATGTTTTTATGAAAAGTCACTAGATTTCAGGTTATGAGCGAAAAATCATCATTAATTGGACCAAACTTGATATGATTAAAAAAGATGATAATGTTTTTATGAAAAGTCACTAGATTTGAGGTTACGAGCGAAAAATCGTCATTAATTGGACCAAACTTGATATGATTAAAAAAGATGATAATGTTTTTATGAAAAGTCACTAGATTTCAGGTTATAAGCGAAAAATCATCATTAATTGGATCAAACTTGATATGATTAAAAAAGAAGATAATGTTTTTATGAAAAGTCACTAGATTTCAGGTTATAGGCGAAAAATCATCACTAATTGGACCAAACTTGATATGATTAGAACAGATGATAATGTTTTTATATGAAATTAGTAGTTTTTAGGTTATGTGTGGAGAACCATCCTTAATTGGACCAAACTTAATATGATTTAAAAAGGTGATGATGTTTTTATGAAAAGTCACTAGATTTCAGGTTATAGGCGAAAAATCATCATTAATTGGACCAAACTTGATATGATTAGAACAGATGGTAATGGTTTTAAATAGAATCAGAAGTTTAAGGTTATGTGCGGAAAATCATCATTAATTGGACCAAATTTGATATAATCAAAACAGTTGATGATGTTTTTATGAAAAGTCACTAGATTTGAGGTTACGAACGAAAAATCATCATTAATTGGACCAAACTTGATATGATTAAAAAAGATGATGATGTTTTTATGAAAAGTCACTAGATTTGAGGTTACGACCGAAAAATCATCATTAATTGGACCAAACTTGATATGATTAAAAAAAATGCTAATGTTTTTATGAAAAGTCACTAGATTTCAGGTTATAAGCGAAAAATCATCATTAATTGGTTCAAAATTGATGCTAATTAAACAGATGATAATGTTTTTATATGAAATTAGTAGTTTTTAGGTTATGTGTGGAGAACCATCCTTAATTGGACCAAACTTAATATGATTTAAAAAGGTGATGATGTTTTTATGAAAAGTCACTAGATTTCAGGTTATAGGCGAAAAATCATCACTAATTGGACCAAACTTGATATGATTAGAACAGATGGTAATGGTTTTATATAGATTCAGAAGTTTCAATGTTATGTCCGAAAAATCATCATTAATTGGACCAAACTTGATATGATTAAAAAAGATGATAATGTTTTTATCAAAAGTCAATAGATTTGAGGTTATGAGCGAAAAATCAACATTAATTGGACCAAACTTGATATGATTAAAACAGATGGTAATGGCTTTATACAGAATCAGAAGTTTCAAGGTTATGTGCGGAAAATCATCATTAATTGGATCGAACTTGATATGATTAAAACAGATGGTAATGGCTTCATATAGAATCAGAAGCTTCAAGGTTATGTCCGGAAAATCATCATTAATTGGATCAAACTTGATATGATTAGAACAGATGGTAATGGTTTTATATAGAATCAGAAGTTTCAAGGTTATGTCCGGAAAATCATCACTAATTGGATCAAACTTGATATGATTAAAAAAGATGATACTATATTTATGAAAAGACACTACATTTCAGGTTATGAGCGAAAAATCATCATTAATTGGACCAAACTTGATATGATTAAGACAGATGGTAATGGTTTTATATAGAATCAGAAGTTTCAAGGTTATGTCCGGAAAATCATCATTAATTGGATCAAACTTGATATGATTAAAAAAGATGATAATGTTTTTATGAAAAGTCACTAGATATCAGGTTATAAGCGAAAAATCATCATTAATTGGATCAAACTTGATCCTAATTAAACAGATGATAATGTTTTTATATGAAATTAGTAGTTTTTAGGTTATGTGTGGAAAACCATCCTTAATTGGATCAAACTTGATATGATTAAAAAAGGTGATGATATTTTTACGAAAATTCACTAGATTTGACGTTTTGAGAGAAAAATCATCATTAATTGGATCAAAATTCATCCTAATTAAACAGATAGTTATGTTTCCATATGAAATTAGTAGTTTTTAGGATATGTGCGGAAAATCATCATTAATTGGACCAAATTTGATATAATTAAAACAGTTGATGATGTTTTTATGAAAAGTCACTAGATTTGAGGTTACGAGCGAAAAATCATCATTAATTGGACCAAACTTGATATGATTAAAAAAGATGATAATGTTTTTATGAAAAGTCACTAGATTCCAGGATATAAGCGAAAAATCATCATTAATTGGTTCAAAATTGACCCTAATTAAACAGATGATAATGTTTTTATATGAAATTAGTAGTTTTTAGGTTATGTATTGAGAACCATCCTTAATTGGACCAAACTTAATATGATTAAAAAAGATGCTAATGATTTTTTTATGAAAAGTCACTAGATTTCAGGTTATGTGCGGAAAATCATCATTAATTGGATCGAACTTGATATGATTAAAACAGGTGGTAATGGTTTTATATAGAATCAGAAGTTTCAAGGTTATGTCCGGAAAATCATCATTAATTGGATCAAACTTGATATGATTAAAAAAGATGATAATGTTTTTATGAAAAGTCACTAGATTTCAGGTTATGAGCGAAAAATCATCATTAATTGGACCAAACTTGATATGATTAGAACAGATGGTAATGGTTTTATATAGAATCAGAAGTTTCAAGGTTATGTGCGGAAAATCATCATTAATTGGATCAAACTTGATATGATTAAAAAAGATGATAATGTTTCACTAGATTTGAGGTTACGAACGAAAAATCATCATTAATTGGACCAAACTTGATATGATTAAAAAAAATGCTAATGTTTTCTTTATGAAAAGACACTAGATTTAAGGTTATGAGCGAAAAATCATCATTAATTGGACCAAACTTGATATGATTAAAAAAGATGATAATGTTTTTATGAAAAGTCACTAGATTTCAGGTTATGAGCGAAAAATCATCATTAATTGGATCAAACTTGATATGATTAAAAAAGATGATAATGTTTTTATGAAAAGTCACTAGATTTCAGGTTATAGGCGAAAAATCATCACTAATTGGACCAAACTTGATATGATTAGAACAGGTGATAATGTTTTTATATGAAATTAGTAGTTTTTAGGTTATGTGTGGAGAACCATCCTTAATTGGACCAAACTTAATATGATTTAAAAAGGTGATGATGTTTTTATGAAAAGTCACTAGATTTCAGGTTATAGGCGAAAAATCATCACTAATTGGACCAAACTTGATATGATTAGAACAGATGGTAATGGTTTTATATAGAATCAGAAGATTCATGGTTATGTGCGGAAAATCATCATTAATTGGACCACATTTGATATAATTAAAACAGTTGATGATGTTTTTATGAAAAGTCATTAGATTTGAGGTTACGAGCGAAAAATCATCATTAATTGGACCAAACTTGATATGATTAAAAAAGATGATAATGTTTTTATGAAAAGCCACTAGATTTGAGGTTACGAGCGAAAAATCATCATTAATTGGATCAAACTTGATATGATTAAAAAAGATGATGATGCTTTTATGAAAAGTCACTAGATTTCAGGTTATAGGCGAAAAATCATCACTAATTGGACCAAACTTGATATGATTAAAACAGATGGTAATGGTTTTAAATAGAATCAGAAGTTTAAGGTTATGTGCGGAAAATCATCATTAATTGGACCAAATTTGATATAATCAAAACAGTTGATGATGTTTTTATGAAAAGTCACTAGATTTCAGGTTATAGGCGAAAAATCATCACTAATTGGACCGAACTTGATATGATTAAAACAGATGGGAATGGTTTTAAATAGAATCAGAAGTTTAAGGTTATGTGCGGAAAATCATCATTAATTGGACCAAATTTGATATAATTAAAACAGTTGATGATGTTTTTATGAAAAGTCACTAGATTTGAGGTTACGAGCGAAAAATCATCATTAATTGGACCAAACTTGATATGATTAAAAAAGATGATAATGTTTTTATGAAAAGTCACTAGATTTGAGGTTACGAGAGAAAAATCATCATTAATTGGACCAAACTTGATATGATTAAAAAAGATGATAATGTTTTTATGAAAAGTCACTAGATTTCAGGTTATGAGCGAAAAATCATCATTAATTGGACCAAACTTGATATGATTAGAACAGATGGTAATGGTTTTATATAGAATCAGAAGTTTCAAGGTTATGTCCGGAAAATCATCATTAATTGGATCAAACTTGATATGATTAAAAAAGATGATAATGTTTTTACGAAAAGTCACTAGATTTCAGGTTATAAGCGAAAAATCATCATTAATTGGTTCAAAATTGATGCTAATTAAACAGATGGTAATGTTTTTATATGAAATTAGTAGTTTTTAGGTTATGTGTGGAAAACCATCCTCAATTGACCAAAATTGATATGATTAAAAAAGGTGATGATGTTTTAATGAAAAGTCACTAGATTTCAGGTTATGAGCGAAAAATCATCATTAATTGGACCAAACTTGATATGATTAAAACAGATGGTAATGGTTTTAAATAGAATCAGAAGTTTAAGGTTATGTGCGGAAAATCATCATTAATTGGATCAAACTTGATATGATTAAAAAAGATGATAATGTTTTTATGAAAAGTCACTAGATTTCAGGTTATGAGCGAAAAATCATCATTAATTGGACCAAACTTGATATGATTAGAAAAGATGGTAATGGTTTTATATAGAATCAGAAGATTCATGGTTATGTGCGGAAAACCATCATTAATTGGACCACATTTGATATAATTAAAACAGTTGATGATGTTTTTATGAAAAGTCATTAGATTTGAGGTTACGAGCGAAAAATCATCATTAATTGGACCAAACTTGATATGATTAAAAAAGATGATAATGTTTTTATGAAAAGCCACTAGATTTGAGGTTACGAGCGAAAAATCATCATTAATTGGATCAAACTTGATATGATTAAAAAAGATGATGATGCTTTTATGAAAAGTCACTAGATTTCAGGTTATAGGCGAAAAATCATCACTAATTGGACCAAACTTGATATGATTAGAACAGATGGTAATGGTTTTAAATAGAATCAGAAGTTTAAGGTTATGTGCGGAAAATCATCATTAATTGGACCAAATTTGATATAATCAAAACAGTTGATGATGTTTTTATGAAAAGTCACTAGATTTCAGGTTATAGGCGAAAAATCATCACTAATTGGACCGAACTTGATATGATTAGAACAGATGGGAATGGTTTTAAATAGAATCAGAAGTTTAAGGTTATGTGCGGAAAATCATCATTAATTGGACCAAATTTGATATAATTAAAACAGTTGATGATGTTTTTATGAAAAGTCACTAGATTTGAGGTTACGAGCGAAAAATCATCATTAATTGGACCAAACTTGATATGATTAAAAAAGATGATAATGTTTTTATGAAAAGTCACTAGATTTGAGGGTACGAGCGAAAAATCATCATTAATTGGATCAAACTTAATATGATTTGAAAAGAAGATAATGTTTTTTTTATTATGAAAAGTCACTAGATTTCAGGTTATGGGCAAAAAATCATCATTAATTGGATCAAACTTGATATGACTAAAAAAGGTGATGATGTTTTAATGAAAAGTCACTAGATTTAAGGTTATGAGCGAAAAATCATCATTAATTGGACCAAACTTGATATGATTAGAACAGATGGTAATGGTTTTATATAGAATCAGAAGTTTCAAGGTTATGTCCGGAAAATCATCATTAATTGGATCAAACTTGATATGATTAAAAAAGATGATAATGGTTTTACGAAAAGTCACTAGATTTCAGGTTATAAGCGAAAAATCATCATTAATTGGTTCAAAATTGATGCTAATTAAACAGATGATAATGTTTTTATATGAAATTAGTAGTTTTTAGGTTATGTGTGGAGAACCATCCTTAATTGGACCAAACTTAATATGATTTAAAAAGGTGATGATGTTTTTATGAAAAGTCACTAGTTTTCAGGTTAAAGGCGAAAAATCATCATTAATTGAATCAAACTTGATATGATTAGAACAGATGGTAATGGTTTTATATAGAATCAGAAGTTTCAAGGTTATGTCCGGAAAATCATCATTAATTGGATCAAACTTGATATGATTAAAAAATATGATAATGTTTTTATGAAAAGTCACTAGATTTCAGGTTATGAGCGAAAAATCATCATTAATTGGAGCAAACTTGATATGATTAAAAAAGATGGTAATGGTTTTATACAGAATCAGAAGTTTCAAGGTTATGTGCGGAAAATCATCATTAATTGGATCGAACTTGATATGATTAAAACAGATGGTAATGGCTTCATATAGAATCAGAAGCTTCAAGGTTATGTCCGGAAAATCATCATTAATTGGATCAAACTTGATATGATTAGAACAGATGGTAATGATTTTATATAGAATCAGAAGTTTCAAGGTTATGTCCGGAAAATCATCACTAATTGGATCAAACTTGATATGATTAAAAAAGATGATAATGTTTTTATGAAAAGTCACTAGATTTCAGGTTATGAGCGAAAAATCATCATTAATTGGACCAAACTTGATATGATTAGAACAGATGGTAATGGTTTTATATAGAATCAGAAGTTTCAAGGTTATGTCCGGAAAATCATCATTAATTGGATCAAACTTGATATGATTAAAAAAGATGATAATGTTTTTATGAAAAGTCACTAGATTTCAGGTTATAGGCCAAAACTCATCACTAATTGGACCAAACTTGATATGATTAGAACAGATGGTAATGGTTTTATATAGAATCAGAAGTTTCAAGGTTATGTCCGGAAAATCATCATTAATTGGACCAAACTTGATATGATTAAAAAAGATGATAATGTTTTTATGAAAAGTCACTAGATTCCAGGTTATAAGCGAAAAATCCTCATTAATTGGATCAAACTTGATCCTAATTAAACAGATGATAATGTTTTTATATGAAATTAGTAGTTTTTAGGTTATGTGTGGAAAACCATCCTTAATTGGATCAAACTTGATATGATTAAAAAAGGTGATGATATTTTTACGAAAATTCACTAGATTTGACGTTATGAGAGAAAAATCATCATTAATTGGATCAAAATTCATCCTAATTGAACAGATAGTAATGTTTCCATATGAAATTAGTAGTTTTTAGGTTATGTGCGGAAAATCATCATTAATTGGACCAAATTTGATATAATTAAAACAGTTGATGATGTTTTTATGAAAAGTCACTAGATTTCAGGTTATGAGCGAAAAGTCATCATTAATTGGACCAAACTTGATATGATTAAAAAATATGATAATGTTTTTATGAAAAGTCACTAGATTCCAGGATATAAGCGAAAAATCATCATTAATTGGTTCAAAATTGACCCTAATTAAACAGATGATAATGTTTTTATATGAAATTAGTAGTTTTTAGGTTATGTATTGAGAACCATCCTTAATTGGACCAAACTTGATATGATTAAAAAAGATGATAATGTTTTTATGAAAAGTCACTAGATTTCAGGTTATAGGCGAAAAATCATCACTAATTGGACCAAACTTGATATGATTAGAACAGATGGTAATGGTTTTATATAGAATCAGAAGTTTCAAGGTTATGTCCGGAAAATCATCATTAATTGGATCAAACTTGATATGATTAAAAAAGATGATAATGTTTTTATGAAAAGTCACTAGATTTCAGGTTATAGGCGAAAAATCATCACTAATTGGACCAAACTTGATATGATTAGAACAGATGGTAATGGTTTTAAATAGAATCAGAAGTTTAAGGTTATGTGCGGAAAATCATCATTAATTGGACCAAATTTGATATAATCAAAACAGTTGATGATGTTTTTATGAAAAGTCACTAGATTTGAGGTTACGAACGAAAAATCATCATTAATTGGACCAAACTTGATATGATTAAAAAAAATGATAATGTTTTTATGAAAAGTCACTAGATTTCAGGTTATGAGCGAAAAATCATCATTAATTGGACCAAACTTGATATGATTAAAAAAGATGATAACGTTTTTATGAAAAGTCACTAGATTTAAGGTTATGAGAGAAAAATCGTCATTAATTGGATCAAACTTGATATGATTAAAAAAGATGATACTGTTTTTATGAAAAATCACTAGATTTCAGGTTATGAGCGAAAAATCATCATTAATTGGATCAAACTTGATATGATTAAAAAAGATGATAATGTTTTTATGAAAAGTCACTAGATTTCAGGTTATAGGCGAAAAATCATCACTAATTGGACCAAACTTGATATGATTAAAACAGGTGATAATGTTTTTATATGAAATTAGTAGTTTTTAGGTTATGTGTGGAGAACCATCCTTAATTGGACCAAACTTAATATGATTTAAAAAGGTGATGATGTTTTTATGAAAAGTCACTAGATTTCAGGTTATAGGCGAAAAATCATCACTAATTGGACCAAACTTGATATGATTAGAACAGATGGTAATGGTTTTATATAGAATCAGAAGTTTCAAGGTTATGTGCGGAAAATCATCATTAATTGGACCAAATTTGATATAATTAAAACAGTTGATGATGTTTTTATGAAAAGTCACTAGATTTGAGGTTACGAGCGAAAAATCATCATTAATTGGACCAAACTTGATATGATTAAAAAAGATGATAATGTTTTTATGAAAAGTCACTAGATTTGACGTTATGAGCGAAAAATCATCATTAATTGGACCAAACTTGATATGATTAAAACAGATGATAATGTTTTTACGAAAAGTCACTAGATTTCAGGTTATAAGCGAAAAATCATCATTAATTGGTTCAAAATTGATGCTAATTAAACAGATGATAATGTTTTTATATGAAATTAGTAGTTTTTAGGTTATGTGTGGAAAACCATCCTCAATTGACCAAACTTGATATGATTAAAAAGGTGATGATGTTTTAATGAAAAGTCACTAGATTTCAGGTTAAAGGCGAAAAATCATCATTAATTGGATCAAACTTGATATGATTAGAACAGATGGTAATGGTTTTATATAGAATCAGAAGTTTCAAGGTTATGTCCGGAAAATCATCATTAATTGGATCAAACTTGATATGATTAAAAAATATGATAATGTTTTTATCAAAAGTCACTAGATTTCAGGTTATGAGCGAAAAATCATCATTAATTGGAACAAACTTGATAGGATTAGAAAAGATGGTAATGGTTTTATACAGAATCAGAAGTTTCAAGGTTATGTGCGGAAAATCATCATTAATTGGATCGAACTTGATATGATTAAAACAGATGGTAATGGCTTCATATAGAATCAGAAGCTTCAAGGTTATGTCCGGAAAATCATCATTAATTGGATCAAACTTGATATGATTAGAACAGATGGTAATGGTTTTATATAGAATCAGAAGTTTCAAGGTTATGTCCGGAAAATCATCATTAATTGGATCTAACTTGATATGATTAAAAAAGATGATACTATATTTATGAAAAGTCACTAGATTTCAGGTTATGAGCGAAAAATCATCATTAATTGGACCAAACTTGATATGATTAGAACAGATGGTAATGGTTTTATATAGAATCAGAAGTTTCAAGGTTATGTCCGGAAAATCATCATTAATTGGATCAAACTTGATATGATTAAAAAAGATGATAATGTTTTTATGAAAAATCACTAGATTTCAGGTTATGAGCGAAAAATCATCATTAATTGGATCAAACTTGATCCTAATTAAACAGATGATAATGTTTTTATATGAAATTAGTAGTTTTTAGGTTATGTGTGGAAAACCATCCTTAATTGGATCAAACTTGATATGATTAAAAAAGGTGATGATATTTTTACGAAAATTCACTAGATTTGACGTTATGAGAGAAAAATCATCATTAATTGGATCAAAATTCATCCTAATTGAACAGATAGTAATGTTTCCATATGAAATTAGTAGTTTTTAGGTTATGTGCGGAAAATCATCATTAATTGGACCAAATTTGATATAATTAAAACAGTTGATGATGTTTTTATGAAAAGTCACTAGATTTGAGGTTACGAGCGAAAAATCATCATTAATTGGACCAAACTTGATATGATTAAAAAAGATGATAAAGTTTTTATGAAAAGTCACTAGATTCCAGATTATAAGCGAAAAATCATCATTAATTGGATCAAAATTGACCCTAATTAAACAGATGATAATTTTTTTATATGAAATTAGTAGTTTTTAGGTTATGTATTGAGAACCATCCTTAATTGGACCAAACTTGATATGATTAAAAAAGATGATAATGTTTTTATGAAAAGTCACTAGATTTCAGGTTATAGGCGAAAAATCATCACTAATTGGACCAAACTTGATATGATTAGAACAGATGGTAATGGTTTTATATAGAATCAGAAGTTTCAAGGTTATGTCCGGAAAATCATCATTAATTGGATCAAACTTGATATGATTAAAAAAGATGATAATGTTTTTATGAAAAGTCACTAGATTTCAGGTTATAGGCGAAAAATCATCACTAATTGGACCAAACTTGATATGATTAGAACAGATGGTAATGGTTTTAAATAGAATCAGAAGTTTAAGGTTATGTGCGGAAAATCATCATTAATTGGACCAAATTTGATATAATCAAAACAGTTGATGATGTTTTTATGAAAAGTCACTAGATTTGAGGTTACGAACGAAAAATCATCATTAATTGGACCAAACTTGATATGATTAAAAAAAATGATAATGTTTTTATGAAAAGTCACTAGATTTGAGGTTACGAGCGAAAAATCATCATTAATTGGACCAAACTTGATATGATTAAAAAAGATGATAATGTTTTTATGAAAAGTCACTAGATTCCAGGTTATGAGCGAAAAATCATCATTAATTGGATCAAACTTGATATGATTAAAAAAGATGATAATGTTTTTATGAAAAGTCACTAGATTTCAGGTTATAGGCGAAAAATCATCACTAATTGGACCAAACTTGGTATGATTAAAACAGGTGATAATGTTTTTATGATATTTGTATTTTTTAGGTTATGTGTGGAGAACCATCCTTAATTGGACCAAACTTAATATGATTTAAAAAGGTGATGATGTTTTTATGAAAAGTCACTAGATTTCAGGTTATAGGCGAAAAATCATCACTAATTGGACCAAACTTGATATGATTAGAACAGATGGTAATGGTTTTATATAGAATCAGAAGTTTCAAGGTTATGTGCGGAAAATCATCAATAATTGGATCTAACTTGATATGATTAAAAAAGATGATAATGTTTTTATGAAAAGTCACTGGATTTGACGTTATGAGCGAAAAATCATCATTAATTGGACCAAACTTGATATGATTAGAACAGATGGTAATGGTTTTATATAGAATCAGAAGTTTAAGGTTATGTGCGGAAAATCATCATTAATTGGATCAAACTTGATATGATTAAAAAAGATGATAATGTTTCACTAGATTTGAGGTTACGAACGAAAAATCATCATTAATTGGACCAAACTTGATATGATTAAAAAAAATGCTAATGTTTTCTTTATGAAAAGTCACTAGATTTCAGGTTATGAGCGAAAAATCATCATTAATTGGACCAAACTTGATATGATTAAAAAAGATGATA
Source organism: Diplolepis rosae (assembly GCA_030998225.1). Classification (NCBI taxonomy): domain Eukaryota; kingdom Metazoa; phylum Arthropoda; class Insecta; order Hymenoptera; family Diplolepididae; genus Diplolepis; species Diplolepis rosae. Next base: position 589,843 of record JAPYXD010000713.1, on the reverse strand, counting down.
ATGTTTTTATGAAAAGTCACTAGATTTGAGGTTATGAGCGAAAAATCATCATTAATTGGATCAAACTTGATATGATTAAAAAAGATGATAATGTTTTTATGAAAAGTCACTAGATTTCAGGTTATAGGCGAAAAATCATCACTAATTGGACCAAACTTGATCAGATTAGAACAGATGATAATGTTTTTATATGAAATTAGTAGTTTTTAGGTTATGTGTGGAGAACCATCCTTAATTGGACCAAACTTAATATGATTTAAAAAGGTGATGATGTTTTTATGAAAAGTCACTAGATTTCAGGTTATAGGCGAAAAATCATCACTAATTGGACCAAACTTGATATGATTAGAACAGATGGTAATGGTTTTATATAGAATCAGAAGATTCATGGTTATGTGCGGAAAATCATCATTAATTGGACCACATTTGATATAATTAAAACAGTTGATGATGTTTTTATGAAAAGTCATTAGATTTGAGGTTACGAGCGAAAAATCATCATTAATTGGACCAAACTTGATATGATTAAAAAAGATGATAATGTTTTTATGAAAAGCCACTAGATTTGAGGTTACGAGCGAAAAATCATCATTAATTGGATCAAACTTGATATGATTAAAAAAGATGATAATGCTTTTATGAAAAGTCACTAGATTTCAGGTTGTAGGCGAAAAATCATCATTAATTGGACCAAACTTGATATGATTAAAACAGATAATAATGGTTTTAAATAGAATCAGAAGTTTAAGGTTATGTGCGGAAAATCATCATTAATTGGACCAAATTTGATATAATCAAAACAGTTGATGATGTTTTTATGAAAAGTCACTAGATTTCAGGTTATGAGCGAAAAATCATCATTAATTGGACCGAACTTGATATGATTAGAACAGATGGGAATGGTTTTATATAGAATCAGAAGTTTCAAGGTTATGTGCGGAAAATCATCATTAATTGGACCAAATTTGATATAATTAAAACAGTTGATGATGTTTTTATGAAAAGTCACTAGATTTGAGGTTACGAGCGAAAAATCATCATTAATTGGACCAAACTTGATATGATTAAAAAAGATGATAATGTTTTTATGAAAAGTCACTAGATTTGAGGTTACGAACGAAAAATCATCATTAATTGGACCAAACTTGATATGATTAAAAAAGATGATAATGTTTTTATGAAAAGTCACTAGATTTCAGGTTATGAGCGAAAAATCATCATTAATTGGACCAAACTTGATATGATTAGAACAGATGGTAATGGTTTTATATAGAATCAGAAGTTTCAAGGTTATGTCCGGAAAATCATCATTAATTGGATCAAACTTGATATGATTAAAAAAGATGATAATGTTTTTATGAAAAGTCACTAGATTTCAGGTTATAAGCGAAAAATCATCATTAATTGGTTCAAAATTGATGCTAATTAAACAGATGGTAATGTTTTTATATGAAATTAGTAGTTTTTAGGTTATGTGTGGAAAACCATCCTCAATTGACCAAACTTGATATGATTAAAAAGGTGATGATGTTTTAATGAAAAGTCACTAGATTTCAGGTTAAAGGCGAAAAATCATCATTAATTGGATCAAACTTGATATGATTAGAACAGATGGTAATGGTTTTAAATAGAATCAGAAGTTTAAGGTTATGTGCGGAAAATCATCATTAATTGGATCAAACTTGATATGATTAAAAAAGATGATAATGTTTTTATGAAAAGTCACTAGATTTCAGGTTATAAGCGAAAAATCATCATTAATTGGACCAAACTTGATATGATTAGAAAAGATGGTAATGGTTTTATATAGAATCAGAAGATTCATGGTTATGTGCGGAAAACCATCATTAATTGGACCACATTTGATATAATTAAAACAGTTGATGATGTTTTTATGAAAAGTCATTAGATTTGAGGTTACGAGCGAAAAATCATCATTAATTGGACCAAACTTGATATGATTAAAAAAGATGATACTGTTTTTATGAAAAGCCACTAGATTTGAGGTTACGAGCGAAAAATCATCATTAATTGGATCAAACTTGATATGATTAAAAAAGTTGATGATGCTTTTATGAAAAGTCACTAGATTTCAGGTTATAGGCGAAAAATCATCACTAATTGGACCAAACTTGATATGATTAGAACAGATGGTAATGGTTTTAAATAGAATCAGAAGTTTAAGGTTATGTGCGGAAAATCATCATTAATTGGACCAAATTTGATATAATCAAAACAGTTGATGATGTTTTTATGAAAAGTCACTAGATTTCAGGTTATAGGCGAAAAATCATCACTAATTGGACCGAACTTGATATGATTAGAACAGATGGGAATGGTTTTATATAGAATCAGAAGTTTAAGGTTATGTGCGGAAAATCATCATTAATTGGACCAAATTTGATATAATTAAAACAGTTGATGATGTTTTTATGAAAAGTCACTAGATTTGAGGTTACGAGCGAAAAATCATCATTAATTGGACCAAACTTGATATGATTAAAAAAGATGATAATGTTTTTATGAAAAGTCACTAGATTTGAGGTTAGGAGAGAAAAATCATCATTAATTGGACCAAACTTGATATGATTAAAAAAGATGATAATGTTTTTATGAAAAGTCACTAGATTTCAGGTTATGAGCGAAAAATCATCATTAATTGGACCAAACTTGATATGATTAGAACAGATGGTAATGGTTTTATATAGAATCAGAAGTTTCAAGGTTATGTCCGGAAAATCATCATTAATTGGATCAAACTTGATATGATTAAAAAAGATGATAATGTTTTTATGAAAAGTCACTGGATTTCAGGTTATAAGCGAAAAATCATCATTAATTGGTTCAAAATTGATGCTAATTAAACAGATGATAATGTTTTTATATGAAATTAGTAGTTTTTAGGTTATGTGTGGAAAACCATCATCAATTGACCAAACTTGATATGATTAAAAATGTGATGATGTTTTAATGAAAAGTCACTAGATTTCAGGTTCAAGGCGAAAAATCATCATTAATTGGATCAAACTTTATATGATTATAACAGATGGTAATGGTTTCATATAGAATCAGAAGTTTCAAGGTTATGTCCGGAAAATCATTATTAATTGGATCAAACTTGATATGATTAAAAAATATGATAATGTTTTTATGAAAAGTCACTAGATTTCAGGTTATGAGCGAAAAATCATCATTAATTGGACCAAACTTGATATGATTAGAAAAGATGGTAATGGTTTTATACAGAATCAGAAGTTTCAAGGTTATGTGCGGAAAATCATCATTAATTGGATCGAACTTGATATGATTAAAACAGATGGTAATGGCTTCATATAGAATCAGAAGCTTCAAGGTTATGTCCGGAAAATCATCATTAATTGGATCAAACTTGATATGATTAGAACAGATGGTAATGGTTTTATATAGAATCAGAAGTTTCAAGGTTATGTCCGGAAAATCATCACTAATTGGATCAAACTTGATATGATTAAAAAAGATGATACTATATTTATGAAAAGTCACTACATTTCAGGTTATGAGCGAAAAATCATCATTAATTGGACCAAACTTGATATGATTAGAACAGATGGTAATGGTTTTATATAGATTCAGAAGTTTCAATGTTATGTCCGAAAAATCATCATTAATTGGACCAAACTTGATATGATTAAAAAAGATGATAATGTTTTTATGAAAAGTCACTAGATATCAGGTTATAGGCGAAAAATCATCACTAATTGGACCAAACTTGATATGATTAGAACAGATGGTAATGGTTTTATATAGAATCAGAAGTTTCAAGGTTATGTGCGGAAAATCATCATTAATTGGACCAAACTTGATATGGTTAAAAAAGATGCTAATGTTTTTATGAAAAGTCACTAGATTCCAGGTTATAAGCGAAAATTCCTCATTAATTGGATCAAACTTGATCCTAATTAAACAGATGATAATGTTTTTATATGAAATTAGTAGTTTTTAGGTTATGTGTGGAAAACCATCCTTAATTGGATCAAACTTGATATGATTAAAAAAGGTGATGATATTTTTACGAAAATTCACTAGATTTGACGTTATGAGAGAAAAATCATCATTAATTGGATCAAAATTCATCCTAATTAAACAGATAGTTATGTTTCCATATGAAATTAGTAGTTTTTTAGGTTATGTGCGGAAAATCATCATTAATTGGACCACATTTGATATAATTAAAACAGTTGATGATGTTTTTATGAAAAGTCACTAGATTTGAGGTTACGAGCGTAAAATCATCATTAATTGGACCAAACTTGATATGATTAAAAAAGATGATAATGTTTTTATGAAAAGTCACTAGATTCCAGGATATAAGCGAAAAATCATCATTAATTGGTTCAAAATTGACCCTAATTAAACAGATGATAATGTTTTTATATGAAATTAGTAGTTTTTAGGTTATGTATTGAGAACCATCCTTAATTGGACCAAACTTGATATGATTAAAAAAGATGATAATGTTTTTATGAAAAGTCACTAGATTTCAGGTTATAGGCGAAAAATCATCACTATTTGGACCAAACTTGATATGATTACAACAGATGGTAATGGTTTTATATAGAATCAGAAGTTTCAAGGTTATGTCCGGAAAATCATCATTAATTGGATCAAACTTGATATGATTAAAAAAGATGATAATGTTTTTATGAAAAGTCACTAGATTTCAGGTTATAGGCGAAAAATCATCACTAATTGGACCAAACTTGATATGATTAGAACAGATGGTAATGGTTTTATATAGAATCAGTAGATTCAAGGTTATGTGCGGAAAATCATCATTAATTGGACCAAATTTGATATAATCAAAACAGTTGATGATGTTTTTATGAAAAGTCACTAGATTTCAGGTTATGAGCGAAAAATCATCATTAATTGGATCAAACTTAATATGATTAAAAAAGATGCTAATGTTTTTTTTATAAAAAGTCACTAGATTTGAGGTTATGAGCGAAAAATCATGATTAATTGGACCAAACTTGATATGATTAAGACAGATGGTAATGTTTTTATGAAAAGTCACTAGATTTGACGTTATGAGCGAAAAATCATCATTAATTGGACCAAACTTGATATGATTAAAAAAGATGATAATGTTTTTATGAAAAGTTACTAGATTCCAGGTTATAAGCGAAAAATCATCATTAATTGGATCAAACTTGATATGATTAAAAAAGATGATAATGTTTTTATGAAAAGTCACTAGATTTTAGGTTATAGGCGAAAAATCATCACTAATTGGACCAAACTTGATATGATTAGAACAGATAGTAATGTTTTTATATGAAATTAGTAGTTTTTAGGTTATGTGTGGAAAACAATCCTTAATTGGACCAAACTTGATATGATTAAAAAATATGATAATGTTTTTATGAAAAGTCACTAGATTTCAGGTTATAGGCGAAAAATCATCACTAATTGGACCAAACTTGATATGATTAGAACAGATGGTAATGGTTTTATATAGAATCAGAAGTTTCAAGGTTATGTGCGGAAAATCATCATTAATTGGACCAAATTTGATATAATCAAAACAGTTGATGATGCTTTTATGAAAAGTCACTAGATTTGAGGTTACGAGCGAAAAATCATCATTAATTGGACCAAACTTGATATGATTAAAAAAGATGATAATGTTTTTATCAAAAGTCAATAGATTTGAGGTTATGAGCGAAAAATCAACATTAATTGGACCAAACTTGATATGATTAAAACAGATGATAATGTTTTTACGAAAAGTCACTAGATTTCAGGTTATAAGCGAAAAATCATCATTAATTGGTTCAAACTTGATACTAATTAAACAGATGGTAATGTTTTTATATGAAATTAGTAGTTTTTAGGTTATGTGTGGAAAACCATCCTCAATTGACCAAACTTGATATGATTAAAAAGGTGATGATGTTTTAATGAAAAGTCACTAGATTTCAGGTTAAAGGCGAAAAATCATCATTAATTGGATCAAACTTGATATGATTAGAACAGATGGTAATGGTTTTATATAGAATCAGAAGTTTCAAGGTTATGTCCGGAAAATCATCATTAATTGGATCAAACTTGATATGATTAAAAAATATGATAATGTTTTTATCAAAAGTCACTAGATTTCAGGTTATGAGCGAAAAATCATCATTAATTGGACCAAACTTGATATGATTAGAAAAGATGGTAATGGTTTTATACAGAATCAGAAGTTTCAAGGTTATGTGCGGAAAATCATCATTAATTGGATCGAACTTGATATGATTAAAACAGATGGTAATGGCTTCATATAGAATCAGAAGCTTCAAGGTTATGTCCGGAAAATCATCATTAATTGGATCAAACTTGATATGATTAGAACAGATGGTAATGGTTTTATATAGAATCAGAAGTTTCAAGGTTATGTCCGGAAAATCATCACTAATTGGATCAAACTTGATATGATTAAAAAAGATGATAATGTTTTTATGAAAAGTCACTAGATTTCAGGTTATGAGCGAAAAATCATCATTAATTGGACCAAACTTGATATGATTAGAACAGATGGTAATGGTTTTATATAGAATCAGAAGTTTCAAGGTTATGTCCGGAAAATCATCATTAATTAGATCAAACTTGATGTGATTAAAAAAGATGATAATGTTTTTATGAAAAGTCACTAGATATCAGGTTATAGGCGAAAAATCCTCATTAATTGGATCAAACTTGATCCTAATTAAACAGATGATAATGTTTTTATATGAAATTAGTAGTTTTTAGGTTATGCGTGGAAAACCATCCTTAATTGGATCAAACTTGATATGATTAAAAAAGGTGATGATATTTTTACGAAAATTCACTAGATTTGACGCTTTGAGAGAAAAATCATCATTAATTGGATCAAAATTCATCCTAATTAAACAGATAGTAATGTTTCCATATGACATTAGTAGTTTTTAGGTTATGTGCGGAAAATCATCATTAATTGGACCACATTTGATATAATTAAAACAGTTGATGATGTTTTTATGAAAAGTCACTAGATTTGAGGTTACGAGCGTAAAATCATCATTAATTGGACCAAACTTGATATGATTAAAAAAGATGATAATGTTTTTATGAAAAGTCACTAGATTCCAGGATATAAGCGAAAAATCATCATTAATTGGTTCAAAATTGACCCTAATTAAACAGATGATAATTTTTTTATATGAAATTAGTAGTTTTTAGGTTATGTGTGGAAAACCATACTTAATTGGATCAAACTTGATATGATTAAAAAAGATGATAATGTTTGAAAATTCACTAGATTTCAGGTTATAGGCGAAAAATCATCACTAATTGGACCAAACTTGATATGATTAGAACAGATGGTAATGGTTTTATATAGAATCAGAAGTTTCAAGGTTATGTCCGGAAAATCATCATTAATTGGATCAAACTTGATATGATTAAAAAAGATGATAATGTTTTTATGAAAAGTCACTATATTTCAGTTTATAGGCGAAAAATCATCACTAATTGGACCAAACTTGATATGATTAGAACAGATGGTAATGGTTTTATATAGAATCAGAAGTTTCAAGGTTATGTGCGGAAAATCATCATTAATTGGACCACATTTGATATAATTAAAACAGTTGATGATGTTTTTATGAAAAGTCACTAGATTTGAGGTTACGAGCGAAAAATCATCATTAATAGGACCAAACGTGATAGGATTAAACAAGATGATAAAGATTTTAGTAAAATTCACTATATTTGAGTTTATGAGCGAAAAATCATCATTAATTGGACCAAACTTGATATGATTAAAAAAGATGATAATGTTTTTATGAAAAGTCACTAGATTTGAGGTTACGAGCGAAAAATCGTCATTAATTGGACCAAACTTGATATGATTAAAAAAGATGATAATGTTTTTATGAAAAGTCACTAGATTTGAGGTTACGAGCGAAAAATCATCATTAATTGGATCAAACTTGATATGATTAAAAAAGATGATAATGTTTTTATGAAAAGTCACTAGATTTCAGGTTATAGGCGAAAAATCATCACTAATTGGACCAAACTTGATATGATTAGAACAGATGATAATGTTTTTATATGAAATTAGTAGTTTTTAGGTTATGTGTGGAGAACCATCCTTAATTGGACCAAACTTAATATGATTTAAAAAGGTGATGATGTTTTTATGAAAAGTCACTAGATTTCAGGTTATAGGCGAAAAATCATCACTAATTGGAACAAACTTGATATGATTAGAACAGATGGTAATGGTTTTATATATAATCAGAAGTTTCAAGGTTATGTGAGGAAAATCATCATTAATTGGACCACATTTGATATAATTAAAACAGTTGATGATGTTTTTAAGAAAAGTCACTAGATTTGAGGTTACGAGCGAAAATCATCATTAATTGGACCAAACTTGATATGATTAAAAAATATGATAATGTTTTTATGAAAAGTCACTAGATTTGAGGTTACGAGCGAAAATCATCATTAATTGGACCAAACTTGATATGATTAAAAAATATGATAATGTTTTTACGAAAAGTCACTAGATTTCAGGTTATAAGCGAAAAATCATCATTAATTGGTTCAAAATTGATGCTAATTAAACAGATGATAATGTTTTTATATGAAATTAGTAGTTTTTAGGTTATGTGTGGAAAACCATCCTCAATTGACCAAACTTGATATGATTAAAAAGGTGATGATGTTTTAATGAAAAGTCACTAGATTTCAGGTTAAAGGCGAAAAATCATCATTAATTGTATCAAACTTGATATGATTAGAACAGATGGTAATGGTTTTATATAGATTCAGAAGATTCAATGTTATGTCCGAAAAATCATCATTAATTGGACCAAACTTGATATGATTAAAAAAGATGATAATGTTTTTATCAAAAGTCACTAGATTTCAGGTTATGAGCGAAAAATCATCATTAATTGGACCAAACTTGATATGATTAGAAAATATGGTAATGTTTTTATACAGAATCAGAAGTTTCAAGGTTATGTGCGGAAAATCATCATTAATTGGATCGAACTTGATATGATTAAAACAGATGGTAATGGCTTCATATAGAATCAGAAGCTTCAAGGTTATGTCCGGAAAATCATCATTAATTGGATCAAACTTGATATGATTAGAACAGATGGTAATGGTTTTATATAGAATCAGAAGTTTCAAGGTTATGTCCGGAAAATCATCACTAATTGCATCAAACTTGATATGATTAAAAAAGATGATAATGTTTTTATGAAAAGTCACTAGATTTCAGGTTATGAGCGAAAAATCATCATTAATTGGACCAAACTTGATATGATTAGAACAGATGGTAATGGTTTTATATAGAATCAGAAGTTTCAAGGTTATGTCCGGAAAATCATCACTAATTGGATCAAACTTGATATGATTAAAAAATATGATAATGTTTTTATGAAAAGTCACTAGATTTCAGGTTATGAGCGAAAAATCATCATTAATTGGACCAAACTTGATATGATTAGAAAAGATGGTAATGGTTTTATATAGAATCAGAAGATTCATGGTTATGTGCGGAAAACCATCATTAATTGGACCACATTTGATATAATTAAAACAGTTGATGATGTTTTTATGAAAAGTCATTAGATTTGAGGTTACGAGCGAAAAATCATCATTAATTGGACCAAACTTGATATGATTAAAAAAGATGATAATGTTTTTATGAAAAGCCACTAGATTTGAGGTTACGAGCGAAAAATCATCATTATTTGGATCAAACTCGATATGATTAAAAAAGATGATAATGCTTTTATGAAAAGTCACTAGATTTCAGGTTATAGGCGAAAAATCATCACTAATTGGACCAAACTTGATATGATTAGAACAGATGGTAATGGTTTTAAATAGAATCAGAAGTTTAAGGTTATGTGCGGAAAATCATCATTAATTGGACCAAATTTGATATAATCAAAACAGTTGATGATGTTTTTATGAAAAGTCACTAGATTTCAGGTTATAGGCGAAAAATCATCACTAATTGGACCGAACTTGATATGATTAGAACAGATGGGAATGTTTTTATAGAGAATCAGAAGTTTCAAGGTTATGTGCGGAAAATCATCATTAATTGGACCAAATTTGATATAATTAAAACAGTTGATGATGTTTTTATGAAAAGTCACTAGATTTGAGGTTACGAGCGAAAAATCATCATTAATTGGACCAAACTTGATATGATTAAAAAAGATGATAACGTTTTTATGAAAAGTCACTAGATTTGAGGTTACGAACGAAAAATCATCATTAATTGGACCAAACTTGATATGATTAAAAAAAATGATAATGTTTTTATGAAAAGTCACTAGATTTCAGGTTATGAGCGAAAAATCATCATTAATTGGATCAAACTTGATATGATTAAAACAGATGGTAATGGTTTTATATAGAATCAGAAGTTTCAAGGTTATGTCCGAAAAATCATCATTAGTTGGATCAAACTTGATATGATTAAAAAAGATGATAATGTTTTTACGAAAAGTCACTAGATTTCAGGTTATAAGCGAAAAATCATCATTAATTGGTTCAAAATTGATGCTAATTAAACAGATGGTAATGTTTTTATATGAAATTAGTAGTTTTTAGGTTATGTGTGGAAAACCATCCTCAATTGACCAAACTTGATATGATTAAAAAGGTGATGATGTTTTAATGAAAAGTCACTAGATTTCAGGTTAAAGGCGAAAAATCATCATTAATTGGATCAAACTTGATATGATTATAACAGTTGGTTTTTGTTTTATATAGAATCAGAAGTTCCAAGGATATGTGATTAAAATCATCATTAATTGGACCAATCTTTATATTATTAAAAAATATGATAATGTTTTTATGAAAAGTCACTAGATTTCAGGTTATGAGCGAAAAATCATCATTAATTGGACCAAACTTGATATGATTAGAACAGATGGTAATGGTTTTATATAGAATCAGAAGTTTCAAGGTTATGTGCGGAAAATCATCATTAATTGGATCGAACTTGATATGATTAAAACAGATGGTAATGGCTTCATATAGAATCAGAAGCTTCAAGGTTATGTCCGGAAAATCATCATTAATTGGATCAAACTTGATATGATTAGAACAGATGGTAATGGTTTTATATAGAATCAGAAGTTTCAAGGTTATGTCCGGAAAATCATCACTAATTGGATCAAACTTGCTATGATTAAAAAAGATGATAATGTTTTTATGAAAAGTCACTAGATTTCAGGTTATGAGCGAAAAATCATCATTAATTGGACCAAACTTGATATGATTAGAACAGATGGTAATGGTTTTAAATAGAATCAGAAGTTTAAGGTTATGTGCGGAAAATCATCATTAATTGGATCAAACTTGATATGATTAAAAAAGATGATAATGTTTTTATGAAAAGTCACTAGATATCAGGTTATAGGCGAAAAATCATCACTAATTGGACCAAACTTGATATGATTAGAACAGATGGTAATGGTTTTATATAGAATCAGAAGTTTCAAGGTTATGTGCGGAAAATCATCATTAATTGGACCAAACTTGATATGGTTAAAAAAGATGCTAATGTTTTTATGAAAAGTCACTAGATTCCAGGTTATAAGCGAAAATTCCTCATTAATTGGATCAAACTTGATCCTAATTAAACAGATGATAATGTTTTTATATGAAATTAGTAGTTTTTAGGTTATGTGTGGAAAACCATCCTTAATTGGATCAAACTTGATATGATTAAAAAAGGTGATGATATTTTTACGAAAATTCACTAGATTTGACGTTTTGAGAGAAAAATCATCATTAATTGGATCAAAATTCATCCTAATTAAACAGATAGTTATGTTTCCATATGAAATTAGTAGTTTTTAGGTTATGTGCGGAAAATCATCATTAATTGGACCACATTTGATATAATTAAAACAGTTGATGATGTTTTTATGAAAAGTCACTAGATTTGAGGTTACGAGCGTAAAATCATCATTAATTGGACCAAACTTGATATGATTAAAAAAGATGATAATGTTTTTATGAAAAGTCACTAGATTCCAGGATATAAGCGAAAAATCATCATTAATTGGTTCAAAATTGACCCTAATTAAACAGATGATAATGTTTTTATATGAAATTAGTAGTTTTTAGGTTATGTATTGAGAACCATCCTTAATTGGACCAAACTTGATATGATTAAAAAAGATGATAATGTTTTTATGAAAAGTCACTAGATTTCAGGTTATAGGCGAAAAATCATCACTAATTGGACCAAACTTGATATGATTACAACAGATGGTAATGGTTTTATATAGAATCAGAAGTTTCAAGGTTATGTCCGGAAAATCATCATTAATTGGATCAAACTTGATATGATTAAAAAAGATGATAATGTTTTTATGAAAAGTCACTAGATTTCAGGTTATAGGCGAAAAATCATCACTAATTGGACCAAACTTGATATGATTAGAACAGATGGTAATGGTTTTATATAGAATCAGAAGTTTAAGGTTATGTGCGGAAAATCATCATTAATTGGACCAAATTTGATATAATTAAAACAGTTGATGATGTTTTTATGAAAAGTCACTAGATTTGAGGTTACGAGCGAAAAATCATCATTAATTGGACCAAACTTGATATGATTAAAAAAGATGATAACGTTTTTATGAAAAGTCACTGGATTTGACGTTATGAGCGAAAAATCATCATTAATTGGACCAAACTTGATATGATTAAAACAGATGATAATGTTTTTATGAAAAGTCACTAGATTTGAGGTTACGAGCGAAAAATCGTCATTAATTGGACCAAACTTGATATGATTAAAAAAGATGATAATGTTTTTATGAAAAGTCACTAGATTTGAGGTTACGAGCGAAAAATCATCATTAATTGGATCAAACTTGATATGATTAAAAAAGATGATAATGTTTTTATGAAAAGTCACTAGATTTCAGGTTATAGGCGAAAAATCATCACTAATTGGACCAAACTTGGTATGATTAAAACAGGTGATAATGTTTTTATATGAAATTAGTAGTTTTTAGGTTATGTGTGGAGAACCATCCTTAATTGGACCAAACTTAATATGATTTAAAAAGGTGATGATGTTTTTATGAAAAGTCACTAGATTTCAGGTTATAGGCGAAAAATCATCACTAATTGGACCAAACTTGATATGATTAGAACAGATGGTAATGGTTTTAAATAGAATCAGAAGTTTAAGGTTATGTGCGGAAAATCATCATTAATTGGACCAAATTTGATATAATCAAAACAGTTGATGATGTTTTTATGAAAAGTCACTAGATTTGAGGTTACGAACGAAAAATCATCATTAATTGGACCAAACTTGATATGATTAAAAAAGATGATAATGTTTTTATGAAAAGTCACTAGATTTGAGGTTACGAGCGAAAAATCATCATTAATTGGACCAAACTTGATATGATTAAAAAAGATGATAATGTTTTTACGAAAAGTCACTAGATTTCAGGTTATAAGCGAAAAATCATCATTAATTGGTTCAAAATTGATGCTAATTAAACAGATGATAATGTTTTTATATGAAATTAGTAGTTTTTAGGTTATGTGTGGAGAACCATCCTTAATTGGACCAAACTTAATATGATTTAAAAAGGTGATGATGTTTTTATGAAAAGTCACTAGATTTCAGGTTATAGGCGAAAAATCATCACTAATTGGACCAAACTTGATATGATTAGAACAGATGGTAATGGTTTTATATAGATTCAGAAGTTTCAATGTTATGTCCGAAAAATCATCATTAATTGGACCAAACTTGATATGATTAAAAAAGATGATAATGTTTTTATCAAAAGTCAATAGATTTGAGGTTATGAGCGAAAAATCAACATTAATTGGACCAAACTTGATATGATTAAAACAGATGGTAATGGTTTTATACAGAATCAGAAGTTTCAAGGTTATGTGCGGAAAATCATCATTAATTGGATCGAACTTGATATGATTAAAACAGATGGTAATGGCTTCATATAGAATCAGAAGCTTCAAGGTTATGTCCGGAAAATCATCATTAATTGGATCAAACTTGATATGATTAGAACAGATGGTAATGGTTTTATATAGAATCAGAAGTTTCAAGGTTATGTCCGGAAAATCATCACTAATTGGATCTAACTTGATATGATTAAAAAAGATGATAATGTTTTTATGAAAAGTCACTAGATTTCAGGTTATGAGCGAAAAATCATCATTAATTGGACCAAACTTGATATGATTAGAACAGATGGTAATGGTTTTATATAGAATCAGAAGTTTCAAGGTTATGTCCGGAAAATCATCATTAATTGGACCAAACTTGATGTGATTAAAAAAGATGATAATGTTTTTATGAAAAGTCACTAGATATCAGGTTATAGGCGAAAAATCCTCATTAATTGGATCAAACTTGATCCTAATTAAACAGATGATAATGTTTTTATATGAAATTAGTAGTTTTTAGGTTATGTGTGGAAAACCATCCTTAATTGGATCAAACTTGATATGATTAAAAAAGGTGATGATATTTTTACGAAAATTCACTAGATTTGACGTTTTGAGAGAAAAATCATCATTAATTGGATCAAAATTCATCCTAATTAAACAGATAGTTATGTTTCCATATGAAATTAGTAGTTTTTAGGTTATGTGCGGAAAATCATCATTAATTGGACCACATTTGATATAATTAAAACAGTTGATGATGTTTTTATGAAAAGTCACTAGATTTGAGGTTACGAGCGTAAAATCATCATTAATTGGACCAAACTTGATATGATTAAAAAAGATGATAATGTTTTTATGAAAAGTCACTAGATTCCAGGATATAAGCGAAAAATCATCATTAATTGGTTCAAAATTGACCCTAATTAAACAGATGATAATTTTTTTATATGAAATTAGTAGTTTTTTAGGTTATGTATTGAGAACCATCCTTAATTGGACCAAACTTGATATGATTAAAAAAGATGATAATGTTTTTATGAAAAGTCACTAGATTTCAGGTTATAGGCGAAAAATCATCACTAATTGGACCAAACTTGATATGATTAGAACAGATGGTAATGGTTTTATATAGAATCAGAAGTTTCAAGGTTATGTCCGGAAAATCATCATTAATTGGATCAAACTTGATATGATTAAAAAAGATGATAATGTTTTTATGAAAAGTCACTATATTTCAGGTTATAGGCGAAAAATCATCACTAATTGGACCAAACTTGATATGATTAGAACAGATGGTAATGGTTTTAAATAGAATCAGAAGTTTAAGGTTATGTGCGGAAAATCATCATTAATTGGACCAAATTTGATATAATCAAAACAGTTGATGATGTTTTTATGAAAAGTCACTAGATTTGAGGTTACGAACGAAAAATCATCATTAATTGGACCAAACTTGATATGATTAAAAAAAATGATAATGTTTTTATGAAAAGTCACTAGATGTCAGGTTATGAGCGAAAAATCATCATTAATTGGACCAAACTTGATATGATTAAAAAAGATGATAATGTTTTTATGAAAAGTCACTAGATTTGAGGTTACGAGCGAAAAATCGTCATTAATTGGACCAACCTTGATATGATTAAAAAAGATGATAATGTTTTTATGAAAAGTCACTAGATTTCAGGTTATGAGCGAAAAATCATCATTAATTGGATCAAACTTGATATGATTAAAAAAGATGATAATGTTTTTATGAAAAGTCACTAGATTTCAGGTTATAGGCGAAAAATCATCACTAATTGGACCAAACTTGGTATGATTAAAACAGGTGATAATGTTTTTATATGAAATTAGTAGTTTTTACGTTATGTGTGGAAAACCATACTTAATTGGATCAAACTTGATATGATTAAAAAAGATGATGATGTTTTTATGAAAAGTCACTAGATTTCAGGTTATAGGCGAAAAATCATCACTAATTGGACCAAACTTGATATGATTAGAACAGATGGTAATGGTTTTAAATAGAATCAGAAGTTTAAGGTTATGTGCGGAAAATCATCATTAATTGGACCAAATTTGATATAATCAAAACAGTTGATGATGTTTTTATGAAAAGTCACTAGATTTGAGGTTACGAGCGAAAATCATCATTAATTGGACCAAACTTGATATGATTAAAAAATATGATAATGTTTTTATGAAAAGTCACTAGATTTGAGGTTACGAGCGAAAATCATCATTAATTGGACCAAACTTGATATGATTAAAAAATATGATAATGTTTTTATGAAAAGTCACTAGATTTCAGGTTATGAGCGAAAAATCATCAATAATTGGATCAAAATTGATATGATTAAACAGATGGTAATGTTTTTATATGAAATTAGTAGTTTTTAGGTTATGTGTGGAAAACCATCCTCAATTGACCAAACTTGATATGATTAAAAAGGTGATGATGTTTTAATGAAAAGTCACTAGATTTCAGGTTAAAGGCGAAAAATCATCATTAATTGGACCAAACTTGATATGATTAGAACAGATGGTAATGGTTTTATATAGAATCAGAAGTTTCAAGGTTATGTCCGGAAAATCATCATTAATTGGATCAAACTTGATATGATTAAAAAAGATGATAATGTTTTTATGAAAAGTCACTAGATTTCAGGTTATGAGCGAAAAATCATCATTAATTGGACCAAACTTGATATGATTAGAAAAGATGGTAATGGTTTTATACAGAATCAGAAGTTTCAAGGTTATGTGCGGAAAATCATCATTAATTGGACCAAATTTGATATGATTAGAACAGATGGTAATGGTTTTATATAGAATCAGAAGTTTCAAGGTTATGTCCGAAAAATCATCATTAATTGGACCAAACTTGATATGATTAAAACAGATGGTAATGGTTTTAAATAGAATCAGAAGTTTAAGGTTATGTGCGGAAAATCATCATTAATTGGATCAAACTTGATATGATTAAAAAAGATGATAATGTTTTTATGAAAAGTCACTAGATTTCAGGTTATGAGCGAAAAATCATCATTAATTGGACCAAACTTGATATGATTAGAACAGATGGTAATGGTTTTATATAGAATCAGAAGTTTCAAGGTTATGTCCGGAAAATCATCATTAATTGGATCAAACTTGATATGATTAAAAAAGATGATAATGTTTTTATGAAAAGTCACTAGATTTCAGGTTATATGCGAAAAATCATCACTAATTGGACCAAACTTGATATGATTAAAACAGATGGTAATGGTTTTAAATAGAATCAGAAGTTTAAGGTTATGTGCGGAAAATCATCATTAATTGGACCAAATTTGATATAATTAAAACAGTTGATGATGTTTTTATGAAAAGTCACTAGATTTGAGGTTACGAGCGAAAAATCATCATTAATTGGACCAAACTTGATCCTAATTAAACAGATGATAATGTTTTTATATGAAATTAGTAGTTTTTAGGTTATGTGTGGAAAACCATCCTTAATTGGATCAAACTTGATATGATTAAAAAAGGTGATGATATTTTTACGAAAATTCACTAGATTTGACGTTATGAGAGAAAAATCATCATTAATTGGATCAAAATTCATCCTAATTAAACAGATAGTAATGTTTCCATATGAAATTAGTAGTTTTTAGGTTATGTGCGGAAAATCATCATTAATTGGACCAAATTTGATATAATTAAAACAGTTGATGATGTTTTTATGAAAAGTCACTAGATTTGAGGTTACGAGCGAAAAATCATCATTAATTGGACCAAACTTGATATGATAAAAAAGATGATAATGTTTTTATGAAAAGTCACTAGATTCCAGGATATAAGCGAAAAATCATCATTAATTGGTTCAAAATTGACCCTAATTAAACAGATGATAATGTTTTTATATGAAATTAGTAGTTTTTAGGTTATGTATTGAGAACCATCCTTAATTGGACCAATCTTAATATGATTTAAAAAGGTGATGATGTTTTCATGAAAAGTCACTAGATTTCAGGTTATAGGCGAAAAATCATCACTAATTGGACCAAACTTGATATGATTAGAACAGATGGTAATGGTTTTATATAGAATCAGAAGTTTCAAGGTTATGTGCGGAAAATCATCATTAATTGGATCAAAATTGATATGATTAAAACAGATGGTAATGGCTTCATATAGAATCAGAAGCTTCAAGGTTATGTCCGGAAAATCATCACTAATTGGATCAAACTTGATATGATTAAAAAAGATGGTAATGGTTTTAAATAGAATCAGAAGTTTAAGGTTATGTGCGGAAAATCATCATTAATTGGATCAAACTTGATATGATTAAAAAAGATGATAATGTTTTTATGAAAAGTCACTAGATTTCAGGTTATAAGCGAAAAATCATCATTAATTGGATCAAACTTGATATGATTAAAAAAGAAGATAATGTTTTTATGAAAAGTCACTAGATTTCAGGTTATAGGCGAAAAATCATCACTAATTGGACCAAACTTGATATGATTAGAACAGATGGTAATGGTTTTAAATAGAATCAGAAGTTTAAGGTTATGTGCGGAAAATCATCATTAATTGGATCAAACTTGATATGATTAAAAAAGATGATAATGTTTTTATGAAAAGTCACTAGATTTCAGGTTATAGGCGAAAAATCATCACTAATTGGACCAAACTTGATATGATTAGAACAGATGGTAATGGTTTTATATAGAATCAGAAGATTCATGGTTATGTGCGGAAAATCATCATTAATTGGACCACATTTGATATAATTAAAACAGTTGATGATGTTTTTATGAAAAGTCATTAGATTTGAGGTTACGAACGAAAAATCATCATTAATTGGACCAAACTTGATATGATTAAAAAAGATGATAATGTTTTTATGAAAAGTCACTAGATTTGAGGTTATGAGCGAAAAATCATCATTAATTGGATCAAACTTAATATGATTAAAAAAGATGATAATGCTTTTATGAAAAGTCACTAGATTTCAGGTTATAGGCGAAAAATCATCACTAATTGGACCAAACTTGATATGATTAAAACAGATGGTAATGGTTTTAAATAGAATCAGAAGTTTAAGGTTATGTGCGGAAAATCATCATTAATTGGACCAAATTTGATATAATCAAAACAGTTGATGATGTTTTTATGAAAAGTCACTAGATTTCAGGTTATAGGCGAAAAATCATCACTAATTGGACCGAACTTGATATGATTAGAACAGATGGGAATGGTTTTAAATAGAATCAGATGTTTAAGGTTATGTGCGGAAAATCATCTTTAATTGGACCAAATTTGATATAATCAAAACAGTTGATGATGTTTTTATGAAAAGTCACTAGATTTGAGGTTACGAACGAAAAATCATCATTAATTGGACCAAACTTGATATGATTAAAAAAAATGATAATGTTTTTATGAAAAGTCACTAGATTTCAGGTTATGAGCGAAAAATCATCATTAATTGGATCAAACTTAATATGATTAAAAAAGATGCTAATGTTTTTATACAGAATCAGAAGTTTCAAGGTTATGTGCGGAAAATCATCATTAATTGGATCGAACTTGATATGATTAGAACAGATGGTAATGGTTTTATATAGAATCAGAAGTTTCAAGGTTATGTGCGGAAAATCATCATTAATTGGATCAAACTTGATATGATTAAAACAGATAATAATGGTTTTAAATAGAATCAGAAGTTTAAGGTTATGTGCGGAAAATCATCATTAATTGGATCAAACTTGATATGATTAAAAAAGATGATAATGTTTTTATGAAAAGTCACTAGATTTCAGGTTATGAGCGAAAAATCATCATTAATTGGACCAAACTTGATATGATTAGAACAGATGGTAATGGTTTTATATAGAATCAGAAGTTTCAAGGTTATGTGCGGAAAATCATCATTAATTGGATCAAACTTGATATGATTAAAAAAGATGATAATGTTTTTATGAAAAGTCACTAGATTTCAGGTTATATGCGAAAAATCATCATTAATTGGACCAAACTTGATATGATTAGAACAGATGGTAATGGTTTTAAATAGAATCAGAAGTTTAAGGTTATGTGCGGAAAATCATCATTAATTGGACCAAATTTGATATAATCAAAACAGTTGATGATGTTTTTATGAAAAGTCACTAGATTTGAGGTTACGAGCGAAAAATCATCATTAATTGGACCAAACTTGATCCTAATTAAACAGATGGTAATGTTTTTATATGAAATTAGTAGTTTTTAGGTTATGTGTGGAAAACCATCCTTAATTGGATCAAACTTGATATGATTAAAAAAGGTGATGATATTTTTACGAAAATTCACTAGATTTGACGTTATGAGAGAAAAATCATCATTAATTGGATCAAAATTCATCCTAATTAAACAGATAGTAATGTTTCCATATGAAATTAGTAGTTTTTAGGTTATGTGCGGAAAATCATCATTAATTGGACCACATTTGATATAATTAAAACAGTTGATGATGTTTTTATGAAAAGTCACTAGATTTGAGGTTACGAGCGAAAAATCATCATTAATTGGACCAAACTTGATATGATAAAAAAGATGATAATGTTTTTATGAAAAGTCACTAGATTCCAGGATATAAGCGAAAAATCATCATTAATTGGTTCAAAATTGACCCTAATTAAACAGATGATAATGTTTTTATATGAAATTAGTAGTTTTTAGGTTATGTATTGAGAACCATCCTTAATTGGACCAATCTTAATATGATTTAAAAAGGTGATGATGTTTTCATGAAAAGTCACTAGATTTCAGGTTATAGGCGAAAAATCATCACTAATTGGACCAAACTTGATATGATTAGAACAGATGGTAATGGTTTTATATAGAATCAGAAGTTTCAAGGCTATGTGCGGAAAATCATCATTAATTGGATCGAAATTGATATGATTAAAACAGATGGTAATGGCTTCATATAGAATCAGAAGCTTCAAGGTTATGTCCGGAAAATCATCACTAATTGGATCAAACTTGATATGATTAAAAAAGATGATAATGTTTTTAAATAGAATCAGAAGTTTAAGGTTATGTGCGGAAAATCATCATTAATTGGATCAAACTTGATATGATTAAAAAAGATGATAATGTTTTTATGAAAAGTCACTAGATTTCAGGTTATAAGCGAAAAATCATCATTAATTGGACCAAACTTGATATGATTAAAAAATATGATAATGTTTTTATGAAAAGTCACTAGATTTCAGGTTATAGGCGAAAAATCATCACTAATTGGACCAAACTTGATATGATTAGAACAGATGGTAATGGTTTTATATAGAATCAGAAGTTTCAAGGTTATGTGCGGAAAATCATCATTAATTGGATCAAACTTGATATGATTAAAAAAGATGATAATGTTTTTATGAAAAGTCACTAGATTTCAGGTTATAGGCGAAAAATCATCACTAATTGGACCAAACTTGATATGATTAGAACAGATGGTAATGGTTTTATATAGAATCAGAAGTTTCATGGTTATGTGCGGAAAATCATCATTAATTGGACCACATTTGATATAATTAAAACAGTTGATGATGTTTTTATGAAAAGTCACTAGATTTGAGGTTACGAACGAAAAATCATCATTAATTGGACCAAACTTGATATGATTAAAAAAGATGATAATGTTTTTATGAAAAGTCACTAGATTTCAGGTTATGAGCGAAAAATCATCATTAATTGGATCAAACTTGATATGATTAAAAAAGATGATAATGTTTTTATGAAAAGTCACTAGATTTCAGGTTATAGGCGAAAAATCATCACTAATTGGACCAAACTTGATATGATTAAAACAGATGGTAATGGTTTTAAATAGAATCAGAAGTTTAAGGTTATGTGCGGAAAATCATCATTAATTGGACCAAATTTGATATAATCAAAACAGTTGATGATGTTTTTATGAAAAGTCACTAGATTTCAGGTTATAGGCGAAAAATCATCACTAATTGGACCGAACTTGATATGATTAGAACAGATGGGAATGGTTTTAAATAGAATCAGAAGTTTAAGGTTATGTGCGGAAAATCATCATTAATTGGACCAAATTTGATATAATCAAAACAGTTGATGATGTTTTTATGAAAAGTCACTAGATTTGAGGTTACGAACGAAAAATCATCATTAATTGGACCAAACTTGATATGATTAAAAAAAATGATAATGTTTTTATGAAAAGTCACTAGATTTCAGGTTATGAGCGAAAAATCATCATTAATTGGTCCAAACTTGATATGATTAGAAAAGATGGTAATGGTTTTATACAGAATCAGAAGTTTCAAGGTTATGTGCGGAAAATCATCATTAATTGGATCGAACTTGATATGATTAAAACAGATGGTAATGGCTTCATATAGAATCAGAAGCTTCAAGGTTATGTCCGGAAAATCATCATTAATTGGACCAAACTTGATATGATTAGAACAGATGGTAATGGTTTTATATAGAATCAGAAGTTTCAAGGTTATGTCCGGAAAATCATCATTAATTGGAACAAACTTGATATGATTAAAAAAGATGATAATGTTTTTATGAAAAGTCACTAGATTTCAGGTTATGAGCGAAAAATCATCATTAATTGGACCAAACTTGATATGATTAGAACAGATGGTAATGGTTTTATATAGAATCAGAAGTTTCAAGGTTATGTCCGGAAAACCATCCTTAATTGGATCAAACTTGATATGATTAAAAAAGGTGATGATATTTTTACGAAAATTCACTAGATTTGACGTTTTGAGAGAAAAATCATCATTAATTGGATCAAAATTCATCCTAATTAAACAGATAGTTATGTTTCCATATGAAATTAGTAGTTTTTAGGTTATGTGCGGAAAATCATCATTAATTGGACCACATTTGATATAATTAAAACAGTTGTTTATGTTTTTATGAATAGTCAGTAGATTTTAGGTTACGATCGTAAAATCATCATTAATTGGACCAAACTTGATATGATTAAAAAAAATGATAATGTTTTTATGAAAAGTCACTAGATTCCAGGATATAAGCGAAAAATCATCATTAATTGGTTCAAAATTGACCCTAATTAAACAGATGATAATGTTTTTATATGAAATTAGTAGTTTTTAGGTTATGTATTGAGAACCATCCTTAATTGGACCAAACTTAATATGATTTAAAAAGGTGATGATGTTTTCATGAAAAGTCACTAGATTTCAGGTTATAGGCGAAAAATCATCACTAATTGGACCAAACTTGATATGATTAGAACAGATGGTAATGGTTTTATATAGAATCAGAAGTTTCAAGGTTATGTGCGGAAAATCATCATTAATTGGATCAAACTTGATATGATTAAAACAGAGGGTAATGGCTTCATATAGAATCAGAAGCTTCAAGGTTATGTCCGGAAAATCATCACTAATTGGATCAAACTTGATATGATTAAAAAAGATGATAATGGTTTTAAATAGAATCAGAAGTTTAAGGTTATGTGCGGAAAATCATCATTAATTGGATCAAACTTGATATGATTAAAAAAGATGATAATGTTTTTATGAAAAGTCACTAGATTTCAGGTTATAAGCGAAAAATCATCATTAATTGGACCAAACTTGATATGATTAAAAAAGATGATAATGTTTTTATGAAAAGTCACTAGATTTCAGGTTATAGGCGAAAAATCATCACTAATTGGACCAAACTTGATATGATTAGAACAGATGGTAATGGTTTTATATAGAATCAGAAGTTTCAAGGTTATGTCCGGAAAATCATCATTAATTGGATCAAACTTGATATGATTAAAAAAGATGATAATGTTTTTATGAAAAGTCACTAGATTTCAGGTTATAGGCGAAAAATCATCACTAATTGGACCAAACTTGATATGATTAGAACAGATGGTAATGGTTTTATATAGATTCAGAAGATTCAAGGTTATGTGCGGAAAATCATCATTAATTGGACCAAATTTGATATAATCAAAACAGTTGATGATGTTTTTATGAAAAGTCACTAGATTTGAGGTTACGAACGAAAAATCATCATTAATTGGACCAAACTTGATATGATTAAAAAAAATGATAATGTTTTTATGAAAAGTCACTAGATTTCAGGTTATGAGCGAAAAATCATCATTAATTGGATCAAACTTGATATGATTAAAAAAGATGATAATGTTTTTATGAAAAGTCACTAGATTTGAGGTTACGAGCGAAAAATCGTCATTAATTGGACCAAACTTGATATGATTAAAAAAGATGATAATGTTTTTATGAAAAGTCACTAGATTTGAGGTTAAGAGAGAAAAATCATCATTAATTGGATCAAACTTGATATGATTAAAAAAGATGATAATGTTTTTATGAAAAGTCACTAGATTTCAGGTTATCGGCGAAAAATCATCACTAATTGGACCAAACTTGATATGATTAAAACAGATGATAATGTTTTTATGAAATTAGTAGTTTTTTAGGTTATGTGTGGAGAACCATCCTTAATTGGACCAAACTTAATATGATTTAAAAAGGTGATGATGTTTTTATGAAAAGTCACTAGATTTCAGGTTATAGGCGAAAAATCATCACTAATTGGACCAAACTTGATATGATTAGAACAGATGGTAATGGTTTTATATAGAATCAGAAGTTTCAAGGTTATGTGCGGAAAATCATCATTAATTGGACCACATTTGATATAATTAAAACAGTTGATGATGTTTTTATGAAAAGTCACTAGATTTGAGGTTACGAGCGAAAAATCATCATTAATTGGACCAAACTTGATATGATTAAAAAAGATGATAATGTTTTTATGAAAAGTCACTAGATTTGAGGTTACGAGCGAAAAATCATCATTAATTGGACCAAACTTGATATGATTAAAAAAGATGATAATGTTTTTACGAAAAGTCACTAGATTTCAGGTTATAAGCGAAAAATCATCAATAATTGGATCAAAATTGATATGATTAAACAGATGGTAATGTTTTTATATGAAATTAGTAGTTTTTAGGTTATGTGTGGAAAACCATCCTCAATTGACCAAACTTGATATGATTAAAAAGGTGATAATGTTTTTATGAAAAGTCACTAGATTTCAGGTTATAGGCGAAAAATCATCATTAATTGGATCAAACTTGATATGATTAGAACAGATGGTAATGGTTTTATATAGAATCAGAAGTTTCAAGGTTATGTCCGGAAAATCATCATTAATTGGATCAAACTTGATATGATTAAAAAAGATGATACTGGTTTTATGAAAAATCACTAGATTTCAGGTTATGAGCGAAAAATCATCATTAATTGGACCAAACTTGATATGATTAGAAAAGATGGTAATGGTTTTATATAGAATCAGAAGTTTCAAGGTTATGTGCGGAAAATCATCATTAATTGGATCGAACTTGATATGATTAAAACAGATGGTAATGGCTTCATATAGAATCAGAAGCTTCAAGGTTATGTCCGGAAAATCATTATTAATTGGATCAAACTTGATATGATTAAAAAAGATGGTAATGGTTTTATATAGAATCAGAAGTTTCAAGGTTATGTCCGGAAAATCATCATTAATTGGATCAAACTTGATATGATTAAAAAAGATGATAATGTTTTTATGAAAAGTCACTAGATTTCAGGTTATGAGCGAAAAATCATCATTAATTGGACCAAACTTGATATGATTAGAACAGATGGTAATGGTTTTATATAGAATCAGAAGTTTCAAGGTTATGTCCGGAAAATCATCATTAATTGGATCAAACTTGATATGATTAAAAAAGATGATAATGTTTTTATGAAAAGTCACTAGATATCAGGTTATAGGCGAAAAATCATCACTAATTGGACCAAACTTGATATGATTAGAACAGATGGTAATGGTTTTATATAGAAGCAGAAGTTTCAAGGTTATGTGCGGAAAAGCATCATTAATTGGACCAAACTTGATATGATTAAAAAAGATGATAATGTTTTTATGAAAAGTCACTAGATTTGACGTTATAGGCGAAAAATCATCACTAATTGGACCAAACTTGATACGATTAGAACAGATGGTAATGGTTTTATATAGAATCAGAAGTTTCAAGGTTATGTGCGGAAAATCATCATTAATTGGACCAAATTTGATATAATTAAAACAGTTGATGATGCTTTTATGAAAAGTCACTAGATTTGAGGTTACGAGCGAAAAATCATCATTAATTGGACCAAACTTGATATGATTAAAAAAGATGATAATGTTTTTATGAAAAGTCACTAGATTTGAGGTTACGAGCGAAAAATCATCATTAATTGGACCAAACTTGATATGATTAAAAAAGATGATAATGTTTTTATGAAAAGTCACTAGATTACAGGTTATAAACGAAAAATCATCATTAATTGGAGCAAAATTGATAATAATTAAAGAGATGATAATGTTTTTATATGAAATTAGTAGTTTTTAGGTTATGTGTGGAACTGCTTCCTTAATTGGACCAAACTTAATATGATTTAAAAAGGTGATGATGTTTTTACGAAAAGTCACTAGATTTGACGTTATGAGCGAAAAATCATCATTAATTGGACCAAACTTGATATGATTAAAAAAGATGATAACGTTTTTATGAAAAGTCACTAGATTTTAGGTTAAGAGCGAAAAATCATCATTAATTGGACCAAACTTGATATGATTAAAAAAGATGATAAGGTTTTTATGAAAAGTCACTGGATTTCAGGTTATAAGCGAAAAATCATCATAAATTGGTTCAAAATTGATGCTAATTAAACAGATGATAATGTTTTTATATGAAATTAGTAGTTTTTAGGTTATGTGTGGAGAACCATCCTTAATTGGACCAAACTTAATATGATTTAAAAAGGTGATGATGTTTTTATGAAAAGTCACTAGATTTCAGGTTATAGGCGAAAAATCATCACTAATTGGACCAAACTTGATATGATTAGAACAGATGGTAATGGTTTTATATAGAATCAGAAGTTTAAGGTTATGTGCGGAAAATCATCATTAATTGGACCAAATTTGATATAATCAAAACAGTTGATGATGTTTTTATGAAAAGTCACTAGATTTGAGGTTACGAACGAAAAATCATCATTAATTGGACCAAACTTGATATGATTAAAAAAGATGATAATGTTTTTATGAAAAGTCACTAGATTTGAGGTTACGAGCGAAAAATCATCATTAATTGGACCAAACTTGATATGATTAAAAAAGATGATAATGTTTTTACGAAAAGTCACTAGATTTCAGGTTATAAGCGAAAAATCATCATTAATTGGTTCAAAATTGATCCTAATTAAACAGATGGTAATGTTTTTATATGAAATTAGTAGTTTTTAGGTTATGCGTGGAAAACCATCCTTAATTGGACCAAACTTGATATGATTAAAAAAGATGATAACGTTTTTATGAAAAGTCACAAGATTTCAGGTTATAAGCGAAAAATCATCATTAATTGGATCAAACTTGATATGATTAGAACAGATGGTAATGGTTTTATATAGAATCAGAAGTTTCAAGGTTATGTCCGGAAAATCATCATTATATGGATCAAAAGTGATATGAATATAATATATGATAATGTTTTTATCAAAAGTCACTAGATTTCAGGTTATGAGCGAAAAATCATCATTAATTGGGCCAAACTTGATATGATTAGAAAAGATGGTAATGGTTTTATACAGAATCAGAAGTTTCAAGGTTATGTCCGGAAAATCATCACTAATTGGATCAAACTTGATATGATTAAAAAAGATGATAATGTTTTTATGAAAAGTCACTAGATTTCAGGTTATGAGCGAAAAATCATCATTAATTGGACCAAACTTGATATGATTAGAACAGATGGTAATGGTTTTATATAGAATCAGAAGTTTCAAGGTTATGTCCGGAAAATCATCATTAATTGGATCAAACTTGATATGATTAAAATAGATGGTAATGTTTTTATATAAAAGTCACTAGATATCAGGTTATAGGCGAAAAATCATCACTAATTGGACCAAACTTGATATGATTAGAACAGATGGTAATGGTTTTATATAGAATCAGAAGTTTCAAGGTTATGTGCGGAAAATCATCATTAATTGGACCAAAATTGATATGGTTAAAAAAGATGCTAATGTTTTTATGAAAAGTTACTAGATTCCAGGTTATAAGCGCAAAATCATCATTAATTGGATCAAACTTGATACTAATTAAACAGATGGTAATGTTTTTATATGAAATTAGTAGTTTTTAGGTTATGTGTGGAGAACCATCCTTAATTGGACCAAACTTAATATGATTTAAAAAGGTGATGATGTTTTTATGAAAAGTCACTAGATTTCAGGTTATAGGCGAAAAATCATCACTAATTGGACCAAACTTGATATGATTAGAACAGATGGTAATGGTTTTATATAGAATCAGAAGTTTCAAGGTTATGTGCGGAAAATCATCATTAATTGGACCAAATTTGATATGGTTAAAAAAGATGCTAATGTTTTTATGAAAAGTCACTAGATTCCAGGTTATAAGCGAAAAATCATCATTAATTGGATCAAACTTGATCCTAATTAAACAGATGATAATGTTTTTATATGAAATTAGTAGTTTTTAGGTT
This sequence comes from Diplolepis rosae, assembly GCA_030998225.1. Classification (NCBI taxonomy): domain Eukaryota; kingdom Metazoa; phylum Arthropoda; class Insecta; order Hymenoptera; family Diplolepididae; genus Diplolepis; species Diplolepis rosae. Next base: position 561,234 of record JAPYXD010000713.1, on the reverse strand, counting down.
ATGTGTGGAAAACCATCATTAATTGGATCAAACTTGATATGATTAAAAAAGTTGATGATGTTTTTACGAAAATTCACTAGATTTGACGTTATGAGAGAAAAATCATGATTAATTTGATCAAAATTCATCCTAATTAAACAGATAGTTATGTTTCCATATGAAATTAGTAGTTTTTAGGTTATGTGCGGAAAATCATCATTAATTGGACCACATTTGATATAATTAAAACAGTTGATGATGTTTTTATGAAAAGTCACTAGATTTGAGGTTACGAGCGAAAAATCATCATTAATTGGACCAAACTTGATATGATTAAAAAATATGATAATGTTTTTATGAAAAGTCACTAGATTCCAGGATATAAGCGAAAAATCATCATTAATTGGTTCAAAATTGACCCTAATTAAACAGATGATAATGTTTTTATATGAAATTAGTAGTTTTTAGGTTATGTATTGAGAACCATCCTTAATTGGACCAAACTTAATATGATTTAAAAAGGTGATGATGTTTTCATGAAAAGTCACTAGATTTCAGGTTATAGGCGAAAAATCATCACTAATTGGACCAAACTTGATATGATTAGAACAGATGGTAATGGTTTTATATAGAATCAGAAGTTTCAAGGTTATGTGCGGAAAATCATCATTAATTGGATCGAAACTTGATATGGTTAAAAAAGATGCTAATGTTTTTATGAAAAGTCACTAGATTCCAGGTTATAAGCGAAAAATCATCATTAATTGGATCAAACTTGATCCTAATTAAACAGATGATAATGTTTTTATATGAAATTAGTAGTTTTTAGGTTATGTGTGGAAAACCATCCTTAATTGGATCAAACTTGATATGATTAAAAAAGGTGATGTTTCAGGTTATAGGCGAAAAATCATCACTAATTGGACCAAACTTGATATGATTAGAACAGATGGTAATGGTTTTATATAGAATCAGAAGTTTCAAGGTTATGTGCGGAAAATCATCATTAATTGGATCGAAATTGATATGATTAAAACAGATGGTAATGGCTTCATATAGAATCAGAAGCTTCAAGGTTATGTCCGGAAAATCATCACTAATTGGATCAAACTTGATATGATTAAAAAAGATGATAATGTTTTTATATAGAATCAGAAGTTTGAAGGTTATGTCCGGAAAATCATCATTAATTGGATCAAACTTGATATGATTAAAAAAGATGATAATGTTTTTATGAAAAGTCACTAGATTTCAGGTTATAGGCGAAAAATCATCACTAATTGGACCAAACTTGATACGATTAGAACAGATGGGAATGGTTTTATATAGAATCAGAAGTTTCAAGGTTATGTGCGGAAAATCATCATTAATTGGACCAAATTTGATATAATTAAAACAGTTGATGATGTTTTTATGAAAAGTCACTAGATTTGAGGTTACGAGCGAAAAATCATCATTAATTGGACCAAACTTGATATGATTAAAAAAGATGATAACGTTTTTATGAAAAGTCACTGGATTTGACGTTATGAGCGAAAAATCATCATTAATTGGACCAAACTTGATATGATTAAAAAAGATGATAACGTTTTTATGAAAAGTCACTAGATTCCAGGTTATAAGCGAAAAATCATCATTAATTGGTTCAAAATTGATCCTAATTAAACAGATGTTAATGTTTTCATATGAAATTAGTAGTTTTTAGGTTATGTGTGGAGAACCATCCTTAATTGGATCAAACTTGATATGATTAAAAAAGGTGATGATGTTTTTATGAAAAGTCACTAGATTTCAGGTTATAGGCGAAAAATCATCACTAATTGGACCAAACTTGATATGATTAGAACAGATGGTAATGGTTTTATATAGAATCAGAAGTTTCAAGGTTATGTCCGGAAAATCATCATTAATTGGATCAAACTTGATATGATTAAAAAAGATGATAATGTTTTTATGAAAAGTCACTAGATTTCAGGTTATAGGCGAAAAATCATCACTAATTGGACCAAACTTGATATGATTAGAACAGATGGTAATGGTTTTATATAGAATCAGAAGTTTCAAGGTTATGTGCGGAAAATCATCATTAATTGGACCACATTTGATATAATTAAAACAGTTGATGAGTTTTTTATGAAAAGTCACTAGATTTGAGGTTACGAGCGAAAAATCATCATTAATTGGACCAAACTTGATATGATTAAAAAAGATGATAATGTTTTTATGAAAAGTCACTAGATTTGAGGTTACGAGCGAAAAATCATCATTAATCGGACCAAACTTGATACGATTAAAAAAGATGATAATGTTTTTTATGAAAAGTCACTAGATTTGAGGTTACGAGCGAAAAATCATCATTAATTGGACCAAACTTGATATGATTAGAAAAGATGGTAATGGTTTTATATAGAATCAGAAGTTTCAAGGTTATGTGCTGAAAATCATCATTAATTGGACCACATTTGATATAATTAAAACAGTTGATGAGTTTTTTTATGAAAAGTCACTAGATTTGAGGTTACGAACGAAAAATCATCATTAATTGGACCAAACTTGATATGATTAAAAAAAATGATAATGTTTTTATGAAAAGTCACTAGATTTCAGGTTATGAGCGAAAAATCATCATTAATTGGAACAAACTTGATATGATTAAAAAAGTTGTTTTTGTTTTTATGAAAAGTGTGTTGTTGTGATGTTATGAGCGAAAAATCATCATTAATTGGACCAAACTTGATATGATTAGAACAGATGGTAATGGTTTTATATAGAATCAGAAGTTTCAAGGTTATGTCCGGAAAATCATCATTAATTGGATCAATCTTGATATGATTAAAAAAGATGATAATGTTTTTATGAAAAGACACTAGATTTCAGGTTATAGGCGAAAAATCATCACTAATTGGACCAAACTTGATATGATTAGAACAGATGGTAATGGTTTTATATAGAATCAGAAGTTTCAAGGTTATGTGCGGAAAATCATCATTAATTGGACCAAACTTGATATGGTTAAAAAAGATGATAATGTTTTTATGAAAAGTCACTAGATATCAGGTTAAAAGCGAAAAAAAATCATTAATTGGATCAAACTTGATCCTAATTAAACAGATGGTAATGTTTTTATATGAAATTAGTAGTTTTTAGTTTATGTGTGGAAAACAATCCTTAATTGGACCAAACTTGATATGATTAAAAAAGATGATAATGTTTTTATGAAAAGTCACTAGATTTAAGGTTATGAGACAAAAATCATCATTAATTGGATCAAACTCCATCCTAATTAAACAGATAGTTATGTTTCCATATGAAATTAGTAGCTTTTAGGTTATGTGCGGAAAATCATCATTAATTGGACCACATTTGATATAATTAAAACAGTTGATGATGTTTTTATGAAAAGTCACTAGATTTGAGGTTACGAGCGAAAAATCATCATTAATTGGACCAAACTTGATATGATTATAAAAGATGATAATGTTTTTATGAAAAGTCTCTAGATTTGAGGTTACGAGCGAAAAATCATCATTAATTCGACCAAGCTCGTCATCATTAAAAAAGATGATAATGTTTTTATGAAAAGTCACTAGATTTGAGGTTACGAGCGAAAAATCATCATTAATTGGATCAAACTTGATATGATTAGAACAGATGGTAATGGTTTTATATAGAATCAGAAGTTTCAAGGTTATGTCCGGAAAATCATCATTAATTGGATCAAACTTGATATGATTAAAAAAGATGATAATGTTTTTATGAAAAGTCACTAGATTTCAAGTTATAAGCGAAAAATCATCATTAATTGGACCAAACTTGATATGATTAGAACAGATGGTAATGGTTTTATATAGAATCAGAAGTTTCAAGGTTATGTCCGGAAAATCATCATTAATTGGATCAAACTTGATATGATTAAAAAAGATGATAATGTTTTTATGAAAAGTCACTAGATTTCAGGTTATAGGCGAAAAATCATCACTAATTGGACCAAACTTGATTCGATTAGAACAGATGGGAATGGTTTTATATAGAATCAGAAGTTTAAGGTTATGTGCGGAAAATCATCATTAATTGGACCAAATTTGATATAATCAAAACAGTTGATGATGTTTTTATGAAAAGTCACTAGATTTGAGGTTACGAGCGAAAAATCATCATTAATTGGACCAAACTTGATATGATTAAAACAGATGATAATGTTTTTATGTAGAGTCACTCGATTTGACGTTACGAGCGAAAAATCATTATTAATTGGATCAAACTTGATATGATTAAAAAAGATGATAATGTTTTTACGAAAAGTCACTAGATTCCAGGTTATAAGCGAAAAATCATCATTAATTGGTTCAAAATTGATGCTAATTAAACAGATGATAATGTTTTTATATGAAATTAGTAGTTTTTAGGTTATGTGTGGAGAACCATCCTTAATTGGACCAAACTTAATATGATTTAAAAAGGTGATGATGTTTTTATGAAAAGTCACTAGATTTCAGGTTATAGGCGAAAAATCATCACTAATTGGACCAAACTTGATATGATTAGAACAGATGGTAATGGTTTTATATAGAATCAGAAGTTTCAAGGTTATGTGCGGAAAATCATCATTAATTGGACCAACCTCGATATGGTTAAAAAAGTGATAATGTTTTTATGAAAAATCACTAGATTTCAGGTTATAAGCGAAAAATCATCATTAATTGGATCAAACTTGATCCTAATTAAACAGATGATAATGTTTTTATATGAAATTAGTAGTTTTTAGGTTATGTGTGGAAAACCATCCTTAATTGGATCAAACTTGATATGATTAAAAAAGGTGATGATGTTTTTACGAAAAGTCACTAGATTTGACGTTTTGAGAGAAAAATCATCATTAATTGGATCAAAATTCATCCTAATTAAACAGATAGTTATGTTTCCATATGAAATTAGTAGTTTTTAGGTTATGTGCGGAAAATCATCATTAATTGGACCAAATTGGATATAATTAAAACAGTTGATGATGTTTTTAAGAAAAGTCACTAGATTTGAGGTTACGAGCGAAAATCATCATTAATTGGACCAAACTTGATATGATTAAAAAATATGATAATGTTTTTATGAAAAGTCACTAGATTCCAGGATATAAGCGAAAAATCATCATTAATTGGTTCAAAATTGATCCTAATTAAACAGATGATAATGTTTTTATATGAAATTAGTAGTTTTTAGGTTATGTGTTGAGAACCATCCTTAATTGGACCAAACTTAATATGATTTAAAAAGGTGATGATGTTTTCATGAAAAGTCACTAGATTTCAGGTTATAGGCGAAAATCATCACTAATTGGACCAAACTTGATATGATTAGAACAGATGGTAATGGTTTTATATAGAATCAGAAGTTTCAAGGTTATGTGCGGAAAATCATCATTAATTGGACCAAACTTGATATGATTAAAAAATATGATAATGTTTTTATGAAAATTCACTGGATATCAGGTTATAAGCGAAAAATCATCATTAATTGGATCAAACTTGATACTAATTAAACAGATGGTAATGTTTTTATATGAAATTAGTAGTTTTTAGGTTATGCGTGGAAAACCATCCTTAATTGGACCAAACTTGATATGATTAAAAAAGATGATAATGTTTTTATGAAAAGTCACTAGATTTAAGGTTATGAGACAAAAATCATCATTAATTGGATCAAACTCCATCCTAATTAAACAGATAGTAATGTTTTTATATGAAATTAGTAGTTTTTAGGTTATGTGCGGAAAATCATCATTAATTGGAACAAATTTGATATAATTAAAACAGTTGATGATGTTTTTATGAAAAGTCACTAGATTTGAGGTTACGAGCGAAAAATCATCATTAATTGGACCAAACTTGATATGATTAAAAAATATGATAATGTTTTTATGAAAAGTCACTAGATTTCAGGTTACGAGCGAAAATCATCATTAATTGGACCAAACTTGATATGATTAAAAAATATGATAATGTTTTTATGAAAAGTCACTAGATTTGAGGCTACGAGCGAAAAATCATCATTAATTGGACCAAACTTGATATGATTAGAACAGATGGTAATGGTTTTAAATAGAATCAGAAGTTTAAGGTTATGTGCGGAAAATCATCATTAATTGGACCAAATTTGATATAATCAAAACAGTTGATGATGTTTTTATGAAAAGTCACTAGATTTGAGGTTACGAGCGAAAAATCATCATTAATTGGACCAAACTTGATATGATTAAAAAAGATGATAATGTTTTTATGAAAAGTCACTGGATTTGAGGTTAAAAGCGAAAAATCATCATTAATTGGACCAAACTTGATATGATTAAAAAAGGTGATGATGTTTTTAAGAAAAGTCACTAGATTTGAGGTTACGAGCGAAAAATCATCATTAATTGGACCAAACTTGATATGATTAGAACAGATGGTAATGGTTTTATATAGAATCAGAAGTTTCAAGGTTATGTCCGGAAAATCATCATTAATTGGATCAAACTTGATATGATTAAAAAAGATGATAATGTTTTTATGAAAAGTCACTAGATTTCAGGTTATAAGCGAAAAATCATCATTAATTGGACCAAACTTGATATGATTAGAACAGATGGTAATGGTTTTAAATAGAATCAGAAGTTTAAGGTTATGTGCGGAAAATCATCATTAATTGGATCAAACTTGATATGATTAAAAAAGATGATAATGTTTCACTAGATTTCAGGTTATAGGCGAAAAATCATCACTAATTGGACCAAACTTGATATGATTAAAACAGATGGTAATGGTTTTAAATAGAATCAGAAGTTTAAGGTTATGTGCGGAAAATCATCATTAATTGGACCAAATTTGATATAATCAAAACAGTTGATGATGTTTTTATGAAAAGTCACTAGATTTGAGGTTACGAACGAAAAATCATCATTAATTGGACCAAACTTGATATGATTAAAAAAAATGATAATGTTTTTATGAAAAGTCACTAGATTTCAGGTTATGAGCGAAAAATCATCATTAATTGGATCAAACTTAATATGATTAAAAAAGGTGATGATGTTTTTACGAAAATTCACTAGATTCCAGGTTATAAGCGAAAAATCATCATTAATTGGTTCAAAATTGATGCTAATTAAACAGATGATAATGTTTTTATATGAAATTAGTAGTTTTTAGGTTATGTGTGGAGAACCATCCTTAATTGGACCAAACTTAATATGATTTAAAAAGGTGATGATGTTTTTATGAAAAGTCACTAGATTTCAGGTTATAGGCGAAAAATCATCACGAATTGGACCAAACTTGATATGATTAAAACAGATGGTAATGGTTTTATATAGAAGCAGAAGTTTCAAGGTTATGTGCGGAATATCATCATTAATTGGACCAAACTTGATATGATTAAAAAAGATGATAATGTTTTTTATGAAAAGTCACTAGATTTCAGGTTATAGGCGAAAAATCATCACTAATTGGACCAAACTTGATATGATTAGAACAGATGGTAATGGTTTTATATAGAATCAGAAGTTTCAAGGTTATGTGCGGAAAATCATCATTAATTGGACCACATTTGATATAATTAAAACAGTTGATGAGTTTTTTATGAAAAGTCACTAGATTTGAGGTTACGAGCGAAAAATCATCATTAATTGGACCAAACTTGATATGATTAAAAAAGATGATAATGTTTTTATGAAAAGTCACTAGATTTGAGGTTACGAGCGAAAAATCATCATTAATTGGACCAAACTTGATATGATTAAAAAAGATGATAATGTTTTTATGAAAAGTCACTAGATTTGAGGTTACGAGCGAAAAATCATCATTAATTGGACCAAACTTGATATGATTAGAACAGATGGTAATGGTTTTATATAGAATCAGAAGTTTCAAGGTTATGTCCGGAAAATCATCATTAATTGGATCAATCTTGATATGATTAAAAAAGATGATAATGTTTTTATGAAAAGACACTAGATTTCAGGTTATAGGCGAAAAATCATCACTAATTGGACCAAACTTGATATGATTAGAACAGATGGTAATGGTTTTATATAGAATCAGAAGTTTCAAGGTTATGTGCGGAAAATCATCATTAATTGGACCAAACTTGATATGGTTAAAAAAGATGATAATATTTTTATGAAAAGACACTAGATTTCAGGTTATAGGCGAAAAATCATCACTAATTGGACCAAACTTGATACGATTAGAACAGATGGGAATGGTTTTATATAGAATCAGAAGTTTAAGGTTATGTGCGGAAAATCATCATTAATTGGACCAAATTTGATATAATTAAAACAGTTGATGATGTTTTTATGAAAAGTCACTAGATTTGAGGTGACGAGCGAAAAATCATCATTAATTGGACCAAACTTGATATGATTAAAAAAGATGATAACGTTTTTATGAAAAGTCACTGGATTTGACGTTATGAGCGAAAAATCATTATTAATTGGACCAAACTTGATATGATTAAAAAAGATGATAATGTTTTTACGAAAAGTCACTAGATTCCAGGTTATAAGCGAAAAATCATCATTAATTGGTTCAAAATTGATGCTAATTAAACAGATGATAATGTTTTTATATGAAATTAGTAGTTTTTAGGTTATGTGTGGAGAACCATCCTTAATTGGACCAAACTTAATATGATTTAAAAAGGTGATGATGTTTTTATGATAAAGTTTCACTAGATTTCAGGTTATAGGCCAAAACTCATCACTAATTGGACCAAACTTGATATGATTAGAACAGATGGTAATGGTTTTATATAGATTCAGAAGTTTCAATGTTATGTCCGAAAAATCATCATTAATTGGACCAAACTTGATATGATTAAAAAAGATGATAATGTTTTTTATGAAAAGTCACTAGATTTCAGGTTATAAGCGAAAAATCATCATTAATTGGACCAAACTTGATATGATTAGAACAGATGGTAATGGTTTTAAATAGAATCAGAAGTTTAAGGGTATGGGCGGAAAATCATCATTAATTGGACCAAATGTGTTATTATCAAAACAGGAGATGAATTTTTTATGAAAAGTCACTAGATTTGAGGTTACGACCGAAAAATCATCATTAATTGGACCAAACTTGATATGATTAAAAAAAATGATAATGTTTTTATGAAAAGTCACTAGATTTGAGGTTACGAGCGAAAAATCATCATTAATTGGACCAAACTTGATATGATTAAAAAAGATGATAATGTTTTTTATGAAAAGTCACTAGATTTCAGGTTATAGGCGAAAAATCATCACTAATTGGACCAAACTTGATATGATTAGAACAGATGGTAATGGTTTTAAATAGAATCAGAAGTTTAAGGTTATGTGCGGAAAATCATCATTAATTGGACAAAATTTGATATAATTATTACAGTTGATGATTTTTTTTATAAATTTCAATAGATTTGAGGTTACGAGCGAAAATCATCATTAATTGGACCAAACTTGATATGATTAAAAAATATGATAATGTTTTTATGAAAAGTCACTAGATTTGAGGTTACGAGCGAAAATCATCATTAATTGGACCAAACTTGATATGATTAAAAAATATGATAATGTTTTTATGAAAAGTCACTAGATTTCAGGTTACGAGCGAAAAATCATCATTAATTGGACCAAACTTGATATGATTAGAACAGATGGTAATGGTTTTATATAGAATCAGAAGTTTCAAGGTTATGTCCGGAAAATCATCATTAATTGGACCAAACTTGATATGATTAAAAAAGATGATAACGTTTTTATGAAAAGTCACTGGATTTCAGGTTAAAAGCGAAAAATCATCATTAATTGGAACAAACTTGATATGATTAGAACAGATGGTAATGGTTTTATATAGAATCAGAAGTTTCAAGGTTATGTGCGGAAAATCATCATTAATTGGACCAAACTTGATATGGTTAAAAAAGATGATAATATTTTTATGAAAAGTTACTGGATTTCAGGTTATAAGCGAAAAATCATCATTAATTGGATCAAACTTGATCCTAATTAAACAGATGGTAATGTTTTTATATGAAATTAGTAGTTTTTAGGTTATGTGTGGAAAACAATCCTTAATTGGACCAAACTTGATATGATTAAAAAAGATGATAATGTTTTTATGAAAAGTCACTAGATTTAACGTTATGAGAGAAAAATCATCATTAATTGGATCAAAATTCATCCTAATTAAACAGATAGTTATGTTTCCATATGAAATTAGTAGCTTTTAGGTTATGTGCGGAAAATCATCATTAATTGGACCACATTTGATATAATTAAAACAGTTGATGATGTTTTTATGAAAAGTCACTAGATTTGAGGTTACGAGCGAAAAATCATCATTAATTGGACCAAACTTGATATGATTATAAAAGATGATAATGTTTTTATGAAAAGTCTCTAGATTTGAGGTTACGAGCGAAAAATCATCATTAATTGGACCAAACTTGTTATGATTAAAAAAGATGATAACGTTTTTATGAAAAGTCACTAGATTTAATGTTATGAGCGAAAAATCATCATTAATTGGATCAAACTTGATATGATTAGAACAGATGGTAATGGTTTTATATAGAATCAGAAGTTTCAAGGTTATGTCCGGAAAATCATCATTAATTGGATCAAACTTGATATGATTAAAAAAGATGATAATGTTTTTATGAAAAGTCACTAGATTTCAGGTTATAAGCTAAAAATCATCATTAATTGGACCAAACTTGATATGATTAGAACAGATGGTAATGGTTTTATATAGAATCAGAAGTTTCAAGGTTATGTCCGGAAAATCATCATTAATTGGATCAAACTTGATATGATTAAAAAAGATGATAATGTTTTTATGAAAAGTCACTAGATTTCAGGTTATAGGCGAAAAATCATCACTAATTGGACCAAACTTGATTCGATTAGAACAGATGGGAATGGTTTTATATAGAATCAGAAGTTTCAAGGTTATGTGCGGAAAATCATCATTAATTGGACCACATTTGATATAATTAAAACAGTTGATGATGTTTTTATGAAAAGTCACTAGATTTGAGGTTACGAGCGAAAAATCATCATTAATTGGACCAAACTTGATATGATTAAAAAAGATGATAATGTTTTTATGTAAAGTCACTAGATTTGACGTTACGAGCGAAAAATCATTATTAATTGGATCAAACTTGATATGATTAAAAAAGATGATAATGTTTTTACGAAAAGTCACTAGATTCCAGGTTATAAGCGAAAAATCATCATTAATTGGTTCAAAATTGATGCTAATTAAACAGATGATAATGTTTTTATATGAAATTAGTAGTTTTTAGGTTATGTGTGGAGAACCATCCTTAATTGGACCAAACTTAATATGATTTAAAAAGGTGATGATGTTTTTATGAAAAGTCACTAGATTTCAGGTTATAGGCGAAAAATCATCACTAATTGGACCAAACTTGATATGATTAAAACAGATGGTAATGGTTTGAAATTGAATCAGAAGTTTGGAGGTTATGTGCGGAAAATCATCATTAATTGGACCAAACTTTATATTAATAAAAAAGATGTTAATGTTTTTATTAAAAGTCACTAGATTTCAGGTTATCAGCGAAAAATCATCATTAATTGGATCAAACTTGATCCTAATTAAACAGATGGTAATGTTTTTATATGAAATTAGTAGTTTTTAGGTTATGTGTGGAAAACCATCCTTAATTGGATCAAACTTGATATGATTAAAAAAGGTGATGATGTTTTTATGAAAAGTCACTAGATTTGACGTTATGAGAGAAAAATCATCATTAATTGGATCAAAATTCATCCTAATTAAACAGATAGTTATGTTTCCATATGAAATTAGTAGTTTTTAGGTTATGTGCGGAAAATCATCATTAATTGGACCAAATTTGATATAATTAAAACAGTTGATGATGTTTTTATGAAAAGTCACTAGATTTGAGGTTACGAGCGAAAATCATCATTAATTGGACCAAACTTGATATGATTAAAAAATATGATAATGTTTTTATGAAAAGTCACTAGATTCCAGGATATAAGCGAAAAATCATCATTAATTGGTTCAAAATTGATCCTAATTAAACAGATGATAATGTTTTTATATGAAATTAGTAGTTTTTAGGTTATGTGTTGAGAACCATCCTTAATTGGACCAAACTTAATATGATTTAAAAAAGGTGATGATGTTTTCATGAAAAGTCACTAGATTTCAGGTTATAGGCGAAAATCATCACTAATTGGACCAAACTTGATATGATTAGAACAGATGGTAATGGTTTTATATAGAATCAGAAGTTTCAAGGTTATGTGCGGAAAATCATCATTAATTGGACCAAACTTGATATGATTAAAAAAGATGATAATGTTTTTATGAAAAGTCACTAGATTTCAGGTTATAAGCGAAAAATCATCATTAATTGGATCAAACTTGATACTAATTAAACAGATGGTAATGTTTTTATATGAAATTAGTAGTTTTTAGGTTATGCGTGGAAAACCATCCTTAATTGGACCAAACTTGATATGATTAAAAAAGATGATAATGTTTTTATGAAAAGTCACTAGATTTAAGGTTATGAGACAAAAATCATCATTAATTGGATCAAACTCCATCCTAATTAAACAGATAGTAATGTTTTTATATGAAATTAGTAGTTTTTAGGTTATGTGTGGAAAATCATCATTAATTGGACCACATTTGATATAATTAAAACAGTTGATGATGTTTTTATGAAAAGTCACTAGATTTGAGGTTACGAGCGAAAAATCATCATTAATTGGACCAATCTTGATATTATTAAAAATGATGATAAAGTTTTAATGAAAATTCACTAGATTTAATGTTATGAGATAAAAATCATCATTAATTGGACAAAACTTGATATGATTAAAAAAGATGATAATGTTTTTATGAAAAGTCACTAGATTTGAGGCTACGAGCGAAAAATCATCATTAATTGGATCAAACTTGATATGATTAGAACAGATGGTAATGGTTTTAAATAGAATCAGAAGTTTAAGGTTATGTGCGGAAAATCATCATTAATTGGACCAAATTTGATATAATCAAAACAGTTGATGATGTTTTTATGAAAAGTCACTAGATTTGAGGTTACGAACGAAAAATCATCATTAATTGGACCAAACTTGATATGATTAAAAAAGATGATAACGTTTTTATGAAAAGTCACTGGATTTCAGGTTAAAAGCGAAAAATCATCATTAATTGGATCAAACTTGATATGATTAAAAAAGGTGATGATGTTTTTAAGAAAAGTCACTAGATTTGAGGTTACGAGCGAAAATCATCATTAATTGGATCAAACTTGATATGATTAGAACAGATGGTAATGGTTTTAAATAGAATCAGAAGTTTAAGGTTATGTGCGGAAAATCATCATTAATTGGATCAAACTTGATATGATTAAAAAAGATGATAATGTTTTTATGAAAAGTCACTAGATTTCAGGTTATAAGCGAAAAATCATCATTAATTGGACCAAACTTGATATGATTAGAACAGATGGTAATGGTTTTATATAGAATCAGAAGTTTCAAGGTTATGTCCGGAAAATCATCATTAATTAGATCAAACTTGATATGATTAAAAAAGATGATAATGTTTTTATGAAAAGTCACTAGATTTCAGGTTATAGGCGAAAAATCATCACTAATTGGACCAAACTTGATATGATTAAAACAGATGGTAATGGTTTTAAATAGAATCAGAAGTTTAAGGTTATGTGCGGAAAATCATCATTAATTGGACCAAATTTGATATAATCAAAACAGTTGATGATGTTTTTATGAAAAGTCACTAGATTTCAGGTTATGAGCGAAAAATCATCATTAATTGGATCAAACTTAATATGATTAAAAAAGGTGATGATGTTTTTACGAAAATTCACTAGATTTGACGTTATGAGAGAAAAATCATGATTAATTGGATCAAACTTAATATGATTAAAAAAGATGATAATGTTTTTACGAAAAGTCACTAGATTCCAGGTTATAAGCGAAAAATCATCATTAATTGGTTCAAAATTGATGCTAATTAAACAGATGATAATGTTTTTATATGAAATTAGTAGTTTTTAGGTTATGTGTGGAGAACCATCCTTAATTGGACCAAACTTAATATGATTTAAAAAGGTGATGATGTTTTTATGAAAAGTCACTAGATTTCAGGTTATAGGCCAAAACTCATCACTAATTGGACCAAACTTGATATGATTAGAACAGATGGTAATGGTTTTATATAGATTCAGAAGTTTCAATGTTATGTCCGAAAAATCATCATTAATTGGACCAAACTTGATATGATTAAAAAAGATGATAATGTTTTTTATGAAAAGTCACTAGATTTCAGGTTATAGGCGAAAAATCATCACTAATTGGACCAAACTTGATATGATTAGAACAGATGGTAATGGTTTTATATAGAATCAGAAGTTTCAAGGTTATGTGCGGAAAATCATCATTAATTGGACCACATTTGATATAATTAAAACAGTTGATGAGTTTTTTATGAAAAGTCACTAGATTTGAGGTTACGAGCGAAAAATCATCATTAATTGGACCAAACTTGATATGATTAAATAAGATGATAATGTTTTTATGAAAAGTCACTAGATTTGAGGTTACGAGCGAAAAATCATCATTAATTGGACCAAACTTGATATGATTAAAAAAGATGATAATGTTTTTTATGAAAAGTCACTAGATTTCAGGTTATAGGCGAAAAATCATCACTAATTGGACCAAACTTGATATGATTAGAACAGATGGTAATGGTTTTATATAGAATCAGAAGTTTCAAGGTTATGTGCTGAAAATCATCATTAATTGGACCACATTTGATATAATTAAAACAGTTGATGAGTTTTTTTATGAAAAGTCACTAGATTTGAGGTTACGAGCGAAAAATCATCATTAATTGGACCAAACTTGATATGATTAAAAAAGATGATAATGTTTTTATGAAAAGTCACTAGATTTGAGGTTACGAGCGAAAAATCATCATTAATTGGACCAAACTTGATATGATTAAAAAAGATGATAACGTTTTTATGAAAAGTCACTGGATTTGACGTTATGAGCGAAAAATCATCATTAATTGGACCAAACTTGATATGATTAAAACAGATGATAATGGTTTTATGTAAAGTCACTAGATTTGACGTTACGAGCGAAAAATCATTATTAATTGGATCAAACTTGATATGATTAAAAAAGATGATAATGTTTTTATGAAAAGACACTAGATTTCAGGTTATAGGCGAAAAATCATCACTAATTGGACCAAACTTGATATGATTAGAACAGATGGTAATGGTTTTATATAGAATCAGAAGTTTCAAGGTTATGTGCGGAAAATCATCATTAATTGGACCAAACTTGATATGGTTAAAAAAGATGATAATATTTTTATGAAAAGTCACTAGATTCCAGGTTATAAGCGAAAAATAATCATTAATTGGATCAAACTTGATCCTAATTAAAAAGATGGTAATGTTTTTATATGAAATTAGTAGTTTTTAGGTTATGTGTGGAAAAGAAATCCTTAATTGGACCAAACTTGATATGATTAAAAAAGATGATAATGTTTTTATGAAAAGTCACTAGATTTGACGTTATGAGAGAAAAATCATCATTAATTGGATCAAAATTCATCCTAATTAAACAGATAGTTATGTTTCCATATGAAATTAGTAGCTTTTAGGTTATGTGCGGAAAATCATCATTAATTGGACCACATTTGATATAATTAAAACAGTTGATGATGTTTTTATGAAAAGTCAATAGATTTGAGGTTATGAGCGAAAAATCATCATTAATTGGACCAAACTTGATATGATTATAAAAGATGATAATGTTTTTATGAAAAGTCACTAGATTTGAGGTTACGATCGAAAAATCATCACTAATTGGATCTAACTTGATATGATTAAAAAAGATGATACTATTTTTATTTAAAGTCACTACTTTTCAGGTTATGATCGAAAAATCATCATTAATTGGACCAAACTTGATATGATTAAAAAAGATGATAATGTTTTTATGAAAAGTCACTAGATTTGAGGTTATGAGCGAAAAATCATCATTAATTGGACCAAACTTGATATGATTAGAACAGATGGTAATGGTTTTATATAGAATCAGAAGTTTAAAGGGTATGTCCGGAAAAGCATCATTAATTGGAGCCAGCTTGATATGATTAAAAAAGATGATAATGTTTTTATGAAAAGTCACTAGATTTCAGGTTATAGGCGAAAAATCATCACTAATTGGACCAAACTTGATATGATTAGAACAGATGGTAATGGTTTTATATAGAATCAGAAGTTTCAAGGTTATGTGCGGAAAATCATCATTAATTGGATCAAACTTGATATGATTAGAACAGATGGTAATGGTTTTAAATAGAATCAGAAGTTTAAGGTTATGTGCGGAAAATCATCATTAATTGGACCAAATTTGATATAATCAAAACAGTTGATGATGTTTTTATGAAAAGTCACTAGATTTGAGGTTACGAACGAAAAATCATCATTAATTGGACCAAACTTGATATGATTAAAAAAAATGATAATGTTTTTATGAAAAGTCACTAGATTTCAGGTTATGAGCGAAAAATCATCATTAATTGGACCAAACTTTATATTATTAAAAAAGATGATAATGTTTTTATGAACAGTCACTAGATTTCAGGTTATAAGCGAAAAATCATCATTAATTGGACCAAACTTGATATGATTAGAACAGATGGTAATGGTTTTAAATAGAATCAGAAGTTTAAGGTTATGTGCGGAAAATCATCATTAATTGGACCAAACTTGATATGATTAAAAAAGATGATAATGTTTTTTATGAAAAGTCACTAGATTTCAGTTTATAGGCGAAAAATCATCACTAATTGGACCAAACTTGATACGATTAGAACAGATGGGAATGGTTTTATATAGAATCAGAAGTTTAAGGTTATGTGCGGAAAATCATCATTAATTGGACCAAATTTGATATAATTAAAACAGTTGATGATGTTTTTATGAAAAGTCACTAGATTTGAGGTTACGAGCGAAAAATCATCATTAATTGGACCAAACTTGATATGATTAAAAAAGATGATAACGTTTTTATGAAAAGTCACTGGATTTGACGTTATGAGCGAAAAATCATCATTAATTGGACCAAACTTGATATGATTAAAACAGATGATAATGTTTTTTATGAAAAGTCACTAGATTTCAGGTTATAGGCGAAAAATCATCACTAATTGGACCAAACTTGATATGATTAGAACAGATGGTAATGGTTTTATATAGAATCAGAAGTTTCAAGGTTATGTGCGGAAAATCATCATTAATTGGACCACATTTGATATAATTAAAACAGTTGATGAGTTTTTTTATGAAAAGTCACTAGATTTCAGGTTATGAGCGAAAAATCATCATTAATTGGACCAAACTTGATATGATTAAAAAAGATGATAATGTTTTAATGAAAAGTCACTAGATTTAAGGTTATGAGAGAAAAATCATCATTAATTGGACCAAACTTGATATGATTAAAAAAGATGATAACGTTTTTATGAAAAGTCACTAGATTTAAGGTTATGAGCGAAAAATCATCATTAATTGGACCAAACTTGATATGAGTAAAACAGATGGTAATTGTTTTATATAGAAACAGAAGTTTCAAGGTTATGTGCGGAAAATCATCATTAATTGGATCAATCTTGATATGATTAAAAAAGATGATTATGTTTTTATGAAAAGACACTAGATTTCAGGTTATAGGTGAAAAATCATCACTAATTGGACCAAACTTGATATGATTAGAACAGATGGTAATGGTTTTATATAGAATCAGAAGTTTCAAGGTTATGTGCGAAAAATCATCATTAATTGGACCAAACTTGATATGATTAAAAAAGATGATGATGTTTCAATGAAAAGTCACTAGATTTAAGGTTATAAGCGAAAAATCATCATTAATTGGATCAAACTTGATACTAATTAAACAGATGGTAATGTTTTTATATGAAATTAGTAGTTTTTAGGTTATGCGTGGAAAACCATCCTTAATTGGACCAAACTTGATATGATTAAAAAAGATGATAATGTTTTTATGAAAAGTCACTAGATTTAAGGTTATGAGACAAAAATCATCATTAATTGGATCAAACTCCATCCTAATTAAACAGATAGTAATGTTTTTATATGAAATTAGTAGTTTTTAGGTTATGTGCGGAAAATCATCATTAATTGGACCACATTTGATATAATTAAAACAGTTGATGATGTTTTTATGAAAAGTCACTAGATTTGAGGTTACGAGCGAAAAATCATCCTTAATTGGACCAAACTTGATATGATTAAAAAAGATGATAATGTTTTTATGAAAAGTCACTAGATTTCAGGTTACGAGCGAAAATCATCATTAATTGGACCAAACTTGATATGATTAAAAAATATGATAATGTTTTTATGAAAAGACACTAGATTTCAGGCTACGAGCGAAAAATCATCATTAATTGGATCAAACTTGATATGATTAGAACAGATGGTAATGTTTTTAAATAGAATCAGAAGTTTAAGGTTATGTGCGGAAAATCATCATTAATTGGACCAAATTTGATATAATCAAAACAGTTGATGATGTTTTTATGAAAAGTCACTAGATTTCAGGTTATGAGCGAAAAATCATCATTAATTGGACCAAACTTGATATGATTAAAAAAGATGATAATGTTTTTATGAAAAGTCACTAGATTTGGAGGTTACGAGCGAAAAATCATCATTAATTGGACCAAACTTGATATGATTAAAAAAGATGATGATGTTTTTAAGAAAAGTCACTAGATTTGAGGTTACGAGCGAAAAATCATCATTAATTGGATCAAACTTGATATGATTAGAACAGATGGTAATGGTTTTAAATAGAATCAGAAGTTTAAGGTTATGTGCGGAAAATCATCATTAATTGGATCAAACTTGATATGATTAAAAAAGATGATAATGTTTTTATGAAAAGTCACTAGATTTCAGGTTATAAGCGAAAAATCATCATTAATTGGACCAAACTTGATATGATTAGAACAGATGGTAATGGTTTTATATAGAATCAGAAGTTTAAGGTTATGTGCGGAAAATCATCATTAATTGGATCAAACTTGATATGATTAAAAAAGATGATAATGTTTTTATGAAAAGTCACTAGATTTCAGGTTATAGGCGAAAAATCATCACTAATTGGACCAAACTTGATATGATTAAAACAGATGGTAATGGTTTTAAATAGAATCAGAAGTTTAAGGTTATGTGCGGAAAATCATCATTAATTGGACCAAATTTGATATAATCAAAACAGTTGATGATGTTTTTATGAAAAGTCACTAGATTTCAGGTTATAGGCGAAAAATCATCATTAATTGGACCAAACTTGATATGATTAAAAAAAATGATAATGTTTTTATGAAAAGTCACTAGATTTCAGGTTATGAGCGAAAAATCATCATTAATTGGATCAAACTTAATATGATTAAAAAAGATGCTAATGTTTTTACGAAAAGTCACTAGATTCCAGGTTATAAGCGAAAAATCATCATTAATTGGTTCAAAATTGATGCTAATTAAACAGATGGTAATGTTTTTATATGAAATTAGTAGTTTTTAGGTTATGTGTGGAAAACCATCCTCAATTGACCAAACTTGATATGATTAAAAAGGTGATGATGTTTTAATGAAAAGTCACTAGATTTCAGGTTATAGGCGAAAAATCATCACTAATTGGACCAAACTTGATATGATTAGAACAGATGGTAATGGTTTTATATAGAATCAGAAGTTTCAAGGTTATGTCCGAAAAATCATCATTAATTGGACCAAACTTGATATGATTCAAAATGATGATAATGTTTTTTATGAAAAGTCACTAGATTTCAGTTTATAGGCGAAAAATCATCACTAATTGGACCAAACTTGATATGATTAGAACAGATGGTAATGGTTTTATATAGAATCAGAAGTTTCAAGGTTATGTGCGGAAAATCATCATTAATTGGACCACATTTGATATAATTAAAACAGTTGATGAGTTTTTTATGAAAAGTCACTAGATTTCAGGTTATGTGCGGAAAATCATCAATAATTGGATCTAACTTGATATGATTAAAAAAGATGATAACGTTTTTATGAAAAGTCACTGGATTTGACGTTATGAGCGAAAAATCATCATTAATTGGACCAAACTTGATATGATTAAAAAAGATGATAATGGTTTTTTTATAAAAAGTCACTAGATTTCAGGTTATAGGCGAAAAATCATCACTAATTGGACCAAACTTGATATGATTAGAACAGATGGTAATGGTTTTATATAGAATCAGAAGTTTCAAGGTTATGTGCTGAAAATCATCATTAATTGGACCACATTTGATATAATTAAAACAGTTGATGAGTTTTTTTATGAAAAGTCACTAGATTTGAGGTTACGAGCGAAAAATCATCATTAATTGGACCAAACTTGATATGATTAAAAAAGATGATAATGTTTTTATGAAAAGTCACTAGATTTGAGGTTACGAGCGAAAAATCATCATTAATTGGACCAAACTTGATATGATTAAAAAAGATGATAATGTTTTTATGAAAAGTCACTAGATTTGAGGTTACGAGCGAAAAATCATCATTAATTGGACCAAACTTGATATGATTAGAACAGATGGTAATGGTTTTATATAGAATCAGAAGTTTCAAGGTTATGTCCGTAAAATCATCATTAATTGGATAAATCTTGATATGATTAAACATGATGATAATGTTTTTTTGAAAAGTCACTAGATTTCAGGTTATAGGCGTAAAATCATCACTAATTGGACCAAACTTGATATGATTAGAACAGATGGTAATGGTTTTATATAGAATCAGAAGTTTCAAGGTTATGTGCGGAAAATCATCATTAATTGGACCAAACTTGATATGGTTAAAAAAGATGATAATATTTTTATGAAAAGTCACTAGATTCCAGGTTATAAGCGAAAAATAATCATTAATTGGATCAAACTTGATCCTAATTAAACAGATGATAATGTTTTTATATGAAATTAGTAGTTTTTAGGTTATGTGTGGAAAAACATCCTTAATTGGACCAAACTTGATATGATTAAAAAAGATGATAATGTTTTTATGAAAAGTCACTAGATTTGACGTTATGAGAGAAAAATCATCATTAATTGGATCAAAATTCATCCTAATTAAACAGATAGTTATGTTTCCATATGAAATTAGTAGCTTTTTAGGTTATGTGCGGAAAATCATCATTAATTGGACCAAATTTGATATAATCAAAACAGTTGATGATGTTTTTATGAAAAGTCACTAGATTTGAGGTTACGAGCGAAAAATCATCATTAATTGGACCAAACTTGATATGATTAAAAAAGATGATAATGTTTTTATTAAAAGTCACTATATTTGAGGTTACGATCGAAAAATCATCATAAATTGGACCAAACTTGATATGATTAAAAAAGATGATAATGTTTTTATGAAAAGTCACTAGATTTCAGGTTATAAGCGA
Source organism: Diplolepis rosae (assembly GCA_030998225.1). Classification (NCBI taxonomy): domain Eukaryota; kingdom Metazoa; phylum Arthropoda; class Insecta; order Hymenoptera; family Diplolepididae; genus Diplolepis; species Diplolepis rosae. Next base: position 539,666 of record JAPYXD010000713.1, on the reverse strand, counting down.
AAAATCATCATTAATTGGATCAAACTTGATATGATTAAAAAAGAAGATAATGTTTTTATGAAAAGTCACTAGATTTCAGGTTACGAGCGAAAAATCATCATTAATTGGACCAAACTTGATATGATTAGAACAGATGGTAATGGTTTTATATAGAATCAGAAGTTTCAAGGTTATGTCCGGAAAATCATCACTAATTGGATCAAACTTGATATGATTAAAAAAGAAGATAATGTTTTTATGAAAAGTCACTAGATTTCAGGTTATAGGCGAAAAATCATCACTAATTGGACCAAACTTGATATGATTAGAACAGATGGTAATGGTTTTATATAGAATCAGAAGTTTCAAGGTTATGTGCGGAAAATCATCATTAATTGGATCAAACTTGATATGATTAGAACAGATGGTAATGGTTTTAAATAGAATCAGAAGTTTAAGGTTATGTGCGGAAAATCATCATTAATTGGACCAAATTTGATATAATCAAAACAGTTGATGATGTTTTTATGAAAAGTCACTAGATTTGAGGTTACGAACGAAAAATCATCATTAATTGGACCAAACTTGATATGATTAAAAAAAATGATAATGTTTTTATGAAAAGTCACTAGATTTCAGGTTATGAGCGAAAAATCATCATTAATTGGATCAAACTTAATATGATTAAAAAAGTTGATGATGTTTTTATGAAAAGTCACTAGATTTCAGGTTATGAGCGAAAAATCATCATTAATTGGACCAAACTTGATATGATTAGAACAGATGGTAATGGTTTTAAATAGAATCAGAAGTTTAAGGTTATGTGCGGAAAATCATCATTAATTGGATCAAACTTGATATGATTAAAAAAGATGATAATGTTTTTATGAAAAGTCACTAGATTTCAGGTTATAAGCGAAAAATCATCATTAATTGGACCAAACTTGATATGATTAGAACAGATGGTAATGGTTTTAAATAGAATCAGAAGTTTAAGGTTATGTGCGGAAAATCATCATTAATTGGACCAAATTTGATATGATTAAAAAAAATGATAATATTTTTATGAAAAGTCACTAGATTCCAGGTTATAAGCGAAAAATCATCATTAATTGGATCAAACTTGATCCTAATTAAAAAGATGGTAATGTTTTTATATGAAATTAGTAGTTTTTAGGTTATGTGTGGAAAAGAAATCCTTAATTGGACCAAACTTGATATGATTAAAAAAGATGATAATGTTTTTATGAAAAGTCACTAGATTTGACGTTATGAGAGAAAAATCATCATTAATTGGATCAAAATTCATCCTAATTAAACAGATAGTTATGTTTCCATATGAAATTAGTAGCTTTTAGGTTATGTGCGGAAAATCATCATTAATTGGACCACATTTGATATAATTAAAACAGTTGATGATGTTTTTATGAAAAGTCACTAGATTTGAGGTTACGAGCGAAAAATCATCATTAATTGGACCAAACTTGATATGATTATAAAAGATGATAATGTTTTTATGAAAAGTCACTAGATTTGAGGTTACGAGCGAAAAATCATCATTAATTGGACCAAACTTGATATGATTAAAATGATGATAATGTTTTTTATGAAAAGTCACTAGATTTGAGGTTACGAGCGAAAAATCATCATTAATTGGATCAAACTTGATATGATTAGAACAGATGGTATTGGTTTTATATAGAATCAGAAGTTTCAAGGTTATGTGCGGAAAATCATCATTAATTGGACCACATTTGATATAATTAAAACAGTTGATGATGTTTTTATGAAAAGTCACTAGATTTGAGGTTACGAGCGAAAAATCATCATTAATTGGACCAAACTTGACATGATTAAAAAAGATGATAATGTTTTTATGAAAAGTCACTAGATTTGAGGTTACGAGCGAAAAATCATCATTAATTGGATCAAACTTGATATGATTAGAACAGATGGTAATGGTTTTAAATAGAATCAGAAGTTTAAGGTTATGTGCGGAAAATCATCATTAATTGGACCAAATTTGATATAATCAAAACAGTTGATGATGTTTTTATGAAAAGTCACTAGATTTGAGGTTACGAACGAAAAATCATCATTAATTGGATCAAAATTCATCCTAATTAAACAGATAGTTATGTTTCCATATGAAATTAGTAGCTTTTAGGTTATGTGCGGAAAATCATCATTAATTGGACCACATTTGATATAATTAAAACAGTTGATGAGTTTTTTTATGAAAAGTCACTAGATTTGAGGTTACGAGCGAAAAATCATCATTAATTGGACCAAACTTGATATGATTAAAAAAGATGATAATGTTTTAATGAAAAGTCACTAGATTTAAGGTTATGAGAGAAAAATCATCATTAATTGGACCAAACTTGATATGATTAAAAAAGATGATAACGTTTTTATGAAAAGTCACTAGATTTAATGTTATGAGCGAAAAATCATCATTAATTGGATCAAACTTGATATGAGTAAAACAGATGGTAACTGTTTTATATAGAAACAGAAGTTTCAAGGTTATGAGCGAAAAATCATCAATAATTGGATCAAACTTGATATGATTAAAAAAGATGATTATGTTTTTATGAAAAGACACTAGATTTCAGGTTATAGGTGAAAAATCATCACTAATTGGACCAAACTTGATATGATTAGAACAGATGGTAATGGTTTTATATAGAATCAGAAGTTTCAAGGTTATGTGCGGAAAATCATCATTAATTGGACCAAACTTGATATGATTAAAAAAGATGATAACGTTTTTATGAAAAGTCACTGGATTTCAGGTTATAAGCGAAAAATCATCATTAATTGGATCAAACTTGATACTAATTAAACAGATGGTAATGTTTTTATATGAAATTAGTAGTTTTTAGGTTATGCGTGGAAAACCATCCTTAATTGGACCAAACTTGATATGATTAAAAAAGATGATAATGTTTTTATGAAAAGTCACTAGATTTAAGGTTATGAGACAAAAATCATCATTAATTGGATCAAACTCCATCCTAATTAAACAGATAGTAATGTTTTTATATTAAATTAGTAGCTTTTAGGTTATGTGCGGAAAATCATCATTAATTGGACCAAATTTTCTATAATTAAAACAGTTGATTTTTTTTTTAAGAAAAGTCTCTAGTTTTGATGTTACTAGCGAAAATCATCATTAATTGGACCAAACTTGATATGATTAAAAAAGATGATAATGTTTTTATGAAAAGTCACTAGATTTGAGGTTACGAGCGAAAATCATCATTAATTGGACCAAACTTGATATGATTAAAAAATATGATAATGTTTTTATGAAAAGTCACTAGATTTCAGGTTAAAGGCGAAAAATCATCATTAATTGGACCAAACTTGATATGATTAGAACAGATGGTAATGGTTTTATATAGAATCAGAAGTTTCAAGGTTATGTGCTGAAAATCATCATTAATTGGACCACATTTGATATAATTAAAACAGTTGATGAGTTTTTTTATGAAAAGTCACTAGATTTGAGGTTACGAGCGAAAAATCATCATTAATTGGACCAAACTTGATATGATTAAAAAAGATGATAATGTTTTTATGAAAAGTCACTAGATTTGAGGTTACGAGCGAAAAATCATCATTAATTGGACCAAACTTGATATGATTAAAAAAGATGATAATGTTTTTATGAAAAGTCACTAGATTTGAGGTTACGAGCGAAAAATCATCATTAATTGGACCAAACTTGATATGATTAGAACAGATGGTAATGGTTTTATATAGAATCAGAAGTTTCAAGGTTATGTCCGGAAAATCATCATTAATTGGATCAATCTTGATATGATTAAAAAAGATGATAATGTTTTTATGAAAAGACACTAGATTTCAGGTTATAGGCGAAAAATCATCACTAATTGGACCAAACTTGATATGATTAGAACAGATGGTAATGGTTTTATATAGAATCAGAAGTTTCAAGGTTATGTGCGGAAAATCATCATTAATTGGACCAAACTTGATATGGTTAAAAAAGATGATAATATTTTTATGAAAAGTCACTAGATTCCAGGTTATAAGCGAAAAATCATCATTAATTGGTTCAAAATTGATGCTAATTAAACAGATGATAATGTTTTTATATGAAATTAGTAGTTTTTAGGTTATGTGTGGAGAACCATCCTTAATTGGACCAAACTTAATATGATTTAAAAAGGTGATGATGTTTTTATGAAAAGTCACTAGATTTCAGGTTATAGGCGAAAAATCATCACTAATTGGACCAAACTTGATATGATTAGAACAGATGGTAATGGTTTTATATAGAATCAGAAGTTTCAGGTTATGAGCGAAAAATCATCATTAATTGGACCAAACTTGATATGATTCAAAATGATGATAATGTTTTTTATGAAAAGTCACTAGATTTCAGTTTATAGGCGAAAAATCATCACTAATTGGACCAAACTTGATATGATTAGAACAGATGGTAATGGTTTTATATAGAATCAGAAGTTTCAAGGTTATGTGCGGAAAATCATCATTAATTGCACCACATTTGATATAATTAAAACAGTTGATGAGTTTTTTATGAAAAGTCACTAGATTTGAGGTTACGAGCGAAAAATCATCATTAATTGGACCAAACTTGATATGATTAAAAAAGATGATAATGTTTTTATGAAAAGTCACTAGATTTGAGGTTACGAGCGAAAAATCATCATTAATTGGACCAAACTTGATATGATTAAAAAAGATGATAATGTTTTTTATGAAAAGTCACTAGATTTCAGGTTATAGGCGAAAAATCATCACTAATTGGACCAAACTTGATATGATTAGAACAGATGGTAATGGTTTTATATAGAATCAGAAGTTTCAAGGTTATGTGCTGAAAATCATCATAAATTTGACCACATTTGATATAATTAAAACAGTTGATGAGTTTTTTTATGAAAAGTCACTAGATTTGAGGTTACGAGCGAAAAATCATCATTAATTGGACCAAACTTGATATGATTAAAAAAGATGATAATGTTTTTAATGAAAAGTCACTGTATTCCAGGTTATATGCGAAAAATCATCATTAATTGGATCAAACTTGATATGATTAGAACAGATGGTAATGGTTTTAAATAGAATCAGAAGTTTAAGGTTATGTGCGGAAAATCATCATTAATTGGACCAAATTTGATATAATCAAAACAGTTGATGATGTTTTTATGAAAAGTCACTAGATTTGAGGTTACGACCGAAAAATCATCATTAATTGGACCAAACTTGATATGATTAAAAAAGATGATAACGTTTTTATGAAAAGTCACTGGATTTGAGGTTATGAGCGAAAAATCATCATTAATTGGATCAAACTTGATATGATTAAAAAAGATGATGATGTTTTTAAGAAAAGTCACTAGATTTGAGGTTACGAGCGAAAATCATCATTAATTGGACCAAACTTGATATGATTAGAACAGATGGTAATGGTTTTAAATAGAATCAGAAGTTTAAGGTTATGTGCGGAAAATCATCATTAATTGGACCAAATTTGATATAATCAAAACAGTTGATGATGTTTTTATGAAAAGTCACTAGATTTGAGGTTACGAACGAAAAATCATCATTAATTGGACCAAACTTGATATGATTAAAAAAGATGATAATGTTTTTATGAAAAGTCACTGGATTTCAGGTTATGAGCGAAAAATCATCATTAATTGGATCAAACTTGATATGATTAAAAAAGATGATGATGTTTTTAAGAAAAGTCACTAGATTTGAGGTTACGAGCGAAAATCATCATTAATTGGATCAAACTTGATATGATTAGAACAGATGGTAATGGTTTTAAATAGAATCAGAAGTTTAAGGTTATGTGCGGAAAATCATCATTAATTGGATCAAACTTGATATGATTAAAAAAGATGATAATGTTTTTATGAAAAGTCACTAGATTTCAGGTTATAAGCGAAAAATCATCATTAATTGGACCAAACTTGATATGATTAGAACAGATGGTAATGGTTTTAAATAGAATCAGAAGTTTAAGGTTATGTGCGGAAAATCATCATTAATTGGATCAAACTTGATATGATTAAAAAAGATGATAATGTTTCACTAGATTTCAGGTTATAGGCGAAAAATCATCACTAATTGGACCAAACTTGATATGATTAAAACAGATGGTAATGGTTTTAAATAGAATCAGAAGTTTAAGGTTATGTGCGGAAAATCATCATTAATTGGACCAAATTTGATATAATCAAAACAGTTGATGATGTTTTTATGAAAAGTCACTAGATTTGAGGTTACGAACGAAAAATCATCATTAATTGGACCAAACTTGATATGATTAAAAAAAATGATAATGTTTTTATGAAAAGTCACTAGATTTCAGGTTATGAGCGAAAAATCATCATTAATTGGATCAAACTTAATATGATTAAAAAAGGTGATGATGTTTTTACGAAAATTCACTAGATTCCAGGTTATAAGCGAAAAATCATCATTAATTGGTTCAAAATTGATGCTAATTAAACAGATGATAATGTTTTTATATGAAATTAGTAGTTTTTAGGTTATGTGTGGAGAACCATCCTTAATTGGACCAAACTTAATATGATTTAAAAAGGTGATGATGTTTTTATGAAAAGTCACTAGATTTCAGGTTATAGGCGAAAAATCATCACTAATTGGACCAAACTTGATATGATTAGAACAGATGGTAATGGTTTTAAATAGAATCAGAAGTTTAAGGTTATGTGCGGAAAATCATCATTAATTGGATCTAACTTGATATGATTCAAAATGATGATAATGTTTTTTATGAAAAGTCACTAGATTTCAGTTTATAGGCGAAAAATCATCACTAATTGGACCAAACTTGATATGATTAAAACTGATGGTTTTGGTTTTAAATAGAATCAGAAGTTTAAGGTTATGTGCGGAAAATCATCATTAATTGGACCACATTTGATATAATTAAAACAGTTGATGAGTTTTTTATGAAAAGTCACTAGATTTGAGGTTACGAGCGAAAAATCATCATAAATTGGACCAAACTTGATATGATTAAAAAAGATGATAATGTTTTTATGAAAAGTCACTAGATTTCAGGTTAAGAGCGAAAAATCATCATTAATTGGACCAAACTTGATATGATTAAAAAAGATGATAATGTTTTTTATGAAAAGTCACTAGATTTCAGGTTATAGGCGAAAAATCATCACTAATTGGACCAAACTTGATATGATTAGAACAGATGGTAATGGTTTTATATAGAATCAGAAGTTTCAAGGTTATGTGCTGAAAATCATCATTAATTGGACCACATTTGATATAATTAAAACAGTTGATGAGTTTTTTTATGAAAAGTCACTAGATTTGAGGTTACGAGCGAAAAATCATCATTAATTGGACCAAACTTGATATGATTAAAAAAGATGATAAAGTTTTTATGAAAAGTCACTAGATTTGAGGTTACGAGCGAAAAATCATCATTAATTGGACCAAACTTGATATGATTAAAAAAGATGATAATGTTTTTATGAAAAGTCACTAGATTTGAGGTTACGAGCGAAAAATCATCATTAATTGGACCAAACTTGATATGATTAGAACAGATGGTAATGGTTTTATATAGAATCAGAAGTTTCAAGGTTATGTCCGGAAAATCATCATTAATTGGATCAATCTTGATATGATTAAAAAAGATGATAATGTTTTTATGAAAAGACACTAGATTTCAGGTTATAGGCGAAAAATCATCACTAATTGGACCAAACTTGATATGATTAGAACAGATGGTAATGGTTTTATATAGAATCAGAAGTTTCAAGGTTATGTGCGGAAAATCATCATTAATTGGACCAAACTTGATATGGTTAAAAAAGATGATAATATTTTTATGAAAAGTCACTAGATTCCAGGTTATAAGCGAAAAATAATCATTAATTGGATCAAAATTGATCCTAATTAAACAGATGATAATGTTTTTATATTAAATTAGTAGTTTTTAGGTTATGAGAGTAAAATAATCATTAATTGGACCAAACTTGATATGATTAAAAAAGATGATAATGTTTTTATGAAAAGTCACTAGATTTGACGTTATGAGCGAAAAATCATCATTAATTGGATCAAAATTCATCCTAATTAAACAGATAGTTATGTTTCCATATGAAATTAGTAGCTTTTAGGTTATGTGCGGAAAATCATCATTAATTGGACCAAATTTGATATAATCAAAACAGTTGATGATGTTTTTATGAAAAGTCACTAGATTTGAGGTTACGAGCGAAAAATCATCATTAATTGGACCAAACTTGATATGATTAAAAAAGATGCTAATGTTTTTATGAAAAGTCACTAGATTTGAGGTTACGATCGAAAAATCATCATTAATTGGACCAAACTTGATATGATTAAAAAAGATGATAATGTTTTTATGAAAAGTCACTAGATTTCAGGTTATGAGCGAAAAATCATCATTAATTGGACCAAACTTGATATGATTAAAAAAGATGATAATGTTTTTATGAAAAGTCACTAGATTTGACGTTATGAGCGAAAAATCATCATTAATTGGACCAAACTTGATATGATTCAAACAGATGGTAATGGTTTTAAATAGAATCAGAAGTTTCAAGGTTATGTGCGGAAAATCATCATTAATTGGATCAAACTTGATATGATTAAAAAAGAAGATAATGTTTTTATGAAAAGTCACTAGATTTCAGGTTATAGGCGAAAAATCATCACTAATTGGACCAAACTTGATATGATTAGAACAGATGGTAATGGTTTTATATAGAATCAGAAGTTTCAAGGTTATGTGCGGAAAATCATCATTAATTGGATCAAACTTGATATGATTAGAACAGATGGTAATGGTTTTAAATAGAATCAGAAGTTTAAGGTTATGTGCGGAAAATCATCATTAATTGGACCAAATTTGATATAATCAAAACAGTTGATGATGTTTTTATGAAAAGTCACTAGATTTGAGGTTACGAACGAAAAATCATCATTAATTGGACCAAACTTGATATGATTAAAAAAAATGATAATGTTTTTATGAAAAGTCACTAGATTTCAGGTTATGAGCGAAAAATCATCATTAATTGGATCAAACTTAATATGATTAAAAAAGATGCTAATGTTTTTATGAAAAGTCACTAGATTTGAGGTTACTCACGAAAAATCATCATTAATTGGACCAAACTTGATATGATTAGAACAGATGGTAATGGTTTTATATAGAATCAGAAGTTTCAAGGTTATGTCCGGAAAATCATCATTAATTGGATCAATCTTTATATGATTAAAAAAGATGATAATGTTTCACTAGATTTCAGGTTATAGGCGAAAAATCATCACTAATTGGACCAAACTTGGTATGATTAAAACAGGTGATAATGTTTTTATGAAAAGTCACTAGATTTGACGTTATGAGCGAAAAATCATCATTAATTGGACCAAACTTGATATGATTAAAACAGATGGTAATGGTTTTATATAGAATCAGAAGTTTCAAGGTTATGTCCGGAAAATCATCATTAATTGGATCAATCTTGATATGATTAAAAAAGATGATAATGTTTTTATGAAAAGACACTAGATTTCAGGTTATATGCGAAAAAACATAACGAATACGACCAAACTTGATATGATTAAAACATATGGTAATGGTTTTATATAGAATCAGAAGTTTAAAGGTTATGTGCGGAAAATCATCATTAATTGGACCAAACTTGATATGGTTAAAAAAGATGATAATATTTTTATGAAAAGTCACTAGATTCCAGGTTATAAGCGAAAAATCATCATTAATTGGATCAACCTTGATACTAATTAAACCGATGGTATTTTTTTTATATGAAATTAGTAGTTTTTTTGTTATGCGTGGAAAAACATCCTTAATTGGCCCAAACTTGTTATGATAAAAAAGATGATAATGTTTTTATGAAAAGTCACTAGATTTGACGTTATGAGAGAAAAATCATCATTAATTGGATCAAAATTCATCCTAATTAAACAGATAGTTATGTTTCCATATGAAATTAGTAGCTTTTAGGTTATGTGCGGAAAATCATCATTAATTGGACCACATTTGATATAATTAAAACAGTTGATGATGTTTTTATGAAAAGTCACTAGATTTGAGGTTACGAGCGAAAAATCATCATTAATTGGACCAAACTTGATATGATTATAAAAGATGATAATGTTTTTATGAAAAGTCACTAGATTTGAGGTTACGAGCGAAAAATCATCATTAATTGGACCAAACTTGATATGATTAAAATGATGATAATGTTTTTATGAAAAGTCACTAGATTTGAGGTTACGAGCGAAAAATCATCATTAATTGGATCAAACTTGATATGATTAGAACAGATGGTATTGGTTTTATATAGAATCAGAAGTTTAAGGTTATGTGCGGAAAATCATCATTAATTGGACCAAATTTGATATAATCAAAACAGTTGATGATGTTTTTATGAAAAGTCACTAGATTTGAGGTTACGAACGAAAAATCATCATTAATTGGACCAAACTTGACATGATTAAAAAAGATGATAATGTTTTTATGAAAAGTCACTAGATTTGAGGTTACGAGCGAAAAATCATCATTAATTGGATCAAACTTGATATGATTAGAACAGATGGTAATGGTTTTAAATAGAATCAGAAGTTTAAGGTTATGTGCGGAAAATCATCATTAATTGGACCAAATTTGATATAATTAAAACAGTTGATGATGTTTTTATGAAAAGTCACTAGATTTGAGGTTACGAGCGAAAAATCATCATTAATTGGATCAAAATTCATCCTAATTAAACAGATAGTTATGTTTCCATATGAAATTAGTAGCTTTTAGGTTATGTGCGGAAAATCATCATTAATTGGACCACATTTGATATAATTAAAACAGTTGATGAGTTTTTTTATGAAAAGTCACTAGATTTCAGGTTATGAGCGAAAAATCATCATTAATTGGACCAAACTTGATATGATTAAAAAAGATGATAACGTTTTTATGAAAAGTCACTAGATTTAAGGTTATGAGAGAAAAATCATCATTAATTGGACCAAACTTGATATGATTAAAAAAGATGATAATGTTTTTATGAAAAGTCACTAGATTTCAGGTTATGAGCGAAAAATCATCATTAATTGGACCAAACTTGATATGATTAAAACAGATGGTAATGGTTTTATATAAAAACAGAAGTTTCAAGGTTATGAGCGAAAAATCATCATTAATTGGATCAAACTTGATATGATTAAAAAAGATGATTATGTTTTTATGAAAAGACACTAGATTTCAGGTTATAGGTGAAAAATCATCACTAATTGGACCAAACTTGATATGATTAGAACAGATGGTAATGGTTTGAAATAGAATCAGAAGTTTCAAGGTTATGTGCGGAAAATCATCATTAATTGGACCAAACTTGATATGATTAAAAAAGATGATAAAGTTTTTATGAAAAGTCACAAGATTTCAGGTTATAAGCGAAAAATCATCATTAATTGGATCAAACTTGATACTAATTAAACAGATGGTAATGTTTTTATATGAAATTAGTAGTTTTTAGGTTATGCGTGGAAAACCATCCTTAATTGGACCAAACTTGATATGATTAAAAAAGATGATAATGTTTTAATGAAAAGTCACTAGATTTAAGGTTATGAGACAAAAATCATCATTAATTGGATCAAACTCCATCCTAATTAAACAGATAGTAATGTTTTTATATGAAATTAGTAGCTTTTAGGTTATGTGCGGAAAATCATCATTAATTGGACCACATTTGATATAATTAAAACAGTTGATGATGTTTTTATGAAAAGTCACTAGATTTGAGGTTACGAGCGAAAAATCATCATTAATTGGACCAAACTTGATATGATTATAAAAGATGATAATGTTTTTATGAAAAGTCACTAGATTTCAGGTTATGAGCGAAAAATCATCATTAATTGGACCAAACTTGATATGATTAAAAAAGATGATAATGTTTTTATGAAAAGTCACTAGATTTCAGGTTATGAGCGAAAAATCATCATTAATTGGATCAAACTTGATATGATTAGAACAGATGGTAATGGTTTTAAATAGAATCAGAAGTTTAAGGTTATGTGCGGAAAATCATCATTAATTGGACCAAATTTGATATAATCAAAACAGTTGATGATGTTTTTATGAAAAGTCACTAGATTTGAGGTTACGAACGAAAAATCATCATTAATTGGACCAAACTTGATATGATTAAAAAAGATGATAATGTTTTTATGAAAAGTCACTAGATTTCAGGTTAAAAGCGAAAAATCATCATTAATTGGACCAAACTTGATATGATTAAAAAAGATGATAATGTTTTTAAGAAAAGTCACTAGATTTGAGGTTACGAGCGAAAATCATCATTAATTGGATCAAACTTGATATGATTAGAACAGATGGTAATGGTTTTATATAGAATCAGAAGTTTCAAGGTTATGTCCGGAAAATCATCATTAATTGGATCAAACTTGATATGATTAAAAAAGATGATAATGTTTTTATGAAAAGTCACTAGATTTCAGGTTATAAGCGAAAAATCATCATTAATTGGACCAAACTTGATATGATTAGAACAGATGGTAATGGTTTTAAATAGAATCAGAAGTTTAAGGTTATGTGCGGAAAATCATCATTAATTGGATCAAACTTGATATGATTAAAAAAGATGATAATGTTTTTATGAAAAGTCACTAGATTTCAGGTTATAGGCGAAAAATCATCACTAATTGGACCAAACTTGATATGATTAAAACAGATGGTAATGGTTTTAAATAGAATCAGAAGTTTAAGGTTATGTGCGGAAAATCATCATTAATTGGACCAAATTTGATATAATCAAAACAGTTGATGATGTTTTTATGAAAAGTCACTAGATTTGAGGTTACGAACGAAAAATCATCATTAATTGGACCAAACTTGATATGATTAAAAAAAATGATAATGTTTTTATGAAAAGTCACTAGATTTCAGGTTATGAGCGAAAAATCATCATTAATTGGATCAAACTTAATATGATTAAAAAAGATGCTAATGTTTTTACGAAAATTCACTAGATTCCAGGTTATAAGCGAAAAATCATCATTAATTGGTTCAAAATTGATGCTAATTAAACAGATGTTAACGTTTTTATCTGAAATGAGTAGTTTTTAGGTTATGTGTGTAAAACCATCCTAATTGGACCAAACTTGATATGATTAAAAAGGTGATGATGTTTTAATGAAAAGTCACTAGATTTCAGGTTATAGGCCAAAACTCATCACTAATTGGACCAAACTTGATATGATTAGAACAGATGGTAATGGTTTTATATAGATTCAGAAGTTTCAATGTTATGTCCGAAAAATCATCATTAATTGGACCAAACTTGATATGATTCAAAATGATGATAATGTTTTTTATGAAAAGTCACTAGATTTCAGTTTATAGGCGAAAAATCATCACTAATTGGACCAAACTTGATATGATTAGAACAGATGGTAATGGTTTTATATAGAATCAGAAGTTTCAAGGTTATGTGCGGAAAATCATCATTAATTGGACCACATTTGATATAATTAAAACAGTTGATGAGTTTTTTATGAAAAGTCACTAGATTTGAGGTTACGAGCGAAAAATCATCATTAATTGGAACAAACTTGATATGATTAAAAAAGATGATTATTTTTTTATGAAAAGTCACTAGATTTGAGGTTAAGACCGAAAAATCATCATTAATTGGACCAAACTTGATATGATTAAAAAAAATGCTAATGTTTTCTTTATGAAAAGTCACTAGATTTCAGGTTATAGGCGAAAAATCATCACTAATTGGACCAAACTTGATATGATTAGAACAGATGGTAATGGTTTTAAATAGAATCAGAAGTTTAAGGTTATGTGCTGAAAATCATCATTAATTGGACCACATTTGATATAATTAAAACAGTTGATGAGTTTTTTTATGAAAAGTCACTAGATTTGAGGTTACGAGCGAAAAATCATCATTAATTGGACCAAACTTGATATGATTAAAAAAGATGATAATGTTTTTATGAAAAGTCACTAGATTTGAGGTTATGTGCGGAAAATCTTCATTAATTGGACCAAACTTGATATGATTAAAAAAGATGATAATGTTTTTATGAAAAGTCACTAGATTTGACGTTATGAGCGAAAAATCATCATTAATTGGACCAAACTTGATATGATTCAAACAGATGGTAATGGTTTTATATAGAATCAGAAGTTTCAAGGTTATGTCCGGAAAATCATCATTAATTGGATCAAACTTGATATGATTAAAAAAGATGATAATGTTTCACTAGATTTCAGGTTATAGGCGAAAAATCATCACGAATTGGACCAAACTTGATATGATTAAAACAGATGGTAATGGTTTTATATAGAAGCAGAAGTTTCAAGGTTATGTGCGGAAAATCATCATTAATTGGACCAAACTTGATATGATTAAAAAAGATGATAATGTTTTTATGAAAAGTCACTAGATTCCAGGTTATAAGCGAAAAATAATCATTAATTGGATCAAACTTGATCCTAATTAAACAGATGATAATGTTTTTATATGAAATTAGTAGTTTTTAGGTTATGTGTGGAAAAACATCCTTAATTGGACCAAACTTGATATGATTAAAAAAGATGATAATGTTTTTATGAAAAGTCACTAGATTTCAGGTTATGAGAGAAAAATCATGATTAATTGGATCAAAATTCATCCTAATTAAACAGATAGTAATGTTTCCATATGAAATTAGTAGCTTTTAGGTTATGTGCGGAAAATCATCATTAATTGGACCACATTTGATATAATTAAAACAGTTGATGATGTTTTTATGAAAAGTCACTAGATTTGAGGTTACGAGCGAAAAATCATCATTAATTGGACCAAACTTGATATGATTATAAAAGATGATAATGTTTTTATGAAAAGTCACTAGATTTGAGGTTACGATCGAAAAATCATCATTAATTGGACCAAACTTGATATGATTAAAAAAGATGATACTGTTTTTATGAAAAGTCACTAGATTTGAGGTTACGATCGAAAAATCATCATTAATTGGACCAAACTTGATATGATTAAAAAAGATGATAATGTTTTTATGAAAAGTCACTAGATTTGAGGTTATGAGCGAAAAATCATCATTAATTGGACCAAACTTGATATGATTCAAACAGATGGTAATGGTTTTATATAGAATCAGAAGTTTCAAGGTTATGTCCGGAAAATCATCATTAATTGGATCAAACTTGATATGATTAAAAAAGATGATAATGTTTTTATGAAAAGTCACTAGATTTCAGGTTATAGGCGAAAAATCATCACTAATTGGACCAAACTTGATATGATTAGAACAGATGGTAATGGTTTTATATAGAATCAGAAGTTTCAAGGTTATGTGCGGAAAATCATCATTAATTGGATCAAACTTGATATGATTAGAACAGATGGTAATGGTTTTAAATAGAATCAGAAGTTTAAGGTTATGTGCGGAAAATCATCATTAATTGGACCAAATTTGATATAATCAAAACAGTTGATGATGTTTTTATGAAAAGTCACTAGATTTGAGGTTACGAACGAAAAATCATCATTAATTGGACCAAACTTGATATGATTAAAAAAAATGATAATGTTTTTTATGAAAAGTCACTAGATTTCATGTTATGAGCGAAAAATCATCATTAATCGGACCAAACTTGATACGATTAAAAAAGATGATAATGTTTTTATGAAAAGTCACTAGATTTGAGGTTACGAGCGAAAAATCATCATTAATTGGACCAAACTTGATATGATTAGAACAGATGGTAATGGTTTTAAATAGAATCAGAAGTTTAAGGTTATTTTCGGAAAATCATCAATAATTTGATCAAACTTGATTTGATTAAAAAAGATGATAATGTTTTTATGAAAACTCACTAGATTTCAGGTTATAAGCGAAAAATCATCATTAATTGGACCAAACTTGATATGATTAGAACAGATGGTAATGGTTTTAAATAGAATCAGAAGTTTAAGGTTATGTGCGGAAAATCATCATTAATTGGACCAAATTTGATATGGTTAAAAAAGATGATAATATTTTTATGAAAAGTCACTAGATTCCAGGTTATAAGCGAAAAATCATCATTAATTGGATCAAACTTGATCCTATTAAAACAGATGTTAATGTTTTTATGTCAAGTAACTAGATTTAAGGTTATGTGAGGAAAAACATCCTTAATAGGAGCAAACTTGATATGATTAAAAAAGATGGTAAAGTTTTTATGAAAAGTCACTAGATTTGACGTTATGAGAGAAAAATCATCATTAATTGGATCAAAATTCATCCTAATTAAACAGATAGTTATGTTTCCATATGAAATTAGTAGCTTTTAGGTTATGTGCGGAAAATCATCATTAATTGGACCACATTTGATATAATTAAAACAGTTGATGATGTTTTTATGAAAAGTCACTAGATTTGAGGTTACGAGCGAAAAATCATCATTAATTGGACCAAACTTGATATGATTATAAAAGATGATAATGTTTTTATGAAAAGTCACTAGATTTGAGGTTACGAGCGAAAAATCATCATTAATTGGACCAAACTTGATATGATTAAAAAAGATGATAATGTTTTTATGAAAAGTCACTAGATTTGAGGTTACGAGCGAAAAATCATCATTAATTGGATCAAACTTGATATGATTAGAACAGATGGTATTGGTTTTATATAGAATCAGAAGTTTAAGGTTATGTGCGGAAAATCATCATTAATTGGACCAAATTTGATATAATCAAAACAGTTGATGATGTTTTTATGAAAAGTCACTAGATTTGAGGTTACGAACGAAAAATCATCATTAATTGGACCAAACTTGACATGATTAAAAAAGATGATAATGTTTTTATGAAAAGTCACTAGATTTGAGGTTACGAGCGAAAAATCATCATTAATTGGATCAAACTTGATATGATTAGAACAGATGGTAATGGTTTTAAATAGAATCAGAAGTTTAAGGTTATGTGCGGAAAATCATCATTAATTGGACCAAATTTGATATAATCAAAACAGTTGATGATGTTTTTATGAAAAGTCACTAGATTTGAGGTTACGAACGAAAAATCATCATTAATTGGACCAAACTTGATATGATTAAAAAAGATGATAATGTTTTTATGAAAAGTCACTAGATTTGAGGTTATGAGCGAAAAATCATCATTAATTGGACCAAACTTGATATGATTAAAAAAAATGATAATGTTTTTAAGAAAATTCACTGGAGATCTCAATAAAATCGAAATATAGTCATTAATTGGATCAAAATTGATATGATTAAAACAGATGGTAATGGTTTTATATAGAATCAGAAGTTTCAAGGTTATGTCCGGAAAATCATCATTAATTGGATCAAACTTGATATGATTAAAAAAGATGATAATGTTTTTATGAAAAGTCACTAGATTTCAGGTTATAGGCGAAAAATCATCACTAATTGGACCAAACTTGATACGATTAGAACAGATGGGAATGGTTTTATATAGAATCAGAAGTTTCAAGGTTATGTGCGGAAAATCATCATTAATTGGACCACATTTGATATAATTAAAACAGTTGATGATGTTTTTATGAAAAGTCACTAGATTTGAGGTTACGAGCGAAAAATCATCATTAATTGGACCAAACTTGATATGATTAAAAAAGATGATAACGTTTTTATGAAAAGTCACTGGATTTGACGTTATGAGCGAAAAATCATCATTAATTGGACCAAACTTGATATGATTAAAAAAGATGATAATGTTTTTACGAAAAGTCACTAGATTCCAGGTTATAAGCGAAAAATCATCATTAATTGGTTCAAAATTGATGCTAATTAAACAGATGATAATGTTTTTATATGAAATTAGTAGTTTTTAGGTTATGTGTGGAGAACCATCCTTAATTGGACCAAACTTAATATGATTTAAAAAGGTGATGATGTTTTTATGAAAAGTCACTAGATTTCAGGTTATAGGCCAAAAATCATCACTAATTGGACCAAACTTGATATGATTAGAACAGATGGTAATGGTTTTATATAGATTCAGAAGTTTCAATGTTATGTGCGAAAAATCATCATTAATTGGACCAAACTTGATATGATTCAAAAAGATGATAATGTTTTTTATGAAAAGTCACTAGATTTCAGGTTATAGGCGAAAAATCATCACTAATTGGACCAAACTTGATATGATTAGAACAGATGGTAATGGTTTTATATAGAATCAGAAGTTGCAAGGTTATGTGCGGAAAATCATCATTAATTGGACCAAATTTGATATAATTAAAACAGTTGATGATGTTTCTATGAAAAGTCACTAGATTTGAGGTTACGAGCGAAAAATCATCATTAATTGGACCAAACTTGATATGATTAGAACAGATGGTAATGGTTTTATATAGAATCAGAAGTTTCAAGGTTATGTCCGGAAAATCATCATTTATTGGATCAATCTTGATATGATTAAAAAAGATTATAATGTTTTTATGAAAAGTCACTAGATTTCAGGTTATAGGCGAAAAATCATCACTAATTGGACCAAACTTGATATGATTAAAACAGATGGTTATGGTTTTAAATAGAATCAGAAGTTTAAGGTTATGT
Organism: Diplolepis rosae; assembly: GCA_030998225.1. Taxonomy (NCBI): domain Eukaryota; kingdom Metazoa; phylum Arthropoda; class Insecta; order Hymenoptera; family Diplolepididae; genus Diplolepis; species Diplolepis rosae. The sequence goes on along the minus strand of JAPYXD010000713.1, from coordinate 520,999 downwards.
GCGGAAAATCATCATTAATTGGACCAAACTTGATATGGTTAAAAAAGATGATAATGTTTTTGTGAAAAGTCACAAGATTTCAGGTTATAAGCGAAAAATCATCATTAATTGGATCAAACTTGATCCTAATTAAAAAGATGGTAATGTTTTTATATGAAATTAGTAGTTTTTAGGTTATGTGTGGAAAACAATCCTTAATTGGACCAAACTTGATATGATTAAAAAAGATGATAATGTTTTTATGAAAAGTCACTAGATTTAAGGTTATGAGAGAAAAATCATCATTAATTGGATCAAACTCCATCCTAATTAAACAGATAGTTATGTTTCCATATGAAATTAGTAGCTTTTAGGTTATGTGCGGAAAATCATCATTAATTGGACCACATTTGATATAATTAAAACAGTTGATGATGTTTTTATGAAAAGTCACTAGATTTGAGGTTACGAGCGAAAAATCATCATTAATTGGACCAAACTTGATATGATTAAAAAAGATGATAATGTTTTTATGAAAAGTCACTAGATTTAAGGTTATGAGCGAAAAATAATCATTAATTGGACCAAACTTTATATGATTAAATATGATGATTATTTTTTTATGAAAAGTCACTAGATTTCAGGTTATAGGCGAAAAATCATCACTAATTGGACCAAACTTGATATGATTAGAACAGATGGTAATGGTTTTATATAGAATCAGAAGTTTCAAGGTTATGTGCGGAAAATCATCATTAATTGGACCACATTTGATATAATTAAAACAGTTGATGAGTTTTTTTATGAAAAGTCACTAGATTTGAGGTTACGAGCGAAAAATCATCATTAATTGGACCAAACTTGATATGATTAAAAAAGATGATAAGGTTTTTATGAAAAGTCACTAGATTTGAGGTTACGAGCGAAAAATCATCATTAATTGGACCAAACTTGATATGATTAAAAAAGATGATAATGTTTTTATGAAAAGTCACTAGATTTGAGGTTACGAGCGAAAAATCATCATTAATTGGACCAAACTTGATATGATTAGAACAGATGGTAATGGTTTTATATAGAATCAGAAGTTTCAAGGTTATGTCCGGAAAATCATCATTAATTGGATCAATCTTGATATGATTAAAAAAGATGATAATGTTTTTATGAAAAGACACTAGATTTCAGGTTATAGGCGAAAAATCATCACTAATTGGACCAAACTTGATATGATTAGAACAGATGGTAATGGTTTTATATAGAATCAGAAGTTTCAAGGTTATGTGCGGAAAATCATCATTAATTGGACCAAACTTGATATGGTTAAAAAAGATGATAATATTTTTATGAAAAGTCACTAGATTCCAGGTTATAAGCGAAAAATCATCATTAATTGTATCAAACTAGATCCTAATTAAACAGATTGTAATGTTTTTATATGAAATTAGTAGTTTTTAGGTTATTTGTGTAAAACAATCCTTAATTGGACCAAACTTGATATGATTAAAAAAGATGATAATGTTTTTATGAAAAGTCACTAGATTTCACGTTATGAGAGAAAAATCATCATTAATTGGATCAAAATTCATCCTAATTAAACAGATAGTTATGTTTCCATATGAAATTAGTAGCTTTTAGGTTATGTGCGGAAAATCATCATTAATTGGACCACATTTGATATAATTAAAACAGTTGATGATGTTTTTATGAAAAGTCACTAGATTTGAGGTTACGAGCGAAAAATCATCATTAATTGGACCAAACTTGATATGATTATAAAAGATGATAATGTTTTTATGAAAAGTCACTAGATTTGAGGTTACGAGCGAAAAATCATCATTAATTGGACCAAACTTGTTATGATTAAAAAAGATGATAATGTTTTTATGAAAAGTCACTAGATTTGAGGTTATAAGCGAAAAATCATCATTAATTGGATCAAACTTGATCCTAATTAAACAGATGGTAATGGTTTTAAATAGAATCAGAAGTTTAAGGTTATGTGCGGAAAATCATCATTAATTGGATCAAACTTGATATGATTAAAAAAGATGATAATGTTTTTATGAAAAGTCACTAGATTTCAAGTTATAAGCGAAAAATCATCATTAATTGGACCAAACTTGATATGATTAGAACAGATGGTAATGGTTTTATATAGAATCAGAAGTTTCAAGGTTATGTCCGGAAAATCATCATTAATTGGATCAAACTTGATATGATTAAAAAAGATGATAATGTTTTTATGAAAAGTCACTAGATTTCAGGTTATAGGCGAAAAATCATCACTAATTGGACCAAACTAGATAAGAGTAGAACAGAGGGGAAGGGTTTTATATAGAATCAGAAGTTTCAAGGTTATGTGCGGAAAATCATCATTAATTGGACCACATTTGATATAATTAAAACAGTTGATGATGTTTTTATGAAAAGTCACTAGATTTGAGGTTACGAGCGAAAAATCATCATTAATTGGACCAAACTTGATATGATTAAAAAAGATGATAATGTTTTTATGTAAAGTCACTAGATTTGACGTTACGAGCGAAAAATCATTATTAATTGGATCAAACTTGATATGATTAAAAAAGATGATAATGTTTTTACGAAAAGTCACTAGATTCCAGGTTATAAGCGAAAAATCATCATTAATTGGTTCAAAATTGATGCTAATTAAACAGATGATAATGTTTTTATATGAAATTAGTAGTTTTTAGGTTATGTGTGGAGAACCATCCTTAATTGGACCAAACTTAATATGATTTAAAAAGGTGATGATGTTTTTATGAAAAGTCACTAGATTTCAGGTTATAGGCGAAAAATCATCACTAATTGGACCAAACTTGATATGATTAGAACAGATGGTAATGGTTTTATATAGAATCAGAAGTTTCAAGGTTATGTGCGGAAAATCATCATTAATTGGACCAAACTTGATATGGTTAAAAAAGATGCTAATGTTTTTATGAAAAATCACTAGATTTCAGGTTATAAGCGAAAAATCATCATTAATTGGATCAAACTTGATCCTAATTAAACAGATGTTAATGTTTTTATATGAAATTAGTAGTTTTTAGGTTATGTGTGGAAAACCATCCTTAATTGGATCAAACTTGATATGATTAAAAAAGGTGATGATGTTTTTACGGAAATTCACTAGATTTGACGTTATGAGAGAAAAATCATCATTAATTGGATCAAAATTCATCCTAATTAAACAGATAGTTATGTTTCCATATGAAATTAGTAGTTTTTAGGTTATGTGCGGAAAATCATCATTAATTGGACCACATTTGATATAATTAAAACAGTTGATGATGTTTTTATGAAAAGTCACTAGATTTGAGGTTATGAGCGAAAAATCATCATTAATTGGACCAAACTTGATATGATTAAAAAATATGATAATGTTTTTATGAAAAGTCACTAGATTCCAGGATATAAGCGAAAAATCATCATTAATTGGTTCAAAATTGATCCTAATTAAACAGATGATAATGTTTTTATATGAAATTAGTAGTTTTTAGGTTATGTGTTGAGAACCATCCTTAATTGGACCAAACTTAATATGATTTAAAAAGGTGATGATGTTTTCATGAAAAGTCACTAGATTTCAGGTTATAGGCGAAAATCATCACTAATTGGACCAAACTTGATATGATTAGAACAGATGGTAATGGTTTTATATAGAATCAGAAGTTTCAAGGTTATGTGCGGAAAATCATCATTAATTGGACCAAACTTGATATGGTTAAAAAAGATGCTAATGTTTTTATGAAAAGTCACTAGATTTCAGGTTATAAGCGAAAAATCATCATTAATTGGATCAAACTTGATCCTAATTAAACAGATGATAATGTTTTTATATGAAATTAGTAGTTTTTAGGTTATGTGTTGAGAACCATCCTTAATTGGATCAAACTTGATATGATTAAAAAAGGTGATGATGTTTTTACGAAAAATCACTATATTTTACGATAGGATAGAAAAATCATGAATAATTGGATCAAAATTCATCCTAATTAAACAGATAGTTATGTTTCCATATGAAATTAGTAGTTTTTAGGTTATGTGCGGAAAATCATCATTAATTGGACCAAACTTGATATGATTAAATTAGTTTATTATGTTTTTATGAAAAGTCACTAGATTTCAGGTTATAGGCGAAAAATCATCACTAATTGGACCAAACTTGATATGATTAGAACAGATGGTAATGGTTTTATATAGAATCAGAAGTTTCAAGGTTATGTGCGGAAAATCATCATTAATTGGACCACATTTGATATAATTAAAACAGTTGATGAGTTTTTTTATGAAAAGTCACTAGATTTGAGGTTACGAGCGAAAAATCATCATTAATTGGACCAAACTTGATATGATTAAAAAAGATGATAATGTTTTTATGAAAAGTCACTAGATTTGAGGTTACGAGCGAAAAATCATCATTAATTGGACCAAACTTGATATGATTAAAAAAGATGATAATGTTTTTATGAAAAGTCACTAGATTTGAGGTTACGAGCGAAAAATCATCATTAATTGGACCAAACTTGATATGATTAGAACAGATGGTAATGGTTTTATATAGAATCAGAAGTTTCAAGGTTATGTCCGGAAAATCATCATTAATTGGATCAATCTTGATATGATTAAAAAAGATGATAATGTTTTTATGAAAAGACACTAGATTTCAGGTTATAGGCGAAAAATCATCACTAATTGGACCAAACTTGATATGATTAGAACAGATGGTAATGGTTTTATATAGAATCAGAAGTTTCAAGGTTATGTGCGGAAAATCATCATTAATTGGACCAAACTTGATATGGTTAAAAAAGATGATAATATTTTTATGAAAAGACACTAGATTTCAGGTTATAGGCGAAAAATCATCACTAATTGGACCAAACTTGATACGATTAGAACAGATGGGAATGGTTTTATATAGAATCAGAAGTTTCAAGGTTATGTGCGGAAAATCATCATTAATTGGACCAAATTTGATATAATTAAAACAGTTGATGATGTTTTTATGAAAAGTCACTAGATTTGAGGTTACGAGCGAAAAATCATCATTAATTGGACCAAACTTGATATGATTAAAAAAGATGATAACGTTTTTATGAAAAGTCACTGGATTTGACGTTATGAGCGAAAAATCATCATTAATTGGACCAAACTTGATATGATTAAAAAAGATGATAATGTTTTTACGAAAAGTCACTAGATTCCAGGTTATAAGCGAAAAATCATCATTAATTGGTTCAAAATTGATGCTAATTAAACAGATGATAATGTTTTTATATGAAATTAGTAGTTTTTAGGTTATGTGTGGAGAACCATCCTTAATTGGACCAAACTTAATATGATTTAAAAAGGTGATGATGTTTTTATGAAAAGTCACTAGATTTCAGGTTATAGGCCAAAACTCATCACTAATTGGACCAAACTTGATATGATTAGAACAGATGGTAATGGTTTTATATAGATTCAGAAGTTTCAATGTTATGTCCGAAAAATCATCATTAATTGGACCAAACTTGATATGATTAAAAAAGATGATAATGTTTTTTATGAAAAGTCACTAGATTTCAGGTTATAGGCGAAAAATCATCACTAATTGGACCAAACTTGATATGATTAGAACAGATGGTAATGGTTTTAAATAGAATCAGAAGTTGAAGGTTATGTGCGGAAAATCATCATTAATTGGACCAAATTTGATATAATTAAAACAGTTGATGAGTTTTTTATGAAAAGTCACTAGATTTGACGTTATGAGCGAAAAATCGTCATTAATTGGACCAAACTTGATATGATTAAAACAGGTGATAATGTTTTTATGAAAAGTCACTAGATTTGACGTTATGAGCGAAAAATCATCATTAATTGGACCAAACTTGATATGATTAAAAAAGATGATAATGTTTTTTTTATGAAAAGTCACTAGATTTCAGGTTATAGGCGAAAAATCATCACTAATTGGACCAAACTTGATATGATTAGAACAGATGGTAATGGTTTTAAATAGAATCAGAAGTTTAAGGTTATGTGCGGAAAATCATCATTAATTTTACGAAATTTGTTATAATTAAAACTCTAGATTATTTTTCTATGTAAAGTCACTAGAATTTAGGTTTATAGCGAAAAATCATCATTAATTGGACCAAACTTGATATGATTAAAAAAGATGATAACGTTTTTATGAAAAGTCACTGGATTTGACGTTATGAGCGAAAAATCATCATTAATTGGACCAAACTTGATATGATTAAAAAAGATGATAATGTTTTTTTTATAAAAAGTCACTAGATTTGAGGTTATGAGCGAAAAATCATGATTAATTGGACCAAACTTGATATGATTAAGACAGATGGTAATGGTTTTATATAAAATCAGAAGTTTTAAGATTATGTGCGGAAAATCATCATTAATTGGATCAATCTTGATATGATTAAAAAAGATGATAATGTTTTTATGAAAAGTCACTAGATTTCAGGTTATAGGCGAAAAATCATCACTAATTGGACCAAACTTGATATGATTAGAACAGATGGTAATGGTTTTATATAGAATCAGAAGTTTCAAGGTTATGTGCGGAAAATCATCCTTAATTGGACCAAACGTGATATGATTAAAAAAGATGATAATTTTTTTGTGAAAAGTCACAAGATTTCAGGTTATAAGCGAAAAATCATCATTAATTGGATCAAACTTGATCCTAATTAAAAAGATGGTAATGTTTTTATATGAAATTAGTAGTTTTTAGGTTATGTGTGGAAAAGAAATCCTTAATTGGACCAAACTTGATATGATTAAAAAAGATGATAATGTTTTTATGAAAAGTCACTAGATTTCAGGTTATGAGAGAAAAATCATCATTAATTGGATCAAAATTCATCCTAATTAAACAGATAGTTATGTTTCCATATGAAATTAGTAGCTTTTAGGTTATGTGCGGAAAATCATCATTAATTGGACCACATTTGATATAATTAAAACAGTTGATGATGTTTTTATGAAAAGTCACTAGATTTGAGGTTACGAGCGAAAAATCATCATTAATTGGACCAAACTTGATATGATTATAAAAGATGATAATGTTTTTATGAAAAGTCTCTAGATTTGAGGTTACGAGCGAAAAATCATCATTAATTGGACCAAACTTGTTATGATTAAAAAAGATGATAATGTTTTTATGAAAAGTCACTAGATTTGAGGTTACGAGCGAAAAATCATCATTAATTGGATCAAACTTGATATGATTAGAACAGATGGTAATGGTTTTATATAGAATCAGAAGTTTCAAGGTTATGTCCGGAAAATCATCATTAATTGGATCAAACTTGATATGATTAAAAAAGATGATAATGTTTTTATGAAAAGTCACTAGATTTCAAGTTATAAGCGAAAAATCATCATTAATTGGACCAAACTTGATATGATTAGAACAGATGGTAATGGTTTTATATAGAATCAGAAGTTTCAAGGTTATGTCCGGAAAATCATCATTAATTGGATCAAACTTGATATGATTAAAAAAGATGATAATGTTTTTATGAAAAGTCACTAGATTTCAGGTTATAGGCGAAAAATCATCACTAATTGGACCAAACTTGATTCGATTAGAACAGATGGGAATGGTTTTATATAGAATCAGAAGTTTAAGGTTATGTGCGGAAAATCATCATTAATTGGACCAAATTTGATATAATCAAAACAGTTGATGATGTTTTTATGAAAAGTCACTAGATTTGAGGTTACGAACGAAAAATCATCATTAATTGGACCAAACTTGATATGATTAAAAAAGATGATAATGTTTTTATGTAAAGTCACTAGATTTGACGTTACGAGCGAAAAAATCATTATTAATTGGATCAAACTTGATATGATTAAAAAAGATGATAATGTTTTTACGAAAAGTCACTAGATTCCAGGTTATAAGCGAAAAATCATCATTAATTGGTTCAAAATTGATGCTAATTAAACAGATGATAATGTTTTTATATGAAATTAGTAGTTTTTAGGTTATGTGTGGAGAACCATCCTTAATTGGACCAAACTTAATATGATTTAAAAAGGTGATGATGTTTTTATGAAAAGTCACTAGATTTCAGGTTATAGGCGAAAAATCATCACTAATTGGACCAAACTTGATATGATTAGAACAGATGGTAATGGTTTTATATAGAATCAGAAGTTTCAAGGTTATGTGCGGAAAATCATCATTAATTGGACCAAACTTGATATGGTTAAAAAAGATGCTAATGTTTTTATGAAAAGTCACTAGATTCCAGGTTATAAGCGAAAAATCATCATTAATTGGATCAAACTTGATCCTAATTAAACAGATGATAATGTTTTTATATGAAATTAGTAGTTTTTAGGTTATGTGTGGAAAACCATCCTTAATTGGATCAAACTTGATATGATTAAAAAAGGTGATGATGTTTTTATGAAAATTCACTAGATTGAAGGTTATGAGAGAAAAATCATCATTAATTGGATCAAAATTCATCCTAATTAAACAGATAGTTATGTTTCCATATGAAATTAGTAGTTTTTAGGTTATGTGCGGAAAATCATCATTAATTGTACCAAATTTGATATTATTAAAACAGTTGATTATGTTTTTATGAAAATTCACTAGACTTGAGGTTACGAGCTAAAATCATCATTAATTGGACCAAACTTGATATGATTAAAAAATATGATAATGTTTTTATGAAAAGTCACTAGATTCCAGGATATAAGCGAAAAATCATCATTAATTGGTTCAAAATTGATCCTAATTAAACAGATGATAATGTTTTTATATGAAATTAGTAGTTTTTAGGTTATGTGTTGAGAACCATCCTTAATTGGACCAAACTTAATATGATTTAAAAAGGTGATGATGTTTTCATGAAAAGTCACTAGATTTCAGGTTATAGGCGAAAATCATCACTAATTGGACCAAACTTGATATGATTAGAACAGATGGTAATGGTTTTATATAGAATCAGAAGTTTCAAGGTTATGTGCGGAAAATCATCATTAATTGGACCAAACTTGATATGGTTAAAAAAGATGCTAATGTTTTAATGAAAAGTCACTAGATTCCAGGTTATAAGCGAAAAATCATCATTAATTGGATCAAACTTGATCCTAATTAAACAGATGATAATGTTTTTATATGAAATTAGTAGTTTTTAGGTTATGTGTGGAAAACCATCCTTAAATGGATCAAACTTGATATGATTAAAAAAGGTGATGATGTTTTTACGAAAATTCACTAGATTTGACGTTATGAGAGAAAAATCATCATTAATTGGATCAAAATTCATCCTAATTAAACAGATAGTTATGTTTCCATATGAAATTAGTAGTTTTTAGGTTATGTGCGGAAAATCATCATTAATTGGACCAAACTTGATATGATTAAAAAAGATGATAATGTTTTTTATGAAAAGTCACTAGATTTCAGGTTATAGGCGAAAAATCATCACTAATTGGACCAAACTTGATATGATTAGAACAGATGGTAATGGTTTTATATAGAATCAGAAGTTTCAAGGTTATGTGCGGAAAATCTTCATTAATTGGACCACATTTGATATAATTAAAACAGTTGATGAGTTTTTTTATGAAAAGTCACTAGATTTGAGGTTACGAGCGAAAAATCATCATTAATTGGACCAAACTTGATATGATTAAAAAAGATGATAATGTTTTTATGAAAAGTCACTAGATTTGAGGTTATGAGCGAAAAATCATCATTAATTGGACCAAACTTGATATGATTAAAAAAGATGATAATGTTTTTATGAAAAGTCACTAGATTTGAGGTTACGAGCGAAAAATCATCATTAATTGGACCAAACTTGATATGATTAGAACAGATGGTAATGGTTTTATATAGAATCAGAAGTTTCAAGGTTATGTCCGGAAAATCATCATTAATTGGATCAATCTTGATATGATTAAAAAAGATGATAATGTTCTTATGAAAAGACACTAGATTTCAGGTTATAGGCGAAAAATCATCACTAATTGGACCAAACTTGATATGATTAGAACAGATGGTAATGGTTTTATATAGAATCAGAAGTTTCAAGGTTATGTCCGGAAAATCATCATTAATTGCATCAAACTTGATATGATTAAAAAGGTGATAATTTTTTTGTGAAAAGTCACAAGATTTCAGGTTATAAGCGAAAAATCATCATTAATTGGATCAAACTTGATCCTAATTAAAAAGATGGTAATGTTTTTATATGAAATTAGTAGTTTTTAGGTTATGTGTGGAAAACAATCCTTAATTGGACCAAACTTGATATGATTAAAAAAGATGATAATGTTTTTATGAAAAGTCACTAGATTTAAGGTTATGAGAGAAAAATCATAATTAATTGGATCAAAATTCATCCTAATTAAACAGATAGTTATGTTTCCATATGAAATTAGTAGCTTTTAGGTTATGTGCGGAAAATCATCATTAATTGGACCACATTTGATATAATTAAAACAGTTGATGATGTTTTTATGAAAAGTCACTAGATTTGAGGTTACGAGCGAAAAATCATCATTAATTGGACCAAACTTGATATGATTAAAAAAGATGATAATGTTTTTATGTAAAGTCACTAGATTTGACGTTACGAGCGAAAAATCATTATTAATTGGATCAAACTTGATATGATTAAAAAAGATGATAATGTTTTTACGAAAAGTCACTAGATTCCAGGTTATAAGCGAAAAATCATCATTAATTGGTTCAAAATTGATCCTAATTAAACAGATGTTAATGTTTTTATATGAAATTAGTAGTTTTTAGGTTATGTGTGGAGAACCATCCTTAATTGGACCAAACTTAATATGATTTAAAAAGGTGATGATGTTTTTATGAAAAGTCACTAGATTTCAGGTTATAGGCGAAAAATCATCACTAATTGGACCAAACTTGATTCGATTAGAACAGATGGGAATGGTTTTATATAGAATCAGAAGTTTCAAGGTTATGTGCGGAAAATCATCATTAATTGGACCACATTTGATATAATTAAAACAGTTGATGATGTTTTTATGAAAAGTCACTAGATTTGAGGTTACGAGCAAAAAATCATCATTAATTGGACCAAACTTGATATGATTAAAAAAGATGATAATGTTTTTATGTAAAGTCACTAGATTTGACGTTACGAGCGAAAAATCATTATTAATTGGATCAAACTTGATATGATTAAAAAAGATGATAATGTTTTTACGAAAAGTCACTAGATTCCAGGTTATAAGCGAAAAATCATCATTAATTGGTTCAAAATTGACGCTAATTAAACAGATGATAATGTTTTTATATGAAATTAGTAGTTTTTAGGTTATGTGTGGAGAACCATCCTTAATTGGACCAAACTTAATATGATTTAAAAAGGTGATGATGTTTTTATGAAAAGTCACTAGATTTCAGGTTATAGGCGAAAAATCATCACTAATTGGACCAAACTTGATATGATTAGAACAGATGGTAATGGTTTTATATAGAATCAGAAGTTTCAAGGTTATGTGCGGAAAATCATCATTAATTGGACCAAACTTGATATGATTAAAAAAGTGATAATGTTTTTATGAAAAATCACTAGATTTCAGGTTATAAGCGAAAAATCATCATTAATTGGATCAAACTTGATCCTAATTAAACAGATGATAATGTTTTTATATGAAATTAGTAGTTTTTAGGTTATGTGTGGAAAACCATCCTTAATTGGATCAAACTTGATATGATTAAAAAAGGTGATGATGTTTTTACGAAAATTCACTAGATTTGACGTTATGAGAGAAAAATCATGATTAATTGGATCAAAATTCATCCTAATTAAACAGATAGTAATGTTTCCATATGAAATTAGTAGTTTTTAGGTTATGTGCGGAAAATCATCATTAATTGGACCACATTTGATATAATTAAAACAGTTGATGATGTTTTTATGAAAAGTCACTAGATTTGAGGTTACGAGCGAAAAATCATCATTAATTGGACCAAACTTGATATGATTAAAAAATTTGATAACGTTTTTTTGAAAAGTCACTAGATTCCAGGTTATAAGCGAAAAATCATCATTAATTGGTTCAAAATTGATCCTAATTAAACAGATGTTAATGTTTTTATATGAAATTAGTAGTTTTTAGGTTATGTGTTGAGAACCATCCTTAATTGGACCAAACTTAATATGATTTAAAAAGGTGATGATGTTTTCATGAAAAGTCACTAGATTTCAGGTTATAGGCGAAAATCATCACTAATTGGACCAAACATGATATGATTAGAACAGATGGTAATGGTTTTAAATAGAATCAGAAGTTTCAAGGCTATGTGCGGAAAATCATCATTAATTGGACCAAACTTGATATGATTAAAAAAAATGATAATGTTTTTATGAAAAGTCACTAGATTCCAGGTTATAAGCGAAAAATCATCATTAATTGGATCAAACTTGATCCTAATTAAACAGATGATAATGTTTTTATATGAAATTAGTAGTTTTTAGGTTATGTGTGGAAAACCATCCTTAATTGGATCAAACTTGATATGATTAAAAAAGGTGATGATGTTTTTACGAAAATTCACTAGATTTGACGTTATGAGAGAAAAATCATGATTAATTGGATCAAAATTCATCCTAATTAAACAGATAGTTATGTTTCCATATGAAATTAGTAGTTTTTAGGTTATGTGCGGAAAATCATCATTAATTGGACCAAACTTGATATGATTAAAAAAGATGATAATGTTTTTTATGAAAAGTCACTAGATTTCAGGTTATAGGCGAAAAATCATCACTAATTGGACCAAACTTGATATGATTAGAACAGATGGTAATGGTTTTATATAGAATCAGAAGTTTCAAGGTTATGTGCGGAAAATCTTCATTAATTGGACCACATTTGATATAATTAAAACAGTTGATGAGTTTTTTTATGAAAAGTCACTAGATTTGAGGTTACGAGCGAAAAATCATCATTAATTGGACCAAACTTGATATGATTAAAAAAGATGATAAAGTTTTTATGAAAAGTCACTAGATTTGATGTTATGAGCGAAAAATCATCATTAATTGGACCAAACTTGATATGATTAAAAAAGATGATAATGTTTTTATGAAAAGTCACTAGATTTGAGGTTACGAGCGAAAAATCATCATTAATTGGACCAAACTTGATATGATTAGAACAGATGGTAATGGTTTTATATAGAATCAGAAGTTTCAAGGTTATGTCCGGAAAATCATCATTAATTGGATCAATCTTGATATGATTAAAAAAGATGATAATGTTTTTATGAAAAGACACTAGATTTCAGGTTATAGGCGAAAAATCATCACTAATTGGACCAAACTTGATATGATTAGAACAGATGGTAATGGTTTTATATAGAATCAGAAGTTTCAAGGTTATGTGCGGAAAATCATCATTAATTGGACCAAACTTGATATGATTAAAAAAGATGATAACGTTTTTATGAAAAGTCACTGGATTTCAGGTTAAGAGCGAAAAATCATCATTAATTGGATCAAATTTGATCCTAATTAAACAGATGGTAATGTTTTTATATGAAATTAGTAGTTTTTAGGTTATGTGTGGAAAAATATCCTTAATTAGACCAAACTTGATATGATTAAAAAAGATGATAATGTTTTTATGAAAAGTCACTAGATTTGACGTTATGAGAGAAAAATCATCATTAATTGGATCAAAATTCATCCTAATTAAACAGATAGTTATGTTTCCATATGAAATTAGTAGCTTTTAGGTTATGTGCGGAAAATCATCATTAATTGGACCACATTTGATATAATTAAAACAGTTGATGATGTTTTTATGAAAAGTCACTAGATTTGAGGTTACGAGCGAAAAATCATCATTAATTGGACCAAACTTGATATGATTATAAAAGATGATAATGTTTTTATGAAAAGTCACTAGATTTGAGGTTACGAGCGAAAAATCATCATTAATTGGACCAAACTTGTTATGATTAAAAAAGATGATAATGTTTTTATGAAAAGTCACTAGATTTGAGGTTACGAGCGAAAAATCATCATTAATTGGATCAAACTTGATATGATTAGAACAGATGGTAATGGTTTTATATAGAATCAGAAGTTTCAAGGTTATGTCCGGAAAATCATCATTAATTGGATCAAACTTGATATGATTAAAAAAGATGATAATGTTTTTATGAAAAGTCACTAGATTTCAAGTTATAAGCGAAAAATCATCATTAATTGGACCAAACTTGATATAATTAGAACAGATGGTAATGGTTTTATATAGAATCAGAAGTTTCAAGGTTATGTCCGGAAAATCATCATTAATTGGATCAAACTCGATATGATTAAAAAAGATGATAATGTTTTTATGAAAAGTCACTAGATTTCAGGTTATAGGCGAAAAATCATCACTAATTGGACCAAACTTGATTCGATTATAACAGATGGGAATGGTTTTATATAGAATCAGAAGTTTCAATGTTATGTGCGGAAAATCATCATTAATTGGACCACATTTGATATAATTAAAACAGTTGATGATGTTTTTATGAAAAGTCACTAGATTTGAGGTTACGAGCGAAAAATCATCATTAATTGGACCAAACTTGATATGATTAAAAAAGATGATAATGTTTTTATGTAAAGTCACTAGATTTGACGTTACGAGCGAAAAATCATTATTAATTGGATCAAACTTGATATGATTAAAAAAGATGATAATGTTTTTACGAAAAGTCACTAGATTCCAGGTTATAAGCGAAAAATCATCATTAATTGGTTCAAAATTGATGCTAATTAAACAGATGATAATGTTTTTATATGAAATTAGTAGTTTTTAGGTTATGTGTGGAGAACCATCCTTAATTGGACCAAACTTAATATGATTTAAAAAGGTGATGATGTTTTTTATGAAAAGTCACTAGATTTCAGGTTATAGGCGAAAAATCATCACTAATTGGACCAAACTTGATATGATTAGAACAGATGGTAATGGTTTTATATAGAATCAGAAGTTTCAAGGTTATGTGCGGAAAATCATCATTAATTGGACCAAACTTGATATGATTAAAAAAGGTGATGATGTTTTAATGAAAAGTCACTAGATTTAAGGTTATGAGAGAAAAATCATCATTAATTGGATCAAACTTGATACTAATTAAACAGATGATAATGTTTTTATATGAAATTAGTAGTTTTTAGGTTATGCGTGGAAAACCATCCTTAATTGGACCAAACTTGATATCATTAGAAAAGGTGATGATGTTTTTACGAAAATTCACTAGATTTGACGTTTTGAGAGAAAAATCATCATTAATTGGATCAAAATTCATCCTAATTAAACAGATAGTTATGTTTCCATATGAAATTAGTAGTTTTTTAGGTTATGTGCGGAAAATCATCATTAATTGGACCACATTTGATGTAATTAAAACAGTTGATGATGTTTTTTATGAAAAGTCACTAGATTTGAGGTTACGAGCGAAAAATCATCATTAATTGGACCAAACTTGATATGATTAAAAAATATGATAATGTTTTTATGAAAAGTCACTAGATTCCAGGATATAAGCGAAAAATCATCATTAATTGGTTCAAAATTGATCCTAATTAAACAGATGATAATGTTTTTATATGAAATTAGTAGTTTTTAGGTTATGTGTTGAGAACCATCCTTAATTGGACCAAACTTAATATGATTTAAAAAGGTGATGATGTTTTCATGAAAAGTCACTAGATTTCAGGTTATAGGCGAAAATCATCACTAATTGGACCAAACATGATATGATTAGAACAGATGGTAATGGTTTTATATAGAATCAGAAGTTTCAAGGTTATGTGCGGAAAATCATCATTAATTGGACCAAAAATGATATGAATAAAAAAGATGTTCATGTATTTATGAAAAGACACTATATTTCAGGTTATGAGAGAAAAATCATCCTTAATTGGATCAAACTTGATCCTAATTAAACAGATGATAATGTTTTTATATGAAATTAGTAGTTTTAGGTTATGTGTGGAAAACCATCCTTAATTGGATCAAACTTGATATGATTAAAAAAGGTGATGATGTTTTTACGAAAATTCACTAGATTTGACGTTTTGAGAGAAAAATCATCATTAATTGGATCAAAATTCATCCTAATTAAACAGATAGTTATGTTTCCATATGAAATTAGTAGTTTTTAGGTTATGTGCGGAAAATCATCATTAATTGGACCAAACTTGATATGATTAAAAAAGATGATAATGTTTTTTATGAAAAGTCACTAGATTTCAGGTTATAGGCGAAAAATCATCACTAATTGGACCAAACTTGATATGATTAGACCAGATGGTAATGGTTTTATATAGAATCAGAAGTTTCAAGGTTATGTGCGGAAAATCATCATTAATTGGACCACATTTGATATAATTAAAACAGTTGATGAGTTTTTTTATGAAAAGTCACTAGATTTGAGGTTACGAGCGAAAAATCATCATTAATTGGACCAAACTTGATATGATTAAAAAAGATGATAATGTTTTTATGAAAAGTCACTAGATTTGAGGTTACGAGCGAAAAATCATCATTAATTGGACCAAACTTGATATGATTAAAAAAGATGATAATTTTTTTATGAAAAGTCACTAGATTTGATGTTATGAGCGAAAAATCATCATTAATTGGACCAAACTTGATATGATTAAAACAGATGGTAATGGTTTTATATAAAATCAGAAGTTTCAAGGTTATGTCCGGAAAATCATCATTAATTGGATCAAACTTAATATGATTAAAAAAGATGATAATGTTTCACTAGATTTCAGGTTATAGGCCAAAACTCATCACTAATTGGACCAAACTTGATATGATTAGAACAGATGGTAATGGTTTTATATAGAATCAGAAGTTTCAAGGTTATGTGCGGAAAATCATCATTAATTGGACCAAACTTGATATGGTTAAAAAAGATGATAATATTTTTATGAAAAGTTACTGGATTTCAGGTTATAAGCGAAAAATCATCATTAATTGGATCAAACTTGATCCTAATTAAACAGATGGTAATGTTTTTATATGAAATTAGTAGTTTTTAGGTTATGTGTGGAAAAAAATCCTTAATTGGACCAAACTTGATATGATTAAAAAAGATGATAATGTTTTTATGAAAAGTCACTAGATTTAAGGTTATGAGCGAAAAATCATCATTAATTGGACCAAACTCCATCCTAATTAAAAAAATAGTAATGTTTCCATATGAAATTAGTAGCTTTTTAGGTTATGTGCGGAAAATCATCATTAATTGGACCACATTTGATATAATTAAAACAGTTGATGATGTTTTTATGAAAAGTCACTAGATTTGAGGTTACGAGCGAAAAATCATCATTAATTGGACCAAACTTGATATGATTATAACAGATGATAATGTTTTTATATAAAGTCACTAGATTACAGGTTAAGAGCGAAAAATCATCATTAATTGGACCAAACTTGTTATGATTAAAAAAGATGATAACGTTTTTATGAAAAGTCACTAGATTTAATGTTATGAGCGAAAAATCATCATTAATTGGATCAAACTTGATATGATTAGAACAGATGGTAATGGTTTTATATAGAATCAGAAGTTTCAAGGTTATGTCCGGAAAATCATCATTAATTGGATCAAACTTGATATGATTAAAAAAGATGATAATGTTTTTATGAAAAGTCACTAGATTTCAAGTTATAAGCGAAAAATCATCATTAATTGGACCAAACTTGATATGATTAGAACAGATGGTAATGGTTTTATATAGAATCAGAAGTTTCAAGGTTATGTCCGGAAAATCATCATTAATTGGATCAAACTTGATATGATTAAAAAAGATGATAATGTTTTTATGAAAAGTCACTAGATTTCAGGTTATAGGCGAAAAATCATCACTAATTGGACCAAACTTGATTCGATTAGAACAGATGGGAATGGTTTTATATAGAATCAGAAGTTTCAAGGTTATGTGCGGAAAATCATCATTAATTGGACCACATTTGATATAATTAAAACAGTTGATGATGTTTTTATGAAAAGTCACTAGATTTGAGGTTACGAGCGAAAAATCATCATTAATTGGACCAAACTTGATATTACTAAAAAAGATAATAATGTTTTTATGTAAAGTCACTAGATTTGACGTTACGAGCGAAAAATCATTATTAATTGGATCAAACTTGATATGATTAAAAAAGATGATAATGTTTTTACGAAAAGTCACTAGATTCCAGGTTATAAGCGAAAAATCATCATTAATTGGTTCAAAATTGATGCTAATTAAACAGATGATAATGTTTTTATATGAAATTAGTAGTTTTTAGGTTATGTGTGGAGAACCATCCTTAATTGGACCAAACTTAATATGATTTAAAAAGGTGATGATGTTTTTATGAAAAGTCTCTAGATTTCAGGTTATCGGCGAAAAATCATCACTAATTGGACCTAACTTGATATGATTAGAACAGATGGTAATGGTTTTATATAGAATCAGAAGTTTCAAGGTTATGTGCGGAAAATCATCATTAATTGGACCAACCTCGATATGGTTAAAAAAGATGCTAATGTTTTTTATGAAAAGTCACTAGATTCCAGGTTATAAGCGAAAAATCATCATTAATTGGATCAAATTTGATCCTAATTAAACAGATGTTAATGTTTTTATATGAAATTTGTAGTTTTTAGGTTATGTGTGGAAAACCATCCTTTATTGGTACAAACTTTATATGATTAAAAAAGGTGATGATGTTTTTACGAAAATTCACTAGATTTGACGTTTTGAGAGAAAAATCATCATTAATTGGATCAAAATTCATCCTAATTAAACAGATAGTTATGTTTCCATATGAAATTAGTAGTTTTAGGTTATGTGCGGAAAATCATCATTAATTGGACCACATTTGATATAATTAAAACAGTTGATGATGTTTTTATGAAAAGTCACTAGATTTGAGGTTACGAGCGAAAAATCATCATTAATTGGACCAAACTTGATATGATTAAAAAATATGATAATGTTTTTTATGAAAAGTCACTAGATTCCAGGTTATAAGCGAAAAATCATCATTAATTGGATCAAACTTGATCCTAATTAAACAGATGATAATGTTTTTATATGAAATTAGTAGTTTTAGGTTATGTGTGGAAAACCATCCTTAATTGGATCAAACTTGATATGATTAAAAAAGGTGATGATGTTTTTACGAAAATTCACTAGATTTGACGTTTTGAGAGAAAAATCATCATTAATTGGATCAAAATTCATCCTAATTAAACAGATAGTTATGTTTCCATATGAAATTAGTAGCTTTTAGGTTATGTGCGGAAAATCATCATTAATTGGACCACATTTGATATAATTAAAACAGTTGATGATGTTTTTATGAAAAGTCACTAGATTTGAGGTTACGAGCGAAAAATCATCATTAATTGGACCAAACTTGATATGATTATAAAAGATGATAATGTTTTTATGAAAAGTCACTAGATTTGAGGTTACGAGCGAAAAATCATCATTAATTGGACCAAACTTGTTATGATTAAAAAAGATGATAATGTTTTTTATGAAAAGTCACTAGATTTGAGGTTACGAGCGAAAAATCATCATTAATTGGATCAAACTTGATATGATTAGAACAGATGGTAATGGTTTTATATAGAATCAGAAGTTTCAAGGTTATGTCCGGAAAATCATCATTAATGTGATCAAACTTGATATGATTAAAAAAGATGATAATTTTTTTATGAAAAGTCACTAGATTTGAAGTTATGAGCTAAAAATAATCATTAATTGGACCAAACTTGATATGATTAAAACAGATGATAATTGTTTTACATAGAATAAGAAGTTTAATGTTATGTCCGGAAAATCATCATTAATTGGATCAAACTTGATATGATTAAAAAAGATGATAATGTTTTTATGAAAAGTCACTAGATTTCAGGTTATAGGCGAAAAATCATCACTAATTGGACCAAACTTGATTCGATTAGAACAGATGGGAATGCTTTTATATAGAATCAGAAGTTTCAAGGTTATGTGCGGAAAATCATCATTAATTGGACCACATTTGATATAATTAAAACAGTTGATGATGTTTTTATGAAAAGTCACTAGATTTGAGGTTACGAGCGAAAAATCATCATTAATTGGACCAAACTTGATATGATTAAAAAAGATGATAATGTTTTTATGTAAAGTCACTAGATTTGACGTTACGAGCGAAAAATCATTATTAATTGGATCAAACTTGATATGATTAAAAAAGATGATAATGTTTTTACGAAAAGTCACTAGATTCAGGTTATAAGCGAAAAATCATCATTAATTGGTTCAAAATTGATGCTAATTAAACAGATGATAATGTTTTTATATGAAATTAGTAGTTTTTAGGTTATGTGTGGAGAACCATCCTTAATTGGACCAAACTTAATATGATTTAAAAAGGTGATGATGTTTTTATGAAAAGTCACTAGATTTCAGGTTATAGGCGAAAAATCATCACTAATTGGACCAAACTTGATATGATTAGAACAGATGGTAATGGTTTTATATAGAATCAGAAGTTTCAAGGTTATGTGCGGAAAATCATCATTAATTGGACCAAACTTGATATGGTTAAAAAAGATGCTAATGTTTTTATGAAAAGTCACTAGATTCCAGGTTATAAGCGAAAAATCATCATTAATTGGATCAAACTTGATCCTAATTAAACAGATGATAATGTTTTTATATGAAATTAGTAGTTTTTAGGTTATGTGTGGAAAACCATCCTTAATTGGATCAAACTTGATATGATTAAAAAAGATGATGATGTTTTTACGAAAATTCACTAGATTTGACGTTTTGAGAGAAAAATCATCATTAATTGGATCAAAATTCATCCTAATTAAACAGATAGTTATGTTTCCATATGAAATTAGTAGTTTTAGGTTATGTGCGGAAAATCATCATTAATTGGACCACATTTGATATAATTAAAACAGTTGATGATGTTTTTATGAAAAGTCACTAGATTTGAGGTTACGAGCGAAAAATCATCATTAATTGGACCAAACTTGATATGATTAAAAAATATGATAATGTTTTTATGAAAAGTCACTAGATTCCAGGATATAAGCGAAAAATCATCATTAATTGGTTCAAAATTGATCCTAATTAAACAGATGATAATGTTTTTATATGAAATTAGTAGTTTTTAGGTTATGTGTTGAGAACCATCCTTAATTGGACCAAACTTAATATGATTTAAAAAGGTGATGATGTTTTCATGAAAAGTCACTAGATTTCAGGTTATAGGCGAAAATCATCACTAATTGGACCAAACTTGATATGATTAGAACAGATGGTAATGGTTTTATATAGAATCAGAAGTTTCAAGGTTATGTGCGGAAAATCATCATTAATTGGACCAAACTCGATATGGTTAAAAAAGATGCTAATGTTTTTATGAAAAGTCACTAGATTTCAGGTTATAAGCGAAAAATCATCATTAATTGGATCAAACTTGATCCTAATTAAACAGATGATAATGTTTTTATATGAAATTAGTAGTTTTTAGGTTATGTGTGAAAAACCATCATTAATTGGATCAAACTTGATATGATTAAAAAAGGTGATGATGTTTTTACGAAAATTCACTAGATTTGACGTTTTGAGAGAAAAATCATCATTAATTGGATCAAAATTCATCCTAATTAAACAGATAGTTATGTTTCCATATGAAATTAGTAGTTTTTAGGTTATGTGCGGAAAATCATCATTAATTGGACCAAACTTGATATGATTAAAAAAGATGATAATGTTTTTTATGAAAAGTCACTAGATTTCAGGTTATAGGCGAAAAATCATCACTAATTGGACCAAACTTGATATGATTAAAACAGATGGTAATGGTTTTAAATAGAATCAGAAGTTTAAGGTTATGTGCGGAAAATCATCATTAATTGGACCAAATTTGATATAATTAAAACAGTTGATGAGTTTTTTTATGAAAAGTCACTGGATTTGAGGTTACGAGCGAAAAATCATCATTAATTGGACCAAACTTGATATGATTAAAAAAGATGATAATGTTTTTTATGAAAAGTCACTAGATTTGAGGTTATGAGCGAAAAATCATCATTAATTGGACCAAACTTGATATGATTAAAAAAGATGATTATGTTTTTATGAAAAGTCACTAGATTTGAGGTTACGAGCGAAAAATCATCATTAATTGGACCAAACTTGATATGATTAGAACAGATGGTAATGGTTTTATATAGAATCAGAAGTTTCAAGGTTATGTCCGGAAAATCATCATTAATTGGATCAATCTTGATATGATTAAAAAAGATGATAATGTTTTTATGAAAAGACACTAGATTTCAGGTTATAGGCGAAAAATCATCACTAATTGGACCAAACTTGATATGATTAGAACAGATGGTAATGGTTTTATATAGAATCAGAAGTTTCAAGGTTATGTGCGGAAAATCATCATTAATTGGACCAAACTTGATATGATTAAAAAAGATGATAATTTTTTTATGAAAAGTCACTAGATTTCAGGTTATAAGCGAAAAATCATCATTAATTGGATCAAACTTGATCCTAATTAAACAGATGGTAATGTTTTTATATGAAATTAGTAGTTTTTAGGTTATGTGTGGAAAACAATCCTTAATTGGACCAAACTTGATATGATTAAAAAAGATGATAATGTTTTTATGAAAAGTCACTAGATTTGACGTTATGAGAGAAAAATCATCATTAATTGGATCAAAATTCATCCTAATTAAACAGATAGTTATGTTTCCATATGAAATTAGTAGCTTTTTAGGTTATGTGCGGAAAATCATCATTAATTGGACCACATTTGATATAATTAAAACAGTTGATGATGTTTTTTATGAAAAGTCACTAGATTTGAGGTTACGAGCGAAAAATCATCATTAATTGGACCAAACTTGATATGATTATAAAAGATGATAATGTTTTTATGAAAAGTCACTAGATTTGAGGTTACGAGCGAAAAATCATCATTAATTGGACCAAACTTGTTATGATTAAAAAAGATGATAATGTTTTTATGAAAAGTCACTAGATTTGAGGTTACGAGCGAAAAATCATCATTAATTGGATCAAACTTGATATGATTAGAACAGATGGTAATGGTTTTATATAGAATCAGAAGTTTCAAGGTTATGTCCGGAAAATCATCATTAATTGGATCAAACTTGATATGATTAAAAAAGATGATAATGTTTTTATGAAAAGTCACTAGATTTCAAGTTATAAGCGAAAAATCATCA
This sequence comes from Diplolepis rosae, assembly GCA_030998225.1. Taxonomy (NCBI): domain Eukaryota; kingdom Metazoa; phylum Arthropoda; class Insecta; order Hymenoptera; family Diplolepididae; genus Diplolepis; species Diplolepis rosae. Next base: position 497,676 of record JAPYXD010000713.1, on the reverse strand, counting down.
TTAATTGGACCAAACTTGATATGATTAGAACAGATGGTAATGGTTTTATATAGAATCAGAAGTTTCAAGGTTATGTCCGGAAAATCATCATTAATTGGATCAAACTTGATATGATTAAAAAAGATGATAATGTTTTTATGAAAAGTCACTAGATTTCAGGATATAGGCGAAAAATCATCACTAATTGGACCAAACTTGATTCGATTATAACAGATGGGAATGGTTTTAAATAGAATCAGAAGTTTAAGGTTATGTGCGGAAAATCATCATTAATTGGACCAAATTTGATATAATCAAAACAGTTGATGATGTTTTTATGAAAAGTCACTAGATTTGAGGTTACGAGCGAAAAATCATCATTAATTGGACCAAACTTGATATGATTAAAAAAGATGTTAATGTTTTTATTTAAAGTCACTAGATTTGACGTTACGAGCGAAAAATCATTATTAATTGGATCAAACTTGATATGATTAAAAAAGATGATAATGTTTTTACGAAAAGTCACTAGATTCCAGGTTATAAGCGAAAAATCATCATTAATTGGTTCAAAATTGATGCTAATTAAACAGATGATAATGTTTTTATATGAAATTAGTAGTTTTTAGGTTATGTGTGGAGAACCATCCTTAATTGGACCAAACTTAATATGATTTAAAAAGGTGATGATGTTTTTATGAAAAGTCACTAGATTTCAGGTTATAGGCGAAAAATCATCACTAATTGGACCAAACTTGATATGATTAGAACAGATGGTAATGGTTTTATATAGAATCAGAAGTTTCAAGGTTATGTGCGGAAAATCATCATTAATTGGACCAAACTTGATATGGTTAAAAAAGATGCTAATGTTTTTATGAAAAATCACTAGATTTCAGGTTATAAGCGAAAAATCATCATTAATTGGATCAAACTTGATCCTAATTAAACAGATGGTAATGTTTTTATATGAAATTAGTAGTTTTTAGGTTATGTGTGGAAAACCATTCTTAATTGGATCAAACTTGATATGATTAAAAAAGGTGATGATGTTTTTACGAAAATTCACTAGATTTGACGTTATGAGCGAAAAATCATCAATAATTGGATCAAAATTCATCCTAATTAAACAGATAGTAATGTTTCCATATGAAATTAGTAGTTTTTAGGTTATGTGCGGAAAATCATCATTAATTGGAACAAATTTGATGTAATTAAAACAGTTGATGATGTTTTTATGAAAAGTCACTAGATTTGAGGTTACGAGCGAAAAATCATCATTAATTGGACCAAACTTGATATGATTAAAAAATATGATAATGTTTTTATGAAAAGTCACTAGATTTCAGGTTAAAGGCGAAAAATCATCATTAATTGGATCAAACTTGATCCTAATTAAACAGATGGTAATGTTTTTATATGAAATTAGTAGTTTTTAGGTTATGTGTTGAGAACCATCCTTAATTGGACCAAACTTAATATGATTTAAAAAGGTGATGATGTTTTCATGAAAAGTCACTAGATTTCAGGTTATAGGCGAAAATCATCACTAATTGGACCAAACATGATATGATTAGAACAGATGGTAATGGTTTTATATAGAATCAGAAGTTTCAAGGTTATGTGCGGAAAATCATCATTAATTGGACCAAACTTGATATGGTTAAAAAAGATGCTAATGTTTTTATGAAAAGTCACTAGATTCCAGGTTATAAACGAAAAATCATCATTAATTGGATCAAACTTGATCCTAATTAAACAGATGATAATGTTTTTATATGAAATTAGTAGTTTTTAGGTTATGTGTGGAAAACCATCCTTAATTGGATCAAACTTGATATGATTAAAAAAGGTGATGATATTTTTACGAAAATTCACTAGATTTGACGTTATGAGAGAAAAATCATCATTAATTGGATCAAAATTCATTCTAATTAAACAGATAGTTATGTTTCCATATGAAATTAGTAGTTTTTAGGTTATGTGCGGAAAATCATCATTAATTGGACCAAACTTGATATGATTAAAAAAGATGATAATGTTTTTTATGAAAAGTCACTAGATTTCAGGTTATAGGCGAAAAATCATCACTAATTGGACCAAACTTGATATGATTAGAACAGATGGTAATGGTTTTATATAGAATCAGAAGTTTCAAGGTTATGTGCGGAAAATCATCATTAATTGGACCACATTTGATATAATTAAAACAGTTGATGAGTTTTTTTATTAAAAGTCACTAGATTTGAGGTTACGAGCGAAAAATCATCATTAATTGGACCAAACTTGATATGATTAAAAAAGATGATAACGTTTTTATGAAAAGTCACTGGATTTGACGTTATGAGCGAAAAATCATCATTAATTGGACCAAACTTGATATGATTAAAACAGGTGATAATGTTTTTATGAAAAGTCATTAGATTTGACGTTATGAGCGAAAAATCATCATTAATTGGACCAAACTTGATATGATTAAAAAAGATGATAATGTTTTTATGAAAAGTCAATAGATTTGAGGTTATGAGCGAAAAATCAACATTAATTGGACCAAACTTGATATGATTAAAACAGATGGTAATGGCTTTATATAGAATCAGAAGTTTCAAGGTTATGTCCGGAAAATCATCATTAATTGGATCAAACTTGATATGATTAAAAAAGATGATAATGTTTTTATGAAAAGACACTAGATTTCAGGTTATAGGCGAAAAATCATCACTAATTGGACCAAACTTGATATGATTAGAACAGATGGTAATGGTTTTATATAGAATCAGAAGTTTCAAGGTTATGTGCGGAAAATCATCATTAATTGGACCAAACTTGATATGGTTAAAAAAGATGATAATATTTTTATGAAAAGTCACTAGATTCCAGGTTATAAGCGAAAAATCATCATTAATTGGATCAAACTTGATCCTAATTAAACAGATGATAATGTTTTTATATGAAATTAGTAGTTTTTTAGGTTATGTGTGGAAAAACATCCTTAATTGGACCAAACTTGATATGATTAAATAAGATGATAATGTTTTTATGAAAAGTCACTAGATTTGACGTTATGAGAGAAAAATCATCATTAATTGGATCAAAATTCATCCTAATTAAACAGATAGTTATGTTTCCATATGAAATTAGTAGCTTTTAGGTTATGTGCGGAAAATCATCATTAATTGGACCACATTTGATATAATTAAAACAGTTGATGATGTTTTTATGAAAAGTCACTAGATTTGAGGTTACGAGCGAAAAATCATCATTAATTGGACCAAACTTGATATGATTATAAAAGATGATAATGTTTTTATGAAAAGTCACTAGATTTGAGGTTACGAGCGAAAAATCATCATTAATTGGACCAAACTTGTTATGATTAAAAAAGATGATAATGTTTTTATGAAAAGTCACTAGATTTGAGGTTACGAGCGAAAAATCATCATTAATTGGATCAAACTTGATATGATTAGAACAGATGGTAATGGTTTTATATAGAATCAGAAGTTTCAAGGTTATGTCCGGAAAATCATCATTAATTGGATCAAACTTGATATGATTAAAAAAGATGATAATGTTTTTATGAAAAGTCACTAGATTTCAAGTTATAAGCGAAAAATCATCATTAATTGGACCAAACTTGATATGATTAGAACAGATGGTAATGGTTTTATATAGAATCAGAAGTTTCAAGGTTATGTCCGGAAAATCATCATTAATTGGATCAAACTTGATATGATTAAAAAAGATGATAATGTTTTTATGAAAAGTCACTAGATTTCAGGTTATAGGCGAAAAATCATCACTAATTGGACCAAACTTGATTCGATTAGAACAGATGGGAATGGTTTTAAATAGAATCAGAAGTTTAAGGTTATGTGCGGAAAATCATCATTAATTGGACCAAATTTGATATAATCTAATCAGTTGATGATGTTTTTATGTAAAGTCACTAGATTTCAGGTTAGGAGGGAAAAATCATCATTAATTGGACCAAACTTGATATGATTAAAAAAGATGATAATGTTTTTATGTAAAGTCACTAGATTTGACGTTACGAGCGAAAAATCATTATTAATTGGATCAAACTTGATATGATTAAAAAAGATGATAACGTTTTTATGAAAAGTCACTAGATTCCAGGTTATAAGCGAAAAATCATCATTAATTGGTTCAAAATTGATCCTAATTAAACAGATGTTAATGTTTTTATATGAAATTAGTAGTTTTTAGGTTATGTGTGGAGAACCATCCTTAATTGGACCAAATTTGATATGATTAAAAAAGGTGATGATGTTTTAATGAAAAGTCACTAGATTTCAGGTTATAGGCGAAAAATCATCACTAATTGGACCAAACTTGATATGATTAGAACAGATGGTAATGGTTTTATATAGAATCAGAAGTTTCAAGGTTATGTGCGGAAAATCATCATTAATTGGACCAACCTCGATATGATTAAAAAAGATGCTAATGTTTTTATGAAAAGTCACTAGATTCCAGGTTATAAGCGAAAAATCATCATTAATTGGATCAAACTTGATCCTAATTAAACAGATAATAATGTTATTATATGAAATTAGTAGTTGTTAGGTTATGTGTGGAAAACCATCCTTAATTGGATCAAACTTGATATGATTAAAAAAGGTGATGATATTTTTACGAAAATTCACTAGATTTGACGTTATGAGAGAAAAATCATCATTAATTGGATCAAAATTCATCCTAATTAAACAGATAGTAATGTTTCCATATGAAATTAGTAGTTTTTAGGTTATGTGCGGAAAATCATCATTAATTGGAACAAATTTGATATAATTAAAACAGTTGATGATGTTTTTATGAAAAGTCACTAGATTTGAGGTTACGAGCGAAAAATCATCATTAATTGGACCATACTTGATATGATTAAAAAAGATGATAATGTTTTTATGAAAAGTCACTAGATTCCAGGTTATAAGCGAAAAATCATCATTAATTGGATCAAACTTGATCCTAATTAAACAGATAATAATGTTATTATATGAAATTGGTAGCTTTTAGGTTATGTGTGGAAAACCATCCTTAATTGGATCAAACTTGATATGATTAAAAAAGGTGATGATGTTTTTACGAAAATTCACTAGATTTGACGTTATGAGAGAAAAATCATGATTAATTGGATCAAAATTCATCCTAATTAAACAGATAGTTATGTTTCCATATGAAATTAGTAGCTTTTAGGTTATGTGCGGAAAATCATCATTAATTGGACCACATTTGATATAATTAAAACAGTTGATGATGTTTTTATGAAAAGTCACTAGATTTGAGGTTACGAGCGAAAAATCATCATTAATTGGACCAAACTTGATATGATTATAAAAGATGATAATGTTTTTATGAAAAGTCACTAGATTTGAGGTTACGAGCGAAAAATCATCATTAATTGGACCAAACTTGTTATGATTAAAAAAGATGATAATGTTTTTATGAAAAGTCACTAGATTTGAGTTTATGAGAGAAAAATCATCATTTATTGGATCAAACTTGATATGATTAGAACAGATGGTAATGGTTTTATATAGAATCAGAAGTTTCAAGGTTATGTCCGGAAAATCATCATTAATTTTATCAAACTTTATATGATTAAAAAAGATGATAATTTTTTTATGAAAAGTCACTAGATTTCATGTTATAATCTAAAAATCATCATTAATTGGACCAAACTTGATATGATTATAAAAGATGGTAATGGTTTTATATAGAATCAGAAGTTTCAAGGTTATGTCCGGAAAATCATCATTAATTGGATCAAACTTGATATGATTAAAAAAGATGATAATGTTTTTATGAAAAGTCACTAGATTTCAGGTTATAGGCGAAAAATCATCACTAATTGGACCAAACTTGATTCGATTAGAACAGATGGGAATGCTTTTATATAGAATCAGAAGTTTCAAGGTTATGTGCGGAAAATCATCATTAATTGGACCACATTTGATATAATTAAAACAGTTGATGATGTTTTTATGAAAAGTCACTAGATTTGAGGTTACGAGCGAAAAATCATCATTAATTGGACCAAACTTGATATGATTAAAAAAGATGATAATGTTTTTATGTAAAGTCACTAGATTTGACGTTACGAGCGAAAAATCATTATTAATTGGATCAAACTTGATATGATTAAAAAAGATGATAATGTTTTTACGAAAAGTCACTAGATTCCAGGTTATAAGCGAAAAATCATCATTAATTGGTTCAAAATTGATGCTAATTAAACAGATGATAATGTTTTTATATGAAATTAGTAGTTTTTAGGTTATGTGTGGAGAACCATCCTTAATTGGACCAAACTTAATATGATTTAAAAAGGTGATGATGTTTTTATGAAAAGTCACTAGATTTCAGGTTATCCGCCAAAACTCATCACTAATTGGACCAAACTTGATATGATTATAACAGATGGTAATGGTTTTATATAGAATCAGAAGTTTCAAGGTTATGTCCGGAAAATCATCATTAATTGGACCAAACTTGATATGGTTAAAAAAGATGCTAATGTTTTTATGAAAAGTCACTAGATTCCAGGTTATAAGCGAAAAATCATCATTAATTGGTTCAAAATTGATCCTAATTAAACAGATGATAATGTTTTTATATGAAATTAGTAGTTTTTAGGTTATGTGTGGAAAACCATCCTTAATTGGATCAAACTTGATATGATTAAAAAAGGTGATGATGTTTTTACGAAAAGTCACTAGATTTGACGTTTTGAGAGAAAAATCATCATTAATTGGATCAAAATTCATCCTAATTAAACAGATAGTTATGTTTCCATATGAAATTAGTAGTTTTTAGGTTATGTGCGGAAAATCATCATTAATTGGACCAAATTTGATATAATTACTTCAGTTGATTATGTTTTTTTGAAATGTCACTATATTTGAGGTTACGAGCGAAAATCATCATTAATTGGACCAAACTTGATATGATTAAAAAATATGATAATGTTTTTATGAAAAGTCACTAGATTCCAGGATATAAGCGAAAAATCATCATTAATTGGTTCAAAATTGATCCTAATTAAACAGATGATAATGTTTTTATATGAAATTAGTAGTTTTTAGGTTATGTGTTGAGAACCATCCTTAATTGGACCAAACTTAATATGATTTAAAAAGGTGATGATGTTTTCATGAAAAGTCACTAGATTTCAGGTTATAGGCGAAAATCATCACTAATTGGACCAAACTTGATATGATTAGAACAGATGGTAATGGTTTTATATAGAATCAGAAGTTTCAAGGTTATGTGCGGAAAATCATCATTAATTGGACCAAACTCGATATGGTTAAAAAAGATGCTAATGTTTTTATGAAAAGTTACTAGATTCCAGGTTATAAGCGAAAAATCATCATTAATTGGATCAAACTTGATCCTAATTAAACAGATGATAATGTTTTTATATGAAATTAGTAGTTTTTAGGTTATGTGTGGAAAACCATCCTTAATTGGATCAAACTTGATATGATTAAAAAAGGTGATGATGTTTTTACGAAAATTCACTAGATTTGACGTTATGAGAGAAAAATCATGATTAATTGGATCAAAATTCATCCTAATTAAACAGATAGTAATGTTTCCATATGAAATTAGTAGTTTTTAGGTTATGTGCGGAAAATCATCATTAATTGGCCCACATTTGATATAATTAAAACAGTTGATGATGTTTTTATGAAAAGTCACTAGATTTGAGGTTACGAGCGAAAAATCATCATTAATTGGACCAAACTTGATATGATTAAAAAATATGATAATGTTTTTATGAAAAGTCACTAGATTCCAGGATATAAGCGAAAAATCATCATTAATTGGTTCAAAATTGATCCTAATTAAACAGATGATAATGTTTTTATATGAAATTAGTAGTTTTTAGGTTATGTGTTGAGAACCATCCTTAATTGGACCAAACTTAATATGATTTAAAAAGGTGATGATGTTTTCATGAAAAGTCACTAGATTTCAGGTTATAGGCGAAAATCATCACTAATTGGAACAAACTTGATATGATTAGAACAGATGGTAATGGTTTTATATAGAATCAGAAGTTTCAAGGTTATGTGCGGAAAATCATCATTACTTGGATCGAAATTGATATTATTAAAACAGATGGTAATGGCTTCATATAGAATCAGAAGCTTCAAGGTTATGTCCGGAAAATCATCACTAATTGGATCAAACTTGATATGATTAAAAAAGATGATAATGTTTTTATGAAAAGTCACTACATTTCAGGTTATAAGCGAAAAATCATCATTAATTGGATCAAACTTGATATGATTAAAAAAGATGATAATGTTTTTATGAAAAGTCACTAGATTTCAGGTTATAGGCGAAAAATCATCACTAATTGGACCAAACTTGATATGATTAGAACAGATGGTAATGGTTTTATATAGAATCAGAAGTTTCAAGGTTATGTCCGGAGAATCATCATTAATTGGATCAAACTTGATATGATTAAAACCGAGGATACTGTTTTTATGAACTGGCACTAGATTTCAGGTTAGCGGCGAATAATCATCAGTTATTGGCCCAAACTTGATATGATTAGAACAGATGGTAATGGTTTTACACAGAATCAGAAGTTTCAAGGTTATGTGCGGAAAATCATCATTAATTGGACCACATTTGATATAATTAAAACAGTTGATGAGTTTTTTATGAAAAGTCACTAGATTTGAGGTTACGAGCGAAATATCATCATTAATTGGACCAAACTTGATATGATTAAAAAAGATGATAACGTTTTTATGAAAAGTCACTGGATTTGACGTTATGAGCGAAAAATCATCATTAATTGGACCAAACTTGATATGATTAAAAAAGATGATAATGTTTTTTATGAAAAGTCACTAGATTTCAGGTTATAGGCGAAAAATCATCACTAATTGGACCAAACTTGATATGATTAAAACAGATGGTAATGGTTTTAAATAGAATCAGAAGTTTAAGGTTATGTGCGGAAAATCATCATTAATTGGACCAAATTTGATATAATCAAAACAGTTGATGATGTTTTTATGAAAAGTCACTAGATTTGAGGTTATGTGCGGAAAATCATGATTAATTGGATCAAACGTGATATGGTTGAAAAAGATGACAATGTTTTTATGAAAAGTCACTAGATTTTAGGTTAAGAGCGAAAAATCATCATTAATTGGACCAAACTTGATATGATTAAAAAAGATGATAAGGTTTTTATGAAAAGTCACTGGATTTGACGTTATGAGCGAAAAATCATCATTAATTGGACCAAACTTGATATGATTAAAAAAGATGATAATGTTTTTATGAAAAGTCACTAGATTCCAGGTTATAAGCGAAAAATCATCATTAATTGGTTCAAAATTGATCCTAATTAAACAGATGTTAATGTTTTTATATGAAATTAGTAGTTTTTAGGTTATGTGTGGAGAACCATCCTTAATTGGACCAAACTTAATATGATTTAAAAAGGTGATGATGTTTTTACGAAAAGTCACTAGATTTGACGTTATGAGCGAAAAATCATCATTAATTGGACCAAAATCCATCCTAATTAAACAGATAGTAATGTTTCCATATGAAGTTAGTAGTTTTCAGGTCATGAGTGAAAAATCATCATTAATTGGATCAAACTTGATATGATTAAAAAAGATGATAATGTTTTTATGAAAAGTCGATAGATTTCAGGTTATGAGCGAAAAATCATCATTAATTAGATCACATTCCATCCTAATTAAACAGATAGTAATGTTTTTATATGAAATTAGTAGTTTCAAGTTTATGTGTGGAAAACTATCCTTAATTGGACCAAACGTGATATGATTAAAACAGATGGTAATGGTTTTAAATAGAATCAGAAGTTTAAGGTTATGTGCGGAAAATCATCATCGCTTGGATCAAACTTGATATGATTAAAAAAGATGATACTGGTTTTATGAAAAATCACTAGATTTCAGGTTATGAGCGAAAAATCATCATTAATTGGATCACATTCCATCCTAATTAAACAGATAGTAATGTTTTTATATGAAATTAGTAGTTTCAAGGTTATGTGTGGAAAACTATCCTTAATTGGACCAAATTTGATATAATTAAAACAGGTGCTAATGTTTTCATGAAGAGTCACTAGATTTGACGTTATGAGCGAAAAATCATCATTAATTGGACCAAACTTGATATGATTAAAACAGATGGTAATGGTTTTAAATAGAATCAGAAGTTTAAGGTTATGTGCGGAAAATCATCATCGCTTGGATCAAACTTGATATGATTAAAAAAAATGATAATGTTTTTATGAAAAGTCACTAGATTTCAGGTTATGAGCGAAAAATCATCATTAATTGGATCAAACTTAATATGATTAAAAAAGATGCTAATGTTTTTTTTTATGAAAAGACACTAGATTTCAGGTTATGAGCGAAAAATCATCATTAATTGGATTAAACTCCATTCTAATGAAACAGATAGCAATGTTTTTATATGAAATTAGTAGTTTTTAGGTTATGTGTGGAAAACCATACTTAATTGGATCAAACTTGATATGATTAAAAAAGGTGATGATGTTTTTACGAAAATTCACTAGATTTGACGTTATGAGAGAAAAATCATGATTAATTGGATCAAAATTCATCCTAATTAAACAGATAGTAATGTTTCCATATGAAATTAGTAGTTTTCAGGTTATGAGTGAAAAATCATCATTAATTGGATCAAACTTGATATGATTAAAACAGATGGTTATAGTTTCATATAAAATCAGAAGTTTCAAGGTTATGTGCGGAAAATCATCCTTAATTGGACCAAATTTGATATAATCAAAACAGTTGATGATGTTTTTATGAAAAGTCACTAGATTTGAGGTTACGAGCGAAAAATCATCATTAATTGGACCAAACTTGATATGATTAAAAAAGATGATAATGTTTTTATGAAAAGTCACTAGATTTAAGGTTATTAGCGAAAAATCATCATTAATTGGACCAAACTTGATATGATTAAAAAAGATGATAATGTTTTTATGAAAAGTCACTAGATTTGAGGTTATGAGCGAAAAATCATCATTAATTGGTTCAAACTTGATATGATTAGAACAGATGGTAATGGTTTTATATAGAATCAGAAGTTTCAAGGTTATGTCCGGAAAATCATCATTAATTGGATCAAACTTAATATGATTAAAAAAGATGCTAATGATTTTTTTATGAAAAGTCACTAGATTTCAGGTTATGAGCGAAAAATCATCATTAATTGGACCAAACTTGATATGATTAGAACAGATGGTAATGGTTTTATATAGAATCAGTCGTTTCAAGGTTATGTCCGGAAAATCATCATTAATTGGATCAAACTTAATATGATTAAAAAAGATGATACTGTATTTATGAAAAGTTACTAGATTTCATGTTATAAGCTAAAAATCTTCTTTTATTGGACAAAAGTTGATATGTTTAGAACAGATGGTAATGGTTTTATATAGAATCAGAAGTTTCAAGGTTATGTCCGGAAAATCATCATTAATTGGATCAAACTTGATATGATTAAAAAAGATGATAATGTTTTTATGAAAAGTCACTAGATTTCAGGTTATAGGCGAAAAATCATCACTAATTGGACCAAACTTGGTATGATTAAAACAGGTGATAATGTTTTTATGAAAAGTCACTAGATTTGACGTTATGAGCGAAAAATCATCATTAATTGGACCAAACTTGATATGATTTCAACAGATGGTAATGGTTTTAAATAGAATCAGAAGTTTAAGGTTATGTGCGGAAAATCATCATTAATTGGACCAAATTTGATATAATTAAAACAGTTGATAATGTTTTTATGAAAAGTCACTAGATTTGAGGTTACGAGCGAAAAATCATCATTAATTAGACCAAACTTGATATGATTAAAAAAGATGATAATGTTTTTACGAAAAGTCACTAGATTCCAGGTTATAAGCGAAAAATCATCATTAATTGGTTCAAAATTGATGCTAATTAAACAGATGATAATGTTTTTATATGAAATTAGTAGTTTTTAGGTTATGTGTGGAGAACCATCCTTAATTGGACCAAACTGAATATGATTTAAAAGGTGATGATGCTTTTATGAAAAGTCACTAGATTTCAGGTTATAGGCGAAAAATCATCACTAATTGGACCAAACTTGATATGATTAGAACAGATGGTAATGGTTTTAAATAGAATCAGAAGTTTAAGGTTATGTGCGGAAAATCATCATTAATTGGATCAAAATTGATATGATTAAAACAGATGGTAATGGCTTCATATAGAATCAGAAGCTTCAAGGTTATGTCCGGAAAATCATCATTAATTGGACCAAACTTGATATGATTAGAAAAGATGGTAATGGTTTTATATAGAATCAGAAGTTTCAAGGTTATGTGCGGAAAATCATCATTAATTGGATCGAACTTGATATGATTAAAACAGATGGTAATGTTTTTATATAGAATCAGAAGTTTCAAGGTTATGTGCGGAAAATCATCATTAATTGGACCAAATTTGATATAATCAAAACAGTTGATGATGTTTTTATGAAAAGTCACTAGATTTGAGGTTACGAACGAAAAATCATCATTAATTGGACCAAACTTGATATGATTAAAAAAAATGATAATGTTTTTATGAAAAGTCACTAGATTTCAGGTTATGAGCGAAAAATCATCATTAATTGGATCAAACTTGATATGATTAGAACAGATGGTAATGGTTTTATATAGAATCAGAAGTTTCAAGGTTATGTCCGGAAAATCATCATTAATTGGATCAAACTTGATATGATTAAAAAAGATGATAATGTTTTTATGAAAAGTCACTAGATTGCAGGTTGTAGGCGAAAAATCATCACTAATTGGACCAAACTTGATATGATTAAAAAAGATGATAATGTTTTTACGAAAAGTCACTAGATTTCAAGTTATAATCGAAAAATCATCATTAATTGGACCAAACTTGATATGATTTGAACAGATGGTAATGGTTTTATATAGAATCAGAAGTTTCAAGGTTATGTGCGGAAAATCATCATTAATTGGACCACATTTGATATGATTAAAAAAGGTGATGATGTTTTTACGAAAATTCACTAGATTTGACGTTTTGAGCGAAAAATCAGCATTAATTGGATCAAACTTGATATGATTAGAACAGATGGTAATGGTTTTATATAGAATCAGAAGTTTCAAGGTTATGTCCGGAAAATCATCATTAATTGGATCAAACTTAATATGATTAAAAAAGGTGATGATGTTTTTACGAAAATTCACTAGATTTGACGTTTTGAGAGAAAAATCATCATTAATTGGATCAAAATTCATCCTAATTAAACAGATAGTTATGTTTCCATATGAAATTAGTAGTTTTTTAGGTTATGTGCGGAAAATCATCATTAATTGGACCACATTTGATATAATTAAAACAGTTGATGATGTTTTTATGAAAACTCACTAGATTTGAGGTTACGAGCGAAAAATCATCATTAATTGGACCAAACTTGATATGATTAAAAAAGATGATAATGTTTTTATGAAAAAGTCACTAGATTTGAGGTTACGAGCGAAAAATCATCATTAATTGGACCAAACTTGATATGATTAAAAAAGATGATAATGTTTTTATGAAAAGTCACTAGATTTGAGGTTACGAGCGAAAAATCAGCATTAATTGGATCAAACTTGATATGATTAGAACAGATGGTAATGGTTTTATATAGAATCAGAAGTTTCAAGGTTATGTCCGGAAAATCATCATTAATTGGATCAAACTTGATATGATTAGAAAAGATGATAATGTTTTTATGAAAAGTCACTAGATTTCAGGTTATGAGCGAAAAATCATCATTAATTGGACCAAACTTGATATGATTAGAACAGATGGTAATGGTTTTATATAGAATCAGACGTTTCAAGGTTATGTCCGGAAAATCATCATTAATTGGATCAAACTTGATATGATTAAAAAAGATGATAATGTTTTTATGAAAAGTCACTAGATTTCAAGTTATAAGCGAAAAATCATCATTAATTGGACCAAACTTGATATGATTAGAACAGATGGTAATGGTTTTATATAGAATCAGAAGTTTCAAGGTTATGTCCGGAAAATCATCATTAATTGGATCAAACTTGATATGATTAAAAAAGATGATAATGTTTTTATGAAAAGTCACTAGATTGCAGGTTGTAGGCGAAAAATCATCACTAATTGGACCAAACTTGATATGATTAAAAAAGATGATAATGTTTTTACGAAAAGTCACTAGATTTCAAGTTATAGTCGAAAAATCATCACTAATTGGACCAAACTTGATATGATTTAAACTGATGGTAATGGTTTTAAATAGAATCAGAAGTTTAAGGTTATGTGCGGAAAATCATCATTAATTGGACCAAATTTGATATAATCAAAACAGTTGATGATGTTTTTTATGAAAAGTCACTAGATTTGAGGTTACGAGCGAAAAATCATCATTAATTGGACCAAACTTGATATGATTAAAAAAGATGATAATGTTTTTATGAAAAGTCACTAGATTTGAGGTTACGAGCGAAAAATCATCATTAATTAGACCAAACTTGATATGATTAAAAAAGATGATAATGTTTTTATGAAAAGTCACTGGATTCCAGGTTATAAGCGAAAAATCATCATTAATTGGTTCAAAATTGATCCTAATTAAACAGAAAATAATGTTTTTATATGAAATTAGTAGTTGTTAGGTTATGTGTGGAAAACCATCCTTAATTGGATCAAACTTGATATGATTAAAAAAGGTGATGATATTTTTACGAAAATTCACTAGATTTGACGCTATGAGCGAAAAATCATCATTAATTGGAACAAACTTGATATGATTAAAACAGATGGTAATGGCGTTATATAGAATCAGAAGTTTCAAGGTTATGTGCGGAAAATCATCATTAATTGGACCAAATTTGATATAATTAAAACAGTTGATGATGTTTCTATGAAAAGTCACTAGATTTGAGGTTACGAGCGAAAAATCATCATTAATTGGACCAAACTTGATATGATTAAAAAAGATGATAATGTTTTTATGAAAAGTCACTAGATTCCAGGTTATAAGCGAAAAATCATCATTAATTGGTTCAAAATTGATCCTAATTAAACAGATGATAATGTTTTTATATGAAATTAGTAGTTTTTAGGTTATGTGTGGAGAACCATCCTTAATTGGACCAAACTTAATATGATTTAAAAAGGTGATGATGTTTTTACGAAAAGTCACTAGATTTGACGTTATGAGCGAAAAATCATCATTAATTGGACCAAAATCCATCCTAATTAAACAGATAGTAATGTTTCCATATGAAGTTAGTAGTTTTCAGGTCATGAGCGAAAAATCATCATTAATTGGATCAAACTTGATATGATTAAAAAAGATGATAATGTTTTTATGAAAAGTCGATAGATTTCAGGTTATGAGCGAAAAATCATCATTAAGTGGATAACATTCCATCCTAATTAAACAGATATTAATCTGTTTATATGAAATAAGTAGATGCAAGTTTATGTGTGGAAAACTATCCTTAATTGGACCAAACGTGATATGATTAAAACAGATGGTGATGGTTTTAAATAGAATCAGAAGTTTAAGGTTATGTGCGGAAAATCATCATCGCTTGGATCAAACTTGATATGATTAAAAAAGATGATACTGTTTTTATGAAAAATCACTAGATTTCAGGTTATGAGCGAAAAATCATCATTAATTGGATCACATTCCATCCTAATTAAACAGATAGTAATGTTTTTATATGAAATTAGTAGTTTCAAGGTTATGTGTGGAAAACTATCCTTAATTGGACCAAATTTGATATAATTAAAACAGGTGATAATGTTTTTATGAAAAGTCACTAGATTTGACGTTATGAGCGAAAAATCATCATTAATTGGACCAAACTTGATATGATTAAAACAGATGGTAATGGTTTTAAATAGAATCAGAAGTTTAAGGTTATGTGCGGAAAATCATCATCGCTTGGATCAAACTTGATATGATTAAAAAAGATGATACTGGTTTTATGAAAAATCACTAGATTTCAGGTTATGAGCGAAAAATCATCATTAATTGGATCAAACTTAATATGATTAAAAAAGATGCTAATGTTTTTTTTATGAAAAGACACTAGATTTCAGGTTATGAGCGAAAAATCATCATTAATTGGATCAAACTCCATTCTAATGAAACAGATAGCAATGTTTTTATATGAAATTAGTAGTTTTTAGGTTATGTGTGGAAAACCATACTTAATTGGATCAAACTTGATATGATTAAAAAAGGTGATGATGTTTTTACGAAAATTCACTAGATTTGACGTTATGAGAGAAAAATCATGATTAATTGGATCAAAATTCATCCTAATTAAACAGATAGTAATGTTTCCATATGAAATTAGTAGTTTTCAGGTTATGAGTGAAAAATCATCATTAATTGGATCAAACTTGATATGATTAAAACAGATGATAATGGTTTTAAATAGAATCAGAAGTTTAAGGTTATGTGCGGAAAATCATCATTAATTGGACCAAATTTGATATAATCAAAACAGTTGATGATGTTTTTATGAAAAGTCACTAGATTTGAGGTTATGAGCGAAAAATCATCATTAATTGGACCAAACTTGATATGATTAAAAAAGATGATAATGTTTTTATGAAAAGTTACTAGATTCCAGGTTATAAGCGAAAAATCATCATTAATTGGATCAAACTTGATATGATTAAAAAAGATGATAATGTTTTTATGAAAAGTCACTAGATTTGAGGTTACGAGCGAAAAATCATCATTAATTGGATCAAACTTGATATGATTAGAACAGATGGTAATGGTTTTAAATAGAATCAGAAGTTTCAAGGCTATGTGCGGAAAATCATCATTAATTGGATCAAACTTGATATGATTAAAAAAGATGATAATGTTTTTATGAAAAGTCACTAGATTTCAGGTTATGAGCGAAAAATCATCATTAATTGGACCAAACTTGATATGATTAGAACAGATGGTAATGGTTTTATATAGAATCAGACGATTCAAGGTTATGTCCGGAAAATCATCATAAATAGGATCAAACTTGATATGATTAAAAAAGATGATAATGTTTTTATGAAAAGTCACTAGATTTCAAGTTATAAGCGAAAAATCATCATTAATTGGACCAAACTTGATATGATTAGAACAGATGGTAATGGTTTTATATAGAATCAGAAGTTTCAAGGTTATGTCCGGAAAATCATCATTAATTGGATCAAACTTGATATGATTAAAAAAGATGATAATGTTTTTATGAAAAGTCACTAGATTTCAGGTTATAGGCGAAAAATCATCACTAATTGGACCAAACTTGGTATGATTAAAACAGGTGATAATGTTTTTATGAAAAGTCACTAGATTTGACGTTATGAGCGAAAAATCATCATTAATTGGACCAAACTTGATATGATTTGAACAGATGGTAATGGTTTTATATATAATCAGAAGTTTAAGGTTATGTGCGGAAAATCATCATTAATTGGACCAAATTTGATATAATCAAAACAGTTGATAATGTTTTTATGAAAAGTCACTAGATTTAAGGTTATGAGCGAAAAATCATCATTAATTGGACCAAACTTGATATGAGTAAAACAGATGGTAACGTTTTTATGAAAAGTCACTGGATTTCAGGTTATAAGCGAAAAATCATCATTAATTAGACCAAACTTGATATGATTAAAAAAGATGATAATGTTTTTACGAAAAGTCACTAGATTCCAGGTTATAAGCGAAAAATCATCATTAATTGGTTCAAAATTGATGCTAATTAAACAGATGATAATGTTTTTATATGAAATTAGTAGTTTTTAGGTTATGTGTGGAGAACCATCCTTAATTGGACCAAACTGAATATGATTTAAAAAGGTGATGATGTTTTTATGAAAAGTCACTAGATTTCAGGTTATAGGCGAAAAATCATCACTAATTGGACCAAACTTGATATGATTAGAACAGATGGTAATGGTTTTAAATAGAATCAGAAGTTTAAGGTTATGTGCGGAAAATCATCATTAATTGGATCGAAATTGATATGATTAAAACAGATGGTAATGGCTTCATATAGAATCAGAAGCTTCAAGGTTATGTCCGGAAAATCATCATTAATTGGACCAAACTTGATATGATTAGAAAAGATGGTAATGGTTTTATATAGAATCAGAAGTTTCAAGGTTATGTGCGGAAAATCATCATTAATTGGATCGAACTTGATATGATTAAAACAGATGGTAATGGTTTTATATAGAATCAGAAGTTTCAAGGTTATGTGCGGAAAATCATCATTAATTGGACCAAATTTGATATAATTAAAACAGTTGATGATGTTTTTATGAAAAGTCACTAGATTTGAGGTTACGAGCGAAAAATCATCATTAATTGGACCAAACTGGATAATATTAAAAAAGATGATAAAGTTTAAATTAAAAGTCACTAGATTTGAGGTTACGAGCGAAAAATCAGCATTAATTGGATCAAACTTGATATGATTAGAACAGATGGTAATGGTTTTATATAGAATCAGTAGTTTCAAGGTTATGTCCGGAAAATCATCATTAATTGGATCAAACTTGATATGATTAAAAAAGATGATAATGTTTTTATGAAAAGTCACTAGATTGCAGGTTGTAGGCGAAAAATCATCACTAATTGGACCAAACTTGATATGATTAAAAAAGATGATAATGTTTTTACGAAAAGTCACTAGATTTCAAGTTATAATCGAAAAATCATCATTAATTGGACCAAACTTGATATGATTTGAACAGATGGTAATGGTTTTATATAGAATCAGAAGTTTCAAGGTTATGTGCGGAAAATCATCATTAATTGGACCACATTTGATATGATTAAAAAAGGTGATGATGTTTTTACGAAAATTCACTAGATTTGACGTTTTGAGCGAAAAATCAGCATTAATTGGACCAAACTTGATATGATTAGAACAGATGGTAATGGTTTTAAATAGAATCAGAAGTTTAAGGTTATGTGCGGAAAATCATCATCGCTTGGATCAAACTTGATATGATTAAAAAAGGTGATGACATTTTTACGAAAATTCACTAGATTTGACGTTATGAGAGAAAAATCATCATTAATTGGATCAAAATTCATCCTAATTGAACAGATAGTAATGTTTCCATATGAAATTAGTAGTTTTTAGGTTATGTGCGGAAAATCATCATTAATTGGACCAAATTTGATATAATTAAAACAGTTGATGATGTTTTTATGAAAAGTCACTAGATTTGAGGTTACGAGCGAAAAATCATCATTAATTGGACCAAACGTGATATAATTAAAACAGGTGATAATGTTTTTATGAAAAGTCACTAGATTTGAGGTTACGAGCGAAAAATCATCATTAATTGGACCAAACTTGATATGATTAAAAAAGATGATAACGTTTTTATGAAAAGTCACTAGATTTGAGGTTACGAGCGAAAAATCAGCATTAATTGGATCAAACTTGATATGATTAGAACAGATGGTAATGGTTTTATATAGAATCAGAAGTTTCAAGGTTATGTGCGGAAAATCATCATTAATTGGATCAAACTTGATATGATTAAAAAAGATGATAATGTTTTTATGAAAAGTCACTAGATTTCAGGTTATGAGCGAAAAATCATCATTAATTGGACCAAACTTGATATGATTAGAACAGATGGTAATGGTTTTATATAGAATCAGACGTTTCAAGGTTATGTCCGGAAAATCATCATTAATTGGATCAAACTTGATATGATTAAAAAAGATGATAATGTTTTTATGAAAAGTCACTAGATTTCATGTTATAAGCGAAAAATCATCATTAATTGGACCAAACTTGATATGATTAGAACAGATGGTAATGGTTTTAAATAGAATCAGAAGTTTAAGGTTATGTGCGGAAAATCATCATTAATTGGATCAAACTTGATATGATTAAAAAAGATGATAATGTTTTTATGAAAAGTCACTAGATTGCAGGTTGTAGGCGAAAAATCATCACTAATTGGACCAAACTTGATATGATTAAAAAAGATGATAATGTTTTTACGAAAAGTCACTAGATTTCAAGTTATAATCGAAAAATCATCATTAATTGGACCAAACTTGATATGATTTGAACAGATGGTAATGGTTTTATATAGAATCAGAAGTTTCAAGGTTATGTGCGGAAAATCATCATTAATTGTACCATATTTGATATAATTAAAACAGTTGATGATGTTTTTATGAAAAGTCTCTAGATTTTAGGTTACTAGCGAAAAATCATCATTAATTGGACCAAACTTGATATGATTAAAAAAGATGATAACGTTTTTGTGAAAAGTCACTAGATTTGAGGTTACGAGCGAAAAATCATCATTAATTAGACCAAACTTGATATGATTAAAAAAGATGATAATGTTTTTATGAAAAGTCACTAGATTCCAGGTTATAAGAGAAAAATCATCATTAATTGGTTCAAAATTGATCCTAATTAAACAGAAAAAAATGTTTTTATATGAAATTAGTAGTTTTTAGGTTATCTGTGGAAAACCATCCTTAATTGGATCAAACTTGATATGATTAAAAAAGGTGATGATATTTTTACGAAAATTCACTAGATTTGACGTTATGAGCGAAAAATCATCATTAATTGGACCAAACTTGATATGATTAGAACAGATGGTAATGGTTTTAAATAGAATCAGAAGTTTAAGGTTATGTGCGGAAAATCATCATTAATTGGACCAAATTTGATATAATCAAAACAGTTGATGATGTTTTTATGAAAAGTCACTAGATTTGAGGTTACGAGCGAAAAATCATCATTAATTGGACCAAACTTGATATGATTAAAAAAGATGATAATGTTTTTATGAAAAGTCACTAGATTTCAGGTTATGAGCGAAAAATCATCATTAATTGGATCAAACTTAATATGATTAAAAAAGATGATAATGTTTTTACGAAAAGTCACTAGATTCCAGGTTATAAGCGAAAAATCATCATTAATTGGTTCAAAATTGATCCTAATTAAACAGAAAATAATGTTTTTATATGAAATTAGTAGTTTTTAGGTTATGTGTGGAAAACCATCCTTAATTGGATCAAACTTGATATGATTAAAAAAGGTGATGATATTTTTACGAAAATTCACTAGATTTGACGCTTTGAGAGAAAAATCATCATTAATTGGACCAAACTTGATATGATTAGAACAGATGGTAATGGTTTTATATAGAATCAGAAGTTTCAAGGTTATGTGCGGAAAATCATCATTAATTGGATCGAAATTGATATGATTAAAACAGATGGTAATGGCTTCATATAGAATCAGAAGCTTCAAGGTTATGTCCGGAAAATCATCATTAATTGGACCAAACTTGATATGATTAGAAAAGATGGTAATGGTTTTATATAGAATCAGAAGTTTCAAGGTTATGTCCGGAAAATCATCATTAATTGGATCGAACTTGATATGATTAAAACAGATGGTAATGGTTTTATATAGAATCAGAAGTTTCAAGGTTATGTCCGGAAAATCATCATTAATTGGATCAAACTTGATATGATTAAAAAAGATGATAATGTTTTTATGAAAAGACACTAGATTTCAGGTTATAGGCGAAAAATCATCACTAATTGGACCAAACTTGATATGATTAGAACAGATGGTAATGTTTTTATATAGAATCAGAAGTTTCAAGGTTATGTGCGGAAAATCATCATTAATTGGACCAAACTTGATATGGTTAAAAAAGATGATAATATTTTTATGAAAAGTCACTAGATTCCAGGTTGTAAGCGAAAAATCATCATTAATTGGATCAAACTTGATCCAAATTAAACAGATGATAATGTTTTTCAATGAAATTAGTAGTTTTTAGGTTATGTGTGGAAAAACATCCTTAATTGGATCAAACTTGATATGATTAAAAAAGGTGATGATATTTTTACGAAAATTCACTAGATTTGACGTTATGAGAGAAAAATTATCATTAATTGGATCGAAATTCATCCTAATTAAACAGATAGTTATGTATCCATATGAAATTAGTAGCTTTTAGGTTATGTGCGGAAAATCATCATTAATTGGACCACATTTGATATAATTAAAACAGTTGATGATGTTTTTATGAAAAGTCACTAGATTTGAGGTTACGAGCGAAAAATCATCATTAATTGGACCAAACTTGATATGATTATAAAAGATCATAATGTTTTTATGAAAAGTCACTAGATTTCAGGTTATAGGCGAAAAATCATCACTAATTGGACCAAACTTGATATGATTAAAACAGATGATAATGGTTTTAAATAGAATCAGAAGTTTAAGGTTATGTGCGGAAAATCATCATTAATTGGACCAAATTTGATATAATCAAAACAGTTGATGATGTTTTTATGAAAAGTCACTAGATTTCAGGTTATAGGCGAAAAATCATCACTAATTGGACCAAACTTGATACGATTAGAACAGATGGTAATGGTTTTATATAGAATCAGAAGTTTCAAGGTTATGTGCGGAAAATCATCATTAATTGGACCACATTTGATATAATTAAAACAGTTGATGATGTTTTTATGAAAAGTCACTAGATTTGAGGTGACGAGCGAAAAATCATCATTAATTGGACCAAACTTGATATGATTAAAAAAGATGATAACGTTTTTATGAAAAGTCACTGGATTTGACGTTATGAGCGAAAAATCATCATTAATTGGACCAAACTTGATATGATTAAAACAGATGATAATGTTTTTACGAAAAGTCACTAGATTCCAGGTTATAAGCGAAAAATCATCATTAATTGGTTCAAAATTGATGCTAATTAAACAGATGATAATGTTTTTATATGAAATTATTAGTTTTTAGGTTATGTGTGGAGAACCATCCTTAATTGGACCAAACTTAATATGATTTAAAAAGGTGATGATGTTTTTATGAAAAGTCACTAGATTTCAGGTTATAGGCGAAAAATCATCACTAATTGGACCAAACTTGATATGATTAGAACAGATGGTAATGGTTTTATATAGAATCAGAAGTTTCAAGGTTATGTGCGGAAAATCATCATTAATTGGATCGAAATTGATATGATTAAAACAGTTGGTAATGGCTTCATATAGAATCAGAAGCTTCAAGGTTATGTCCGGAAAATCATCATTAATTGGACCAAACTTGATATGATTAGAAAAGATGGTAATGGTTTTATATAGAATCAGAAGTTTCAAGGTTATGTGCTGAAAATCATCATTAATTGGATCGAACTTGATATGATTAAAACAGATGGTAATGGCTTCATATAGAATCAGAAGCTTCAAGGTTATGTCCGGAAAATCATCATTAATTGGATCAAACTTGATATGATTAGAACAGATGGTAATGGTTTTAAATAGAATCAGAAGTTTAAGGTTATGTGCGGAAAATCATCATTAATTGGATCAAACTTGATATGATTAAAAAAGATGATAATGTTTTTATGAAAATAAACTAGATTTCAGGATATCACCGAAAAATCATCATTAATTGGACCAAACTTGATATGATTAGAACAGATGGTAATGTTTTTATATAGAATCAGAAGTTTCAAGGTTATGTGCGGAAAATCATCATTAATTGGACCAAACTTGATATGGTTAAAAAAGATGATAATATTTTTATGAAAAGACACTAGATTTCAGGTTATAGGCGAAAAATCATCACTAATTGGACCAAACTTGATATGATTAGAACAGATGGTAATGTTTTTATATAGAATCAGAAGTTTCAAGGTAATGTGCGGAAAATCATCATTAATTGGACCAAACTTGATATGGTTAAAAAAGATGATAATATTTTTATGAAAAGTTACTAGATTCCAGGTTATAAGCGAAAAATCATCATTAATTGGATCAAACTTGATCCTAATTAAACAGATGATAATGTTTTTATATGAAATTAGTAGTTTTCAGGTCATGAGCGAAAAATCATCATTAATTGGATCAAACTTGATATGATTAAAAAAGATGATGACATTTTTACGAAAATTCACTAGATTTGACGTTATGAGAGAAAAATCATCATTAATTGGATCAAAATTCATCCTAATTAAACAGATAGTAATGTTTCCATATGAAATTAGTAGCTTTTTAGGTTATGTGCGGAAAATCATCATTAATTGGACCACATTTGATATAATTAAAACAGGTGATAATGTTTTTATGAAAAGTCACTAGATTTGACGTTATGGGCGAAAAATCATCATTAATTGGACCAAACTTGATATGATTAAAACAGATGGTAATGGTTTTATGAAAAGTCACTAGATTTCAGGTTATAGGCGAAAAATCATCACTAATTGGACCAAACTTGATATGATTAGAACAGATGGTAATGGTTTTATATAGAATCAGAAGTTTCAAGGTTATGTGCGGAAAATCATCATTAATTGGACCAAACTTGATATGGTTAAAAAAGATGATAATGTTTTTATGAAAAGTCACTAGATTTCAGGTTATAGGCGAAAAATCATCACTAATTGGACCAAACTTGATATGATTAGAACAGATGGTAATGTTTTTATATAGAATCAGAAGTTTCAAGGTTATGTGCTGAAAATCATCATTAATTGTATCAAGCTTGATATGATTAAAAAAAGTGATAATGTTTTTATGAAAAATCACTAGATTTCAGGTTATGAGCGAAAAATCATCATAAATTGGACCAAACTTGATCCTAATTAAACAGATGATAATGTTTTTATATGAAATTAGTAGTTTTTAGGTTATGTGTGGAAAACCATCATCAATTGGATCAAACTTGATATGATTAAAAAAGGTGATGATATTTTTACGAAAATTCACTAGATTTGACGTTATGAGAGAAAAATTATCATTAATTGGATCAAAATTCATCCTAATTAAACAGATAGTTATGTTTCCATATGAAATTAGTAGCTTTTTAGGTTATGTGCGGAAAATCATCATTAATTGGACCACATTTGATATGATTAAAACCGTTGATGATGTTTTTAAGAAACGTCACTCGATTTGAGGTTACGAGCGAAAAATCATCTTTAATTGGAACGAACTTGATATGATTAAAAAAGATGATAATGTTTTTATGAAAAGTCACTAGATTTCAGGTTATAGGCGAAAAATCATCACTAATTGGACCAAACTTGATATGATTAGAACAGATGGTAATGGTTTTATATAGAATCAGAAGTTTCAAGGTTATGTGCGGAAAATCATCATTAATTGGACCAAATTTGATATAATCAAAACAGTTGATGATGTTTTTATGAAAAGTCACTAGATTTGAGGTTACGAGCGAAAAATCATCATTAATTGGACCAAACTTGATATGATTAAAAAAGATGATAACTTTTTTATGAAAAGTCACTGGATTTGACGTTATGAGCGAAAAATCATCATTAATTGGACCAAACTTGATATGATTAAAAAAGATGATAATGTTTTTACGAAAAGTCACTAGATTCCAGGTTATAGGCGAAAAATCATCATTAATTGGTTCAAAATTGATGCTAATTAAACAGATGATAATGTTTTTATATGAAATTAGTAGTTTTTAGGTTATGTGCGGAGAACCATCCTTAATTGGACCAAACTGAATATGATTTAAAAAGGTGATGATGTTTTTATGAAAAGTCACTAGATTTCAGGTTATAGGCGAAAAATCATCACTAATTGGACCAAACTTGATATGATTAGAACAGATGGTAATGGTTTTATATAGAATCAGAAGTTTCAAGGTTATGTGCGGAAAATCATCATTAATTGGATCGAAATTGATATGATTAAAACAGATGGTAATGGCTTCATATAGAATCAGAAGCTTCAAGGTTATGTCCGGAAAATCATCATTAATTGGACCAAACTTGATATGATTAGAAAAGATGGTAATGGTTTTATATAGAATCAGAAGTTTAAGGTTATGTGCGGAAAATCATCATTAATTGGATCGAACTTGATATGATTAAAACAGATGGTAATGGTTTTATATAGAATCAGAAGTTTCAAGGTTATGTCCGGAAAATCATCATTAATTGGATCAAACTTGATATGATTAAAAAAGATGATAATGTTTTTATGAAAAGACACTAGATTTCAGGTTATAGGCGAAAAATCATCACTAATTGGACCAAACTTGATATGATTAGAACAGATGGTAATGTTTTTATATAGAATCAGAAGTTTCAAGGTTATGTGCGGAAAATCATCATTAATTGGACCAAACTTGATATGGTTAAAAAAGATGATAATATTTTTATGAAAAGTCACTAGATTCAGGTTAAAAGCGAAAAATCATCATTAATTGGATCAAACTTGATCCTAATTAAACAGATGATAATGTTTTTCAATGAAATTAGTAGTTTTTAGGTTATGTGTGGAAAAACATCCTTAATTGGATCAAACTTGATATGATTAAAAAAGGTGATGATATTTTTACGAAAATTCACTAGATTTGACGTTATGAGAGAAAAATTATCATTAATTGGATCGAAATTCATCCTAATTAAACAGATAGTTATGTATCCATATGAAATTAGTAGCTTTTTAGGTTATGTGCGGAAAATCATCATTAATTGGACCACATTTGATATAATTAAAACAGTTGATGATGTTTTTATGAAAAGTCACTAGATTTGAGGTTACGAGCGAAAAATCATCATTAATTGGACCAAACTTGATATGATTATAAAAGAAGATAATGTTTTTATGAAAAGTCACTAGATTTCAGGTTATAGGCGAAAAATCATCACTAATTGGACCAAACTTGATATGATTAGAACAGATGGTAATGGTTTTAAATAGAATCAGAAGTTTAAGGTTATGTGCGGAAAATCATCATTAATTGGACCAAATTTGATATAATCAAAACAGTTGATGATGTTTTTATGAAAAGTCACTAGATTTCAGGTTATAGGCGAAAAATCATCACTAATTGGACCAAACTTGATACGATTAGAACAGATGGTAATGGTTTTATATAGAATCAGAAGTTTAAGGTTATGTGCGGAAAATCATCATTAATTGGACCAAATTTGATATAATCAAAACAGTTGATGATGTTTTTATGAAAAGTCACTAGATTTGAGGTTACGAACGAAAAATCATCATTAATTGGACCAAACTTGATATGATTAAAAAAGATGATAATGTTTTTATGAAAAGTCACTAGATTTGAGGTTACGAGCGAAAAATCATCATTAATTGGACCAAACTTGATATGATTAAAAAAGATGATAATGTTTTTACGAAAAGTCACTAGATTCCAGGTTATAAGCGAAAAATCATCATTAATTGGTTCAAAATTGATGCTAATTAAACAGATGGTAATGTTTTTATATGAAATTAGTAGTTTTTAGGTTATGTGTGGAAAACCATACTTAATTGGATCAAACTTGATATGATTAAAAAAGATGATGATGTTTTTATGAAAAGTCACTAGATTTCAGGTTATAGGCGAAAAATCATCACTAATTGGACCAAACTTGATATGATTAGAACAGATGGTAATGGTTTTATATAGAATCAGAAGTTTCAAGGTTATGTGCGGAAAATCATCATTAATTGGATCGAAATTGATATGATTAAAACAGATGGTAATGGCTTCATATAGAATCAGAAGCTTCAAGGTTATGTCCGGAAAATCATCATTAATTGGATCAAACTTGATATGATTAGAACAGATGGTAATGGTTTTAAATAGAATCAGAAGTTTAAGGTTATGTGCGGAAAATCATCATTAATTGGATCAAACTTGATATGATTAAAAAAGATGATAATGTTTTTATGAAAAGACACTAGATTGCAGGTTATAGGCGAAAAATCATCACTAATTGGACCAAACTTGATATGATTAGAACAGATGGTAATGTTTTTATATAGAATCAGAAGTTTCAAGGTTATGTGCGGAAAATCATCATTAATTGGACCAAACTTGATATGGTTAAAAAAGATGATAATATTTTTATGAAAAGACACTAGATTTCAGGTTATAGGCGAAAAATCATCACTAATTGGACCAAACTTGATATGATTAGAACAGATGGTAATGTTTTTATATAGAATCAGAAGTTTCAAGGTTATGTGCGGAAAATCATCATTAATTGGACCAAACTTGATATGGTTAAAAAAGATGATAATATTTTTATGAAAAGTCACTAGATTCCAGGTTATAAGCGAAAAATCATCATTAATTGGATCAAACTTGATCCTAATTAAACAGATGATAATGTTTTTATATGAAATTAGTAGTTTTTAGGTTATGTGTGGAAAAACATCCTTAATTGGATCAAACTTGATATGATGAAAAAAGGTGATGATATTTTTACGAAAATTCACTAGATTTGACGTTATGAGAGAAAAATTATCATTAATTGGATTAAAATTCATCCTAATTAAACAGATAGTTATGTTTCCATATGAAATTAGTAGCTTTTTAGGTTATGTGCGGAAAATCATCATTAATTGGACCACATTTGATATGATTAAAACAGTTGATGATGTTTTTATGAAAAGTCACTAGATTTGAGGTTACGAGCGAAAAATCATCATTAATTGGACCAAACTTGATATGATTATAAAAGATGATAATGTTTTTATGAAAAGTCACTAGATTTCAGGTTATAGGCGAAAAATCATCACTAATTGGACCAAACTTGATATGATTAGAACAGATGGTAATGGTTTTATATAGAATCAGAAGTTTCAAGGTTATGTGCGGAAAATCATCATTAATTGGACCACATTTGATATAATTAAAACACTTGATGATGTTTTTATGAAAAGTCACTAGATTTCAGGTTATAGGCGAAAAATCATCACTAATTGGACCAAACTTGATACGATTAGAACAGATGGTAATGGTTTTATATAGAATCAGAAGTTTCAAGGTTATGTGCGGAAAATCATCATTAATTGGACCACATTTGATATAATTAAAACAGTTGATGATGTTTTTATGAAAAGTCACTGGATTTGACGTTATGAGCGAAAAATCATCATTAATTGGACCAAACTTGATATGATTAAAAAAGATGATAATGTTTTTTTTATAAAAAGTCACTAGATTTGAGGTTATGAGCGAAAAATCATGATTAATTGGACCAAATTTGATATGATTAAAAAAGATGATAATGTTTTTACGAAAAGTCACTAGATTCCAGGTTATAAGCGAAAAATCATCATTAATTGGTTCAAAATTGATGCTAATTAAACAGATGATAATGTTTTTATATGAAATTAGTAGTTTTTAGGTTATGTGTGGAGAACCATCCTTAATTGGACCAAACTTAATATGATTTAAAAAGGTGATGATGTTTTTATGAAAAGTCACTAGATTTCAGGTTATAGGCGAAAAATCATCACTAATTGGACCAAACTTGATATGATTAGAACAGATGGTAATGTTTTTATATAGAATCAGAAGTTTCAAGGTTATGTGCTGAAAATCATCATTAATTGGACCAAACTTGATATGGTTAAAAAAGATGATAATATTTTTATGAAAAGTCACTAGATTTCAGGTTATAAGCGAAAAATCATCATTAATTGGATCAAACTTGATCCTAATTAAACAGATGATAATGTTTTTATATGAAATTAGTAGTTTTTAGGTTATGTGTGGAAAACCATCCTTAATTGGATCAAACTTGATATGATTAAAAAAGGTGATGATATTTTTACGAAAATTCACTAGATTTGACGTTATGAGAGAAAAATCATCATTAATTGGATCAAAATTCATCCTAATTAAACAGATAGTTATGTTTCCATATGAAATTAGTAGCTTTTAGGTTATGTGCGGAAAATCATCATTAATTGGACCACATTTGATATGATTAAAACAGTTGATGATGTTTTTATGAAAAGTCACTCGATTTGAGGTTACGAGCGAAAAATCATCATTAATTGGACCAAACTTGATATGATTATAAAAGATGATAATGTTTTTATGAAAAGTCACTAGATTTCAGGTTATAGGCGAAAAATCATCACTAATTGGACCAAACTTGATATGATTAGAACAGATGGTAATGGTTTTATATAGAATCAGAAGTTTCAAGGTTATGTGCGGAAAATCATCATTAATTGGACCAAATTTGATATAATTAAAACAGTTGATGATGTTTTTATGAAAAGTCACTAGATTTGAGGTGACGAGCGAAAAATCATCATTAATTGGACCAAACTTGATATGATTAAAAAAGATGATAACGTTTTTATGAAAAGTCACTGGATTTGACGTTATGAGCGAAAAATCATCATTAATTGGACCAAACTTGATATGATTAAAAAAGATGATAATGTTTTTACGAAAAGTCACTAGATTCCAGGTTATAGGCGAAAAATCATCATTAATTGGTTCAAAATTGATGCTAATTAAACAGATGATAATGTTTTTATATGAAATTAGTAGTTTTTAGGTTATGTGCGGAGAACCATCCTTAATTGGACCAAACTGAATATGATTTAAAAAGGTGATGATGTTTTTATGAAAAGTCACTAGATTTCAGGTTATAGGCGAAAAATCATCACTAATTGGACCAAACTTGATATGATTAGAACAGATGGTAATGGTTTTATATAGAATCAGAAGTTTCAAGGTTATGTGCGGAAAATCATCATTAATTGGATCGAAATTGATATGATTAAAACAGATGGTAATGGCTTCATATAGAATCAGAAGCTTCAAGGTTATGTCCGGAAAATCATCATTAATTGGACCAAACTTGATATGATTAGAAAAGATGGTAATGGTTTTATATAGAATCAGAAGTTTCAAGGTTATGTGCGGAAAATCATCATTAATTGGATCAAACTTGATATGATTAAAACAGATGGTAATGGTTTTAAATAGAATCAGAAGTTTCAAGGTTATGTCCGGAAAATCATCATTAATTGGATCAAACTTGATATGATTAAAAAAGATGATAATGTTTTTATGAAAAGACACTAGATTTCAGGTTATAGGCGAAAAATCATCACTAATTGGACCAAACTTGATATGATTAGAACAGATGGTAATGTTTTTATATAGAATCAGAAGTTTCAAGGTTATGTGCGGAAAATCATCATTAATTGGACCAAACTTGATATGGTTAAAAAAGATGATAATATTTTTATGAAAAGTCACTAGATTCCAGGTTATAAGCGAAAAATCATCATTAATTGGATCAAACTTGATCCTAATTAAACAGATGATAATGTTTTTCAATGAAATTAGTAGTTTTTAGGTTATGTGTGGAAAAACATCCTTAATTGGATCAAACTTGATATGATTAAAAAAGGTGATGATATTTTTACGAAAATTCACTAGATTTGACGTTATGAGAGAAAAATTATCATTAATTGGATCGAAATTCATCCTAATTAAACAGATAGTTATGTATCCATATGAAATTAGTAGCTTTTAGGTTATGTGCGGAAAATCATCATTAATTGGACCACATTTGATATAATTAAAACAGTTGATGATGTTTTTATGAAAAGTCACTAGATTTGAGGTTACGAGCGAAAAATCATCATTAATTGGACCAAACTTGATATGATTATAAAAGAAGATAATGTTTTTATGAAAAGTCACTAGATTTCAGGTTATAGGCGAAAAATCATCACTAATTGGACCAAACTTGATATGATTAGAACAGATGGTAATGGTTTTAAATAGAATCAGAAGTTTAAGGTTATGTGCGGAAAATCATCATTAATTGGACCAAATTTGATATAATCAAAACAGTTGATGATGTTTTTATGAAAAGTCACTAGATTTCAGGTTATAGGCGAAAAATCATCACTAATTGGACCAAACTTGATACGATTAGAACAGATGGTAATGGTTTTAAATAGAATCAGAAGTTTAAGGTTATGTGCGGAAAATCATCATTAATTGGACCAAATTTGATATAATCAAAACAGTTGATGATGTTTTTATGAAAAGTCACTAGATTTGAGGTTACGAACGAAAAATCATCATTAATTGGACCAAACTTGATATGATTAAAAAAGATGATAATGTTTTTATGAAAAGTCACTAGATTCAAGGTAATGTGCGAAAAATCATCATTAATTGGAGCAAACTAAATATGATTAAAAAAGATGCTAATGTTTTTACGAAAAGTCACTAGATTCCAGGTTATAAGCGAAAAATCATCATTAATTGGTTCAAAATTGATGCTAATTAAACAGATGATAATGTTTTTATATGAAATTAGTAGTTTTTAGGTTATGTGTGGAAAACCATACTTAATTGGATCAAACTTGATATGATTAAAAAAGATGATGATGTTTTTATGAAAAGTCACTAGATTTCAGGTTATAGGCGAAAAATCATCACTAATTGGACCAAACTTGATATGATTAGAACAGATGGTAATGGTTTTATATAGAATCAGAAGTTTCAAGGTTATGTGCGGAAAATCATCATTAATTGGATCGAAATTGATATGATTAAAACAGATGGTAATGGCTTCATATAGAATCAGAAGCTTCAAGGTTATGTCCGGAAAATCATCATTAATTGGATCAAACTTGATATGATTAGAACAGATGGTAATGGTTTTAAATAGAATCAGAAGTTTAAGGTTATGTGCGGAAAATCATCATTAATTGGATCAAACTTGATATGATTAAAAAAGATGATAATGTTTTTATGAAAAGTCACTAGATTGCAGGTTATAGGCGAAAAATCATCACTAATTGGACCAAACTTGATATGATTAGAACAGATGGTAATGTTTTTATATAGAATCAGAAGTTTCAAGGTTATGTGCGGAAAATCATCATTAATTGGACCAAACTTGATATGGTTAAAAAAGATGATAATATTTTTATGAAAAAGACACTAGATTTCAGGTTATAGGCGAAAAATCATCACTAATTGGACCAAACTTGATATGATTAGAACAGATGGTAATGTTTTTATATAGAATCAGAAGTTTCAAGGTTATGTGCGGAAAATCATCATTAATTGGACCAAACTTGATATGGTTAAAAAAGATGATAATATTTTTATGAAAAGTCACTAGATTCCAGGTTATAAGCGAAAAATCATCATTAATTGGATCAAACTTGATCCTAATTAAACAGATGATAATGTTTTTATATGAAATTAGTAGTTTTTAGGTTATGTGTGGAAAAACATCCTTAATTGGATCAAACTTGATATGATGAAAAAAGGTGATGATATTTTTACGAAAATTCACTAGATTTGACGTTATGAGAGAAAAATTATCATTAATTGGATTAAAATTCATCCTAATTAAACAGATAGTTATGTTTCCATATGAAATTAGTAGCTTTTAGGTTATGTGCGGAAAATCATCATTAATTGGACCACATTTGATATGATTAAAACAGTTGATGATGTTTTTATGAAAAGTCACTAGATTTGAGGTTACGAGCGAAAAATCATCATTAATTGGACCAAACTTGATATGATTATAAAAGATGATAATGTTTTTATGAAAAGTCACTAGATTTCAGGTTATAGGCGAAAAATCATCACTAATTGGACCAAACTTGATATGATTAGAACAGATGGTAATGGTTTTATATAGAATCAGAAGTTTCAAGGTTATGTGCGGAAAATCATCATTAATTGGACCACATTTGATATAATTAAAACACTTGATGATGTTTTTATGAAAAGTCACTAGATTTCAGGTTATAGGCGAAAAATCATCACTAATTGGACCAAACTTGATACGATTAGAACAGATGGTAATGGTTTTATATAGAATCAGAAGTTTAAGGTTATGTGCGGAAAATCATCATTAATTGGACCAAATTTGATATAATCAAAACAGTTGATGATGTTTTTATGAAAAGTCACTAGATTTGAGGTTACGAACGAAAAATCATCATTAATTGGACCAAACTTGATATGATTAAAAAAGATGATAACGTTTTTATGAAAAGTCACTGGATTTGACGTTATGAGCGAAAAATCATCATTAATTGGACCAAACTTGATATGATTAAAAAAGATGATAATGTTTTTACGAAAAGTCACTAGATTCCAGGTTATAAGCGAAAAATCATCATTAATTGGTTCAAAATTGATGCTAATTAAACAGATGATAATGTTTTTATATGAAATTAGTAGTTTTTAGGTTATGTGTGGAGAACCATCCTTAATTGGACCAAACTTAATATGATTTAAAAAGGTGATGATGTTTTTATGAAAAGTCACTAGATTTCAGGTTATAGGCGAAAAATCATCACTAATTGGACCAAACTTGATATGATTAGAACAGATGGTAATGTTTTTATATAGAATCAGAAGTTTCAAGGTTATGTGCGGAAAATCATCATTAATTGGGCCAAACTTGATATGGTTAAAAAAGAGGATAATATTTTTATGAAAAGTCACTAGATTCCAGGTTATAAGCGAAAAATCATCATTAATTGGATCAAACTTGATCCTAATTAAACAGATGATAATGTTTTTATATGAAATTAGTAGTTTTTAGGTTATGTGTGGAAAAACATCCTTAATTGGATCAAACTTGATATGATTAAAAAAGGTGATGATATTTTTACGAAAATTCACTAGATTTGACGTTATGAGAGAAAAATTATCATTAATTGGATCAAAATTCATCCTAATTAAACAGATAGTTATGTTTCCATATGAAATTAGTAGCTTTTTAGGTTATGTGCGGAAAATCATCATTAATTGGACCACATTTGATATGATTAAAACAGTTGATGATGTTTTTATGAAAAGTCACTAGATTTGAGGTTACGAGCGAAAAATCATCATTAATTGG
Source organism: Diplolepis rosae (assembly GCA_030998225.1). Classification (NCBI taxonomy): domain Eukaryota; kingdom Metazoa; phylum Arthropoda; class Insecta; order Hymenoptera; family Diplolepididae; genus Diplolepis; species Diplolepis rosae. The sequence goes on along the minus strand of JAPYXD010000713.1, from coordinate 462,844 downwards.
ACCAAACTTGATATGATTATAAAAGATGATAATGTTTTTATGAAAAGTCACTAGATTTGACGTTATAGGCGAAAAATCATCACTATTTGGACCAAACTTGATATGATTAGAACAGATGGTAATGGTTTTATATAGAATCAGAAGTTTAAGGTTATGTGCGGAAAATCATCATTAATTGGACCAAATTTGATATAATCAAAACAGTTGATGATGTTTTTTATGAAAAGTCACTAGATTTGAGGTTACGAGCGAAAAATCATCATTAATTGGACCAAACTTGATATGATTAAAAAAGATGATAATGTTTTTATGAAAAGTCACTAGATTTGAGGTTACGAGCAAAAATCATCATTAATTGGACCAAACTTGATATGATTAAAAAAGATGATAATGTTTTTACGAAAAGTCACTAGATTCCAGGTTATAAGCGAAAAATCATCATTAATTGGTTCAAAATTGATGCTAATTAAACAGATGATAATGTTTTTATATGAAATTAGTAGTTTTTAGGTTATGTGTGGAGAACCATCCTTAATTGGACCAAACTTAATATGATTTAAAAAGGTGATGATGTTTTTATGAAAAGTCACTAGATTTCAGGTTATAGGCGAAAAATCATCACTAATTGGACCAAACTTGATATGATTAGAACAGATGGTAATGTTTTTATATAGAATCAGAAGTTTCAAGGTTATGTGCGGAAAATCATCATTAATTGGGCCAAACTTGATATGGTTAAAAAAGAGGATAATATTTTTATGAAAAGTCACTAGATTCCAGGTTATAAGCGAAAAATCATCATTAATTGGATCAAACTTGATCCTAATTAAACAGATGATAATGTTTTTATATGAAATTAGTAGTTTTAGGTTATGTGTGGAAAAACATCCTTAATTGGATCAAACTTGATATGATTAAAAAAGGTGATGATATTTTTACGAAAATTCACTAGATTTGACGTTATGAGAGAAAAATTATCATTAATTGGATCAAAATTCATCCTAATTAAACAGATAGTTATGTTTCCATATGAAATTAGTAGCTTTTTAGGTTATGTGCGGAAAATCATCATTAATTGGACCACATTTGATATGATTAAAACAGTTGATGATGTTTTTATGAAAAGTCACTAGATTTGAGGTTACGAGCGAAAAATCATCATTAATTGGACCAAACTTGATATGATTATAAAAGATGATAATGGTTTTATGAAAAGTCACTAGATTTCAGGTTATAGGCGAAAAATCATCACTAATTGGACCAAACTTGATATGATTAGAACAGATGGTAATGGTTTTAAATAGAATCAGAAGTTTAAGGTTATGTGCGGAAAATCATCATTAATTGGACCAAATTTGATATAATCAAAACAGTTGATGATGTTTTTATGAAAAGTCACTAGATTTGAGGTTACGAACGAAAAATCATCATTAATTGGACCAAACTTGATATGATTAAAAAAGATGATAATGTTTTTATGAAAAGTCACTAGATTTGAGGTTACGAGCAAAAATCATCATTAATTGGACCAAACTTGATATGATTAAAAAAGATGATAATGTTTTTACGAAAAGTCACTAGATTCCAGGTTATAGGCGAAAAATCATCATTAATTGGTTCAAAATTGATGCTAATTAAACAGATGATAATGTTTTTATATGAAATTAGTAGTTTTTAGGTTATGTGCGGAGAACCATCCTTAATTGGACCAAACTGAATATGATTTAAAAATGTGATGATGTTTTTATGAAAAGTCACTAGATTTCAGGTTATAGGCGAAAAATCATCACTAATTGGACCAAACTTGATATGATTAGAACAGATGGTAATGGTTTTATATAGAATCAGAAGTTTCAAGGTTATGTGCGGAAAATCATCATTAATTGGATCGAAATTGATATGATTAAAACAGATGGTAATGGCTTCATATAGAATCAGAAGCTTCAAGGTTATGTCCGGAAAATCATCATTAATTGGACCAAACTTGATATGATTAGAACAGATGGTAATGGTTTTATATAGAATCAGAAGTTTCAAGGTTATGTGCGGAAAATCATCATTAATTGGATCGAACTTGATATGATTAAAACAGATGGTAATGGTTTTATATAGAATCAGAAGTTTCAAGGTTATGTCCGGAAAATCATCATTAATTGGATCAAACTTGATATGATTAAAAAAGATGATAATGTTTTTATGAAAAGACACTAGATTTCAGGTTATAGGCGAAAAATCATCACTAATTGGACCAAACTTGATATGATTAGAACAGATGGTAATGTTTTTATATAGAATCAGAAGTTTCAAGGTTATGTGCGGAAAATCATCATTAATTGGACCAAACTTGATATGGTTAAAAAAGATGATAATATTTTTATGAAAAGTCACTAGATTCCAGGTTATAAGCGAAAAATCATCATTAATTGGATCAAACTTGATCCTAATTAAACAGATGATAATGTTTTTCAATGAAATTAGTAGTTTTTAGGTTATGTGTGGAAAAACATCCTTAATTGGATCAAACTTGATATGATTAAAAAAGGTGATGATATTTTTACGAAAATTCACTAGATTTGACGTTATGAGAGAAAAATTATCATTAATTGGATCGAAATTCATCCTAATTAAACAGATAGTTATGTATCCATATGAAATTAGTAGCTTTTAGGTTATGTGCGGAAAATCATCATTAATTGGACCACATTTGATATAATTAAAACAGTTGATGATGTTTTTATGAAAAGTCACTAGATTTGAGGTTACGAGCGAAAAATCATCATTAATTGGACCAAACTTGATATGATTATAAAAGATGATAATGTTTTTATGAAAAGTCACTAGATTTCAGGTTATAGGCGAAAAATCATCACTAATTGGACCAAACTTGATATGATTAAAACAGATGGTAATGGTTTTAAATAGAATCAGAAGTTTAAGGTTATGTGCGGAAAATCATCATTAATTGGACCAAATTTGATATAATCAAAACAGTTGATGATGTTTTTATGAAAAGTCACTAGATTTCAGGTTATAGGCGAAAAATCATCACTAATTGGACCAAACTTGATACGATTAGAACAGATGGTAATGGTTTTATATAGAATCAGAAGTTTAAGGTTATGTGCGGAAAATCATCATTAATTGGACCAAATTTGATATAATCAAAACAGTTGATGATGTTTTTATGAAAAGTCACTAGATTTGAGGTTACGAACGAAAAATCATCATTAATTGGACCAAACTTGATATGATTAAAAAAGATGATAATGTTTTTATGAAAAGTCACTAGATTTGAGGTTACGAGCGAAAAATCATCATTAATTGGACCAAACTTGATATGATTAAAAAAGATGATAATGTTTTTACGAAAAGTCACTAGATTCCAGGTTATAAGCGAAAAATCATCATTAATTGGTTCAAAATTGATGCTAATTAAACAGATGATAATGTTTTTATATGAAATTAGTAGTTTTTTAGGTTATGTGTGGAGAACCATCCTTAATTGGACCAAACTTAATATGATTTAAAAAGGTGATGATGTTTTTATGAAAAGTCACTAGATTTCAGGTTATAGGCGAAAAATCATCACTAATTGGACCAAACTTGATATGATTAGAACAGATGGTAATGGTTTTATATAGAATCAGAAGTTTCAAGGTTATGTGCGGAAAATCATCATTAATTGGATCGAAATTGATATGATTAAAACAGATGGTAATGGCTTCATATAGAATCAGAAGCTTCAAGGTTATGTCCGGAAAATCATCATTAATTGGATCAAACTTGATATGATTAGAACAGATGGTAATGGTTTTAAATAGAATCAGAAGTTTAAGGTTATGTGCGGAAAATCATCATTAATTGGATCAAACTTGATATGATTAAAAAAGATGATAATGTTTTTATGAAAAGACACTAGATTGCAGGTTATAGGCGAAAAATCATCACTAATTGGACCAAACTTGATATGATTAGAACAGATGGTAATGTTTTTATATAGAATCAGAAGTTTCAAGGTTATGTGCGGAAAATCATCATTAATTGGACCAAACTTGATATGGTTAAAAAAGATGATAATATTTTTATGAAAAGACACTAGATTTCAGGTTATAGGCGAAAAATCATCACTAATTGGACCAAACTTGATATGATTAGAACAGATGGTAATGTTTTTATATAGAATCAGAAGTTTCAAGGTTATGTGCGGAAAATCATCATTAATTGGACCAAACTTGATATGGTTAAAAAAGATGATAATATTTTTATGAAAAGTCACTAGATTCCAGGTTATAAGCGAAAAATCATCATTAAATGGATAAAACTATATCCTAATAAAACAGATGATAATGTTTTTATATGAAATTAGTAGTTTTAGGTTATGTGTGGAAAAACATCCTTAATTGGATCAAACTTGATATGATGAAAAAAGGTGATGATATTTTTACGAAAATTCACTAGATTTGACGTTATGAGAGAAAAATTATCATTAATTGGATTAAAATTCATCCTAATTAAACAGATAGTTATGTTTCCATATGAAATTAGTAGCTTTTTAGGTTATGTGCGGAAAATCATCATTAATTGGACCACATTTGATATGATTAAAACAGTTGATGATGTTTTTATGAAAAGTCACTAGATTTGAGGTTACGAGCGAAAAATCATCATTAATTGGACCAAACTTGATATGATTATAAAAGATGATAATGTTTTTATGAAAAGTCACTAGATTTCAGGTTATAGGCGAAAAATCATCACTAATTGGACCAAACTTGATATGATTAGAACAGATGGTAATGGTTTTATATAGAATCAGAAGTTTCAAGGTTATGTGCGGAAAATCATCATTAATTGGACCACATTTGATATAATTAAAACACTTGATGATGTTTTTATGAAAAGTCACTAGATTTCAGGTTATGAGCGTAAAATAATCATTAATTGGACCAAACTTGATATGATTAAAAAAGATGATAATGTTTTAATGAAAAGTCACTAGATTTAAGGTTATGAGAGAAAAATCATCATTAATTGGACAAAACTTGATATGATTAAAAAAGATGATAATGTTTTTACGAAAAGTCACTAGATTCCAGGTTATAAGCGAAAAATCATCATTAATTGGTTCAAAATTGATGCTAATTAAACAGATGATAATGTTTTTATATGAAATTAGTAGTTTTAGGTTATGTGTGGAGAACCATCCTTAATTGGACCAAACTGAATATGATTTAAAAAGGTGATGATGTTTTTATGAAAAGTCACTAGATTTCAGGTTATAGGCGAAAAATCATCACTAATTGGACCAAACTTGATATGATTAGAACAGATGGTAATGGTGTTAAATAGAATCAGAAGTTTAAGGTTATGTGCGGAAAATCATCATTAATTGGATCGAAATTGATATGATTAAAACAGATGGTAATGGCATCATATAGAATCAGAAGCTTCAAGGTTATGTCCGGAAAATCATCATTAATTGGACCAAACTTGATATGATTAGAAAAGATGGTAATGGTTTTATATAGAATCAGAAGTTTAAGGTTATGTGCGGAAAATCATCATTAATTGGATCGAACTTGATATGATTAAAACAGGTGGTAATGGTTTTATATAGAATCAGAAGTTTCAAGGTTATGTCCGGAAAATCATCATTAATTGGATCAAACTTGATATGATTAAAAAAGATGATAATGTTTTTATGAAAAGACACTAGATTTCAGGTTATAGGCGAAAAATCATCACTAATTGGACCAAACTTGATATGATTAGAACAGATGGTAATGTTTTTATATAGAATCAGAAGTTTCAAGGTTATGTGCGGAAAATCATCATTAATTGGACCAAACTTGATATGGTTAAAAAAGATGATAATATTTTTATGAAAAGTCACTAGATTCCAGGTTATAAGCGAAAAATCATCATTAATTGGATCAAACTTGATCCAAATTAAACAGATGATAATGTTTTTCAATGAAATTAGTAGTTTTTTAGGTTATGTGTGGAAAAACATCCTTAATTGGATCAAACTTGATATGATTAAAAAAGGTGATGATATTTTTACGAAAATTCACTAGATTTGACGTTATGAGAGAAAAATTATCATTAATTGGATCGAAATTCATCCTAATTAAACAGATAGTTATGTATCCATATGAAATTAGTAGCTTTTAGGTTATGTGCGGAAAATCATCATTAATTGGACCACATTTGATATAATTAAAACAGTTGATGATGTTTTTATGAAAAGTCACTAGATTTGAGGTTACGAGCGAAAAATCATCATTAATTGGACCAAACTTGATATGATTATAAAAGATGATAATGTTTTTATGAAAAGTCACTAGATTTCAGGTTATAGGCGAAAAATCATCACTAATTGGACCAAACTTGATATGATTAGAACAGATGGTAATGGTTTTATATAGAATCAGAAGTTTCAAGGTTATGTGCGGAAAATCATCATTAATTGGACCAAATTTGATATAATCAAAACAGTTGATGATGCTTTTATGAAAAGTCACTAGATTTCAGGTTATAGGCGAAAAATCATCACTAATTGGACCAAACTTGATACGATTAGAACAGATGGTAATGGTTTTAAATAGAATCAGAAGTTTAAGGTTATGTGCGGAAAATCATCATTAATTGGACCAAATTTGATATAATCAAAACAGTTGATGATGTTTTTATGAAAAGTCACTAGATTTGAGGTTACGAACGAAAAATCATCATTAATTGGACCAAACTTGATATGATTAAAAAAGATGCTAATGTTTTTATGAAAAGTCACTAGATTTGAGGTTACGAGCGAAAAATCATCATTAATTGGACCAAACTTGATATGATTAAAAAAGATGATAACGTTTTTATGAAAAGTCACTAGATTCCAGGTTATTAGCGAAAAATCATCATTAATTGGTTCAAAATTGATGCTAATTAAACAGATGATAATGTTTTTATATGAAATTAGTAGTTTTTAGGTTATGTGTGGAGAACCATCCTTAATTGGACCAAACTTAATATGATTTAAAAAGGTGATGATGTTTTTATGAAAAGTCACTAGATTTCAGGTTATAGGCGAAAAATCATCACTAATTGGACCAAACTTGATATGATTAGAACAGATGGTAATGGTTTTATATAGAATCAGAAGTTTCAAGGTTATGTGCGGAAAATCATCATTAATTGGACCACATTTGATATAATTAAAACACTTGATGATGTTTTTATGAAAAGTCACTAGATTTCAGGTTATAGGCGAAAAATCATCACTAATTGGACCAAACTTGATACGATTAGAACAGATGGTAATGGTTTTATATAGAATCAGAAGTTTCAAGGTTATGTGCGGAAAATCATCATTAATTGGACCACATTTGATATAATTAAAACAGTTGATGATGTTTTTATGAAAAGTCACTAGATTTGAGGTTACGAGCGAAAAATCATCATTAATTGGACCAAACTTGATATGGTTAAAAAAGATGATAATATTTTTATGAAAAGTCACTAGATTCCAGGTTATAAGCGAAAAATCATCATTAATTGGATCAAACTTGATCCTAATTAAACAGATGATAATGTTTTTATATGAAATTAGTAGTTTTTAGGTTATGTGTGGAAAAACATCCTTAATTGGATCAAACTTGATATGATTAAAAAAGGTGATGATATTTTTACGAAAATTCACTAGATTTGACGTTATGAGAGAAAAATTATCATTAATTGGATCAAAATTCATCCTAATTAAACAGATAGTTATGTTTCCATATGAAATTAGTAGCTTTTTAGGTTATGTGCGGAAAATCATCATTAATTGGACCACATTTGATATGATTAAAACAGTTGATGATGTTTTTATGAAAAGTCACTAGATTTGAGGTTACGAGCGAAAAATCATCATTAATTGGACCAAACTTGATATGATTATAAAAGATGATAATGTTTTTATGAAAAGTCACTTGATTTCAGGTTATAGGCGAAAAATCATCACTAATTGGACCAAACTTGATATGATTAGAACAGATGGTAATGTTTTTATATAGAATCAGAAGTTTCAAGGTTATGTGCGGAAAATCATCATTAATTGGACCAAACTTGATATGGTTAAAAAAGATGGTAATGGCTTCATATAGAATCAGAAGCTTCAAGGTTATGTCCGGAAAATCATCATTAATTGGACCAAACTTGATATGATTAGAAAAGATGGTAATGGTTTTATATAGAATCAGAAGTTTCAAGGTTATGTGCGGAAAATCATCATTAATTGGATCGAACTTGATATGATTAAAACAGATGGTAATGGTTTTATATAGAATCAGAAGTTTCAAGGTTATGTCCGGAAAATCATCATTAATTGGATCAAACTTGATATGATTAAAAAAGATGATAATGTTTTTATGAAAAGACACTAGATTTCAGGTTATAATAGAAAAATCATCATTAATTGGACCAAACTTGATATGATTAGAACAGATGGTAATGTTTTTATATAGAATCAGAAGTTTCAAGGTTATGTGCGGAAAATCATCATTAATTGGATCTAACTTGATATGATTAAAACAGTTGATGATGTTTTTATGAAAAGTCACTAGATTTGAGGTTACGAACGAAAAATCATCATTAATTGGACCAAACTTGATATGATTATAAAAGATGATAATGTTTTTATGAAAAGTCACTAGATTTCAGGTTATAGGCGAAAAATCATCACTAATTGGACCAAACTTGATATGATTAGAACAGATGGTAATGGTTTTATATAGAATCAGAAGTTTCAAGGTTATGTGCGGAAAATCATCATTAATTGGACCAAATTTGATATAATCAAAACAGTTGATGATGTTTTTATGAAAAGTCACTAGATTTGAGGTTACGAGCGAAAAATCATCATTAATTGGACCAAACTTGATATGATTAAAAAAGATGATAATGTTTTTATGAAAAGTCACTAGATTTGAGGTTACGAGCGAAAAATCATCATTAATTGGACCAAACTTGATATGATTAAAAAAGATGATAATGTTTTTACGAAAAGTCACTAGATTCCAGGTTATAAGCGAAAAATCATCATTAATTGGTTCAAAATTGATGCTAATTAAACAGATGATAATGTTTTTATATGAAATTAGTAGTTTTTAGGTTATGTGTGGAGAACCATCCTTAATTGGACCAAACTGAATATGATTTAAAAAGGTGATGATGTTTTTATGAAAAGTCACTAGATTTCAGGTTATAGGCGAAAAATCATCACTAATTGGACCAAACTTGATATGATTAGAACAGATGGTAATGGTTTTATATAGAATCAGAAGTTTCAAGGTTATGTGCGGAAAATCATCATTAATTGGATCGAACTTGATATGATTAAAACAGATGGTAATGGCTTGATATAGAATCAGAAGCTTCAAGGTTATGTTCGGAAAATCATAATTAATTGGACCAAACTTGATATGATTAGAAAAGATGGTAATGGTTTTATATAGAATCAGAAGTTTCAAGGTTATGTGCGGAAAATCACCATTAATTGGATCGAACTTGATATGATTAAAACAGGTGGTAATGGCTTTATATAGAATCAGAAGTTGCAAGGTTATGTGCGGAAAATCATCATTAATTGGATCAAGCTTGATATGATTAAAAAAGATGATAATGTTTTTATGAAAAGTCACTAGATTTCAGGTTATAGGCGAAAAATCATCACTAATTGGACCAAACTTGATATGATTAGAACAGATGGTAATGTTTTTATATAGAATCAGAAGTTTCAAGGTTATGTGCGGAAAATCATCATTAATTGGACCAAACTTGATATGGTTAAAAAAGATGATAATATTTTTATGAAAAGTCACTAGATTCCAGGTTATAAGCGAAAAATCATCATTAATTGGATCAAACTTGATCCAAATTAAACAGATGATAATGTTTTTCAATGAAATTAGTAGTTTTTAGGTTATGTGTGGAAAAACATCCTTAATTGGATCAAACTTGATATGATTAAGAAAGGTGATGATATTTTTACGAAAATTCACTAGATTTGACGTTATGAGAGAAAAATTATCATTAATTGGATCGAAATTCATCCTAATTAAACAGATAGTTATGTATCCATATGAAATTAGTAGCTTTTTAGGTTATGTGCGGAAAATCATCATTAATTGGACCACATTTGATATAATTAAAACAGTTGATGATGTTTTTATGAAAAGTCACTAGATTTGAGGTTACGAGCGAAAAATCATCATTAATTGGACCAAACTTGATATGATTATAAAAGATGATAATGTTTTTATGAAAAGTCACTAGATTTCAGGTTATAGGCGAAAAATCATCACTAATTGGACCAAACTTGATATGATTAGAACAGATGGTAATGGTTTTATATAGAATCAGAAGTTTCAAGGTTATGTGCGGAAAATCATCATTAATTGGACCACATTTGATATAATTAAAACAGTTGATGATGTTTTTATGAAAAGTCACTAGATTTGAGGTTACGAGCGAAAAATCATCATTAATTGGACCAAACTTGATATGATTATAAAAGATGATAATGTTTTTATGAAAAGTCACTAGATTTCAGGTTATAGGCGAAAAATCATCACGAATTGGACCAAACTTGATATGATTAAAACAGATGGTAATGGTTTTATATAGAATCAGAAGTTTCAAGGTTATGTGCGGAAAATCATCATTAATTGGACCAAACTTGATATGGTTAAAAAAGATGGTAATGGCTTCATATAGAATCAGAAGCTTCAAGGTTATGTCCGGAAAATCATCATTAATTGGACCAAACTTGATATGATTAGAAAAGATGGTAATGGTTTTATATAGAATCAGAAGTTTCAAGGTTATGTGCGGAAAATCACCATTAATTGGATCGAACTTGATATGATTAAAACAGGTGGTAATGGCTTTATATAGAATCAGAAGTTGCAAGGTTATGTGCGGAAAATCATCATTAATTGGATCAAACTTGATATGATTAAAAAAGATGATAATGTTTTTATGAAAAGACACTAGATTTCAGGTTATAGGCGAAAAATCATCACTAATTGGACCAAACTTGATATGATTAGAACAGATGGTAATGTTTTTATATAGAATCAGAAGTTTCAAGGTTATGTGCGGAAAATCATCATTAATTGGACCACATTTGATATGATTAAAACAGTTGATGATGTTTTTATGAAAAGTCACTAGATTTGAGGTTACGAGCGAAAAATCATCATTAATTGGACCAAACTTGATATGATTATAAAAGATGATAATGTTTTTATGAAAAGTCACTAGATTTCAGGTTATAGGCGAAAAATCATCACTAATTGGACCAAACTTGATATGATTAGAACAGATGGTAATGGTTTTATATAGAATCAGAAGTTTCAAGGTTATGTGCGGAAAATCATCATTAATTGGACCAAATTTGATATAATCAAAACAGTTGATGATGTTTTTATGAAAAGTCACTAGATTTGAGGTTACGAGCGAAAAATCATCATTAATTGGACCAAACTTGATATGATTAAAAAAGATGATAATGTTTTTATGAAAAGTCACTAGATTTGAGGTTACGAGCGAAAAATCATCATTAATTGGACCAAACTTGATATGATTAAAAAAGATGATAATGTTTTTACGAAAAGTCACTAGATTCCAGGTTATAAGCGAAAAATCATCATTAATTGGTTCAAAATTGATGCTAATTAAACAGATGATAATGTTTTTATATGAAATTAGTAGTTTTTAGGTTATGTGTGGAGAACCATCCTTAATTGGACCAAACTGAATATGATTTAAAAAGGTGATGATGATTTTATGAAAAGTCACTAGATTTCAGGTTATAGGCGAAAAATCATCACTAATTGGACCAAACTTGATATGATTAGAACAGATGGTAATGGTTTTATATAGAATCAGAAGTTTCAAGGTTATGTGCGGAAAATCATCATTAATTGGATCGAAATTGATATGATTAAAACAGATGGTAATGGCTTCATATAGAATCAGAAGCTTCAAGGTTATGTCCGGAAAATCATCATTAATTGGACCAAACTTGATATGATTAGAAAAGATGGTAATGGTTTTATATAGAATCAGAAGTTTCAAGGTTATGTCCGGAAAATCAACATTAATTGGATCGAACTTGATATGATTAAAACAGATGGTAATGGTTTTATATAGAATCAGAAGTTTCAAGGTTATGTGCGGAAAATAATCATTAATTGGACCAAACTTGATATGATTAAAAAAGATGATAATGTTTTTATGAAAAGACACTAGATTTCAGGTTATAGGCGAAAAATCATCACTAATTGGACCAAACTTGATATGATTAGAACAGATGGTAATGTTTTTATATAGAATCAGAAGTTTCAAGGTTATGTCCGGAAAATCATCATTAATTGGACCAAACTTGATATGATTAAAAAAGATGATAATGTTTTTATGAAAAGTCACTAGATTCCAGGTTATAAACGAAAAATCATCATTAATTGGATCAAACTTGATCCAAATTAAACAGATGATAATGTTTTTTCAATGAAATTAGTAGTTTTTAGGTTATGTGTGGAAAAACATCCTTAATTGGATCAAACTTGATATGATTAAGAAAGGTGATGATATTTTTACGAAAATTCACTAGATTTGACGTTATGAGAGAAAAATTATCATTAATTGGATCGAAATTCATCCTAATTAAACAGATAGTTATGTATCCATATGAAATTAGTAGCTTTTTAGGTTATGTGCGGAAAATCATCATTAATTGGACCACATTTGATATAATTAAAACAGTTGATGATGTTTTTATGAAAAGTCACTAGATTTGAGGTTACGAGCGAAAAAATCATCATTAATTGGACCAAACTTGATATGATTATAAAAGATGATAATGTTTTTATGAAAAGTCACTAGATTTCAGGTTATAGGCGAAAAATCATCACTAATTGGACCAAACTTGATATGATTAGAACAGATGGTAATGGTTTTAAATAGAATCAGAAGTTTAAGGTTATGTGCGGAAAATCATCATTAATTGGACCAAATTTGATATAATCAAAACAGTTGATGATGTTTTTATGAAAAGTCACTAGATTTCAGGTTATAGGCGAAAAATCATCACTAATTGGACCAAACTTGATACGATTAGAACAGATGGTAATGGTTTTATATAGAATCAGAAGTTTAAGGTTATGTGCGGAAAATCATCATTAATTGGACCAAATTTGATATAATCAAAACAGTTGATGATGTTTTTATGAAAAGTCACTAGATTTGAGGTTACGAGCGAAAAATCATCATTAATTGGACCAAACTTGATATGATTAAAAAAGATGATAATGTTTTTATGAAAAGTCACTGGATTTGACGTTATGAGCGAAAAATCATCATTAATTGGACCAAACTTGATATGATTAAAAAAGATGATAATGTTTTTACGAAAAGTCACTAGATTCCAGGTTATAAGCGAAAAATCATCATTAATTGGTTCAAAATTGATGCTAATTAAACAGATGATAATGTTTTTATATGAAATTAGTAGTTTTTAGGTTATGTGTGGAGAACCATCCTTAATTGGACCAAACTTAATATGATTTAAAAAGGTGATGATGTTTTTATGAAAAGTCACTAGATTTCAGGTTATAGGCGAAAAATCATCACTAATTGGACCAAACTTGATATGATTAGAACAGATGGTAATGGTTTTATATAGAATCAGAAGTTTCAAGGTTATGTGCGGAAAATCATCATTAATTGGATCGAAATTGATATGATTAAAACAGTTGGTAATGGCTTCATATAGAATCAGAAGCTTCAAGGTTATGTCCGGAAAATCATCATTAATTGGACCAAACTTGATATGATTAGAAAAGATGGTAATGGTTTTATATAGAATCAGAAGTTTCAAGGTTATGTCCGGAAAATCACCATTAATTGGATCTAACTTGATATGATTAAAAAAGATGGTAATGTATTAATATAGAATCAGAAGCTTAAAGGTTATGTCCGGAAAATCATCATTAATTGGACCAAACTTGATATGATTAGAAAAGATGGTAATGGTTTTATATAGAATCAGAAGTTTCAAGGTTATGTGCGGAAAATCATCATTAATTGGATCGAAATTGATATGATTAAAACAGATGGTAATGGCATCATATAGAATCAGAAGCTTCAAGGTTATGTGCGGAAAATCATCATTAATTGGACCAAACTTGATATGATTAGAACAGATGGTAATGGTTTTATATAGAAGCAGAAGTTTCAAGGTTATGTGCGGAAAAGCATCATTAATTGGACCAAACTTGATATGATTAAAAAAGATGATAATGTTTTTATGAAAAGTCACTAGATTTGACGTTATGAGCGAAAAATCATCATTAATTGGACCAAACTTGATATGATTAAAAAAGATGATAATGTTTCACTAGATTTCAGGTTATAGGCGAAAAATCATCATTAATTGGTTCAAAATTGATGCTAATTAAACAGATGATAATGTTTTTATATGAAATTAGTAGTTTTTACGTTATGTGTGGAAAACCATACTTAATTGGATCAAACTTGATATGATTAAAAAAGATGATGATGTTTTTATGAAAAGTCACTAGATTTCAGGTTATAGGCGAAAAATCATCACTAATTGGACCAAACTTGATATGATTAAAACAGATGGTAATGGTTTTAAATAGAATCAGAAGTTTAAGGTTATGTGCGGAAAATCATCATTAATTGGATCAAACTTGATATGATTAAAAAAGATGATAATGGCATCATATAGAATCAGAAGCTTCAAGGTTATGTCCGGAAAATCATCATTAATTGGACCAAACTTGATATGATTAGAAAAGATGGTAATGGTTTTAAATAGAATCAGAAGTTTAAGGTTATGTGCGGAAAATCATCATTAATTGGATCAAACTTGATATGATTAAAACAGATGGTAATGGTTTTATATAGAATCAGAAGTTTCAAGGTTATGTGCGGAAAATCATCATTAATTGGATCGAACTTGATATGATTAAAAAAGATGATAATGTTTTTATGAAAAGACACTAGATTTCAGGTTATAGGCGAAAAATCATCACTAATTGGACCAAACTTGATATGATTAGAACAGATGGTAATGTTTTTATATAGAATCAGAAGTTTCAAGGTTATGTGCGGAAAATCATCATTAATTGGACCAAACTTGATATGGTTAAAAAAGATGATAATATTTTTATGAAAAGTCACTAGATTCCAGGTTATAAGCGAAAAATCATCATTAATTGGATCAAACTTGATCCAAATTAAACAGATGATAATGTTTTTCAATGAAATTAGTAGTTTTTAGGTTATGTGTGGAAAAACATCCTTAATTGGATCAAACTTGATATGATTAAAAAAGGTGATGATATTTTTACGAAAATTCACTAGATTTGACGTTATGAGAGAAAAATTATCATTAATTGGATCGAAATTCATCCTAATTAAACAGATAGTTATGTATCCATATGAAATTAGTAGCTTTTAGGTTATGTGCGGAAAATCATCATTAATTGGACCACATTTGATATAATTAAAACAGTTGATGATGTTTTTATGAAAAGTCACTAGATTTGAGGTTACGAGCGAAAAATCATCATTAATTGGACCAAACTTGATATGATTATAAAAGATGATAATGTTTTTTATGAAAAGTCACTAGATTTCAGGTTATAGGCGAAAAATCATCACTAATTGGACCAAACTTGATATGATTAAAACAGATGGTAATGGTTTTAAATAGAATCAGAAGTTTAAGGTTATGTGCGGAAAATCATCATTAATTGGACCAAATTTGATATAATCAAAACAGTTGATGATGTTTTTATGAAAAGTCACTAGATTTCAGGTTATAGGCGAAAAATCATCACTAATTGGACCAAACTTGATACGATTAGAACAGATGGTAATGGTTTTATATAGAATCAGAAGTTTCAAGGTTATGTGCGGAAAATCATCATTAATTGGACCACATTTGATATAATTAAAACAGTTGATGATGTTTTTATGAAAAGTCACTAGATTTGAGGTTACGAGCGAAAAATCATCATTAATTGGACCAAACTTGATATGATTAAAAAAGATGATAATGTTTTTATGAAAAGTCACTAGATTTGAGGTTATGAGCGAAAAATCATCATTAATTGGACCAAACTTGATATGATTAAAAAAGATGATAACGTTTTTATGAAAAGTCACTAGATTCCAGGTTATAAGCGAAAAATCATCATTAATTGGTTCAAAATTGATCCTAATTAAACAGATGTTAATGTTTTCATATGAAATTAGTAGTTTTTAGGTTATGTGTGGAGAACCATCCTTAATTGGACCAAACTTAATATGATTTAAAAAGGTGATGATGTTTTTATGAAAAGTCACTAGATTTCAGGTTATAGGCGAAAAATCATCACTAATTGGACCAAACTTGATATGATTAGAACAGATGGTAATGGTTTTATATAGAATCAGAAGTTTCAAGGTTATGTGCGGAAAATCATCATTAATTGGACCACATTTGATATAATTAAAACACTTGATGATGTTTTTATGAAAAGTCACTAGATTTCAGGTTATAGGCGAAAAATCATCACTAATTGGACCAAACTTGATACGATTAGAACAGATGGTAATGGTTTTATATAGAATCAGAAGTTTCAAGGTTATGTGCGGAAAATCATCATTAATTGGACCACATTTGATATAATTAAAACAGTTGATGATGTTTTTATGAAAAGTCACTAGATTTGAGGTTACGAGCGAAAAATCATCATTAATTGGACCAAACTTGATATGGTTAAAAAAGATGATAATATTTTTATGAAAAGTCACTAGATTCCAGGTTATAAGCGAAAAATCATCATTAATTGGATCAAACTTGATCCTAATTAAACAGATGATAATGTTTTTATATGAAATTAGTAGTTTTAGGTTATGTGTGGAAAAACATCCTTAATTGGATCAAACTTGATATGATTAAAAAAGGTGATGATATTTTTACGAAAATTCACTAGATTTGACGTTATGAGAGAAAAATTATCATTAATTGGATCAAAATTCATCCTAATTAAACAGATAGTTATGTTTCCATATGAAATTAGTAGCTTTTAGGTTATGTGCGGAAAATCATCATTAATTGGACCACATTTGATATGATTAAAACAGTTGATGATGTTTTTATGAAAAGTCACTAGATTTGAGGTTACGAGCGAAAAATCATCATTAATTGGACCAAACTTGATATGATTATAAAAGATGATAATGTTTTTATGAAAAGTCACTTGATTTCAGGTTATAGGCGAAAAATCATCACTAATTGGACCAAACTTGATATGATTAGAACAGATGGTAATGTTTTTATATAGAATCAGAAGTTTCAAGGTTATGTGCGGAAAATCATCATTAATTGGACCAAACTTGATATGATTAGAACAGATGGTAATGGTTTTATATAGAATCAGAAGTTTCAAGGCTATGTGCGGAAAATCATCATTAATTGGACCAAACTTGATATGATTCAAACAGATGGTAATGGTTTTAAATAGAATCAGAAGTTTAAGGTTATGTGCGGAAAATCATCATTAATTGGATCAAACTTGATATGATTAAAACAGATGGTAATGGTTTTATATAGAATCAGAAGTTTCAAGGTTATGTGCGGAAAATCATCATTAATTGGACCAAACTTGATATGATTAAAAAAGATGATAATGTTTTTATGAAAAGACAATAGATTTCAGGTTATAGGCGAAAAATCATCACTAATTGGACCAAACTTGATATGATTAGAACAGATGGTAATGGTTTTATATAGAAGCAGAAGTTTCAAGGTTATGTGCGGAAAATCATCATTAATTGGACCACATTTGATATGATTAAAACAGTTGATGATGTTTTTATGAAAAGTCACTAGATTTGAGGTTACGAGCGAAAAATCATCATTAATTGGACCAAACTTGATATGATTATAAAAGATGATAATGTTTTTATGAAAAGTCACTAGATTTCAGGTTTTAGGCGAAAAATCATCACTAATTGGACCAAACTTGATATGATTAGAACAGATGGTAATGGTTTTAAATAGAATCAGAAGTTTAAGGTTATGTGCGGAAAATCATCATTAATTGGACCAAATTTGATATAATCAAAACAGTTGATGATGTTTTTATGAAAAGTCACTAGATTTGAGGTTACGAACGAAAAATCATCATTAATTGGACCAAACTTGATATGATTAAAAAAGATGATAATGTTTTTATGAAAAGTCACTAGATTTGAGGTTACGAGCGAAAAATCATCATTAATTGGACCAAACTTGATATGATTAAAAAAGATGATAATGTTTTTACGAAAAGTCACTAGATTCCAGGTTATAAGCGAAAAATCATCATTAATTGGTTCAAAATTGATGCTAATTAAACAGATGATAATGTTTTTATATGAAATTAGTAGTTTTTTAGGTTATGTGTGGAGAACCATCCTTAATTGGACCAAACTGAATATGATTTAAAAAGGTGATGATGTTTTTATGAAAAGTCACTAGATTTCAGGTTATAGGCGAAAAATCATCACTAATTGGACCAAACTTGATATGATTAGAACAGATGGTAATGGTTTTATATAGAATCAGAAGTTTCAAGGTTATGTGCGGAAAATCATCATTAATTGGATCGAAATTGATATGATTAAAACAGATGGTAATGGCTTCATATAGAATCAGAAGCTTCAAGGTTATGTCCGGAAAATCATCATTAATTGGACCAAACTTGATATGATTAGAAAAGATGGTAATGGTTTTATATAGAATCAGAAGTTTCAAGGTTATGTGCGGAAAATCATCATTAATTGGATCAAACTTGATATGATTAAAACAGATGGTAATGGTTTTATATAGAATCAGAAGTTTCAAGGTTATGTGCGGAAAATCATCATTAATTGGACCAAACTTGATATGATTAAAAAAGATGATAATGTTTTTATGAAAAGACACTAGATTTCAGGTTATAGGCGAAAAATCATCACTAATTGGACCAAACTTGATATGATTAGAACAGATGGTAATGTTTTTATATATAATCAGAAGTTTCAAGGTTATGTGCGGAAAATCATCCTTAATTGGACCAAACGTGATATGATTAAAACAGGTGATAATATTTTTATGAAAAGTCACTAGATTCCAGGTTATAAGCGAAAAATCATCATTAATTGGATCAAACTTGATCCAAATTAAACAGATGATAATGTTTTTCAATGAAATTAGTAGTTTTTAGGTTATGTGTGGAAAAACATCCTTAATTGGATCAAACTTGATATGATTAAGAAAGGTGATGATATTTTTACGAAAATTCACTAGATTTGACGTTATGAGAGAAAAATTATCATTAATTGGATCGAAATTCATCCTAATTAAACAGATAGTTATGTATCCATATGAAATTAGTAGCTTTTAGGTTATGTGCGGAAAATCATCATTAATTGGACCACATTTGATATAATTAAAACAGTTGATGATGTTTTTATGAAAAGTCACTAGATTTGAGGTTACGAGCGAAAAATCATCATTAATTGGACCAAACTTGATATGATTATAAAAGATGATAATGTTTTTATGAAAAGTCACTAGATTTCAGGTTATAGGCGAAAAATCATCACTAATTGGACCAAACTTGATATGATTAGAACAGATGGTCATGGTTTTAAATAGAATCAGAAGTTTAAGGTTATGTGCGGAAAATCATCATTAATTGGACCAAATTTGATATAATCAAAACAGTTGATGATGTTTTTATGAAAAGTCACTAGATTTCAGGTTATAGGCGAAAAATCATCACTAATTGGACCAAACTTGATACGATTAGAACAGATGGTAATGGTTTTAAATAGAATCAGAAGTTTAAGGTTAAGTGCGGAAAATCATCATTAATTGGACCAAATTTGATATAATCAAAACCGTTGATGATGTTTTTATGAAAAGTCACTAGATGTGAGGTTACGAACGAAAAATCATCATTAATTGGACCAAACTTGATATGATTAAAAAAGATGATAATGTTTTTATGAAAAGTCAATAGATTTGAGGTTATGAGCGAAAAATCAACATTAATTGGACCAAACTTGATATGATTAAAACAGATGATAATGTTTTTACGAAAAGTCACTAGATTCCAGGTTATAAGCGAAAAATCATCATTAATTGGTTCAAAATTGATGCTAATTAAACAGATGATAATGTTTTTATATGAAATTAGTAGTTTTTAGGTTATGTGTGGAGAACCATCCTTAATTGGACCAAACTTAATATGATTTAAAAAGGTGATGATGTTTTTATGAAAAGTCACTAGATTTCAGGTTATAGGCGAAAAATCATCACTAATTGGACCAAACTTGATATGATTAGAACAGATGGTAATGGTTTTAAATAGAATCAGAAGTTTAAGGTTATGTTCGGAAAATCATCATTAATTGGATCGAAATTGATATGATTAAAACAGTTGGTAATGGCTTCATATAGAATCAGAAGCTTCAAGGTTATGTCCGGAAAATCATCATTAATTGGACCAAACTTGATATGATTAGAAAAGATGGTAATGGTTTTATTTAGATTCAGTAGTTTCAAGGTTATGTGCGGAAAATCATCATTAATTGGATCGAACTTGATATGATTAAAACAGATGGTAATGGCTTCATATAGAATCAGAAGCTTCAAGGTTATGTCCGGAAAATCATCATTAATTGGATCAAACTTGATATGATTAAAAAAGATGATAATGTTTTTATGAAAAGACACTAGATTTCAGGTTATAGGCGAAAAATCATCACTAATTGGACCAAACTTGATATGATTAGAACAGATGGTAATGTTTTTATATAGAATCAGAAGTTTCAAGGTTATGTGCGGAAAATCATCATTAATTGGACCAAACTTGATATGGTTAAAAAAGATGATAATATTTTTATGAAAAGACACTAGATTTCAGGTTATAGGCGAAAAATCATCACTAATTGGACCAAACTTGATATGATTAGAACAGATGGTAATGTTTTTATATAGAATCAGAAGTTTCAAGGTTATGTGCGGAAAATCATCATTAATTGGACCAAACTTGATATGATTAAAAAAGATGATAATGTTTTTATGAAAAGTCACTAGATTCCAGGTTATAATCGAAAAATCATCATTAATTGGATCAAACTTGATCCTAATTAAACAGATGATAATGTTTTTATATGAAATTAGTAGTTTTTAGGTTATGTGTGAAAAATCATCATTAATTGGATCAAACTTGATATGATTAAAAAAGGTGATGATATTTTTACGAAAATTCACTAGATTTGACGTTATGAGAGAAAAATTATCATTAATTGGATCAAAATTCATCCTAATTAAACAGATAGTTATGTTTCCATACGAAATTAGTAGCTTTTAGGTTATGTGCGGAAAATCATCATTAATTGGACCACATTTGATATGATTAAAACAGTTGATGATGTTTTTATGAAAAGTCACTAGATTTGAGGTTACGAGCGAAAAATCATCATTAATTGGACCAAACTTGATATGATTATAAAAGATGATAATGTTTTTATGAAAAGTCACTAGATTTCAGGTTATAGGCGAAAAATCATCACTAATTGGACCAAACTTGATATGATTAGAACAGATGGTAATGGTTTTATATAGAATCAGAAGTTTCAAGGTTATGTGCGGAAAATCATCATTAATTGGACCAAATTTGATATAATTAAAACACTTGATGATGTTTTTATGAAAAGTCACTAGATTTCAGGTTATAGGCGAAAAATCATCACTAATTGGACCAAACTTGATACGATTAGAACAGATGGTAATGGTTTTATATAGAATCAGAAGTTTCAAGGTTATGTGCGGAAAATCATCATTAATTGGACCACATTTGATATAAT
Source organism: Diplolepis rosae (assembly GCA_030998225.1). Classification (NCBI taxonomy): domain Eukaryota; kingdom Metazoa; phylum Arthropoda; class Insecta; order Hymenoptera; family Diplolepididae; genus Diplolepis; species Diplolepis rosae. The sequence goes on along the minus strand of JAPYXD010000713.1, from coordinate 440,890 downwards.
TAAAACAGTTGATGATGCTTTTATGAAAAGTCACTAGATTTCAGGTTATAGGCGAAAAATCATCATTAATTGGATCAAACTTAATATGATTAAAAAAGATGCTAATGTTTTTTTTTATGAAAAGACACTAGATTTCAGGTTATGTGCGGAAAATCATCATTAATTGGATCAAACTTGATATGATTAAAAAAGATGATAATGTTTCACTAGATTTCAGGTTATAGGCGAAAAATCATCACTAATTGGACCAAACTTGATATGATTAAAACAGATGGTAATGTTTTTATATAGAATCAGAAGTTTCAAGGTTATGTGCGGAAAATCATCATTAATTGGACCAAACTTGATATGGTTAAAAAAGATGATAATATTTTTATGAAAAGACACTAGATTTCAGGTTATAGGCGAAAAATCATCAATAATTGGACCAAACTTGATATGATTAGAACACATGGTAATGTTTTTATATAGAATCAGAAGTTTCAAGGTTATGTGCGGAAAATCATCATTAATTGGACCAAACTTGATATGGTTAAAAAAGATGATAATATTTTTATGAAAAGTCACTAGATTCCAGGTTATAAGCGAAAAATCATCATTAATTGGATCAAACTTGATCCTAATTAAACAGATGATAATGTTTTTATATGAAATTAGTAGTTTTAGGTTATGTGTGGAAAAACATCCTTAATTGGATCAAACTTGATATGATGAAAAAAGGTGATGATATTTTTACGAAAATTCACTAGATTTGACGTTATGAGAGAAAAATTATCATTAATTGGATTAAAATTCATCCTAATTAAACAGATAGTTATGTTTCCATATGAAATTAGTAGCTTTTAGGTTATGTGCGGAAAATCATCATTAATTGGACCACATTTGATATGATTAAAACAGTTGATGATGTTTTTATGAAAAGTCACTAGATTTGAGGTTACGAGCGAAAAATCATCATTAATTGGACCAAACTTGATATGATTATAAAAGATGATAATGTTTTTATGAAAAGTCACTAGATTTCAGGTTATAGGCCAAAACTCATCACTAATTGGACCAAACTTGATATGATTAGAACAGATGGTAATGTTTTTATATAGAATCAGATGTTTCAAGGTTATGTCCGGAAATTCATCAGTAATTGGACCACATTTGATATGATTAAAACAGTTGATTATGTTTTTATGAAAAGTCACTAGATTTGAGGTTATAGGCGAAAAATCATCACTAATTGGACCAAACTTGATACGATTAGAACAGATGGTAATGGTTTTATATAGAATCAGAAGTTTCAAGGTTATGTGCGGAAAATCATCATTAATTGGACCACATTTGATATAATTAAAACAGTTGATGATGTTTTTATGAAAAGTCACTAGATTTGAGGTGACGAGCGAAAAATCATCATTAATTGGACCAAACTTGATATGATTAAAAAAGATGATAATGTTTTTATGAAAAGTCACTGGATTTGACGTTATGAGCGAAAAATCATCATTAATTGGACCAAACTTGATATGATTATAAAAGATGATAATGTTTTTATGAAAAGTCACTAGATTTAAGGTTATGAGAGAAAAATCATCATTAATTGGACCAAACTTGATATGATTAAAAAAGATGATAATGTTTTTATGAAAAGTCACTAGATTTCAGGTTATAAGCGAAAAATCATCATTAATTGGACCAAACTTGATATGATTAGAACAGATGGTAATGGTTTTAAATAGAATCAGAAGTTTAAGGTTATGTGCGGAAAATCATCATTAATTGGACCAAATTTGATATAATCAAAACAGTTGATGATGCTTTTATGAAAAGTCACTAGATTTCAGGTTATAGGCGAAAAATCATCACTAATTGGACCAAACTTGATATGATTAAAACAGATGGTAATGGTTTTAAATAGAATCAGAAGTTTAAGGTTATGTGCGGAAAATCATCATTAATTGGACCAAATTTGATATAATCAAAACAGTTGATGATGCTTTTATGAAAAGTCACTAGATTTCAGGTTATAGGCGAAAAATCATCACTAATTGGACCAAACTTGATATGATTAGAACAGATGGTAATGGTTTTAAATAGAATCAGAAGTTTAAGGTTATGTGCGGAAAATCATCATTAATTGGACCAAATTTGATATAATCAAAACACTTGATGATGCTTTTATGAAAAGTCACTAGATTTCAGGTTATAGGCGAAAAATCATCACTAATTGGACCAAACTTGATATGATTAAAACAGATGGTTATGGTTTTAAATAGAATCAGAAGTTTAAGGTTATGTGCGGAAAATCATCATTAATTGGACCAAATTTGATATAATCAAAACAGTTGATGATGTTTTTATGAAAAGTCACTAGATTTGAGGTTACGAACGAAAAATCATCATTAATTGGACCAAACTTGATATGGTTAAAAAAGATGATAATATTTTTATGAAAAGTCACTAGATTCCAGGTTATAAGCGAAAAATCATCATTAATTGGATCAAACTTGATCCTAATTAAACAGATGATAATGTTTTTCAATGAAATTAGTAGTTTTTAGGTTATGTGTGGAAAAACATCCTTAATTGGATCAAACTTGATATGATTAAAAAAGGTGATGATATTTTTACGAAAATTCACTAGATTTGACGTTATGAGAGAAAAATTATCATTAATTGGATCGAAATTCATCCTAATTAAACAGATAGTTATGTATCCATATGAAATTAGTAGCTTTTAGGTTATGTGCGGAAAATCATCATTAATTGGACCACATTTGATATGATTAAAACAGTTGATGATGTTTTTATGAAAAGTCACTAGATTTGAGGTTACGAGCGAAAAATCATCATTAATTGGACCAAACTTGATATGATTATAAAAGATGATAATGTTTTTATGAAAAGTCACTAGATTTCAGGTTATAGGCGAAAAATCATCACTAATTGGACCAAACTTGATATGATTAGAACAGATGGTAATGTTTTTATATAGAATCAGAAGTTTCAAGGTTATGTGCGGAAAATCATCATTAATTGGACCAAACTTGATATGGTTAAAAAAGATGATAATATTTTTATGAAAAGACACTAGATTTCAGGTTATACTCGAAAAATCATCACTAATTGGCCCAAACTTGATATGATTAAAACAGATGGTAATGGTTTTAAATAGAATCAGAAGTTTAAGGTTATGTGCGGAAAATCATCATTAATTGGATCAAACTTGATATGATTCAAACAGATGGTAATGGTTTTAAATAGAATCAGAAGTTTAAGGTTATGTGCGGAAAATCATCATTAATTGGACCACATTTGATATGATTAAAACAGTTGATGATGTTTTTATGAAAAGTCACTAGATTTGAGGTTACGAGCGAAAAATCATCATTAATTGGACCAAACTTGATATGATTATAAAAGATGATAATGTTTTTATGAAAAGTCACTAGATTTCAGGTTATAGGCGAAAAATCATCACTAATTGGACCAAACTTGATATGATTAGAACAGATGGTAATGGTTTTAAATAGAATCAGAAGTTTAAGGTTATGTGCGGAAAATCATCATTAATTGGACCAAATTTGATATAATCAAAACAGTTGATGATGTTTTTATGAAAAGTCACTAGATTTGAGGTTACGAACGAAAAATCATCATTAATTGGACCAAACTTGATATGATTAAAAAAAATGATAATGTTTTTATGAAAAGTCACTAGATTTGAGGTTATGAGCGAAAAATCATCATTAATTGGACCAAACTTGATATGATTAAAAAAGATGATAATGTTTTTACGAAAAGTCACTAGAATCCAGGTTATAAGCGAAAAATCATCATTAATTGGTTCAAAATTGATGCTAATTAAACAGATGATAATGTTTTTATATGAAATTAGTAGTTTTTAGGTTATGTGTGGAGAACCATCCTTAATTGGACCAAACTGAATATGATTTAAAAAGGTGATGATGTTTTTATGAAAAGTCACTAGATTTCAGGTTATAGGCGAAAAATCATCACTAATTGGACCAAACTTGATATGATTATAACAGATGGTAATGTTTTTATTTATAATCAGAAGTTTCAAGGTTATGTGCGTAAAATCATCATTAATTGGATCAAACTTGATATGATTAAAACAGATGGTAATGGCTTCATATAGAATCAGAAGCTTCAAGGTTATGTCCGGAAAATCATCATTAATTGGACCAAACTTGATATGATTAGAAAAGATGGTAATGGTTTTATATAGAATCAGAAGTTTCAAGGTTATGTGCGGAAAATCATCATTAATTGGATCGAACTTGATATGATTAAAACAGATGGTAATGGTTTTATATAGAATCAGAAGTTTCAAGGTTATGTCCGGAAAATCATCATTAATTGGATCAAACTTGATATGATTAAAAAAGATGATAATGTTTTTATGAAAAGACACTAGATTTCAGGTTATAGGCGAAAAATCATCATTAATTGGACCAAACTTGATATGATTAAAACAGATGATAATGTTTTTATATAGAATCAGAAGTTTCAAGGTTATGTGCGGAAAATCATCCTTAATTGGACCAAACGTGATATGATTAAAAAAGATGATAATATATTTATGAAAAGTCACTACATTTCAGGTTATGAGCGAAAAATCATCATTTATTGGATCAAACTCCATTCTAATTAAACAGATGATAATGTTTTTCAATGAAATTAGTAGTTTTTAGGTTATGTGTGGAAAAACATCCTTAATTGGATCAAACTTGATATGATTAAAAAAGGTGATGATATTTTTACGAAAATTCACTAGATTTGACGTTATGAGAGAAAAATTATCATTAATTGGATCGAAATTCATCCTAATTAAACAGATAGTTATGTATCCATATGAAATTAGTAGCTTTTAGGTTATGTGCGGAAAATCATCATTAATTGGACCACATTTGATATAATTAAAACAGTTGATGATGTTTTTATGAAAAGTCACTAGATTTGAGGTTACGAGCGAAAAATCATCATTAATTGGACCAAACTTGATATGATTATAAAAGATGATAATGTTTTTATGAAAAGTCACTAGATTTCAGGTTATAGGCGAAAAATCATCACTAATTGGACCAAACTTGATATGATTAGAACAGATGGTAATGGTTTTATATAGAATCAGAAGTTTCAAGGTTATGTGCGGAAAATCATCATTAATTGGACCACATTTGATATAATTAAAACAGTTGATGATGTTTTTTATGAAAAGTCACTAGATTTCAGGTTATAGGCGAAAAATCATCACTAATTGGACCAAACTTGATACGATTAGAACAGATGGTAATGTTTTTATGAAAAGTCACTAGATTTGAGGTTACGAGCGAAAAATCATCATTAATTGGACCAAACTTGATATGATTAAAAAAGATGATAATGTTTTTACGAAAAGTCACTAGATTCCAGGTTATAAGCGAAAAATCATCATTAATTGGTTCAAAATTGATCCTAATTAAACAGATGATAATGTTTTTATATGAAATTAGTAGTTTTTAGGTTATGTGTGGAGAACCATCCTTAATTGGACCAAACTTAATATGATTTAAAAAGGTGATGATGTTTTTATGAAAAGTCACTAGATTTCAGGTTATAGGCGAAAAATCATCACTAATTGGACCAAACTTGATATGATTAGAAAAGATGGTAATGGTTTTATATAGAATCAGAAGTTTCAAGGTTATGTCAGGAAAATCAACATTAATTGGATCGAACTTGATATGATTAAAACAGATGGTAATGGCTTCATATAGAATCAGAAGCTTCAAGGTTATGTCCGGAAAATCATCATTAATTGGATCAAACTTGATATGATTAGAACAGATGGTAATGGTTTTATATAGAATCAGAAGTTTCAAGGTTATGTCCGGAAAATCATCATTAATTGGACCAAACTTGATATGGTTAAAAAAGATGATAAGGTTTTTATGCAAAGTCACTGGATTGCAGGTTATAAGCGAAAAATCATCATTAATTGGACCAAACTTGATATGATTAAAAAAGATGATAATGTTTTTATATAGAATCAGAAGTTTCAAGGTTATGTGTGGAAAACTATCATTAATTGGACCAAACTTTATATGATTAAAAAAGATGATAATGTTTTTATGAAAAGTCACTAGATTTCAGGTTATAGGCGAAAAATCATCACTAATTGGACCAAACTTGATATGATTAGAACAGATGGTAATGTTTTTATATAGAATCAGAAGTTTCAAGGTTATGTGCGGAAAATCATCATTAATTGGACCAAACTTGATATGATTATAAAAGATGATAATGTTTTTATGAAAAGTCACTAGATTTCAGGTTATAGGCGAAAAATCATCACTAATTGGACCAAACTTGATATGATTAGAACAGATGGTAATGGTTTTATATAGAATCAGAAGTTTCAAGGTTATGTCCGGAAAATCATCATTAATTGGACCAAACTTGATATGATTAGAACAGATGGTAATGGTTTTATATAGAATCAGAAGTTTCAAGGTTATGTCCGGAAAATCATCATTAATTGGATCAAACTTGATATGATTAAAAAAGATGATAATGGCTTCATATAGAATCAGAAGCTTCAAGGTTATGTCCGGAAAATCATCATTAATTGGACCAAACTTGATATGATTAGAACAGATGGTAATGGTTTTATATAGAATCAGAAGTTTCAAGGTTATGTCCGGAAAATCATCATTAATTGGATCGAACTTGATATGATTAAAACAGATGGTAATGGCTTCATATAGAATCAGAAGCTTCAAGGTTATGTCCGGAAAATCATCATTAATTGGATCAAACTTGATATGATTAGAACAGATGGTAATGGTTTTATATAGAATCAGAAGTTTCAAGGTTATGTCCGGAAAATCATCATTAATTGGACCAAACTTGATATGGTTAAAAAAGATGATAATATTTTTATGAAAAGACACTAGATTTCAGGTTATAGGCGAAAAATCATCACTAATTGGACCAAACTTGATATGATTAGAACAGATGGTAATGTTTTTATATAGAATCAGAAGTTTCAAGGTTATGTGCGGAAAATCATCATTAATTGGACCAAACTTGATATGATTATAAAAGATGATAATGTTTTTATGAAAAGTCACTAGATTTCAGGTTATAGGCGAAAAATCATCACTAATTGGACCAAACTTGATATGATTAGAACAGATGGTAATGGTTTTATATAGAATCAGAAGTTTCAAGGTTATGTGCGGAAAATCATCATTAATTGGACCAAACTTGATATGATTAAAAAAGGTGATGATATTTTTACGAAAATTCACTAGATTTGACGTTATGAGAGAAAAATTATCATTAATTGGATCAAAATTCATCCTAATTAAACAGATAGTTATGTTTCCATATGAAATTAGTAGCTTTTAGGTTATGTGCGGAAAATCAACATTAATTGGACCACATTTGATATGATTAAAACAGTTGATGATGTTTTTATGAAAAGTCACTAGATTTGAGGTTACGAGCGAAAAATCATCATTAATTGGACCAAACTTGATATGATTATAAAAGATGATAATGTTTTTATGAAAAGTCACTAGATTTCAGGTTATAGGCGAAAAATCATCACGAATTGGACCAAACTTGATATGATTAAAACAGATGGTAATGGTTTTATATAGAAGCAGAAGTTTCAAGGTTATGTGCGGAAAATCATAATTAATTGGACAAAACTTGATATGATTAAAAAAGATGATAATTTTTTTATTAAAAGACACTAGATTTCAGGTTATAGGCGAAAAATCATCACTAATTGGACCAAACTTGATATGATTAGAACAGATGGTAATGGTTTTATATAGAATCAGAAGTTTCAAGGTTATGTGCGGAAAATCATCATTAATTGGATCGAAATTGATATGATTAAAACAGATGGTAATGGCTTCATATAGAATCAGAAGCTTCAAGGTTATGTCCGGAAAATCATCATTAATTGGACCAAACTTGATATGATTAGAACAGATGGTAATGGTTTTATATAGAATCAGAAGTTTCAAGGTTATGTGCGGAAAATCATCATTAATTGGATCGAACTTGATATGATTAAAACAGGTGGTAATGGTTTTATATAGAATCAGAAGTTTCAAGGTTATGTCCGGAAAATCATCATTAATTGGATCAAACTTGATATGATTAAAAAAGATGATAATGTTTTTATGAAAAGACACTAGATTTCAGGTTATAGGCGAAAAATCATCACTAATTGGACCAAACTTGATATGATTAGAACAGATGGTAATGTTTTTATATAGAATCAGAAGTTTCAAGGTTATGTGCGGAAAATCATCATTAATTGGACCAAACTTGATATGGTTAAAAAAGATGATAATATTTTTATGAAAAGTCACTAGATTCCAGGTTATAAGCGAAAAATCATCATTAATTGGATCAAACTTGATCCTAATTAAACAGATGATAATGTTTTTCAATGAAATTAGTAGTTTTTAGGTTATGTGTGGAAAAACATCCTTAATTGGATCAAACTTGATATGATTAAAAAAGGTGATGATATTTTTACGAAAATTCACTAGATTTGACGTTATGAGAGAAAAATTATCATTAATTGGATCGAAATTCATCCTAATTAAACAGATAGTTATGTATCCATATGAAATTAGTAGCTTTTTAGGTTATGTGCGGAAAATCATCATTAATTGGACCACATTTGATATAATTAAAACAGTTGATGATGTTTTTATGAAAAGTCACTAGATTTGAGGTTACGAGCGAAAAATCATCATTAATTGGACCAAACTTGATATGATTATAAAAGATGATAATGTTTTTATGAAAAGTCACTAGATTTCAGGTTATAGGCGAAAAATCATCACTAATTGGACCAAACTTGATATGATTAAAACAGATGGTAATGGTTTTAAATAGAATCAGAAGTTTAAGGTTATGTGCGGAAAATCATCATTAATTGGACCAAATTTGATATAATCAAAACAGTTGATGATGTTTTTATGAAAAGTCACTAGATTTCAGGTTATAGGCGAAAAATCATCACTAATTGGCCCAAACTTGATATGATTAAAACAGATGGTAATGTTTTTATGAAAAGTTACTAGATTTCAGGTTATAAGCTAAAAATCATCATTAATTGGACCAAACTTGATATGATTAGAAAAGATGATAATGTTTTTACGAAAAGTCACTAGATTCCAGGTTATAAGCGAAAAATCATCATTAATTGGTTCAAAATTGATGCTAATTAAACAGATGATAATGTTTTTATATGAAATTAGTAGTTTTTAGGTTATGTGTGGAGAACCATCCTTAATTGGACCAAACTTAATATGATTTAAAAAGGTGATGATGTTTTTATGAAAAGTCACTAGATTTCAGGTTATAGGCGAAAAATCATCACTAATTGGACCAAACTTGATATGATTAGAACAGATGGTAATGGTTTTATATAGAATCAGAAGTTTCAAGGTTATGTGCGGAAAATCATCATTAATTGGATCGAAATTGATATGATTAAAACAGTTGGTAATGGCTTCATATAGAATCAGAAGCTTCAAGGTTATGTCCGGAAAATCATCATTAATTGGACCAAACTTGATATGATTAGAAAAGATGGTAATGGTTTTATATAGAATCAGAAGTTTCAAGGTTATGTGCGGAAAATCATCATTAATTGGATCGAACTTGATATGATTAAAACAGATGGTAATGGCTTCATATAGAATCAGAAGCTTCAAGGTTATGTCCGGAAAATCATCATTAATTGGATCAAACTTGATATGATTAGAACAGATGGTAATGGTTTTATATAGCATCAGAAGTTTCAAGGTTATGTCCGGAAAATCATCATTAATTGGATCGAACTTGATATGATTAAAACAGATGGTAATGGCTTCATATAGAATCAGAAGCTTCAAGGTTATGTCCGAAAAATCATCATTAATTGGACCAAACTTGATATGATTAAGACAGATGGTAATGGTTTTATATAGAGTCAGAAGTTTCAAGGTTATGTCCGGAAAATCATCATTAATTGGACCAAACTTTATATGGTTAAAAAAGATGATAATATTTTTATGAAAAGACACTAGATTTCAGGTTATAGGCGAAAAATCATCACTAATTGGACCAAACTTGATATGATTAGAACAGATGGTAATGTTTTTATATAGAATCAGAAGTTTCAAGGTTATGTGCGGAAAATCATCATTAATTGGACCAAACTTGATATGATTATAAAAGATGATAATGTTTTTATGAAAAGTCACTAGATTTCAGGTTATAGGCGAAAAATCATCACTAATTGGACCAAACTTGATATGATTAGAACAGATGGTAATGGTTTTATATAGAATCAGAAGTTTCAAGGTTATGTGCGGAAAATCATCATTAATTGGACCAAACTTAATATGATTAAAAAAGGTGATGATATTTTTACGAAAATTCACTAGATTTGACGTTATGAGAGAAAAATTATCATTAATTGGATCAAAATTCATCCTAATTAAACAGATAGTTATGTTTCCATATGAAATTAGTAGCTTTTTAGGTTATGTGCGGAAAATCAACATTAATTGGACCACATTTGATATGATTAAAACAGTTGATGATGTTTTTTATGAAAAGTCACTAGATTTGAGGTTACGAGCGAAAAATCATCATTAATTGGACCAAACTTGATATGATTATAAAAGATGATAATGTTTTTATGAAAAGTCACTAGATTTCAGGTTATAGGCGAAAAATCATCACTAATTGGACCAAACTTGATATGATTAGAACAGATGGTAATGTTTTTATATAGAATCAGAAGTTTCAAGGTTATGTGCGGAAAATCATCATTAATTGGACAAAACTTGATATGGTTAAAAAAGATGATAATATTTTTATGAAAAGACACTAGATTTCAGGTTATAGGCGAAAAATCATCACTAATTGGACCAAACTTGATATGATTAGAACAGATGGTAATGGTTTTATATAGAATCAGAAGTTTCAAGGTTATGTGCGGAAAATCATCATTAATTGGATCGAAATTGATATGATTAAAACAGATGGTAATGGCTTCATATAGAATCAGAAGCTTCAAGGTTATGTCCGGAAAATCATCATTAATTGGACCAAACTTGATATGATTAGAAAAGATGGTAATGGTTTTATATAGAATCAGAAGTTTCAAGGTTATGTGCGGAAAATCATCATTAATTGGATCGAACTTGATATGATTAAAACAGATGGTAATGGTTTTATATAGAATCAGAAGTTTCAAGGTTATGTCCGGAAAATCATCATTAATTGGATCAAACTTGATATGATTAAAAAAGATGATAATGTTTTTATGAAAAGACACTAGATTTCAGGTTATAGGCGAAAAATCATCACTAATTGGACCAAACTTGATATGATTAGAACAGATGGTAATGTTTTTATATAGAATCAGAAGTTTCAAGGTTATGTGCGGAAAATCATCATTAATTGGACCAAACTTGATATGGTTAAAAAAGATGATAATATTTTTATGAAAAGTCACTAGATTCCAGGTTATAAGCGAAAAATCATCATTAATTGGATCAAACTTGATCCTAATTAAACAGATGATAATGTTTTTCAATGAAATTAGTAGTTTTTAGGTTATGTGTGGAAAAACATCCTTAATTGGATCAAACTTGATATGATTAAAAAAGGTGATGATATTTTTACGAAAATTCACTAGATTTGACGTTATGAGAGAAAAATTATCATTAATTGGATCGAAATTCATCCTAATTAAACAGATAGTTATGTATCCATATGAAATTAGTAGCTTTTAGGTTATGTGCGGAAAATCATCATTAATTGGACCACATTTGATATAATTAAAACAGTTGATGATGTTTTTATGAAAAGTCACTAGATTTGAGGTTACGAGCGAAAAATCATCATTAATTGGACCAAACTTGATATGATTATAAAAGATGATAATGTTTTTATGAAAAGTCACTAGATTTCAGGTTATAGGCGAAAAATCATCACTAATTGGACCAAACTTGATATGATTAAAACAGATGGTAATGGTTTTAAATAGAATCAGAAGTTTAAGGTTATGTGCGGAAAATCATCATTAATTGGACCAAATTTGATATAATCAAAACAGTTGATGATGTTTTTATGAAAAGTCACTAGATTTCAGGTTATAGGCGAAAAATCATCACTAATTGGACCAAACTTAATACGATTAGAACAGATGGTAATGTTTTTTATGAAAAGTCACTAGATTTGAGGTTACGAGCGAAAAATCATCATTAATTGGACCAAACTTGATATGATTAAAAAAGATGATAATGTTTTTACGAAAAGTCACTAGATTCCAGGTTATAAGCGAAAAATCATCATTAATTGGTTCAAAATTGATGCTAATTAAACAGATGATAATGTTTTTATATGAAATTAGTAGTTTTTACGTTATGTGTGGAAAACCATACTTAATTGGATCAAACTTGATATGATTAAAAAAGATGATGATGTTTTTATGAAAAGTCACTAGATTTCAGGTTATAGGCGAAAAATCATCACTAATTGGACCAAACTTGATATGATTAGAACAGATGGTAATGGTTTTATATAGAATCAGAAGTTTCAAGGTTATGTGCGGAAAATCATCATTAATTGGATCGAAATTGATATGATTAAAACAGTTGGTAATGGCTTCATATAGAATCAGAAGCTTCAAGGTTATGTCCGGAAAATCATCATTAATTGGACCAAACTTGATATGATTAGAAAAGATGGTAATGGTTTTATATAGAATCAGAAGTTTCAAGGTTATGTGCGGAAAATCATCATTAATTGGATCGAACTTGATATGATTAAAACAGGTGGTAATGGCTTCATATAGAATCAGAAGCTTCAAGTATATGTCCGGAAAATAATAATTAATTGCATCAAACTTGATATGATTAGAACAGATGGTAATGGTTTTATATAGCATCAGAAGTTTCAAGGTTATGTCCGGAAAATCATCATTAATTGGATCGAACTTGATATGATTAAAACAGATGGTAATGGCTTCATATAGAATCAGAAGCTTCAAGGTTATGTCCAGAAAATCATCATTAATTGGATCAAACTTGATATGATTAGAACAGATGGTAATGGTTTTATATAGAATCAGAAGTTTCAAGGTTATGTCCGGAAAATCATCATTAATTGGACCAAACTTGATATGGTTAAAAAAGATGATAATATTTTTATGAAAAGACACTAGATTTCAGGTTATAGGCGAAAAATCATCACTAATTGGACCAAACTTGATATGATTAGAACAGATGGTAATGTTTTTATATAGAATCAGAAGTTTCAAGGTTATGTGCGGAAAATCATCATTAATTGGACCAAACTTGATATGATTATAAAAGATGATAATGTTTTTATGAAAAGTCACTAGATTTCAGGTTATAGGCGAAAAATCATCACTAATTGGACCAAACTTGATATGATTAGAACAGATGGTAATGGTTTTATATAGAATCAGAAGTTTCAAGGTTATGTGCGGAAAATCATCATTAATTGGACCAAACTTAATATGATTAAAAAAGGTGATGATATTTTTACGAAAATTCACTAGATTTGACGTTATGAGAGAAAAATTATCATTAATTGGATCAAAATTCATCCTAATTAAACAGATAGTTATGTTTCCATATGAAATTAGTAGCTTTTTAGGTTATGTGCGGAAAATCAACATTAATTGGGCCACATTTGATATGATTAAAACAGTTGATGATGTTTTTATGAAAAGTCACTAGATTTGAGGTTACGAGCGAAAAATCATCATTAATTGGACCAAACTTGATATGATTATAAAAGATGATAATGTTTTTATGAAAAGTCACTAGATTTCAGGTTATAGGCGAAAAATCATCACTAATTGGACCAAACTTGATATGATTAGAACAGATGGTAATGTTTTTATATAGAATCAGAAGTTTCAAGGTTATGTGCGGAAAATCATCATTAATTGGACAAAACTTGATATGGTTAAAAAAGATGATAATATTTTTATGAAAAGACACTAGATTTCAGGTTATAGTCGAAAAATCATCACTAATTGGATCAAACTTGATATGATTAGAACAGATGGTAATGGTTTTAAATAGAATCAGAAGTTTCAAGGCTATGTGCGGAAAATCATCATTAATTGGACCAAACTTGATATGATTAAAAAAAATGATAATGTTTTTATGAAAAGTCACTAGATTTCAGGTTATAAGCGAAAAATCATCATTAATTGGTTCAAAATTGATGCTAATTAAACAGATGATAATGTTTTTATATGAAATTAGTAGTTTTTAGGTTATGTGTGGAGAACCATCCTTAATTGGACCAAACTTAATATGATTTAAAAAGGTGATGATGTTTTTATGAAAAGTCACTAGATTTCAGGTTATAGGCGAAAAATCATCACTAATTGGACCAAACTTGATATGATTAGAACAGATGGTAATGGTTTTATATAGAATCAGAAGTTTCAAGGTTATGTGCGGAAAATCATCATTAATTGGATCGAAATTGATATGATTAAAACAGTTGGTAATGGCTTCATATAGAATCAGAAGCTTCAAGGTTATGTCCGGAAAATCATCATTAATTGGACCAAACTTGATATGATTAGAAAAGATGGTAATGGTTTTATATAGAATCAGAAGTTTCAAGGTTATGTGCGGAAAATCATCATTAATTGGATCGAACTTGATATGATTAAAACAGGTGGTAATGGCTTCATATAGAATCAGAAGCTTCAACGTTATGTCCGGAAAATCATCATTAATTGGATCAAACTTGATATGATTAGAACAGATGGTAATGGTTTTATATAGAATCAGAAGTTTCAAGGTTATGTCCGGAAAATCATCATTAATTGGATCAAACTTGATATGATTAAAAAAGATGATAATGTTTTTATGAAAAGACACTAGATTTCAGGTTATAGGCGAAAAATCATCACTAATTGGACCAAACTTGATATGATTAGAACAGATGGTAATGTTTTTATATAGAATCAGAAGTTTCAAGGTTATGTGCGGAAAATCATCATTAATTGGACCAAACTTGATATGGTTAAAAAAGATGATAATGTTTTTATGAAAAGTCACTAGATTTCAGGTTATAGGCGAAAAATCATCACTAATTGGACCAAACTTGATACGATTAGAACAGATGGTAATGGTTTTAAATAGAATCAGAAGTTTAAGGTTATGTGCGGAAAATCATCATTAATTGGACCAAATTTGATATAATCAAAACAGTTGATGATGTTTTTATGAAAAGTCACTAGATTTGAGGTTATGAGCGAAAAATCATCATTAATTGGACCAAACTTAATATGATTAAAAAAGATGATAATGTTTTTTATGAAAAGTCACTAGATTTGAGGTTATGAGCGAAAAATCATCATTAATTGGACCAAACTTGATATGATTAAAAAAGATGATAATGTTTTTATGAACAGTCACTAGATTCCAGGTTATAAGCGAAAAATCATCATTAATTGGTTCAAAATTGATGCTAATTAAACAGATGATAATGTTTTTATATGAAATTAGTAGTTTTTACGTTATGTGTGGAAAACCATACTTAATTGGATCAAACTTGATATGATTAAAAAAGATGATGATGTTTTTATGAAAAGTCACTAGATTTCAGGTTATAGGCGAAAAATCATCACTAATTGGACCAAACTTGATATGATTAGAACAGATGGTAATGGTTTTAAATAGAATCAGAAGTTTAAGGTTATGTGCGGAAAATCATCATTAATTGGATCGAAATTGATATGATTAAAACAGTTGGTAATGGCTTCATATAGAATCAGAAGCTTCAAGGTTATGTCCGGAAAATCATCATTAATTGGACCAAACTTGATATGATTAGAAAAGATGGTAATGGTTTTATATAGAATCAGAAGTTTCAAGGTTATGTGCGGAAAATCATCATTAATTGGATCGAACTTGATATGATTAAAACAGATGGTAATGGCTTCATATAGAATCAGAAGCTTCAAGGTTATGTCCGGAAAATCATTATTAATTGGATCAAACTTGATATGATTAGAACAGATGGTAATGGTTTTATATAGCATCAGAAGTTTCAAGGTTATGTCCGGAAAATCATCATTAATTGGATCGAACTTGATATGATTAAAACAGATGGTAATGGCTTCATATAGAATCAGAAGCTTCAAGGTTATGTCCGGAAAATCATCATTAATTGGATCAAACTTGATATGATTAGAACAGATGGTAATGGTTTTATACAGAATCAGAAGTTTCAAGGTTATGTCCGGAAAATCATCATTAATTGGACCAAACTTGATATGGTTAAAAAAGATGATAATATTTTTATGAAAAGACACTAGATTTCAGGTTATAGGCGAAAAATCATCACTAATTGGACCAAACTTGATATGATTAGAACAGATGGTAATGTTTTTATATAGAATCAGAAGTTTCAAGGTTATGTGCGGAAAATCATCATTAATTGGACCAAACTTGATATGATTATAAAAGATGATAATGTTTTTATGAAAAGTCACTAGATTTCAGGTTATAGGCGAAAAATCATCACTAATTGGACCAAACTTGATATGATTAGAACAGATGGTAATGGTTTTATATAGAATCAGAAGTTTCAAGGTTATGTGCGGAAAATCATCATTAATTGGACCAAACTTAATATGATTAAAAAAGGTGATGATATTTTTACGAAAATTCACTAGATTTGACGTTATGAGAGAAAAATTATCATTAATTGGATCAAAATTCATCCTAATTAAACAGATAGTTATGTTTCCATATGAAATTAGTAGCTTTTAGGTTATGTGCGGAAAATCAACATTAATTGGACCACATTTGATATGATTAAAACAGTTGATGATGTTTTTATGAAAAGTCACTAGATTTGAGGTTACGAGCGAAAAATCATCATTAATTGGACCAAACTTGATATGATTATAAAAGATGATAATGTTTTTATGAAAAGTCACTAGATTTCAGGTTATAGGCGAAAAATCATCACTAATTGGACCAAACTTGATATGATTAGAACAGATGGTAATGTTTTTATATAGAATCAGAAGTTTCAAGGTTATGTGCGGAAAATCATCATTAATTGGACAAAACTTGATATGGTTAAAAAAGATGATAATATTTTTATGAAAAGACACTAGATTTCAGGTTATAGGCGAAAAATCATCATTAATTGGACCAAACTTGATTTGATTATAACAGATGGTAATGGTTTTATATAGAATCAGAAGTTTCAAGGTTATGTGCGTAAAATCATCATTAATTGGACCAAACTTGATATGATTAAAAAAGATGATAATGTTTTTATGAAAAGTCACTAGATTCCAGGTTATAAGCGAAAAATCATCATTAATTGGTTCAAAATTGATGCTAATTAAACAGATGATAATGTTTTTATATGAAATTAGTAGTTTTTAGGTTATGTGTGGAGAACCATCCTTAATTGGACCAAACTTAATATGATTTAAAAAGGTGATGATGTTTTTATGAAAAGTCACTAGATTTCAGGTTATAGGCGAAAAATCATCACTAATTGGACCAAACTTGATATGATTAGAACAGATGGTAATGGTTTTATATAGAATCAGAAGTTTCAAGGTTATGTGCGGAAAATCATCATTAATTGGATCGAAATTGATATGATTAAAACAGTTGGTAATGGCTTCATATAGAATCAGAAGCTTCAAGGTTATGTCCGGAAAATCATCATTAATTGGACCAAACTTGATATGATTAGAAAAGATGGTAATGGTTTTATATAGAATCAGAAGTTTCAAGGTTATGTGCGGAAAATCATCATTAATTGGATCGAACTTGATATGATTAAAACAGATGGTAATGGCTTCATATAGAATCAGAAGCTTCAAGGTTATGTCCGGAAAATCATCATTAATTGGATCAAACTTGATATGATTAGAACAGATGGTAATGGTTTTAAATAGAATCAGAAGTTTAAGGTTATGTGCGGAAAATCATCATTAATTGGATCAAACTTGATATGATTAAAAAAGATGATAATGTTTTTATGAAAAGACAAAAGATTTCAGGTTATAGGCGAAAAATCATCACTAATTGGACCAAACTTGATATGATTAGAACAGATGGTAATGTTTTTATATAGAATCAGAAGTTTCAAGGTTATGTGCGGAAAATCATCATTAATTGGACCAAACTTGATATGGTTAAAAAAGATGATAATATTTTTATGAAAAGACACTAGATTTCAGGTTATAGGCGAAAAATCATCACTAATTGGACCAAACTTGATATGATTAGAACAGATGGTAATGTTTTTATATAGAATCAGAAGTTTCAAGGTTATGTGCGGAAAATCATCATTAATTGGACCAAACTTGATATGGTTAAAAAAGATGATAATATTTTTATGAAAAGTCACTAGATTCCAGGTTATAAGCGAAAAATCATCATTAATTGGATCAAACTTGATCCTAATTAAACAGATGATAATGTTTTTATATGAAATTAGTAGTTTTTAGGTTATGTGTGGAAAAACATCCTTAATTGGATCAAACTTGATATGATTAAAAAAGGTGATGATATTTTTACGAAAATTCACTAGATTTGACGTTATGAGAGAAAAATTATCATTAATTGGATCAAAATTCATCCTAATTAAACAGATAGTTATGTTTCCATATGAAATTAGTAGCTTTTAGGTTATGTGCGGAAAATCATCATTAATTGGACCACATTTGATATGATTAAAACAGTTGATGATGTTTTTATGAAAAGTCACTAGATTTGAGGTTACGAGCGAAAAATCATCATTAATTGGACCAAACTTGATATGATTATAAAAGATGATAATGTTTTTATGAAAAGTCACTAGATTTCAGGTTATAGGCGAAAAATCATCACTAATTGGACCAAACTTGATATGATTAGAACAGATGGTAATGGTTTTAAATAGAATCAGAAGTTTAAGGTTATGTGCGGAAAATCATCATTAATTGGACCAAATTTGATATAATCAAAACAGTTGATGATGTTTTTATGAAAAGTCACTAGATTTCAGGTTATAGGCGAAAAATCATCACTAATTGGACCAAACTTGATACGATTAGAACAGATGGTAATGGTTTTAAATAGAATCAGAAGTTTAAGGTTATGTGCGTAAAATCATCATTAATTGGACCAAATTTGATATAATCAAAACAGTTGATGATGTTTTTATGAAAAGTCACTAGATTTGAGGTTACGAACGAAAAATCATCATTAATTGGACCAAACTTGATATGATTAAAAAAAATGATAATGTTTTTATGAAAAGTCACTAGATTTGAGGTTATGAGCGAAAAATCATCATTAATTGGACCAAACTTGATATGATTAAAACAGATGATAATGTTTTTACGAAAAGTCACTAGATTCCAGGTTATAGGCGAAAAATCATCACTAATTGGACCAAACTTGATATGATTAGAACAGATGGTAATGGTTTTATATAGAATCAGAAGTTTCAAGGTTATGTGCGGAAAATCATCATTAATTGGATCGAAATTGATATGATTAAAACAGTTGGTAATGGCTTCATATAGAATCAGAAGCTTCAAGGTTATGTCCGGAAAATCATCATTAATTGGACCAAACTTGATATGATTAGAAAAGATGGTAATGGTTTTATATAGAATCAGAAGTTTCAAGGTTATGTGCGGAAAATCATCATTAATTGGATCGAACTTGATATGATTAAAACAGATGGTAATGGCTTCATATAGAATCAGAAGCTTCAAGGTTAGGTCCGGAAAATCATTATTAATTGGATCAAACTTGATATGATTAGAACAGATGGTAATGGTTTTATATAGAATCAGAAGTTTCAAGGTTATGTCCGGAAAATCATCATTAATTGGATCAAACTTGATATGATTAAAAAAGATGATAATGTTTTTATGAAAAGACACTAGATTGCAGGTTATAGGCGAAAAATCATCACTAATTGGACCAAACTTGATATGATTAGAACAGATGGTAATGTTTTTATATAGAATCAGAAGTTTCAAGGTTATGTGCGGAAAATCATCATTAATTGGACCAAACTTGATATGGTTAAAAAAGATGATAATATTTTTATGAAAAGACACTAGATTTCAGGTTATAGGCGAAAAATCATCACTAATTGGACCAAACTTGATATGATTAGAACAGATGGTAATGTTTTTATATAGAATCAGAAGTTTCAAGGTTATGTGCGGAAAATCATCATTAATTGGACCAAACTTGATATGGTTAAAAAAGATGATAATATTTTTATGAAAAGTCACTAGATTCCAGGTTATAAGCGAAAAATCATCATTAATTGGATCAAACTTGATCCTAATTAAACAGATGATAATGTTTTTATATGAAATTAGTAGTTTTTAGGTTATGTGTGGAAAAACATCCTTAATTGGATCAAACTTGATATGATTAAAAAAGGTGATGATATTTTTACGAAAATTCACTAGATTTGACGTTATGAGAGAAAAATTATCATTAATTGGATCAAAATTCATCCTAATTAAACAGATAGTTATGTTTCCATATGAAATTAGTAGCTTTTAGGTTATGTGCGGAAAATCATCATTAATTGGACCACATTTGATATGATTAAAACAGTTGATGATGTTTTTATGAAAAGTCACTAGATTTGAGGTTACGAGCGAAAAATCATCATTAATTGGACCAAACTTGATATGATTATAACAGATGATAATGTTTTTATGAAAAGTCACTAGATTTCAGGTTATAGGCGAAAAATCATCACTAATTGGACCAAACTTGATATGATTAGAACAGATGGTAATGTTTTTATATAGAATCAGAAGTTTCAAGGTTATGTGCGGAAAATCATCATTAATTGGACCAAACTTGATATGGTTAAAAAAGATGATAATATTTTTATGAAAAGACACTAGATTTCAGGTTATAGGCGAAAAATCATCACTAATTGGACCAAACTTGATATGATTAGAACAGATGGTAATGTTTTTATATAGAATCAGAAGTTTCAAGGTTATGTGCGGAAAATCATCATTAATTGGACCAAACTTGATATGATTATAAAATATGATAATGTTTTTATGAAAAGTCACTAGATTTCAGGTTATAGGCGAAAAATCATCACTAATTGGACCAAACTTGATATGATTAGAACAGATGGTAATGGTTTTATATAGAATCAGAAGTTTCAAGGTTATGTGCGGAAAATCATCATTAATTGGACCAAACTTAATATGATTAAAAAAGGTGATGATATTTTTACGAAAATTCACTAGATTTGACGTTATGAGAGAAAAATTATCATTAATTGGATCAAAATTCATCCTAATTAAACAGATAGTTATGTTTCCATATGAAATTAGTAGCTTTTTAGGTTATGTGCGGAAAATCAACATTAATTGGACCACATTTGATATGATTAAAACAGTTGATGATGTTTTTATGAAAAGTCACTAGATTTGAGGTTACGAGCGAAAAATCATCATTAATTGGACCAAACGTGATATGATTAAAAAAGTTGATAATGTTTTTATGAAAAGTCACTAGATTTCAGATTATAGGCGAAAAATCATCACTAATTGGACCAAACTTGATATGATTAGAACAGATGGTAATGTTTTTATATAGAATCAGAAGTTTCAAGGTTATGTGCGGAAAATCATCATTAATTGGACAAAACTTGATATGGTTAAAAAAGATGATAATATTTTTATGAAAAGACACTAGATTTCAGGTTATAGGCGAAAAATCATCACTAATTGGACCAAACTTGATATGATTAGAACAGATGGTAATGGTTTTAAATAGAATCAGAAGTTTCAAGGCTATGTGCGGAAAATCATCATTAATTGGACCAAACTTGATATGATTAAAAAAAATGATAATGTTTTTATGAAAAGTCACTAGATTTCAGGTTATAAGCGAAAAATCATCAATAATTGGATCAAAATTGATATGATTAAACAGATGGTAATGTTTTTATATGAAATTAGTAGTTTTTAGGTTATGTGTGGAAAACCATCCTCAATTGACCAAACTTGATATGATTAAAAAGGTGATGATGTTTTTATGAAAAGTCACTAGATTTCAGGTTATAGGCGAAAAATCATCACTAATTGGACCAAACTTGATATGATTAGAACAGATGGTAATGGTTTTAAATAGAATCAGAAGTTTAAGGTTATGTGCGGAAAATCATCATTAATTGGATCGAAATTGATATGATTAAAACAGTTGGTAATGGCTTCATATAGAATCAGAAGCTTCAAGGTTATGTCCGGAAAATCATCATTAATTGGACCAAACTTGATATGATTAGAAAAGATGGTAATGGTTTTATATAGAATCAGAAGTTTCAAGGTTATGTGCGGAAAATCATCATTAATTGGATCGAACTTGATATGATTAAAACAGATGGTAATGGCTTCATATAGAATCAGAAGCTTCAAGGTTATGTCCGGAAAATCATCATTAATTGGATCAAACTTGATATGATTAGAACAGATGGTAATGGTTTTATATAGAATCAGAAGTTTCAAGGTTATGTCCGGAAAATCATCATTAATTGGATCAAACTTGATATGATTAAAAAAGATGATAATGTTTTTTATGAAAAGACACTAGATTTCAGGTTATAGGCGAAAAATCATCACTAATTGGACCAAACTTGATATGATTAGAACAGATGGTAATGTTTTTATATAGAATCAGAAGTTTCAAGGTTATGTGCGGAAAATCATCATTAATTGGACCAAACTTGATATGGTTAAAAAAGATGATAATATTTTTATGAAAAGACACTAGATTTCAGGTTATAGGCGAAAAATCATCACTAATTGGACCAAACTTGATATGATTAGAACAGATGGTAATGTTTTTATATAGAATCAGAAGTTTCAAGGTTATGTGCGAAAAATCATCATAAATTGGACCAAACTTGATATGATTAAAAAAGATGATAATGTTTTTATGAAAAGTCACTAGATTTCAGGTTATAATCGAAAAATCATCATTAATTGGATCAAACTTGATCCTAATTAAACAGATGATAATGTTTTTATATGAAATTAGTAGTTTTCAGGTCATGAGTGAAAAATCATCATTAATTGGATCAAACTTGATATGATTAAAAAAGGTGATGATATTTTTACGAAAATTCACTAGATTTGACGTTATGAGAGAAAAATTATCATTAATTGGATCAAAATTCATCCTAATTAAACAGATAGTTATGTTTCCATATGAAATTAGTAGCTTTTAGGTTATGTGCGGAAAATCATCATTAATTGGACCACATTTGATATGATTAAAACAGTTGATGATGTTTTTATGAAAAGTCACTAGATTTGAGGTTACGAGCGAAAAATCATCATTAATTGGACCAAACTTGATATGATTATAAAAGATGATAATGTTTTTATGAAAAGTCACTAGATTTCAGATTATAGGCGAAAAATCATCACTAATTGGACCAAACTTGATATGATTAAAACAGATGGTAATGGTTTTAAATAGAATCAGAAGTTTAAGGTTATGTGCGGAAAATCATCATTAATTGGACCAAATTTGATATAATCAAAACAGTTGATGATGTTTTTATGAAAAGTCACTAGATTTCAGGTTATAGGCGAAAAATCATCACTAATTGGACCAAACTTGATACGATTAGAACAGATGGTAATGGTTTTATATAGAATCAGAAGTTTAAGGTTATGTGCGGAAAATCATCATTAATTGGACCAAATTTGATATAATCAAAACAGTTGATGATGTTTTTATGAAAAGTCACTAGATTTGAGGTTACGAACGAAAAATCATCATTAATTGGACCAAACTTGATATGATTAAAAAAGATGATAATGTTTTTATGAAAAGTCACTAGATTTGAGGTTACGAGCGAAAAATCATCATTAATTGGACCAAACTTGATATGATTAAAAAAGATGATAATGTTTTTACGAAAAGTCACTAGATTCCAGGTTATAGGCGAAAAATCATCACTAATTGGACCAAACTTGATATGATTAGAACAGATGGTAATGGTTTTATATAGAATCAGAAGTTTCAAGGTTATGTGCGGAAAATCATCATTAATTGGATCGAAATTGATATGATTAAAACAGTTGGTAATGGCTTCATATAGAATCAGAAGCTTCAAGGTTATGTCCGGAAAATCATCATTAATTGGACCAAACTTGATATGATTAGAAAAGATGGTAATGGTTTTATATAGAATCAGAAGTTTCAAGGTTATGTGCGGAAAATCATCATTAATTGGATCGAACGTGATATGATTAAAACAGATGGTAATGGCTTCATATAGAATCAGAAGCTTCAAGGTTATGTCCGGAAAATCATTATTAATTGGATCAAACTTGATATGATTAGAACAGATGGTAATGGTTTTAAATAGAATCAGAAGTTTAAGGTTATGTGCGGAAAATCATCATTAATTGGATCAAACTTGATATGATTAAAAAAGATGATAATGTTTTTATGAAAAGACACTAGATTGCAGGTTATAGGCGAAAAATCATCACTAATTGGACCAAACTTGATATGATTAGAACAGATGGTAATGTTTTTATATAGAATCAGAAGTTTCAAGGTTATGTGCGGAAAATCATCATTAATTGGACCAAACTTGATATGGTTAAAAAAGATGATAATATTTTTATGAAAAGACACTAGATTTCAGGTTATAGGCGAAAAATCATCACTAATTGGACCAAACTTGATATGATTAGAACAGATGGTAATGTTTTTATATAGAATCAGAAGTTTCAAGGTTATGTGCGGAAAATCATCATTAATTGGACCAAACTTGATATGGTTAAAAAAGATGATAATATTTTTTATGAAAAGTCACTAGATTTCAGGTTATAAGCGAAAAATCATCATTAATTGGATCAAACTTGATCCTAATTAAACAGATGATAATGTTTTTATATGAAATTAGTAGTTTTTAGGTCATGAGTGAAAAATCATCATTAATTGGATCAAACTTGATAGGATTAAAAAAAGGTGATGATATTTTTACGAAAATTCACTAGATTTGACGTTATGAGAGAAAAATTATCATTAATTGGATCAAAATTCATCCTAATTAAACAGATAGTTATGTTTCCATATGAAATTAGTAGCTTTTAGGTTATGTGCGGAAAATCATCATTAATTGGACCACATTTGATATGATTAAAACAGTTGATGATGTTTTTATGAAAAGTCACTAGATTTGAGGTTACGAGCGAAAAATCATCATTAATTGGACCAAACTTGATATGATTATAAAAGATGATAATGTTTTTATGAAAAGTCACTAGATTTCAGGTTATAGGCGAAAAATCATCACTAATTGGACCAAACTTGATATGATTAGAACAGATGGTAATGTTTTTATATAGAATCAGAAGTTTCAAGGTTATGTGCGGAAAATCATCATTAATTGGACCAAACTTGATATGGTTAAAAAAGATGATAATATTTTTATGAAAAGACACTAGATTTCAGGTTATAGGCGAAAAATCATCACTAATTGGACCAAACTTGATATGATTAGAACAGATGGTAATGTTTTTATATAGAATCAGAAGTTTCAAGGTTATGTGCGGAAAATCATCATTAATTGGACCAAACTTGATATGGTTAAAAAAGATGATAATATTTTTATGAAAAGTCACTAGATTCCAGGTTATAAGCGAAAAATCATCATTAATTGGATCAAACTTGATCCTAATTAAACAGATGATAATGTTTTTATATGAAATTAGTAGTTTTAGGTTATGTGTGGAAAAACATCCTTAATTGGATCAAACTTGATATGATTAAAAAAGGTGATGATATTTTTACGAAAATTCACTAGATTTGACGTTATGAGAGAAAAATTATCATTAATTGGATCAAAATTCATCCTAATTAAACAGATAGTTATGTTTCCATATGAAATTAGTAGCTTTTAGGTTATGTGCGGAAAATCATCATTAATTGGACCACATTTGATATGATTAAAACAGTTGATGATGTTTTTATGAAAAGTCACTAGATTTGACGTTATGAGCGAAAAATCATCATTAATTGGACCAAACTTGATATGATTAAAAAAGATGATAATGTTTTTATGAAAAGTCACTAGATTTCAGGTTATAGGCGAAAAATCATCACTAATTGGACCAAACTTGATATGATTAGAACAGATGGTAATGGTTTTATATAGAATCAGAAGTTTCAAGGTTATGTGCGGAAAATCATCATTAATTGGACCAAATTTGATATAATCAAAACAGTTGATGATGTTTATATGAAAAGTCACTAGATTTCGGGTTATAGGCGAAAAATCATCACTAATTGGACCAAACTTGATACGATTAGAACAGATGGTAATGGTTTTATATAGAATCAGAAGTTTCAAGGTTATGTGCGGAAAATCATCATTAATTGGAACAAATTTGATATAATCAAAACAGTTGATGATGTTTTTATGAAAAGTCAATAGATTTGAGGTTACGAGCGAAAAATCATCATTAATTGGACCAAACTTGATATGATTAAAAAAGATGATAACGTTTTTATGAAAAGTCACTAGATTTGAGGTTATGAGCGAAAAATCATCATTAATTGGACCAAACTTGATATGATTAAAAAAGATGATAATGGTTTTATGAAAAGTCACTAGATTCAGGTTATAGGCGAAAAATCATCACTAATTGGACCAAACTTGATATGATTAGAACAGATGGTAATGGTTTTATATAGAATCAGAAGTTTCAAGGTTATGTGCGGAAAATCATCATTAATTGGATCGAAATTGATATGATTAAAACAGTTGGTAATGGCTTCATATAGAATCAGAAGCTTCAAGGTTATGTCCGGAAAATCATCATTAATTGGACCAAACTTGATATGATTAGAAAAGATGGTAATGGTTTTATATAGAATCAGAAGTTTCAAGGTTATGTGCGGAAAATCATCATTAATTGGATCGAACTTGATATGATTAAAACAGATGGTAATGGCTTCATATAGAATCAGAAGCTTCAAGGTTATGTCCGGAAAATCATCATTAATTGGATCAAACTTGATATGATTAGAACAGATGGTAATGGTTTTATATAGAATCAGAAGTTTCAAGGTTATGTGCGGAAAATCATCATTAATTGGATCGAACTTGATATGATTA
Source organism: Diplolepis rosae (assembly GCA_030998225.1). Lineage (NCBI taxonomy): Eukaryota > Metazoa > Arthropoda > Insecta > Hymenoptera > Diplolepididae > Diplolepis > Diplolepis rosae. Next base: position 413,638 of record JAPYXD010000713.1, on the reverse strand, counting down.
AAACAGGTGGTAATGGCTTCATATAGAATCAGAAGCTTCAAGGTTATGTCCGGATAATCATCATTAATTGGATCAAACTTGATATGATTAGAACAGATGGTAATGGTTTTATATAGAATCAGAAGTTTCAAGGTTATGTCCGGAAAATCATCATTAATTGGATCAAACTTGATATGATTAAAAAAGATGATAATGTTTTTATGAAAAGACACTAGATTTCAGGTTATAGGCGAAAAATCATCACTAATTGGACCAAACTTGATATGATTAGAACAGATGGTAATGTTTTTATATAGAATCAGAAGTTTCAAGGTTATGTGCGGAAAATCATCATTAATTGGACCAAACTTGATATGGTTAAAAAAGATGATAATATTTTTATGAAAAGACACTAGATTTCAGGTTATAAGCGAAAAATCATCATTAATTGGTTCAAAATTGATGCTAATTAAACAGATGATAATGTTTTTATATGAAATTAGTAGTTTTTAGGTTATGTGTGGAGAACCATCCTTAATTGGACCAAACTTAATATGATTTAAAAAGGTGATGATGTTTTTATGAAAAGTCACTAGATTTCAGGTTATAGGCGAAAAATCATCACTAATTGGACCAAACTTGATATGATTAGAACAGATGGTAATGGTTTTATATAGAATCAGAAGTTTCAAGGTTATGTGCGGAAAATCATCATTAATTGGATCGAAATTGATATGATTAAAACAGTTGGTAATGGCTTCATATAGAATCAGAAGCTTCAAGGTTATGTCCGGAAAATCATCATTAATTGGACCAAACTTGATATGATTAGAAAAGATGGTAATGGTTTTATATAGAATCAGAAGTTTCAAGGTTATGTGCGGAAAATCATCATTAATTGGATCGAACTTGATATGATTAAAACAGATGGTAATGGCTTCATATAGAATCAGAAGCTTCAAGGTTATGTCCGGAAAATCATCATTAATTGGATCAAACTTGATATGATTAGAACAGATGGTAATGGTTTTATATAGAATCAGAAGTTTCAAGGTTATGTCCGGAAAATCATCATTAATTGGATCAAACTTGATATGATTAAAAAAGATGATAATGTTTTTATGAAAAGACACTAGATTTCAGGTTATAGGCGAAAAATCATCACTAATTGGACCAAACTTGATATGATTAGAACAGATGGTAATGTTTTTTATATAGAATCAGAAGTTTCAAGGTTATGTGCGGAAAATCATCATTAATTGGACCAAACTTGATATGGTTAAAAAAGATGATAATATTTTTATGAAAAGACACTTAGATTTCAGGTTATAGGCGAAAAATCATCACTAATTGGACCAAACTTGATATGATTAGAACAGATGGTAATGTTTTTATATAGAATCAGAAGTTTCAAGGTTATGTGCGGAAAATCATCATTAATTGGACCAAACTTGATATGGTTAAAAAAGATGATAATATTTTTATGAAAAGTCACTAGATTTCAGGTTATAAGCGAAAAATCATCATTAATTGGATCAAACTTGATCCTAATTAAACAGATGATAATGTTTTTATATGAAATTAGTAGTTTTCAGGTCATGAGTGAAAAATCATCATTAATTGGATCAAACTTGATATGATTAAAAAAGGTGATGATATTTTTACGAAAATTCACTAGATTTGACGTTATGAGAGAAAAATTATCATTAATTGGATCAAAATTCATCCTAATTAAACAGATAGTTATGTTTCCATATGAAATTAGTAGCTTTTAGGTTATGTGCGGAAAATCATCATTAATTGGACCACATTTGATATGATTAAAACAGTTGATGATGTTTTTATGAAAAGTCACTAGATTTGAGGTTACGAGCGAAAAATCATCATTAATTGGACCAAACTTGATATGATTATAAAAGATGATAATGTTTTTATGAAAAGTCACTAGATTTCAGATTATAGGCGAAAAATCATCACTAATTGGACCAAACTTGATATGATTAAAACAGATGGTTATGGTTTTAAATAGAATCAGAAGTTTAAGGTTATGTGCGGAAAATCATCATTAATTGGACCAAATTTGATATAATCAAAACAGTTGATGATTTTTTTATGAAAAGTCACTAGATTTCAGGTTATAGGCGAAAAATCATCACTAATTGGACCAAACTTGATACGATTAGAACAGATGGTAATGGTTTTATATAGAATCAGAAGTTTCAAGGTTATGTGCGGAAAATCATCATTAATTGGACCACATTTGATATAATTAAAACAGTTGATGATGTTTTTATGAAAAGTCACAAGATTTGAGGTTACGAACGAAAAATCATCATTAATTGGACCAAACTTGATATGATTAAAAAAAATGATAATGTTTTTATGAAAAGTCACTAGATTTCAGGTTATGAGCGAAAAATCATCATTAATTGGATCAAACTTAATATGATTAAAAAAGATGCTAATGATTTTACGAAAAGTCACTAGATTCCAGGTTATAGGCGAAAAATCATCACTAATTGGACCAAACTTGATATGATTAGAACAGATGGTAATGGTTTTATATAGAATCAGAAGTTTCAAGGTTATGTGCGGAAAATCATCATTAATTGGATCGAAATTGATATGATTAAAACAGTTGGTAATGGCTTCATATAGAATCAGAAGCTTCAAGGTTATGTCCGGAAAAATCATCATTAATTGGACCAAACTTGATATGATTAGAAAAGATGGTAATGGTTTTATATAGAATCAGAAGTTTCAAGGTTATGTGCGGAAAATCATCATTAATTGGATCGAACTTGATATGATTAAAACAGATGGTAATGGCTTCATATAGAATCAGAAGCTTCAAGGTTATGTCCGGAAAATCATTATTAATTGGATCAAACTTGATATGATTAGAACAGATGGTAATGGTTTTATATAGAATCAGAAGTTTCAAGGTTATGTCCGGAAAATCATCATTAATTGGATCAAACTTGATATGATTAAAAAAGATGATAATGTTTTTATGAAAAGACACTAGATTGCAGGTTATAGGCGAAAAATCATCACTAATTGGACCAAACTTGATATGATTAGAACAGATGGTAATGTTTTTATATAGAATCAGAAGTTTCAAGGTTATGTGCGGAAAATCATCATTAATTGGACCAAACTTGATATGGTTAAAAAAGATGATAATATTTTTATGAAAAGACACTAGATTTCAGGTTATAGGCGAAAAATCATCACTAATTGGACCAAACTTGATATGATTAGAACAGATGGTAATGTTTTTATATAGAATCAGAAGTTTCAAGGTTATGTGCGGAAAATCATCATTAATTGGACCAAACTTGATATGGTTAAAAAAGATGATAATATTTTTATGAAAAGTCACTAGATTTCAGGTTATAAGCGAAAAATCATCATTAATTGGATCAAACTTGATCCTAATTAAACAGATGATAATGTTTTTATATGAAATTAGTAGTTTTCAGGTCATGAGTGAAAAATCATCATTAATTGGATCAAACTTGATATGATTAAAAAAGGTGATGATATTTTTACGAAAATTCACTAGATTTGACGTTATGAGAGAAAAATTATCATTAATTGGATCAAAATTCATCCTAATTAAACAGATAGTTATGTTTCCATATGAAATTAGTAGCTTTTAGGTTATGTGCGGAAAATCATCATTAATTGGACCACATTTGATATGATTAAAACAGTTGATGATGTTTTTATGAAAAGTCACTAGATTTGAGGTTACGAGCGAAAAATCATCATTAATTGGACCAAACTTGATATGATTATAAAAGATGATAATGTTTTTATGAAAAGTCACTAGATTTCAGGTTATAGGCGAAAAATCATCACTAATTGGACCAAACTTGATATGATTAGAACAGATGGTAATGTTTTTATATAGAATCAGAAGTTTCAAGGTTATGTGCGGAAAATCATCATTAATTGGACCAAACTTGATATGGTTAAAAAAGATGATAATATTTTTATGAAAAGACACTAGATTTCAGGTTATAGGCGAAAAATCATCACTAATTGGACCAAACTTGATATGATTAGAACAGATGGTAATGTTTTTATATAGAATCAGAAGTTTCAAGGTTATGTGCGGAAAATCATCATTAATTGGACCAAACTTGATATGGTTAAAAAAGATGATAATATTTTTATGAAAAGTCACTAGATTCCAGGTTATAAGCGAAAAATCATTATTAATTTGATTAAACTTGATACTAATTAAACAGATGGTAATGTTTTTATATTAAAGTAGTAGTTTTTAGATTATGAGTGTAAAAACATCCTTAATTTGAACAAATTTGATATGATTAAAAAAGGTGATGATATTTTTACGAAAATTCACTAGATTTGACGTTATGAGAGAAAAATTATCATTAATTGGATCAAAATTCATCCTAATTAAACAGATAGTTATGTTTCCATATGAAATTAGTAGCTTTTAGGTTATGTGCGGAAAATCATCATTAATTGGACCACATTTGATATGATTAAAACAGTTGATGATGTTTTTATGAAAAGTCACTAGATTTGAGGTTACGAGCGAAAAATCATCATTAATTGGACCAAACTTGATATGATTATAAAAGATGATAATGTTTTTATGAAAAGTCACTAGATTTCAGGTTATAGGCGAAAAATCATCACTAATTGGACCAAACTTGATATGATTAGAACAGATGGTAATGGTTTTATATAGAATCAGAAGTTTCAAGGTTATGTGCGGAAAATCATCATTAATTGGACCAAACTTGATATGATTAAAAAAGATGATAATGTTTTTATATAAAATCAATAGATTTGAGGTTATGTGCGAAAAATCATCATTAATTGGACCAAACTTGATATGATTAAATAAGATGATAATGTTTTTATGAAAAGTCACTAGATTTGAGGTTACGAGCGAAAAATCATCATTAATTGGACCAAACTTGATATGATTAAAAAAGATGATAATGTTTTTACGAAAAGTCACTAGATTCCAGGTTATAAGCGAAAAATCATCATTAATTGGTTCAAAATTGATGCTAATTAAACAGATGATAATGTTTTTATATGAAATTAGTAGTTTTTAGGTTATGTGTGGAGAACCATCCTTAATTGGACCAAACTTAATATGATTTAAAAAGGTGATGATGTTTTTATGAAAAGTCACTAGATTTCAGGTTATAGGCCAAAACTCATCACTAATTGGACCAAACTTGATATGATTAGAACAGATGGTAATGGTTTTATATAGAATCAGAAGTTTCAAGGTTATGTCCGGAAAATCATCATTAATTGGATCGAAATTGATATGATTAAAACAGTTGGTAATGGCTTCATATAGAATCAGAAGCTTCAAGGTTATGTCCGGAAAATCATCATTAATTGGACCAAACTTGATATGATTAGAAAAGATGGTAATGGTTTTATATAGAATCAGAAGTTTCAAGGTTATGTGCGGAAAATCATCATTAATTGGATCGAACTTGATATGATTAAAACAGATGGTAATGGCTTCATATAGAATCAGAAGCTTCAAGGTTATGTCCGGAAAATCATTATTAATTGGATCAAACTTGATATGATTAGAACAGATGGTAATGGTTTTATATAGAATCAGAAGTTTCAAGGTTATGTCCGGAAAATCATCATTAATTGGATCAAACTTGATATGATTAAAAAAGATGATAATGTTTTTATGAAAAGACACTAGATTGCAGGTTATAGGCGAAAAATCATCAATAATTTGACCAAACTTGATAACATTAAAAAAGATGATAATGTATATATATAGAATAAGAAGTTTCAAGGTTATGTGCGGAAAATCATCATTAATTGGACCAAACTTGATATGGTTAAAAAAGATGATAATATTTTTATGAAAAGACACTAGATTTCAGGTTATAGGCGAAAAAATCATCACTAATTGGGCCAAACTTGATATGATTAGAACAGATGGTAATGTTTTTATATAGAATCAGAAGTTTGAAGGTTATGTGCGGAAAATCATCATTAATTGGACCAAACTTGATATGGTTAAAAAAGATGATAATATTTTTATGAAAAGTCACTAGATTCCAGGTTATAAGCGAAAAATCATCATTAATTGGATCAAACTTGATCCTAATTAAACAGATGATAATGTTTTTATATGAAATTAGTAGTTTTTAGGTTATGTGTGGAAAAACATCCTTAATTGGATCAAACTTGCTATGATTAAAAAAGGTGATGATATTTTTACGAAAATTCACTAGATTTGACGTTATGAGAGAAAAATTATCATTAATTGGATCAAAATTCATCCTAATTAAACAGATAGTTATGTTTCCATATGAAATTAGTAGCTTTTAGGTTATGTGCGGAAAATCATCATTAATTGGACCACATTTGATATGATTAAAACAGTTGATGATGTTTTTATGAAAAGCACACTAGATTTGAGGTTACGAGCGAAAAATCATCATTAATTGGACCAAACTTGATATGATTATAAAAGATGATAATGTTTTTATGAAAAGTCACTAGATTTCAGGTTATAGGCGAAAAATCATCACTAATTGGACCAAACTTGATATGATTAGAACAGATGGTAATGTTTTTATATAGAATCAGAAGTTTTAAGGTTATGTGCGGAAAATCATCATTAATTGGACCAAACTTGATATGGTTAAAAAAGATGATAATATTTTTATGAAAAGACACTAGATTTCAGGTTATAGGCGAAAAATCATCACTAATTGGACCAAACTTGATATGATTAGAACAGATGGTAATGGTTTTATATAGAATCAGATGTGTCAAGGTTATGTGCGGAAAATCATCATTAATTGGACCATTTGATATAATTAAAACAGTTGATGATGTTTTTATGAAAAGTCACTAGATTTCAGGTTATAGTCGAAAAATCATCACTAATTGGACCAAACTTGATATGATTAAAAAAGAAGATAATGTTTTTATGAAAAGTCACTAGATTTCAGGTTATAGGCGAAAAATCATCACTAATTGGACCAAACTTGATATGATTAGAACAGATGGTAATGGTTTTATATAGAATCAGAAGTTTCAAGGTTATGTGCGGAAAATCATCATTAATTGGACCAAATTTGATATAATCAAAACAGTTGATGATGTTTATATGAAAAGTCACTAGATTTCAGGTTATAGGCGAAAAATCATCACTAATTGGACCAAACTTGATACGATTAGAACAGATGGTAATGGTTTTATATAGAATCAGAAGTTTCAAGGTTATGTGCGGAAAATCATCATTAATTGGACCACATTTGATATAATTAAAACAGTTGATGATGTTTTTATGAAAAGTCACTAGATTTGAGGTTACGAGCGAAAAATCATCATTAATTGGACCAAACTTAATATGATTAAAAAAATGCAAATGTTTTTTTAAATGAAAAGTCACTAGATTTCAGGTTATGAGCGAAAAATCATCATTAATTGGAACAAACTTGATATGATTAAAAAAGATGATAATGTTTTTACGAAAAGTCACTAGATTCCAGGTTATAAGCGAAAAATCATCATTAATTGGTTCAAAATTGATGCTAATTAAACAGATGATAATGTTTTTATATGAAATTAGTAGTTTTTAGGTTATGTGTGGAGAACCATCCTTAATTGGACCAAACTTAATATGATTTAAAAAGGTGATGATGTTTTTATGAAAAGTCACTAGATTTCAGGTTATAGGCGAAAAATCATCACTAATTGGACCAAACTTGATATGATTAGAACAGATGGTAATGGTTTTATATAGAATCAGAAGTTTCAAGGTTATGTGCGGAAAATCATCATTAATTGGATCGAAATTGATATGATTAAAACAGTTGGTAATGGCTTCATATAGAATCAGAAGCTTCAAGGTTATGTCCGGAAAATCATCATTAATTGGACCAAACTTGATATGATTAGAAAAGATGGTAATGGTTTTATATAGAATCAGAAGTTTCAAGGTTATGTGCGGAAAATCATCATTAATTGGATCGAACTTGATATGATTAAAACAGATGGTAATGGCTTCATATAGAATCAGAAGCTTCAAGGTTATGTCCGGAAAATCATCATTAATTGGATCAAACTTGATATGATTAGAACAGATGGTAATGGTTTTATATAGAATCAGAAGTTTCAAGGTTATGTCCGGAAAATCATCATTAATTGGATCAAACTTGATATGATTAAAAAAGATGATAATGTTTTTATGAAAAGACACTAGATTGCAGGTTATAGGCGAAAAATCATCACTAATTGGACCAAACTTGATATGATTAGAACAGATGGTAATGTTTTTATATAGAATCAGAAGTTTCAAAGGTTATGTGCGGAAAATCATCATTAATTGGACCAAACTTGATATGGTTAAAAAAGATGATAATATTTTTATGAAAAGACACTAGATTTCAGGTTATAGGCGAAAAATCATCACTAATTGGACCAAACTTGATATGATTAGAACAGATGGTAATGTTTTTTATATAGAATCAGAAGTTTGAAGGTTATGTGCGGAAAATCATCATTAATTGGACCAAACTTGATATGGTTAAAAAAGATGATAATATTTTTATGAAAAGTCACTAGATTCCAGGTTATAAGCGAAAAATCATCATTAATTGGATCAAACTTGATCCTAATTAAACAGATGATAATGTTTTTATATGAAATTAGTAGTTTTTAGGTTATGTGTGGAAAAACATCCTTAATTGGATCAAACTTGCTATGATTAAAAAAGGTGATGATATTTTTACGAAAATTCACTAGATTTGACGTTATGAGAGAAAAATTATCATTAATTGGATCAAAATTCATCCTAATTAAACAGATAGTTATGTTTCCATATGAAATTAGTAGCTTTTAGGTTATGTGCGGAAAATCATCATTAATTGGACCACATTTGATATGATTAAAACAGTTGATGATGTTTTTATGAAAAAGCACACTAGATTTGAGGTTACGAGCGAAAAATCATCATTAATTGGACCAAACTTGATATGATTATAAAAGATGATAATGTTTTTATGAAAAGTCACTAGATTTCAGGTTATAGGCGAAAAATCATCACTAATTGGACCAAACTTGATATGATTAGAACAGATGGTAATGGTTTTATATAGAATCAGAAGTTTCAAGGTTATGTGCGGAAAATCATCATTAATTGGACCAAACTTGATATGGTTAAAAAAGATGATAATATTTTTATGAAAAGACACTAGATTTCAGGTTATAAGCGAAAAATCATCATTAATTGGACCAAACTTGATATGATTAGAACAGATGGTAATGGTTTTAAATAGAATCAGAAGTTTAAGGTTATGTGCGGAAAATCATCATTAATTGGACCAAATTTGATATAATCAAAACAGTTGATGATGTTTTTATGAAAAGTCACTAGATTTCAGGTTATATTCGAAAAATCATCAATAATTGGACCAAACTTGATATGATTAAAAAAGATGATAATGTTTTTATGAAAAGTCACTAGATTTCAGGTTATAGGCGAAAAATCATCACTAATTGGACCAAACTTGATATGATTAGAACAGATGGTAATGGTTTTAAATAGAATCAGAAGTTTAAGGTTATGTGCGGAAAATCATCATTAATTGGACCAAATTTGATATAATCAAAACAGTTGATGATGTTTTTATGAAAAGTCACTAGATTTCAGGTTATAGGCGAAAAATCATCACTAATTGGACCAAACTTGATATGATTAGAACAGATGGTAATGGTTTTAAATAGAATCAGAAGTTTAAGGTTATGTGCGGAAAATCATCATTAATTGGACCAAATTTGATATAATCAAAACAGTTGATGATGTTTTTATGAAAAGTCACTAGATTTCAGGTTATAGTCGAAAAATCATCACTAATTGGACCAAACTTGATATGATTAAAACAGATGGTAATGGTTTTAAATAGAATCAGAAGTTTCAAGGCTATGTGCGGAAAATCATCATTAATTGGACCAAACTTGATATGATTAAAAAAAATGATAATGTTTTTATGAAAAGTCACTAGATTTCAGGTTATGAGCGAAAAATCATCATTAATTGGATCAAACTTGATCCTAATTAAACAGATGATAATGTTTTTATATGAAATTAGTAGTTTTAGGTTATGTGTGGAAAAACATACTTAATTGGATCAAACTTGATATGATTAAAAAAGGTGATGATGTTTTTACGAAAATTCACTAGATTTGACGTTATGAGAGAAAAATAATGATTAATTGGATCAAAATTCATCCTAATTAAACAGATAGTAATGTTTCCATATGAAATTAGTAGCTTTTAGGTTATGTGCGGAAAATCATCATTAATTGGACCACATTTGATATGATTAAAACAGTTGATGATGTTTTTATGAAAAGTCACTAGATTTGAGGTTACGAGCGAAAAATCATCATTAATTGGACCAAACTTGATATGATTATAAAAGATGATAATGTTTTTATGAAAAGTCACTAGATTTCAGGTTATAGGCGAAAAATCATCACTAATTGGACCAAACTTGATATGATTAGAACAGATGGTAATGGTTTTATATAGAATCAGAAGTTTAAGGTTATGTGCGGAAAATCATCATTAATTGGACCAAATTTGATATAATCAAAACAGTTGATGATGTTTATATGAAAAGTCACTAGATTTCAGGTTATAGGCGAAAAATCATCATTAATTGGACCAAACTTGATATGATTAGAACAGATGGTAATGGTTTTAAATAGAATCAGAAGTTTAAGGTTATGTGCGGAAAATCATCATTAATTGGACCAAATTTGATATAATAAAAACAGTTGATGATGATTTTATTAAAAGTCAATAGATTTCAGGATATAGGCGAAAAATCATCACTAATTGGACCAAACTTGATATGATTAAAAAAGAAGATAATGTTTTTATGAAAAGTCACTAGATTTCAGGTTATAGGCGAAAAATCATCACTAATTGGACCAAACTTGATATGATTAGAACAGATGGTAATGGTTTTATATAGAATCAGAAGTTTAAAGGTTATGTGCGGAAAATCATCATTAATTGGACCAAACTTGATATGGTTAAAAAAGATGATAATATTTTTATGAAAAGACACTAGATTTCAGGTTATAAGCGAAAAATCATCATTAATTGGACCAAACTTGATATGATTAGAACAGATGGTAATGGTTTTAAATAGAATCAGAAGTTTAAGGTTATGTGCGGAAAATCATCATTAATTGGACCAAATTTGATATAATTAAAACAGTTGATGATGTTTTTATGAAAAGTCACTAGATTTCAGGTTATAGGCGAAAAATCATCACTAATTGGACCAAACTTGATATGATTAAAAAAGATGATAATGTTTTTATGAAAAGTCACTAGATTTCAGGTTATAAGCGAAAAATCATCACTAATTGGACCAAACTTGATATGATTAGAACAGATGGTAATGGTTTTAAATAGAATCAGAAGTTTAAGGTTATGTGCGGAAAATCATCATTAATTGGATCAAACTTGATATGATTAAAAAAGATGATAATATTTTTATGAAAAGTCACTAGATTCCAGGTTATAAGCGAAAAATCATCATTAATTGGATCAAACTTGATCCTAATTAAACAGATAGTTATGTTTCCATATGAAATTAGTAGTTTTTAGGTTATGTGTGGAAAACTATTCTTAATTGGATCAAACGTGATATGGTTGAAAAAGATGACAATGTTTTTATGAAAAGTCACTAGATTTTAGGTTAAGAGCGAAAAATCATCATTAATTGGACCAAACTTGATATGATTAAAAAAGATGATAAGGTTTTTACGAAAAGTCACTAGATTCAGGTTATAAGCGAAAAATCATCATTAATTGGTTCAAAATTGATGCTAATTAAACAGATAGTTATGTTTCCATATGAAATTAGTAGCTTTTTAGGTTATGTGCGGAAAATCATCATTAATTGGACCACATTTGATATGATTAAAACAGTTGATGATGTTTTTATGAAAAGTCACTAGATTTGAGGTTACGAGCGAAAAATCATCATTAATTGGACCAAACTTGATATGATTATAAAAGATGATAATGTTTTTATGAAAAGTCACTAGATTTCAGGTTATAGGCGAAAAATCATCACTAATTGGACCAAACTTGATATGATTAGAACAGATGGTAATGGTTTTATATAGAATCAGAAGTTTCAAGGTTATGTGCGGAAAATCATCATTAATTGGACCACATTTGATATAATTAAAACAGTTGATGATGTTTATATGAAAAGTCACTAGATTTCAGGTTATAGGCGAAAAATCATCACTAATTGGACCAAACTTGATACGATTAGAACAGATGGTAATGGTTTTAAATAGAATCAGAAGTTTAAGGTTATGTGCGGAAAATCATCATTAAATGGACCAAATTTGATATAATCAAAACAGTTGATGATGTTTTTATGAAAAGTCACTAGATTTGAGGTTACGAACGAAAAATCATCATTAATTGGACCAAACTTGATATGATTAAAAAAGATGATAATGTGTTTATGAAAAGTCACTAGATTTGAGGTTACGAGCGAAAAATCATCATTAATTGGACCAAACTTGATATGATTAAAAAAGATGATAATGTTTTTACGAAAAGTCACTAGATTCCAGGTTATAAGCGAAAAATCATCATTAATTGGATCAAACTTGATACTAATTAAACAGATGGTAATGTTTTTATATGAAATTAGTAGTTTTTAGGTTATGCGTGGAAAACCATCCTTAATTGGACCAAACTTGATATGATTAAAAAAGGTGATGATGTTTTAATGAAAAGTCACTAGATTTAAGGTTATAGGCGAAAAATCATCACTAATTGGACCAAACTTGATATGATTAGAACAGATGGTAATGGTTTTATATAGAATCAGAAGTTTCAAGGTTATGTGCGGAAAATCATCATTAATTGGATCGAAATTGATATGATTAAAACAGTTGGTAATGGCTTCATATAGAATCAGAAGCTTCAAGGTTATGTCCGGAAAATCATCATTAATTGGACCAAACTTGATATGATTAGAAAAGATGGTAATGGTTTTATATAGAATCAGAAGTTTCAAGGTTATGTGCGGAAAATCATCATTAATTGGATCGAACTTGATATGATTAAAACAGATGGTAATGGCTTCATATAGAATCAGAAGCTTCAAGGTTATGTGTGGAAAACCATCCTTAAATGGATCAAACTTGATATGATTAGAACAGATGGTAATGGTTTTATATAGAATCAGAAGTTTCAAGGTTATGTCCGGAAAATCATCATTAATTGGATCAAACTTGATATGATTAAAAAAGATGATAATGTTTTTATGAAAAGACACTAGATTGCAGGTTATAGGCGAAAAATCATCACTAATTGGACCAAACTTGATATGATTAGAACAGATGGTAATGGTTTTATATAGAATCAGAAGTTTCAAGGTTATGTGCGGAAAATCTTCATTAATTGGACCAAACTTGATATGATTAAAAAAGATGATAATATTTTTATGAAAAGACACTAGATTTCAGGTTATAGGCGAAAAATCATCACTAATTGGACCAAACTTGATATGATTAGAACAGATGGTAATGTTTTTATATAGAATCAGAAGTTTGAAGGTTATGTGCGGAAAATCATCATTAATTGGACCAAACTTGATATGGTTAAAAAAGATGATAATATTTTTATGAAAAGTCACTAGATTCCAGGTTATAAGCGAAAAATCATCATTAATTGGATCAAACTTGATACTAATTAAACAGATAGTAATGTTTTTATATGAAATTAGTAGTTTTTAGGTTATGTGTGGAAAAATCATCATTAATAGGATCAAACTTGCTATGATTAAAAAAGGTGATGATATTTTTACGAAAATTCACTAGATTTGACGTTATGAGAGAAAAATTATCATTAATTGGATCAAAATTCATCCTAATTAAACAGATAGTTATGTTTCCATATGAAATTAGTAGCTTTTAGGTTATGTGCGGAAAATCATCATTAATTGGACCACATTTGATATGATTAAAACAGTTGATGATGTTTTTATGAAAAGCACACTAGATTTGAGGTTACGAGCGAAAAATCATCATTAATTGGACCAAACTTGATATGATTATAAAAGATGATAATGTTTTTATGAAAAGTCACTAGATTTCAGGTTATAGGCGAAAAATCATCACTAATTGGACCAAACTTGATATGATTAGAACAGATGGTAATGTTTTTATATAGAATCAGAAGTTTTAAGGTTATGTGCGGAAAATCATCATTAATTGGACCAAACTTGATATGGTTAAAAAAAGATGATAATATTTTTATGAAAAGACACTAGATTTCAGGTTATCGGCGAAAAATCATCACTAATTGGACCAAACTTGATATGATTAGAACAGATGGTAATGGTTTTAAATAGAATCAGAAGTTTAAGGTTATGTGCGGAAAATCATCATTAATTGGACCAAATTTGATATAATCAAAACAGTTGATGATGTTTTTATGAAAAGTCACTAGATTTCAGGTTATAGTCGAAAAATCATCACTAATTGGACCAAACTTGATATGATTAAAAAAGATGATAATGTTTTTATGAAAAGTCACTAGATTTCAGGTTATAGGCGAAAAATCATCACTAATTGGACCAAACTTGATATGATTAGAACAGATGGTAATGGTTTTATATAGAATCAGAAGTTTCAAGGTTATGTGCGGAAAATCATCATTAATTGGACCACATTTGATATAATTAAAACAGTTGATGATGTTTTTTATGCAAAGTCACTAGATTTCAGGTTATAAGCGAAAAATCATCATTAATTGGACCAAACTTGATATGATTAGAACAGATGGTAATGGTTTTAAATAGAATCAGAAGTTTAAGGTTATGTGCGGAAAATCATCATTAATTGGACCAAATTTGATATAATCAAAACAGTTGATGATGCTTTTATGAAAAGTCACTAGATTTCAGGTTATAGTCGAAAAATCATCACTAATTGGATCAAACTAGATATGATTAAAAAAGATGATAATGTTTTTATGAAAAGTCACTAGATTTCAGGTTATAGGCGAAAAATCATCACTAATTGGACCAAACTTGATATGATTAGAACAGATGGTAATGTTTTTATATAGAATCAGAAGTTTCAAGGTTATGTGCGGAAAATCATCATTAATTGGACCAACCTTGATATGATTAAAAAAAGTGATAATGTTTTTATGAAAAATCACTAGATTTCAGGTTATGAGCGAAAAATCATCATAAATTGGACCAAACTTGATCCTAATTAAACAGATGATAATGTTTTTATATGAAATTAGTAGTTTTTAGGTTATGTGTGGAAAAACATCCTTAATTGGATCAAACTTGATATGATTAAAAAAGGTGATGATATTTTTACGAAAATTCACTAGATTTGACGTTATGAGAGAAAAATTATCATTAATTGGATCAAAATTCATCCTAATTAAACAGATAGTTATGTTTCCATATGAAATTAGTAGCTTTTAGGTTATGTGCGGAAAATCATCATTAATTGGACCACATTTGATATGATTAAAACAGTTGATGATGTTTTTATGAAAAGTCACTAGATTTGAGGTTACGAGCGAAAAATCATCATTAATTGGACCAAACTTGATATGATTATAAAAGATGATAATGTTTTTATGAAAAGTCACTAGATTTCAGGTTATAGGCGAAAAATCATCACTAATTGGACCAAACTTGATATGATTAGAACAGATGGTAATGGTTTTATATAGAATCAGAAGTTTCAAGGTTATGTGCGGAAAATCATCATTAATTGGACCACATTTGATATAATTAAAACAGTTGATGATGTTTATATGAAAAGTCACTAGATTTCAGGTTATAGGCGAAAAATCATCACTAATTGGACCAAACTTGATACGATTAGAACAGATGGTAATGGTTTTATATAGAATCAGAAGTTTCAAGGTTATGTGCGGAAAATCATCATTAATTGGACCACATTTGATATAATTAAAACAGTTGATGATGTTTTTATGAAAAGTCACTAGATTTCAGGTTATAGTCGAAAAATCATCACTAATTGGACCAAACTTGATATGATTAAAAAAGATGATAATGTTTTTATGAAAAGTCACTAGATTTCAGGTTATAGGCGAAAAATCATCACTAATTGGACCAAACTTGATATGATTAGAACAGATGGTAATGTTTTTATATAGAATCAGAAGTTTTAAGGTTATGTGCGGAAAATCATCATTAATTGGACCAAACTTGATATGGTTAAAAAAGATGATAATATTTTTATGAAAAGACACTAGATTTCAGGTTATAGGCGAAAAATCATCACTAATTGGACCAAAACTTGATATGATTAAAACAGATAATAATGGTTTTAAATAGAATCAGAAGTTTAAGGTTATGTGCGGAAAATCATCATTAATTGGACCAAATTTGATATAATCAAAACAGTTGATGATGTTTTTATGAAAAGTCACTAGATTTCAGGTTATAGTCGAAAAATCATCACTAATTGGATCAAACTTGATATGATTAAAAAAGATGATAATGTTTTTATGAAAAGTCACTAGATTTCAGGTTATAGGCGAAAAATCATCACTAATTGGACCAAACTTGATATGATTAGAACAGATGGTAATGGTTTTATATAGAATCAGAAGTTTCAAGGTTATGTCCGGAAAATCATCATTAATTGGACCAAACTTGATATGATTAAAAAAGATGATAATGTTTTTATGAAAAGTCACTAGATTTCAGGTTATAAGCGAAAAATCATCATTAATTGGATCAAACTTGATCCTAATTAAACAGATGATAATGTTTTTATATGAAATTAGTAGTTTTCAGGTCATGAGTGAAAAATCATCATTAATTGGATCAAACTTGATATGATTAAAAAAGATGATAATGTTTTTATGAAAAGTCACTAGATTTCAGGTTATGAGCGAAAAATCATCATTAATTGGACCAAACTTGATATGATTAAAAAAGATGATAATGTTTTTATGAAAAGTCACTAGATTCCAGGTTATAAGCGAAAAATCATCATTAATTGGATCAAAATTGATGCTAATTAAACAGATAGTTATGTTTCCATATGAAATTAGTAGCTTTTAGGTTATGTGCGGAAAATCATCATTAATTGGACCACATTTGATATGATTAAAACAGTTGATGATGTTTTTATGAAAAGTCACTAGATTTGAGGTAATGAGCGAAAAATCATCATTAATTGGACCAAACTTGATATTAATAAAAAAGATGATAATGTTTTTATGAAAAGTCACTAGATTTCAGGTTATAGGCGAAAAATCATCACTAATTGGACCAAACTTGATATGATTAGAACAGATGGTAATGGTTTTATATAGAATCAGAAGTTTCAAGGTTATGTGCGGAAAATCATCATTAATTGGACCACATTTGATATAATTAAAACAGTTGATGATGTTTATATGAAAAGTCACTAGATTTCAGGTTATAGGCGAAAAATCATCAATAATTGGACCAAACTTGATCTGATTAGAACAGATGGTAATGGTTTTATATAGAATCAGAAGTTTCAAGTTTATGTGCGGAAAATCATCATTAATTGGACCACATTTGATATAAATAAAACAGTTGATGATGTTTTTATGAAAAGTCACTAGATTTGAGGTTACGAGCGAAAAATCATCATTAATTGGACCAAAACTTGATATGATTAAAAAAGATGATAATGTTTTTATGAAAAGTCACTAGATTTGAGGTTACGAGTGAAAAAATCATCATTAATTGGACCAAACTTGATATGATTAAAAAAGATGATAATGTTTTTACGAAAAGTCACTAGATTCCAGGTTATAAGCGAAAAATCATCATTAATTGGTTCAAAATTGATGCTAATTAAACAGATGATAATGTTTTTATATGAAATTAGTAGTTTTTAGGTTATGTGTGGAGAACCATCCTTAATTGGACCAAACTTAATATGATTTAAAAAGGTGATGATGTTTTTATGAAAAGTCACTAGATTTCAGGTTATAGGCGAAAAATCATCACTAATTGGACCAAACTTGATATGATTAGAACAGATGGTAATGGTTTTATATAGAATCAGAAGTTTCAAGGTTATGTGCGGAAAATCATCATTAATTGGATCGAAATTGATATGATTAAAACAGTTGGTAATGGCTTCATATAGAATCAGAAGCTTCAAGGTTATGTCCGGAAAATCATCATTAATTGGACCAAACTTGATATGATTAGAAAAGATGGTAATGGTTTTATATAGAATCAGAAGTTTCAAGGTTATGTGCGGAAAATCATCATTAATTGGATCGAACTTGATATGATTAAAACAGATGGTAATGGCTTCATATAGAATCAGAAGCTTCAAGGTTATGTCCGGAAAATCATCATTAATTGGATCAAACTTGATATGATTAGAACAGATGGTAATGGTTTTATATAGAATCAGAAGTTTCAAGGTTATGTCCGGAAAATCATCATTAATTGGATCAAACTTGATATGATTAAAAAAGATGATAATGTTTTTATGAAAAGACACTAGATTGCAGGTTATAGGCGAAAAATCATCACTAATTGGACCAAACTTGATATGATTAGAACAGATGGTAATGTTTTTATATAGAATCAGAAGTTTCAAGGTTATGTGCGGAAAATCATCATTAATTGGACCAAACTTGATATGGTTAAAAAAGATGATAATATTTTTATGAAAAGACACTAGATTTCAGGTTATAGGCGAAAAATCATCACTAATTGGACCAAACTTGATATGATTAGAACAGATGGTAATGTTTTTATATAGAATCAGACGTTTGAAGGTTATGTGCGGAAAATCATCATTAATTGGACCAAACTTGATATGGTTAAAAAAGATGATAATATTTTTATGAAAAGTCACTAGATTCCAGGTTATAAGCGAAAAATCATCATTAATTGGATCAAACTTGATCCTAATTAAACAGATGATAATGTTTTTATATGAAATTAGTAGTTTTTAGGTTATGTGTGGAAAAACATCCTTAATTGGATCAAACTTGCTATGATTAAAAAAGGTGATGATATTTTTACGAAAATTCACTAGATTTGACGTTATGAGAGAAAAATTATCATTAATTGGATCAAAATTCATCCTAATTAAACAGATAGTTATGTTTTCATATGAAATTAGTAGCTTTTTAGGTTATGTGCGGAAAATCATCATTAATTGGACCACATTTGATATGATTAAAACAGTTGATGATGTTTTTATGAAAAGCACACTAGATTTGAGGTTACGAGCGAAAAATCATCATTAATTGGACCAAACTTGATATGATTATAAAAGATGATAATGTTTTTATGAAAAGTCACTAGATTTCAGGTTATAGGCGAAAAATCATCACTAATTGGACCAAACTTGATATGATTAGAACAGATGGTAATGTTTTTTATATAGAATCAGAAGTTTTAATGTTATGTGCGGAAAATCATCATTAATTGGACCAAACTTGATATGGTTAAAAAAGATGATAATATTTTTATGAAAAGACACTAGATTTCAGGTTATAGGCAAAAATCATCATTAATTGGACCAAACTTGATATGATTAAAACAGATAATAATGGTTTTAAATAGAATCAGAAGTTTAAGGTTATGTGCGGAAAATCATCATTAATTGGACCAAATTTGATATAATCAAAACAGTTGATGATGTTTTTATGAAAAGTCACTAGATTTCAGGTTATGAGCGAAAAATCATCACTAATTGGATCAAACTTGATATGATTAAAAAAGATGATGATGTTTTTATGAAAAGTCACTAGATTTCAGGTTATAGGCGAAAAATCATCACTAATTGGACCAAACTTGATATGATTAGAACAGATGGTAATGGTTTTAAATAGAATCAGAAGTTTAAGGTTATGTGCGGAAAATCATCATTAATTGGACCAAATTTGATATAATCAAAACAGTTGATGATGTTTTTATGAAAAGTCACTAGATTTCAGGTTATAGGCGAAAAATCATCACTAATTGGACCAAACTTGATATGATTAGAACAGATGGTAATGGTTTTAAATAGAATCAGAAGTTTAAGGTTATGTGCGGAAAATCATCATTAATTGGACCAAATTTGATATAATCAAAACAGTTGATGATGTTTTTATGAAAAGTCACTAGATTTGAGGTTACGAACGAAAAATCATCATTAATTGGACCAAACTTGATATGATTAAAAAAGATGATAATGTTTTTATGAAAAGTCACTAGATTTCAGGTTATAGGCGAAAAATCATCACTAATTGGACCAAACTTGATATGATTAGAACAGATGGTAATGGTTTTATATAGAATCAGAAGTTTCAAGGTTATGTGCGGAAAATCATCATTAATTGGACCAAATTTGATATAATCAAAACAGTTGATGATGTTTTTATGAAAAGTCACTAGATTTGAGGTTATGAGCGAAAAATCATCATTAATTGGACCAAACTTGATATGATTAAAAAAAATGCTAATGTTTTTATGAAAAGTCACTAGATTTCAGGTTATGAGCGAAAAATCATCATTAATTGGATCAAACTTGATATGATTAAAAAAGATGATAATGTTTTTATGAAAAGTCACTAGATTTCAGGTTATAGGCGAAAAATCATCACTAATTGGACCAAACTTGATATGATTAGAACAGATGGTAATGGTTTTAAATAGAATCAGAAGTTTAAGGTTATGTGCGGAAAATCATCATTAATTGGACCAAATTTGATATAATCAAAACAGTTGATGATGCTTTTATGAAAAGTCACTAGATTTCAGGTTATAGGCGAAAAATCATCACTAATTGGACCAAACTTGATATGATTAGAACAGATGGTAATGGTTTTAAATAGAATCAGAAGTTTAAGGTTATGTGCGGAAAATCATCATTAATTGGACCAAATTTGATATAATCAAAACAGTTGATGATGTTTTTATGAAAAGTCACTAGATTTGAGGTTACGAACGAAAAATCATCATTAATTGGACCAAACTTGATATGATTAAAAAATATGATAATGTTTTTATGAAAAGTCACTAGATTTGAGGTTACGAGCGAAAATCATCATTAATTGGACCAAACTTGATATGATTAAAAAATATGATAATGTTTTTATGAAAAGTCACTAGATTTGAGGTTACGAGCGAAAATCATCATTAATTGGATCAAACTTGATATGATTAGAACAGATGGTAATGGTTTTATATAGAATCAGAAGTTTCAAGGTTATGTCCGGAAAATCATCATTATTTGGATCAAACTTGATATGATTAAAAAAGATGATAATGTTTTTATGAAAAGTCACTAGATTTCAAGTTATAAGCGAAAAATCATCATTAATTGGACCAAACATGATATGATTAGAACAGATGGTAATGGTTTTATATAGAATCAGACGTTTCAAGGTTATGTGCGGAAAATCATCATGGATTGGATCAAACTTGATATGATTAAAAAAGATGATAATGTTTTTATGAAAAGTCACTAGATTTGACGTTATGAGCGAAAAATCATCATTAATTGGACCAAACTTGATATGATTAAAACAGATGATAATGGTTTTACATAGAATCAGAAGTTTAAGGTTATGTGCGGAAAATCATCAATAATTGGATCTAACTTGATATGATTAAAAAAGATGATAACGTTTTTATGAAAAGTCACTGGATTTGACGTTATGAGCGAAAAATCATCATTAATTGGACTTAACTTGATACGATTAGAACAGATGGTAATGGTTTTATATAGAATCAGAAGTTTCAAGGTTATGTGCGGAAAATCATCATTAATTGGACCACATTTGATATAATTAAAACGGTTGATGATGTTTTTATGAAAAGTCACTGGATTTGACGTTATGAGCGAAAAATCATCATTAATTGGACCAAACTTAATATGATTAAAAAAGATGATAATGTTTTTTTTTATAAAAAGTCACTAGATTTGAGGTTATGAGCGAAAAATCATGATTAATTGGACCAAACTTGATATGATTAAGACAGATGGTAATGTTTTTACGAAAAGTCACTAGATTCCAGGTTATAAGCGAAAAATCATCATTAATTGGTTCAAAATTGATGCTAATTAAACAGATGATAATGTTTTTATATGAAATTAGTAGTTTTTAGGTTATGTGTGGAGAACCATCCTTAATTGGACCAAACTTAATATGATTTAAAAAGGTGATGATGTTTTTATGAAAAGTCACTAGATTTCAGGTTATAGGCGAAAAATTATCACTAATTGGACCAAACTTGATATGATTAGAACAGATGGTAATGGTTTTATATAGAATCAGAAGTTTCAAGGTTATGTGCGGAAAATCATCATTAATTGGATCGAAATTGATATGATTAAAACAGTTGGTAATGGCTTCATATAGAATCAGAAGCTTCAAGGTTATGTCCGGAAAATCATCATTAATTGGACCAAACTTGATATGATTAGAAAAGATGGTAATGGTTTTATATAGAATCAGAAGTTTCAAGGTTATGTGCGGAAAATCATCATTAATTGGATCGAACTTGATATGATTAAAACAGATGGTAATGGCTTCATATAGAATCAGAAGCTTCAAGGTTATGTCCGGAAAATCATCATTAATTGGATCAAACTTGATATGATTAGAACAGATGGTAATGGTTTTATATAGAATCAGAAGTTCCAAGGTTATGTCCGGAAAATCATCATTAATTGGATCAAACTTGATATGATTAAAAAAGATGATAATGTTTTTATGAAAAGACACTAGATTGCAGGTTATAGGCGAAAAATCATCACTAATTGGACCAAACTTGATATGATTAGAACAGATGGTAATGTTTTTATATAGAATCAGAAGTTTCAAGGTTATGTGCGGAAAATCATCATTAATTGGACCAAACTTGATATGGTTAAAAAAGATGATAATATTTTTATGAAAAGACACTAGATTTCAGGTTATAGGCGAAAAATCATCACTAATTGGACCAAACTTGATATGATTAGAACAGATGGTAATGTTTTTATATAGAATCAGAAGTTTCAAGGTTATGTGCGGAAAATCATCATTAATTGGACCAAACTTGATATGGTTAAAAAAGATGATGATATTTTTACGAAAATTCACTAGATTTGACGTTATGAGAGAAAAATTATCATTAATTGGATCAAAATTCATCCTAATTAAACAGATAGTTATGTTTCCATATGAAATTAGTAGCTTTTTAGGTTATGTGCGGAAAATCATCATTAATTGGACCACATTTGATATGATTAAAACAGTTGATGATGTTTTTATGAAAAGCACACTAGATTTGAGGTTACGAGCGAAAAATCATCATTAATTGGACCAAACTTGATATGATTATAAAAGATGATAATGTTTTTATGAAAAGTCACTAGATTTCAGGTTATAGGCGAAAAATCATCACTAATTGGACCAAACTTGATATGATTAGAACAGATGGTAATGTTTTTTATATAGAATCAGAAGTTTCAAGGTTATGTGCGGAAAATCATCATTAATTGGACCAAACTTGATATGGTTAAAAAAGATGATAATATTTTTATGAAAAGACACTAGATTTCAGGTTATAGGCGAAAAATCATCACTAATTGGACCAAACTTGATATGATTAGAACAGATGGTAATGGTTTTAAATAGAATCAGAAGTTTAAGGTTATGTGCGGAAAATCATCATTAATTGGACCAAATTTGATATAATCAAAACAGTTGATGATGTTTTTATGAAAAGTCACTAGATTTCAGGTTATAGGCGAAAAATCATCACTAATTGGACCAAACTTGATATGATTAGAACAGATGGTAATGGTTTTAAATAGAATCAGAAGTTTAAGGTTATGTGCGGAAAATCATCATTAATTGGACCAAATTTGATATAATCAAAACAGTTGATGATGCTTTTATGAAAAGTCACTAGATTTCAGGTTATAGGCGAAAAATCATCACTAATTGGACCAAACTTGATATGATTAAAACAGATGGTAATGGTTTTAAATAGAATCAGAAGTTTAAGGTTATGTGCGGAAAATCATCATTAATTGGACCAAATTTGATATAATCAAAACAGTTGATGATGTTTTTATGAAAAGTCACTAGATTTCAGGTTATAGGCGAAAAATCATCACTAATTGGACCAAACTTGATATGATTAGAACAGATGGTAATGGTTTTAAATAGAATCAGAAGTTTAAGGTTATGTGCGGAAAATCATCATTAATTGGACCAAATTTGATATAATCAAAACAGTTGATGATGTTTTTATGAAAAGTCACTAGATTTGAGGTTACGAACGAAAAATCATCATTAATTGGACCAAACTTGATATGATTAAAAAAAATGATAATGTTTTTATGAAAAGTCACTAGATTTCAGGTTATAGGCGAAAAATCATCACTAATTGGACCAAACTTGATATGATTAGAACAGATGGTAATGGTTTTATATAGAATCAGAAGTTTCAAGGTTATGTGCGGAAAATCATCATTAATTGGACCAAATTTGATATAATCAAAACAGTTGATGATGTTTTTATGAAAAGTCACTAGATTTGAGGTTATGAGCGAAAAATCATCATTAATTGGACCAAACTTGATATGATTAAAAAAGATGCTAATGTTTTTATGAAAAGTCACTAGATTTGAGGTTACGAGCGAAAAATCATCATTAATTGGATCAAACTTGATATGATTAAAAAAGATGATAATGTTTTTATGAAAAGTCACTAGATTTCAGGTTATAGGCGAAAAATCATCACTAATTGGACCAAACTTGATATGATTAGAACAGATGGTAATGGTTTTATATAGAATCAGAAATTTCAAGGTTATGTGCGGAAAATCATCATTAATTGGACCACATTTGATATAATTAAAACAGTTGATGAAGGTTTTATGAAAAGTAACTAGATTTCAGGTTATAGGCGAAAAATCATCACTAATTGGACCAAACTTGATATGATTAGAACAGATGGTAATGGTTTTTATATAGAATCAGAAGTTTCAAGGTTATGTGCGGAAAATCATCATTAATTGGATCGAAATTGATATGATTAAAACAGTTGGTAATGGCTTCATATAGAATCAGAAGCTTCAAGGTTATGTCCGGAAAATCATCATTAATTGGACCAAACTTGATATGATTAGAAAAGATGGTAATGGTTTTATATAGAATCAGAAGTTTCAAGGTTATGTGCGGAAAATCATCATTAATTGGATCGAACTTGATATGATTAAAACAGATGGTAATGGCTTCATATAGAATCAGAAGCTTCAAGGTTATGTCCGGAAAATCATTATTAATTGGATCAAACTTGATATGATTAGAACAGATGGTAATGGTTTTATATAGAATCAGAAGTTCCAAGGTTATGTCCGGAAAATCATCATTAATTGGATCAAACTTGATATGATTAAAAAAGATGATAATGTTTTTATGAAAAGACACTAGATTGCAGGTTATAGGCGAAAAATCATCACTAATTGGACCAAACTTGATATGATTAGAACAGATGGTAATGTTTTTATATAGAATCAGAAGTTTCAAGGTTATGTGCGGAAAATCATCATTAATTGGACCAAACTTGATATGGTTAAAAAAGATGATAATATTTTTATGAAAAGACACTAGATTTCAGGTTATAGGCGAAAAATCATCACTAATTGGACCAAACTTGATATGATTAGAACAGATGGTAATGTTTTTATATAGAATCAGAAGTTTCAAGGTTATGTGCGGAAAATCATCATTAATTGGACCAAACTTGATATGGTTAAAAAAGATGATGATATTTTTACGAAAATTCACTAGATTTGACGTTATGAGAGAAAAATTATCATTAATTGGATCAAAATTCATCCTAATTAAACAGATAGTTATGTTTCCATATGAAATTAGTAGCTTTTTAGGTTATGTGCGGAAAATCATCATTAATTGGACCACATTTGATATGATTAAAACAGTTGATGATGTTTTTATGAAAAGCACACTAGATTTGAGGTTACGAGCGAAAAATCATCATTAATTGGACCAAACTTGATATGATTATAAAAGATGATAATGTTTTTATGAAAAGTCACTAGATTTCAGGTTATAGGCGAAAAATCATCACTAATTGGACCAAACTTGATATGATTAGAACAGATGGTAATGGTTTTATATAGAATCAGAAGTTTCAAGGTTATGTGCGGAAAATCATCATTAATTGGATCAAACTTGATATGATTAGAACAGATGATAATATTTTTATGAAAAGACACTAGATTTCAGGTTATAGGCGAAAAATCATCACTAATTGGACCAAACTTGATATGATTAAAACAGATGGTAATGGTTTTAAATAGAATCAGAAGTTTAAGGTTATGTGCGGAAAATCATCATTAATTGGACCAAATTTGATATAATCAAAACAGTTGATGATGCTTTTATGAAAAGTCACTAGATTTCAGGTTATAGGCGAAAAATCATCACTAATTGGACCAAACTTGATATGATTAGAACAGATGGTAATGGTTTTAAATAGAATCAGAAGTTTAAGGTTATGTGCGGAAAATCATCATTAATTGGACCAAATTTGATATAATCAAAACAGTTGATGATGCTTTTATGAAAAGTCACTAGATTTCAGGTTATAGGCGAAAAATCATCACTAATTGGACCAAACTTGATATGATTAGAACAGATGGTAATGGTTTTAAATAGAATCAGAAGTTTAAGGTTATGTGCGGAAAATCATCATTAATTGGACCAAATTTGATATAATCAAAACAGTTGATGATGTTTTTATGAAAAGTCACTAGATTTCAGGTTATAGGCGAAAAATCATCACTAATTGGACCAAACTTGATATGATTAAAACAGATGGTAATGGTTTTAAATAGAATCAGAAGTTTAAGGTTATGTGCGGAAAATCATCATTAATTGGACCAAATTTGATATAATCAAAACAGTTGATGATGTTTTTATGAAAAGTCACTAGATTTGAGGTTACGAACGAAAAATCATCATTAATTGGACCAAACTTGATATGATTAAAAAAAATGATAATGTTTTTATGAAAAGTCACTAGATTTCAGGTTATAGGCGAAAAATCATCACTAATTGGACCAAACTTGATATGATTAGAACAGATGGTAATGGTTTTATATAGAATCAGAAGTTTCAAGGTTATGTGCGGAAAATCATCATTAATTGGACCAAATTTGATATAATCAAAACAGTTGATGATGTTTTTATGAAAAGTCACTAGATTTGAGGTTACGAACGAAAAATCATCATTAATTGGACCAAACTTGATATGATTAAAAAAAATGCTAATGTTTTCTTTATGAAAAGACACTAGATTTCAGGTTATGAGCGAAAAATCATCATTAATTGGATCAAACTTGATATGATTAAAAAAGATGATAATGTTTTTATGAAAAGTCACTAGATTTCAGGTTATAGGCGAAAAATCATCACTAATTGGACCAAACTTGATATGATTAGAACAGATGGTAATGGTTTTATATAGAATCAGAAGTTTCAAGGTTATGTGCGGAAAATCATCATTAATTGGACCAAATTTGATATAATCAAAACAGTTGATGATGCTTTTATGAAAAGTAACTAGATTTCAGGTTATAGGCGAAAAATCATCACTAATTGGACCAAACTTGATATGATTAGAACAGATGGTAATGGTTTTATATAGAATCAGAAGTTTAAGGTTATGTGCGGAAAATCATCATTAATTGGACCAAATTTGATATAATCAAAACAGTTGATGATTTTTATGAAAAGTCACTAGATTTGAGGTTACGAGCGAAAAATCATCATTAATTGGACCAAACTTGATATGATTAAAAAAGATGATAATGTTTTTATGAAAAGTCACTAGATTTGAGGTTACGAGCGAAAATCATCATTAATTGGACCAAACTTGATATGATTAAAAAATATGATAATGTTTTTATGAAAAGTCACTAGATTTGAGGTTACGAGCGAAAAATCATCATTAATTGGATCAAACTTGATATGATTAGAACAGATGGTAATGGTTTTATATAGAATCAGAAGTTTCAAGGTTATGTCCGGAAAATCATCATTATTTGGATCAAACTTGATATGATTAAAAAAGATGATAATGTTTTTATGAAAAGTCACTAGATTTCAAGTTATAAGCGAAAAATCATCATTAATTGGACCAAACTTGATATGATTAGAACAGATGGTAATGGTTTTAAATAGAATCAGAAGTTTAAGGTTATGTGCGGAAAATCATCATTAATTGGATCAAACTTGATATGATTAAAAAAGATGATAATGTTTTTATGAAAAGTCACTAGATTTCAGGTTATAAGCGAAAAATCATCATTAATTGGACCAAACTTGATATGATTAGAACAGATGGTAATGGTTTTAAATAGAATCAGAAGTTTAAGGTTATGTGCGGAAAATCATCATTAATTGGACCAAATTTGATATAATCAAAACAGTTGATGATTTTTTTATGAAAAGTCACTAGACTTGAGGTTACGATCGAAAATCATCATTAATTGGACCAAACTTGATATGAGTAAAACAGTTGATGATGTTGTTATGAAAAGTCACTAGCTGTGAGGTTATCAGCGAAAAATCATCATTAATTGGACCAAACTTGATATGATTAGAACAGATGGTAATGGTTTTAAATAGAATCAGAAGTTTAAGGTTATGTGCGGAAAATCATCATTAATTGGACCAAATTTGATATAATCAAAACAGTTGATGATTTTTTTATGAAAAGTCACTAGATTTGAGGTTACGAACGAAAAATCATCATTAATTGGATCAAACTTGATATAATTAAAACAGTTGATGATGTTTTTATGAAAAGTCACTAGATTTGAGGTTACGAGCGAAAAATCATCATTAATTGGACCAAACTTGATATGATTAAAAAAGATGATAACGTTTTTATGAAAAGTCACTAGATTTCAGGTTATAGGCGAAAAATCATCACTAATTGGACCAAACTTGATATGATTAGAACAGATGGTAATGGTTTTATATAGAATCAGAAGTTTCAAGGTTATGTGCGGAAAATCATCATTAATTGGACCAAATTTGATATAATCAAAACAGTTGATGATGTTTTTATGAAAAGTCACTAGATTTGAGGTTACGAGCGAAAAATCATCATTAATTGGACCAAACTTGATATGATTAAAAAAGATGCTAATGTTTTTATGAAAAGTCACTAGATTTGAGGTTACGAGCGAAAAATCATCATTAATTGGATCAAACTTGATATGATTAAAAAAGATGATAATGTTTTTATGAAAAGTCACTAGATTTCAGGTTATAGGCGAAAAATCATCACTAATTGGACCAAACTTGATGTGATTAGAACAGATGGTAATGGTTTTATATAGAATCAGAAATTTCAAGGTTATGTGCGGAAAATCATCATTAATTGGACCACATTTGATATAATTAAAACAGTTGATGAAGGTTTTATGAAAAGTAACTAGATTTCAGGTTATAGGCGAAAAATCATCACTAATTGGACCAAACTTGATATGATTAGAACAGATGGTAATGGTTTTATATAGAATCAGAAGTTTCAAGGTTATGTGCGGAAAATCATCATTAATTGGACCACATTTGATATAATTAAAACAGTTGATGATTTTTATGAAAAGTCACTAGATTTGAGGTTACGAGCGAAAATCATCATTAATTGGACCAAACTTGATATGATTAAAAAATATGATAATGTTTTTATGAAAAGTCACTAGATTTCAGGTTACGAGCGAAAATCATCATTAATTGGACCAAACTTGATATGATTAAAAAATATGATAATGTTTTTATGAAAAGTCACTAGATTTGAGGTTACGAGCGAAAAATCATCATTAATTGGATCAAACTTGATATGATTAGAACAGATGGTAATGGTTTTATATAGAATCAGAAGTTTCAAGGTTATGTCCGGAAAATCATCATTATTTGGATCAAACTTGATATGATTAAAAAAGATGATAATGTTTTTATGAAAAGTCACTAGATTTCAAGTTATAAGCGAAAAATCATCATTAATTGGACCAAACTTGATATGATTAGAACAGATGGTAATGGTTTTATATAGAATCAGACGTTTCAAGGTTATGTGCGGAAAATCATCATTAATTGGATCTAACTTGATATGATTAAAAAAGATGATACTATATTTATGAAAAGTCACTACATTTCAGGTTATGAGCGAAAAATCATCATTAATTGGACCAAACTTGATATGATTAAGACAGATGGTAATGGTTTTATAGCGATTAAGAAGTTTCAAGGTTATGTCCGGAAAATCATCATTAATTGGATCAAACTTGATATGATTAAAAAAGATGATAATGTTTTTATGAAAAGTCACTAGATTTCAGGTTATAGGCGAAAAATCATCACTAATTGGACTTAACTTGATACGATTAGAACAGATGGTAATGGTTTTATATAGAATCAGAAGTTTCAAGGTTATGTGCGGAAAATCATCATTAATTGGACCACATTTGATATAATTAAAACGGTTGATGATGTTTTTATGAAAAGTCACTAGATTTGAGGTTACGAGCGAAAAAACATCATTAATTGGATCAAACTTGATATGATTAAAAAAGATGATAATGTTTTTACGAAAAGTCACTAGATTTGACGTTATGAGCGAAAAATCATCATTAATTGGACCAAACTTGATATGATTAAAAAAGATGATAACGTTTTTATGAAAAGTCACTAGATTTCAGGTTATAAGCGAAAAATCATCATTAATTGGACCAAACTTGATATGATTATAACAGATGGTGATGGTTTTATAGAGAATCAGAAGTTTCAAGGTTATGTCCGGAAAATCATCATTAATTGGATCAAACTTGATATGATTAAAAAAGAAGATAATGTTTTTATGAAAAGTCACTAGATTTCAGGTTATAGGCGAAAAATCATCACTAATTGGACTTAACTTGATACGATTAGAAAAGATGGTAATGGTTTTATATAGAATCAGACGTTTCAAGGTTATGTCCGGAAAATCATCATTAATTGGATCAAACTTGATATGATTAAAAAAGATGATAATGTTTTTATGAAAAGTCACTAGATTTCAAGTTATAAGCGAAAAATCATCATTAATTGGACCAAACTTGATATGATTAGAACAGATGGTAATGGTTTTATAGAGAATCAGAAGTTTCAAGGTTATGTCCGGAAAATCATCATTAATTGGATCAAATTTGATATGATTAAAAAAGATGATAATGTTTTTATGAAAAGTCACTAGATTTCAGGTTATAGGCGAAAAATCATCACTAATTGGACTTAACTTGATACGATTAGAACAGATGGTAATGGTTTTATATAGAATCAGAAGTTTCAAGGTTATGTGCGGAAAATCATCATTAATTGGACCACATTTGATATAATTAAAACGGTTGATGATGTTTTTATGAAAAGTCACTAGATTTGAGGTTACGAGCGAAAAATCATCATTAATTGGACCAAACTTGATATGATTAAAAAAGATGATAATGTTTTTATGAAAAGTCACTAGATTTGAGGTTACGAGCGAAAAATCATCATTAATTGGACCAAACTTGATATGATTAAAAAAGATGATAATGTTTTTACGAAAAGTCACTAGATTCCAGGTTATAAGCGAAAAATCATCATTAATTGGTTCAAAATTGATGCTAATTAAACAGATGATAATGTTTTTATATGAAATTAGTAGTTTTTAGGTTATGTGTGGAGAACCATCCTTAATTGGACCAAACTTAATATGATTTAAAAAGGTGATGATGTTTTTATGAAAAGTCACTAGATTTCAGGTTATAGGCGAAAAATCATCACTAATTGGATCAAACTTGATATGATTAGAACAGATGGTAATGGTTTTATATAGAATCAGAAGTTTCAAGGTTATGTGCGGAAAATCATCATTAATTGGATCGAACTTGATATGATTAAAACAGATGGTAATGGCTTCATATAGGATCAGAAGCTTTAAGGTTATGTCCGGAAAATCATCATTAATTGGATCAATCTTGATATGATTAGAACAGATGGTAATGGTTTTATATAGAATCAGAAATTTCAAGGTTATGTCCGGAAAATCATCATTAATTGGATCAAACTTGATATGATTAAAAAAGATGATAATGTTTTTATGAAAAGACACTAGATTTCAGGTTATAGGCGAAAAGTCATCACTAATTGGACCAAACTTGATATGATTAGAACAGATGGTAATGGTTTTATATAGAATCAGAAGTTTCAAGGTTATGTGCGGAAAATCATCATTAATTGGACCAAACTTGACATGTTTAAAAAAGATGATAATATTTTTATGAAAAGTCACTAGATTCCAGGTTATAAGCGAAAAATCACCATTAATTGGATCAAACTTGATCCTAATTAAACAGATGATAATGTTTTTATATGAAATTAGTAGTTTTTAGGTTATGTGTGGAAAACCATCCTTAAATGGATCAAACTTGATATGATTAAAAAAGGTGATGACATTTTTACGAAAATTCACTAGATTTGACGTTATGAGAGAAAAATCATCATTAATTGGATCAAAATTCATCCTAATTAAACAGATAGTAATGTTTCCATATGAAATTAGTAGTTTTTAGGTTATGTGCGGAAAATCATCATTAATTGGACCAAATTTGATATAATTAAAACAGTTGATGATGTTTTTATGAAAAGTCACTAGATTTGAGGTTACGAGCGAAAAATCATCATTAATTGGACCAAACTTGATATGATTAAAAAAGATGATAACGTTTTTATGAAAAGTCACTAGATTCCAGGTTATAAGCGAAAAATCATCATTAATTGGTTCAAAATTGATCCTAATTAAACAGATGATAATGTTTTTATATGAAATTAGTAGTTTTTAGGTTATGTGTGGAGAACCATCCTTAATTGGACCAAACTTAATATGATTTAAAAAGGTGATGATGTTTTTACGAAAAGTCACTAGATTTTACGTTATGAGCGAAAAATCATAATTAATTGGATAACATTCCATCCTTAATAAACACTTATTTATGTTTTTTTATTAAAATATTATTTTCAAGGTTGTGTGTGGAAAACTATCCTTAATTGGACCAAATTTGATATAATTAAAACAGGTGATAATGTTTTCATGAAGAGTCACTAGATTTGACGTTATGAGCGAAAAATCATCATTAATTGGACCAAACTTGATATGATTAAAACAGATGGTAATGGTTTTAAATAGAATCAGAAGTTTAAGGTTATGTGCGGAAAATCATCATCGCTTGGATCAAACTTGATATGATTAAAAAAGATGATACTGTTTTTATGAAAAGTCACTGTATTCCAGGTTATATGCGAAAAATCATCATTAATTGGATCAAACTTAATATGATTAAAAAAGATGCTAATGATTTTTTTATGAAAAGACACTAGATTTCAGGTTATGAGCGAAAAATCATCATTAATTGGATCAAACTCCATTCTAATGAAACAGATAGCAATGTTTTTATATGAAATTAGTAGTTTTAGGTTATGTGTGGAAAACCATACTTAATTGGATCAAACTTGATATGATTAAAAAAGGTGATGATGTTTTTACGAAAATTCACTAGATTTGACGTTATGAGAGAAAAATCATCATAATTGGATCAAAATTCATCCTAATTAAACAGATAGTAATGTTTCCATATGAAATTAGTAGTTTTCAGGTTATGAGTGAAAAATCATCATTAATTGGATCAAACTTAATATGATTAAAAAAGATGCTAATGATTTTTTTATGAAAAGTCACTAGATTTCAGGTTATGAGCGAAAAATCATCATTAATTGGACCAAACTTGATATGATTAGAACAGATGGTAATGGTTTTATATAGAATCAGAAGTTTCAAGGTTATGTCCGGAAAATCATCATTAATTGGATCAAACTTGATATGATTAAAAAAGATGATAATGTTTCACTAGATTTCAGGTTATAGGCGAAAAATCATCACTAATTGGACCAAACTTGATATGATTAGAACAGATGGTAATGGTTTTATATAGAATCAGAAGTTTCAAGGTTATGTCCGGAAAATCATCATTAATTGGACCAAACTTGATATGATTAAAAAAGATGATAATGTTTTTATGAAAAGTCACTAGATTCCAGGTTATAAACGAAAAATCATCATTAATTGGATCAAACTTGATCCTAATTAAACAGATGATAATGTTTTTATATGAAATTAGTAGTTTTTAGGTTATGTGTGGAAAACCATCCTTAATTGGATCAAACTTGATATGATTAAAAAAGGTGATGATATTTTTACGAAAATTCACTAGATTTGACGTTATGAGAGAAAAATCATCATTAATTGGATCAAAATTCATTCTAATTAAACAGATAGTAATGTTTCCATATGAAATTAGTAGTTTTAAGGTTATGTGCGGAAAATCATCATTAATTGGACCAAATTTGATATAATTAAAACAGTTGATGATGTTTTTATGAAAAGTCACTAGATTTGAGGTTACGAGCGAAAAATCATCATTAATTGGACCAAACTTGATATGATTAAAAAAGATGATAATGTTTTTATGAAAAGTCACTGTATTCCAGGTTATATGCGAAAAATCATCATTAATTGGATCAAACTTGATCCTAATTAAACGGATGATAATGTTTTTATATGAAATTAGTAGTTTTTTAGGTTATGTGTGGAGAACCATCCATAATTGGATCAAACTTAATATGATTTAAAAAGGTGATGATGTTTTTACAAAAAGTCACTAGATTTGACGTTATGAGCGAAAAATCATCATTAATTGGATCAAAATTCATCCTAATTAAACAGATAGTAATGTTTTTTTATGAAATTAGTAGTTTCAAGGTTATGTGTGGAAAACTATCCTTAATTGGACCAAACGTGATATGATTAAAACAGGTGATAATGTTTTTATGAAAAGTCACTAGATTTGACGTTATGAGCGAAAAATCATCATTAATTGGACCAAACTTGATATGATTAAAACAGATGGTAATGGTTTTAAATAGAATCAGAAGTTTCAAGGTTATGTCCGAAAAATCATCATTAATTGGACCAAACTTGATATGATTAAAACAGATGGTAATGGTTTTAAATAGAATCAGAAGTTTAAGGTTATGTGCGGAAAATCATCATTAATTGGATCAAACTTGATATGATTAAAAAAGATGATAATGTTTTTATGAAAAGTCACTAGATTTCAGGTTATGAGCGAAAAATCATCATTAATTGGACCAAACTTGATATGATTAGAACAGATGGTAATGGTTTTATATAGAATCAGAAGTTTCAAGGTTATGTGCGGAAAATCATCATTAATTGGACCAAACTTGATATGATTAAAAAAGATGATAATGTTTTTATGAAAAGTCACTAGATTTGACGTTATGAGCGAAAAATCATCATTAATTGGACCAAACTTGATATGATTCAAACAGATGGTAATGGTTTTAAATAGAATCAGAAGTTTAAGGTTATGTGCGGAAAATCATCATTAATTGGATCAAACTTGATATGATTAAAAAAGATGATAATGGCTTTATATAGAATCAGAAGCTTCAAGGTTATGTCCGGAAAATCATTATTAATTGGATCAAACTTGATATGATTAAAAAAGATGATAATGTTTTTATGAAAAGTTACTAGATTTCAGGTTATAAGCTAAAAATCATCATTAATTGGACCAAACTTGATATGATTAGAAAAGATGGTAATGGTTTTATATAGAATCAGAAGTTTCAAGGTTATGTGCGGAAAATCACCATTAATTGGATCGAACTTGATATGATTAAAACAGGTGGTAATGGCTTTATATAGAATCAGAAGTTTCAAGGTTATGTGCCGAAAACCATCATTAATTGGACCAACCTCGATATGATTGAACTAGATGGTAATGTTTTTATATAAAATCACTACATTTAAGGCTATTTGCGAAAAATCATCATCAATTGGACCAACCTCGATATGATTGAACTAGATGGTAATCATCATTAATTGGAACAAACTTGATATGATTAAAACAGATGGTAATGGCGTTATATAGAATCAGAAGTTGCAAGGTTATGTGCGGAAAATCATCATTAATTGGACCAACCTCGATATGATTGAACTAGATGGTAATTTTTTTATATAAAAACACTAGATTTAAGGCTTTGTGCGAAAAATCATCATCAATTGGACCAAACTAGATCTGATTGAAATAGATGGTAATGTTTTTATATAAAATCACTACATTTAAGGCTATGTGCGAAAAATCATCATCAATTGGACCAACCTCGATATGATTGAACTAGATGGTAATCATCTTTAATTGGAACGAACTTGATATGATTAAAACAGATGGTAATGGCTTTATATAGAATCAGAAGTTGCAAGGTTATGTGCGGAAAATCATCATTAATTGGATCAAGCTTGATATGATTAAAAAAGTGAAAATTTTTATTAAAAATCACTAGATTTCAGGTTATAAGCGAAAAATCATCATTAATTGGACCAAACTTGATATGATTAAAACAGATGGTAATGGTTTTAAATAGAATCAGAAGTTTCAAGGCTATGTGCGGAAAATCATCATTAATTGGACCAAACTTGATATGATTAAAAAAGATGATAACGTTTTTATGAAAAGTCACTAGATTCCAGGTTATAAGCGAAAAATCATCATTAATTGGTTCAAAATTGATCCTAATTAAACAGATGATAATGTTTTTATATGAAATTAGTAGTTTTTAGGTTATGTGTGGAGAACCATCCTTAATTGGACCAAACTTAATATGATTTAAAAAGGTGATGATGTTTTTACGAAAAGTCACTAGATTTGACGTTATGAGCGAAAAATCATCATTAATTGGATCAAAATCCATCCTAATTAAACAGATAGTAATGTTTCCATATGAAATTAGTAGTTTTCAGGTCATGAGCGAAAAATCATCATTAATTGGATCAAACTTGATATGATTAAAAAAGATGATAATGTTTTTATGAAAAGTCACTAGATTTCAGGTTATGAGCGAAAAATCATCATTAATTGGATCACATTCCATCCTAATTAAACAGATAGTAATGTTTTTATATGAAATTAGTAGTTTCAAGGTTATGTGTGGAAAACTATCCTTAATTGGACCAAACGTGATATGATTAAAACAGATGGTGATAGTTTTAAATAGAATCAGAAGTTTAAGGTTATGTGCGGAAAATCATCATCGCTTGGATCAAACTTGATATGATTAAAAAAGATGATACTGTTTTTATGAAAAATCACTAGATTTCAGGTTATGAGCGAAAAATCATCATTAATTGGATCACATTCCATCCTAATTAAACAGATAGTAATGTTTTTATATGAAATTAGTAGTTTTTAGGTTATGTGCGGAAAATCATCATTAATTGGACCACATTTGATATGATTAAAACAGTTGATGATGTTTTTATGAAAAGTCACTAGATTTCAGGTTATAGTCGAAAAATCATCATTAATTGGACCAAACTTGATATGATTAAAACAGATGGTAATGTTTTTATGAAAAGTCACTAGATTTCAGGTTATAGGCGAAAAATCATCACTAATTGGACCAAACTTGATATGATTAGAACAGATGGTAATGGTTTTATATAGAATCAGAAGTTTCAAGGTTATGTGCGGAAAATCATCATTAATTGGACCAAATTTGATATAATCAAAACAGTTGATGATGTTTTTATGAAAAGTCACTAGATTTCAGGTTATAGGCGAAAAATCATCACTAATTGGACCAAACTTGATATGATTAAAACAGATGGTAATGGTTTTAAATAGAATCAGAAGTTTAAGGTTATGTGCGGAAAATCATCATTAATTGGACCAAATTTGATATAATCAAAACAGTTGATGATGTTTTTATGAAAAGTCACTAGATTTGAGGTTACGAACGAAAAATCATCATTAATTGGACCAAACTTGATATGATTAAAAAAAATGATAATGTTTTTATGAAAAGTCACTAGATTTCAGGTTATAGGCGAAAAATCATCACTAATTGGACCAAACTTGATATGATTAGAACAGATGGTAATGGTTTTATATAGAATCAGAAGTTTCAAGGTTATGTGCGGAAAATCATCATTAATTGGACCAAATTTGATATATTCAAAACAGTTGATGATGTTTTTATGAAAAGTCACTAGATTTGAGGTTACGATCGAAAAATCATCATTAATTGGACCAAACTTGATATGATTAAAAAATATGATAATGTTTTTATGGAAAGTCACTAGATTTCAGGTTAAAGGCGAAAAATCATCATTAATTGGATCAAACTTGATATGATTAAAAAAGATGATAATGTTTTTATGAAAAGTCACTAGATTTCAGGTTATAAGCGAAAAATCATCATTAATTGGACCAAACTTGATATGATTAGAAAAGATGGTAATGGTTTTATATAGAATCAGAAGTTTCAAGGTTATGTGCGGAAAATCACCATTAATTGGATCGAACTTGATATGATTAAAACAGATGGTAATGGCTTTATATAGAATCAGAAGTTTCAAGGTTATGTGCGGAAAATCATCATTAATTGGAGCAAACTAGATATGATTGAACTAGATGGTAATGTTTTTATATAAAATCACTACATTTAAGGCTATGTGTGAAAAATCGTTATCAATTGGACCAACCTCGATATGATTGAACTAGATGGTAATCATCATTAATTGGATCGAACTTGATATGATTAAAACAGATGGTAATGGCTTTATATAGAATCAGAAGTTTCAAGGTTATGTGCGGAAAATCATCATTAATTGGACCAACCTCGATATGATTGAACTAGATGGTAATTTTTTTATATAGAAACACTAGATTTAAGGCTTTGTGCGAAAAATCATCATCAATTGGACCAAACTAGATCTGATTGAAATAGATGGTAATGTTTTTATATAAAATCACTACATTTAAGGCTATGTGCGAAAAATCATCATCAATTGGACCAACCTCGATATGATTGAACTAGATGGTAATCATCATTAATTGGAACGAACTTGATATGATTAAAACAGATGGTAATGGCTTTATATAGAATCAGAAGTTGCAAGGTTATGTGCGGAAAATCATCATTAATTGGATCAAGCTTGATATGATTAAAAAAAGTGAAAATTTTTTATGAAAAATCACTAGATTTCAGGTTATGTGCGAAAAATCATCATAAATTGGACCAAACTTGATATGATTAGAACAGATGGTAATGGTTTTAAATAGAATCAGAAGTTTCAAGGCTATGTGCGGAAAATCATCATTAATTGGACCAAACTTGATATGATTAAAAAAGATGATAATGTTTTTATAAAATGTTACTAGATTCCAGGTTATAAGCGAAAAATCATCATTAATTGGATCAAACTTGATCCTAATTAAACAGATGATAATGTTTTTATATGAAATTAGTAGTTTTTAGGTTATGTGTGGAAAACCATCCTTAAATGGATCAAACTTGATATGATTAAAAAAGGTGATGACATTTATACGAAAATTCACTAGATTTGACGTTATGAGAGAAAAATCATCATTAATTGGATCAAAATTCATCCTAATTAAACAGATAGTAATGTTTCCATATGAAATTAGTAGTTTTAGGTTATGTGCGGAAAATCATCATTAATTGGACCAAATTTGATATAATCAAAACAGTTGATGATGTTTTTATGAAAAGTCACTAGATTTGAGGTTACGAACGAAAAATCATCATTAATTGGACGAAACTTGATATGATTATAAAAGATGATAATGTTTTTATGAAAAGTCACTAGATTTCAGGTTATAGGCGAAAAATCATCACTAATTGGACCAAACTTGATATGATTAAAACAGATGGTAATGGTTTTAAATAGAATCAGAAGTTTCAAGGCTAGGTGCGGAAAATCATCATTAATTGGACCAAACTTGATCTGATTAAAAAAAATGATAATATTTTTATGAAAAGACACTAGATTTCAGGTTATAGGCGAAAAATCATCACTAATTGGACCAAACTTGATATGATTAGAACAGATGGTAATGTTTTTTTATATAGAATCAGAAGTTTCAAGGTTTTGTGCGAAAAATCATCATTAATTGTATCAAGCTTGATATGATTAAAAAAAGTGATAATGTTTTTATGAAAAATCACTAGATTTCAGGTTATGAGCGAAAAATCATCATAAATTGGACCAAACTTGATCCTAATTAAACAGATGATAATGTTTTTATATGAAATTAGTAGTTTTTAGTTTATGTGTGTAAAACCATTCTTAATTGGATCAAACTTGATACTATTAAAAAAGGTGATGATGTTTTTATGAAAAGTCACTAGATTTAAGGTTATGAGCGAAAAATCATCATTAATTGGACCAACCTCGATATGATTGAACTAGATGGTAATCATCATTAATTGGAACAAACTTGATATGATTAAAACAGATGGTAATGGCTTTATATAGAATCAGAAGTTGCAAGGTTATGTGCGGAAAATCATCATTAATTGGACCAACCTCGATATGATTGAAATAGATGGTAATTTTTTTATATAAAAACACTAGATTTAAGGCTTTGTGCGAAAAATCATCATCAATTGGACCAAACTAGATCTCTTTGAAATAGATGGTAATGTTTTTATATAAAATCACTACATTTAAGGCTATGTGCGAAAAATCATCATCAATTGGACCAACCTCGATATGATTGAACTAGATGGTAATCATCTTTAATTGGAACGAACTTGATATGATTAAAACAGATGGTAATGGCTTTATATAGAATCAGAAGTTGCAAGGTTATGTGCGGAAAATCATCATTAATTGGATCAAGCTTGATATGATTAAAAAAGTGAAAATTTTTTATTAAAAATCACTAGATTTCAGGTTATGAGCGAAAAATCATCATAAATTGGACCAAACTTGATATGATTAGAACAGATGGTAATGGTTTTTTATATAGAATCAGAAGTTTCAAGGCTATGTGCGGAAAATCATCATTAATTGGACCAAACTTGATATGATTAAAAAAGATGATAATGTTTTTATGAAAAGTCACTAGATTCCAGGTTATAAGCGAAAAATCATCATTAATTGGTTCAAAATTGATCCTAATTAAACAGATGATAATGTTTTTATATGAAATTAGTAGTTTTTAGGTTATGTGTGGAGAACCATCCTTAATTGGACCAAACTTAATATGATTTAAAAAGGTGATGATGTTTTTACGAAAAGTCACTAGATTTGACGTTATGAGCGAAAAATCATCATTAATTGGATCAAAATCCATCCTAATTAAACAGATAGTAATGTTTCCATATGAAATTAGTAGTTTTCAGGTCATGAGTGAAAAATCATCATTAATTGGATCAAACTTGATATGATTAAAAAAGATGATAATGTTTTTATGAAAAGTCACTAGATTTCAGGTTATGAGCGAAAAATCATCATTAATTGGATCACATTCCATCCTAATTAAACAGATAGTAATGTTTTTATATGAAATTAGTAGTTTCAAGGTTATGTGTGGAAAACTATCCTTAATTGGACCAAACGTGATATGATTAAAACAGATGGTGATAGTTTTAAATAGAATCAGAAGTTTAAAGGTTATGTGCGGAAAATCGTCATCGCTTGGATCAAACTTGATATGATTAAAAAAGATGATACTGTTTTTATGAAAAATCACTAGATTTCAGGTTATGAGCGAAAAATCATCATTAATTGGATCACATTCCATCCTAATTAAACAGATAGTAATGTTTTTATATGAAATTAGTAGTTTAAGGTTATGTGCGGAAAATCATCATTAATTGGATCAAACTTGATATGATTAAAACAGTTGATGATGTTTTTATGAAAAGTCACTAGATTTCAGGTTATAGTCGAAAAATCATCACTAATTGGACCAAACTTGATATGATTAAAAAAGATGATAATGTTTTTATGAAAAGTCACTAGATTTCAGGTTATAGGCGAAAAATCATCACTAATTGGACCAAACTTGATATGATTAGAACAGATGGTAATGGTTTTAAATAGAATCAGAAGTTTAAGGTTATGTGCGGAAAATCATCATTAATTGGACCAAATTTGATATAATCAAAACAGTTGATGATGTTTTTATGAAAAGTCACTAGATTTCAGGTTATAGGCGAAAAATCATCACTAATTGGACCAAACTTGATATGATTAAAACAGATGGTAATGGTTTTAAATAGAATCAGAAGTTTAAGGTTATGTGCGGAAAATCATCATTAATTGGACCAAATTTGATATAATCAAAACAGTTGATGATGTTTTTATGAAAAGTCACTAGATTTGAGGTTACGAACGAAAAATCATCATTAATTGGACCAAACTTGATATGATTAAAAAAAATGATAATGTTTTTATGAAAAGTCACTAGATTTCAGGTTATAGGCGAAAAATCATCACTAATTGGACCAAACT
The DNA here is from genome assembly GCA_030998225.1 of Diplolepis rosae. Classification (NCBI taxonomy): domain Eukaryota; kingdom Metazoa; phylum Arthropoda; class Insecta; order Hymenoptera; family Diplolepididae; genus Diplolepis; species Diplolepis rosae. The sequence goes on along the minus strand of JAPYXD010000713.1, from coordinate 371,099 downwards.
TGATATGATTAGAACAGATGGTAATGGTTTTATATAGAATCATAAGTTTCAAGGTTATGTGCGGAAAATCATCATTAATTGGACCAAATTTGATATAATCAAAACAGTTGATGATGTTTTTATGAAAAGTCACTAGATTTGAGGTTACGAACGAAAAATCATCATTAATTGGACCAAACTTGATATGATTAAAAAAAATGCTAATGTTTTCTTTATGAAAAGTCACTAGATTTGAGGTTACGAACGAAAAATCATCATTAATTGGATCAAACTTGATATGATTAAAAAAGATGATAATGTTTTTATGAAAAGTCACTAGATTTCAGGTTATAAGCGAAAAATCATCATTAATTGGACGAAACTTGATATGATTAGAAAAGATGGTAATGGTTTTATATAGAATCAGAAGTTTCCAGGTTATGTGCGGAAAATCACCATTAATTGGATCGAACTTGATATGATTAAAACAGATGGTAATGGCTTTATATAGAATCAGAAGTTTCAAGGTTATGTGCCGAAAAACCATCATTAATTGGACCAACCTCGATATGATTGAACTAGATGGTAATGTTTTTATATAAAATCACTACATTTAAGGCTATGTGCGAAAAATCATCATCAATTGGACCAACCTCGATATGATTGAACTAGATGGTAATCATCATTAATTGGAACAAACTTGATATGATTAAAACAGATGGTAATGGCTTTATATAGAATCAGAAGTTGCAAGGTTATGTGCGGAAAATCATCATTAATTGGACCAACTTCGATATGATTGAACTAGATGGTAATTTTTATATAAAAACACTAGATTTAAGGCTTTGTGCGAAAATTCATCATCAATTGGACCAAACTAGATCTGATTGAAATAGATGGTAATGTTTTTATATAAAATCACTACATTTAAGGCTATGTGCGAAAAATCATCATCAATTGGACCAACCTCGATATGATTGAACTAGATGGTAATCATCTTTAATTGGAACGAACTTGATATGATTAAAACAGATGGTAATGGCTTTATATAGAATCAGAAGTTGCAAGGTTATGTGCGGAAAATCATCATTAATTGGATCAAGCTTGATATGATTAAAAAAAGTGAAAATTTTTTATGAAAAATCACTAGATTTCAGAGTTATGAGCGAAAAATCATCATTAATTGGACCAAACTTGATATGATTAGAACAGATGGTAATGGTTTTATATAGAATCAGAAGTTTCAAGGCTATGTGCGGAAAATCATCATTAATTGGACCAAACTTGATATGATTAAAAAAGATGATAATGTTTTTATAAAATGTTACTAGATTCCAGGTTATAAGCGAAAAATCATCATTAATTGGATCAAAATTGATCCTAATTAAACAGATGATAATGTTTTTATATGAAATTAGTAGTTTTTTAGGTTATGTGTGGAAAACCATCCTTAAATGGATCAAACTTGATATGATTAAAAAAGGTGATGACATTTATACGAAAATTCACTATATTTGACGTTATGAGAGAAAAATCATCATTAATTGGATCAAAATTCATCCTAATTAAACAGATAGTAATGTTTCCATATGAAATTAGTAGTTTTTAGGTTATGTGCGGAAAATCATCATTAATTGGAACAAATTTGATATAATTAAAACAGTTGATGATGTTTTTATGAAAAGTCACTAGATTTGAGGTTACGAGCGAAAAATCATCATTAATTGGACAAAACTTGATATGATTAAAAAAGATAATAACGTTTTTATGAAAATTCACTGGATTTCAGGTTATGTGCGGATAATCATCATTAATTGGACCAAACATGATATGATTAAAACAGATGGTAATGTTTTTATATAGAATCAGAAGTTTAAGGTTATGTGCGGAAAATCATCATTAATTGGACCAAACTTGATATGGTTAAAAAAGATGATAATATTTTTATGAAAAGACACTAGATTTCAGGTTATAGGCGAAAAATCATCACTAATTGGACCAAACTTGATATGATTAGAACAGATGGTAATGTTTTTATATAGAATCAGAAGTTTCAAGGTTATGTGCGGAAAATCATCATTAATTGGACCAAACTTGATATGGTTAAAAAAGATGATAATATTTTTATGAAAAGTCACTAGATTCCAGGTTATAAGCGAAAAATCATCATTAATTGGATCAAACTTGATCCTAATTAAACAGATGATAATGTTTTTATATGAAATTAGTAGTTTTTTAGGTTATGTGTGGGAAAACATCCTTAATTGGATCAAACTTGATATGATTAAAAAAGGTGATGATATTTTTACGAAAATTCACTAGATTTGACGTTATGAGAGAAAAATTATCATTAATTGGATCAAAATTCATCCTAATTAAACAGATAGTTATGTTTCCATATGAAATTAGTAGCTTTTTAGGTTATGTGCGGAAAATCATCATTAATTGGACCACATTTGATATGATTAAAACAGTTGATGATGTTTTTATGAAAAGTCACTAGATTTGACGTTATGAGCGAAAAATCATCATTAATTGGACCAAACTTGATATGATTAAAAAAGATGATAATGTTTTTATGAAAAGTCACTAGATTTCAGGTTATAGGCGAAAAATCATCACTAATTGGACCAAACTTGATATGATTAGAACAGATGGTAATGGTTTGAAATAGAATCAGAAGTTTCAAGGTTATGTGCGGAAAATCATCATTAATTGGACCAAACTTGATATGATTAAAACAGATGGTAATGGTTTGAAATAGAATCAGAAGTTTCAAGGCTATGTGCGGAAAATCATCATTAATTGGACCAAACTTGATATGATTAAAAAAGATGATAACGTTTTTATGAAAAGTCACTAGATTCCAGGTTATAAGCGAAAAATCATCATTAATTGGTTCAAAATTGATCCTAATTAAACAGATGTTAATGTTTTTATATGAAATTAGTAGTTTTTTAGGTTATGTGTGGAGAACCATCCTTAATTGGACCAAACTTAATATGATTTAAAAAGGTGATGATGTTTTTACGAAAAGTCACTAGATTTGACGTTATGAGCGAAAAATCATCATTAATTGGATCAAAATCCATCCTAATTAAACAGATAGTAATGTTTCCATATGAAATTAGTAGATTTCAGGTCATGAGCGAAAAATCATCATTAATTGGATCAAACTTGATATGATTAAAAAAGATGATAATGTTTTTATGAAAAGTCACTAGATTTCAGGTTATGAGCGAAAAATCATCATTAATTGGATCACATTCCATCCTAATTAAACAGATAGTAATGTTTTTATATGAAATTAGTAGTTTCAAGGTTATGTGTGGAAAACTATCCTTAATTGGACCAAAACGTGATATGATTAAAACAGATGGTGATGGTTTTAAATAGAATCAGAAGTTTAAGATTATGTGCGGAAAATCATCATCGCTTGGATCAAACTTGATATGATTAAAAAAGATGATACTGTTTTTATGAAAAATCACTAGATTTCAGGTTATGAGCGAAAAATCATCATTAATTGGATCACATTCCATCCTAATTAAACAGATAGTAATGTTTTTATATGAAATTAGTAGCTTTTTAGGTTATGTGCGGAAAATCATCATTAATTGGACCACATTTGATATGATTAAAACAGTTGATGATGTTTTTATGAAAAGTCACTAGATTTCAGGTTATAGTCGAAAAATCATCACTAATTGGACCAAACTTGATATGATTAAAAAAGATGATAATGTTTTTATGAAAAGTCACTAGATTTCAGGTTATAGGCGAAAAATCATCACTAATTGGACCAAACTTGATATGATTAGAACAGATGGTAATGGTTTTATATAGAATCAGAAGTTTCAAGGTTATGTGCGGAAAATCATCATTAATTGGACCAAATTTGATATAATCAAAACAGTTGATGATGTTTTTATGAAAAGTCACTAGATTTCAGGTTATAGGCGAAAAATCATCACTAATTCGACCAAACTTGATATGATTAGAACAGATGGTAATGGTTTTATATAGAATCAGAAGTTTAAGGTTATGTGCGGAAAATCATCATTAATTGGACCAAATTTGATATAATCAAAACAGTTGATGATGTTTTTATGAAAAGTCACTAGATTTGAGGTTACGAACGAAAAATCATCATTAATTGGACCAAACTTGATATGATTAAAAAAGATGATAATGTTTTTATGAAAAGTCACTAGATTTCAGGTTATAGGCGAAAAATCATCACTAATTGGACCAAACTTGATATGATTAGAACAGATGGTAATGGTTTTATATAGAATCAGAAGTTTCAAGGTTATGTGCGGAAAATCATCATTAATTGGACCACATTTGATATAATTAAAACAGTTGATGATGTTTTTATGAAAAGTCACTAGATTTGAGGTTACGAGCGAAAAATCATCATTAATTGGACCAAACTTGATATGATTAAAAAAGATGCTAATGTTTTTATGAAAAGTCACTAGATTTGAGATTACGAGCGAAAAATCATCATTAATTGGATCAAACTTGATATGATTAAAAAAGATGATAATGTTTTTATGAAAAGTCACTAGATTTCTGGTTATAAGCGAAAAATCATCATTAATTGGACCAAACTTGATATGATTAGAAAAGATGGTAATGGTTTTATATAGAAACAGAAGTTTCAAGGTTATGTGCGGAAAATCACCATTAATTGGATCGAACTTGATATGATTAAAACAGATGGTAATGGCTTTTATATAGAATCAGAAGTTTCAAGGTTATGTGCCGAAAACCATCATTAATTGGACCAACCTCGATATGATTGAACTAGATGGTAATGTTTTTATATAAAATCACTACATTTAAGGCTATGTGCGAAAAATCATTATCAATTGGACCAACCTCGATATGATTGAACTAGATGGTAATCATAATTATTTGGAACAAACTTGATATGATTAAAACAGATGGTAATGGCTTTATATAGAATCAGAAGTTGCAAGGTTATGTGCGGAAAATCATCATTAATTGGACCAACCTCGATATGATTGAACTAGATGGTAATTTTTTTATATAAAAACACTAGATTTAAGGCTTTGTGCGAAAAATCATCATCAATTGGACCAAACTAGATCTGATTGAAATAGATGGTAATGTTTTTATATAAAATCACTACATTTAAGGCTATGTGCGAAAAATCATCATCAATTGGACCAACCTCGATATGATTGAACTAGATGGTAATCATCTTTAATTGGAACGAACTTGATATGATTAAAACAGATGGTAATGGCTTTATATAGAATCAGAAGTTGCAAGGTTATGTGCGGAAAATCATCATTAATTGGATCAAGCTTGATATGATTAAAAAAAGTGAAAATTTTTTATGAAAAATCACTAGATTTCAGGTTATAAGCGAAAAATCATCATTAATTGGACCAAACTTGATATGATTAGAACAGATGGTAATGGTTTTATATAGAATCAGAAGTTTCAAGGCTATGTGCGGAAAATCATCATTAATTGGACCAAACTTGATATGATTAAAAAAGATGATAATGTTTTTATGAAATTTTACTAGATTTCAGGTTATAATCGAAAAATCATCATTAATTGGATCATACTTGATACTAATTAAACAGTTGATAATGTTTTTATATGAAATTAGTAGTTTTTATGTTATGTTTGGAATACCATACTTAAATTTATCAAACTTGATATGATTAAAAAAGGTGATGACATTTATACGAAAATTCACTAGATTTGACGTTATGAGAGAAAAATCATCATTAATTGGATCAAAATTCATCCTAATTAAACAGATAGTAATGTTTCCATATGAAATTAGTAGTTTTTAGGTTATGTGCGGAAAATCATCATTAATTGGAACAAATTTGATATAATTAAAACAGTTGATGATGTTTTTATGAAAAAGTCACTAGATTTGAGGTTACGAGCGAAAAATCATCATTAATTGGACGAAACTTGATATGATTATAAAAGATGATAATGTTTTTATGAAAAAGTCACTAGATTTCAGGTTATAGGCGAAAAATCATCACTAATTGGACCAAACTTGATATGATTAAAACAGATGGTAATGTTTTTATATAGAATCAGAAGTTTCAAGGTTAAGTGCGGAAAATCATCATTAATTGGACCAAACTTGATATGGTTAAAAAAGATGATAATATTTTTATGAAAAAGACACTAGATTTCAGGTTATAGGCGAAAAATCATCACTAATTGGACCAAACTTGATATGATTAGAACAGATGGTAATGTTTTTATATAGAATCAGAAGTTTCAAGGTTATGTGCGGAAAATCATCATTAATTGGACCAAACTTGATATGGTTAAAAAAGATGATAATATTTTTATGAAAAGTCACTAGATTCCAGGTTATAAGCGAAAAATCATCATTAATTGGATCAAACTTGATCCTAATTAAACAGATGATAATGTTTTTATATGAAATTAGTAGTTTTAGGTTATGTGTGGGAAAACATCCTTAATTGGATCAAACTTGATATGATTAAAAAAGGTGATGATATTTTTACGAAAATTCACTAGATTTGACGTTATGAGAGAAAAATTATCATTAATTGGATCAAAATTCATCCTAATTAAACAGATAGTTATGTTTCCATATGAAATTAGTAGCTTTTTAGGTTATGTGCGGAAAATCATCATTAATTGGACCACATTTGATATGATTAAAACAGTTGATGATGTTTTTATGAAAAGTCACTAGATTTGAGGTTACGAGCGAAAAATCATCATTAATTGGACCAAACTTGATATGATTATAAAAGATGATAATGTTTTTTATGAAAAGTCACTAGATTTCAGGTTATAGGCGAAAAATCATCACTAATTGGACCAAACTTGATATGATTAGAACAGATGGTAATGGTTTTATATAGAATCAGAAGTTTCAAGGTTATGTCCGGAAAATCATCATTAATTGGACCAAACTTGATATGATTAGAACAGATGGTAATGGTTTTATATAGAATCAGAAGTTTCAAGGCTATGTGCGGAAAATCATCATTAATTGGACCAAACTTGATATGATTAAAAAAGATGATAACGTTTTTATGAAAAGTCACTAGATTCCAGGTTATAAGCGAAAAATCATCATTAATTGGTTCAAAATTGATCCTAATTAAACAGATGTTAATGTTTTTATATGAAATTAGTAGTTTTTAGGTTATGTGTGGAGAACCATCCTTAATTGGACCAAACTTAATATGATTTAAAAAGGTGATGATGTTTTTACGAAAAGTCACTAGATTTGACGTTATGAGCGAAAAATCATCATTAATTGGATCAAAATCCATCCTAATTAAACAGATAGTAATGTTTCCATATGAAATTAGTAGTTTTCAGGTCATGAGCGAAAAATCATCATTAATTGGATCAAACTTGATATGATTAAAAAAGATGATAATGTTTTTATGAAAAGTCACTAGATTTCAGGTTATGAGCGAAAAATCATCATTAATTGGATCACATTCCATCCTAATTAAACAGATAGTAATGTTTTTATATGAAATTAGTAGTTTCAAGGTTATGTGTGGAAAACTATCCTTAATTGGACCAAACGTGATATGATTAAAACAGATGGTGATAGTTTTAAATAGAATCAGAAGTTTAAGGTTATGTGCGGAAAATCATCATCGCTTGGATCAAACTTGATATGATTAAAAAAGATGATACTGTTTTTATGAAAAATCACTAGATTTCAGGTTATGAGCGAAAAATCATCATTAATTGGATCACATTCCATCCTAATTAAACAGATAGTAATGTTTTTATATGAAATTAGTAGCTTTTTAGGTTATGTGCGGAAAATCATCATTAATTGGACCACATTTGATATGATTAAAACAGTTGATGATGTTTTTATGAAAAAGTCACTAGATTTCAGGTTATAGTCGAAAAATCATCACTAATTGGACCAAACTTGATATGATTAAAAAAGATGATAATGTTTTTATGAAAAGTCACTAGATTTCAGGTTATAGGCGAAAAATCATCACTAATTGGACCAAACTTGATATGATTAGAACAGATGGTAATGGTTTTAAATAGAATCAGAAGTTTAAGGTTATGTGCGGAAAATCATCATTAATTGGACCAAATTTGATATAATCAAAACAGTTGATGATGCTTTTATGAAAAGTCACTAGATTTCAGGTTATAGGCGAAAAATCATCACTAATTCGACCAAACTTGATATGATTAGAACAGATGGTAATGGTTTTAAATAGAATCAGAAGTTTAAGGTTATGTGCGGAAAATCATCATTAATTGGACCAAATTTGATATAATCAAAACAGTTGATGATGTTTTTATGAAAAGTCACTAGATTTGAGGTTACGAACGAAAAATCATCATTAATTGGACCAAACTTGATATGATTAAAAAAAATGATAATGTTTTTATGAAAAGTCACTAGATTTCAGGTTATAGGCGAAAAATCATCACTAATTGGACCAAACTTGATATGATTAGAACAGATGGTAATGGTTTTATATAGAATCATAAGTTTCAAGGTTATGTGCGGAAAAATCATCATTAATTGGACCACATTTGATATAATTAAAACAGTTGATGATGTTTTTATGAAAAGTCACTAGATTTGAGGTTACGAGCGAAAAATCATCATTAATTGGACCAAACTTGATATGATTAAAAAAGATGCTAATGTTTTTATGAAAAGTCACTAGATTTGAGGTTACGAACGAAAAATCATCCTTAATTGGACCAAACTTGATATGATTAAAAAAGATGATAATGTTTTTATGAAAAGTCACTAGATTTCAGGTTATAAGCGAAAAATCATCATTAATTGGACCAAACTTGATATGATTAGAAAAGATGGTAATGGTTTTATATAGAATCAGAAGTTTCAAGGTTATGTGCGGAAAATCACCATTAATTGGATCGAACTTGATATGATTAAAACAGATGCTAATGGCTTTATATAGAATCAGAAGTTTCAAGGTTAGTGGCGGAAAATCATCATTAATTGGACCAACCTCGATATGATTGAACTAGATGGTAATTTTTTTATATAAAATCACTACATTTAAGGCTATGTGCGAAAAATCATTATCAATTGGACCAACCTCGATATGATTGAACTAGATGGTAATCATCATTAATTGGAACAAACTTGATATGATTAAAACAGATGGTAATGGCGTTATATAGAATCAGAAGTTGCAAGGTTATGTGCGGAAAATCATCATTAATTGGACCAACCTCGATATGATTGAACTAGATGGTAATTTTTTTATATAAAAACACTAGATTTAAGGCTTTGTGCGAAAAATCATCATCAATTGGACCAAACTAGATCTGATTGAAATAGATGGTAATGTTTTTATATAAAATCACTTCATTTAAGGCTATGTGCGAAAAATCATCATCAATTGGACCAACCTCGATATGATTGAACTAGATGGTAATCATCATTAATTGGAACGAACTTGATATGATTAAAACAGATGGTAATGGCTTTATATAGAATCAGAAGTTGCAAGGTTATGTGCGGAAAATCATCATTAATTGGATCAAGCTTGATATGATTAAAAAAAGTGAAAATTTTTTATGAAAAATCACTAGATTTCAGGTTATGAGCGAAAAATCATCATAAATTGGACCAAACTTGATATGATTAGAACAGATGGTAATGGTTTTATATAGAATCAGAAGTTTCAAGGCTATGTGCGGAAAATCATCATTAATTGGACCAAACTTGATATGATTAAATAAGATGATAATGTTTTTATAAAATGTTACTAGATTCAGAGTTATAAGCGAAAAATCATCATTAATTGGATCAAAATTGATCCTAATTAAACAGATGATAATGTTTTTATATGAAATTAGTAGTTTTTAGGTTATGTGTGGAAAACCATCCTTAAATGGATCAAACTTGATATGATTAAAAAAGGTGATGACATTTATACGAAAATTCACTAGATTTGACGTTATGAGAGAAAAATCATCATTAATTGGATCAAAATTCATCCTAATTAAACAGATAGTAATGTTTCCATATGAAATTAGTAGTTTTTTAGGTTATGTGCGGAAAATCATCATTAATTGGACCAAATTTGATATAATTAAAACAGTTGATGATGTTTCTATGAAAAGTCACTAGATTTGAGGTTACGAGCGAAAAATCATCATTAATTGGACGAAACTTGATATGATTATAAAAGATGATAATGTTTTTATGAAAAGTCACTAGATTTCAGGTTATAGGCGAAAAATCATCACTAATTGGACCAAACTTGATATGATTAAAACAGATGGTTATGTTTTTATTTAGAATCAGAAGTTTCAAGGTTAAGTGCGGAAAATCATCATTAATTGGACCAAACTTGATATGGTTAAAAAAGATGATAATATTTTTATGAAAAGACACTAGATTTCAGGTTATAGGCGAAAAATCATCACTAATTGGACCAAACTTGATATGATTAGAACAGATGGTAATGTTTTTATATAGAATCAGAAGTTTCAAGGTTATGTGCGGAAAATCATCATTAATTGGACCAAACTTGATATGGTTAAAAAAGATGATAATATTTTTATGAAAAGTCACTAGATTCCAGGTTATAAGCGAAAAATCATCATTAATTGGATCAAACTTGATCCTAATTAAACAGATGATAATGTTTTTATATGAAATTAGTAGTTTTTAGGTTATGTGTGGGAAAACATCCTTAATTGGATCAAACTTGATATGATTAAAAAAGGTGATGATATTTTTACGAAAATTCACTATGATTTGACGTTATGAGAGAAAAATTATCATTAATTGGATCAAAATTCATCCTAATTAAACAGATAGTTATGTTTCCATATGAAATTAGTAGCTTTTAGGTTATGTGCGGAAAATCATCATTAATTGGACCACATTTGATATGATTAAAACAGTTGATGATGTTTTTATGAAAAGTCACTAGATTTGAGGTTACGAGCGAAAAATCATCATTAATTGGACCAAACTTGATATGATTATAAAAGATGATAATGTTTTTATGAAAAGTCACTAGATTTGACGTTATGAGCGAAAAATCATCATTAATTGGACCAAACTTGATATGATTAAAACAGATAATAATGGTTTTAAATAGAATCAGAAGTTTAAGGTTATGTGCGGAAAATCATCATTAATTGGACCAAATTTGATATAATCAAAACAGTTGATGATGTTTTTATGAAAAGTCACTAGATTTCAGGTTATGAGCGAAAAATCATCATTAATTGGATCAAACTTAATATGATTAAAAAAGATGATAATGTTTTTATGAAAAGTCACTAGATTTCAGGTTATAGGCGAAAAATCATCACTAATTGGACCAAACTTGATATGATTAGAACAGATGGTAATGGTTTTATATAGAATCAGAAGTTTCAAGGTTATGTGCGGAAAATCATCATTAATTGGACCAAATTTGATATAATCAAAACAGTTGATGATGTTTTTATGAAAAGTCACTAGATTTGAGGTTACGAACGAAAAATCATCATTAATTGGACCAAACTTGATATGATTAAAAAAAATGATAATGTTTTTATGAAAAGTCACTAGATTTCAGGTTATAGGCGAAAAATCATCACTAATTGGACCAAACTTGATATGATTAAAACAGATGGTTATGGTTTTAAATAGAATCAGAAGTTTAAGGTTATGTGCGGAAAATCATCATTAATTGGACCAAATTTGATATAATCAAAACAGTTGATGATGTTTTTATGAAAAGTCACTAGATTTGAGGTTACGAACGAAAAATCATCATTAATTGGACCAAACTTGATATGATTAAAAAAAATGATAATGTTTTTATGAAAAGTCACTAGATTTCAGGTTATGAGCGAAAAATCATCATTAATTGGATCAAACTTAATATGATTAAAAAAGATGCTAATGTTTTTTTTATGAAAAGACACTAGATTTCAGGTTATGAGCGAAAAATCATCACTAATTGGACCAAACTTGATATGATTAGAAAAGATGGTAATGGTTTTATATAGAATCAGAAGTTTCAAGGTTATGTGCGGAAAATCACCATTAATTGGATCGAACTTGATATGATTAAAACAGGTGGTAATGGCTTTATATAGAATCAGAAGTTTCAAGGTTATGTGCCGAAAACCATCATTAATTGGACCAACCTCGATATGATTGAACTAGATGGTAATGTTTTTATATAAAATCACGAAATTTTAGGCTATGTGAGAAATATCATTATAAAGTGGACATACCTCGATTGTTTGAACGAGAGGGTAATCATCATTAATTTGAACAAACTTGATATGATTAAAACAGATGGTAATGGCGTTATATAGTATCAGCAGTTGCAAGGTTATGTGCGGAAAATCATCATTAATTGGACCAACTTCGATATGATTGAACTAGATGGTAATTCTTTTATATAAAAACACTACATTTAAGGCTTTGTGCGAAAATTCATCATCAATTGGACCAAACTAGATCTGATTGAAATAGATGGTAATGTTTTTATATAAAATCACTACATTTAAGGCTATGTGCGAAAAATCATCATCAATTGGACCAACCTCGATATGATTGAACTAGATGGTAATCATCTTTAATTGGAACGAACTTGATATGATTAAAACAGATGGTAATGGCTTTATATAGAATCAGAAGTTGCAAGGTTATGTGCGGAAAATCATCATTAATTGGATCAAGCTTGATATGATTAAAAAAAGTGAAAATTTTTTATGAAAAATCACTAGATTTCAGGTTATGAGCGAAAAATCATCATAAATTGGACCAAACTTGATATGATTAGAACAGATGGTAATGGTTTTATATAGAATCAGAAGTTTCAAGGCTATGTGCGGAAAATCATCATTAATTGGACCAAACTTGATATGATTAAAAAAGATGATAATGGTTTTATGAAAAGTCACTAGATTCCAGGTTATAAACGAAAAATCATCATTAATTGGATCAAACTTGATCCTAATTAAACAGATGATAATGTTTTTATATGAAATTAGTAGTTTTTAGGTCATGTGTGGAAAACCATCCTTAATTGGATCAAACTTGATATGATTAAAAAAGATGATGACATTTATACGAAAAGTCACTAGATTTCAGGTTATGAGCGAAAAATCATCATTAATTGGATCACATTCCATCCTAATTAAACAGATAGTAATGTTTTTATATGAAATTAGTAGTTTCAAGGTTATGTGCGGAAAATCATCATTAATTGGACCAAATTTGATATAATTAAAACAGTTGATGATGTTTTTATGAAAAGTCACTAGATTTGAGGTTATGAGCGAAAAATCATCATTAATTGGACCAAACTTGATATGATTAAAACAGATGATAATGTTTTTATGAAAAGTCACTAGATTTCAGGTTATAGGCGAAAAATCATCACTAATTGGACCAAACTTGATATGATTAAAACAGATGGTAATGGTTTTAAATAGAATCAGAAGTTTAAGGTTATGTGCGGAAAATCATCATTAATTGGATCAAACTTGATATGATTAAAAAAGATGATAATATTTTTATGAAAAGACACTAGATTTCAGGTTATAGGCGAAAAATCATCACTAATTTGACCAAAATTGATATGATTAGAACAGATGGTAATGGTTTTATATATTATCATAAGTTTCAAGGTTATGTGCGGAAAATCATCATTAATTGGACCAAACTTGATATGGTTAAAAAAGATGATAATTTTTTTATGAAAAGTCACTAGATTTCAGGTTATAAGCGAAAAATCATCATTAATTGGATCAAACTTGATCCTAATTAAACAGATGATAATGTTTTTATATGAAATTAGTAGTTTTCAGGTCATGAGTGAAAAATCATCATTAATTGGATCAAACTTGATATGATTAAAAAAGGTGATGATATTTTTACGAAAATTCACTAGATTTGACGTTATGAGAGAAAAATTATCATTAATTGGATCAAAATTCATCCTAATTAAACAGATAGTTATGTTTCCATATGAAATTAGTAGCTTTTAGGTTATGTGCGGAAAATCATCATTAATTGGACCACATTTGATATGATTAAAACAGTTGATGATGTTTTTATGAAAAGTCACTAGATTTGAGGTTACGAGCGAAAAATCATCATTAATTGGACCAAACTTGATATGATTATAAAAGATGATAATGTTTTTATGAAAAGTCACTAGATTTCAGGTTATAGGCGAAAAATCATCACTAATTGGACCAAACTTGATATGATTAAAACAGATGATAATGGTTTTAAATAGAATCAGAAGTTTAAGGTTATGTGCGGAAAATCATCATTAATTGGACCAAATTTGATATAATCAAAACAGTTGATGATGTTTTTATGAAAAGTCACTAGATTTCAGGTTATAGTCGAAAAATCATCACTAATTGGACCAAACTTGATATGATTAAAAAAGATGATAATGTTTTTATGAAAAGTCACTAGATTTCAGGTTATAGGCGAAAAATCATCACTAATTGGACCAAACTTGATATGATTAGAACAGATGGTAATGGTTTTATATAGAATCAGAAGTTTCAAGGTTATGTGCGGAAAATCATCATTAATTGGACCAAATTTGATATAATCAAAACAGTTGATGATGTTTTTATGAAAAGTCACTAGATTTCAGGTTATAGGCGAAAAATCATCACTAATTCGACCAAACTTGATATGATTAAAACAGATGGTAATGGTTTTAAATAGAATATGAAGTTTAAGGTTATGTGCGGAAAATCATCATTAATTGGACCAAATTTGATATAATTAAAACAGTTGATGATGTTTTTATGAAAAGTCACTAGACTTGAGGTTACGAGCGAAAATCATCATTAATTGGACCAAACTTGATATGATTAAAAAAGGTGATAATGTTTTTATGAAAAGTCACTAGATTTAAGGTTATAAGCGAAAAATCATCATTAATTGGACCAAACTTGATATGATTAGAACAGATGGTAATGGTTTTATATAGAATCAGAAGTTTCAAGGCTATGTGCGGAAAATCATCATTAATTGGACCAAACTTGATATGATTAAAAAAGATGATAATGTTTTTATTAAATTTTACTAGATTCCAGGTTATAAACGAAAAATCATCATTAATTGGATCAAACTTGATCCTAATTAAACAGATGATAATGTTTTTATATGAAATTAGTAGTTTTTAGGTCATGTGTGGAAAACCATCCTTAATTGGATCAAACTTGATATGATTAAAAAAGATGATAATGTTTTTATGAAAAGTCACTAGATTTCAGGTTATGAGCGAAAAATCATCATTAATTGGATCACATTCCATCCTAATTAAACAGATAGTAATGTTTTTATATGAAATTAGTAGTTTCAAGGTTATGTGCGGAAAATCATCATTAATTGGACCAAATTTGATATAATTAAAACAGTTGATGATGTTTTTATGAAAAGTCACTAGATTTGAGGTTACGAGCGAAAAATCATCATTAATTGGACCAAACTTGATATGATTAAAAAAGATGATAATGTTTTTAATGAAAAGTCACTAGATTTCAGGTTATAGGCGAAAAATCATCACTAATTGGACCAAACTTGATATGATTAAAACAGATGGTAATGGTTTTAAATAGAATCAGAAGTTTCAAGGCTATGTGCGGAAAATCATCATTAATTGGACCAAACTTGATATGATTAAAAAAAATGATAATGTTTTTATGAAAAGACACTAGATTTCAGGTTATAGGCGAAAAATCATCACTAATTGGACCAAACTTGATATGATTAGAACAGATTGTAATGGTTTTATATAGAATCAGAAGTTTCAAGGCTATGTGCGGAAAATCATCATTAATTGGACCAAACTTGATATGATTAAAAAAGATGATAATGTTTTTATGAAAAGTCACTGTATTCCAGGTTATATGCGAAAAATCATCATTAATTGGATCAAACTTGATCCTAATTAAACAGATGATAATGTTTTTATATGAAATTAGTAGTTTTCAGGTCATGAGCGAAAAATCATCATTAATTGGATCAAACTTGATATGATTAAAAAAGATGATGACATTTTTACGAAAATTCACTAGATTTGACGTTATGAGAGAAAAATTATCATTAATTGGATCAAAATTCATCCTAATTAAACAGATAGTTATGTTTCCATATGAAATTAGTAGCTTTTAGGTTATGTGCGGAAAATCATCATTAATTGGACCACATTTGATATGATTAAAACAGTTGATGATGTTTTTATGAAAAGTCACTAGATTTGAGGTTACGAGCGAAAAATCATCATTAATTGGACCAAACTTGATATGATTATAAAAGATGATAATGTTTTTATGAAAAGTCACTAGATTTCAGGTTATAGGCGAAAAATCATCACTAATTGGACCAAACTTGATATGATTAGAACAGATGGTAATGGTTTTAAATAGAATCAGAAGTTTAAGGTTATGTGCGGAAAATCATCATTAATTGGACCAAATTTGATATAATCAAAACAGTTGATGATGTTTTTATGAAAAGTCACTAGATTTCAGGTTATAGTAGAAAAATCATCACTAATTGGACCAAACTTGATATGATTAAAAAAGATGATAATGTTTTTATGAAAAGTCACTAGATTTCAGGTTATAGGCGAAAAATCATCACTAATTGGACCAAACTTGATATGATTAGAACAGATGGTAATGGTTTTAAATAGAATCAGAAGTTTAAGGTTATGTGCGGAAAATCATCATTAATTGGACCAAATTTGATATAATCAAAACAGTTGATGATGTTTTTATGAAAAGTCACTAGATTTCAGGTTATAGGCGAAAAATCATCACTAATTGGATCAAACTTGATATGATTAGAACAGATGGTAATGGTTTTATATAGAATCAGAAGTTTCAAGGTTATGTGCGGAAAATCATCATTAATTGGACCAAATTTGATATAATCAAAACAGTTGATGATGTTTTTATGAAAAGTCACTAGATTTGAGGTTACGAACGAAAAATCATCATTAATTGGACCAAACTTGATATGATTAAAAAAGATGATAATGTTTTTATGAAAAGTCACTAGATTTCAGGTTATAGGCGAAAAATCATCACTAATTGGACCAAACTTGATATGATTAGAACAGATGGTAATGGTTTTATATAGAATCAGAAGTTTAAGGTTATGTGCGGAAAATCATCATTAATTGGACCAAATTTGATATAATCAAAACAGTTGATGATGTTTTTATGAAAAGTCACTAGATTTGAGGTTACGAACGAAAAATCATCATTAATTGGACCAAACTTGATATGATTAAAAAAGATGCTAATGTTTTTATGAAAAGTCACTAGATTTGAGGTTATGAGTGAAAAATCATCATTAATTGGATCAAACTTGATATGATTAAAAAAGATGATAATGTTTTTATGAAAAGTCACTAGATTTCAGGTTATAGGCGAAAAATCATCACTAATTGGACCAAACTTGATATGATTAGAACAGATGGTAATGGTTTTATATAGAATCAGAAGTTTAAGGTTATGTGCGGAAAATCATCATTAATTGGACCAAATTTGATATAATCAAAACAGTTGATGATGTTTTTATGAAAAGTCACTAGATTTCAGGTTAGAGGCGAAAAATCATCAGTAATTGGACCAAACTTGATATGATTAGAACAGATGGTAATGGTTTTATATAGAATCAGAAGTTTCAAGGTTATGTGCGGAAAATCATCATTAATTGGATCAAGCTTGATATGATTAAAAAAAGTGATAATGTTTTTATGAAAAGTTACTAGATTCCAGGTTATAAGCGAAAAATCATCATTAATTGGATCAAACTTGATCCTAATTAAACAGATGATAATGTTTTTATATGAAATTAGTAGTTTTTAGGTTATGTGTGGAAAACCATCCTTAAATGGATCAAACTTGATATGATTAAAAAAGGTGATGACATTTTTACGAAAATTCACTAGATTTGACGTTATGAGAGAAAAATCATCATTAATTGGATCAAAATTCATCCTAATTAAACAGATAGTAATGTTTCCATATGAAATTAGTAGTTTTTAGGTTATGTGCGGAAAATCATCATTAATTGGACCAAATTTGATATAATTAAAACAGTTGATGATGTTTTTATGAAAAGTCACTAGATTTGAGGTTACGAGCGAAAAATCATCATTAATTGGACCAAACTTGATATGATTAAAAAAGATGATAACGTTTTTATGAAAAGTCACTAGATTCCAGGTTATAAGCGAAAAATCATCATTAATTGGTTCAAAATTGATCCTAATTAAACAGATGTTAATGTTTTTATATGAAATTAGTAGTTTTTAGGTTATGTGTGGAGAACCATCCTTAATTGGACCAAACTTAATATGATTTAAAAAGGTGATGATGTTTTTACGAAAAGTCACTAGATTTGACGTTATGAGCGAAAAATCATCATTAATTGGATCAAAATCCATCCTAATTAAACAGATAGTAATGTTTTTATATGAACTTAGTAGTTTCAAGGTTATGTGTGGAAAACTATCCTTAATTGGACCAAATTTGATATAATTAAAACAGGTGATAATGTTTTCATGAAGAGTCACTAGATTTGACGTTATGAGCGAAAAATCATCATTAATTGGACCAAACTTGATATGATTAAAACAGATGGTAATGGTTTTAAATAGAATCAGAAGTTTAAGGTTATGTGCGGAAAATCATCATCGCTTGGATCAAACTTGATATGATTAAAAAAGATGATACTGTTTTTATGAAAAGTCACTGTATTCCAGGTTATATGCGAAAAATCATCATTAATTGGATCAAACTTAATATGATTAAAAAAGATGCTAATGATTTTTTTATGAAAAGACACTAGATTTCAGGTTATGAGCGAAAAATCATCATTAATTGGATCAAACTCCATTCTAATGATACAGATAGCAATGTTTTTATATGAAATTAGTAGTTTTTAGGTTATGTGTGTAAAACCATACTTAATTGGATCAAACTTGATATGATTAAAAAAGGTGATGATGTTTTTACGAAAATTCACTAGATTTGACGTTATGAGAGAAAAATCATCATTAATTGGATCAAACTTGATCCTAATTAAACAGATGATAATGTTTTTATATGAAATTAGTAGTTTTCAGGTCATGAGTGAAAAATCATCATTAATTGGATCAAACTTGATATGATTAAAAAAGATGATAATGTTTTTATGAAAAGTCACTAGATTTCAGGTTATGAGCGAAAAATCATCATTAATTGGACCAAACT
Organism: Diplolepis rosae; assembly: GCA_030998225.1. Lineage (NCBI taxonomy): Eukaryota > Metazoa > Arthropoda > Insecta > Hymenoptera > Diplolepididae > Diplolepis > Diplolepis rosae. The sequence goes on along the minus strand of JAPYXD010000713.1, from coordinate 351,827 downwards.
TGATATGATTAGAACAGATGGTAATGGTTTTATATAGAATCAGAAGTTTCAAGGTTATGTCCGGAAAATCATCATTAATTGGATCAAACTTGATATGATTAAAAAAGATGATAATGTTTCACTAGATTTCAGGTTATAGGCGAAAAATCATCACTAATTGGACCAAACTTGATATGATTAGAACAGATGGTAATGGTTTTATATAGAAGCAGAAGTTTCAAGGTTATGTGCGGAAAAGCATCATTAATTGGACCAAACTTGATATGATTAAAAAAGATGATAATGTTTTTATGAAAAGTCACTAGATTTCAGGTTATGAGCGAAAAATCATCATTAATTGGTTCAAAATTGATCCTAATTAAACAGATGATAATGTTTTTATATGAAATTAGTAGTTTTTAGGTTATGTGTGGAGAACCATCCTTAATTGGACCAAACTTAATATGATTTAAAAAGGTGATGATGTTTTTACGAAAAGTCACTAGATTTGACGTTATGAGCGAAAAATCATCATTAATTGGATCAAAATCCATCCTAATTAAACAGATAGTAATGTTTTTATAAGAAATTAGTAGTTTCAAGGTTATGTGTGGAAAACTATCCTTAATTGGATCAAGCTTGATATGATTAAAAAAAGTGAAAATTTTTTATGAAAAGTCACTAGATTTGACGTTATGAGCGAAAAATCATCATTAATTGGACCAAACTTGATATGATTCAAACAGATGGTAATGGTTTTAAATAGAATCAGAAGTTTAAGGTTATGTGCGGAAAATCATCATTAATTGGATCAAACTTGATATGATTAGAACAGATGGTAATGGTTTTATATAGAATCAGAAGTTTCAAGGTTATGTCCGGAAAATCATCATTAATTGGATCAAACTTGATATGATTAAAAAAGATGATAATGTTTTTATGAAAAGTCACTAGATTTCAGGTTATGAGCGAAAAATCATCATTAATTGGACCAAACTTGATATGATTAGAACAGATGGTAATGGTTTTATATAGAATCAGAAGTTTCAAGGTTATGTGGGGAAGATCGTCATTAATTGGACCAAACTTGATATGATTAAAAAAGATGATAATGTTTTTATGAAAAGTCACTAGATTTGACGTTATGAGCGAAAAATCATCATTAATTGGACCAAACTTGATATGATTCAAACAGATGGTAATGGTTTTAAATAGAATCAGAAGTTTAAGGTTATGTGCGGAAAATCATCATCGCTTGGATCAAACTTGATATGATTAAAAAAGATGGTAATGGTTTTTTATAGAATCAGAAGTTTCAAGGTTATGTGCGGAAAATCATCATTAATTGGACCAAACTTGATATGATTAAAAAAGATGATAATGTTTTTATGAAAAGTCACTAGATTTCAGGTTATGAGCGAAAAATCATCATTAATTGGACCAAACTTGATATGATTAGAACAGATGGTAATGGTTTTATATAGAATCAGAAGTTTCAAGGTTATGTCCGGAAAATCATCATTAATTGGATCAAACTTGACATGATTAAAAAAGATGATAATGTTTTTGTGAAAAGTCACTAGATTTCAGGTTATAGGCGAAAAATCATCACTAATTGGACCAAACTTGATATGATTAGAACAGATGGTAATGGTTTTATATAGAATCAGAAGTTTCAAGGTTATGTGCGGAAAATCATCATTAATTGGATCGAACTTGATATGATTAAAACAGATGGTAATGGCTTCATATAGAATCAGAAGCTTCAAGGTTATGTCCGGAAAATCATTATTAATTGGATCAAACTTGATATGATTAAAAAAGATGATAATGTTTTTATGAAAAGTCACTAGATTTCAGGTTATAAGCGAAAAATCATCATTAATTGGACCAAACTTGATATGATTAGAAAAGATGGTAATGGTTTTATATAGAATCAGAAGTTTCCAGGTTATGTGCGGAAAATCACCATTAATTGGATCGAACTTGATATGATTAAAACAGGTGGTAATGGCTTTATATAGAATCAGAAGTTTCAAGGTTATGTGTGGAAAACCATCATCAATTGGACCAACCTCGATATGATTGAACTAGATGGTAATGTTTTTATATAAAATCACTACATTTAAGGCTATGTGCGAAAAATCATTATCAATTGGACCAACCTCGATATGATTGAACTAGATGGTAATCATCATTAATTGGAACAAACTTGATATGATTAAAACAGATGGTAATGGCTTTATATAGAATCAGAAGTTGCAAGGTTATGTGCGGAAAATCATCATTAATTGGACCAACTTCGATATGATTGAACTAGATGGTAATTTTTATATAAAAACACTAGATTTAAGGCTTTGTGCGAAAATTCATCATCAATTGGACCAAACTAGATCTGATTGAAATAGATGGTAATGTTTTTATATAAAATCACTACATTTAAGGCTATGTGCGAAAAATCATCATCAATTGGACCAACCTCGATATGATTGAACTAGATGGTAATCATCTTTAATTGGAACGAACTTGATATGATTAAAACAGATGGTAATGGCTTTATATAGAATCAGAAGTTGCAAGGTTATGTGCGGAAAATCATCATTAGTTAGATCAAGCTTCATAACAAAAAAAAAAGTCTTCAATATTTTATGAAAAATAACTAGATTTCAGGTTATAAGCGAAAAATCATCATTAATTGGACCAAACTTGATATGATTAGAACAGATGGTAATGGTTTTATATAGAATCAGAAGTTTCAAGGCTATGTGCGGAAAATCATCATTAATTGGACCAAACTTGATATGATTAAAAAAGATGATAATGTTTTTATGAAAAGTTACTAGATTCCAGGTTATAAGAGAAAAATCATAATTAATTTGATAAAAATTTATCATAATTAAACAGATGATAATGTTTTTATATGAAATTAGTAGTTTTTAGGTTATGTGTGGAAAACCATCCTTAAAATGGATCAAACTTGATATGATTAAAAAAGGTGATGACATTTATACGAAAATTCACTAGATTTGACGTTATGAGAGAAAAATCATCATTAATTGGATCAAAATTCATCCTAATTAAACAGATAGTAATGTTTCCATATGAAATTAGTAGTTTTTAGGTTATGTGCGGAAAATCATCATTAATTGGACCAAATTTGATATAATTAAAACAGTTGATGATGTTTTTATGAAAAGTCACTAGATTTGAGGTTACGAGCGAAAAATCATCATTAATTGGACCAAACTTGATATGATTAAAAAAGATGATAACGTTTTTATGAAAAGTCACTAGATTCCAGGTTATAAGCGAAAAATCATCATTAATTGGTTCAAAATTGATCCTAATTAAACAGATGATAATGTTTTTATATGAAATTAGTAGTTTTTAGGTTATGTGTGGAGAACCATCCTTAATTGGACCAAACTTAATATGATTTAAAAAGGTGATGATGTTTTTACGAAAAGTCACTAGATTTGACGTTATGAGCGAAAAATCATCATTAATTGGATCAAAATCCATCCTAATTAAACAGATAGTAATGTTTCCATATGAAATTAGTAGTTTTCAGGTCATGAGCGAAAAATCATCATTAATTGGATCAAACTTGATATGATTAAAAAAGATGATAATGTTTTTATGAAAAGTCACTAGATTTCAGGTTATGAGCGAAAAATCATCATTAATTGGATCACATTCCATCCTAATTAAACAGATAGTAATGTTTTTATATGAAATTAGTAGTTTCAAGGTTATGTGTGGAAAACTATCCTTAATTGGACCAAACGTGATATGATTAAAACAGATGGTGATAGTTTTAAATAGAATCAGAAGTTTAAGGTTATGTGCGGAAAATCATCATCGCTTGGATCAAACTTGATATGATTAAAAAAGATGATACTGTTTTTATGAAAAATCACTAGATTTCAGGTTATGAGCGAAAAATCATCATTAATTGGATCACATTCCATCCTAATTAAACAGATAGTAATGTTTTTATATGAAATTAGTAGTTTCAAGGTTATGTGTGGAAAACTATCCTTAATTGGACCAAATTTGATATAATTAAAACAGGTGATAATGTTTTTATGAAAAGTCACTAGATTTGACGTTATGAGCGAAAAATCATCATTAATTGGACCAAACTTGATATGATTAAAACAGATGGTAATGGTTTTAAATAGAATCAGAAGTTTAAGGTTATGTGCGGAAAATCATCATCGCTTGGATCAAACTTGATATGATTAAAAAAGATGATACTGGTTTTATGAAAAATCACTAGATTTCAGGTTATGAGCGAAAAATCATCATTAATTGGATCAAACTTAATATGATTAAAAAAGATGCTAATGTATTTTTTATGAAAAGACACTAGATTTCAGGTTATGAGCGAAAAATCATCATTAATTGGATCAAACTCCATTCTAATGAAACAGATAGCAATGTTTTTATATGAAATTAGTAGTTTTAGGTTATGTGTGGAAAACCATACTTAATTGGATCAAACTTGATATGATTAAAAAAGGTGATGATGTTTTTACGAAAATTCACTAGATTTGACGTTATGAGAGAAAAATCATGATTAATTGGATCAAAATTCATCCTAATTAAACAGATGATAATGTTTTTATATGAAATTAGTAGTTTTTAGGTTATGAGTGAAAAATCATCATTAATTGGATCAAACTTGATATGATTAAAAAAGATGATAATGTTTTTATGAAAAGTCACTAGATTTCAGGTTATGAGCGAAAAATCATCATTAATTGGACCAAACTTGATATGATTAGAACAGATGGTAATGGTTTTATATAGAATCAGAAGTTTCAAGGCTATGTGCGGAAAATCATCATTAATTGGACCAAACTTGATATGATTAAAAAAGATGATAATGTTTTTATGAAAAGTTACTAGATTCCAGGTTATAAGCGAAAAATCATCATTAATTGGATCAAACTTGATCCTAATTAAACAGATGATAATGTTTTTATATGAAATTAGTAGTTTTTAGGTTATGTGTGGAAAACCATCCTTAAATGGATCAAACTTGATATGATTAAAAAAGGTGATGACATTTTTACGAAAATTCACTAGATTTGACGTTATGAGAGAAAAATCATCATTAATTGGATCAAAATTCATCCTAATTAAACATATATTAATGTTTCCATATGAAATTAGTAGTTTTTAGGTTATGTGCGGAAAATCATCATTAATTGGACCAAATTTGATAAAATTAAAACAGTTGATGATGTTTTTATGAAAAGTCACTTGATTTGAGGTTACGAGCGAAAAATCATCATTAATTGGACCAAAATTAAAATGATTAAAAAAGATGATAATGTTTTTATGAAAAGTCACTAGATACCAGGTTATAAGCGAAAAATCATCATTAATTGGTTCAAAATTGATCCTAATTAAACAGATGATAATGTTTTTATATGAAATTAGTAGTTTTTAGGTTATGTGTGGAGAACCATCCTTAATTGGACCAAACTTAATATGATTTAAAAAGGTGATGATGTTTTTACGAAAAGTCACTAGATTTGACGTTATGAGCGAAAAATCATCATTAATTGGATCAAAATCCATCCTAATTAAACAGATAGTAATGTTTCCATATGAAATTAGTATTTTTCAGGTCATGAGCGAAAAATCATCATTAATTGGATCAAACTTGATATGATTAAAAAAGATGATAATGTTTTTATGAAAAGTCACTAGATTTCAGGTTATGAGCGAAAAATCATCATTAATTGGACCAAACTTGATATGATTAGAACAGATGGTAATGGTTTTATATAGAATCAGAAGTTTCAAGGCTATGTGCGGAAAATCATCATTAATTGGACCAAACTTGATATGATTAAAAAAGATGATAATGTTTTTATGAAAAGTTACTAGATTCCAGGTTATAAGCGAAAAATCTTCATTAATTGGACCAAACTTGATATGATTAGAACAGATGGTAATGGTTTTATATAGAATCAGAAGTTTCAAGGCTATGTGCGGAAAAATCATCATTAATTGGACCAAACTTGATATGATTAAAAAAGATGATAATGTTTTTATAAAAAGTTACTAGATTCCAGGTTATAAGCGGAAAATCATCATTAATTGGACCAAATTTGATATAATTAAAACAGTTGATGATGTTTTTATGAAAAGTCACTTGATTTGAGGTTACGAGCGAAAAATCATCATTAATTGGACCAAACTTGATATGATTAAAAAAGATGATAATGTTTTTATGAAAAGTCACTAGATTCCAGGTTATAAGCGAAAAATCATCATTAATTGGATCAAAATTAATCCTAATTAAACAGATGATAATGTTTTTATATGAAATTAGTAGTTTTTAGGTTATGTGTGGAGAACCATCCTTAATTGGACCAAACTTAATATGATTTAAAAAGGTGATGATGTTTTTACGAAAAGTCACTAGATTTGACGTTATGAGCGAAAAATCATCATTAATTGGATCAAAATCCATCCTAATTAAACAGATTGTAATGTTTCCATATGAAATTAGTAGTTTTCAGGTTATGAGCGAAAAATCATCATTAATTGGATCAAACTTGATACTAATTAAACAGATAGTAATGTTTTTATGAAAAGTCACTAGATTTCAGGTTATGAGCGAAAAATCATCATTAATTGGACCAAACTTGATATGATTAAAAAAGATGATAACGTTTTAATGAAAAGTCACTAGATTTAAGGTTATAAGCGAAAAATCATCATTAATTGGATCAAACTTGATCCTAATTAAACAGATGATAATGTTTTTATATGAAATTAGTAGTTTTTAGGTTATGTGTGGAAAACCATCCTTAAATGGATCAAACTTGATATGATTAAAAAAGGTGATGACATTTGTACGAAAATTCACTAGATTTGACGTTACGAGAGAAAAATCATCATTAATTGGACCAAAATTCATCCGAATTAACCAGTTAGTTATGGTTCCCTATGAAATTAGTAGTTTTTAGGTTATGTGCGGAAAATCATCATTAATTGGACCAAATTTGATATAATTAAAACAGTTGATGATGTTTTTTATGAAAAGTCACTAGATTTGAGGTTACGAGCGAAAAATCATCATTAATTGGACCAAACTTGATATGATTAAAAAAGATGATAACGTTTTTATGAAAAGTCACTAGATTCCAGGTTATAAGCGAAAAATCATCATTAATTGGTTCAAAATTGATCCTAATTAAACAGATGATAGTTTTTATATGAAATTAGTAGTTTTTAGGTTATGTGTGGAGAACCATCCTTAATTGGACCAAACTTAATATGATTTAAAAAGGTGATGATGTTTTTACGAAAAGTCACTAGATTTGACGTTATGAGCGAAAAATCATCATTAATTGGATCAAAATCCATCCTAATTAAACAGATAGTAATGTTTTTATATGAAATTAGTAGTTTCAAGGTTATGTGTGGAAAACTATCCTTAATTGGACCAAACGTGATATGATTAAAACAGATGGTGATAGTTTTAAATAGAATCAGAAGTTTAAGGTTATGTGCGGAAAATCATCATCGCTTGGATCAAACTTGATATGATTAAAAAAGATGATACTGTTTTTATGAAAAATCACTAGATTTCAGGTTATGAGCGAAAAATCATCATTAATTGGATCACATTCCATCCTAATTAAACAGATAGTAATGTTTTTATATGAAATTAGTAGTTTCAAGGTTATGTGTGGAAAACTATCCTTAATTGGATCAAACTTGATATGATTAAAAAAGATGATGACATTTTTACGAAAATTCACTAGATTTGACGTTATGAGAGAAAAATCATCATTAATTGGATCAAAATTCATCCTAATTAAACAGATATTAATGTTTCCATATGAAAATAGTAGTTTTTTAGGTTATGTGCGGAAAATCATCATTAATTGGACCAAATTTGATAAAATTAAAACAGTTGATGATGTTTTTATGAAAAGTCACTTGATTTGAGGTTACGAGCGAAAAATCATCATTAATTGGACCAAAATTGATATGATTAAAAAAGATGATAATGTTTTTATGAAAAGTCACTAGATTCAGGTTATAAGCGAAAAATCATCATTGATTGGTTCAAAATTGATCCTAATTAAACAGATGATAATGTTTTTATATGAAATTAGTAGTTTTTAGGTTATGTGTGGAGAACCATCCTTAATTGGACCAAACTTAATATGATTTAAAAAGGTGATGATGTTTTTACGAAAAGTCACTAGATTTGACGTTATGAGCGAAAAATCATCATTAATTGGATCAAAATCCATCCTAATTAAACAGATAGTAATGTTTCCATATGAAATTAGTAGTTTTCAGGTCATGAGCGAAAAATCATCATTAATTGGATCAAACTTGATATGATTAAAAAAGATGATAATGTTTTTATGAAAAGTCACTAGATTTCAGGTTATGAGCGAAAAATCATCATTAATTGGACCAAACTTGATATGATTAGAACAGATGGTAATGGTTTTATATAGAATCAGAAGTTTCAAGGTTATGTCCGGAAAATCATCATTAATTGGATCAAACTTGATATGATTAAAAAAGATGATAATGTTTTTATAAAAAGTTACTAGATTTTAGGTTATAAGCGAAAAATCATCATTAATTGGACCAAACTTGATATGATTAGAACAGATGGTAATGGTTTTATATAGAATCAGAAGTTTCAAGGCTATGTGCGGAAAATCATCATTAATTGGACCAAACTTGATATGATTAAAAAAGATGATAATGTTTTTTATAAAAAGTTACTAGATTCCAGGTTATAAGCGGAAAATCATCATTAATTGGACCAAATTTGATATAATTAAAACAGTTGATGATGTTTTTATGAAAAGTCACTAGATTTGAGGTTACGAGCGAAAAATCATCATTAATTGGACCAAACTTGATATGATTAAAAAAGATGATAACGTTTTTATGAAAAGTCACTAGATTCCAGGTTATAAGCGAAAAATCATCAAAAGTAGGATCAAAATAGATCCTAATTAAACATATGATAATGTTTTTATATGAAATTAGTAGTTTTAGGTTATGTGTGGAGAACCATCCTTAATTGGACCAAACTTAATATGATTTAAAAAGGTGATGATGTTTTTACGAAAAGTCACTAGATTTGACGTTATGAGCGAAAAATCATCATTAATTGGATCAAAATCCATCCTAATTAAACAGATAGTAATGTTTCCATATGAAATTAGTAGTTTTTCAGGTCATGAGCGAAAAATCATCATTAATTGGATCAAACTTGATATGATTAAACAAGATGATAATGTTTTCATGAAAAGTCACTAGATTTCAGGTTATGAGCGAAAAATCATCATTAATTGGACCAAACTTTATATGATTAAAAAAGATGATAATGTTTTTATGAAAAGTCACTAGATTCCAGGTTATAAGCGAAAAATCATCATTAATTGGATCAAACTTGATCCTAATTAAACAGAAAATAATGTTTTTATATGAAATTAGTAGTTTTTAGGTTATGTGTGGAAAACCATCCTTAAATGGATCAAACTTGATATGATTAAAAAAGGTGATGACATTTTTACGAAAATTCACTAGATTTGACGTTATGAGAGAAAAATCATCATTAATTGGATCAAAATACATCCTAATTCAACAGATAGTAATGTTTCCATATGAAATTAGTAGTTTAAGGTTATGTGCGGAAAATCATCATTAATTGGACCAAATTTGATATAATTAAAACAGTTGATGATGTTTTTATGAAAAGTCACTAGATTTGAGGTTACGAGCGAAAAATCATCATTAATTGGACCAAACTTGATATGATTAAAAAAGATGATAACGTTTTTATGAAAAGTCACTAGATTCCAGGTTATAAGCGAAAAATCATCATTAATTGGTTCAAAATTGATCCTAATTAAACAGATGTTAATGTTTTTATATGAAATTAGTAGTTTTTAGGTTATGTGTGGAGAACCATCCTTAATTGGACCAAACTTAATATGATTTAAAAAGGTGATGATGTTTTTACGAAAAGTCACTAGATTTGACGTTATGAGCGAAAAATCATCATTAATTGGATCAAAATCCATCCTAATTAAACAGATAGTAATGTTTCCATATGAAATTAGTAGTTTTCAGGTCATGAGCGAAAAATCATCATTAATTGGATCAAACTTGATATGATTAAAAAAGATGATAATGTTTTTATGAAAAGTCACTAGATTTCAGGTTATGAGCGAAAAATCATCATTAATTGGATCACAGTCCATCCTAATTAAACAGATAGTAATGTTTTTATATGAAATTAGTAGTTTCAAGGTTATGTGTGGAAAACTATCCTTAATTGGACCAAATTTGATATAATTAAAACAGGTGATAATGTTTTTATGAAAAGTCACTAGATTTGACGTTATGAGCGAAAAATCATCATTAATTGGACCAAACTTGATATGATTAAAACAGATGGTAATGGTTTTAAATAGAATCAGAAGTTTAAGGTTATGTGCGGAAAATCATCATCGCTTGGATCAAACTTGATATGATTAAAAAAGATGATACTGTTTTTATGAAAAATCACTAGATTTCAGGTTATGAGCGAAAAATCATCATTAATTGGATCAAACTTAATATGATTAAAAAAGATGCTAATGTTAGTTTTATGAAAAGAGACTAGATTTCGGGGTATGAGCGAAAAATCATCATTAATTGGATCAAACTCCATTCTAATGATACAGATAGCAATGTTTTTATATGAAATTAGTAGTTTTTAGGTTATGTGTGGAAAACCATACTTAATTGGATCAAACTTGATATGATTAAAAAAGGTGATGATGTTTTTACGAAAATTCACTAGATTTGACGTTATGAGAGAAAAATCATGATTAATTGGATCAAAATTCATCCTAATTAAACAGATAGTAATGTTTCCATATGAAATTAGTAGTTTTCAGGTTATGAGTGAAAAATCATCATTAATTGGATCAAACTTGATATGATTAAAAAAGATGATAATGTTTTTATGAAAAGTCACTAGATTTCAGGTTATGAGCGAAAAATCATCATTAATTGGACCAAACTTGATATGATTAGAACAGATGGTAATGGTTTTATATAGAATCAGAAGTTTCAAGGTTATGTGCGGAAAATCATCATTAATTGGACCAAACTTGATATGATTAAAAAAGATGATAATGTTTTTATGAAAAGTTACTAGATTCCAGGTTATAAGCGGAAAATCATCATTAATTGGACCAAATTTGATATAATAAAAACAGTTGATGATGTTTTTATGAAAAGTCACTAGATTTGAGGTTACGAACGAAAAATCATCATTAATTGGACCAAACTTGATATGATTAAAAAAGATGATACTGTTTTTATGAAAAGTCACTAGATTTCAGGTTATGAGCGAAAAATCATCATTAATTGGATCACATTCCATCCTAATTAAACAGATAGTAATGTTTTTATATGAAATTAGTAGTTTCAAGGTTATGTGTGGAAAACTATCCTTAATTGGACCAAACGTGATATGATTAGAACAGATGGTAATGGTTTTAAATAGAATCAGAAGTTTAAGGTTATGTTCGGAAAATCATCATCGCTTGGATCAAACTTGATATGATTAAAAAAGATGATACTGTTTTTATGAAAAATCACTAGATTTCAGGTTATGAGCGAAAAATCATCATTAATTGGATCACATTCCATCCTAATTAAACAGATAGTAATGTTTTTATATGAAATTAGTAGTTTCAAGGTTATGTGTGGAAAACTATCCTTAATTGGACCAAACTTGATATGATTAAAACAGGTGATGACATTTTTACGGAAATTCACTAGATTTGACGTTATGAGAGAAAAATCATCATTAATTGGATCAAAATTCATCCTAATTAAACAGATATTAATGTTTCCATATGAAATTAGTAGTTTTAGGTTATGTGCGGAAAATCATCATTAATTGGACCAAATTTGATATAATTAAAACAGTTGATGATGCTTTTATGAAAAGTCACTAGATTTGAGGTTACGAGCGAAAAATCATCATTAATTGGACCAAACTTGATATGATTAAAAAAGATGATAACGTTTTTATGAAAAGTCACTAGATTCCAGGTTATAAGCGAAAAATCATCATTAATTGGTTCAAAATTGATCCTAATTAAACAGATGATAATGTTTTTATATGAAATTAGTAGTTTTTAGGTTATGTGTGGAGAACCATCCTTAATTGGACCAAACTTAATATGATTTAAAAAGGTGATGATGTTTTTACGAAAAGTCACTAGATTTGACGTTATGAGCGAAAAATCATCATTAATTGGATCAAAATCCATCCTAATTAAACAGATAGTAATGTTTCCATATGAAATTAGTAGTTTTCAGGTCATGAGCGAAAAATCATCATTAATTGGATCAAACTTGATATGATTAAAAAAGATGATAATGTTTTTATGAAAAGTCACTAGATTTCAGGTTATGAGCGAAAAATCATCATTAATTGGACCAAACTTGATATGATTAGAACAGATGGTAATGGTTTTATATAGAATCAGAAGTTTCAAGGCTATGTGCGGAAAATCATCATTAATTGGACCAAACTTGATATGATTAAAAAAGATGATAATGTTTTTATGAAAAGTCACTAGATTTCAGGTTATAAGCGAAAAATCATCATTAATTGGACCAAACTTGATATGATTAGAACAGATGGTAATGGTTTTATATAGAATCAGAAGTTTCAAGGCTATGTGCGGAAAATCATCATTAATTGGACCAAACTTGATATGATTAAAAAAGATGATAATGTTTTTATGAAAAATCACAAGATTTCAGGTTATGTGCGGAAAATCATCATTAATTGGACCAAATTTGATATAATTAAAACAGTTGATGATGTTTTTATGAAAAGTCACTAGATTTGAGGTTACGAGCGAAAAATCATCATTAATTGGACCAAACTTGATATGATTAAAAAAGATGATAACGTTTTTATGAAAAGTCACTAGATTCCAGGCTATAAGCGAAAAATCATCATTATTTGAATCGAACTCCATCCTAATTAAACAGATGTTAATGTTTTTATATGAAATTAGTAGTTTTTAGGTTATGTGTGGAGAACCATCCTTAATTGGACCAAACTTAATATGATTTAAAAAGGTGATGATGTTTTTACGAAAAGTCACTAGATTTGACGTTATGAGCGAAAAATCATCATTAATTGGATCAAAATCCATCCTAATTAAACAGATAGTAATGTTTCCATATGAAATTAGTAGTTTTCAGGTCATGAGCGAAAAATCATCATTAATTGGATCAAACTTGATATGATTAAAAAAGATGATAATGTTTTTATGAAAAGTCACTAGATTTAAGGTTATGAGAGAAAAACCATCATTAATTGGACCAAACTTTATATGATTAAAAAAGATGATAATGTTTTTATGAAAAGTCACTAGATTCCAGGTTATAAGCGAAAAATCATCATTAATTGGTTCAAAATTGATCCTAATTAAACAGAAAATAATGTTTTTATATGAAATTAGTAGTTTTTAGGTTATGTGTGGAAAACCATCCTTAATTGGATCAAACTTGATATGATTAAAAAAGGTGATGATATTTTTACGAAAATTCACTAGATTTGACGTTATGAGAGAAAAATCATCATTAATTGGATCAAAATTCATCCTAATTAAACAGATAGTAATGTTTCCATATGAAATTAGTAGTTTTTAGGTTATGTGCGGAAAATCATCATTAATTGGACCAAATTTGATATAATTAAAACAGTTGATGATGTTTTTATGAAAAGTCACTAGATTTGAGGTTACGAGCGAAAAATCATCATTAATTGGACCAAACTTGATATGATTAAAAAAGATGATAACGTTTTTATGAAAAGTCACTAGATTCCAGGTTATAAGCGAAAAATCATCATTAATTGGTTCAAAATTGATCCTAATTAAACAGATGATAATGTTTTTATATGAAATTAGTAGTTTTTAGGTTATGTGTGGAGAACCATCCTTAATTGGACCAAACTTAATATGATTTAAAAAGGTGATGATGTTTTTACGAAAAGTCACTAGATTTGACGTTATGAGCGAAAAATCATCATTAATTGGATCAAAATCCATCCTAATTAAACAGATAGTAATGTTTCCATATGAAATTAGTAGTTTTCAGGTCATGAGCGAAAAATCATCATTAATTGGATCAAACTTGATATGATTAAAAAAGATGATAATGTTTTTATGAAAAGTCACTAGATTTCAGGTTATGAGCGAAAAATCATCATTAATTGGATCACATTCCATCCTAATTAAACAGATAGTAATGTTTTTATATGAAATTAGTAGTTTCAAGGTTATGTGTGGAAAACTATCCTTAATTGGACCAAATTTGATATAATTAAAACAGGTGATAATGTTTTTTATGAAGAGTCACTAGATTTGACGTTATGAGCGAAAAATCATCATTAATTGGACCAAACTTGATATGATTAAAACAGATGGTAATGGTTTTAAATAGAATCAGAAGTTTAAGGTTATGTGCGGAAAATCATCATCGCTTGGATCAAACTTGATATGATTAAAAAAGATGATACTGTTTTTATGAAAAATCACTAGATTTCAGGTTATGAGCGAAAAATCATCATTAATTGGATCAAACTTAATATGATTAAAAAAGATGCTAATGTTTTTTTTATGAAAAGACACTAGATTTCAGGTTATGAGCGAAAAATCATCATTAATTGGATCAAACTCCATTCTAATGAAACAGATAGCAATGTTTTTATATGAAATTAGTAGTTTTTAGGTTATGTGTGGAAAACCATACTTAATTGGATCAAACTTGATATGATTAAAAAAGGTGATGATGTTTTTACGAAAATTCACTAGATTTGACGTTATGAGAGAAAAATCATGATTAATTGGATCAAAATTCATCCTAATTAAACAGATAGTAATGTTTCCATATGAAATTAGTAGTTTTCAGGTTATGAGTGAAAAATCATCATTAATTGGATCAAACTTGATATGATTAAAAAAGATGATAATGTTTTTATGAAAAGTCACTAGATTTCAGGTTATGAGCGAAAAATCATCATTAATTGGACCAAACTTGATATGATTAGAACAGATGGTAATGGTTTTATATAGAATCAGAAGTTTCAAGGTTATGTGCGGAAAATCATCATTAATTGGACCAAACTTGATATGATTAAAAAAGATGATAATGTTTTTATGAAAAGTTACTAGATTCCAGGTTATAAGCGAAAAATCATCATTAATTGGATCAAACTTGATCCTAATTAAACAGATGATAATGTTTTTATATGAAATTAGTAGTTTTTAGGTTATGTGTGGAAAACCATCCTTAAATGGATCAAACTTGATATGATTAAAAAAGGTGATGACATTTTTACGAAAATTCACTAGATTTGACGTTATGAGAGAAAAATCATCATTAATTGGATCAAAATTCATCCTAATTGAACAGATATTAATGTTTCCATATGAAATTAGTAGTTTTTAGGTTATGTGCGGAAAATCATCATTAATTGGACCAAATTTGATAAAATGAAAACAGTTGATGATGTTTTTATGAAAAGTCTCTTGAATTGAGGTTACGAGCGAAAAATCATCATTAATTGGACCAAACTTGATATGATTAAAAAAGATGATAACGTTTTTATGAAAAGTCACTAGATTCCAGGTTATAAGCGAAAAATCATCATTAATTGGATCAAAATTGATCCTAATTAAACAGATGATAATGTTTTTATATGAAATTAGTAGTTTTTAGGTTATGTGTGGAGAACCATCCTTAATTGGACCAAACTTAATATGATTTAAAAAGGTGATGATGTTTTTACGAAAAGTCACTAGATTTGACGTTATGAGCGAAAAATCATCATTAATTGGATCAAAATTCATCCTAATTCAACAGAGTGTACTGTTGCCATATGAAATTAGTAGTTTTCAGGTCATGAGTGTAAAATCATCATTAATTGGATCAAACTTGATATGATTAAAAAAGATGATAATGTTTTTATGAAAAGTCACTAGATTTCAGGTTATGAGCGAAAAATCATCATTAATTGGACCAAACTTGATATGATTAGAACAGATGGTAATGGTTTTATATATAATCAGAAGTTTCAAGGTTATGTGCGGAAAATCATCATTAATTGGACCAAACTTGATATGATTAAAAAAGATGATAATGTTTTTATGAAAAGTTACTAGATTCCAGGTTATAAGCGAAAAATCATCATTAATTGGACCAAACTTGATATGATTAGAACAGATGGTAATGGTTTTATATAGAATCAGAAGTTTCAAGGCTATGTGCGGAAAATCATCATTAATTGGACCAAACTTGATATGATTAAAAAAAATGATAATGTTTTTATAAAAAGTTACTAGATTCCAGGTTATAAGCGGAAAATCATCATTAATTGGACCAAATATGATATAATTAAAACAGTTGATGATGTTTTTATGAAAAGTCACTTGATTTGAGGTTACTAGCGAAAAATCATCATTAATTGGACCAAACTTGATATGATTTTTTTTTTTTTTTTTTTTTTTGGTGAGGAGGAAAAATGGCAAAATCTTTTATAGACGTTGTACAGGACTCTCCTAGGACGGGTCTAGGCATACCTGTTAAAACCAAAAAACCCCCTCTCTCGAACCAATACACCACCCGCGGGACCGCCTTTCGGCTTTAAACTTCACGGGTGGTTGGTTCCATTAAAGTCGCGTACGACTCTTCCGTCATCCGTTCGCTCGGAACTTCCACCCGCGGCCACACGCCCACTAGGATAACCGACTAGCCGCGCCACCCAGGGGAGAAACAAACAGATTCCCTCCCCGAATGACGCTGACAGCCAAGTCTACCCGAGACGCAGGACCGCGGGTGCCGGCCCCGATGCGATTTCTACTGGCCCTCCCCGTTGTTTCGCTCTCGACGCCCATCAAGCTCTCTCGTCTTCATCACAAGTGTGACGAATGACTCGATGAGCGTCCAGAACCGTTCAGACTGGAGCATGAGGGGGACTATCGTGTCAGGAGTAAGTTCGGAACCCACCGACTGACCGAGGACCCCCCTAGCCACACCCCATTTTGCGCAGACGAAGAGTGCGTGCTCTGCGTTATCCACCGGGGATTCGCAGTAGCAACACGTCTCCTCGTCTCTCTTCTTAAAGCGCCTCAGGTACGCGTTAAAACAGCCATGGCCCGAGAGCGCTTGCGCCAAGTAAAAGCCGACTTCCCCGTGCTTTCTGTTCAGCCAGGTGGCGAGCTCCGGGATCAGGCGGTAGGTCCATCTCCCTGTCTGCTCACCATGCCATCTCATCTGCCATTTCTCGACGAGTCTGCGCCTTCCATCCTTGCGGATGGCCTCCTTCGCGCGAGCGATTTCCTGCAGGTCGGCGCAGGTAAGCTCCTTGCGAAGCTTAAAGGTTTCCTGCCTTTCCTCCGCCAATAAATCTATTGGCGGGACGCTCGCCAGGACCAGCACAGCGTTCGTCGAGATAGTTCTATATGCCGAAACTATTCTCAGCGCGACAAGTCTCTGCGCCGAGAACAGCTTCTTCTGGATAGCATGGTTTTGCAAAGCATTGGCCCAGACCGGAGCTGCGTAAAGCAGCTTCGAATGGACCACGCTCGCCACCAATCTTCTTTTCGCTTCCCTGGGTCCACCAATGTTTGGCATAAGCCGGGCCAAATTCGCTCCACATTGGATGGCTTTGGCAGCTGCGATCTTTAGATGTTCGCCAAAGCTAAGCCTACGATCCAGCTGCACCCCCAGGTACTTAATGCTTGTTTTCCACTCGACTTCATGCTCTCCGAGAACGATCCTCGGGTATTGGAAGGATCTCCTGTCCGTAACGAGCAAAGCCTCGGTTTTCTCAGGGGCCATTTTAAGACCCCTGCCATCCAACCAGCGCCTTGCTCGCCACAGACTTTCATTGATCCTCAGCTCTAGGATTCCGACGTCGTCAGCGGCGCACACGACAAGTGCGTCATCCGCGAAGCCGACGATGCTCGTTCCAGCAGGCAGGTCCATGCGCAGGAAGTCATCATACATGATGTTCCAAACGAGTGGACCCACCCGCGACCCTTGAGGAGCGCCACATGTCATCTCTTCTTTGAGAGACCATTTGTCGCACTCGTATATCACCCACCTGTCGCTCAGATAGTCATCCATCATTCGCAACAGGTAGTCTGGAACCTTTTTCCGCATCATCGCCTCGATGCAGATGTCCCATCTCGCGGTATTGAACGCATTGCGTATGTCAATGCTAATCAACGCACAGAATCCCTTACGCTTACCAGTTCCTTTTCTTGCATTTGTGGCGATGTTAACCACAGCTTGGATGGCGTCCACAGTGGATCTGCCTTTCCTGAATCCGAACTGGCTTTCCGAGAGCCCGTTCTCCCCGACCAAGAGAGCCTGAAGCCGTTGTAGAATCAACTCCTCCAGAAGCTTCCCCATCGTATCCAATAAGCATATTGGTCTATACGACGAGGCAACCCCTAGAGGTTTGTTGCCCTTCCTCAGCAGGACCAACCTCTGCTTCTTCCAATCTGCGAAGAACCTCCCATCCCGAAGACAGGAGTTAAAGGCTTCTAGGAGGATCTCCGGGTATGCCCCGATCACCTCTTTGAGGATCTCGTTCGGCACCCCGTCGATACCCGGCGCTGTATTTGCCTTAAGCCTTCCACCCGCTCTCTTTAGTTCTTCGAGAGTGAAGAGTTCTTCGCGCCGGACCACGCAGGAACTTCGGTCCTGTCTTTGGAACGGCTCCACGTGTGGAAACAAGCTTCGCACAATGTACTTGACTCGATCGGGATTATCCAGGCCCGGGGTCTTTCTTCTAGTCACCAATCTCTTGGTGACTATTTTGAAAGGCGAGACCCCATGGATCCTTCTCGACCTCACCGATCAAGTCTTTCCAGCATTGAAGTCGGCTTTTCTTTATGCCTCGCCTCAAAGCTGTTTTTGCCCCTTTCCATGCCTCGTGCAGCGTAGCATCCCCCTTTGAACGGGTGAATTTTCGCCGCGCTGCGAGGCATTCTCGACGTAGGGCTGCTAACTGGTCGTTCCACCAGTAATCGAACCCTTGGCTTCCCTGCGCTTACGGCGAGGCATCGAGTAGTCACAAGCCGCGACCACCTTCTGCCTCACCGAGCGCACAGAAGCTTCGTACGACCCAGCAGGGCAGACCCAACCAAGCTCATCCATGAGCCTGGTTTCTTCGAGGTGTTCGCGAAGTCTTTCCCTGCTGAGTCGTCTCGTGTTCCAGGAGGGGCTCCTTCCTTCGCCGCCCCTACCCTTTTCCACCGCTTGGCACCCTTGTTCTAGGCTAAATTCGATGCACCGGTGGTCACTCAAGGTTATTACCTCGAGGACCGACCAGTCGCTTATCCTTGAAGCGAGGCGAGGTGCGGCGATCGTGAGGTCAATTATTGACCCTCCCGCTCCTCGTCTGAACGTGAAATCCCCGCCCTGATTCAGGACGATCAGGTCGTTCCTAGCGACCATCTCGCCAACCAAGATTCCCCTCCTATCTAGGCGGGCCTCACACCACTCGGGCGATTTACTGTTGAAGTCACCCCCTATGAGGGATCGCCCGATGGCCTCACTGAGGCTTTCCTCAAGGAGGAGGATCTGGGTCTCAAAGACATCGAAGGGATCGCCGGGGGAGAAGTAGCAGCTGTACACACGCACACCCGCCACCTCCACCCAAACGAACCCCGCGTCGGTCTCCAGGAAGTCTCCGACGCCCAAATCAGGGTTACAAACAAGAATGCCGGCCCTCCTTGATGCATCCTGATACCAAGCAGAGTTTTCGGACCACTTGTACTGCTCACTAATGAGCAGCACATCGGCCCCCTCTCCCTGGCAGTCTGCATCAGGAGGTCCTGGGCATTCCTCCCCCTTCCGAGGTTGAGCTGCAGGAACTTCAATTCCTGCCTCTCAACCTCCGAAGCTCTTCCCGGAAGACCGGGCAGGAGCCGCTCCCTGACACATGTGCGACATCTTTTTCGCCCCTGTCTATGCATGTCAGGCACCTTGGTGGCGCCTTACAACTCCTGGCCAAGTGTCCCGTGGCGCCACATCTCCAACAGACGTTTTTTCTGTCGGGGTTGCTGCAGCCCCGGGACCCGTGGCCGTACCCAAGGCACCTGAAGCAGCGGGCGACTTCCACGTGCCCGCGAATGCGGCACGCGACCCACCCGATCCTCAGCTTACCTAGCTGAAGCAGACGCGCGGCGTCTGCCTCAGCCAGGCGGATCACTGCAGTCTTCACCCCACCAAAGCGGGTGAAGAGCCTGCAGGACCCCTCAAAAGCCGGTCTGCCCAGTGCCAAGCACAGGGCAGACACAACCTCCTCTTTTTCAACGGTCTCGTCGAGGTCCCTAATTTCGAGGGACCTCGTCGAGACCAGGGCTGAAATTTGCGCCCTTTCTCCGACCGCCAGGTCGAGCTCCTTTCGGAAGGCCGAAACGTCTCCCCCCTTTTTGAGGACCAGAAGGACTTCTTCCTTCCTGGTCCTCCGGATAGACAGGACCTCAAGTCCTGCCTTCCGGGGGTCGACCTTCGCCTTCATTTCCTTCAAGATGTCGGCGTAGGACTGGCCGTCCTTCGCCGACACCTTGATGGCGTCGCCCGACCTGGCGGGCGTAGAGCGCTTCGACTTAGGAGTGGCGGTGGCCCCCTGCGCTTTTTGGGCAGGGTCCTCCGCCCTTTTCTCCTTTTTTTTTCTTTTTTCTTTTTTTTCCTTTTTTTTTGTGACCACATGCCAGTCCCCTTCTTTATTTGGGGGCTGGCTCGTGGCCACCTGGGCATAAGAGGGCGAAGAGGCAGCCTTTCCCCTCTTAGGAGTTTTTTCCAGAGGGGGGGAGGGTGCAGATCTCTTTTGCCCCATCACCTGATTTTTGGGGCATCTCCCGGAGACGCCGAGCGTGGTCTCTGAAAGTTGCCCAGTTTCCTCATAGCGGGGTGCGAGTCCATGGTCTGCGGGATTTTCACCCCGGTCTCCCGGAGGCACCTGGGGGTGTTGAGAATACCGCTCAACACCTCAGTTGCCTCGTTCACCGAGTCTTTAACGAAGCCAGGGTTATTCCTCAGCATACCCTGTTGGATAACGCTGAGGGCCCTGGCTAGTTTCTCCATTTTGTCATTTTGCTCCTTCAGGAGCTGGAGGACGTCTTGCCATCCCTCAGCCCCTGGAGGAGTGTGTGAGTGCGCATCTAGCGCCTTCACCTCCTTATCTCTTTCATTTTTTTTAGAATTCATATCTAATACCGTCGTGTCTTAAGACGGTTCGCCCATCATGGGAGCCCTACCGCAGTAGGGCTACTATCCCCGCCTGTATAGATCCCTAGTTATGTGCGCCGAAACCGAGAAGCGGCTTATCGGATGGTCGATCCTATCAGCACATTTAAATGAGGCTAGAAAAGGTTACGGGATAGGCCCGCGCCATAATGATGCAAAAGGTTTAACGTCACCCCTATCGAGCGAGCGGTGCCGGGTCCGCCCCGACACCTGACCCGGACTTCAGGCTAGACGGTGTGCGATTTATCCTACGCAGCGTCGGATATAAGGAAATACTGACCAGGTAATCCTTCATTCCTGCGCCCGGACGTCCATGATTTCAACCCCGAAATTGGCTCCAGACAGCAGAAACGTGAGCGGTTTTCCCAATTTAACATGTGGTTTCACGAGATCTTTGCCCTTCGCGGCTGAGCACCGGAGGGACTTACATTTACCCATATTACTTCCACAGAGGTGAGGTACTGACATCGCGTCCTACCCTGGTCGAGAGGCTACTACTCCTCCCTTGGCTAGTCTATCGGGAATATCCACCAGGCGCCGGCCGCAGCCCCATTCACTCAGCATCCCATTCATTCTGGTGTGTGTGGGTGTCGGTGTCGTGCATGTAATTGTGGTGTGACCGCAAGAGCGCACGCGGGAAGTTCAGCGTCATCGCCGCATACGCATTTGGGGCGATACCCCGATTAAGGGGCCCCCCGCATTCACTCCGTGCTCGTTCATTCGGCATCAAGAGACCTGTTCAAGGTCCCCCGATGCTTTCGCTCCACACCGCGTCCTCACGCGCTTGAAAGTCGCAGAACAACCGTCGTGGCACGTGCGCCCGGAAGGCCCATCACTAGGGAAAAGCCTGTCTGTGAGGCTCCCTTGGCGGCCATCCTGACGGCGACAGCCCTACTGCTGGCAGAGTCCTTGTGGCTACTACCGTTGGTGGGCTGCAGGACGCGTCTGCTCCGTGCTTGGACTCATGCATACACCTCGGCGTGACCCTGCCCGCCCGCAAAACGCTCTCTCGGTTGTTAGGCGTTTTGTGTTCAGTGTCGCTGTTATGTGTTGTGTCATGTTGCTGTCTGTGTGTCCCCTCCTCCTTTCGCATCCGGGCTTGGGACCGGCAATGGCGGAGTTAACTTGATATGATTAAAAAAGATGATAACGTTTATATGAAAAGTTACTGGATTTCAGGTTATAAGCGAAAAATCATCATTAATTGGATCAAACTTGATCCTAATTAAACAGAAAGTAATGTTTTTATATGAAATTAGTAGTTTTTATGTTATGTGTGGAGAACCATACTTAATTGGACCAAACTTAATATTATTTAAAAAGGTGATGATGTTTTTACGAAAAGTCACTAGATTTGACGTTATGAGCGAAAAATCATCATTAATTGGATCAAAATCCATCCTAATTAAACAGATTGTAATGTTTCCATATGAAATTAGTAGTTTTCAGGTCATGAGCGAAAAATCATCATTAATTGGATCAAACTTGATATGATTAAACAAGATGATAATGTTTTTATGAAAAGTCACTAGATTTCAGGTTATGAGCGAAAAATCATCACTAATTGGACCAAACTTGATATGATTAGAACAGATGGTAATGGTTTTATATAGAATCAGAAGTTTCAAGGTTATGTCCGGAAAATCATCATTAATTGGACCAAACTTGATATGATTAAAAAAGATGATAATGTTTTTATGAAAAGTCACTAGATTCCAGGTTATAAACGAAAAATCATCATTAATTGGATCAAACTTGATCCTAATTAAACAGATGATAATGTTTTTATATGAAATTAGTAGTTTTTAGGTTATGTGTGGAAAAACATACTTAATTGGATCAAACTTGATATGATTAAAAAAGGTGATGATATTTTTACGAAAATTCACTAGATTTGACGTTATGAGAGAAAAATCATCATTAATTGGATCAAAATTCATTCTAATTAAACAGATAGTAATGTTTCCATATGAAATTAGTAGTTTTAAGGTTATGTGCGGAAAATCATCATTAATTGGACCAAATTTGATATAATTAAAACAGTTGATGATGTTTTTATGAAAAGTCACTAGATTTGAGGTTACGAGCGAAAAATCATCATTAATTGGACCAAACTTGATATGATTAAAAAAGATGATAATGTTTTTATGAAAAGTCACTAGATTCCAGGTTATAAGCGAAAAATCATCATTAATTGGTTCAAAATTGATCCTAATTAAACAGATGATAGTTTTTATATGAAATTAGTAGTTTTTAGGTTATGTGTGGAGAACCATCCATAATTGGATCAAACTTAATATGATTTAAAAAGGTGATGATGTTTTTACAAAAAGTCACTAGATTTGACGTTATGAGCGAAAAATCATCATTAATTGGATCAAAATCCATCCTAATTAATCAGATAGTAATGTTTTTATAAGAAATTAGTAGTTTCAAGGTTATGTGTGGAAAACTATCCTTAATTGGACCAAACGTGATATGATTAAAACAGGTGATAATGTTTTTATGAAAAGTCACTAGATTTGACGTTATGAGCGAAAAATCATCATTAATTGGACCAAACTTGATATGATTAAAACAGATGATAATGGTTTTAAATAGAATCAGAAGTTTAAGGTTATGTGCGGAAAATCATCATCGCTTGGATCAAACTTGATATGATTAAAACAGATGGTAATGGCTTCATATAGAATCAGAAGCTTCAAGGTTATGTCCGGAAAATCATCATTAATTGGATCAAACTTGATATGATTAGAACAGATGGTAATGGTTTTATATAGAATCAGAAGTTTCAAGGTTATGTCCGGAAAATCATCATTAATTGGATCAAGCTTGATATGATTAAAAAAGATGATAACGTTTTTATGAAAAGTCACTAGATTCCAGGTTATAAGCGAAAAATCATCATTAATTGGTTCAAAATTGATCCTAATTAAACAGATGTTAATGTTTTTATATGAAATTAGTAGTTTTTAGGTTATGTGTGGAGAACCATCCATAATTGGATCAAACTTAATATGATTAAAAAGGTGATGATGTTTTTATAAAAAGTCACTAGATTTCAGGTTATGAGCGAAAAATCATCATTAATTGGATCAAACTTGATCCTAATTAAACAGATGGTAATGTTTTTTTATGAAATTAGTAGTTTCAAGGTTATGTGTGGAAAACTGTCCTTAATTGGACCAAACGTGATATGATTAAAACAGGTGATAATGTTTTTATGAAAAGTCACTAGATTTCAGGTTATGAGCGAAAAATCATCATTAATTGGACCAAACTTGATATGATTAAAAAAGATGATAATGTTTTTATGAAAAGTCACTAGATTCCAGGTTATAAGCGAAAAATCATCATTAATTGGTTCAAAATTGATCCTAATTAAACAGATGTTAATGTTTTTATATGAAATTAGTAGTTTTTAGGTTATGTGTGGAGAACCATCCTTAATTGGACCAAACTTAATATGATTTAAAAAGGTGATGATGTTTTTACGAAAAGTCACTAGATTTGACGTTATGAGCGAAAAATCATCATTAATTGGATCAAAATCCATCCTAATTAAACAGATTGTAATGTTTCCATATGAAATTAGTAGATTTAAGGTTATGAGAGAAAAATCATCATTAATTGGATCAAACTTGATATGATTAAAAAAGATGATAATGTTTTTATGAAAAGTCACTAGATTTCAGGTTATAAGCGAAAAATCATCATTAATTGGACCAAACTTGATATGATTAGAACAGATGGTAATGGTTTTATATAGAATCAGAAGTTTCAAGGCTATGTGCGGAAAATCATCATTAATTGGACCAAACTTGATATGATTAAAAAAGATGATAATGTTTTTATGAAAAGTTACTAGATTCCAGGTTATAAGCGAAAAATCATCATTAATTGGATCAAACTTGATATGATTAGAACAGATGGTAATGGTTTTATATAGAATCAGAAGTTTCAAGGCTATGTGCGGAAAATCATCATTAATTGGACCAAACTTGATATGATTAAAAAAGATGATAATGTTTTTATGAAAAATCACTAGATTTCAGGTTATGTGCGGAAAATCATCATTAATTGGACCAAATTTGATATAATTAAAACAGTTGATGATGTTTCTATGAAAAGTCACTAGATTTGAGATTACGAGCGAAAAATCATCATTAATTGGACCAAACTTGATATGATTAAAAAAGATGATAACGTTTTTATGAAAAGTCACTAGATTCCAGGTTATAAGCGAAAAATCATCATTAATTGGTTCAAAATTGATCCTAATTAAACAGATGTTAATGTTTTTATATGAAATTAGTAGTTTTTAGGTTATGTGTGGAGAACCATCCTTAATTGGACCAAACTTAATATGATTTAAAAAGGTGATGATGTTTTTACGAAAAGTCACTAGATTTGACGTTATGAGCGAAAAATCATCATTAATTGGATCAAAATCCATCCTAATTAAACAGATTTTAATGTTTCAATATGAAATTAGTAGTTTTCAGGTTATGAGTGAAAAATCATCATTAATTGGACCAAACTTGATATGATTAAAAAAGATGATAATGTTTTTATGAAAAGTCACTAGATTTCAGGTTATGAGCGAAAAATCATCAATAATTGGATCAAACTTGATATGATTAAAAAAGATGATAACGTTTATATGAAAAGTTACTGGATTTCAGGTTATAAGCGAAAAATCATCATTAATTGGATCAAACTTGATCCTAATTAAACAGATGATAATGTTTTTATATGAAATTAGTAGTTTTTAGGTTATGTGTGGAAAACCATCCTTAATTGGATCAAACTTGATATGATTAAAAAAGGTGATGATATTTTTACGACAAGTCACTAGATTTGACGTTATGAGAGAAAAATCATCATTAATTGGATCAAAATTCATTCTAATTAAACAGATAGTAATGTTTCCATATGAAATTAGTAGTTTTAAGGTTATGTGCGGAAAATCATCATTAATTGGACCAAATTTGATATAATCAAAACAGTTGATGATGTTTTTATGAAAAGTCACTAGATTTGAGGTTACGAACGAAAAATCATCATTGATTGGACCAAACTTGATATGATTAAAAAAGATGATAACGTTTTTATGAAAAGTCACTAGATTCCAGGTTATAAGCGAAAAATCATCATTAATTGGTTCAAAATTGATCCTAATTAAACAGATGTTAATGTTTTTATATGAAATTAGTAGTTTTTAGGTTATGTGTGGAGAACCATCCATAATTGGATCAAACTTAATATGATTTAAAAAGGTGATGATGTTTTTACAAAAAGTCACTAGATTTGACGTTATGAGCGAAAAATCATCATTAATTGGATCAAAATCCATCCTAATTAATCAGATAGTAATGTTTCCATATGAAATTAGTAGTTTCAAGGTTATGTGTGGAAAACTATCCTTAATTGGACCAAACGTGATATGATTAAAACAGGTGATAATGTTTTTACGAAAAGTCACTAGATTTGACGTTATGAGCGAAAAATCATCATTAATTGGACCAAACTTGATATGATTAAAAAAGATGATAACGTTTTTATGAAAAGTCACTAGATTCCAGGTTATAAGCGAAAAATCATCATTAATTGGTTCAAAATTGATCCTAATTAAACAGATGATAATGTTTTTATATGAAATTAGTAGTTTTTAGGTTATGTGTGGAGAACCATCCTTAATTGGACCAAACTTAATATGATTTAAAAAGGTGATGATGTTTTTACGAAAAGTCACTAGATTTGACGTTATGAGCGAAAAATCATCATTAATTGGATCAAAATCCATCCTAATTAAACAGATAGTAATGTTTCCATATGAAATTAGTAGTTTTCAGGTCATGAGCGAAAAATCATCATTAATTGGATCAAACTTGATATGATTAAAAAAGATGATAATGTTTTTATGAAAAGTCACTAGATTTCAGGTTATGAGCGAAAAATCATCATTAATTGGACCAAACTTGATATGATTAGAACAGATGGTAATGGTTTTATATAGAATCAGAAGTTTCAAGGTTATGTGCGGAAAATCATCATTAATTGGATCAAACTTGATATGATTAAAAAAGATGGTAATGTTTATATGAAAAGTCACTAGATTCCAGGTTATAAACGAAAAATCATCATTAATTGGATCAAACTTGATCCTAATTAAACAGATGATAATGTTTTTATATGAAATTAGTAGTTTTTTAGGTTATGTGTGGAAAACCATCCTTAATTGGATCATACTTGATATGATTAAAAAAAGTGATGATATTTTTACGAAAATTCACTAGATTTGACGTTATGAGAGAAAAATCATCATTAATTGGATCAAAATTCATTCTAGTTAAACAGATAGTAATGTTTCCATATGAAATTAGTAGTTTTAAGGTTATGTGCGGAAAATCATCATTAATTGGACCAAATTTGATATAATTAAAACAGTTGATGATGTTTTTATGAAAAGTCACTAGATTTGAGGTTACGAGCGAAAAATCATCATTGATTGGACCAAACTTGATATGATTAAAAAAGATGATAATGTTTTTACGAAAAGTCACTAGATTCCAGGTTATAAGCGAAAAATCATCATTAATTGGTTCAAAATTGATCCTAATTAAACAGATGATAATGTTTTTACATGAAATTAGTAGTTTTTAGGTTATGTGTGGAGAACCATCCATAATTGGATCAAACTTAATATGATTTAAAAAGGTGATGATGTTTTTACAAAAAGTCACTAGATTTGACGTTATGAGAGAAAAATCATCATTAATTGGATCAAAATTCATCCTAATTAAACAGATAGTAATGTTTCCATATGAAATTAGTAGTTTCAAGGTTATGTGTGGAAAACTATCCTTAATTGGACCAAACGTGATATTATTAAAACAGGTGATAATGTTTTTATGAAAAGTCACTAGATTTGACGTTATGAGCGAAAAATCATCATTAATTGGACCAAACTTGATATGATTAAAACAGATGGTAATGGTTTTAAATAGAATCAGAAGTTTAAGGTTATGTGCGGAAAATCATCATCGCTTGGATCAAACTTGATATGATTAAAAAAGATGGTAATGGCTTCATATAGAATCAGAAGCTTCAAGGTTATGTCCGGAAAATCATCATTAATTGGATCAAACTTGATATGATTAAAACAGATGGTAATGGCTTCATATAGAATCAGAAGCTTCAAGGTTATGTCCGGAAAATCATCATTAATTAGATCAAACTTGATATGATTAAAAAAGATGATAATGTTTTTATGAAATGTCACTAGATTTCAGGTTATAAGCGAAAAATCATCATTAATTGGACCAAACTTGATATGATTAGAAAAGATGGTAATGGTTTTATGAAAAATCACTAGATTTCAGGTTATGAGCGAAAAATCATCATTAATTGGATCACATTCCATCCTAATTAAACAGATAGTAATGTTTTTATAAGAAATTAGTAGTTTCAAGGTTATGTGTGGAAAACTATCCTTAATTGGACCAAACGTGATATGATTAAAACAGGTGATAATGTTTTTATGAAAAGTCACTAGATTTGACGTTATGAGCGAAAAATCATCATTAATTGGACCAAACTTGATATGATTAAAAAAGATGATAATGTTTTTATGAAAAGTCACTAGATTCCAGGTTATAAGCGAAAAATCATCATTAGTTGGTTCAAAATTGATCCTAATTAAACAGATGATAATGTTTTTATATGAAATTAGTAGTTTTTAGGTTATGTGTGGAGAACCATCCTTAATTGGACCAAACTTAATATGATTTAAAAAGGTGATGATGTTTTTACGAAAAGTCACTAGATTTGACGTTATGAGCGAAAAATCATCATTAATTGGATCAAAATCCATCCTAATTAAACAGATTGTAATGTTTCCATATGAAATTAGTAGTTTTTCAGGTCATGAGCGAAAAATCATCATTAATTGGATCAAACTTGATATGATTAAAAAAGATGATAATGTTTTTATGAAAAGTCACTAGATTTCAGGTTATAGGCGAAAAATCATCACTAATTGGACCAAACTTGATATGATTAGAACAGATGGTAATGGTTTTATATAGAATCAGAAGTTTCAAGGTTATGTCCGGAAAATCATCATTAATTGGACCAAACTTGATATGATTAAAAAAGATGATAATGTTTTTATGAAAAGTCACTAGATTCCAGGTTATAAACGAAAAATCATCATTAATTGGATCAAACTTGATCCTAATTAAACAGATGATAATGTTTTTATATGAAATTAGTAGTTTTTAGGTTATGTGTGGAAAACCATCCTTAATTGGATCAAACTTGATATGATTAAAAAAGGTGATGATATTTTTACGAAAATTCACTAGATTTGACGTTATGAGAGAAAAATCATCATTAATTGGATCAAAATTCATTCTAATTAAACAGATAGTAATGTTTCCATATGAAATTAGTAGTTTTAAGGTTATGTGCGGAAAATCATCATTAATTGGACCAAATTTGATATAATTAAAACAGTTGATGATGTTTTTATGAAAAGTCACTAGATTTGAGGTTACGAGCGAAAAATCATCATTAATTGGACCAAACTTGATATGATTAAAAAAGATGATAACGTTTTTATGAAAAGTCACTGGATTTGACGTTATGAGCGAAAAATCATCATTAATTGGTTCAAAATTGATCCTAATTAAACAGATGATAATGTTTTTATATGAAATTAGTAGTTTTTAGGTTATGTGTGGAGAACCATCCATAATTGGATCAAACTTAATATGATTTAAAAAGGTGATGATGTTTTTACAAAAAGTCACTAGATTTGACGTTATGAGCGAAAAATCATCATTAATTGGATCAAAATCCATCCTAATTAAACAGATGGTAATGTTTTTTTATGAAATTAGTAGTTTCAAGGTTATGTGTGGAAAACTGTCCTTAATTGGACCAAACGTGATATGATTAAAACAGGTGATAATGTTTTTATGAAAAGTCACTGGATTTCAGGTTATAAGCGAAAAATCATCATTAATTGAATCGAACTCCATCCTAATTAAACAGATGGTAATGTTTTTATATGAAATTAGTAGTTTTTAGGTTATGTGTGGAGAACCATCCTTAATTGGACCAAACTTAATATGATTTAAAAAGGTGATGATGTTTTTACGAAAAGTCACTAGATTTGACGTTATGAGCGAAAAATCATCATTAATTGGATCAAAATCCATCCTAATTAAACAGATTGTAATGTTTCCATATGAAATTAGTAGTTTTCAGGTCATGAGCGAAAAATCATCATTAATTGGATCAAACTTAATATGATTAAAAAAGATGCTAATGTTTTTTTTATGAAAAGACACTAGATTTCAGGTTATGAGCGAAAAATCATCACTAATTGGACCAAACTTGATATGATTAGAACAGATGGTAATGGTTTTATATAGAATCAGAAGTTTCAAGGTTATGTGCGGAAAATCATCATTAATTGGACCAAACTTGATATGATTAAAAAAGATGATAATGCTTATATGAAAAGTCACTAGATTCCAGGTTATAAACGAAAAATCATCATTAATTGGATCAAACTTGATCCTAATTAAACAGATGATAATGTTTTTATATGAAATTAGTAGTTTTTAGGTTATGTGTGGAAAACCATCCTTAATTGGATCAAACTTGATATGATTAAAAAAGGTGATGATATTTTTACGAAAATTCACTAGATTTGACGTTATGAGAGAAAAATCATCATTAATTGGATCAAAATTCATTCTAATTAAACAGATAGTAATGTTTCCATATGAAATTAGTAGTTTTAAGGTTATGTGCGGAAAATCATCATTAATTGGACCAAATTTGATATAATTAAAACAGTTGATGATGTTTTTATGAAAAGTCACTAGATTTGAGGTTACGAGCGAAAAATCATCATTGATTGGACCAAACTTGATATGATTAAAAAAGATGATAATGTTTTTTATGAAAAGTCACTAGATTCCAGGTTATAAGCGAAAAATCATTATTAATTGGTTCAAAATTGATCCTAATTAAACAGATGATAATGTTTTTACATGAAATTAGTAGTTTTTAGGTTATGTGTGGAGAACCATCCATAATTGGATCAAACTTAATATGATTTAAAAAGGTGATGATGTTTTTACAAAAAGTCACTAGATTTGACGGTATGAGCGAAAAATCGTCATTAATTGGATCAAAATCCATGCTAATTAAACAGATAGTAATGTTTTTATAATAAATTAGTAGTTTCAAGGTTATGTGTGGAAAACTATCCTTAATTGGACCAAACGTGATATGATTAAAACAGGTGATAATGTTTTTATGAAAAGTCACTAGATTTGACGTTATGAGCGAAAAATCATCATTAATTGGACCAAACTTGATATGAATAAAACAGATGGTAATGGTTTTAAATAGAATCAGAAGTTTAAGGTTATGTGCGGAAAATCATCATCGCTTGGATCAAACTTGATATGATTAAAACAGATGGTAACGGCTTCATATAGAATCAGAAGCTTCAAGGTTATGTCCGGAAAATCATCATTAATTGGATCAAACTTGATATGATTAGAACAGATGGTAATGGTTTTATATAGAATCAGAAGTTTCAAGGTTATGTCCGGAAAATCATCATTAATTGGATCAAACTTGATATGATTAAAAAAGATGATAATGTTTTTATGAAAAGTCACTAGATTTCAGGTTATGAGCGAAAAATCATCATTAATTGGACCAAACTTGATATGATTAGAACAGATGGTAATGGTTTTTATATAGAATCAGAAGTTTCAAGGTTATGTGCGGAAAATCATCATTAATTGGATCGAACTTGATATGATTAAAACAGATGGTAATGGCTTCATATAGAATCAGAAGCTTCAAGGTTATGTCCGGAAAA
Source organism: Diplolepis rosae (assembly GCA_030998225.1). Taxonomy (NCBI): domain Eukaryota; kingdom Metazoa; phylum Arthropoda; class Insecta; order Hymenoptera; family Diplolepididae; genus Diplolepis; species Diplolepis rosae. Next base: position 319,576 of record JAPYXD010000713.1, on the reverse strand, counting down.
TCATTATTAATTGGATCAAACTTGATATGATTAAAAAAGATGATAATGTTTTTATGAAAAGTCACTAGATTTCTGGTTATAAGCGAAAAATCATCATTAATTGGACCAAACTTGATATGATTAGAAAAGATGAGTAATGGTTTTATATAGAATCAGAAGTTTCAAAGTTATGTGCGGAAAATCACCATTAATTGGATCGAACTTGATATGATTAAAACAGATGGTAATGGCTTTATATAGAATCAGAAGTTTCAAGGTTATGTGCTAAAATCATCATTAATTGTACCAGCCTCGATATGATTGAACTAGATGGTAGTGTTTTTATATAAAATCACTACATTTATGACTATGTGCGAAAAATCATCATCAATTGGACCAACCTCGATATGTTGAACTAGATGGTAATCATCATTAATTGGAACAAACTTGATATGATTAAAACAGATGGTAATGGCGTTATATAGAATCAGAAGTTGCAAGGTTATGTGCGGAAAATCATCATTAATTGGACCAACCTCGATATGATTGAACTAGATGGTAATCATCATTAATTGGAACAAACTTGATATGATTAAAACAGATGGTAATGGCTTTATATAGAATCAGAAGTTGCAAGGTTATGTGCGGAAAATCATCATTAATTGGACCAACCTCGATATGATTGAACTAGATGGTAATGTTTTTATATAAAATCACTACATTTAAGGCTATGTGCGAAAAATCATCATCAATTGGACCAACCTCGATATGATTGAACTAGATGGTAATCATCATTAATTGGAACAAACTTGATATGATTAAAACAGATGGTAATGGCGTTATATAGAATCAGAAGTTGCAAGGTTATGTGCGGAAAATCATCATTAATTGGACCAACCTCGATATGATTGAACTAGATGGTAATCATCATTAATTGGAACAAACTTGATATGATTAAAACAGATGGTAATGGCTTTATATAGAATCAGAAGTTGCAAGGTTATGTGCGGAAAATCATCATTAATTGGACCAACCTCGATATGATTGAACTAGATGGTAATCATCATTAATTGGAACAAACTTGATATGATTAAAACAGATGATAATGGTTTTATATAGAATCAGAAGTTTCAAGGTTATGTCCGGAAAATCATCATTAATTGGATCAAACTTGATATGTTTAAAAAAGGTGATGATGTTTTTACAAAAAGTCACTAGATTTGACGTTATGAGCGAAAAATCATCATTAATTGGATCAAAATCCATCCTAATTAATCAGATAGTAATGTTTTTATAAGAAATTAGTAGTTTCAAGGTTATGTGTGGAAAACTATCCTTAATTGGACCAAACGTGATATAATTAAAACAGGTGATAATGTTTTTATGAAAAGTCACTAGATTTGACGTTATGAGCGAAAAATCATCATTAATTGGACCAAACTTGATATGATTAAAACAGATGGTAATGGTTTTAAATAGAATCAGAAGTTTAAGGTTATGTGCGGAAAATCATCATCGCTTGGATCAAACTTGATATGATTAAAACAGATGGTAATGGCTTCATATAGAATCAGAAGCTTCAAGGTTATGTCCGGAAAATCATCATTAATTGGATCAAACTTGATATGATTAGAACAGATGGTAATGGTTTTATATAGAATCAGAAGTTTCAAGGTTATGTCCGGAAAATCATCATTAATTGGATCAAACTTGATATGTTTAAAAAAGATGATAATGTTTTTTATGAAAAGTCACTAGATTCCAGGTTATAAGCGAAAAATCATCATTAATTGGTTCAAAATTGATCCTAATTAAACAGATGATAATGTTTTTATATGAAATTAGTAGTTTTTAGGTTATGTGTGGAGAACCATCCATAATTGGATCAAACTTAATATGATTTAAAAAGGTGATTATGTTTTTACAAAAAGTCACTAGATTTGACGTTATGAGAGAAAAATCATCATTAATTGGATCAAAATTCATCCTAATTAAACAGATAGTAATGTTTCCATATGAAATTAGTAGTTTCAAGGTTATGTGTGGAAAACTATCCTTAATTGGACCAAACGTGATATAATTAAAACAGGTGATAATGTTTTTATGAAAAGTCACTAGATTTGACGTTATGAGCGAAAAATCATCATTAATTGGACCAAACGTGGTATGATTAAAACAGGTGATAATGTTTTTATGAAAAGTCACTAGATTCCAGGTTATAAGCGAAAAATCATCATTAATTGGTTCAAAATTGATCCTAATTAAACAGATGTTAATGTTTTTATATGAAATTAGTAGTTTTTAGGTTATGTGTGGAGAACCATCCTTAATTGGACCAAACTTAATATGATTTAAAAAGGTGATGATGTTTTTACGAAAAGTCACTAGATTTGACGTTATGAGCGAAAAATCATCATTAATTGGATCAAAATCCATCCTAATTAAACAGATTGTAATGTTTCCATATGAAATTAGTAGTTTTTCAGGTCATGAGCGAAAAATCAGCATTAATTGGATCAAACTTGATATGATTAAAAAAGATGATAACGTTTTTATGAAAAGTCAGTGGATTTCAGGTTATAAGCGAAAAATCAAACTTGATATGAGTAAAACAGATGGTAATTGTTTTATATAGAAACAGAAGTTTCAAGGTTATGTGCGAAAAATCATCATTAATTGGATCAAACTTAATATGATTAAAAAAGATGCTAATGATTTTTTTATGAAAAGTCACTAGATTCCAGGTTATAAACGAAAAATCATCATTAATTGGATCAAACTTGATCCTAATTAAACAGATGATAATGTTTTTATATGAAATTAGTAGTTTTTAGGTCATGTGTGGAAAACCATACTTAATTGGATCAAACTAGATATGATTAAAAAAGGTGATGATATTTTTACGAAAATTCACTAGATTTGACGTTATGAGAGAAAAATCATCATTAATTGGATCAAAATTCATTCTAGTTAAACAGATAGTAATGTTTCCATATGAAATTAGTAGTTTTAAGGTTATGTGCGGAAAATCATCATTAATTGGACCAAATTTGATATAATTAAAACAGTTGATGATGTTTTTATGAAAAGTCACTAGATTTGAGGTTACGAGCGAAAAATCATCATTGATTGGACCAAACTTGATATGATTAAAAAAGATGATAATGTTTTTACGAAAAGTCACTAGATTCCAGGTTATAAGCGAAAAATCATCATTAATTGGTTCAAAATTGATCCTAATTAAACAGATGATAATGTTTTTACATGAAATTAGTAGTTTTTTAGGTTATGTGTGGAGAACCATCCATAATTGGATCAAACTTAATATGATTTAAAAAGGTGATGATGTTTTTACAAAAAGTCACTAGATTTGACGTTATGAGCGAAAAATCATCATTAATTGGATCAAAATCCATCCTAATTAATCAGATAGTAATGTTTTTATAAGAAATTAGTAGTTTCAAGGTTATGTGTGGAAAACTATCCTTAATTGGACCAAACGTGATATGATTAAAACAGGTGATAATGTTTTTATGAAAAGTCACTAGATTTGACGTTATGAGCGAAAAATCATCATTAATTGGACCAAACTTGATATGATTAAAACAGATGGTAATGGTTTTAAATAGAATCAGAAGTTTAAGGTTATGTGCGGAAAATCATCATCGCTTGGATCAAACTTGATATGATTAAAAAAGATGGTAATGGCTTCATATAGAATCAGAAGCTTCAAGGTTATGTCCGGAAAATCATCATTAATTGGATCAAACTTGATATGATTAAAACAGATGGTAATGGCTTCATATAGAATCAGAAGCTTCAAGGTTATGTCCGGAAAATCATCATTAATTAGATCAAACTTGATATGATTAAAAAAGATGATAATGTTTTTATGAAATGTCACTAGATTTCAGGTTATAAGCGAAAAATCATCATTAATTGGACCAAACTTGATATGATTAGAAAAGATGGTAATGGTTTTTATGAAAAATCACTAGATTTCAGAGTTATGAGCGAAAAATCATCATTAATTGGATCACATTCCATCCTAATTAAACAGATAGTAATGTTTCCATATGAAATTAGTAGTTTCAAGGTTATGTGTGGAAAACTATCCTTAATTGGACCAAACGTGATATAATTAAAACAGGTGATAATGTTTTTATGAAAAGTCACTAGATTTGACGTTATGAGCGAAAAATCATCATTAATTGGACCAAACTTGATATGATTAAAAAAGATGATAACGTTTTTATGAAAAGTCACTAGATTCCAGGTTATAAGCGAAAAATCATCATTAATTGGTTCAAAATTGATCCTAATTAAACAGATGTTAATGTTTTCATATGAAATTAGTAGTTTTTAGGTTATGTGTGGAGAACCATCCTTAATTGGATCAAACTTGATATGATTAAAAAAGGTGATGATGTTTTTACGAAAAGTCACTAGATTTGACGTTATGAGCGAAAAATCATCATTAATTGGATCAAAATCCATCCTAATTAAACAGATTGTAATGTTTCCATATGAAATTAGTAGTTTTTCAGGTCATGAGCGAAAAATCATCATTAATTGGATCAAACTTGATATGATTAAAAAAGATGATAATGTTTTTATGAAAAGTCACTAGATTTCAGGTTATGAGCGAAAAAATCATCACTAATTGGACCAAACTTGATATGATTAGAACAGATGGTAATGGTTTTATATAGAATCAGAAGTTTCAAGGTTATGTCCGGAAAATCATCATTAATTGGACCAAACTTGATATGATTAAAAAAGATGATAATGTTTTTATGAAAAGTCACTAGATTCCAGGTTATAAACGAAAAATCATCATTAATTGGATCAAACTTGATCCTAATTAAACAGATGATAATGTTTTTATATGAAATTAGTAGTTTTTTAGGTTATGTGTGGAAAACCATCCTTAATTGGATCAAACTTGATATGATTAAAAAAGGTGATGATATTTTTACGAAAATTCACTAGATTTGACGTTATGAGAGAAAAATCATCATTAATTGGATCAAAATTCATTCTAATTAAACAGATAGTAATGTTTCCATATGAAATTAGTAGTTTTAAGGTTATGTGCGGAAAATCATCATTAATTGGACCAAATTTGATATAATTAAAACAGTTGATGATGTTTTTATGAAAAGTCACTAGATTTGAGGTTACGAGCGAAAAATCATCATTAATTGGACCAAACTTGATATGATTAAAAAAGATGATAATGTTTTTATGAAAAGTCACTAGATTCCAGGTTATAAGCGAAAAATCATCATTAATTGGTTCAAAATTGATCCTAATTAAACAGATGATAATGTTTTTATATGAAATTAGTAGTTTTTAGGTTATGTGTGGAGAACCATCCATAATTGGATCAAACTTAATATGATTTAAAAAGGTGATGATGTTTTTACAAAAAGTCACTAGATTTCAGGTTATAAGCGAAAAAACATCATTAATTGGATCAAACTTGATCCTAATTAAACAGATGGTAATGTTTTTATATGAAATTAGTAGTTTCAAGGTTATGTGTGGAAAACTGTCCTTAATTGGACCAAACGTGATATGATTAAAACAGGTGATAATGTTTTTATGAAAAGTCACTGGATTTCAGGTTATAAGCGAAAAATCATCATTAATTGGTTCAAAATTGATCCTAATTAAACAGATAGTAATGTTTTTATATGAAATTAGTAGTTTTTAGGTTATGTGTGGAGAACCATCCTTAATTGGACCAAACTTAATATGATTTAAAAAGGTGATGATGTTTTTACGAAAAGTCACTAGATTTGACGTTATGAGCGAAAAATCATCATTAATTGGATCAAAATCCATCCTAATTAAACAGATTGTAATGTTTCCATATGAAATTAGTAGTTTTCAGGTCATGAGCGAAAAATCATCATTAATTGCATCAAACTTGATATGATTAAAACAGATGATAATGTTTCACTAGATTTCAGGTTATAGGCCAAAACTCATCACTAATTGGACCAAACTTGATATGATTAGAACAGATGGTAATGGTTTTATATAGAATCAGAAGTTTCAAGGTTATGTCCGGAAAATCATCATTAATTGGACCAAACTTGATATGATTAAAAAAGATTCAAATGCGTGTATGAAAAGTCACTAGATTCCAGGTTATAAACGAAAAATCATCATTAATTGGATCAAACTTGATCCTAATTAAACAGATGATAATGTTTTTATATGAAATTAGTAGTTTTTAGGTTATGTGTGGAAAACCATCCTTAATTGGATCAAACTTGATATGATTAAAAAAGGTGATGATATTTTTACGAAAATTCACTAGATTTGACGTTATGAGAGAAAAATCATCATTAATTGGATCAAAATTCATTCTAATTAAACAGATAGTAATGTTTCCATATGAAATTAGTAGTTTTAAGGTTATGTGCGGAAAATCATCATTAATTGGACCAAATTTGATATAATTAAAACAGTTGATGATGTTTTTATGAAAAGTCACTAGATTTGAGGTTACGAACGAAAAATCATCATTGAGTTGGACCAAACTTGATATGATTAAAAAAGATGATAATGTTTTTATGAAAAGTCACTAGATTCCAGGTTATAAGCGAAAAATCATTATTAATTGGTTCAAAATTGATCCTAATTAAACAGATGATAATGTTTTTACATGAAATTAGTAGTTTTTAGGTTATGTGTGGAGAACCATCCATAATTGGATCAAACTTAATATGATTTAAAAGGTGATGATGTTTTTACAAAAAGTCACTAGATTTGACGGTATGAGCGAAAAATCGTCATTAATTGGATCAAAATCCATGCTAATTAAACAGATAGTAATGTTTTTATAATAAATTAGTAGTTTCAAGGTTATGTGCGGAAAATCATCCTTAATTGGACCAAACGTGATATGATTAAAACAGGTGATAATGTTTTTATGAAAAGTCACTAGATTTCAGGCTATGAGCGAAAAATCATCATTAATTGGATCAAACTCCATCCTAATTAAACAGATGGTAATGGTTTTAAATAGAATCAGAAGTTTAAGGTTATGTTCGGAAAATCATCATCGCTTGGATCAAACTTGATATGATTAAAACAGATGGTAACGGCTTCATATAGAATCAGAAGCTTCAAGGTTATGTCCGGAAAATCATCATTAATTGGATCAAACTTGATATGATTAGAACAGATGGTAATGGTTTTATATAGAATCAGAAGTTTCAAGGTTATGTCCGGAAAATCATCATTAATTGGATCAAACTTGATATGATTAAAAAAGATGATAATGTTTTTATGAAAAGTCACTAGATTTCAGGTTATGAGCGAAAAATCATCATTAATTGGACCAAACTTGATATGATTAGAACAGATGGTAATGGTTTTATATAGAATCAGAAGTTTCAAGGTTATGTGCGGAAAATCATCATTAATTGGATCGAACTTGATATGATTAAAACAGATGGTAATGGCTTCATATAGAATCAGAAGCTTCAAGGTTATGTCCGGAAAATCATTATTAATTGGATCAAACTTGATATGATTAAAAAAGATGATAATGTTTTTATGAAAAGTCACTAGATTTCTGGTTATAAGCGAAAAATCATCATTAATTGGACCAAACTTGATATGATTAGAAAAGATGGTAATGGTTTTATATAGAATCAGAAGTTTCAAGGTTATGTGCGGAAAATCACCATTAATTGGATCGAACTTGATATGATTAAAACAGGTGGTAATGGCTTTATATAGAATCAGAAGTTTCAAGATTATGTGCTAAAATCATCATTAATTGTACCAGCCTCGATATGATTGAACTAGATGGTAGTGTTTTTATATAAAATCACTACATTTATGACTATGTGCGAAAAATCATCATCAATTGGACCAACCTCGATATGATTGAACTAGATGGTAATCATCATTAATTGGAACAAACTTGATATGATTAAAACAGATGGTAATGGCGTTATATAGAATCAGACGTTGCAAGGTTATGTGCGGAAAATCATCATTAATTGGACCAACCTCGATATGATTGAACTAGATGGTAATCATCATTAATTGGAACAAACTTGATATGATTAAAACAGATGGTAATGGCTTTATATAGAATCAGAAGTTGCAAGGTTATGTGCGGAAAATCATCATTAATTGGACCAACCTCGATATGATTGAACTAGATGGTAATGTTTTTATATAAAATCACTACATTTAAGGCTATGTGCGAAAAATCATCATCAATTGGACCAACCTCGATATGATTGAACTAGATGGTAATCATCATTAATTGGAACAAACTTGATATGATTAAAACAGATGGTAATGGCGTTATATAGAATCAGAAGTTGCAAGGTTACGTGCGGAAAATCATCATTAATTGGACCAACCTCGATATGATTGAACTAGATGGTAATCATCATTAATTGGAACAAACTTGATATGATTAAAACAGATGGTAATGGCTTTATATAGAATCAGAAGTTGCAAGGTTATGTGCGGAAAATCATCATTAATTGGACCAACCTCGATATGATTGAACTAGATGGTAATCATCATTAATTGGAACAAACTTGATATGATTAAAACAGATGGTAATGGCTTTATATAGAATCAGAAGTTGCAAGGTTATGTGCGGAAAATCATCATTAATTGGACCAACCTCGATATGATTGAACTAGATGGTAATTTTTATATAAAAACACTAGATTTAAGGCTTTGTGCGAAAATTCATCATCAATTGGACCAAACTTGATATGATTAAAACAGATGGTAATGGTTTTAAATAGAATCAGAAGCTTCAAGGTTATGTCCGGAAAATCATCATTAATTGGATCAAACTTGATATGATTAGAACAGATGGTAATGGTTTTATATAGAATCAGAAGTTTCAGGGTTATGTCCGGAAAATCATCATTAATTGGAGCAAACTTGATATGATTAAAAAAGATGATAATGTTTTTATGAAAAGTCACTAGATTTCAGGTTATGAGCGAAAAATCATCATTAATTGGACCAAACTTGATATGATTAGAACAGATGGTAATGGTTTTATATAGAATCAGAAGTTTCAAGGTTATGTCCGGAAAATCATCATTAATTGGACCAAACTTGATATGATTAAAAAAGATGATAATGTTTTTATGAAAAGTCACTAGATTTCAGGTTATAGGCGAAAAATCATCACTAATTGGACCAAACTTGATATGATTAGAACAGATGGTAATGGTTTTATATAGAATCAGAAGTTTCAAGGTTATGTGCGGAAAATCATCATTAATTGGATCAAGCTTGATATGATTAAAAAAGATGATAATGTTTTTATGAAAAGTCACTAGATTCCAGGTTATAAACGAAAAATCATCATTAATTGGATCAAACTTGATCCTAATTAAACAGATGATAATGTTTTTATATGAAATTAGTAGTTTTTAGGTTATGTGTGGAAAACCATCCTTAATTGGATCAAACTTGATATGATTAAAAAAGGTGATGATATTTTTACGAAAATTCACTAGATTTGACGTTATGAGAGAAAAATCATCATTAATTGGATCAAAATTCATTCTAATTAAACAGATAGTAATGTTTCCATATGAAATTAGTAGTTTTAAGGTTATGTGCGGAAAATCATCATTAATTGGACCAAATTTGATATAATTAAAACAGTTGATGATGTTTTTATGAAAAGTCACTAGATTTGAGGTTACTAACGAAAAATCATCATTCCTTGGACCAAACTTGATATGATTAAAAAAAATGATAATGTTTTTATGAAAAGTCACTAGATTCCAGGTTATAAGCGAAAAATCATTATTAATTGGTTCAAAATTGATCCTAATTAAACAGATGATAATGTTTTTACATGAAATTAGTAGTTTTTAGGTTATGTGTGGAGAACCATCCATAATTGGATCAAACTTAATATGATTTAAAAAGGTGATGATGTTTTTACAAAAAGTCACTAGATTTGACGTTATGAGCGAAAAATCGTCATTAATTGGATCAAAATCCATGCTAATTAAACAGATAGTAATGTTTTTATAATAAATTAGTAGTTTCAAGGTTATGTGTGGAAAACTATCCTTAATTGGACCAAAACGTGATATGATTAAAACAGGTGATAATGTTTTTATGAAAAGTCACTAGATTTGACGTTATGAGCGAAAAATCATCATTAATTGGACCAAACTTGATATGAATAAAACAGATGGTAATGGTTTTAAATAGAATCAGAAGTTTAAGGTTATGTGCGGAAAATCATCATCGCTTGGATCAAACTTGATATGATTAAAACAGATGGTAACGGCTTCATATAGAATCAGAAGCTTCAAGGTTATGTGCGGAAAATCATCATTAATTGGATCAAACTTGATATGATTAGAACAGATGGTAATGGTTTTATATAGAATCAGAAGTTTCAAGGTTATGTCCGGAAAATCATCATTAATTGGATCAAACTTGATATGATTAAAAAAGATGATAATGTTTTTATGAAAAGTCACTAGATTTCAGGTTATGAGCGAAAAATCATCATTAATTGGACCAAACTTGATATGATTAGAACAGATGGTAATGGTTTTATATAGAATCAGAAGTTTCAAGGTTATGTGCGGAAAATCATCATTAATTGGATCGAACTTGATATGATTAAAACAGATGGTAATGGCTTCATATAGAATCAGAAGCTTCAAGGTTATGTCCGGAAAAATCATTATTAATTGGATCAAACTTGATATGATTAAAAAAGATGATAATGTTTTTATGAAAAGTCACTAGATTTCAGGTTATAAGCTAAAAATCATCATTAATTGGACCAAACTTGATATGATTAGAAAAGATGGTAATGGTTTTATATAGAATCAGAAGTTTCAAGGTTATGTGCGGAAAATCACCATTAATTGGATCGAACTTGATATGATTAAAACAGGTGGTAATGGCTTTATATAGAATCAGAAGTTTCAAGGTTATGTGCGGAAAATCATCATTAATTGTAACAGCCTCGATATGATTGAACTAGATGGTAATGTTTTTATATAAAATCACTACATTTAAGGCTATGTGCGAAAAATCATCATCAATTGGACCAACCTCGATATGTTGAACTAGATGGTAATCATCATTAATTGGAACAAACTTGATATGATTAAAACAGATGGTAATGGCGTTATATAGAATCAGAAGTTGCTAGGTTACGTGCGGAAAATCATCATTAATTGGACCAACCTCGATATGATTGAACTAGATGGTAATCATCATTAATTGGAACTAACTTGATATGATTACAACAGATGGTAATGGCTTTATATAGAATCAGAAGTTTCAAGGTTATGTGCGGAAAATCATCATTAATTGGAGCAACCTAGATATGATTGAAATAGATGGTAATCATCATTAATTGGAACAAACTTGATATGATTAAAACAGATGGTAATGGCTTTATATAGAATCAGAAGTTTCAAGGTTATGTGCGGAAAATCATCATTAATTGGACCAACCTCGATATGATTGAACTAGATGGTAATTTTTTTATATAAAAACACTAGATTTAAGGCTTTGTGCGAAAAATCATCATTAATTGTATCAAGCTTGATATGATTAGAACAGATGGTAATGGTTTTATATAGAATCAGAAGCTTCAAGGTTATGTCCGGAAAATCATCATTAATTGGATCAAACTTGATATGATTAGAACAGATGGTAATGGTTTTATATAGAATCAGAAGTTTCAAGGTTATGTGCGGAAAATCATCATTAATTGGATCAAACTTGATATGATTAAAAAAGATGATAATGTTTTTATGAAAAGTCACTAGATTTCAGGTTATGAGCGAAAAATCATCATTAATTGGACCAAACTTGATATGATTAGAACAGATGGTAATGGTTTTATATAGAATCAGAAGTTTCAAGGTTATGTCCGGAAAATCATCATTAATTGGATCAAACTTGATATGATTAAAAAAGATGATAATGTTTTTGTGAAAAGTCACTAGATTTCAGGTTATGAGAGAAAAATCATCACTAATTGGACCAAACTTGATATGATTAGAACAGATGGTAATGGTTTTATATAGAATCAGAAGTTTCAAGGTTATGTCCGGAAAATCATCATTAATTGGACCAAACTTGATATGATTAAAAAAGATGATAATGTTTTTATGAAAAGTCACTAGATTCCAGGTTATAAACGAAAAATCATCATTAATTGGATCAAACTTGATCCTAATTAAACAGATGATAATGTTTTTATATGGAATTATAAGTATTTACGTTATGTCTGGAAAAACATCAAAAATAGCATCAAACTTGATATGATTAAAAAAGGTGATGATATTTTTACGAAAATTCACTAGATTTGACGTTATGAGAGAAAAATCATCATTAATTGGATCAAAATTCATTCTAATTAAACAGATAGTAATGTTTCCATATGAAATTAGTAGTTTTCAGGTTATGTGCGGAAAGTCATCATTAATTGGACCAAATTTGATATAATTAAAACAGTTGATGATGTTTTTATGCAAAGTCACTAGATTTGAGGTTACGAGCGAAAAATCATCATTAATTGGTTCAAAATTGATCCTAATTAAACAGATGATAATGTTTTTATATGAAATTAGTAGTTTTAAGGTTATGTGTGGAGAACCATCCATAATTGGATCAAACTTAATATGATTTAAAAAGGTGATGATGTTTTTACAAAAAGTCACTAGATTTGACGTTATGAGCGAAAAATCATCATTAATTGGATCAAAATCCATCCTAATTAAACAGATGGTAATGTTTTTTTATGAAATTAGTAGTTTCAAGGTTATGTGTGGAAAACTGTCCTTAATTGGACCAAACGTGATATGATTAAAACAGGTGATAATGTTTTTATGAAAAGTCACTGGATTTCAGGTTATAAGCGAAAAATCATCATTAATTGAATCGAACTCCATCCTAATTAAACAGATGGTAATGTTTTTATATGAAATTAGTAGTTTTAGGTTATGTGTGGAGAACCATCCTTAATTGGACCAAACTTAATATGATTTAAAAAGGTGATGATGTTTTTACGAAAAGTCACTAGATTTGACGTTATGAGCGAAAAATCATCATTAATTGAATCAAAATCCATCCTAATTAAACAGATTGTAATGTTTCCATATGAAATTAGTAGTTTTCAGGTCATGAGCGAAAAATCATCATTAATTGGATCAAACTAGATCTGATTAAAACAGTTTCTAATGTTTTTATGAAAAGTCACTAGATTTCAGGTTATGAGCGAAAAATCATCATTAATTGGACCAAACTTGATATGATTAGAACAGATGGTAATGGTTTTATATAGAATCAGAAGTTTCAAGGTTATGTGCGGAAAATCATCATTAATTGGACCAAACTTGATATGATTAAAAAAGATGATAATGCTTATATGAAAAGTCACTAGATTCCAGGTTATAAACGAAAAATCATCATTAATTGGATCAAACTTGATCCTAATTAAACAGATGATAATGTTTTTATATGAAATTAGTAGTTTTTAGGTTATGTGTGGAAAACCATACTTAATTGGATCAAACTTGATATGATTAAAAAAGGTGATGATATTTTTACGAAAATTCACTAGATTTGACGTTATGAGAGAAAAATCATCATTAATTGGATCAAAATTCATTCTAATTAAACAGATAGTAATGTTTCCATATGAAATTAGTAGTTTTAAGGTTATGTGCGGAAAATCATCATTAATTGGACCAAATTTGATATAATTAAAACAGTTGATGATGTTTTTATGAAAAGTCACTAGATTTGAGGTTACGAGCGAAAAATCATCATTGATTGGACCAAACTTGATATGATTAAAAAAGATGATAATGTTTTTATGAAAAGTCACTAGATTCCAGGTTATAAGCGAAAAATCATCATTAATTGGTTCAAAATTGATCCTAATTAAACAGATGATAATGTTTTTACATGAAATTAGTAGTTTTTAGGTTATGTGTGGAGAACCATCCATAATTGGATCAAACTTAATATGATTTAAAAAGGTGATGATGTTTTTACAAAAAGTCACTAGATTTGACGTTATGAGCGAAAAATCATCATTAATTGGATCAAAATCCATCCTAATTAATCAGATAGTAATGTTTTTATAAGAAATTAGTAGTTTCAAGGTTATGTGTGGAAAACTATCCTTAATTGGACCAAACGTGATATGATTAAAACAGGTGATAATGTTTTTATGAAAAGTCACTAGATTTGACGTTATGAGCGAAAAATCATCATTAATTGGACCAAACTTGATATGATTAAAACAGATGGTAATGGTTTTAAATAGAATCAGCAGTTTAAGGTTATGTGCGGACAATCGTCATCGCTTGGATCAAACTTGATATGATTAAAACAGATGGTAATGGCTTCATATAGAATCAGAAGCTTCAAGGTTATGTCCGGAAAATCATCATTAATTGGATCAAACTTAATATGATTAAAACAGATGGTAATGGTTTAATAGATAATCAGAAGTTTCCAGGTTATGTCCGGAAAATCATCATTAATTGGACCAAACTTGATATGATTAAAAAAGATGATAATGTTTTTATGAAAAGTCACTAGATTTCAGGTTATAAGCGAAAAATCATCATTAATTGGACCAAACTTGATATGATTAGAACAGATGGTAATGGTTTTATGAAAAGTCACTAGATTTCACGTTATGAGCGAAAAATCATCATTAATTGGATCAAACTCCATCCTAATTAAACAGATAGTAATGTTTTTATATGAAATTAGTAGTTTCAAGGTTATGTGTGGAAAACTATCCTTAATTGGACCAAACGTGATATGATTAAAACAGGTGATAATGTTTTTACGAAAAGTCACTAGATTTGACGTTATGAGCGAAAAATCATCATTAATTGGACCAAACTTGATATGATTAAAAAAGATGATAACGTTTTTATGAAAAGTCACTAGATTCCAGGTTATAAGCGAAAAATCATCATTAATTGGATCAAACTTGATCCTAATTAAACAGATGATAATGTTTTTATATGAAATTAGTAGTTTTCAGGTCATGAGCGAAAAATCATCATTAATTGGATCAAACTTGATATGATTAAAAAAGATGATAATGTTTTTATGAAAAGTCACTAGATTTCAGGTTATGAGCGAAAAATCATCATTAATTGGACCAAACTTGATATGATTAGAACAGATGGTAATGGTTTTATATAGAATCAGAAGTTTCAAGGTTATGTGCGGAAAATCATCATTAATTGGACCAAACTTGATATGATTAAAAAAGATGATAATGTTTTTATGAAAAGTCACTAGATTCCAGGTTATAAACGAAAAATCATCATTAATTGGATCAAACTTGATCCTAATTAAACAGATGATAATGTTTTTATATGAAATTAGTAGTTTTTTGGTTATGTGTGGAAAACCATCCTTAATTGGATCAAACATGATATGATTAAAAAAGGTGATGATATTTTTACGAAAAATAACTAGATTTGACGTTATGAGAGAAAAATCATCATTAATTGGATCAAAATTCATTCTAATTAAACAGATAGTAATGTTTCCATATGAAATTAGTAGTTTTAAGGTTATGTGCGGAAAATCATCATTAATTGGACCAAATTTGATATAATTAAAACAGTTGATGATGTTTTTATGAAAAAGTCACTAGATTTGAGGTTACGAGCGAAAAATCATCATTGATTGGACCAAACTTGATATGATTAAAAAAGATGATAATGTTTTTATGAAAAGTCACTAGATTCAGGTTATAAGCGAAAAATCATCATTAATTGGTTCAAAATTGATCCTAATTAAACAGATGATAATGTTTTTACATGAAATTAGTAGTTTTTAGGTTATGTGTGGAGAACCATCCATAATTGGATCAAACTTAATATGATTTAAAAAGGTGATGATGTTTTTACAAAAAGTCACTAGATTTGACGTTATGAGCGAAAAATCGTCATTAATTGGATCAAAATCCATGCTAATTAAACAGATAGTAATGTTTTTATAATAAATTAGTAGTTTCAAAGGTTATGTGTGGAAAACTATCCTTAATTGGACCAAACGTGATATGATTAAAACAGGTGATAATGTTTTTATGAAAAGTCACTAGATTTGACGTTATGAGCGAAAAATCATCATTAATTGGACCAAACTTGATATGAGTAAAACAGATGGTAATGGTTTTAAATAGAATCAGAAGTTTAAGATTATGTGCGGAAAATCATCATCGCTTGGATCAAACTTGATATGATTAAAACAGATGGTAACGGCTTCATATAGAATCAGAAGCTTCAAGGTTATGTCCGGAAAATCATCATTAATTGGATCAAACTTGATATGATTAGAACAGATGGTAATGGTTTTATATAGAATCAGAAGTTTCAAAAGGTTATGAGCGAAAAATCATCATTAATTGGATCAAACTTAATATGATTAAAAAAGATGCTAATGATTTTTTTATGAAAAGTCACTAGATTTCAGGTTATGAGCGAAAAATCATCATTAATTGGACCAAACTTGATATGATTAGAACAGATGGTAATGGTTTTATATAGAATCAGAAGTTTCAAGGTTATGTCCGGAAAATCATCATTAATTGGATCAAACTTGATATGATTAAAAAAGATGATAATGTTTTTATGAAAAGTCACTAGATTTCAGGTTATAGGCGAAAAATCATCACTAATTGGACCAAACTTGATATGATTAGAACAGATGGTAATGGTTTTATATAGAATCAGAAGTTTCAAGGTTATGTGCGGAAAATCATCATTAATTGGATCGAACTTGATATGATTAAAACAGATGGTAATGGCTTCATATAGAATCAGAAGCTTCAAGGTTATGTCCGGAAAATCATTATTAATTGGATCAAACTTGATATGATTAAAAAAGATGATAATGTTTTTATGAAAAGTCACTAGATTTCAGGTTATAAGCTAAAAATCATCATTAATTGGACCAAACTTGATATGATTAGAAAAGATGGTAATGGTTTTATATAGAATCAGAAGTTTCAAGGTTATGTGCGGAAAATCACCATTAATTGGATCGAACTTGATATGATTAAAACAGGTGGTAATGGCTTTATATAGAATCAGAAGTTTCAAGGTTATGTGCGGAAAATCATCATTAATTGGACCAGCCTCGATATGATTGAACTAGATGGTAGTGTTTTTATATAAAATCACTACATTTATGGCTATGTGCGAAAAATCATCATCAATTGGACCAACCTCGATATGATTGAACTAGATGGTAATCATCTTTAATTGGACCAAACTTGATATGATTAAAACAGATGGTAATGGTTTTATATAGAATCAGAAGTTTCAAGGTTATGTGCGGAAAATCATCATTAATTGGACCAACCTCGATATGATTGAACTAGATGGTAATCATCTTTAATTGGAACGAACTTGATATGATTAAAACAGATGGTAATGGCTTTATATAGAATCAGAAGTTGCAAGGTTATGTGCGGAAAATCATCATTAATTGGACCAACCTCGATATGATTGAACTAGATGGTAATGTTTTTATATAAAATCACTACATTTAAGGCTATGTGCGAAAAATCATCATCAATTGGACCAACCTCGATATGTTGAACTAGATGGTAATCATCATTAATTGGAACAAACTTGATATGATTAAAACAGATGGTAATGGCGTTATATAGAATCAGAAGTTGCAAGGTTACGTGCGGAAAATCATCATTAATTGGACCAACCTCGATATGATTGAACTAGATGGTAATCATCATTAATTGGAACAAACTTGATATGATTAAAACAGATGGTAATGGCTTTATATAGAATCAGAAGTTGCAAGGTTATGTGCGGAAAATCATCATTAATTGGACCAACCTCGATATGATTGAACTAGATGGTAATCATCATTAATTGGAACAAACTTGATATGATTAAAACAGATGGTAATGGCTTTATATAGAATCAGAAGTTGCAAGGTTATGTCCGGAAAATCATCATTAATTGGACCAACCTCGATATGATTGAACTAGATGGTAATTTTTTTATATAAAAACACTAGATTTAAGGCTTTGTGCGAAAAATCATCATTAATTGTATCAAGCTTGATATGATTAAAACAGATGGTAATGGTTTTAAATAGAATCAGAAGCTTCAAGGTTATGTCCGGAAAATCATCATTAATTGGATCAAACTTGATATGATTAGAACAGATGGTAATGGTTTTATATAGAATCAGAAGTTTCAAGGTTATGTGCGGAAAATCATCATTAATTGGACCAAACTTGATATGATTAAAAAAGATGATAATGTTTTTATGAAAAGTCACTAGATTTGACGTTATGAGCGAAAAATCATCATTAATTGGACCAAACTTGATATGATTCAAACAGATGGTAATGGTTTTAAATAGAATCAGAAGTTTAAGGTTATGTGCGGAAAATCATCATTAATTGGATCAAACTTGATATGATTAAAAAAGATGATAATGGCTTCATATAGAATCAGAAGTTTCAAGGTTATGTGCGGAAAATCATCATTAATTGGACCAAACTTGATATGATTAAAAAAGATGATAATGTTTTTATGAAAAGTCACTAGATTTCAGGTTATGAGCGAAAAATCATCATTAATTGGACCAAACTTGATATGATTAGAACAGATGGTAATGGTTTTATATAGAATCAGAAGTTTCAAGGTTATGTCCGGAAAATCATCATTAATTGGATCAAACTTGATATGATTAAAAAAGATGATAATGTTTTTATGAAAAGTCACTAGATTTCAGGTTATAGGCGAAAAATCATCACTAATTGGACCAAACTTGATATGATTAGAACAGATGGTAATGGTTTTATATAGAATCAGAAGTTTCAAGGTTATGTGCGGAAAATCATCATTAATTGGATCGAACTTGATATGATTAAAACAGATGGTAATGGCTTCATATAGAATCAGAAGCTTCAAGGTTATGTCCGGAAAATCATCATTAATTGGATCAAACTTGATATGATTAAAAAAGATGATAATGTTTTTATGAAAAGTCACTAGATTTCAGGTTATAAGCGAAAAATCATCATTAATTGGACCAAACTTGATATGATTAGAACAGATGGTAATGGTTTTAAATAGAATCAGAAGTTTAAGGTTATGTGCGGAAAATCATCATTAATTGTATCAAACTTGATATGATTAAAAAAGATGATAATTTTTTCACTAGATTTCAGGTTATAGGCGAAAAATCATCACTAATTGGACCAAACTTGATATGATTAGAACAGATGGTAATGGTTTTATATAGAATCAGAAGTTTCAAGGTTATGTGCGGAAAATCATCATTAATTGGATCGAACTTGATATGATTAAAACAGATGGTAATGGCTTCATATAGAATCAGAAGCTTCAAGGTTATGTCCGGAAAATCATTATTAATTGGATCAAACTTGATATGATTAAAAAAGATGATAATGTTTTTATGAAAAGTCACTAGATTTCAGAGTTATAAGCTAAAAATCATCATTAATTGGACCAAACTTGATATGATTAGAAAAGATGGTAATGGTTTTATATAGAATCAGAAGTTTCAAGGTTATGTGCGGAAAATCACCATTAATTGGATCGAACTTGATATGATTAAAACAGGTGGTAATGGCTTTATATAGAATCAGAAGTTTCAAGGTTATGTGCCGAAAACCATCATTAATTGGACCAACCTCGATATGATTGAACTAGATGGTAATGTTTTTATATAAAATCACTACATTTAAGGCTATGTGCGAAAAATCATTATCAATTGGACCAACCTCGATATGATTGAACTAGATGGTAATCATCATTAATTGGAACAAACTTAATATGATTAAAACAGATGGTAATGTTTTTATATAAAATCACTACATTTAAGGCTATGTGCGAAAAATCATCATCAATTGGACCAACCTCGATATGATTGAACTAGATGGTAATCATCATTAATTGGAACAAACTTGATATGATTAAAACAGATGGTAATGGCTTTATATAGAATCAGAAGTTGCAAGGTTATGTGCGGAAAATCATCATTAATTGGATCAAGCTTGATATGATTAAAAAAAGTGATAATGTTTTTATGAAAAGTTACTAGATTCCAGGTTATAAGCGAAAAATCATCATTAATTGGACCAAACTTGATATGATTAGAACAGATGGTAATGGTTTTATATAGAATCAGAAGTTTCAAGGCTATGTGCGGAAAATCATCATTAATTGGACCAAACTTGATATGATTAAAAAAGATGATAATGTTTTTATAAAAAAGTTACTAGATTCAGGTTATAAGCGAAAAATCATCATTAATTGGTTCAAAATTGATCCTAATTAAACAGATGATAATGTTTTTATATGAAATTAGTAGTTTTTAGGTTATGAGTGAAAAATCATCATTAATTGGATCAAACTTGATATGATTAAAAAAGATGATAATGTTTTTATGAAAAGTCACTAGATTTCAGGTTATAGGCGAAAAATCATCCTTAATTGGATCAAAATTGATCCTAATTAAACAGATGATAATGCTTTTATATGAAATTAGTAGTTTTTAGGTTATGTGTGGAAAACCATCCTTAAATGGATCAAACTTGATATGATTAAAAAAGGTGATGACATTTTTACGAAAATTCACTAGATTTGACGTTATGAGAGAAAAATCATCATTAATTGGATCACATTCCATCCTAATTAAACAGATAGTAATGTTTTTATAAGAAATTAGTAGTTTCAAGGTTATGTGTGGAAAACTATCCTTAATTGGACCAAACGTGATATGATTAAAACAGTTGATGATGTTTTTATGAAAAGTCACTAGATTTGAGGTTACGAGCGAAAAATCATCATTAATTGGACCAAACTTGATATGATTAAAAAAGATGATAACGTTTTTATGAAAAGTCACTAGATTCCAGGTTATAAGCGAAAAATCATCATTAATTGGTTCAAAATTGATCCTAATTAAACAGATGATAGTTTTTATATGAAATTAGTAGCTTTTAGGTTATGTGTGGAGAACCATCCTTAATTGGACCAAACTTAATATGATTTAAAAAGGTGATGATGTTTTTACGAAAAGTCACTAGATTTGACGTTATGAGCGAAAAATCATCATTAATTGGATCACATTCCATCCTAATTAAACAGATAGTAATGTTTTTATATGAAATTAGTAGTTTCAAGGTTATGTGTGGAAAACTATCCTTAATTGGACCAAATTTGATATAATTAAAACAGGTGATAATGTTTTTATGAAAAGTCACTAGATTTGACGTTATGAGCCAAAAATCATCATTAATTGGACCAAACTTGATATGATTAAAACAGATGGTGATGGTTTTAAATAGAATCAGAAGTTTAAGGTTATGTGCGGAAAATCATCATCGCTTGGATCAAACTTGATATGATTAAAAAAGATGATACTGTTTTTATGAAAAATCACTAGATTTCAGGTTATGAGCGAAAAATCATCATTAATTGGATCACATTCCATCCTAATTAAACAGATAGTAATGTTTTTATATGAAATTAGTAGTTTCAAGGTTATGTGTGGAAAACTATCCTTAATTGGACCAAATTTGATATAATTAAAACAGGTGATAATGTTTTTTATGAAAAGTCACTAGATTTGACGTTATGAGCGAAAAATCATCATTAATTGGACCAAACTTGATATGATTAAAACAGATGGTAATGGTTTTAAATAGAATCAGAAGTTTAAGGTTATGTGCGGAAAATCATCATCGCTTGGATCAAACTTGATATGATTAAAAAAGATGATACTGGTTTTATGAAAAATCACTAGATTTCAGGTTATGAGCGAAAAATCATCATTAATTGGATCACATTCCATCCTAATTAAACAGATAGTAATGTTTTTATATGAAATTAGTAGTTTCAAGGTTATGTGTGGAAAACTATCCTTAATTGGACCAAATTTGATATAATTAAAACAGGTGATAATGTTTTTATGAAAAGTCACTAGATTTGACGTTATGAGCGAAAAATCATCATTAATTGGACCAAACTTGATATGATTAAAACAGATGGTAATGGTTTTAAATAGAATCAGAAGTTTCAAGGCTATGTGCGGAAAATCATCATTAATTGTACCAGCCTCGATATGATTGAACTAGATGGTAGTGTTTTTATATAAAATCACTACATTTAAGGCTATGTGCGAAAAATCATCATCAATTGGACCAACCTCGATATGATTGAACTAGATGGTAATCATCATTAATTGGAACAAACTTGATATGATTAAAACAGATGGTAATGGCGTTATATAGAATCAGAAGTTGCAAGGTTATGTGCGGATAATCATCATTAATTGGACCAACCTCGATATGATTGAACTAGATGGTAATCATCTTTAATTGGAACGAACTTGATATGATTAAAACAGATGGTAATGGCTTTATATAGAATCAGAAGTTGCAAGGTTATGTGCGGAAAATCATCATTAATTGGACCAACCTCGATATGATTGAACTAGATGGTAGTGTTTTTTTATATAAAATCACTACATTTAAGGCTATGTGCGAAAAATCATCATCAATTGGACCAACCTCGATATGTTGAACTAGATGGTAATCATCATTAATTGGAACAAACTTGATATGATTAAAACAGATGGTAATGGCGTTATATAGAATCAGAAGTTGCAAGGTTACGTGCGGAAAATCATCATTAATTGGACCAACCTCGATATGATTGAACTAGATTGTATTCATCTTTAATTGAACGTACTTGATATGATTAAAACAGATGGTAATGGCTTTATATAGAATCAGAAGTTGCAAGGTTATGTGCGGAAAATCATCATTAATTGGACCAACCTCGATATGATTGAACTAGATGGTAATCATCTTTAATTGGAACGAACTTGATATGATTAAAACAGATGGTAATGGCTTTATATAGAATCAGAAGTTGCAAGGTTATGTGCGGAAAATCATCATTAATTGGACCAACCTCGATATGATTGAACTGGATGGTAATTTTTTTATATAAAAACACTAGATTTAAGGCTTTGTGCGAAAATTCATCATCAATTGGACCAAACTTGATATGATTAAAACAGATGGTAATGGTTTTAAATAGAATCAGAAGCTTCAAGGTTATGTCCGGAAAATCATCATTAATTGGATCAAACTTGATATGATTAGAACAGATGGTAATGGTTTTATATAGAATCAGAAGTTTCAGGGTTGTGTCCGGAAAATCATCATTAATTGGATCAAACTTGATATGATTAAAAAAGATGATAATGTTTTTATGAAAAGTCACTAGATTTCAGGTTATGAGCGAAAAATCATCATTAATTGGACCAAACTTGATATGATTAGAACAGATGGTAATGGTTTTATATAGAATCAGAAGTTTCAAGGTTATGTCCGGAACATCATCATTAATTGGATCAAACTTAATATGATTAAAAAAGATGCTAATGTTTTTTTTATAAAAAGTCACTAGATTTGAGGTTATGAGCGAAAAATCATGATTAATTGGACCAAACTTGATATGATTAAGACAGATGGTAATGGATTAAAATAGAATCAGAAGTTTAAGGTTATGTGCGGAAAATCATCATCGCTTGGATCAAACTTGATATGATTAAAACAGATGGTAATGGCTTCATATAGAATCAGAAGCTTCAAGGTTATGTCCGGAGAAATCATCATTAATTGGATCAAACTTGATATGATTAAAAAAGAAGATAATGTTTTTATGAAAAGTCACTAGATTTCAGGTTATAGGCGAAAAATCATCACTAATTGGACCAAACTTGATATGATTAGAACAGATGGTAATGGTTTTATATAGAATCAGAAGTTTCAAGGTTATGTGCGGAAAATCATCATTAATTGGATCAAACTTGATATGATTAAAACAGATGGTAATGGCTTCATATAGAATCAGAAGCTTCAAGGTTATGTGCGGAAAATCATCATTAATTGGATCAAACTTGATATGATTAAAAAAGATGATAATGTTTTTATGAAAAGTCACTAGATTTCAGGTTATAAGCGAAAAATCATCATTAATTGGACCAAACTTGATATGATTAGAACAGATGGTAATGGTTTTAAATAGAATCAGAAGTTTAAGGTTATGTGCGGAAAATCATCATTAATTGGATCAAACTTGATATGATTAAAAAAGATGATAATGTTTTTATGAAAAGTCACTAGATTTCAGGTTATAGGCGAAAAATCATCACTAATTGGACCAAACTTGATATGATTAGAACAGATGGTAATGGTTTTAAATAGAATCAGAAGTTTAAGGTTATGTGCGGAAAATCATCATTAATTGGATCAAACTTGATATGATTAAAACAGATGGTAATGGCTTCATATAGAATCAGAAGCTTCAAGGTTATTTCCGGAAAATCATTATTAATTGGATCAAACTTGATATGATTAAAAAATATGATAATGTTTTTATGAAAAGTCACTAGATTTCAGGTTATAAGCTAAAAATCATCATTAATTGGACCAAACTTGATATGATTAGAAAAGATGGTAATGGTTTTATATAGAATCAGAAGTTTCAAGGTTATGTGCGGAAAATCACCATTAATTGGATCGAACTTGATATGATTAAAACAGGTGGTAATGGCTTTATATAGAATCAGAATATTCAAGCTTATGTGCTGAAAACCATCATTAATTGGACCAACCTCGATATGATTGAACTAGATGGTAATGTTTTTATATAAAATCACTACATTTAAGGCTATGTGCGAAAAATCATTATCAATTGGACCAACCTCGATATGATTGAACTAGATGGTAATCATCATTAATTGGAACAAACTTGATATGATTAAAACAGATGGTAATGTTTTTATATAAAATCACTACATTTAAGGCTATGTGCGAAAAATCATCATCAATTGGACCAACCTCGATATGATTGAACTAGATGGTAATCATCTTTAATTGGAACGAACTTGATATGATTAAAACAGATGGTAATGGCTTTATATAGAATCAGAAGTTGCAAGGTTATGTGCGGAAAATCATCATTAATTGGATCAAGCTTGATATGATTAAAAAAAGTGATAATGTTTTTATGAAAAATCACTAGATTTCAGGTTATGAGCGAAAAATCATCATAAATTGGACCAAACTTGATATGATTAAAAAGATGATAATGTTTTTATGAAAAGTCACTAGATTTCAGGTTATAAGCGAAAAATCATCATTAATTGGACCAAACTTGATATGATTAGAACAGATGGTAATGGTTTTATATAGAATCAGAAGTTTCAAGGCTATGTGCGGAAAATCATCATTAATTGGACCAAACTTGATATGATTAAAAAAGATGATAATGTTTTTATGAAAAGTCACTAGATTCCAGGTTATAAGCGAAAAATCATCATTAATTGGTTCAAAATTGATCCTAATTAAACAGATGTTAATGTTTTTATATGAAATTAGTAGTTTTTTAGGTTATGTGTGGAAAACCATCCTTAAATGGATCAAACTTGATATGATTAAAAAAGATGATAATGTTTTTATGAAAAGTTACTAGATTCCAGGTTATAAGCGAAAAATCATCATTAATTGGATCAAACTTGATCCTAATTAAACAGATGATAATGTTTTTATATGAAATTAGTAGTTTTTAGGTTATGTGTGGAAAACCATCCTTAAATGGATCAAACTTGATATGATTAAAAAAGATGATGACATTTTTACGAAAATTCACTAGATTTGACGTTATGAGAGAAAAATCATCATTAATTGGATCAAAATTCATCCTAATTAAACAGATAGTAATGTTTCCATATGAAATTAGTAGTTTCAAGGTTATGTGTGGAAAACTATCCTTAATTGGACCAAACGTGATATAATTAAAACAGATGGTGATGGTTTTAAATAGAATCAGAAGTTTAAGGTTATGTGCGGAAAATCATCATCGCTTGGATCAAACTTGATATGATTAAAAAAGATGATGACATTTTTACGAAAATTCACTAGATTTGACGTTATGAGAGAAAAATCATCATTAATTGGTTCAAAATTGATCCTAATTAAACAGATGTTAATGTTTTTATATGAAATTAGTAGTTTTTAGGTTATGTGTGGAGAACCATCCTTAATTGGACCAAACTTAATATGATTTAAAAAGGTGATGATGTTTTTACGAAAAGTCACTAGATTTGACGTTATGAGCGAAAAATCATCATTAATTGGATCAAAATCCATCCTAATTAAACAGATAGTAATGTTTTTATATGAAATTAGTAGTTTTTAGGTTATGTGTGGAAAACTATCCTTAATTGGACCAAACGTGATATGATTAAAACAGATGGTGATGGTTTTAAATAGAATCAGAAGTTTAAGGTTATGTGCGGAAAATCATCATCGCTTGGATCAAACTTGATATGATTAAAAAAGATGATACTGTTTTTATGAAAAATCACTAGATTTCAGGTTATGAGCGAAAAATCATCATTAATTGGATCACATTCCATCCTAATTAAACAGATAGTAATGTTTTTATATGAAATTAGTAGTTTCAAGGTTATGTGTGGAAAACTATCCTTAATTGGACCAAATTTGATATAATTAAAACAGGTGATAATGTTTTTATGAAAAGTCACTAGATTTGACGTTATGAGCGAAAAATCATCATTAATTGGACCAAACTTGATATGATTAAAACAGATGGTAATGGTTTTAAATAGAATCAGAAGTTTAAGGTTATGTGCGGAAAATCATCATCGCTTGGATCAAACTTGATATGATTAAAAAAGATGATACTGGTTTTATGAAAAATCACTAGATTTCAGGTTATGAGCGAAAAATCATCATTAATTGGATCAAACTTAATATGATTAAAAAAGATGCTAATGTTTTTTTTATGAAAAGACACTAGATTTCAGGTTATGAGCGAAAAATCATCATTAATTGGATCAAACTCCATTCTAATGATACAGATAGCAATGTTTTTATATGAAATTAGTAGTTTTTAGGTTATGCGTGGAAAACCATCCTTAATTGGATCAAACTTGATATGATTAAAAAAGGTGATGATATTTTTACGAAAATTCACTAGATTTGACGTTATGAGAGAAAAATCATCATTAATTGGATCAAAATTCATTCTAATTAAACAGATAGTAATGTTTCCATATGAAATTAGTAGTTTTCAGGTTATGAGTGAAAAATCATCATTAATTGGATCAAACTTGATATGATTAAAAAAGATGATAATGTTTTTATGAAAAGTCACTAGATTTCAGGTTATGAGCGAAAAATCATCATTAATTGGACCAAACTTGATATGATTAGAACAGATGGTAATGGTTTTATATAGAATCAGAAGTTTCAAGGTTATGTCCGGAAAATCATCATTAATTGGACCAAACTTGATATGATTAAAAAAGATGATAATGTTTTTATGAAAAGTCACTAGATTCCAGGTTATAAACGAAAAATCATCATTAATTGGATCAAACTTGATCCTAATTAAACAGATGATAATGTTTTTATATGAAATTAGTAGTTTTTTAGGTTATGTGTGGAAAACCATCCTTAATTGGATCAAACTTGATATGATTAAAAAAGGTGATGATATTTTTACGAAAAGTCACTAGATTTGACGTTATGAGCGAAAAATCATCATTAATTGGATCAAAATCCATCCTAATTAAACAGATAGTAATGTTTTTATAAGAAATTAGTAGTTTCAAGGTTATGTGTGGAAAACTATCCTTAATTGGACCAAACGTGATATAATTAAAACAGTTGATGATTTCTTTATGAAAAGTCACTAGATTTGAGGTTACGAGCGAAAAATAGTCATTAATTGGACCAAACTTTATATGAATAAAAAAGATGATAATGTTTTTATGAAAAGTCACTAGATTCCAGGTTATAAGAGAAAAATCATCATTAATTGGTTCAAAATTGATCCTAATTAAACAGATGATAATAATTTTATATGAAATTAGTAGTTTTAGGTTATGTGTGGAGAACCATACTTAATTGGACCAAACTTAATATGATTTAAAAAGGTGATGATGTTTTTACGAAAAGTCACTAGATTCAGGTTATAAGCGAAAAATCATCATTAATTGGTTCAAAATTGATCCTAATTAAACAGATGATAATGTTTTTATATGAAATTAGTAGTTTTAGGTTATGTGTGGAGAACCATCCTTAATTGGATCAAACTTGATATGATTAAAAAAGGTGATGATATTTTTACGAAAATTCACTAGATTTGACGTTATGAGAGAAAAATCATCATTAATTGGATCAAAATTCATTCTAATTAAACAGATAGTAATGTTTCCATATGAAATTAGTAGTTTTAAGGTTATGTACGGAAAATCATCATTAATTGTACCAAATTTGATATAATTAAAAAATTTGATGATGTTTTTATGAAAAGTCAATAGAATTGAGGTTACGAGCGAAAAATCATCATTGATTGGACCAAACTTGATATGATTAAAAAAGATGATAATGTTTTTATGAAAAGTCACTAGATTTCAGGTTATAATCGAAAAATCATCACTAATTGGACCAAACTTGATATGATTAGAACAGATGGTAATGGTTTTATATAGAATCAGAAGTTTCAAGGTTATGTCCGGAAAATCATCATTAATTGGACCAAACTTGATATGATTAAAAAAGATGATAATGTTTTTATGAAAAGTCACTAGATTCCAGGTTATAAACGAAAAATCATCATTAATTGGATCAAACTTGATCCTAATTAAACAGATGATAATGTTTTTATATGAAATTAGTAGTTTTTAGGTTATGTGTGGAAAACCATCCTTAAATGGATCAAACTTGATATGATTAGAACAGATGGTAATGGTTTTATATAGAATCAGAAGTTTCAAGGTTATGTGCGGAAAATCATCATTAATTGGATCGAACTTGATATGATTAAAACAGATGGTAATGGCTTCATATAGAATCAGAAGCTTCAAGGTTATGTCCGGAAAATCATTATTAATTGGATCAAACTTGATATGATTAAAAGAGATGATAATGTTTTTATGAAAAGTCACTAGATTTCAGGTTATAGGCGAAAAATCATCACTAATTGGACCAAACTTGATATGATTAGAACAGATGGTAATGGTTTTATATAGAATCAGAAGTTTCAAGGTTATGTGCGGAAAATCATCATTAATTGGATCGAACTTGATATGATTAAAACAGATGGTAATGGCTTCATATAGAATCAGAAGCTTCAAGGTTATGTCCGGAAAATCATTATTAATTGGATCAAACTTGATATGATTAGAACAGATGGTAATTGCTTCATATAGAATCAGAAGCTTCAAGGTTATGTGCGGAAAATCATCATTAATTGGATCAAACTTGATATGATTAAAAAAGATGATAATGTTTTTATGAAAAGTCACTAGATTTCAGGTTATGAGCGAAAAATCATCATTAATTGGACCAAACTTGATATGATTAGAACAGATGGTAATGGTTTTATATAGAATCAGAAGTTTCAAGGTTATGTCCGGAAAATCATCATTAATTGGATCAAACTTGATATGATTAAAAAAGATGATAATGTTTTTATGAAAAGTCACTAGATTTCAGGTTATAGGCGAAAAATCATCACTAATTGGACCAAACTTGATATGATTAGAACAGATGGTAATGGTTTTATATAGAATCAGAAGTTTCAAGGTTATGTGCGGAAAATCATCATTAATTGGATCGAACTTGATATGATTAAAACAGATGGTAATGGCTTCATATAGAATCAGAAGCTTCAAGGTTATGTCCGGAAAATCATTATTAATTGGATCAAACTTGATATGATTAAAAAAGATGATAATGTTTTTATGAAAAGTCACTAGATTTCAGGTTATAAGCTAAAAATCATCATTAATTGGACCAAACTTGATATGATTAGAAAAGATGGTAATGGTTTTATATAGAATCAGAAGTTTCAAGGTTATGTGCGGAAAATCACCATTAATTGGATCGAACTTGATATGATTAAAACAGGTGGTAATGGCTTTATATAGAATCAGAAGTTGCAAGGTTATGTGCGGAAAATCATCATTAATTGGACCAACCTCGATATGATTGAACTAGATGGTAATCATCTTTAATTGGAACGAACTTGATATGATTAAAACAGATGGTAATGGCTTTATATAGAATCAGAAGTTGCAAGGTTATGTGCGGAAAATCATCATTAATTGGACCAACCTCGATATGATTGAACTAGATGGTAATTTTTATATAAAGACACTAGATTTAAGGCTTTGTGAGAAAATGCATCATCAATTGGACCAAACTAGATCTGATTGAAATAGATGGTAATGTTTTATATAAAATCACTACATTTAAGGCTATGTGTGGAAAAACATCATCAATTGGACCAACCTCGATATGATTGAACTAGATGGTAATCATCTTTAATTGGAACGAACTTGATATGATTAAAACAGATGGTAATGGCTTTATATAGAATCAGAAGTTGCAAGGTTATGTGCGGAAAATCATCATTAATTGGATCAAGCTTGATATGATTAAAAAAAGTGATAATGTTTTTATGAAAAATCACTAGATTTCAGGTTATGAGCGAAAAATCATCATAAATTGGACCAAACTTGATATGATTAAAAAAGATGATAATGTTTTTATGAAAAGTCACTAGATTTCAGGTTATAAGCGAAAAATCATCATTAATTGGACCAAACTTGATATGATTAGAACAGATGGTAATGGTTTTATATAGAATCAGAAGTTTCAAGGCTATGTGCGGAAAATCATCATTAATTGGACCAAACTTGATATGATTAAAAAAGATGATAATGTTTTTATGAAAAGTTACTAGATTCCAGGTTATAAGCGAAAAATCATCATTAATTGGATCAAACTTGATCCTAATTAAACAGATGATAATGTTTTTATATGAAATTAGTAGTTTTCAGGTCATGAGCGAAAAATCATCATTAATTGGATCAAACTTGATATGATTAAAAAAGGTGATGACATTTTTACGAAAATTCACTAGATTTGACGTTATGAGAGAAAAATCATCATTAATTGGATCAAAATTCATCCTAATTAAACAGATAGTAATGTTTCCATATGAAATTAGTAGTTTTTAGGTTATGTGCGGAAAATCATCATTAATTGGAACAAATTTGATATAATTAAAACAGTTGATGATGTTTTTATGAAAAGTCACTAGATTTGAGGTTACGAGCGAAAAATCATCATTAATTGGACCAAACTTGATCCTAATTAAACAGATGATAATGTTTTTATATGAAATTAGTAGTTTTTAGGTTATGTGTGGAAAACCATCCTTAAATGGATCAAACTTGATATGATTAAAAAAGGTGATGATATTTTTACGAAAAGTCACTAGATTTCACGTTATGAGCGAAAAATCATCATTAATTGGATCAAAATCCATCCTAATTAAACAGATAGTAATGTTTTTATAAGAAATTAGTAGTTTCAAGGTTATGTGTGGAAAACTATCCTTAATTGGACCAAGCGTGATATAATTAAAACAGTTGATGATGTTTTTTATGAAAAGTCACTAGATTTGAGGTTACGAGCGAAAAATCATCATTAATTGGACCAAACTTGATATGATTAAAAAAGATGATAATGTTTTTATGAAAAGTCACTAGATTCCAGGTTATAAGCGAAAAATCATCATTAATTGGTTCAAAATTGATCCTAATTAAACAGATGATAATGTTTTTATATGGAATTAGTAGTTTTTAAGTTATGTGTGGAGAACCATCCTTAATTGGACCAAACTTAATATTATTTAAAAAGGTGATGATGTTTTTACGAAAAGTCACTAGATTTCACGTTATGAGCGAAAAATCATCATTAATTGGATCAAAATCCATCCTAATTAAACAGATTGTAATGTTTCCATATGAAATTAGTAGTTTTTCAGGTCATGAGTGAAAAATCATCATTAATTGGATCAAACTTGATATGATTAAAAAAGATGATAATGTTTTTATGAAAAGTCACTAGATTTCAGGTTATGAGCGAAAAATCATCACTAATTGGACCAAACTTGATATGATTAAAACAGATGGTAATGGCTTTATATAGAATCAGAAGTTGCAAGGTTATGTGCGGAAAATCATCATTAATTGGATCAAGCTTGATATGATTAAAAAAAGTGATAATGTTTTTATGAAAAATCACTAGATTTCAGGTTATGAGCGAAAAATCATCATAAATTGGACCAAACTTGATATGATTAAAGAAGATGATAATGTTTTTATGAAAAGTCACTAGATTTCAGGTTATAAGCGAAAAATCATCATTTATTGGCACAAACGTGATATGCTTAGAACAGATGGTAATGGTTTTATATAGAATCAGAAGTTTCAAGGCTATGTGCGGAAAATCATCATTAATTGGACCAAACTTGATATGATTAAAAAAGATGATAATGTTTTTATAAAAAGTTACTAGATTCCAGGTTATAAACGAAAAATCATCATTAATTGGATCAAACTTGATCCTAATTAAACAGATGATAATGTTTTTATATGAAATTAGTAGTTTTAGGTTATGTGTGGAAAACCATCCTTAATTGGATCAAACTTGATATGATTAAAAAAGGTGATGATATTTTCACGAAAATTCACTAGATTTGACGTTATGAGAGAAAAATCATCATTAATTGGATCAAAATTCATTCTAATTAAACAGATAGTAATGTTTCCATATGAAATTAGTAGTTTTAAGGTTATGTGCGGAAAATCATCATCGCTTGGATCAAACTTGATATGATTAAAAAAGATGATGATGTTTTTATGAAAAGTCACTAGATTTGAGGTTACGAGCGAAAAATCATCATTGATTGGACCAAACTTGATATGATTAAAAAAGATGATAATGTTTTTATGAAAAGTCACTAGATTCCAGGTTATAAGCGAAAAATCATCATTAATTGGTTCAAAATTGATCCTAATTAAACAGATGATAATGTTTTTACATGAAATTAGTAGTTTTTAGGTTATGTGTGGAGAACCATCCATAATTGGATCAAACTTAATATGATTTAAAAAGGTGATGATGTTTTTACAAAAAGTCACTAGATTTGACGTTATGAGCGAAAAATCATCATTAATTGGATCATAATCCATCCTAATTAAACAGATAGTAATGTTTTTATATGAAATTAGTAGTTTCAAGGTTATGTGTGGAAAACTATCCTTAATTGGACCAAACGTGATATGATTAAAACAGGTGATAATGTTTTTATGAAAAGTCACTAGATTTGACGTTACGAGCGAAAAATCATCATTAATTGGACCAAACTTGATCCTCATTAAACAGATGATAATGTTTTTATATGAAATTAGTAGTTTTTAGGTTATGTGTGGAAAACCATCCTTAATTGGATCAAACTTGATATGATTAAAAAAGGTGATGATATTTTTACGAAAAGTCACTAGATTTGACGTTATGAGCGAAAAATCATCATTAATTGGATCAAAATCCATCCTAATTAAACAGATAGTAATGTTTTTATAAGAAATTAGTAGTTTCAAGGTTATGTGTGGAAAACTATCCTTAATTGGACCAAGCGTGATATAATTAAAACAGTTGATGATGTTTTTATGAAAAGTCACTAGATTTGAGGTTACGAGCGAAAAATCATCATTAATTGGACCAAACTTGATCCTCATTAAACAGATGATAATGTTTTTATATGAAATTAGTAGTTTTAGGTTATGTGTGGAAAACCATCCTTAATTGGATCAAACTTAATATTATTTAAAAAGGTGATGATGTTTTTACGAAAAGTCACTAGATTTGACGTTATGAGCGAAAAATCATCATTAATTGGATCAAAATCCATCCTAATTAAACTGATTGTAATGTTTCCATATGAAATTAGTAGTTTTCAGGTTATGAGTGAAAAATCATCATTAATTGGATCAAACTTGATATGATTAAAAAAGATGATAATGTTTTTATGAAAAGTCACTAGATTTCAGGTTATAGGCGAAAAATCATCACTAATTGGACCAAACTTGATATGATTTAACCAGATGGTAATGGCTTTATATAAAATCAGAAGTTGCAAGGTTATGTGCGGAAAATCATCATTAATTGGATCAAGCTTGATATGATTAAAAAAAGTGATAATGTTTTTATGAAAAATCACTAGATTTCAGGTTATGAGCGAAAAATCATCATAAATTGGACCAAACTTGATATGATTAAAAAAGATGATAATGTTTTTATGAAAAGTAACTAGATTTCAGGTTATAAGCGAAAAATCATCATTAATTGGACCAAACTTGATATGATTAGAACAGATGGTAATGGTTTTATATAGAATCAGAAGTTTCAAGGCTATGTGCGGAAAATCATCATTAATTGGACCAAACTTGATATGATTAAAAAAGATGATAATGTTTTTATGAAAAGTCACTAGATTTCAGGTTATAAGCGAAAAATCATCATTAATTGGATCAAACTTGATCCTAATTAAACAGATGATAATGTTTTTATATGAAATTAGTAGTTTTCAGGTCATGAGTGAAAAATCATCATTAATTGGATCAAACTTGATATGATTAAAAAAGATGATGACATTTTTACGAAAATTCACTAGATTTGACGTTATGAGAGAAAAATCATCATTAATTGGATCAAAATTCATTCTAATTAAACAGATAGTAATGTTTCCATATGAAATTAGTAGTTTTAAGGTTATGTGCGGAAAATCATCATTAATTGGACCAAATTTGATATAATTAAAACAGTTGATGATGTTTTTATGAAAAGTCACTAGATTTGAGGTTACGAGCGAAAAATCATCATTGATTGGACCAAACTTGATATGATTAAAAAAGATGATAATGTTTTCATGAAAAGTCACTAGATTCCAGGTTATAAGCGAAAAATCATCATTAATTGGTTCAAAATTGATCCTAATTAAACAGATGATAATGTTTTTACATGAAATTAGTAGTTTTTAGGTTATGTGTGGAGAACCATCCATAATTGGATCAAACTTAATATGATTTAAAAAGGTGATGATGTTTTTACAAAATTCACTAGATTTGACGTTATGAGCGAAAAATCATCATTAATTGGATCAAAATTCATCCTAATTAAACAGATAGTAATGTTTCCATATGAAATTAGTAGTTTCAAGGTTATGTGTGGAAAACTATCCTTAATTGGACCAAACGTGATATAATTAAAACAGGTGATAATGTTTTTATGAAAAGTCACTAGATTTGACGTTATGAGCGAAAAATCATCATTAATTGGACCAAACTTGATATGATTAAAACAGATGGTAATGGTTTTAAATAGAATCAGAAGTTTAAGGTTATGTGCGGAAAATCATCATCGCTTGGATCAAACTTGATATGATTAAAAAAGATGGTAATGGCTTCATATAGAATCAGAAGCCTCAAGGTTATGTCCGGAAAATCATCATTAATTGGACCAAACTTGATATGATTAAAAAAGATGATAATGTTTTTATAAAAAGTTACTAGATTCCAGGTTATAAGCGAAAAATCATCATTAATTGGATCAAAATTGATCCTAATTAAACAGATGATAATGTTTTTATATGAAATTAGTAGTTTTAAGGTTATGTGCGGAAAATCATCATCGCTTGGATCAAACTTGATATGATTAAAAAAGATGATGACATTTTTACGAAAATTCACTAGATTTGACGTTATGAGAGAAAAATCATCATTAATTGGATCAAAATTCATCCTAATTAAACAGATAGTAATGTTTCCATATGAAATTAGTAGTTTTTAGGTTATGTGCGGAAAATCATCATTAATTGGAACAAATTTGATATAATTAAAACAGTTGATGATGCTTTTATGAAAAGTCACTAGATTTGAGGTTATAAGCGAAAAATCATCATTAATTGGATCAAACTTGATCCTAATTAAACAGATGGTAATGTTTTTATATGAAATTAGTAGTTTTTAGGTTATGTGTGGAAAACCATTCTAAATTGAATCAAACTTGATATGATTAAAAAGGTGATAATTTTTTTATAAAAAGTCACTAGATTTCAGGTTATGAGCGAAAAATCATCATTAATTGGATCAAACTCCATCCTAATTAAACAGATAGTAATGTATTTATGAAATTAGTAGTTTCAAGGTTATGTGTGGAAAACTATCCTTAATTGGACCAAACGTGATATAATTAAAACAGTTGATGATGTTTTTATGAAAAGTCACTAGATTTGAGGTTACGAGCGAAAAATCATCATTAATTGGACCAAACTTGATATGATTAAAAAAGATGATAATGTTTTTATGAAAAGTCACTAGATACCAGGTTATAAGCGAAAAATCATCATTAATTGGTTCAAAATTGATCCTAATTAAACAGATGATAATGTTTTTATATGGAATTAGTAGTTTTTTAAGTTATGTGTGGAGAACCATCCTTAAATGGACCAAACTTAATATTATTAAAAAAGGTGATGATGTTATTACGAAAAGTCACTATATTTTAATTGATGAGAGAAAAAACATCATTAATTGTATCAAAATCAATCCTAATTAAACAGATAGTAATGTTTCCATATGAAATTAGTAGTTTTCAGGTTATGAGTGAAAAATCATCATTAATTGGATCAAACTTGATATGATTAAAAAAGATGATAATGTTTTTATGAAAAGTCACTAGATTTCAGGTTATGAGCGAAAAATCATCATTAATTGGACCAAACTTGATATGATTAAAACAGATGGTAATGGCTTTATATAGAATCAGAAGTTGCAAGGT
The DNA here is from genome assembly GCA_030998225.1 of Diplolepis rosae. Taxonomy (NCBI): domain Eukaryota; kingdom Metazoa; phylum Arthropoda; class Insecta; order Hymenoptera; family Diplolepididae; genus Diplolepis; species Diplolepis rosae. Next base: position 282,747 of record JAPYXD010000713.1, on the reverse strand, counting down.
TATGTGCGGAAAATCATCATTAATTGGATCAAGCTTGATATGATTAAAAAAAGTGATAATGTTTTTATGAAAAATCACTAGATTTCAGGTTATGAGCGAAAAATCATCATAAATTGGACCAAACTTGATATGATTAAAAAGATGATAATGTTTTTATGAAAAGTCACTAGATTTCAGGTTATAAGCGAAAAATCATCATTAATTGGACCAAACGTGATATGAGTAGAACAGATGGTAATGGTTTTATATAGAATCAGAAGTTTCAAGGCTATGTGCGGAAAATCATCATTAATTGGACCAAACTTGATATGATTAAAAAAGATGATAATGTTTTTATGAAAAGTTACTAGATTCCAGGTTATAAGCGAAAAATCATCATTAATTGGATCAAACTTGATCCTAATTAAACAGATGATAATGTTTTTATATGAAATTAGTAGTTTTTAGGTTATGTGTGGACAACCATCCTTAATTGGATCAAACTTGATATGATTAAAAAAGGTGATGATGTTTTCACGAAAATTCACTAGATTTGACGTTATGAGAGAAAAATCATCATTAATTGGATCAAAATTCATTCTAATTAAACAGATAGTAATGTTTCCATATGAAATTAGTAGTTTTAAGGTTATGTGCGGAAAATCATCATTGATTGGACCAAATTTGATATAATTAAAACAGTTGATGATGTTTTTATGAAAAGTCACTAGATTTGAGGTTACGAGCGAAAAATCATCATTGATTGGACCAAACTTGATATGATTAAAAAAGATGATAATGTTTTTATGAAAAGTCACTAGATTCCAGGTTATAAGCGAAAAATCATCATTAATTGGTTCAAAATTGATCCTAATTAAACAGATGATAATGTTTTTACATGAAATTAGTAGTTTTTAGGTTATGTGTGGAGAACCATCCATAATTGGATCAAACTTAATATGATTTAAAAAGGTGATGATGTTTTTACAAAAAGTCACTAGATTTGACGTTATGAGCGAAAAATCATCATTAATTGGATCATAATCCATCCTAATTAAACAGATAGTAATGTTTTTATAAGAAATTAGTAGTTTCAAGGTTATGTGTGGAAAACTATCCTTAATTGGACCAAACGTGATATGATTAAAACAGGTGATAATGTTTTTTATGAAAAGTCACTAGATTTGACGTTACGAGCGAAAAATCATCATTAATTGGACCAAACTTGATCCTCATTAAACAGATGATAATGTTTTTATATGAAATTAGTAGTTTTTAGGTTATGTGTGGAAAACCATCCTTAATTGGATCAAACTTGATATGATTAAAAAAGGTGATGATATTTTTACGAAAAGTCACTAGATTTGACGTTATGAGCGAAAAATCATCATTAATTGGATCAAAATCCATCCTAATTAAACAGATAGTAATGTTTTTATAAGAAATTAGTAGTTTCAAGGTTATGTGTGGAAAACTATCCTTAATTGGACCAAGCGTGATATAATTAAAACAGTTGATGATGTTTTTTATGAAAAATCACTAGATTTCAGGTTATGAGCGAAAAATCATCATAAATTGGACCAAACTTGATCCTAATTAAACAGATGATAATGTTTTTATATGAAATTAGTAGTTTTTAGGTTATGTGTGGAAAACCATCATCAATTGGACCAAACTTAATATTATTTAAAAAGGTGATGATGTTTTTACGAAAAGTCACTAGATTTGACGTTATGAGCGAAAAATCATCATTAATTGGATCAAAATCCATCCTAATTAAACTGATTGTAATGTTTCCATATGAAATTAGTAGTTTTCAGGTTATGAGTGAAAAATCATCATTAATTGGATCAAACTTGATATGATTAAAAAAGATGATAATGTTTTTATGAAAAGTCACTAGATTTCAGGTTATAGGCGAAAAATCATCACTAATTGGACCAAACTTGATATGATTAAAACAGATGGTAATGGCTTTATATAGAATCAGAAGTTGCAAGGTTATGTGCGGAAAATCATCATTAATTGGATCAAGCTTGATATGATTAAAAAAAGTGATAATGTTTTTATGAAAAATCACTAGATTTCAGGTTATGAGCGAAAAATCATCATAAATTGGACCAAACTTGATATGATTAAAAAAGATGATAATGTTTTTATGAAAAGTCACTAGATTTCAGGTTATAAGCGAAAAATCATCATTAATTGGACCAAACTTGATATGATTAGAACAGATGGTAATGGTTTTATATAGAATCAGAAGTTTCAAGGCTATGTGCGGAAAATCATCATTAATTGGACCAAACTTGATATGATTAAAAAAGATGATAATGTTTTTATGAAAAGTCACTAGATTTCAGGTTATAAGCGAAAAATCATCATTAATTGGATCAAACTTGATCCTAATTAAACAGATGATAATGTTTTTATATGAAATTAGTAGTTTTCAGGTCATGAGTGAAAAATCATCATTAATTGGATCAAACTTGATATGATTAAAAAAGATGATGACATTTTTACGAAAATTCACTAGATTTGACGTTATGAGAGAAAAATCATCATTAATTGGATCAAAATTCATTCTAATTAAACAGATAGTAATGTTTCCATATGAAATTAGTAGTTTTAAGGTTATGTGCGGAAAATCATCATTAATTGGACCAAATTTGATATAATTAAAACAGTTGATGATGTTTTTATGAAAAGTCACTAGATTTGAGGTTACGAGCGAAAAATCATCATTAATTGGACCAAACTTGATATGATTAAAAAAGATGATAATGTTTTCATGAAAAGTCACTAGATTCCAGGTTATAAGCGAAAAATCATCATTAATTGGTTCAAAATTGATCCTAATTAAACAGATGATAATGTTTTTACATGAAATTAGTAGTTTTTAGGTTATGTGTGGAGAACCATCCATAATTGGATCAAACTTAATATGATTTAAAAAGGTGATGATGTTTTTACAAAATTCACTAGATTTGACGTTATGAGCGAAAAATCATCATTAATTGGATCATAATCCATCCTAATTAAACAGATAGTAATGTTTTTATAAGAAATTAGTAGTTTCAAGGTTATGTGTGGAAAACTATCCTTAATTGGACCAAACGTGATATGATTAAAACAGGTGATAATGTTTTTATGAAAAGTCACTAGATTTGACGTTATGAGAGAAAAATCATCATTAATTGGACCAAACTTGATATGATTAAAACAGATGGTAATGGTTTTAAATAGAATCAGAAGTTTAAGGTTATGTTCGGAAAATCATCATCGCTTGGATCAAACTTGATATGATTAAAAAAGATGATACTGGCTTCATATAGAATCAGAAGCCTCAAGGTTATGTGCGGAAAATCATCATTAATTGGATCAAACTTGATATGATTAAAACAGATGGTAATGGTTTTATATAGAATCAGAAGTTTCAAGGTTATGTGCGGAAAATCATCATTAATTGGATCAAACTTGATATGATTAAAAAAGATGATAATGTTTTTATGAAAAGTCACTAGATTTGAGGTTATGAGCGAAAAATCATCATTAATTGGACCAAACTTGATATGATTAAGACAGATGGTAATGGTTTTATATAGAATCAGAAGTTTCAAGGTTATGTCCGGAAAATCATCATTAATTGGATCAAACTTGATATGATTAAAAAAGATGATAATGTTTTTATGAAAAGTCACTAGATTTCAGGTTATAGGCGAAAAATCATCACTAATTGGACCAAACTTGATATGATTAGAACAGATGGTAATGGTTTTATATAGAATCAGAAGTTTCAAGGTTATGTGCGGAAAATCATCATTAATTGGATCGAACTTGATATGATTAAAACAGATGGTAATGGCTTCATATAGAATCAGAAGCTTCAAGGTTATGTCCGGAAAATCATTATTAATTGGATCAAACTTGATATGATTAAAAAAGATGATAATGTTTTTATGAAAAGTCACTGTATTCCAGGTTATATGCGAAAAATCATCATTAATTGGATCAAACTTAATATGATTAAAAAAGATGCTAATGATTTTATATAGGATCAGAAGTTTCAAAGTTATGAGCGGAAAATCACCATTAATTGGATCGAACTTGATATGATTAAAACAGGTGGTAATGGCTTTATATAGAATCAGAAGTTTCAAGGTTATGTGCGGAAAATCATCATTAATTGGACCAACCTCGATATGATTGAACTAGATGGTAGTGTTTTTATATAAAATCACTTCATTTAAGGCTATGTGCGAAAAATCATCATCAATTGGACCAACCTCGATATGATTGAACTAGATGGTAATCATCATTAATTGGAACGAACTTGATATGATTAAAACAGATGGTAATGGCTTTATATAGAATCAGAAGTTTCAAGGTTATGTGCGGAAAATCATCATTAATTGGACCAACCTCGATATGATTGAACTAGATGGTAATTTTTATATATAAAACACTAGATTTAAGGCTTTGTGCGAAAATTCATCATCAATTGGACCAAACTAGATCTGATTCAAAAAGATGATAATGTTTTTATGAAAAATCACTAGATTTCAGGTTATGAGCGAAAAATCATCATAAATTGGACCAAACTTGATATGATTAAAAAAGATGATAATCATCATTAATTGGATCGAACTTGATATGATTAAAACAGATGGTAATGGCTTTATATAGAATCAGAAGTTTCAAGGTTATGTGCGGAAAATCTTCATTAATTGGATCAAACTTGATATGATTAAAAAAGGTGATGATATTTTTACGAAAAGTCACTAGATTTGACGTTATGAGCGAAAAATCATCATTAATTGGATCAAAATCCATCCTAATTAAACAGATGATAATGTTTTTATATGAAATTAGTAGTTTTTAGGTTATGTGTGGAAAACCATCCTTAAATGGATCAAACTTGATATAATTAAAACAGTTGATGATGTTTTTATGAAAAGTCACTAGATTTGAGGTTACGAGCGAAAAATCATCATTAATTGGACCAAACTTGATATGATTAAAAAAGATGATAACGTTTTTATGAAAAGTCACTAGATTCCAGGTTATAAGCGAAAAATCATCATTAATTGGTTCAAAATTGATCCTAATTAAACAGATGTTAATGTTTTCATATGAAATTAGTAGTTTTTAGGTTATGTGTGGAAAACCATCATTAATTGGACCAAACTTTATATGATTAAAAAAGATGATTACGTTTTTATGAAAAGTCACTAGATTCCAGGTTATAAGCGAAAAATCATCATTAATTGGTTCAAAATTGATCCTAATTAAACAGATGTTAATGTTTTCATATGAAATTAGTAGTTTTTAGGTTATGTGTGGAGAACCATCCTTAATTGGATCAAACTTGATATGATTAAAAAAGGTGATGATGTTTTTACGAAAATTCACTAGATTTGACGTTATGAGAGAAAAATCATGATTAATTGGATCAAAATTCATCCTAATTAAACAGATAGTAATGTTTCCATATGAAATTAGTAGTTTTTAGGTTATGTGCGGAAAATCATCATTAATTGGAACAAATTTGATGTAATTAAAACAGTTGATGATGTTTTTATGAAAAGTCACTAGATTTGAGGTTACGAGCGAAAAATCATCATTAATTGGACCATACTTGATATGATTAAAAAAGATGATAATGTTTTTATGAAAAGTCACTAGATTTCAGGTTATAAGCGAAAAATCATCACTAATTGGACCAAACTTGATATGATTAGAACAGATGGTAATGGTTTTATATAGAATCAGAAGTTTCAAGGTTATGTCCGGAAAATCATCATTAATTGGACCAAACTTGATATGATTAAAAAAGATGATAATGTTTTTATGAAAAGTCACTAGATTCCAGGTTATAAACGAAAAATCATCATTAATTGGATCAAACTTGATCCTAATTAAACAGATAATAATGTTATTATATGAAATTGGTAGCTTTTAGGTTATGTGTGGAAAACCATCCTTAATTGGATCAAACTTGATATGATTAAAAAAGGTGATGATATTTTTACGAAAATTCACTAGATTTGACGTTATGAGAGAAAAATCATCATTAATTGGATCAAAATTCATTCTAATTAAACAGATAGTAATGTTTCCATATGAAATTAGTAGTTTTAAGGTTATGTGCGGAAAATCATCATTAATTGGACCAAATTTGATATAATTAAAACAGTTGATGATGTTTTTATGAAAAGTCACTAGATTTGAGGTTACGAGCGAAAAATCATCATTAATTGGACCAAACTTGATATGATTAAAACAGATGGTAATGGTTTTAAATAGAATCAGAAGTTTAAGATTATGTGCGGAAAATCATCATCGCTTGGATCAAACTTGATATGATTAAAAAAGATGGTAATGGCTCCATATAGAATCAGAAGTTTCAAGGTTATGTCCGGAAAATCATCATTAATTGGATCAAACTTGATATGATTAAAAAAGATGATAATGTTTTTATGAAAAGTCACTAGATTTCAGGTTATAGGCGAAAAATCATCACTAATTGGACCAAACTTGATATGATTAGAACAGATGGTAATGGTTTTATATAGAATCAGAAGTTTCAAGGTTATGTGCGGAAAATCATCATTAATTGGATCGAACTTGATATGATTAAAACAGATGGTAATGGCTTCATATAGAATCAGAAGCTTCAAGGTTATGTCCGGAAAATCATCATTAATTGGATCAAACTTGATATGATTAGAACAGATGGTAATGGCTTCATATAGAATCAGAAGCTTCAAGGTTATGTCCGGAAAATCATCATTAATTGGATCAAACTTAATATGATTAAAAAAGATGCTAATGTTTTTATGAAAAGTCACTAGATTTCAGGTTATGAGCGAAAAATCATCATTAATTGGACCAAACTTGATATGATTAGAACAGATGGTAATGGTTTTATATAGAATCAGAAGTTTCAAGGTTATGTCCGGAAAATCATCATTAATTGGATCAAACTTGATATGATTAAAAAAGATGATAATGTTTTTATGAAAAGTCACTAGATTTCAGGTTATAGGCGAAAAATCATCACTAATTGGACCAAACTTGATATGATTAGAACAGATGGTAATGGTTTTATATAGAATCAGAAGTTTCAAGGTTATGTGCGGAAAATCATCATTAATTGGATCGAACTTGATATGATTAAAACAGATGGTAATGGCTTCATATAGAATCAGAAGCTTCAAGGTTATGTCCGGAAAATCATTATTAATTGGATCAAACTTGATATGATTAAAAAAGATGATAATGTTTTTATGAAAAGTCACTAGATTTCAGGTTATAAGCTAAAAATCATCATTAATTGGACCAAACTTGATATGATTAGAACAGATGGTAATGGTTTTAAATAGAATCAGAAGTTTAAGGTTATGTGCGGAAAATCATCATCGCTTGGATCAAACTTGATATGATTAAAAAAGATGGTAATGGCTCCATATAGAATCAGAAGCTTCAAGGTTATGTCCGGAAAATCATCATTAATTGGATCAAACTTGATATGATTAAAAAAGATGATAATGTTTTTATGAAAAGTCACTAGATTTCAGGTTATAGGCGAAAAATCATCACTAATTGGACCAAACTTGATATGATTAGAACAGATGGTAATGGTTTTATATAGAATCAGAAGTTTCAAGGTTATGTGCGGAAAATCATCATTAATTGGATCAAACTTGATATGATTAAAACAGATGGTAATGGTTTTAAATAGAATCAGAAGTTTAAGGTTATGTGCGGAAAATCATCATCGCTTGGATCAAACTTGATATGATTAGAACAGATGGTAATGGCTTCATATAGAATCAGAAGCTTCAAGGTTATGTCCGGAAAATCATTATTAATTGGATCAAACTTGATATGATTAAAAAAGATGATAATGTTTTTATGAAAAGTCACTAGATTTGACGTTATGAGCGAAAAATCATCATTAATTGGACCAAACTTGATATGATTAAAACAGATGATAATGGTTTTACATAGAATCAGAAGCTTCAAGGTTATGTCCGGAAAATCATTATTAATTGGATCAAACTTGATATGATTAGAAAAGATGGTAATGGTTTTATATAGAATCAGAAGTTTCAAAGTTATGTGCGGAAAATCACCATTAATTGGATCGAACTTGATATGACTAAAACAGATGGTAATGGTTTTATATAGAATCAGAAGTTTCAAGGTTATGTGCGGAAAATCATCATTAATTGGACCAACCTCGATATGATTGAACTAGATGGTAGTGTTTTTATATAAAATCACTACATTTAAGGCTATGTGCGAAAAATCATCATCAATTGGACCAACCTCGATATGATTGAACTAGATGGTAATCATCATTAATCGGAACAAACTTGATATGATTAGAACAGATGGTAATGGCTTTATATAGAATCAGAAGTTGCAAGGTTATGTGCGGAAAATCATCATTAATTGGACCAACCTCGATATGATTGAACTAGATGGTAATTTTTATATAAAAACACTAGATTTATGGCTTTGTGAGAAAATGCATCATCAATTGGACCAAACTAGATCTCTTTGAAATAGATGGTAATGTTTTTATATAAAATCACTACATTTAAGGCTATGTGCGAAAAATCATCATCAATTGGACCAACCTCGATATGATTGAACTAGATGGTAATCATCTTTAATTGGAACGAACTTGATATGATTAAAACAGATGGTAATGGCTTTATATAGAATCAGAAGTTGCAAGGTTATGTGCGGAAAATCATCATTAATTGGATCAAGCTTGATATGATTAAAAAAAGTGATAATGTTTTTATGAAAAATCACTAGATTTCAGGTTATGAGCGAAAAATCATCATAAATTGGACCAAACTTGATATGATTAAAAAAGATGATAATGTTTTTATGAAAAGTCACTAGATTTCAGGTTATAAGCGAAAAATCATCATTAATTGGACCAAACTTGATATGATTAGAACAGATGGTAATGGTTTTATATAGAATCAGAAGTTTCAAGGCTATGTGCGGAAAATCATCATTAATTGGACCAAACTTGATATGATTAAAAAAGATGATAATGTTTTTATGAAAAGTTACTAGATTCCAGGTTATAAGCGAAAAATCATCATTAATTGGATCAAACTTGATCCTAATTAAACAGATGATAATGTTTTTATATGAAATTAGTAGTTTTTAGGTTATGTGTGGAAAACCATCCTTAAATGGATCAAACTTGATATGATTAAAAAAGGTGATGACATTTTTACGAAAATTCACTAGATTTGACGTTATGAGAGAAAAATCATCATTAATTGGATCAAAATTCATCCTAATTAAACAGATAGTAATGTTTCCATATGAAATTAGTAGTTTTTAGGTTATGTGCGGAAAATCATCATTAATTGGACCAAATTTGATATAATTAAAACAGTTGATGATGTTTTTATGAAAAGTCACTAGATTTGAGGTTACGAGCGAAAAATCATCATTAATTGAATTAAACTCGATCCTAATTAAACAGATGGTAATGTTTTTATATGAAATTAGTAGTTTTTAGGTTATGTGTGGAAAACCATCCTTAATTGGATCAAACTTGATATGATTAAAAAAGGTGATGATATTTTTACGAAAATTCACTAGATTTGACGTTATGAGAGAAAAATCATCATTAATTGGATCAAAATTCATCCTAATTAAACAGATAGTAATGTTTTTATAAGAAATTAGTAGTTTCAAGGTTATGTGTGGAAAACTATCCTTAATTGGACCAAACGTGATATAATTAAAACAGTTGATGATGTTTTTATGAAAAGTCACTAGATTTGAGGTTACGAGCGAAAAATCATCATTAATTGGACCAAACTTTATATGATTAAAAAAGATGATTACGTTTTTATGAAAAGTCACTAGATTCCAGGTTATAAGCGAAAAATCATCATTAATTGGTTCAAAATTGATCCTAATTAAACAGAAAATAATGTTTTTATATGAAATTAGTAGTTGTTAGGTTATGTGTGGAAAACCATCCTTAATTGGACCAAACTTAATATGATTTAAAAAGGTGATGATGTTTTTAAGAAAAGTCACTAGATTTTACGTTGTGAGCGAAAACTCATCGTTAATTGGATCAAAATGCATCATAATTAAACAGATTGTAATGTTTCCATATGAAATTAGTAGTTTTTCAGGTCATGAGCGAAAAATCAACATTACTTGGATCAAACATGATATGATTAAAAAAGATGATAATGTTTTTATGAAAAGTCACTAGATTTGAGGTTATGAGCGAAAAATCAACATTAATTGGACCAAACTTGATATGATTAAAACAGATGGTAATGGCTTTATATAGAATCAGAAGTTGCAAGGTTATGTGCGGAAAATCATCATTAATTGGACCAAACTTGATATGATTAAAAAAGATGATAACGTTTTTATGAAAAGTCACTAGATTCCAGGTTATAAGCGAAAAATCATCATTAATTGGTTCAAAATTGATCCTAATTAAACAGATGGTAATGTTTTTATATGAAATTAGTAGTTTTTAGGTTATGTGTGGAGAACCATCCTTAATTGGACCAAACTTAATATTATTTAAAAAGGTGATGATGTTTTTACGAAAAGTCACTAGATTTGACGATATGAGCGAAAAATCATCATTAATTGGATCAAAATCCATCCTAATTAAACAGATTGTAATGTTTCCATATGAAATTAGTAGTTTTCAGGTTATGAGCGAAAAATCATCATTAATTGGATCAAACTTGATATGATTAAATATGATGATAATGTTTTTATGAAAAGTCACTAGATTTCAGGTTATGAGCGAAAAATCATCACTAATTGGACCAAACTTGATATGATTAAAACAGATGGTAATGGCTTTATATAGAATCAGAAGTTGCAAGGTTATGTGCGGAAAATCATCATTAATTGGACCAAACTTGATATGATTAAAAAAGATGATAATGTTTTTATGAAAAGTTACTAGATTCCAGGTTATAAGCGAAAAATCATCATTAATTGGTTCAAAATTGATCCTAATTAAACAGATGATAATGTTTTTATATGAAATTAGTAGTTTTTAGGTTATGTGTGGAGAACCATCCTTAATTGGACCAAACTTAATATTATTTAAAAAGGTGATGATGTTTTTACGAAATGTCACTAGATTTGACGTGATGAGCGAAAAATCATCATTAATTGGATCAAACTCCATCCTAATTAAACCGATTTTAATGTTTCACTGTGCTCTGATTTTTCTTCAGGTCATGAGCGAAAAATCATCATTAATTGGATCAAACTTGATATGATTAAAAAAGATGATAATGTTTTTATGAAAAGTCACTAGATTTGAGGTTATGAGCGAAAAATCAACATTAATTGGACCAAACTTGATATGATTAAAACAGATGGTAATGGCTTTATATAGAATCAGAAGTTGCAAGGTTATGTGCGGAAAATCATCATTAATTGGATCAAGCTTGATATGATTAAAAAAAGTGATAATGTTTTTATGAAAAATCTCTAGATTTCAGGTTATGTGCGAAAAATCATCATAAATTGGACCAAACTTGATATGATTAAAAAAGATGATAATGTTTTTATGAAAAGTCACTAGATTTCAGGTTATAAGCGAAAAATCATCATTAATTGGATCAAACTTGATATGATTAGAACAGATGGTAATGGTTTTATATAGAAACAGAAGTTTCAAGGTTATGTGCGGAAAATCATCATTAATTGGACCAAACTTGATATGATTAAAAAAGATGATAATGTTTTTATAAAAAGTCACTAGATTCCAGGTTATAAACGAAAAATCATCATTAATTGGATCAAACTTGATCCTAATTAAACAGATGATAATGTTTTTATATGAAATTAGTAGTTTTTAGGTTATGTGTGGAAAACCATCCTTAATTGGATCAAACTTGATATGATTAAAAAAGGTGATGATATTTTCACGAAAATTCACTAGATTTGACGTTATGAGAGAAAAATCATCATTAATTGGATCAAAATTCATTCTAATTAAACAGATAGTAATGTTTCCATATGAAATTAGTAGTTTTAAGGTTATGTGCGGAAAATCATCATTAATTGGACCAAATTTGATATAATTAAAACAGTTGATGATGTTTTTATGAAAAGTCACTAGATTTGAGGTTACGAGCGAAAAATCATCATAAATTGGACCAAACTTGATATGATTAAAAAAGATGATAATGTTTTTATGAAAAGTCACTAGATTTCAGGTTATAAGCGAAAAATCATCATTAATTGGATCAAACTTGATCCTAATTAAACAGATGATAATGTTTTTATATGAAATTAGTAGTTTTCAGGTCATGAGTGAAAAATCATCATTAATTGGATCAAACTTGATATGATTAAAAAAGATGATAATGTTTTTATGAAAAGTCACTAGATTTCAGGTTATGAGCGAAAAATCATCATTAATTGGATCACATTCCATCCTAATTAAACAGATAGTAATGTTTCCATATGAAATTAGTAGTTTCAAGGTTATGTGTGGAAAACTATCCTTAATTGGACCAAACGTGATATGATTAAAACAGGTGATAATGTTTTTATGAAAAGTCACTAGATTTGACGTTATGAGCGAAAAATCATCATTAATTGGACCAAACTTGATATGATTAAAACAGATGGTAATGGTTTTAAATAGAATCAGAAGTTTAAGGTTATGTGCGGAAAATCATCATCGCTTGGATCAAACTTGATATGATTAAAACAGATGGTAATGGTTTTATATAGAATCAGAAGTTTCAAGGTTATGTGCGGAAAATCATCATTAATTGGATCAAACTTGATATGATTAAAAAAGATGATAATGTTTTTATGAAAAGTCACTAGATTTCAGGTTATGAGCGAAAAATCATCATTAATTGGACCAAACTTGATATGATTAGAACAGATGGTAATGGTTTTATATAGAATCAGAAGTTTCAAGGTTATGTCCGGAAAATCATCATTAATTGGATCAAACTTGATATGATTAAAAAAGATGATAATGTTTTTATGAAAAGTCACTAGATTTCAGGTTATAGGCGGAAAATCATCACTAATTGGACCAAACTTGATATGATTAGAACAGATGGTAATGGTTTTATATAGAATCAGAAGTTTCAAGGTTATGTGCGGAAAATCATCATTAATTGGATCGAACTTGATATGATTAAAACAGATGGTAATGGCTTCATATAGAATCAGAAGCTTCAAGGTTATGTCCGGAAAATCATCATTAATTGGATCAAACTTGATATGATTAAAAAAGATGATAATGTTTTTATGAAAAGTCACTAGATTTCTGGTTATAAGCGAAAAATCATCATTAATTGGACCAAACTTGATATGATTAGAAAAGATGGTAATGGTTTTATATAGAATCAGAAGTTTCAAGGTTATGTGCGGAAAATCACCATTAATTGGATCGAACTTGATATGATTAAAACAGGTGGTAATGGCTTTATATAGAATCAGAAGTTTCAAGGTTATGTGCGGAAAATCATCATTAATTGGACCAACCTCGATATGATTGAACTAGATGGTAATGTTTTTATATTAAATCACTACATTTAAGGCTATGTGCGAAAAATCATCATCAATTGGACCAACCTCGATATGATTGAACTAGATGGTAATCATCATTAATTGGACCAAACTTGATATGATTAAAACAGATGGTAATGGCTTTATATAGAATCAGAAGTTTCAAGGTTATGTGCGGAAAATCATCATTAATTGGACCAACCTCGATATGATTGAACTAGATGGTAATTTTTTTATATAGAAACACTAGATTTAAGGCTTTGTGCGAAAAATCATCATCAATTGGACCAAACTAGATCTGATTAAAAAAGATGATAACGTTTTTATTAAAAGTCACTGGATTTCAGGTTATAAGCGAAAAATCATCATTAATTGGACCAATCTCGATATGATTGAACTAGATGGTAATCATCATTAATTGGAAAGAACTTGATATGATTAAAACAGATGGTAATGGCTTTATATAGAATCAGAAGTTGCAAGGTTATGTGCGGAAAATCATCATTAATTGGACAACCTCGATATGATTAAAAAAAGTGATAATGTTTTTATGAAAAATCACTAGATTTCAGGTTATGAGCGAAAAATCATCATAAATTGGACCAAACTTGATATGATTAAAAAAGATGATAATGTTTTTATGAAAAGTCACTAGATTTCAGGTTATAAGCGAAAAATCATCATTAATTGGACCAAACTTGATATGATTAGAACAGATGGTAATGGTTTTATATAGAATCAGAAGTTTCAAGGCTATGTGCGGAAAATCATCATTAATTGGACCAAACTTGATATGATTAAAAAAGATGATAATGTTTTTATGAAAAGTTACTAGATTCCAGGTTATAAGCGAAAAATCATCATTAATTGGATCAAACTTGATCCTAATTAAACAGATGATAATGTTTTTATATGAAATTAGTAGTTTTTAGGTTATGTGTGGAAAACCATCCTTAAATGGATCAAACTTGATATGATTAAAAAAGGTGATGACATTTTTACGAAAATTCACTAGATTTGACGTTATGAGAGAAAAATCATCATTAATTGGATCAAAATTCATCCTAATTAAACAGATAGTAATGTTTCCATATGAAATTAGTAGTTTTTTAGGTTATGTGCGGAAAATCATCATAAATTGGACCAAATTTGATATAATCAAAACAGTTGATGATGTTTTTATGAAAAGTCACTAGATTTGAGGTTACGAGCGAAAAATCATCATTAATTGGACCAAACTTGATATGATTAAAAAAGATGATAACGTTTTTATGAAAAGTCACTAGATTCCAGGTTATAAGCGAAAAATCATCATTAATTGGTTCAAAATTGATCCTAATTAAACAGATGTTAATGTTTTCATATGAAATTAGTAGTTTTTAGGTTATGTGTGGAGAACCATCCTTAATTGGACCAAACTTAATATTATTTAAAAAGGTGATGATGTTTTTACGAAAAGTCACTAGATTTGACGTTATGAGCGAAAAATCATCATTAATTGGATCAAAATCCATCCTAATTAAACAGATTGTAATGTTTCCATATGAAATTAGTAGTTTTTCAGGTCATGAGTGAAAAATCATCATTAATTGGATCAAACTTGATATGATTAAAAAAGATGATGATGTTTTTATGAAAAGTCACTAGATTTGAGGTTATGAGCGAAAAATCAACATTAATTGGACCAAACTTGATATGATTAAAACAGATGGTAATGGCTTTATATAGAATCAGAAGTTGCAAGGTTATGTGCGGAAAATCATCATTAATTGGATCAAGCTTGATATGATTAAAAAAAGTGTTAATGTTTTTATGAAAAATCACTAGATTTCAGGTTATGTGCGAAAAATCATCATAAATTGGACCAAACTTGATATGATTAAAAAAGATGATAATGTTTTTATGAAAAGTCACTAGATTTCAGGTTATAAGCGAAAAATCATCATTAATTGGATCAAACTTGATATGAGTAGAACAGATGGTAATGGTTTTATATAGAATCAGAAGTTTCAAGGCTATGTGCGGAAAATCATCATTAATTGGACCAAACTTGATATGATTAAAAAAGATGATAATGTTTTTATAAAAAGTTACTAGATTCCAGGTTATAAACGAAAAATCATCATTAATTGGATCAAACTTGATCCTAATTAAACAGATGATAATGTTTTTATATGAAATTAGTAGTTTTTAGGTTATGTGTGGAAAACCATCCTTAATTGGATCAAACTTGATATGATTAAAAAAGGTGATGATATTTTCACGAAAATTCACTAGATTTGACGTTATGAGAGAAAAATCATCATTAATTGGATCAAAATTCATTCTAATTAAACAGATAGTAATGTTTCCATATGAAATTAGTAGTTTTAAGGTTATGTGCGGAAAATCATCATTAATTGGACCAAATTTGATATAATTAAAACAGTTGATGATGTTTTTATGAAAAGTCACTAGATTTGAGGTTACGAGCGAAAAATCATCATTAATTGGACCAAACTTGATATGATTAAAAAAGATGATAATGTTTTTATGAAAAGTCACTAGATTCCAGGTTATAAGCGAAAAATCATCATTAATTGGATCAAACTTGATCCTATTTAAACAGATGATAATGTTTTTATATGAAATAAGTAGTTTTTAGGTTATGTGTGGAGAACCATCCATAATTGGATCAAACTTAATATGATTTAAAAAGGTGATGATGTTTTTACAAAAAGTCACTAGATTTGACGTTATGAGCGAAAAATCATCATTAATTGCATCATAATCCATCCTAATTAAACAGATAGTAATGTTTTTATAAGAAATTAGTAGTTTCAAGGTTATGTGTGGAAAACTATCCTTAATTGGACCAAACGTGATATGATTAAAACAGGTGATAATGTTTTTATGAAAAGTCACTAGATTTGACGTTATGAGCGAAAAATCATCATTAATTGGACCAAACTTGATATGATTAAAACAGATGATAATGGTTTTAAATAGAATCAGAAGTTTAAGGTTATGTGCGGAAAATCATCATCGCTTGGATCAAACTTGATATGATTAGAACAGATGGTAATGGTTTTATATAGAATCAGAAGTTTCAAGGTTATGTGCGGAAAATCATCATTAATTGGATCAAACTTAATATGATTAAAAAAGATGCTAATGTATTTTTTATGAAAAGTCACTAGATTTCAGGTTATGAGCGAAAAATCATCATTAATTGGACCAAACTTGATATGATTAGAACAGATGGTAATGGTTTTATATAGAATCAGAAGTTTCAAGGTTATGTCCGGAAAATCATCATTAATTGGATCAAACTTGATATGATTAAAAAAGATGATAATGGTTTAATGAATAGTCAATAGATATAAGGTTATAGGCGGAAAATCATCACTAATTGGACCAAACTTGATATGATTAGAACAGATGGTAATGGTTTTATATAGAATCAGAAGTTTCAAGGTTATGTGCGGAAAATCATCATTAATTGGATCGAACTTGATATGATTAAAACAGATGGTAATGGCTTCATATAGAATCAGAAGCTTCAAGGTTATGTCCGGAAAATCATTATTAATTGGATCAAACTTGATATGATTAAAAAAGATGATAATGTTTTTATGAAAAGTCACTAGATTTCAGGTTATAAGCGAAAAATCATCATTAATTGGAACAAACTTGATATGATTAGAAAAGATGGTAATGGTTTTATATAGAATCAGAAGTTTCAAGGTTATGTGCGGAAAATCACCATTAATTGGATCGAACTTGATATGATTAAAACAGGTGGTAATGGCTTTATATAGAATCAGAAGTTTCAAGGTTATGTGCGGAAAATCATCATTAATTGGACCAACCTCGATATGATTGAACTAGATGGTAATGTTTTTATATAAAATCACTACATTTAAGGCTATGTGCGAAAAATCATCATCAATTGGACCAACCTCGATATGTTGAACTAGATGGTAATCATCATTAATTGGAACAAACTTGATATGATTAAAACAGATGGTAATGGCGTTATATAGAATCAGAAGTTGCAAGGTTATGTGCGGAAAATCATCATTAATTGGACCAACCTCGATATGATTGAACTAGATGGTAATTTTTATATAAAAACACTAGATTTAAGGCTTTGTGAGAAAATTCATCATCAATTGGACCAAACTAGATCTGATTGAAATAGATGGTAATGTTTTTATATAAAATCACTACATTTAAGGCTATGTGCGAAAAATCATCAGCAATTGGACCAACCTCGAGATGATTGAACTAGATGGTAATCAACTTTAATTGAAAGTACTTGATATGATTAAAACAGCTGTTAATGGCTTTATATAGAATCAGAAGTTTCAAGGTTATGTGCGGAAAATCATCATTAATTGGAACAACCTAGATATGATTAAAAAAAGTGATAATGTTTTTATGAAAAATCACTAGATTTCAGGTTATGAGCGAAAAATCATCATAAATTGGACCAAACTTGATATGATTAAAAAAGATGATAATGTTTTTATGAAAAGTCACTAGATTTCAGGTTATAAGCGAAAAATCATCATTAATTGGACCAAACTTGATATGATTAGAACAGATGGTAATGGTTTTATATAGAATCAGAAGTTTCAAGGCTATGTGCGGAAAATCATCATTAATTGGACCAAACTTGATATGATTAAAAAAGATGATAATGTTTTTATGAAAAGTTACTAGATTCCAGGTTATAAGCGAAAAATCATCATTAATTGGATCAAACTTGATCCTAATTAAACAGATAGTATTTTTTTTATATGAAATTAGTAGTTTTTAGGTTATGTGTGGAAAACCATCCTTAAATGGATCAAACTTGATATGATTAAAAAAGGTGATGACATTTTTACGAAAATTCACTAGATTTGACGTTATGAGAGAAAAATCATCATTAATTGGATCAAAATTCATCCTAATTGAACAGATAGTAATGTTTCCATATGAAATTAGTAGTTTTTAGGTTATGTGCGGAAAATCATCATTAATTGGACCAAATTTGATATAATTAAAGCGGTTGATGATGTTTTTATGAAAAGTCACTAGATTTGAGGTTACGAGCGAAAAATCATCATTAATTGGACCAAACTTGATATGATTAAAAAAGATGATAACGTTTTTATGAAAAGTCACTAGATTCCAGGTTATAAGCGAAAAATCATCATTAATTGGTTCAAAATTGATCCTAATTAAACAGATGTTAATGTTTTTATATGAAATTAGTAGTTTTTAGGTTATGTGTGGAGAACCATCCTTAATTGGACCAAACTTAATATGATTTAAAAAGGTGATGATGTTTTTACGAAAAGTCACTAGATTTGACGTTATGAGCGAAAAATCATCATTAATTGGATCAAAATCCATCCTAATTAAACAGATAGTAATGTTTCCATATGAAATTAGTAGATTTCAGGTCATGAGCGAAAAATCATCATTAATTGGATCGAACTTGATATTATTAAAAAAGATGATAATGTTTTTATGAAAAGTCACTAGATTTCAGATTATGAGCGAAAAATCATCATTAATTGCATCACATTCCATCCTAATTAAACAGATAGTAATGTTTTTATATGAAATTAGTAGTTTCAAGGTTATGTGTGGAAAACTATCCTTAATTGGACCAAACGTGATATGATTAAAACAGATGGTGATGGTTTTAAATAGAATCAGAAGTTTAAGGTTATGTGCGGAAAATCATCATCGCTTGGATCAAACTTGATATGATTAAAAAAGATGATACTGTTTTTATGAAAAATCACTAGATTTCAGGTTATGAGCGAAAAATCATCATTAATTGGATCACATTCCATCCTAATTAAACAGATAGTAATGTTTTTATATGAAATTAGTAGTTTCAAGGTTATGTGTGGAAAACTATCCTTAATTGGACCAAATTTGATATAATTAAAACAGGTGATAATGTTTTTATGAAAAGTCACTAGATTTGACGTTATGAGCGAAAAATCATCATTAATTGGACCAAACTTGATATGATTAAAACAGATGGTAATGGTTTTAAATAGAATCAGAAGTTTAAGGTTATGTGCGGAAAATCATCATCGCTTGGATCAAACTTGATATGATTAAAAAAGATGATACTGGTTTTATGAAAAATCACTAGATTTCAGGTTATGAGCGAAAAATCGTCATTAATTGGATCACATTCCATCCTAATTAAACAGATAGTAATGTTTTTATATGAAATTAGTAGTTTCAAGGTTATGTGTGGAAAACTATCCTTAATTGGACCAAATTTGATATAATTAAAACAGGTGATAATGTTTTTATTAAGATTCACTAGATTTGAGGTTATTAGCGAAAAATCATCATTAATTGGACCAAACTTGATATGATTAAAACAGATGGTAATGGTTTTAAATAGAATCAGAAGTTTAAGGTAATGTGCGGAAAATCATAATGGATTGGAACAAACTTGATATTATTAAAAAATATGATACATTATTTATGAAAAATCACTAGAATTAAGGTTATGATCGAAAAATAATCATTAATTGGATCACATTCCATCCTAATTAAACAGATAGTAATGTTTTTATATGAAGTTAGTAGTTTTTAGTTTATGTGTGGAAAACTATCATTAATTGGACCAAATTTGATATAATTAAAACAGTTGATGATGTTTTTATAAAAAGTCACTAGATTTCAGGTTATGAGCGAAAAATCATCATTAATTGGATCAAAATCCATCCTAATTAAACAGATAGTAATGTTTCCATATGAAATTAGTAGATTTCAGGTCATGATCGAAAAATCATAATTAATTGGATCAAACTTGATATTATTAAAAAAGATGATAATGTTTTTATGAAAAGTCACTAGATTTCAGATTATGAGCGAAAAATCATCATTAATTGGATCACATTCCATCCTAATTAAACAGATAGTAATGTTTTTATATGAAATTAGTAGTTTCAAGATTATGTGCGGAAAACTATCCTTAATTGGACCAAACGTGATATGATTATAACAGATGGTGATCGTTTTAAATAGAATCAGAAGTTTAAGGTTATGTGCGGAAAATCATCATCGCTTGGATCAAACTTGATATGATTAAAAAAGATGATACTGTTTTTATGAAAAATCACTAGATTTCAGGTTACGAGCGAAAAATCATCATTAATTGGATCACATTCCATCCTAATTAAACAGATAGTAATGTTTTTATATGAAATTAGTAGTTTCAAGGTTATGTGTGGAAAACTATCCTTAATTGGATCAAATTTGATATAATTAAAACAGGTGATAATGTTTTTATGAAGAGTCACTAGATTTGAGGTTATGAGCGAAAAATCATCATTAATTGGACCAAACTTGATATGATTAAAACAGATGGTAATGGTTTTAAATAGAATCAGAAGTTTAAGGTTATGTTCGGAAAATCATCATCGCTTGGATCAAACTTGATATGATTAAAAAAGATGATACTGTTTTTATGAAAAATCACTAGATTTCAGGTTATGAGCGAAAAATCGTCATTAATTGGATCACATTCCATCCTAATTAAACAGATAGTAATGTTTTTATATGAAATTAGTAGTTTCAAGGTTATGTGTGGAAAACTATCCTTAATTGGACCAAATTTGATATAATTAAAACAGGTGATAATGTTTTTATGAAAATTCACTAGATTTGACGTTATGAGAGAAAAATCATCATTAATTGGACCAAACTTGATATGATTAAAACAGATGGTAATGGTTTTAAATAGAATCAGAAGTTTAAGGTTATGTTCGGAAAATCATCATCGCTTGGATCAAACTTGATATGATTAAAAAAGATGATACTGTTTTTATGAAAAATCACTAGATTTCAGGTTATGAGCGAAAAATCATCATTAATTGGATCACATTCCATCCTAATTAAACAGATAGTAATGTTTTTATATGAAATTAGTAGTTTCAAGGTTATGTGTGGAAAACTATCCTTAATTGGACCAAATTTGATATAATTAAAACAGGTGATAATGTTTTTATGAAAAGTCACTAGATTTGACGTTATGAGCGAAAAATCATCATTAATTGGACCAAACTTGATATGATTAAAACAGATGGTAATGTTTTTATATAGAATCAGAAGTTTCAAGGTTATGTGCGGAAAATCATCATTAATTGGACCAAACTAGATCTGTTTGAAATATATGGTAATGTTTTTATATAAAATCACTACATTTAAGGCTATGTGCGAAAAATCATCATTAATTGGATCAACCTCGATATGATTGAACTAGATGGTAATCACCATTAATTGGATCGAACTTGATATGATTAAAACAGGTGGTAATGGCTTTATATAGAATCAGAAGTTGCAAGGTTATGTGCGGAAAATCATCATTAATTGGATCAAGCTTGATATGATTAAAAAAAGTGATAATGTTTTTATGAAAAATCACTAGATTTCAGGTTATGAGCGAAAAATCATCATAAATTGGACCAAACTTGATATGATTAAAAAAGATGATAATGTTTTTATGAAAAGTCACTAGATTTCAGGTTATAAGCGAAAAATCATCATTAATTGGACCAAACTTGATATGATTAGAACAGATGGTAATGGTTTTATATAGAATCAGAAGTTTCAAGGCTATGTGCGGAAAATCATCATTAATTGGACCAAACTTGATATGATTAAAAAAGATGATAATGTTTTTATGAAAAGTTACTAGATTCCAGGTTATAAGCGAAAAATCATCATTAATTGGTTCAAAATTGATCCTAATTAAACAGATGATAATGCTTTTATATGAAATTAGTAGTTTTTAGGTTATGTGTGGAAAACCATCCTTAAATGGATCAAACTTGATATGATTAAAGAAGGTGATGACATTTTTACGAAAATTCACTAGATTTGACGTTATGAGAGGAAAACCATCATTAATTGGATCAAAATTCATCCTAATTAAACAGATAGTAATGTTTCCATATGAAATTAGTAGTTTTTAGGTTATGTGCGGAAAATCATCATTAATTGGAACAAATTTGATATAATTAAAACAGTTGATGATGTTTTTATGAAAAGTCACTAGATTTCAGGTTATAAGCTAAAAATCATCATTAATTGGACAAAACTTGATATGATTAAAAAAGATGATAATGTTTTTATGAAAAGTCACTAGATTCCAGGTTATAAGCGAAAAATCATCATTAATTGGACCAAACGTGACATGAGTAGAACAGATGGTAATGGTTTTATATAGAATCAGAAGTTTCAAGGCTATGTGCGGAAAATCATCATTAATTGGACCAAAATTGATATGATTAAAAAAGATGATAATGTTTTTATGAAAAGTAACTAGATTAGAGGTTAATAGCGAAAAATCATCATTAATTGGATCAAAATTGATCCTAATTAAACAGATGATAATGTTTTTATATGAAATTAGTAGTTTTTAGGTTATGTGTGGAGAACCATCCATAATTGGATCAAACTTAATATGATTTAAAAAGGTGATGATGTTTTTACAAAAAGTCACTAGATTTGACGTTATGAGCGAAAAATCATCATTAATTGGATCAATATTCATTCTAATTAAACAGATAGTAATGTTTCCATATGAAATTAGTAGTTTTAAGGTTATGTGCGGAAAATCATCATTAATTGGACCAAATTTGATATAATTAAAACAGTTGATGATGTTTTTATGAAAAGTCACTAGATTTGAGGTTACGAGCGAAAAATCATCATTAATTGGACCAAACTTGATATGATTAAAAAAGATGATAACGTTTTTATGAAAAGTCACTAGATTCCAGGTTATAAGCGAAAAATCATCATTAATTGGTTCAAAATTGATCCTAATTAAACAGATGATAATGTTTTTACATGAAATTAGTAGTTTTTAGGTTATGTGTGGAGAACCATCCATAATTGGATCAAACTTAATATGATTTAAAAAGGTGATGATGTTTTTACAAAAAGTCACTAGATTTGACGTTATGATCGAAAAATCATCATTAATTGGATCATAATCCATCCTAATTAAACAGATAGTAATGTTTTTATAAGAAATTAGTAGTTTCAAGGTTATGTGTGGAAAACTATCCTTAATTGGACCAAACGTGATATGATTAAAACAGGTGATAATGTTTTTATGAAAAGTCACTAGATTTGACGTTATGAGCGAAAAATCATCATTAATTGGACCAAACTTGATATGATTAAAACAGATGGTAATGGTTTTAAATAGAATCAGAAGTTTAAGGTTATGTGCGGAAAATCATCATCGCTTGGATCAAACTTGATATGATTAAAAAAGATGGTAATGGCTTCATATAGAATCAGAAGCTTCAAGGTTATGTCCGGAAAATCATCATTAATTGGATCAAACTTGATATGATTAGAACAGATGGTAATGGTTTTATATAGAATCAGAAGTTTCAAGGTTATGTCCGGAAAATCATCATTAATTGGATCAAACTTGATATGATTAAAAAAGATGATAATGTTTTTATGAAAAGTCACTAGATTTCAGGTTATGAGCGAAAAATCATCATTAATTGGACCAAACTTGATATGATTAGAACAGATGGTAATGGTTTTATATAGAATCAGAAGTTTCAAGGTTATGTCCGGAAAATCATCATTAATTGGATCAAACTTGATATGATTAAAAAAGATGATAATGTTTTTATGAAAAGTCACTAGATTTCAGGTTATAGGCGAAAAATCATCACTAATTGGACCAAACTTGATATGATTAGAACAGATGGTAATGGTTTTATATAGAATCAGAAGTTTCAAGGTTATGTGCGGAAAATCATCATTAATTGGATCGAACTTGATATGATTAAAACAGATGGTAATGGCTTCATATAGAATCAGAAGCTTCAAGGTTATGTCCGGAAAATCATCATTAATTGGATCAAACTTGATATGATTAAAAAAGATGATAATGTTTTTATGAAAAGTCACTAGATTTCAGGTTATAAGCTAAAAATCATCATTAATTGGACCAAACTTGATATGATTAGAAAAGATGGTAATGGTTTTATATAGAATCAGAAGTTTCAAGGTTATGTGCGGAAAATCACCATTAATTGGATCGAACTTGATATGATTAAAACAGATGGTAATGGCTTTATATAGAATCAGAAGTTTCAAGGTTATGTGCGGAAAATCATCATTAATTGGACCAACCTCGATATGATTGAAATAGATGGTAATGTTTTTATATAAAATCACTACATTTAAGGCTATGTGCGAAAAATCATCATCAATTGGACCAACCTCGATATGTTGAACTAGATGGTAATCATCATTAATTGGAACAAACTTGATATGATTAAAACAGATGGTAATGGCGTTATATAGAATCAGAAGTTGCAAGGTTATGTGCGGAAAATCATCATTAATTGGACCAACCTCGATATGATTGAACTAGATGGTAATTTTTTTATATAAAAACACTAGATTTAAGGCTTTGTGCGAAAAATCATCATCAATTGGACCAAACTAGATCTGATTGAAATAGATGGTAATGTTTTTATATAAAATCACTACATTTAAGGCTATGTGCGAAAAATCATCATCAATTGGACCAACCTCGATATGATTGAACTAGATGGTAATCATCTTTAATTGGAACGAACTTGATATGATTAAAACAGATGGTAATGGCTTTATATAGAATCAGAAGTTGCAAGGTTATGTGCGGAAAATCATCATTAATTGGATCAAGCTTGATATGATTAAAAAAAGTGATAATGTTTTTATGAAAAATCACTAGATTTCAGGTTATGAGCGAAAAATCATCATAAATTGGACCAAACTTGATATGATTAAAAAAGATGATAATGTTTTTATGAAAAGTCACTAGATTTCAGGTTATAAGCGAAAAATCATCATTAATTGGACCAAACTTGATATGATTAGAACAGATGGTAATGGTTTTATATAGAATCAGAAGTTTCAAGGCTATGTGCGGAAAATCATCATTAATTGGACCAAACTTGATATGATTCAAACAGATGATAATGTTTTTATGAAAAGTTACTAGATTCCAGGTTATAAGCGAAAAATCATCATTAATTGGATCAAACTTGATCCTAATTAAACAGATGATAATGTTTTTATATGAAATTAGTAGTTTTTAGGTTATGTGTGGAAAACCATCCTTAAATGGATCAAACTTGATATGATTAAAAAAGGTGATGACATTTTTACGAAAATTCACTAGATTTGACGTTATGAGAGAAAAATCATCATAAATTGGATCAAAATTCATCCTAATTAAACAGATAGTAATGTTTCCATATGAAATTAGTAGTTTTTAGGTTATGTGCGGAAAATCATCATTAATTGGACCAAATTTGAAATAATTAAAGCAGTTGATTATGTTTTTATGAAAAGTCACTAGATTTGAGGTTACGAGCGAAAAATCATCATTAATTGGACCAAACTTGATATGATTAAAAAAGATGATAACGTTTTTATGAAAAGTCACTAGATTCCAGGTTATAAGCGAAAAATCATCATTAATTGGTTCAAAATTGATCCTAATTAAACAGATGTTAATGTTTTTATATGAAATTAGTAGTTTTTAGGTTATGTGTGGAGAACCATCCTTAATTGGACCAAACTTAATATGATTTAAAAAGGTGATGATGTTTTTACGAAAAGTCACTAGATTTGACGTTATGAGCGAAAAATCATCATTAATTGGATCAAAATCCATCCTAATTAAACAGATAGTAATGTTTCCATATGAAATTAGTAGTTTTCAGGTCATGAGCGAAAAATCATCAAAAATTGGATCCAACTTGATATTATTAAAAAAGATGATAATTTTTTTATGAAAAGTCACTAGATTTCAGATTATGAGCGAAATATCATCATTAATTGGATCACATTCCATCCTAATTAAACAGATAGTAATGTTTTTATATGAAATTAGTAGTTTCAAGGTTATGTGTGGAAAACTATCCTTAATTGGACCAAACGTGATATGATTAAAACAGATGGTGATAGTTTTAAATAGAATCAGAAGTTTAAGGTTATGTGCGGAAAATCATCATCGCTTGGATCAAACTTGATATGATTAAAAAAGATGATACTGTTTTTATGAAAAATCACTAGATTTCAGGTTATGAGCGAAAAATCATCATTAATTGGATCACATTCCATCCTAATTAAACAGATAGTAATGTTTTTATATGAAATTAGTAGTTTCAAGGTTATGTGTGGAAAACTATCCTTAATTGGACCAAATTTGATATAATTAAAACAGATGATAATGTTTTTTATGAAAAGTCACTAGATTTGACGTTATGAGCGAAAAATCATCATTAATTGGACCAAACTTGATATGATTAAAACAGATGGTAATGGTTTTAAATAGAATCAGAAGTTTAAGGTTATGTGCGGAAAATCATCATCGCTTGGATCAAACTTGATATGATTAAAAAAGATGATACTGTTTTTATGAAAAATCACTAGATTTCAGGTTATGAGCGAAAAATCATCATTAATTGGATCACATTCCATCCTAATTAAACAGATAGTAATGTTTTTATATGAAATTAGTAGTTTCAAGGTTATGTGTGGAAAACTATCCTTAATTGGACCAAACGTG
The DNA here is from genome assembly GCA_030998225.1 of Diplolepis rosae. Lineage (NCBI taxonomy): Eukaryota > Metazoa > Arthropoda > Insecta > Hymenoptera > Diplolepididae > Diplolepis > Diplolepis rosae. The sequence goes on along the minus strand of JAPYXD010000713.1, from coordinate 255,581 downwards.
ATATAATTAAAACAGGTTATAATGTTTTTATGAAAAGTCACTAGATTTGACGTTATGAGCGAAAAATCATCATTAATTGGACCAAACTTGATATGATTAAAACAGATAATAATGGTTTTAAATAGAATCAGAAGTTTAAGGTTATGTGCGGAAAATCATCATTAATTGGACCAACCTCGATATGATTGAACTAGATGGTAATTTTTTTATATAAAAACACTAGATTTAAGGCTTTGTGCGAAAAATCATCATTAATAGGACCAACCTCGATATGATTGAACTAGATGGTAATCATCATTAATTGGAACGAACTTGATATGATTAAAACAGATGGTAATGGCTTTAAATAGAATCAGAAGTTTAAGGTTATGTGCGAAAAATCATCATTAATTGTATCAAGCTTGATATGATTAAAAAAAGTGATAATGTTTTTATGAAAAATCACTAGATTTCAGGTTATGAGCGAAAAATCATCATAAATTGGACCAACCTCGATATGATTGAAATAGATGGTAATTTTTTTATATAAAAACACTAGATTTAAGGCTTTGTGCGAAAAATCATCATCAATTGGACCAAACTAGATCTCTTTGAAATAGATGGTAATGTTTTTATATAAAATCACTACATTTAAGGCTATGTGCGAAAAATCATCATCAATTGGACCAACCTCGATATGATTGAACTAGATGGTAATCATCTTTAATTGGAACGAACTTGATATGATTAAAACAGATGGTAATGGCTTTATATAGAATCAGAAGTTGCAAGGTTATGTGCGGAAAATCATCATTAATTGGATCAAGCTTGATATGATTAAAAAAAGTGATAATGTTTTTATGAAAAATCACTAGATTTCAGGTTATGAGCGAAAAATCATCATAAATTGGACCAAACTTGATATGATTAAAAAAGATGATAATGTTTTTATGAAAAGTCACTAGATTTCAGGTTATAAGCGAAAAATCATCATTAATTGGACCAAACTTGATATGATTAGAACAGATGGTAATGGTTTTATATAGAATCAGAAGTTTCAAGGCTATGTGCGGAAAATCATCATTAATTGGACCAAACTTGATATGATTAAAAAAGATGATAACGTTTTTATGAAAAGTCACTAGATTCCAGGTTATAAGCGAAAAATCATCATTAATTGGTTCAAAATTGATCCTAATTAAACAGATGTTAATGTTTTTATATGAAATTAGTAGTTTTTAGGTTATGTGTGGAAAACCATCCTTAATTGGATCAAACTTGATATGATTAAAAAAGGTGATGATATTTTTACGAAAATTCACAAGATTTGACGTTATGAGAGAAAAATCATCATTAATTGGATCAAAATTCATCCTAATTAAACAGATAGTAATGTTTTTATAACAAGTCACTAGATTTCCGGTTATGAGCGAAAAATCATCATTAATTGGATCAAAATTCATCCTAATTAAACAGATAGTAATGTTTCCATATGAAATTAGTAGTTTTTAGGTTATGTGCGGAAAATCATCATTAATTGGAACAAATTTGATATAATTAAAACAGTTGATGATGTTTTTATGAAAAGTCACTAGATTTGAGGTTACGAGCGAAAAATCATCATTAATTGGACCAAACTTGATATGATTAAAAAAGATGATAATGTTTTTATGAAAAGTCACTAGATTCCAGGTTATAAGCGAAAAATCATCATTAATTGGTTCAAAATTGATCCTAATTAAACAGAAAATAATGTTTTTATATGAAATTAGTAGTTGTTAGGTTATGTGTGGAAAACCATCCTTAATTGGATCAAACTTGATATGATTAAAACAGTTGATGATGTTTTTATGAAAAGTCACTAGATTTGAGGTTACGAGCGAAAAATCATCATTAATTGGATCAAACTTAATATGATTAAAAAAGGTGATGATGTTTTTACGAAAATTCACTAGATTTGACGTTATGAGCGAAAAATCATCATTAATTGCATCACATTCCATCCTAATTAAACAGATAGTAATGTTTTTATATGAAATTAGTAGTTTCAAGGTTATGTGTGGAAAACTATCCTTAATTGGACCAAACGTGATATGATTAAAACAGATGGTGATGGTTTTAAATAGAATCAGAAGTTTAAGGTTATGTGCGGAAAATCATCATCGCTTGGATCAAACTTGATATGATTAAAAAAGATGCTACAGTTTTTATGAAAAATCACTAGATTTCAGGTTATGAGCGAAAAATCATCATTAATTGGATTACATTCCATCCTAATTAAACAGATAGTAATGTTTTTATATGAAATTAGTAGTTTTAAGGTTATGTGTGGAAAACATATGTTAATTGGACCAAATTTGATATAATTAAAACAGGTTATAATGTTTTTATGAAAAGTCACTAGATTTTACGTTATGAGCGAAAAATCATCATTAATTGGACCAAACTTGATATGATTAAAACAGATGGTAATGGTTTTAAATAGAATCAGAAGTTTAAGGTTATGTGCGGAAAATCATCATCGCTTGGATCAAACTTGATATGATTAAAAAAGATGATACTGTTTTTATGAAAAATCACTAGATTTCAGGTTATGAGCGAAAAATCATCATTAATTGGATCAAAATCCATCCTAATTAAACAGATAGTAATGTTTTTATATGAAATTAGTAGTTTCAAGGTTATGTGTGGAAAACTATCCTTAATTGGACCAAATTTGATATAATTAAAACAGGTGATAATGTTTTTATGAAAAGTCACTAGATTTGACGTTATGAGCGAAAAATCATCATTAATTGGACCAAACTTGATATGATTAAAACAGATGGTAATGGTTTTAAATAGAATCAGAAGTTTAAGGTTATGTGCGGAAAATCATCATCGCTTGGATCAAACTTGATATGATTAAAAAAGATGATACTGGTTTTATGAAAAATCACTAGATTTCAGGTTATGAGCGAAAAATCATCATTAATTGGATCAAACTTAATATGATTAAAAAAGATGCTAATGTTTTTTTTATGAAAAGACACTAGATTTCAGGTTATGAGCGAAAAATCATCATTAATTGGATCAAACTCCATTCTAATGATACAGATAGCAATGTTTTTATATGAAATTAGTAGTTTTTAGGTTATGTGTGGAAAACCATACTTAATTGGATCAAACTTGATATGATTAAAAAAGGTGATGATGTTTTTACGAAAATTCACTAGATTTGACGTTATGAGAGAAAAATCATGATTAATTGGATCAAAATTCATCCTAATTAAACAGATAGTAATGTTTCCATATGACATTAGTAGTTTTCAGGTTATGAGTGAAAAATCATCATTAATTGGATCAAACTTGATAAGATTAAAAAAGATGATAATGTTTTTATGAAAAGTGACTAGATTACAGGTTATGAGCGAAAAATCATCATTAATTGGACCAAACTTGATATGATTAGAACAGATGGTAATGGTTTTATATAGAATCAGAAGTTTCAAGGCTATGTGCGGAAAATCATCATTAATTGGACCAAACTTGATATGATTAAAAAAGATGATAATGTTTTTATGAAAAGTCACTAGATTCCAGGTTATAAACGAAAAATCATCATTAATTGGATCAAACTTGATCCTAATTAAACAGATGATAATGTTTTTATATGAAATTAGTAGTTTTTAGGTTATGTGTGGAAAACCATCCTTAATTGGATCAAACTTGATATGATTAAAAAAGGTGATGATGTTTTTATGAAAAGTCACTAGATTTGACGTTATGAGCGAAAAATCATCATTAATTGGATCAAAATTCATCCTAATTAAACAGATAGTAATGTTTCCATATGAAATTAGTAGTTTCAAGGTTATGTGTGGAAAACTATCCTTAATTGGACCAAACGTGATATAATTAAAACAGGTGATAATGTTTTTATGAAAAGTCACTAGATTTGAGGTTACGAGCGAAAAATCATCATTAATTGGACCAAACTTGATATGATTAAAAAAGATGATAATGTTTTTATGAAAAGTCACTAGATACCAGGTTATAAGCGAAAAATCATCATTAATTGGTTCAAAATTGATCCTAATTAAACAGATGATAATGTTTTTATATGAAATTAGTAGTTTTTAGGTTATGTGTGGAGAACCATCCTTAATTGGACCAAACTTAATATGATTTAAAAAGGTGATGATGTTTTTACGAAAAGTCACTAGATTTGACGTTATGAGCGAAAAATCATCATTAATTGGATCAAAATCCATCCTAATTAAACAGATTGTAATGTTTCCATATGAAATTAGTAGTTTTTCAGGTCATGAGCGAAAAATCATCATTAATTGGATCAAACTTGATATGATTAAAAAAGATGATAATGTTTTTATGAAAAGTCACTAGATTTCAGGTTATGAGCGAAAAATCATCACTAATTGGACCAAACTTGATATGATTAGAACAGATGGTAATGGTTTTATATAGAATCAGAAGTTTCAAGGTTATGTGCGGAAAATCATCATTAATTGGACCAAACTTGATATGATTAAAAAAGATGATAATGTTTTTATGAAAAGTCACTAGATTCCAGGTTATAAACGAAAAATCATCATTAATTGGATCAAACTTGATCCTAATTAAACAGATGATAATGTTTTTATATGAAATTAGTAGTTTTTAGGTTATGTGTGGAAAACCATCCTTAATTGGATCAAACTTGATATGATTAAAAAAGGTGATGATATTTTTACGAAAATTCACTAGATTTCAGGTTATGAGCGAAAAATCATCATTAATTGGATCAAACTCCATCCTAATTAAACAGATAGTAATGTTTTTATATGAAATTAGTAGTTTCAAGGTTATGTGTGGAAAACTATCCTTAATTGGACCAAATTTGATATAATTAAAACAGGTGATAATGTTTTTATGAAAAGTCACTAGATTTGACGTTATGAGCGAAAAATCATCATTAATTGGACCAAACTTGATATGATTAAAACAGATGGTAATGGTTTTAAATAGAATCAGAAGTTTAAGGTTATGTGCGGAAAATCATCATCGCTTGGATCAAACTTGATATGATTAAAAAAGATGATACTGGTTTTATGAAAAATCACTAGATTTCAGGTTATGAGCGAAAAATCATCATTAATTGGATCAAACTTAATATGATTAAAAAAGATGCTAATGTTTTTTTTATGAAAAGACACTAGATTTCAGGTTATGAGCGAAAAATCATCATTAATTGGATCAAACTCCATTCTAATGATACAGATAGCAATGTTTTTATATGAAATTAGTAGTTTTTAGGTTATGTGTGGAAAACCATACTTAATTGGATCAAACTTGATATGATTAAAAAAGGTGATGATGTTTTTACGAAAATTCACTAGATTTGACGTTATGAGAGAAAAATCATGATTAATTGGATCAAAATTCATCCTAATTAAACAGATAGTAATGTTTCCATATGACATTAGTAGTTTTCAGGTTATGAGTGAAAAATCATCATTAATTGGATCAAACTTGATATGATTAAAAAAGATGATAATGTTTTTATGAAAAGTCACTAGATTTCAGGTTATAGGCGAAAAATCATCATTAATTGGACCAAACTTGATATGATTAGAACAGATGGTAATGGTTTTATATAGAATCAGAAGTTTCAAGGCTATGTGCGGAAAATCATCATTAATTGGACCGAACTTGATATGATTAAAAAAGATGATAATGTTTATATGAAAAGTCACTAGATTCCAGGTTATAAACGAAAAATCATCATTAATTGGATCAAACTTGATCCTAATTAAACAGATGATAATGTTTTTATATGAAATTAGTAGTTTTAGGTTATGTGTGGAAAACCATACTTAATTGGATCAAACTTGATATGATTAAAAAAGGTGATGACATTTTTACGAAAATTCACTAGATTTGACGTTATGAGAGAAAAATCATCATTAATTGGATCAAAATTCATCCTAATTAAACAGATAGTAATGTTTCCATATGAAATTAGTAGTTTCAAGGTTATGTGTGGAAAACTATCCTTAATTGGACCAAACGTGATATAATTAAAACAGGTGATAATGTTTTTATGAAAAGTCACTAGATTTGAGGTTACGAGCGAAAAATCATCATTAATTGGACCAAACTTGATATGATTAAAAAAGATGATAACGTTTTTATGAAAAGTCACTAGATTCCAGGTTATAAGCGAAAAATCATCATTAATTGGTTCAAAATTGATCCTAATTAAACAGATGTTAATGTTTTTATATGAAATTAGTAGTTTTTAGGTTATGTGTGGAGAACCATCCTTAATTGGACCAAACTTAATATGATTTAAAAAGGTGATGATGTTTTTACGAAAAGTCACTAGATTTGACGTTATGAGCGAAAAATCATCATTAATTGGATCAAAATCCATCCTAATTAAACAGATAGTAATGTTTCCATATGAAATTAGTAGTTTTCAGGTCATGAGCGAAAAATCATCATTAATTGGATCAAACTTGATATGATTAAAAAAGATGATAATGTTTTTATGAAAAGTCACTAGATTTCAGGTTATGAGCGAAAAATCATCATTAATTGGACCAAACTTGATATGATTAGAACAGATGGTAATGGTTTTATATAGAATCAGAAGTTTCAAGGTTATGTCCGGAAAATCATCATTAATTGGACCAAACTTGATATGATTAAAAAAGATGATAATGTTTTTATGAAAAGTCACTAGATTCCAGGTTATAAACGAAAAATCATCATTAATTGGATCAAACTTGATCCTAATTAAACAGATGATAATGTTTTTATATGAAATTAGTAGTTTTTAGGTTATGTGTGGAAAACCATCCTTAATTGGATCAAACTTGATATGATTAAAAAAGGTGATGATATTTTTACGAAAATTCACTAGATTTGACGTTATGAGAGAAAAATCATCATTAATTGGATCAAAATTCATTCTAATTAAACAGATAGTAATGTTTCCATATGAAATTAGTAGTTTTAAGGTTATGTGCGGAAAATCATCATTAATTGGACCAAATTTGATATAATTAAAACAGTTGATGATGTTTTTATGAAAATTCACTAGATTTGAGGTTACGAGCGAAAAATCATCATTAATTGGACCAAACTTGATATGATTAAAACAGGTGATAATGTTTTTATGAAAAGTCACTAGATTCCAGGTTATAAGCGAAAAATCATCATTAATTGGTTCAAAATTGATCCTAATTAAACAGATGATAATGTTTTTACATGAAATTAGTAGTTTTTAGGTTATGTGTGGAGAACCATCCATAATTGGATCAAACTTAATATGATTTAAAAAGGTGATGATGTTTTTACAAAAAGTCACTAGATTTGACGTTATGAGCGAAAAATCATCATTAATTGGATCAAAATCCATCCTAATTAAACAGATAGTAATGTTTTTATAAGAAATTAGTAGTTTCAAGGTTATGTGGGGAAAACTATCCTTAATTGGACCAAACGTGATATGATTAAAACAGGTGATAATGTTTTTTCTGAAAAGTCACTAGATTTGACGTTATGAGAGAAAAATCATCATTAATTGGACCAAACTTGATATGATTAAAACAGATGGTAATGGTTTTAAATAGAATCAGAAGTTTAAGGTTATGTGCGGAAAATCATCATCGCTTGGATCAAACTTGATATGATTAAAACAGATGGTAATGGCTTCATATAGAATCAGAAGCTTCAAGGTTATGTCCGGAAAATCATCATTAATTGGATCAAACTTGATATGATTAAAAAAGATGATAATGTTTTTATGAAAAGTCACTAGATTTCTGGTTATAAGCGAAAAATCATCATTAATTGGACCAAACGTGATATGAGTAGAACAGATGGTAATGGTTTTATATAGAATCAGAAGTTTCAAAGGTTATGTCCGGAAAATCATCCTTAATTGGATCAAACTTGATATGATTAAAAAAGATGATAATGTTTTTATGAAAAGTCACTAGATTTCAGGTTATAAGCTAAAAATCATCATTAATTGGACCAAACTTGATATGATTAGAAAAGATGGTAATGGTTTTATATAGAATCAGAAGTTTCAAGGTTATGCGCGGAAAATCACCATTAATTGGATCGAACTTGATATGATTAAAACAGGTGGTAATGGCTTTATATAGAATCAGAAGTTTCAAGATTATGTGCGGATAATCATCATTAATTGGATCAAACTTGATATGATTAAAAAAGATGATAATGTTTTTATGAAAAGTCACTAGATTTCAGGTTATAGGCGAAAAATCATCACTAATTGGACCAAACTTGATATGATTAGAACAGATGGTAATGGTTTTATATAGAATCAGAAGTTTCAAGGTTATGTGCGGAAAATCATCATTAATTGGATCGAACTTGATATGATTAAAACAGATGGTAATGGCTTCATATAGAATCAGAAGCTTCAAGGTTATGTCCGGAAAATCATTATTAATTGGATCAAACTTGATATGATTAAAAAAGATGCTAATGTTTTTTATGAAAAGTCACTAGATTTCAGGTTATAAGCGAAAAATCATCATTAATTGGACCAAACGTGATATGAGTAGAACAGATGGTAATGGTTTTATATAGAATCAGAAGTTTCAAGGCTATGTGCGGAAAATCATCATTAATTGGACCAAACTTGATACGATTAAAAAAGATGATAATGTTTTTATAAAAAGTTACTAGATTCCAGGTTATAAGCGAAAAATCATCATTAATTGGTTCAAAATTGATCCTAATTAAACAGATGATAATGTTTTTATATGAAATTAGTAGTTTTTAGGTTATGCGTGGAAAACCATCCTTAATTGGATCAAACTTGATATGATTAAAAAAGGTGATGATATTTTTACGAAAATTCACTAGATTTGACGTTATGAGAGAAAAATCATCATTAATTGGATCAAAATTCATCCTAATTAAACAGATAGTAATGTTTCCATATGAAATTAGTAGTTTTTTAGGTTATGTGCGGAAAATCATCATTAATTGGACCAAATTTGATATAATTAAAACAGGTGATAATGTTTTTATGAAAAGTCACTAGATTTGACGTTATGAGCGAAAAATCATCATTAATTGGACCAAACTTGATATGATTAAAACAGATGGTAATGGTTTTAAATAGAATCAGAAGTTTAAGGTTATGTGCGGAAAATCATCATCGCTTGGATCAAACTTGATATGATTAAAAAAGATGATACTGGTTTTATGAAAAATCACTAGATTTCAGGTTATGAGCGAAAAATCATCATTAATTGGATCAAACTTAATATGATTAAAAAAGATGCTAATGTTTTTTTTATGAAAAGACACTAGATTTCAGGTTATGAGCGAAAAATCATCATTAATTGGATCAAACTCCATTCTAATGAAACAGATAGCAATGTTTTTATATGAAATTAGTAGTTTTTAGGTTATGTGTGGAAAACCATACTTAATTGGATCAAACTTGATATGATTAAAAAAGGTGATGATGTTTTTACGAAAATTCACTAGATTTGACGTTATGAGAGAAAAATCATGATTAATTGGATCAAAATTCATCCTAATTAAACAGATAGTAATGTTTCCATATGAAATTAGTAGTTTTCAGGTTATGAGTGAAAAATCATCATTAATTGGATCAAACTTGATATGATTAAAAAAGATGATAATGTTTTTATGAAAAGTCACTAGATTTCAGGTTATAGGCGAAAAATCATCATTAATTGGACCAAACTTGATATGATTAGAACAGATGGTAATGGTTTTATATAGAATCAGAAGTTTCAAGGCTATGTGCGGAAAATCATCATTAATTGGACCAAACTTGATATGATTAAAAAAGATGATAATGTTTTTATGAAAAGTCACTAGATTCCAGGTTATAAACGAAAAATCATCATTAATTGGATCAAACTTGATCCTAATTAAACAGATGATAATGTTTTTATATGAAATTAGTAGTTTTTAGGTTATGTGTGGAAAACCATCCTTAAATGGATCAAACTTGATATAATTAAAACAGTTGATGATGTTTTTATGAAAAGTCACTAGATTTGAGGTTACGAGCGAAAAATCATCATTAATTGGATCAAAATTCATCCTAATTAAACAGATAGTAATGTTTCCATATGAAATTAGTAGTTTCAAGGTTATGTGTGGAAAACTATCCTTAATTGGACCAAACGTGATATAATTAAAACAGTTGATGATGTTTTTATGAAAAGTCACTAGATTTGAGGTTACGAGCGAAAAATCATCATTAATTGGACCAAACTTGATATGATTAAAAAAGATGATAACGTTTTTATGAAAAGTCACTAGATTCCAGGTTATAAGCGAAAAATCATCATTAATTGGTTCAAAATTGATCCTAATTAAACAGATGTTAATGTTTTTATATGAAATTAGTAGTTTTTAGGTTATGTGTGGAGAACCATCCTTAATTGGATCAAACTTGATATGATTAAAAAAGGTGATGATGTTTTTACGAAAAGTCACTAGATTTGACGTTATGAGCGAAAAATCATCATTAATTGGATCAAAATTCATCCTAATTAAACAGATAGTAATGTTTCCATATGAAATTAGTAGTTTTCAGGTTATGAGCGAAAAATCATCATTAATTGGATCAAACTTGATATGATTAAAAAAGATGATAATGTTTTTATGAAAAGTCACTAGATTTCAGGTTATGAGCGAAAAATCATCACTAATTGGACCAAACTTGATATGATTAGAACAGATGGTAATGGTTTTATATAGAATCAGAAGTTTCAAGGTTATGTCCGGAAAATCATCATTAATTGGACCAAACTTGATATGATTAAAAAAGATGATAATGTTTTTATGAAAAGTCACTAGATTCCAGGTTATAAACGAAAAATCATCATTAATTGGATCAAACTTGATCCTAATTAAACAGATGATAATGTTTTTATATGAAATTAGTAGTTTTTAGGTTATGTGTGGAAAACCATCCTTAATTGGATCAAACTTGATATGATTAAAAAAGGTGATGATATTTTTACGAAAATTCACTAGATTTGACGTTATGAGAGAAAAATCATCATTAATTGGATCAAAATTCATTCTAATTAAACAGATAGTAATGTTTCCATATGAAATTAGTAGTTTTAAGGTTATGTGCGGAAAATCATCATTAATTGGACCAAATTTGATATAATTAAAACAGTTGATGATGTTTTTATGAAAATTCACTAGATTTGATATTACGAGCTAAAAATCATCATTAATTGGACAAAACTTGATATGATTAAAAAAGATGATAATGTTTTTATGAAAAGTCACTAGATACCAGGTTATAAGCGAAAAATCATCATTAATTGGTTCAAAATTGATCCTAATTAAACAGATGATAATGTTTTTACATGAAATTAGTAGTTTTTAGGTTATGTGTGGAGAACCATCCATAATTGGATCAAACTTAATATGATTTAAAAAGGTGATGATGTTTTTACAAAAAGTCACTAGATTTGACGTTATGAGCGAAAAATCATCATTAATTGGATCAAAATCCATCCTAATTAAACAGATAGTAATGTTTTTATAAGAAATTAGTAGTTTCAAGGTTATGTGGGGAAAACTATCCTTAATTGGACCAAACGTGATATGATTAAAACAGGTGATAATGTTTTTCTGAAAAGTCACTAGATTTGACGTTATGAGCGAAAAATCATCATTAATTGGACCAAACTTGATATGATTAAAACAGATGGTAATGGTTTTAAATAGAATCAGAAGTTTAAGGTTATGTGCGGAAAATCATCATCGCTTGGATCAAACTTGATATGATTAAAACAGATGGTAATGGCTTCATATAGAATCAGAAGCTTCAAGGTTATGTCCGGAAAATCATTATTAATTGGATCAAACTTGATATGATTAAAAAAGATGATAATGTTTTTATGAAAAGTCACTAGATTTCAGGTTATAAGCTAAAAATCATCATTAATTGGACCAAACTTGATATGATTAGAAAAGATGGTAATGGTTTTATATAGAATCAGAAGTTTCAAGGTTATGTCCGGAAAATCATCATTAATTGGACCAAACTTGATATGATTAAAAAAGATGATAATGTTTTTATGAAAAGTCACTAGATTTCAGGTTATAAGCGAAAAATCATCATTAATTGGACCAAACTTGATATGATTAGAAAAGATGGTAATGGTTTTATATAGAATCAGAAGTTTCAAGGTTATGCGCGGAAAATCACCATTAATTGGATCGAACTTGATATGATTAAAACAGGTGGAAATGGCTTTATATAGAATCAGAAGTTTCAAGATTATGTGCGGATAATCATCATTAATTGCATCAAACTTGATATGATTAAAACAGATGATAATGTTTTTATGAAAAGTCACTAGATTTCAGGTTATAGGCGAAAAATCATCACTAATTGGACCAAACTTGATATGATTAGAACAGATGGTAATGGTTTTATATAGAATCAGAAGTTTCAAGGTTATGTGCGGAAAATCATCATTAATTGGATCGAACTTGATATGATTAAAACAGATGGTAATGGCTTCATATAGAATCAGAAGCTTCAAGGCTATGTGCGGAAAATCATCATTAATTGGACCAAACTTGATATGATTAAAAAAGATGATAATGTTTTTATGAAAAGTTACTAGATTCCAGGTTATAAGCGAAAAATCATCATTAATTGGACCAAACTTGATATGATTAAAAAAGATGATAATGTTTTTATATAGAATCAGAAGTTTCAAGGCTATGTGTGGAAAACCATCATTAATTGGACCAAACTTTATATGATTAAAAAAGATGATAATGTTTTTATGAAAAGTCACTAGATTCCAGGTTATAAGCGAAAAATCATCATTAATTGGTTCAAAATTGATCCTAATTAAACAGAAAATAATGTTTTTATATGAAATTAGTAGTTTTTATGTTATGTGTGGAAAACCATCCTTAATTGGATCAAACTTGATATGATTAAAAAAGGTGATGATATTTTTACGAAAATTCACTAGATTTGACGTTATGAGAGAAAAATCATCATTAATTGGATCAAAATTCATCCTAATTAAACAGATAGTAATGTTTCCATATGAAATTAGTAGTTTTTAGGTTATGTGCGGAAAATCATCATTAATTGGAACAAATTTGATATAATTAAAACAGTTGATGATGTTTTTATGAAAAGTCACTAGATTTGAGGTTACGAGCGAAAAATCATCATTAATTGGACCAAACTTGATATGATTAAAAAAGATGATAATGTTTTTATGAAAAGTCACTAGATTCCAGGTTATAAGCGAAAAATCATCATTAATTGGTTCAAAATTGATCCTAATTAAACAGATGATAATGTTTTTATATGAAATTAGTAGTTTTTAGGTTATGTGTGGAGAACCATCCTTAATTGGACCAAACTTGATATGATTAAAAAAGATGATAATGTTTTTATGAAAAGTCACTAGATTTCAGGTTATAAGCGAAAAATCATCATTAATTGGACCAAACGTGATATGATTAAAACAGATGATAATGGTTTTACATAGAATCAGAAGTTTAAGGTTATGTGCGGAAAATCATCATCGCTTGGATCAAACTTGATATGATTAAAAAAGATGATACAGTTTTTATGAAAAATCACTAGATTTCAGGTTATGAGCGAAAAATCATCATTAATTGGATCACATTCCATCCTAATTAAACAGATAGTAATGTTTTTATATGAAATTAGTAGTTTCAAGGTTATGTGTGGAAAACTATCCTTAATTGGACCAAATTTGATATAATTAAAACAGGTGATAATGTTTTTATGAAAAGTCACTAGATTTGACGTTATGAGCGAAAAATCATCATTAATTGGACCAAACTTGATATGATTAAAACAGATGGTAATGGTTTTAAATAGAATCAGAAGTTTAAGGTTATGTGCGGAAAATCATCATCGCTTGGATCAAACTTGATATGATTAAAAAAGATGATACTGGTTTTATGAAAAATCACTAGATTTCAGGTTATGAGCGAAAAATCATCATTAATTGGATCACATTCCATCCTAATTAAACAGATAGTAATGTTTTTATATGAAATTAGTAGTTTCAAGGTTATGTGTGGAAAACTATCCTTAATTGGACCAAATTTGATATAATTAAAACAGGTGATAATGTTTTTATGAAAAGTCACTAGATTTGACGTTATGAGCGAAAAATCATCATTAATTGGACGAACCTCGATATGATTGAACTAGATGGTAATTTTTTTATATAAAAACACTAGATTTAAGGCTTTGTGCGAAAAATCATCATCAATTGGACCAAACTAGATCTGTTTGAAATATATGGTAATGATTTTATATAAAATCACTACATTTAAGGCTATGTGCGAAAAATCATCATCAATTGGACCAACCTCGATATGATTGAACTAGATGGTAATCATCATTAATTGGTTCGAACTTGATATGATTAAAACAGATGGTAATGGCTTTATATAGAATCAGAAGTTGCAAGGTTATGTGCGGAAAATCATCATTAATTGGATCAAGCTTGATATGATTAAAAAAAGTGATAATGTTTTTATGAAAAATCACTAGATTTCAGGTTATGTGCGGAAAATCATCATTAATTGGACCAAATTTGATATAATTAAAACAGTTGATGATGTTTCTATGAAAAGTCACTAGATTTGAGGTTACGAGCGAAAAATCATCATTAATTGGACCAAACGTGATATGAGTAGAACAGATGGTAATTTTTTTATATAGAAACACTAGATTTAAGGCTTTGTGCGAAAAATCATCATCAATTGGACCAAACTAGATCTGATTAAAAAAGATGATAACGTTTTTATGAAAAGTCACTAGATTCCAGGTTATAAGCGAAAAATCATCATTAATTGGTTCAAAATTGATCCTAATTAAACAGAAAATAATGTTTTTATATGAAATTAGTAGTTTTTAGGTTATGTGTGGAAAACCATCCTTAATTGGATCAAACTTGATATGATTAAAAAAGGTGATGATATTTTTACGAAAATTCACTAGATTTGACGTTATGAGAGAAAAATCATCATTAATTGGATCAAAATTCATCCTAATTAAACAGATAGTAATGATTTTATGAAAAGTCACTAGATTTCAGTTTATGAGCGAAAAATCATCATTAATTGGATCAAAATTCATCCTAATTAAACAGATAGTAATGTTTCCATATGAAATTAGTAGTTTTTAGGTTATGTGCGGAAAATCATCATTAATTGGAACAAATTTGATATAATTAAAACAGTTGATGATGTTTTTATGAAAAGTCACTAGATTTGAGGTTACGAGCGAAAAATCATCATTAATTGGACCAAACTTGATATGATTAAAAAAGATGATAATGTTTTTATGAAAAGTCACTAGATTCCAGGTTATAAGCGAAAAATCATCATTAATTGGTTCAAAATTGATCCTAATTAAACAGAAAATAATGTTTTTATATGAAATTAGTAGTTTTTAGGTTATGTGTGGAAAACCATCCTTAATTGGATCAAACTTGATATGATTAAAAAAGATGATGATGTTTTTATGAAAAGTCACTAGATTTGAGGTTACGAGCGAAAAATCATCATTAATTGGACCAAACTTAATATGATTTAAAAAGGTGATGATGTTTTTACGAAAAGTCACTAGATTTGACGTTATGAGCGAAAAATCATCATTAATTGGATCACATTCCATCCTAATTAAACAGATAGTAATGTTTTTATATGAAATTAGTAGTTTCAAGGTTATGTGTGGAAAACTATCCTTAATTGGACCAAACGTGATATGATTAAAACAGATGGTGATAGTTTTAAATAGAATCAGAAGTTTAAGGTTATGTGCGGAAAATCATCATCGCTTGGATCAAACTTGATATGATTAAAAAAGATGATACTGTTTTTATGAAAAATCACTAGATTTCAGGTTATGAGCGAAAAATCATCATTAATTGGATCACATTCCATCCTAATTAAACAGATAGTAATGTTTTTATATGAAATTAGTAGTTTCAAGGTTATGTGTGGAAAACTATCCTTAATTGGACCAAATTTGATATAATTAAAACAGGTGATAATGTTTTTATGAAAAGTCACTAGATTTGACGTTATGAGCGAAAAATCATCATTAATTGGACCAAACTTGATATGATTAAAACAGATGGTAATGGTTTTAAATAGAATCAGAAGTTTAAGGTTATGTGCGGAAAATCATCATCGCTTGGATCAAACTTGATATGATTAAAAAAGATGATACTGGTTTTATGAAAAATCACTAGATTTCAGGTTATGAGCGAAAAATCATCATTAATTGGATCAAACTCCATTCTAATGATACAGATAGCAATGTTTTTATATGAAATTAGTAGTTTTTAGGTTATGTGTGGAAAACCATACTTAATTGGATCAAACTTGATATGATTAAAAAAGGTGATGATGTTTTTACGAAAATTCACTAGATTTGACGTTATGAGAGAAAAATCATGATTAATTGGATCAAAATTCATCCTAATTAAACAGATAGTAATGTTTCCATATGACATTAGTAGTTTTCAGGTTATGAGTGAAAAATCATCATTAATTGGATCAAACTTGATATGATTAAAAAAGATGATAATGTTTTTATGAAAAGTCACTAGATTTCAGGTTATGAGCGAAAAATCATCATTAATTGGACCAAACTTGATATGATTAGAACAGATGGTAATGGTTTTAAATAGAATCAGAAGTTTAAGGTTATGTGCGGAAAATCATCATTAATTGGACCAAATTTGATATAATCAAAACAGTTGATGATGTTTTTATGAAAAGTCACTAGATTTGAGGTTACGAACGAAAAATCATCATTAATTGGATCAAAATCCATCCTAATTAAACAGATTGTAATGTTTCCATATGAAATTAGTAGGTTTTAGGTTATGTGTGGGGAACCATCCTTAATTGGACCAAACTTAATATGATTTAAAAAGGTGATGATGTTTTTACGAAAAGTCACTAGATTCCAGGTTATAAGCGAAAAATCATCATTAATTGGTTAAAAATTGATCCTAATTAAACAGATGATAATGTTTTTATATGAAATTAGTAGTTTCAAGGTTATGTGTGGAAAACTATCCTTAATTGGACCAAATTTGATATAATTAAAACAGGTGATAATGTTTTTATGAAAAGTCACTAGATTTGACGTTATGAGCGAAAAATCATCATTAATTGGACCAAACTTGATATGATTAAAACAGATGGTAATGGTTTTAAATAGAATCAGAAGTTTAAGGTTATGTGCGGAAAATCATCATCGCTTGGATCAAACTTGATATGATTAAAAAAGATGATACTGGTTTTATGAAAAATCACTAGATTTCAGGTTATGAGCGAAAAATCATCATTAATTGGATCAAACTTAATATGATTAAAAAAGATGCTAATGTTTTTTTTATGAAAAGACACTAGATTTCAGGTTATGAGCGAAAAATCATCATTAATTGGATCAAACTCCATTCTAATGAAACAGATAGCAATGTTTTTATATGAAATTAGTAGTTTTTAGGTTATGTGTGGAAAACCATACTTAATTGGATCAAACTTGATATGATTAAAAAAGGTGATGATGTTTTTACGAAAATTCACTAGATTTGACGTTATGAGAGAAAAATCATGATTAATTGGATCAAAATTCATCCTAATTAAACAGATAGTAATGTTTCCATATGAAATTAGTAGTTTTCAGGTTATGAGTGAAAAATCATCATTAATTGGATCAAACTTGATATGATTAAAAAAGATGATAATGTTTTTATGAAAAGTCACTAGATTTCAGGTTATGAGCGAAAAATCATCATTAATTGGTTCAAAATTGATCCTAATTAAACAGAAAATAATGTTTTTATATGAGATTAGTAGTTTTTAGGTTATGTGTGGAAAACCATCATTAATTGGACCAAACTTAATATGATTTAAAAAGGTGATGATGTTTTTACGAAAAGTCACTAGATTTGACGTTATGAGCGAAAAATCATCATTAATTGGATCAAAATCCATCCTAATTAAACAGATAGTAATGTTTCCATATGAAATTAGTAGATTTCAGGTCATGAGCGAAAAATCATCATTAATTGGATCGAACTTGATATGATTAAAAAAGATGATAATGTTTTTATGAAAAGTCACTAGATTTCAGGTTATGAGCGAAAAATCATCACTAATTGGACCAAACTTGATATGATTAGAACAGATGGTAATGGTTTTATATAGAATCAGAAGTTTCAAGGTTATGTCCGGAAAATCATCATTAATTGGACCAAACTTGATATGATTAAAAAAGATGATAATGTTTTTATGAAAAGTCACTAGATTCCAGGTTATAAACGAAAAATCATCATTAATTGGATCAAACTTGATCCTAATTAAACAGATGATAATGTTTTTATATGAAATTAGTAGTTTTTAGGTTATGTGTGGAAAACCATCCTTAATTGGATCAAACTTGATATGATTAAAAAAGGTGATGATATTTTTACGAAAATTCACTAGATTTGACGTTATGAGAGAAAAATCATCATTAATTGGATCAAAATTCATTCTAATTAAACAGATAGTAATGTTTCCATATGAAATTAGTAGTTTTAAGGTTATTTGCGGAAAATCATCATTAATTGGACCAAATTTGATATAATAATAACAGTTGATTATGCTTTTATGAAAATTCACTAGATTTCAGGTTACGAGCGAAAAATCATCATTGATTGGACCAAACTTGATATGATTAAAAAAGATGATAACGTTTTTATGAAAAGTCACTAGATTCCAGGTTATAAGCGAAAAATCATCATTAATTGGTTCAAAATTGATCCTAATTAAACAGATGATAGTTTTTATATGAAGTTAGAAGTGTTTAGGGTATTTTTGGAGAACCATCCATAATTGGATCAAACTTAATATGATTTAAAAAGGTGATGATGTTTTTACAAAAAGTCACTAGATTTGACGTTATGAGCGAAAAATCATCATTAATTGGATCAAAATCCATCCTAATTAAACAGATAGTAATGTTTATTTGTCCTTAATTGGACCAAACTTGATATGATTAAAAAAGATGATAACGTTTTTATGAAAAGTCACTGGATTTGACGTTATGAGCGAAAAATCATCATTAATTGGACCAAACTTGATATGATTAAAACAGATGATAATGGTTTTACATAGAATCAGAAGTTTAAGGTTATGTGCGGAAAATCATCATCGCTTGGATCAAACTTGATATGATTAAAAAAGATGTTAATGGCTTCATATAGAATCAGAAGCTTCAAGGTTATGTTCGGAAAATCATCATTAATTGGATCAAACTTGATATGATTAGAACAGATGGTAATGGTTTTATATAGAATCAGAAGTTTCAAGGTTATGTGCGGAAAATCATCATTAATTGGATCAAACTTGATATGATTAAAAAAGATGATAATGTTTTTATGAAAAGTCACTAGATTTCAGGTTATGAGCGAAAAATCATCATTAATTGGACCAAACTTGATATGATTAGAAAAGATGGTAATGGTTTTATATAGAATCAGATGTTTCAAGGTTATGTGCGGAAAATCACCATTAATTGGATCGAACTTGATATGATTAAAACAGAAGGTAATGGCTTCATATAGAATCAGAAGTTTAAGGTTATGTGCGGAAAATCATCATTAATTGGATCAAACTTGATATGATTAAAAAAGATGATAATGTTTTTATGAAAAGTCACTAGATTTCAGGTTATAGGCGAAAAATCATCACTAATTGGACCAAACTTGATATGATTAGAACAGATGGTAATGGTTTTATATAGAATCAGAAGTTTCAAGGTTATGTGCGGAAAATCATCATTAATTGGATCGAACTTGATATGATTAAAACAGATGGTAATGGCTTCATATAGAATCAGAAGCTTCAAGGTTATGTCCGGAAAATCATCATTAATTGGATCAAACTTGATATGATTAAAAAAGATGATAATGTTTTTATGAAAAGTCACTAGATTTCAGGTTATAAGCTAAAAATCATCATTAATTGGACCAAACTTGATATGATTAGAAAAGATGGTAATGGTTTTATATAGAATCAGAAGTTTCAAGGTTATGTGCGGAAAATCACCATTAATTGGATCGAACTTGATATGATTAAAACAGATGGTAATGTTTTTATA
Source organism: Diplolepis rosae (assembly GCA_030998225.1). NCBI lineage: Eukaryota > Metazoa > Arthropoda > Insecta > Hymenoptera > Diplolepididae > Diplolepis > Diplolepis rosae. Next base: position 235,381 of record JAPYXD010000713.1, on the reverse strand, counting down.
AAAAGTTACTAGATTCCAGGTTATAAGCGAAAAATCATCATTAATTGGATCAAACTTGATCCTAATTAAACAGATGATAATGTTTTTATATGAAATTAGTAGTTTTTAGGTTATGTGTGGAAAACCATCCTTAAATGGATCAAACTTGATATGATTAAAAAAGGTGATGACATTTTTACGAAAATTCACTAGATTTGACGTTATGAGAGAAAAATCATAATTAATTGGATCAAAATTCATCCTAATTAAACAGATAGTAATGTTTCCATATGAAATTAGTAGTTTTTAGGTTATGTGCGGAAAATCATCATTAATTGGACCAAATTTGATATAATTAAAACAGTTGATGATGTTTTTATGAAAAGTCACTAGATTTGAGGTTACGAGCGAAAAATCATCATTAATTGGACCAAACTTGATATGATTAAAAAAGATGATAACGTTTTTATGAAAAGTCACTAGATTCCAGGTTATAAGCGAAAAATCATCATTAATTGGTTCAAAATTGATCCTAATTAAACAGAAAATAATGCTTTTATATGAAATTAGTAGTTTTTAGGTTATGTGTGGAGAACCATCCTTAATTGGACCAAACTTAATATGATTTAAAAAGGTGATGATGTTTTTACGAAAAGTCACTAGATTTGACGTTATGAGCGAAAAATCATCATTAATTGGACCAAACGTGATATGATTAAAACAGATGGTGATGGTTTTAAATAGAATCAGAAGTTTAAGGTTATGTGCGGAAAATCATCATCGCTTGGATCAAACTTGATATGATTAAAAAAGATGATACTGTTTTTATGAAAAATCACTAGATTTCAGGTTATGAGCGAAAAATCATCATTAATTGGATCACATTCCATCCTAATTAAACAGATAGTAATGTTTTTATATGAAATTAGTAGTTTCAAGGTTATGTGTGGAAAACTATCCTTAATTGGACCAAATTTGATATAATTAAAACAGGTGATAATGTTTTTATGAAAAGTCACTAGATTTGACGTTATGAGCCAAAAATCATCATTAATTGGACCAAACTTGATATGATTAAAACAGATGGTAATGGTTTTAAATAGAATCAGAAGTTTAAGGTTATGTGCGGAAAATCATCATCGCTTGGATCAAACTTGATATGATTAAAAAAGATGATACTGGTTTTATGAAAAATCACTAGATTTCAGGTTATGAGCGAAAAATCATCATTAATTGGATCACATTCCATCCTAATTAAACAGATAGTAATGTTTTTATATGAAATTAGTAGTTTCAAGGTTATGTGTGGAAAACTATCCTTAATTGGACCAAATTTGATATAATTAAAACAGGTGATAATGTTTTTATGAAAAGTCACTAGATTTGACGTTATGAGCGAAAAATCATCATTAATTGGACCAAACTTGATATGATTAAAACAGATAATAATGGTTTTAAATAGAATCAGAAGTTTAAGGTTATGTGCGGAAAATCATCATTAATTGGACCAACCTCGATATGATTGAAATAGATGGTAATGTTTTTATATAAAATCACTACATTTAAGGCTATGTGCGAAAAATCATCATCAATTGGACCAACCTCGATATGTTGAACTAGATGGTAATCATCATTAATTGGAACAAACTTGATATGATTAAAACAGATGGTAATGGCGTTATATAGAATCAGAAGTTTCAAGGTTATGTGCGGAAAATCATCATTAATTGGACCAACCTCGATATGATTGAAATAGATGGTAATTTTTTTATATAAAAACACTAGATTTAAGGCTTTGTGCGAAAAATCATCATCAATTGGACCAAACTAGATCTCTTTGAAATAGATGGTAATGTTTTTATATAAAATCACTACATTTAAGGCTATGTGCGAAAAATCATCATCAATTGGACCAACCTCGATATGTTGAACTAGATGGTAATCATCATTAATTGGAACAAACTTGATATGATTAAAACAGATGGTAATGGCGTTATATAGAATCAGAAGTTGCAAGGTTATGTGCGGAAAATCATCATTAATTGGATCAAGCTTGATATGATTAAAAAAAGTGATAATGTTTTTATGAAAAATCACTAGATTTCAGGTTATGTGCGGAAAATCATCATTAATTGGACCAAATTTGATATAATTAAAACAGTTGATGATGTTTCTATGAAAAGTCACTAGATTTGAGGTTATAAGCGAAAAATCATCATTAATTGGACCAAACTTGATATGATTAGAACAGATGGTAATGGTTTTATATAGAATCAGAAGTTTCAAGGCTATGTGCGGAAAATCATCATTAATTGGACCAAACTTGATATGATTAAAAAAGATGATAATGTTTTTATGAAAAGTTACTAGATTCCAGGTTATAAGCGAAAAATCATCATTAATTGGATCAAAATTGATCCTAATTAAACAGATGATAATGTTTTTATATGAAATTAGTAGTTTTTAGGTTATGTGTGGAAAACCATCCTTAAATGGATCAAACTTGATATGATTAAAAAAGGTGATGACATTTTTACGAAAATTCACTAGATTTGACGTTATGAGAGAAAAATCATCATTAATTGGATCAAAATTCATCCTAATTAAACAGATAGTAATGTTTCCATATGAAATTAGTAGTTTTTAGGTTATGTGCGGAAAATCATCATTAATTGGACCAAATTTGATATAATTAAAACAGTTGATGATGTTTTTATGAAAAGTCACTAGATTTGAGGTTACGAGCGAAAAATCATCATTAATTGGACCAAACTTGATATGATTAAAAAAGATGATAACGTTTTTATGAAAAGTCACTAGATTCCAGGTTATAAGCGAAAAATCATCATTAATTGGTTCAAAATTGATCCTAATTAAACAGATGTTAATGTTTTTATATGAAATTAGTAGTTTTTAGGTTATGTGTGGAGAACCATCCTTAATTGGACCAAACTTAATATGATTTAAAAAGGTGATGATGTTTTTACGAAAAGTCACTAGATTTGACGTTATGAGCGAAAAATCATCATTAATTGGATCAAAATCCATCCTAATTAAACAGATAGTAATGTTTCCATATGAAATTAGTAGTTTTCAGGTCATGAGCGGAAAATCATCATTAATTGGATCAAACTTGATATGATTAAAAAAGATGATAATGTTTTTATGAAAAGTCACTAGATTTCAGGTTATGAGCGAAAAATCATCATTAATTGGATCACATTCCATCCTAATTAAACAGATAGTAATGTTTTTATATGAAATTAGTAGTTTCAAGGTTATGTGTGGAAAACTATCCTTAATTGGACCAAACGTGATATGATTAAAACAGATGGTGATGGTTTTAAATAGAATCAGAAGTTTAAGGTTATGTGCGGAAAATCATCATCGCTTGGATCAAACTTGATATGATTAAAAAAGATGATACTGGTTTTATGAAAAATCACTAGATTTCAGGTTATGAGCGAAAAATCATCATTAATTGGATCAAATTTGATCCTAATTAAACAGATGGTAATGTTTTTATATGAAATTAGTAGTTTTTAGGTTATGCGTTGGAAAACCATCCTTAATTGGACCAAACTTGATATGATTAAAAAAGATGATACTGTTTTTATGAAAAATCACTAGATTTCAGGTTATGAGCGAAAAATCATCATTAATTGGACCAAACGTGATATGATTAAAACAGATGGTGATAGTTTTAAATAGAATCAGAAGTTTAAGGTTATGTGCGGAAAATCATCATCGCTTGGATCAAACTTAATATGATTAAAAAAGATGCTAATGTTTTTTTTATGAAAAGACACTAGATTTCAGGTTATGAGCGAAAAATCATCATTAATTGGATCAAACTCCATTCTAATGAAACAGATAGCAATGTTTTTATATGAAATTAGTAGTTTTTAGGTTATGTGTGGAAAACCATACTTAATTGGATCAAACTTGATATGATTAAAAAAGGTGATGATGTTTTTACGAAAATTCACTAGATTTGACGTTATGAGAGAAAAATCATGATTAATTGGATCAAAATTCATCCTAATTAAACAGATAGTAATGTTTCCATATGAAATTAGTAGTTTTCAGGTTATGAGTGAAAAATCATCATTAATTGGATCAAACTTGATATGATTAAAAAAGATGATAATGTTTTTATGAAAAGTCACTAGATTTCAGGTTATGAGCGAAAAATCATCATTAATTGGACCAAACTTGATATGATTAGAACAGATGGTAATGGTTTTATATAGAATCAGAAGTTTCAAGGTTATGTCCGGAAAATCATCATTAATTGGATCAAACTTGATATGATTAAAAAAGATGATAATGTTTCACTAGATTTCAGGTTATAGGCGAAAAATCATCACTAATTGGACCAAACTTGATATGATTAGAACAGATGGTAATGGTTTTATATAGAATCAGAAGTTTCAAGGTTATGTGCGGAAAATCATCATTAATTGGACCAACCTCGATATGATTGAACTAGATGGTAATTTTTTTATATAAAAACACTAGATTTAAGGCTTTGTGCGAAAAATCATCATTAATTGGACCAACCTCGATATGATTGAACTAGATGGTAATCATCACTAATTGGATCGAACTTGATATGATTAAAACAGATGGTAATGGCTTTATATAGAATCAGAAGTTTCAAGGTTATGTGCGGAAAATCATCATTAATTGGACCAACCTCGATATGATTGAAATAGATGGTAATTTTTTTATATAAAAACACTAGATTTAAGGCTTTGTGCGAAAAATCATCATCAATTGGACCAAACTAGATCTGATTGAAATAGATGGTAATGTTTTTATATAAAATCACTACATTTAAGGCTATGTGCGAAAAATCATCATCAATTGGACCAACCTCGATATGATTGAACTAGATGGTAATCATCTTTAATTGGAACGAACTTGATATGATTAAAACAGATGGTAATGGCGTTATATAGAATCAGAAGTTGCAAGGTTATGTGCGGAAAATCATCATTAATTGGATCAAGCTTGATATGATTAAAAAAAGTGATAATGTTTTTATGAAAAATCACTAGATTTCAGGTTATGTGCGGAAAATCATCATTAATTGGACCAAATTTGATATAATTAAAACAGTTGATGATGTTTCTATGAAAAGTCACTAGATTTGAGGTTATAAGCGAAAAATCATCATTAATTGGACCAAACTTGATATGATTAGAACAGATGGTAATGGTTTTATATAGAATCAGAAGTTTCAAGGCTATGTGCGGAAAATCATCATTAATTGGACCAAACTTGATATGATTAAAAAAGATGATAATGTTTTTATGAAAAGTCACTAGATACCAGGTTATAAGCGAAAAATCATCATTAATTGGTTCAAAATTGATCCTAATTAAACAGATGATAATGTTTTTATATGAAATTAGTAGTTTTTAGGTTATGTGTGGAAAACCATCCTTAAATGGATCAAACTTGATATGATTAAAAAAGGTGATGACATTTTTACGAAAATTCACTAGATTTGACGTTATGAGAGAAAAATCATCATTAATTGGATCAAAATTCATCCTAATTAAACAGATAGTAATGTTTCCATATGAAATTAGTAGTTTTTAGGTTATGTGCGGAAAATCATCATTAATTGGAACAAATTTGATATAATTAATACAGTTGATGATGTTTTTATGAAAAGTCACTAGACTTGAGGTTACGAGCGAAAATCATCATTAATTGGACCAAACTTGATATGATTAAAAAAGATGATAATGTTTTTATGAAAAGTCACTTTTTTTTTTTTTTTTTTTTTTTTTTTTTTTGGTGAGGAGGAAAAATGGCAAAATCTTTTATAGACGTTGTACAGGACTCTCCTAGGACGGGTCTAGGCATACCTGTTAAAACCAAAAAACCCCCTCTCTCGAACCAATACACCACCCGCGGGACCGCCTTTCGGCTTTAAACTTCACGGGTGGTTGGTTCCATTAAAGTCGCGTACGACTCTTCCGTCATCCGTTCGCTCAGAACTCCCACCCGCGGCCACACGCCCACTAGGATAACCGACTAGCCGCGCCACCCAGGGGAGAAACAAACAGATTCCCTCCCCGAACGACGCGGACAGCCAAGTCTACCCGAGACGCAGGACCGCGGGTGCCGGCCCCGATGCGATTTCTACTGGCCCTCCCCGTTGTTTCGCTCTCGACGCCCATCAAGCTCTCTCGTCTTCATCACAAGTGTGACGAATGACTCGATGAGCGTCCAGAACCGTTCAGACTGGAGCATGAGGGGGACTATCGTGTCAGGAGTAAGTTCGGAACCCACCGACTGACCGAGGACCCCCCTAGCCACACCCCATTTTGCGCAGACGAAGAGTGCGTGCTCTGCGTTATCCACCGGGGATTCGCAGTAGCAACACGTCTCCTCGTCTCTCTTCTTAAAGCGCCTCAGGTACGCGTTAAAACAGCCATGGCCCGAGAGCGCTTGCGCCAAGTAAAAGCCGACTTCCCCGTGCTTTCTGTTCAGCCAGGTGGCGAGCTCCGGGATCAGGCGGTAGGTCCATCTCCCTGTCTGCTCACCATGCCATCTCATCTGCCATTTCTCGACGAGTCTGCGCCTTCCATCCTTGCGGATGGCCTCCTTCGCGCGAGCGATTTCCTGCAGGTCGGCGCAGGTAAGCTCCTTGCGAAGCTTAAAGGTTTCCTGCCTTTCCTCCGCCAATAAATCTATTGGCGGGACGCTCGCCAGGACCAGCACAGCGTTCGTCGAGATAGTTCTATATGCCGAAACTATTCTCAGCGCGACAAGTCTCTGCGCCGAGAACAGCTTCTTCTGGATAGCATGGTTTTGCAAAGCATTGGCCCAGACCGGAGCTGCGTAAAGCAGCTTCGAATGGACCACGCTCGCCACCAATCTTCTTTTCGCTTCCCTGGGTCCACCAATGTTTGGCATAAGCCGGGCCAAATTCGCTCCACATTGGATGGCTTTGGCAGCTGCGATCTTTAGATGTTCGCCAAAGCTAAGCCTACGATCCAGCTGCACCCCCAGGTACTTAATGCTTGTTTTCCACTCGACTTCATGCTCTCCGAGAACGATCCTCGGGTATTGGAAGGATCTCCTGTCCGTAACGAGCAAAGCCTCGGTTTTCTCAGGGGCCATTTTAAGACCTCTGCCATCCAACCAGCGCCTTGCTCGCCACAGACTTTCATTGATCCTCAGCTCTAGGATTCTGACGTCGTCAGCGGCGCACACGACAAGTGCGTCATCCGCGAAGCCGACGATGCTCGTTCCAGCAGGCAGGTCCATGCGCAGGAAGTCATCATACATGATGTTCCAAACGAGTGGACCCACCCGCGACCCTTGAGGAGCGCCACATGTCATCTCTTCTTTGAGAGACCATTTGTCGCCCTCGTATATCACCCACCTGTCGCTCAGATAGTCATCCATCATTCGCAACAGGTAGTCTGGAACCTTTTTCCGCATCATCGCCTCGATGCAGATGTCCCATCTCGCGGTATTGAACGCATTGCGTATGTCAATGCTAATCAACGCACAGAATCCCTTACGCTTACCAGTTCCTTTTCTTGCATTTGTGGCGATGTTAACCACAGCTTGGATGGCGTCCACAGTGGATCTGCCTTTCCTGAATCCGAACTGGCTTTCCGAGAGCTCGTTCTCCCCGACCAAGAGAGCCTGAAGCCGTTGTAGAATCAACTCCTCCAGAAGCTTCCCCATCGTATCCAATAAGCATATTGGTCTATACGACGAGGCAACCCCTAGAGGTTTGTTGCCCTTCCTCAGCAGGACCAACCTCTGCTTCTTCCAATCTGCGAAGAACCTCCCATCCCGAAGACAGGAGTTAAAGGCTTCTAGGAGGATCTCCGGGTATGCCCCGATCATCTCTTTGAGGATCTCGTTCGGCACCCCGTCGATACCCGGCGCTGTATTTGCCTTAAGCCTTCCACCCGCTCTCTTTAGTTCTTCGAGAGTGAAGAGTTCTTCGCGCCGGACCACGCAGGAACTTCGGTCCTGTCTTTGGAACGGCTCCACGTGTGGAAACAAGCTTCGCACAATGTACTTGACTCGATCGGGATTATCCAGGCCCGGGGTCTTTCTTCTAGTCACCAATCTCTTGGTGACTATTTTGAAGGCGAGACCCCATGGATCCTTCTCGACCTCACCGATCAAGTCTTTCCAGCATTGAAGTCGGCTTTTCTTTATGCCTCGCCTCAAAGCTGTTTTTGCCCCTTTCCATGCCTCGTGCAGCGTAGCATCCCCCTTTGAACGGGTGAATTTTCGCCGCGCTGCGAGGCATTCTCGACGTAGGGCTGCTAACTGGTCGTTCCACCAGTACATCGAACCCTTGGCTTCCCTGCGCTTACGGCGAGGCATCGAGTAGTCACAAGCCGCGACCACCTTCTGCCTCACCGAGCGCACAGCAGCTTCGTACGACCCAGCAGGGCAGACCCAACCAAGCTCATCCATGAGCCTGGTTTCTTCGAGGTGTTCGCGAAGTCTTTCCCTGCTGAGTCGTCTCGTGTTCCAGGAGGGGCTCCTTCCTTCGCCGCCCCTACCCTTTTCCACCGCTTGGCACCCTTGTTCTAGGCTAAATTCGATGCACCGGTGGTCACTCAAGGTTATTACCTCGAGGACCGACCAGTCGCTTATCCTTGAAGCGAGGCGAGGTGCGGCGACCGTGAGGTCAATTATTGACCCTCCCGCTCCTCGTCTGAACGTGAAATCCCCGCCCTGATTCAGGACGATCAGGTCGTTCCTAGCGACCATCTCGCCAACCAAGATTCCCCTCCTATCTAGGCGGGCCTCACACCACTCGGGCGATTTACTGTTGAAGTCACCCCCTATGAGGGATCGCCCGATGGCCTCACTGAGGCTTTCCTCAAGGAGGAGGATCTGCGTCTCAAAGACATCGAAGGGATCGCCGGGGGAGAAGTAGCAGCTGTACACACGCACACCCGCCACCTCCACCCAAACGAACCCCGCGTCGGTCTCCAGGAAGTCTCCGACGCCCAAATCAGGGTTACAAACAAGAATGCCGGCCCTCCTTGATGCATCCTGATACCAAGCAGAGTTTTCGGACCACTTGTACTGCTCACTAATGAGCAGCACATCGGCCCCCCTCTCCCTGGCAGTCTGCATCAGGAGGTCCTGGGCATCCCTCCCCTTCCGAGGTTGAGCTGCAGGAACTTCAATTCCTGCCTCTCAACCTCCGAAGCTCTTCCCGGAAGACCGGGCAGGAGCCGCTCCCTGACACATGTGCGACATCTTTTTCGCCCCTGTCTATGCATGTCAGGCACCTTGGTGGCGCCTTACAACTCCTGGCCAAGTGTCCCGTGGCGCCACATCTCCAACAGACGTTTTTTCTGTCGGGGTTGCTGCAGCCCCGGGACCCGTGGCCGTACCCAAGGCACCTGAAGCAGCGGGCGACTTCCACGTGCCCGCGAATGCGGCACGCGACCCACCCGATCCTCAGCTTACCTAGCTGAAGCAGACGCGCGGCGTCTGCCTCAGCCAGGCGGATCACTGCAGTCTTCACCCCACCAAAGCGGGTGAAGAGCCTGCAGGACCCCTCAAAAGCCGGTCTGCCCAGTGCCAAGCACAGGGCAGACACAACCTCCTCTTTTTCAACGGTCTCGTCGAGGTCCCTAATTTCGAGGGACCTCGTCGAGACCAGGGCTGAAATTTGCGCCCTTTCTCCGACCGCCAGGTCGAGCTCCTTTCGGAAGGCCGAAACGTCTCCCCTCTTTTGAGGACCAGAAGGACTTCTTCCTTCCTGGTCCTCCGGATAGACAGGACCTCAAGTCCTGCCTTCCGGGGTCGACCTTCGCCTTCATTTCCTTCAAGATGTCGGCGTAGGACTGGCCGTCCTTCGCCGACACCTTGATGGCGTCGCCCGACCTGGCGGGCGTAGAGCGCTTCGACTTAGGAGTGGCGGTGGCCCCCTGCGCTTTTTGCGCCGGGTCCTCCGCCCTGTTCTCCTTTTTTTCTTCTTTTTTTTTCTTTTTCTTTTCTTTTCTCTTTTTTTGTGACCACATGCCAGTCCCCTTCTTTATTTGGGGGCTGGCTCGTGGCCACCTGGGCATAAGAGGGCGAAGAGGCACCCTTTCCCCTCTTAGGAGTTTTTTCCAGAGGGGGGGAGGGTGCAGATCTCTTTTGCCCCATCACCTGATTTTTTGGGGCATCTCCCAGAGACGCCGAACGTGGTCTCTGAAAGATCCCCAGTTTCCTCATAGCGGGGTGAGATTCCATTTTCTTCTGGATTTTCACCCCGCTCTCCAGGAGGCACTTGTGGGTGTTGAGCATACCGCTCAACACCTCAGTTGCCTCGTTCACCGAGTCTTTAACGAAGCCAGGGTTATTCCTCAGCATACCCTGTTGGATAACGCTGAGGGCCCTGGCTAGTTTCTCCATTTTGTCATTTTGCTCCTTCAGGAGCTGGAGGACGTCTTGCCATCCCTCAGCCCCTGGAGGAGTGTGTGAGTGCGCATCTAGCGCCTTCACCTCCTTATCTCTTTCATTTTTTTTAGAATTCATATCTAATACCGTCGTGTCTTAAGACGGTTCGCCCATCATGGGAGCCCTACCGCAGTAGGGCTACTATCCCCGCCTGTATAGATCCCTAGTTATGTGCGCCGAAACCGAGAAGCGGCTTATCGGATGGTCGATCCTATCAGCACATTTAAATGAGGCTAGAAAAAGGTTACGGGATAGGCCCGCGCCATAATGATGCAAAAGGTTTAGCGTCACCCCTATCGAGCGAGCGGTGCCGGGTCCGCCCCGACACCTGACCCGGACTTCAGGCTAGACGGTGTGCGATTTATCCTACGCAGCGTCGGATATAAGGAAATACTGACCAGGTAATCCTTCGTTCCTGCGCCCGGACGTCCATGATTTCAACCCCGAAATTGGCTCCAGACAGCAGAAACGTGAGCGGTTTTCCCAATTTAACATGTGGTTTCACGAGATCTTTGCCCTTCGCGGCTGAGCACCGGAGGGACTTACATTTACCCATATTACTTCCACAGAGGTGAGGTACTGACATCGCGTCCTACCCTGGTCGAGAGGCTACTACTCCTCCCTTGGCTAGTCTATCGGGAATATCCACCAGGCGCCGGCCGCAGCCCCATTCACTCAGCATCCCATTCATTCTGGTGTGTGTGGGTGTCGGTGTCGTGCATGTGATTGTGGTGTGACCGCAAGAGCGCACGCGGGAAGTTCAGCGTCATCGCCGCATACGCATTTGGGGCGATACCCCGATTAAGGGGCCCCCCGCATTCACTCCGTGCTCGTTCATTCGGCATCAAGAGACCTGTTCAAGGTCCCCCGATGCTTTCGCTCCACACCGCGTCCTCACGCGCTTGAAAGTCGCAGAACAACCGTCGTGGCACGTGCGCCCGGAAGGCCCATCACTAGGGAAAAGCCTGTCTGTGAGGCTCCCTTGGCGGCCATCCTGACGGCGACAGCCCTACTGCTGGCAGAGTCCTTGTGGCTACTACCGTTGGTGGGCTGCAGGACGCGTCTGCTCCGTGCTTGGACTCATGCATACACCTCGGCGTGACCCTGCCCGCCCGCAAAACGCTCTCTCGGTTGTTAGGCGTTTTGTGTTCAGTGTCGCTGTTATGTGTTGTGTCATATTGCTGTCTGTGTGCCCCCTCCTCCTTTCTCATCCGGGCTTGGGACCGGCAATGGCGGAGTTTATGAAAAGTCACTAGATTCCAGGTTATAAGCGAAAAATCATCATTAATTGGTTAAAAATTGATCCTAATTAAACAGATGATAATGTTTTTATATGAAATTAGTAGTTTTTAGGTTATGTGTGGAGGACCATCCTTAATTGGACCAAACTTGATATGATTAAAAAAGATGATAATGTTTTTATGAAAAGTCACTAGATTTCAGGTTATGAGCGAAAAATCATCATTAATTGGATCACATTCCATCCTAATTAAACAGATAGTAATGTTTCCATATGAAATTAGTAGTTTTCAGGTTATGAGTGAAAAATCATCATTAATTGGATCAAACTTGATATGATTAAAAAAGATGATAATGTTTTTATGAAAAGTCACTAGATTTCAGGTTATGAGCGAAAAATCATCATTAATTGGACCAAACTTGATATGATTAGAACAGATGGTAATGGTTTTATATAGAATCAGAAGTTTCAAGGTTATGTGCGGAAAATCATCATTAATTGGACCAAACTTGATATGATTAAAAAAGATGATAATGTTTTTATGAAAAGTCACTAGATTCCAGGTTATAAACGAAAAATCATCATTAATTGGATCACATTCCATCCTAATTAAACAGATAGTAATGTTTTTATATGAAATTAGTAGTTTCAAGGTTATGTGTGGAAAACTATCCTTAATTGGACCAAACGTGATATGATTAAAACAGATGGTGATAGTTTTAAATAGAATCAGAAGTTTAAGGTTATGTGCGGAAAATCATCATCGCTTGGATCAAACTTGATATGATTAAAAAAGATGATAATGTTTTTATGAAAAATCACTAGATTTCAGGTTATGAGCGAAAAATCATCATAAATTGGACCAAACTTGATCCTAATTAAACAGATGATAATGTTTTTATATGAAATTAGTAGTTTTTAGGTTATGTGTGGAAAACCATCATCAATTGGACCAAACTCGATATGATTAAAAAGGTGATAATTTTTTTATGAAAAGTCACTAGATTTCAGGTTATAGGCGAAAAATCATCACTAATTGGACCAAACTTGATATGATTAGAACAGATGGTAATGGTTTTAAATAGAATCAGAAGTTTAAGGTTATGTGCGGAAAATCATCATCGCTTGGATCAAACTTAATATGATTAAAAAAGATGCTAATGTTTTTTTTATGAAAAGACACTAGATTTCAGGTTATGAGCGAAAAATCATCATTAATTGGATCAAACTCCATTCTAATGAAACAGATAGCAATGTTTTTATATGAAATTAGTAGTTTTTAGGTTATGTGTGGAAAACCATACTTAATTGGATCAAACTTGATATGATTAAAAAAGGTGATGATGTTTTTACGAAAATTCACTAGATTTGACGTTATGAGAGAAAAATCATGATTAATTGGATCAAAATTCATCCTAATTAAACAGATAGTAATGTTTCCATATGAAATTAGTAGTTTTCAGGTTATGAGTGAAAAATCATCATTAATTGGATCAAACTTGATATGATTAAAAAAGATGATAATTTTTTTATGAAAAGTCACTAGATTTCAGGTTATGAGCGAAAAATCATCATTAATTGGACCAAACTTGATATGATTAGAACAGATGGTAATGGTTTTATATAGAATCAGAAGTTTCAAGGTTATGTGCGGAAAATCATCATTAATTGGATCAAACTTGATATGATTAAAAAAGATGATAATGTTTCACTAGATTTCAGGTTATAGGCGAAAAATCATCACTAATTGGACCAAACTTGATATGATTAAAACAGATGGTAATGGTTTTAAATAGAATCAGAAGTTTCAAGGCTATGTGCGGAAAATCATCATTAATTGGACCAACCTCGATATGATTGAACTAGATGGTAATTTTTTTATATAAAATCACTACATTTAAGGCTATGTGCGAAAAATCATCATCAATTGGACCAACCTCGATATGTTGAACTAGATGGTAATCATCATTAATTGGAACAAACTTGATATGATTAAAACAGATGGTAATGGCGTTATATAGAATCAGAAGTTGCAAGGTTATGTGCGGAAAATCATCATTAATTGGACAACTTCGATATGATTGAACTAGATGGTAATTTTTTTATATAAAAACACTAGATTTAAGGCTTTGTGCAAAAATTCATCATCAATTGGACCAAACTAGATCTGATTGAAATAGATGGTAATGTTTTTATATAAAATCACTAGATTTCAGGTTATGAGCGAAAAATCATCATAAATTGGACCAAACTTGATATGATTAAAAAAGATGATAATGTTTTTATGAAAAGTCACTAGATTTCAGGTTATAAGCGAAAAATCATCATTAATTGGACCAAACGTGATATGCGTAGAACAGATGGTAATGGTTTTATATAGAATCAGAAGTTTCAAGGCTATGTGCGGAAAATCATCATTAATTGGACCAAACTTGATATGATTAAAAAAGATGATAATGTTTTTATAAAAAGTTACTAGATTCCAGGTTATAAGCGAAAAATCATCACTAATTGGATCAAAATTGATCCTAATTAAACAGATGATAATGTTTTTATATGAAATTAGTAGTTTTTAGGTTATGTGTGGAAAACCATCCTTAAATGGATCAAACTTGATATGATTAAAAAACGTGATGACATTTTTACGAAAATTCACTAGATTTGACGTTATGAGAGAAAAATCATCATTAATTGGATCAAAATTCATCCTAATTAAACAGATAGTAATGTTTCCATATAAAATTAGTAGTTTTTAGGTTATGTGCGGAAAATCATCATTAATTGGACCAAATTTGATATAATTAAAACAGTTGATGATGTTTTTATGAAAAGTCACTAGATTTGAGGTTACGAGCGAAAAATCATCATTAATTGGACCAAATTTGAAATGATTAAAAAAGATGATAATGTTTTTATGAAAAGTCACTAGATTCCAGGTTATAAGCGAAAAATCATCATTAATTGGTTCAAAATTGATCCTAATTAAACAGATGATAATGTTTTTATATGAAATTAGTAGTTTTTAGGTTATGTGTGGAGAACCATCCTTAATTGGACCAAACTTAATATGATTTAAAAAGGTGATGATGTTTTTACGAAAAGTCACTAGATTTGACGTTATGAGCGAAAAATCATCATTAATTGGATCAAAATCCATCCTAATTAAACAGATAGTAATGTTTCCAGATGAAATTAGTAGTTTTCAGGTCATGAGCGAAAAATCATCATTAATTGGATCGAACTTGATATGATTAAAAAAGATGATAATGTTTTTATGAAAAGTCACTAGATTTCAGGTTATGAGCGAAAAATCATCATTAATTGCATCACATTCCATCCTAATTAAACAGATAGTAATGTTTTTATATGAAATTAGTAGTTTCAAGGTTATGTGTGGAAAACTATCCTTAATTGGACCAAACGTGATATGATTAAAACAGATGGTGATGGTTTTAAATAGAATCAGAAGTTTAAGGTTATGTGCGGAAAATCATCATCGCTTGGATCAAACTTGATATGATTAAAAAAGATGATACTGTTTTTATGAAAAATCACTAGATTTCAGGTTATGAGCGAAAAATCATCATTAATTGGATCACATTCCATCCTAATTAAACAGATAGTAATGTTTTTATATGAAATTAGTAGTTTCAAGGTTATGTGTGGAAAACTATCCTTAATTGGACCAAATTTGATATAATTAAAACAGGTGATAATGTTTTTATGAAAAGTCACTAGATTTGACGTTATGAGCGAAAAATCATCATTAATTGGACCAAACTTGATATGATTAAAACAGATGGTAATGGTTTTAAATAGAATCAGAAGTTTAAGGTTATGTGCGGAAAATCATCATCGCTTGGATCAAACTTGATATGATTAAAAAAGATGCTAATGTTTTTTTTATGAAAAGACACTAGATTTCAGGTTATGAGCGAAAAATCATCATTAATTGGATCAAACTCCATTCTAATGAAACAGATAGCAATGTTTTTATATGAAATTAGTAGTTTTTAGGTTATGTGTGGAAAACCATACTTAATTGGATCAAACTTGATATGATTAAAAAAGGTGATGATGTTTTTACGAAAATTCACTAGATTTGACGTTATGAGAGAAAAATCATGATTAATTGGATCAAAATTCATCCTAATTAAACAGATAGTAATGTTTCCATATGAAATTAGTAGTTTTCAGGTTATGAGTGAAAAATCATCATTAATTGGATCAAACTTGATATGATTAAAAAAGATGATAATGTTTTTATGAAAAGTCACTAGATTTCAGGTTATGAGCGAAAAATCATCATTAATTGGACCAAACTTGATATGATTAGAACAGATGGTAATGGTTTTATATAGAATCAGAAGTTTCAAGGTTATGTCCGGAAAATCATCATTAATTGGATCAAACTTGATATGATTAAAAAAGATGATAATGTTTCACTAGATTTCAGGTTATAGGCGAAAAATCATCACTAATTGGACCAAACTTGATATGATTAAAACAGATGGTAATGGTTTTAAATAGAATCAGAAGTTACAAGGTTATATGCGGAAAAGCATCATTAATTTGAACAAACTTGATATGATTAAAAAAGATGATAATGTTTTTATGAAAAGTCACTAGATTCCAGGTTATAAACGAAAAATCATCATTAATTGGATCAAACTTGATCCTAATTAAACAGATGATAATGTTTTTATATGAAATTATTATTTTTTAGGTTATGTGTGGAAAACCATCCTTAATTGGATCAAACTTGATATGATTAAAAAAGGTGATGATATTTTTACGAAAATTCACTAGATTTGACGTTATGAGAGAAAAATCATCATTAATTGGATCAAAATTCATTCTAATTAAACAGATAGTAATGTTTCCATATGAAATTAGTAGTTTTAAGGTTATGTGCGGAAAATCATCATTAATTTCACAAAATAAGAGATCAGTAATACAGTAGAAGAAGTTTATATGAAAAGTCACTATATTTGTGGTGAAGAGCGAAAAATCATCATTAAGTGGACCAAACTTGATATGATTAAAAAAGATGATAATGTTTTTATGAAAAGTCACTAGATTTCAGGTTATAAGCGAAAAATCATCATTAATTGGAGCAAACTTGATCCTATTTAAACAGATGATAATGTGTTTATATGAAATTAGTAGTTTTTAGGTTATGTGTGGAGAACCATCCATAATTGGATCAAACTTAATATGATTTAAAAAGGTGATGATGTTTTTACAAAAAGTCACTAGATTTGACGTTATGAGCGAAAAATCATCATTAATTGGATCAAAATCCAGCCTAATTAAAACGATAGTAATGTTTTTATAAGAAATTAGTAGTTTCGAGGTTATGTGTGGAAAACTATCCTTAATTGGACCAAACGTGATATGATTAAAACAGATGGTGATAGTTTTAAATAGAATCAGAAGTTTCAAGGTTATGTGCGGAAAATCATCATTAATTGGACCAACCTCGATATGATTGAACTAGATGGTAATTTTTTTATATAAAAACACTACATTTAAGGCTATGTGCGAAAAATCATCATTAATTGGACCAACCTCGATATGATTGAACTAGATGGTAATCATAATTAATTGGAACAAACTTGATATGATTAAAACAGATGGTAATGGCTTTATATAGAATCAGAAGCTTCAAGGTTATGTCCGGAAAATCATCATTAATTGGATCAAACTTGATATGATTTAAAAAGATGATAATGTTTTTATGAAAAGTCACTAGATTTCAGGTTATGAGCGAAAAATCATCATTAATTGGACCAAACTTGATATGATTAGAACAGATGGTAATGGTTTTATATAGAATCAGAAGTTTCAAGGTTATGTCCGGAAAATCATCATTAATTGGATCAAACTTGATATGATTAAAAAAGATAATAATGTTTTTATGAAAAGTCACTAGATTTCAGGTTATAGGCGAAAAATCATCATTAATTGGACCAAACTTGATATGATTAGAAAAGATGGTAATGGTTTTATATAGAATCAGAAGTTTCAAGGTTATGTGCGGAAAATCACCATTAATTGGATCGAACTTGATATGATTAAAACAGGTGGTAATGGCTTTATATAGAATCAGAAGTTTCAAGGTTATGTGCGGAAAATCATCATTAATTGGACCAACCTCGATATGATTGAACTAGATGGTAATTTTTTAATATAAAATCACTACATTTAAGGCTATGTGCGAAAAATCATCATCAATTGGACCAACCTCGATATGTTGAACTAGATGGTAATCATCATTAATTGGAACAAACTTGATATGATTAAAACAGATGGTAATGGCGTTATATAGAATCAGAAGTTGCAAGGTTATGTGCGGATAATCATCATTAATTGGATCAAGCTTGATATGATTAAAAAAAGTGATAATGTTTTTATGAAAAATCACTAGATTTCAGGTTATGAGCGAAAAATCATCATTAATTGGACCAAACTTGATATGATTAAAAAAGATGATAATGTTTTTATGAAAAGTCACTAGATTCCAGGTTATAAACGAAAAATCATCATTAATTGGATCAAACTTGATCCTAATTAAACAGATGATAATGTTTTTATATGAAATTAGTAGTTTTTAGGTCATGTGTGGAAAACCATCCTTAATTGGATCAAACTTGATATGATTAAAAAAGATGATAATGTTTTTATGAAAAGTTACTAGATTCCAGGTTATAAGCGAAAAATCATCATTAATTGGATCAAACTTGATCCTAATTAAACAGATGATAATGTTTTTATATGAAATTAGTAGTTTTTAGGTTATGTGTGGAAAACCATCCTTAAATGGATCAAACTTGATATGATTAAAAAAGGTGATGATATTTTTACGAAAATTCACTAGATTTGACGTTATGAGAGAAAAATCATCATTAATTGGATCAAAATTCATCCTAATTAAACAGATAGTAATGTTTCCATATGAAATTAGTAGTTTTTAGGTTATGTGCGGAAAATCATCATTAATTGGACCAAATTTGATATAATTAAAACAGTTGATGATGTTTTTATGAAAAGTCACTAGATTTGAGGTTACGAGCGAAAAATCATCATTAATTGGACCAAACTTGATATGATTAAAAAAGGTGATGATGTTTTTACGAAAAGTCACTAGATTTAAGGCTATGAGCGAAAAATCATCATTAATTGGATCAAAATCCATCCTAATTAAACAGATAGTAATGTTTCCATATGAAATTAGTAGATTTCAGGTCATGAGCGAAAAATCATCATTAATTGGATCGAACTTGATATGATTAAAAAAGATGATAATGTTTTTATGAAAAGTCACTAGATTTCAGGTTATGAGCGAAAAATCATCATTAATTGGATCACATTCCATCCTAATTAAACAGATAGTAATGTTTTTATATGAAATTAGTAGTTTCAAGGTTATGTGTGGAAAACTATCCTTAATTGGACCAAACGTGATATGATTAAAACAGGTGATAATGTTTTTATGAAAAGTCACTAGATTTGACGTTACGAGCGAAAAATCATCATTAATTGGACCAAACTTGATATGATTAAAACAGATGGTAATGGTTTTAAATAGAATCAGAAGTTTAAGGTTATGTGCGGAAAATCACCATTAATTGGATCGAACTTGATATGATTAAAACAGATGGTAATGGCTTTATATAGAATCAGAAGTTTCAAGGTTATGTGCGGAAAATCATCATTAATTGGACCAACCTCGATATGATTGAAATAGATGGTAATTTTTTTATATAGAATCAGAAGTTTCAAGGTTATGTCCGGAAAATCATCATTAATTGGACCAAACTTGATATGATTAAAAAAGATGATAATGTTTTTATGAAAAGTCACTAGATTCCAGGTTATAAACGAAAAATCATCATTAATTGGATCAAACTTGATCCTAATTAAACAGATGATAATGTTTTTATATGAAATTAGTAGTTTTTAGGTTATGTGTGGAAAACCATCCTTAATTGGATCAAACTTGATATGATTAAAAAAGGTGATGATATTTTTACGAAAATTCACTAGATTTGACGTTATGAGAGAAAAATCATCATTAATTGGATCAAAATTCATTCTAATTAAACAGATAGTAATGTTTCCATATGAAATTAGTAGTTTTAAGGTTATGTGCGGAAAATCATCATTAATTGGACCAAATTTGATATAATTAAAACAGTTGATGATGTTTTTATGAAAAGTCACTAGATTTGAGGTTACGAGCGAAAAATCATCATTAATTGGACCAAACTTGATATGATTAAAAAAGATGATAATGTTTTTATGAAAAGTCACTGTATTCCAGGTTATATGCGAAAAATCATCATTAATTGGATCAAACTTGATCCTAATTAAACAGATGATAATGTTTTTACATGAAATTAGTAGTTTTTAGGTTATGTGTGGAGAACCATCCATAATTGGATCAAACTTAATATGATTTAAAAAGGTGATGATGTTTTTACAAAAAGTCACTAGATTTGACGTTATGAGCGAAAAATCATCATTAATTGGATCAAAATCCATCCTAATTAAACAGATAGTAATGTTTTTATAAGAAATTAGTAGTTTCAAGGTTATGTGGGGAAAACTATCCTTAATTGGACCAAACGTGATATGATTAAAACAGGTGATAATGTTTTTCTGAAAAGTCACTAGATTTGACGTTATGAGCGAAAAATCATCATTAATTGGACCAAACTTGATATGATTAAAACAGTAGGTAATGGTTTTAAATAGAATCAGAAGTTTAAGGTTATGTGCGGAAAATCATCATGGCTTGGATCAAACTTGATATGATTAAAACAGATGGTAATGGCTTCATATAGAATCAGAAGCTTCAAGGTTATGTCCGGAAAATCATCATTAATTGGATCAAACTTGATATGATTAGAACAGATGGTAATGGTTTTATATAGAATCAGATGTTTCAAGGTTATGTGCGGAAAATCACCATTAATTGGATCGAACTTGATATGATTAAAACAGATGCTAATGGCTTTATATAGAATCAGAAGATTCAAGGTTATGTGCGGAAAATCATCATTAATTGGATCAAACTTGATATGATTAAAAAAGATGATAATGTTTTTATGAAAAGTCACTAGATTTCAGGTTATAGGCGAAAAATCATCACTAATTGGACCAAACTTGATATGATTAGAACAGATGGTAATGGTTTTATATAGAATCAGAAGTTTCAAGGTTATGTGCGGAAAATCACCATTAATTGGATCGAACTTGATATGATTAAAACAGGTGGTAATGGCTTTATATAGAATCAGAAGTTTCAAGGTTATGTGCGGAAAATCATCATTAATTGGACCAACCTCGACATGATTGAACTAGATGGTAGTGTTTTTATCTAAAATCACTACATTTAAGGCTATGTGCAAAAAATCATCATCAATTGGACCAACCTCGATATGATTGAACTAGTTGGTAATCATCATTAATTGGAACAAACTTGATATGATTAAAACAGATGGTAATGGCGTTATATAGAATCAGAAGTTGCAAGGTTATGTGCGGAAAATCATCATTAATTGGACCAACCTCGATATGATTGAACTAGATGGTAATTTTTATATAAAAACACTAGATTTAAGGCTTTGTGCGAAAATTCATCATCAATTGGACCAACCTCGATATGATTGAACTAGATGGTAATCATCTTTAATTGGAACGAACTTGATATGATTAAAACAGATGGTAATGGCTTTATATAGAATCAGAAGTTGCAAGGTTATGTGCGGAAAATCATCATTAATTGGATCAAGCTTGATATGATTAAAAAAAGTGTTAATGTTTTTATGAAAAATCACTAGATTTCAGGTTATGTGCGAAAAATCATCATAAATTGGACCAAACTTGATATGATTAAAAAAGATGATAATGTTTTTATGAAAAGTCACTAGATTTCAGGTTATAAGCGAAAAATCATCATTAATTGGACCAAACTTGATATGATTAGAACAGATGGTAATGGTTTTATATAGAATCAGAAGTTTCAAGGCTATGTGCGGAAAATCATCATTAATTGGACCAAACTTGATATGATTAAAAAAGATGATAATGTTTTTATGAAAAGTTACTAGATTCCAGGTTATAAGCGAAAAATCATCATTAATTGGATCAAACTTGATCCTAATTAAACAGATGTTAATGTTTTTATATGAAATTAGTAGTTTTTAGGTTATGTGCGGAAAATCATCATTAATTGGACCAAATTTGATATAATTTAAAAAGGTGATGATGTTTTTACGAAAAGTCACTAGATTTGACGTTATGAGCGAAAAATCATCATTAATTGGATCAAAATCCATCCTAATTAAACAGATAGTAATGTTTCCATATGAAATTAGTAGTTTTCAGGTCATGAGTGAAAAATCATCATTAATTGGATCAAACTTGATATGATTAAAAAAGATGATAATGTTTTTATGAAAAGTCACTAGATTTCAGGTTATGAGCGAAAAATCATCATTAATTGGATCACATTCCATCCTAATTAAACAGATAGTAATGTTTTTATATGAAATTAGTAGTTTCAAGGTTATGTGTGGAAAACTATCCTTAATTGGACCAAACGTGATATGATTAAAACAGATGGTGATAGTTTTAAATAGAATCAGAAGTTTAAGGTTATGTGCGGAAAATCATCATCGCTAGGATCAAACTTGATATGATTAAAAAAGATGATACTGTTTTTATGAAAAATCACTAGATTTCAGGTTATGAGCGAAAAATCATCATTAATTGGATCACATTCCATCCTAATTAAACAGATAGTAATGTTTTTATATGAAATTAGTAGTTTCAAGGTTATGTGTGGAAAACTATCCTTAATTGGACCAAATTTGATATAATTAAAACAGGTGATAATGTTTTTATGAAAAGTCACTAGATTTGACGTTATGAGCGAAAAATCATCATTAATTGGACCAAACTTGATATGACTAAAACAGATGGTAATGGTTGTAACTAGAATCAGAAGTTTAAGGTTATGTGCGGAAAATCATCATCGCTTGGATCAAACTTGATATGATTAAAAAATATGATACTGTTTTTATGAAAAATCACTAGATTTCAGGTTATGAGCGAAAAATCATCATTAATTGGATAACATACCATCAAAATTAAACAGATAGTAATGTTTTTATATGAAATTAGTAGTTTCAAGGTTATGTGTGGAAAACTATCCTTAATTGGACCAAATTTGATATAATTAAAACAGGTGATAATGTTTTTATGAAGAGTCACTAGATTTGACGTTATGAGCGAAAAATCATCATTAATTGGACCAAACTTGATATGATTAAAACAGATGGTAATGGTTGTAAATAGAATCAGAAGTTTAAGGTTATGTGCGGAAAATAATCATTAATTGGACCAACCTCGATATGATTGAACTAGATGGTAGTGTTTTTATATAAAATCACTACATTTAAGGCTATGTGCGAAAAATCATCATCAATTGGACCAACCTCGATATGATTGAACTAGATGGTAATCATCATTAATTGGAACAAACTTGATATGATTAAAACAGATAGTAATGGCTTTATATAGAATCAGAAGTTGCAAGGTTATGTGCGGAAAATCATCATTAATTGGACCAACCTCGATATGATTGAACTAGATGGTAATTTTTTTATATAAAAACACTAGATTTAAGGCTTTGTGCAAAAATTCATCATCAATTGGACCAAACTAGATCTGATTGAAATAGATGGTAATGTTTTTATATAAAATCACTACATTTAAGGCTATGTGCGAAAAATCATCATCAATTGGACCAACCTCGATATGATTGAACTAGATGGTAATCATCATTAATTGGAACAAACTTGATATGATTAAAACAGATGGTAACGGCTTGATAGAGAACCAGAAGTTGCAAGGTTTTGTGCGAAAAATCATCATTAATTGTATCAAGCTTGATATGATTAAAAAAAGTGATAATGTTTTTATGAAAAATCACTAGATTTCAGGTTATGAGCGAAAAATCATCATAAATTGGACCAAACTTGATATGATTAAAAAAGATGATAATGTTTTTATGAAAAGTCACTAGATTTCAGGTTATAAGCGAAAAATCATCATTAATTGGACCAAACTTGATATGATTAGAACAGATGGTAATGGTTTTATATAGAATCAGAAGTTTCAAGGCTATGTGCGGAAAATCATCATTAATTGGACCAAACTTGATATGATTAAAAAAGATGATAATGTTTTTATGAAAAGTTACTAGATTCCAGGTTATAAGCGAAAAATCATCATTAATTGGATCAAACTTGATCCTAATTAAACAGATGATAATGTTTTTATATGAAATTAGTAGTTTTTAGGTTATGTGTGGAAAACCATCCTTAAATGGATCAAACTTGATATGATTAAAAAAGGTGATGACATTTTTACGAAAAGTCTCTAGATTTGACGTTATGAGCGAAAAATCATCATTAATTGGATCAAAATCCATCCTAATTAAACAGATAGTAATGTTTCCATATGAAATTAGTAGATTTCAGGTCATGAGCGAAAAATCATCATTAATTGGATCAAACTTGATATGATTAAAAAAGATGATAATGTTTTTATGAAAAGTTACTAGATTCCAGGTTATAAGCGAAAAATCATCATTAATTGGATCAAAATTGATCCTAATTAAACAGATGATAATGTTTTTATATGAAATTAGTAGTTTTTAGGTTATGTGTGGAAAACCATCCTTAAATGGATCAAACTTGATATGATTAAAAAAGATGATAATGTTTTTATGAAAAGTCACTAGATTTCAGGTTATAGGCGAAAAATCATCATTAATTGGATCAAACTTGATCCTAATTAAACAGATGATAATGTTTTTATATGAAATTAGTAGTTTTTAGGTTATGTGTGGAAAACCATCCTTAAATGGATCAAACTTGATATGATTAAAAAAGGTGATGACATTTTTACGAAAATTCACTAGATTTGACGTTATGAGAGAAAAATCATCATTAAATGGATCAAAATTCATCCTAATTAAACAGATAGTAATGTTTCCATATGAAATTAGTAGTTTTTAGGTTATGTGCGGAAAATCATCATTAATTGGACCAAATTTGATATAATTAAAACAGTTGATGATGTTTTATGAAAAGTCACTAGATTTGAGGTTACGAGCGAAAAATCATCATTAATTGGACCAAACTTGATATGATTAAAAAAGATGATAACGTTTTTATGAAAAGTCACTAGATTCCAGGTTATAAGCGAAAAATCATCATTAATTGGTTCAAAATTGATCCTAATTAAACAGATGTTAATGTTTTTATATGAAATTAGTAGTTTTTAGGTTATGTGTGGAGAACCATCCTTAATTGGACCAAACTTAATATGATTTAAAAAGGTGATGATGTTTTTACGAAAAGTCCCTAGATTTGACGTTATGAGCGAAAAATCATCATTAATTGGATGAAAATCCATCCTAATTAAACAGATAGTAATGTTTCCATATGAAATTAGTAGTTTTCAGGTCATGAGCGAAAAATAATAATTAATTGGATCGAACTTGATATGATTAAAAAAGATGATAATGTTTTTATGAAAAGTCACTAGATTTCAGGTTATGAGCGAAAAATCATCATTAATTGGATCACATTCCATCCTAATTAAACAGATAGTAATGTTTTTATATGAAATTAGTAGTTTCAAGGTTATGTGTGGAAAACTATCCTTAATTGGACCAAACGTGATATGATTAAAACAGATGGTGATAGTTTTAAATAGAATCAGAAGTTTAAGGTTATGTGCGGAAAATCATCATCGCTTGGATCAAACTTGATATGATTAAAAAAGATCATACAGTTTATATGAAAAATAACTAGATTTCAGGTTATGAGCGAAAAATCATCATTAATTGGATCACATTCCATCCTAATTAAACAGATAGTAATGTTTTTATATGAAATTAGTAGTTTCAAGGTTATGTGTGGAAAACTATCCTTAATTGGACCAAATTTGATATAATTAAAACAGGTGATAATGTTTTTATGAAAAGTCACTAGATTTGACGTTATGAGCGAAAAATCATCATTAATTGGACCAAACTTGATATGATTAAAACAGATGGTAATGGTTTTAAATAGAATCAGAAGTTTAAGGTTATGTGCGGAAAATCATCATCGCTTGGATCAAACTTGATATGATTAAAAAAGATGATAATGTTTTTATGAAAAGTCACTAGATTTCAGGTTATGAGCGAAAAATCATCATTAATTGGATCAAACTCCATTCTAATGAAACAGATAGCAATGTTTTTATATGAAATTAGTAGTTTTTAGGTTATGTGTGGAAAACCATACTTAATTGGATCAAACTTGATATGATTAAAAAAGGTGATGATGTTTTTACGAAAATTCACTAGATTTGACGTTATGAGAGAAAAATCATGATTAATTGGATCAAAATTCATCCTAATTAAACAGATAGTAATGTTTCCATATGAAATTAGTAGTTTTCAGGTTATGAGTGAAAAATCATCATTAATTGGATCAAACTTGATATGATTAAAAAAGATGATAATGTTTTTATGAAAAGTCACTAGATTTCAGGTTATGAGCGAAAAATCATCATTAATTGGACCAAACTTGATATGATTAGAACAGATGGTAATGGTTTTATATAGAATCAGAAGTTTCAAGGTTATGTGCGGAAAATCATCATTAATTGGATCAAACTTGATATGATTAAAAAAGATGATAATGTTTCACTAGATTTCAGGTTATAGGCGAAAAATCATCACTAATTGGACCAAACTTGATATGATTAAAACAGATGGTAATGGTTTTAAATAGAATCAGAAGTTTCAAGGTTATGTGCGGAAAATCATCATTAATTGGATCAAACTTGATATGATTAAAAAAGATGATAATGTTTTTATGAAAAGTCACTAGATTTCAGGTTATAAGCTAAAAATCATATTTAATTGGATCAAAATTGATCCTAATTAAACAGATGATAATGTTTTTATATGAAATTAGTAGTTTTTAGGTTATGTGTGGAAAACCATCCTTAAATGGATCAAACTTGATATGATTAAAAAAGGTGATGACATTTTTACGAAAATTCACTAGATTTGACGTTATGAGAGAAAAATCATCATTAATTGGATCAAAATTCATCCTAATTAAACAGATAGTAATGTTTCCATATGAAATTAGTAGTTTTTAGGTTATGTGCGGAAAATCATCATTAATTGGACCAAATTTGATATAATCAAAACAGTTGATGATGTTTTTATGAAAAGTCACTAGATTTGAGGTTACGAACGAAAAATCATCATTAATTGGACCAAACTTGATATGATTAAAAAAAATGCTAATGTTTTCTTTATGAAAAGACACTAGATTTCAGGTTATGAGCGAAAAATCATCATTAATTGGATCAAACTCCATTCTAATGAAACAGATAGCAATGTTTTTATATGAAATTAGTAGTTTTTAGGTTATGTGTGGAAAACCATACTTAATTGGATCAAACTTGATATGATTTAAAAAGGTGATGATGCTTTTACGAAAAGTCACTAGATTTGACGTTATGAGCGAAAAAACATCATTAATTGGATCAAAATCCATCCTAATTAAACAGATAGTAATGTTTCCATATGAAATTAGTAGTTTTCAGGTCATGAGCGAAAAATCATAATTAATTGGATCGAACTTGATATTATTAAAAAAGATGATAATGTTTTTATGAAAAGTCACTAGATTTCAGGTTATGAGCGAAAAATCATCATTAATTGGATCACATTCCATCCTAATTAAACAGATAGTAATGTTTTTATATGAAATTAGTAGTTTCAAGGTTATGTGTGGAAAACTATCCTTAATTGGACCAAACGTGATATGATTAAAACAGATGGTGATAGTTTTAAATAGAATCAGAAGTTTAAGGTTATGTGCGGAAAATCATCATCGCTAGGATCAAACTTGATATGATTAAAAAAGATGATACTGTTTTTATGAAAAATCACTAGATTTCAGGTTATGAGCGAAAAATCATCATTAATTGGATCACATTCCATCCTAATTAAACAGATAGTAATGTTTTTATATGAAATTAGTAGTTTCAAGGTTATGTGTGGAAAACTATCCTTAATTGGACCAAATTTGATATAATTAAAACAGGTGATAATGTTTTTATGAAAAGTCACTAGATTTGACGTTATGAGCGAAAAATCATCATTAATTGGACCAAACTTGATATGATTAAAACAGATGGTAATGGTTGTAACTAGAATCAGAAGTTTAAGGTTATGTGCGGAAAATCATCATCGCTTGGATCAAACTTGATATGATTGAAAAAAAAGATAATAATGTTTTTATGAAAAATCACTAGATTTCAGGTTATGAGCGAAAAATCATCATTAATTGGATCACATTCCATCCTAATTAAACAGATAGTAATGTTTTTATATGAAATTAGTAGTTTCAAGGTTATGTGTGGAAAACTATCCTTAATTGGACCAAATTTGATATAATTAAAACAGGTGATAATGTTTTTATGAAAAGTCACTAGATTTGACGTTATGAGCGAAAAATCATCATTAATTGGACCAAACTTGATATGATTAAAACAGATGGTAATGGTTTTAAATAGAATCAGAAGTTTAAGGTTATGTGCGGAAAATCATCATCGCTTGGATCAAACTTGATATGATTAAAAAAGATGATAATGTTTTTATGAAAAGACACTAGATTTCAGGTTATGAGCGAAAAATCATCATTAATTGGATCAAACTCCATTCTAATGAAACAGATAGCAATGTTTTTATATGAAATTAGTAGTTTTTAGGTTATGTGTGGAAAACCATACTTAATTGGATCAAACTTGATATGATTAAAAAAGGTGATGATGTTTTTACGAAAATTCACTAGATTTGACGTTATGAGAGAAAAATCATGATTAATTGGATCAAAATTCATCCTAATTAAACAGATAGTAATGTTTCCATATGAAATTAGTAGTTTTCAGGTTATGAGTGAAAAATCATCATTAATTGGATCAAACTTGATATGATTAAAAAAGATGATAATGTTTTTATGAAAAGTCACTAGATTTCAGGTTATGAGCGAAAAATCATCATTAATTGGACCAAACTTGATATGATTAGAACAGATGGTAATGGTTTTATATAGAATCAGAAGTTTAAGGTTATGTGCGGAAAATCATCATTAATTGGATCAAACTTGATATGATTAAAAAAGATGATAATGTTTCACTAGATTTCAGGTTATAGGCGAAAAATCATCACTAATTGGACCAAACTTGATATGATTAAAACAGATGGTAATGGTTTTAAATAGAATCAGAAGTTTAAGGTTATGTGCGGAAAATCATCATTAATTGGATCAAACTTGATATGATTAAAAAAGATGATAATGTTTTTATGAAAAGTCACTAGATTTCAGGTTATGAGCGAAAAATCATCATTAATTGGATCAAACTTGATCCTAATTAAACAGATGATAATGTTTTTATATGAAATTAGTAGTTTTTAGGTTATGTGTGGAAAACCATCCTTAAATGGATCAAACTTGATATGATTAAAAAAGGTGATGACATTTTTACGAAAATTCACTAGATTTGACGTTATGAGAGAAAAATCATCATTAATTGGATCAAAATTCATCCTAATTAAACAGATAGTAATGTTTCCATATGAAATTAGTAGTTTTTAGGTTATGTGCGGAAAATCATCATTAATTGGACCAAATTTGATATAATTAAAACAGTTGATGATGTTTTTATGAAAAGTCACTAGATTTGAGGTTACGAGCGAAAAATCATCATTAATTGGACCAAACTTGATATGATTAAAAAAGATGATAACGTTTTTATGAAAAGTCACTAGATTCCAGGTTATAAGCGAAAAATCATCATTAATTGGTTCAAAATTGATCCTAATTAAACAGATGATAGTTTTTATATGAAATTAGTAGTTTTTAGGTTATGTGTGGAGAACCATCCTTAATTGAACCAAACTTAATATGATTTAAAAAGGTGATGATGTTTTTACGAAAAGTCACTAGATTTGACGTTATGAGCGAAAAATCATCATTAATTGGATCAAAATCCATCCTAATTAAACAGATAGTAATGTTTCCATATGAAATTAGTAGATTTCAGGTCAT
This sequence comes from Diplolepis rosae, assembly GCA_030998225.1. Lineage (NCBI taxonomy): Eukaryota > Metazoa > Arthropoda > Insecta > Hymenoptera > Diplolepididae > Diplolepis > Diplolepis rosae. The sequence goes on along the minus strand of JAPYXD010000713.1, from coordinate 205,501 downwards.
GAGCGAAAAATCATCATTAATTGGATCAAACTTAATATTATTAAAAAAGATGATAATGTTTTTATGAAAAGTCACTAGATTTCAGGTTATGAGCGAAAAATCATCATTAATTGGATCACATTCCATCCTAATTAAACAGATAGTAATGTTTTTATATGAAATTAGTAGTTTCAAGGTTATGTGTGGAAAACTATCCTTAATTGGACCAAACGTGATATGATTAAAACAGATGGTGATAGTTTTAAATAGAATCAGAAGTTTAAGGTTATGTGCGGAAAATCATCATCGCTAGGATCAAACTTGATATGATTAAAAAAGATGATACTGTTTTTATGAAAAATCACTAGATTTCAGGTTATGAGCGAAAAATCATCATTAATTGGATCACATTCCATCCTAATTAAACAGATAGTAATGTTTTTATATGAAATTAGTAGTTTCAAGGTTATGTGTGGAAAACTATCCTTAATTGGACCAAATTTGATATAATTAAAACAGGTGATAATGTTTTTATGAAAAGTCACTAGATTTGACGTTATGAGAGTAAAACCATCATTAATTGGACCAAACTTGATATGATTAAAACAGATGGTCATGGTTTTAAATAGAATCAGAAGTTTAAGGTTATGTGCGGAAAATCATCATCGCTTGGATCAAACTTGATATGATTAAAAAAGATGATACAGTTTTTATGAAAAATCACTAGATTTCAGGTTATGAGCGAAAAATCATCATTAATTGGATCACACTCCATTCTAATTAAACAGATAGTAATTCTTTTATATGAAATTAGTAGTTTCAAGGTTATGTGTGGAAAACTATCCTTAATTGGACCAAATTTGATATAATTAAAACAGGTGATAATGTTTTTTATGAAGAGTCACTAGATTTGACGTTATGAGCGAAAAATCATCATTAATTGGACCAAACTTGATATGATTAAAACAGATGGTAATGGTTGTAAATAGAATCAGAAGTTTAAGGTTATGTGCGGAAAATAATCATTAATTGGACCAACCTCGATATGATTGAACTAGATGGTAGTGTTTTTATATAAAATCACTACATTTAAGGCTATGTGCGAAAAATCATCATCAATTGGACCAACCTCGATATGATTGAACTAGATGGTAATCATCATTAATTGGAACAAACTTGATATGATTAAAACAGATAGTAATGGCTTTATATAGAATCAGAAGTTGCAAGGTTTTGTGCGGAAAATCATCATTAATTGGACCAACCTCGATATGATTGAAATAGATGGTAATTTTTTTATATAAAAACACTAGATTTAAGGCTTTGTGCGAAAAATCATCATCAATTGGACCAAACTAGATCTGATTGAAATAGATGGTAATGTTTTTATATAAAATCACTACATTTAAGGCTATGTGCGAAAAATCATCATCAATTGGACCAACCTCGATATGATTGAACTAGATGGTAATCATCTTTAATTGGAACGAACTTGATATGATTAAAACAGATGGTAATGGCTTTATATAGAATCAGAAGTTGCAAGGTTATGTGCGGAAAATCATCATTAATTGGATCAAGCTTGATATGATTAAAAAAAGTGATAATGTTTTTATGAAAAATCACTAGATTTCAGGTTATGAGCGAAAAATCATCATAAATTGGACCAAACGTGATATGATTAAAAAAGATGATAATGTTTTTATGAAAAGTCACTAGATTTCAGGTTATAAGCGAAAAATCATCATTAATTGGACCAAACTTGATATGATTAGAACAGATGGTAATGGTTTTATATAGAATCAGAAGTTTCAAGGCTATGTGCGGAAAATCATCCTTAATTGGACCAAACTTGAAATGATTAAAAAAGATGATAATGTTTTTATAAAAAGTTACTAGATTCCAGGTTATAAGCGAAAAATCATCATTAATTGGATCAAACTTGATCCTAATTAAACAGATGATAATGTTTTTATATGAAATTAGTAGTTTTTAGGTTATGTGTGGAAAACCATCCTTAAATGGATCAAACTTGATATGATTAAAAAAGGTGCTGACATTTTTACGAAAATTCACTAGATTTGACGTTATGAGAGAAAAATCATCATTAAATGGATCAAAATTCATCCTAATTAAACAGATAGTAATGTTTCCATATGAAATTAGTAGTTTTTAGGTTATGTGCGGAAAATCATCATTAATTGGACCAAATTTGATATAATTAAAACAGTTGATGATGCTTTATGAAAAGTCACTAGATTTGAGGTTACGAGCGAAAAATCATCATTAATTGGACCAAACTTGATATGATTAAAAAAGATGATAACGTTTTTATGAAAAGTCACTAGATTCCAGGTTATAAGCGAAAAATCATCATTAATTGGTTCAAAATTGATCCTAATTAAACAGATGTTAATGTTTTTATATGAAATTAGTAGTTTTTAGGTTATGTGTGGAGAACCATCCTTAATTGGACCAAACTTAATATGATTTAAAAAGGTGATGATGTTTTTACGAAAAGTCACTAGATTTGACGTTATGAGCGAAAAATCATCATTAATTGGATCAAAATCCATCCTAATTAAACAGATAGTAATGTTTCCATATGAAATTAGTAGTTTTCAGGTCATGAGCGAAAAATCATCATTAATTGGATCAAACTTGATATGATTAAAAAAGATGATAATGTTTTTATGAAAAGTCACTAGATTTCAGGTTATGAGCGAAAAATCATCATTAATTGGATCACATTCCATCCTAATTAAACAGATAGTAATGTTTTTATATGAAATTAGTAGTTTCAAGGTTATGTGTGGAAAACTATCCTTAATTGGACCAAACGTGATATGATTAAAACAGATGGTGATAGTTTTAAATAGAATCAGAAGTTTAAGGTTATGTGCGGAAAATCATCATCGCTTGGATCAAACTTGATATGATTAAAAAAGATGATACTGTTTTTATGAAAAATCACTAGATTTCAGGTTATGAGCGAAAAATCATCATTAATTGGATCACATTCCATCCTAATTAAACAGATAGTAATGTTTTTATATGAAATTAGTAGTTTCAAGGTTATGTGTGGAAAACTATCCTTAATTGGACCAAATTTGATATAATTAAAACAGGTGATAATGTTTTTATGAAAAGTCACTAGATTTGACGTTATGAGCCAAAAATCATCATTAATTGGACCAAACTTGATATGATTAGAACAGATGGTAATGGTTTTAAATAGAATCAGAAGTTTAAGGTTATGTGCGGAAAATCATCATTAATTGGATCAAACTTGATATGATTAAAAAAGATGATAATGTTTCACTAGATTTCAGGTTATAGGCGAAAAATCATCACTAATTGGACCAAACTTGATATGATTAGAACAGATGGTAATGGTTTTATATAGAATCAGAAGTTTCAAGGTTATGTGCGGAAAATCATCATTAATTGGACCAAACTTGATATGATTAAAAAAGATGATAATGTTTATATGAAAAGTCACTAGATTTCAGGTTATAATCGAAAAATCATCAATAATTGGACCAAACTTGATATGATTAGAACAGATGGTAATGGTTTTATATAGAATCAGAAGTTTCAAGGTTATGTGCGGAAAATCATCATTAATTGGACCAAACTTGATATGATTAAAAAAGATGATAATGTTTTTATGAAAAGTCACTAGATTTGACGTTATGAGCGAAAAATCATCATTAATTGGACCAAACTTGATATGATTCAAACAGATGGTAATGGTTTTAAATAGAATCAGAAGTTTAAGGTTATGTGCGGAAAATCATCATTAATTGGATCAAACTTGATATGATTAAAAAAGATGATAATGTTTCACTAGATTTCAGGTTATAGGCGAAAAATCATCACTAATTGGACCAAACTTGATATGATTAGAACAGATGGTAATGGTTTTATATAGAATCAGAAGTTTCAAGGTTATGTCCGGAAAATCATCATTAATTGGATCAAACTTGATATGATTAAAAAAGATGATAATGTTTTTATGAAAAGTCACTAGATTCCAGGTTATAAACGAAAAATCATCATTAATTGGATCAAACTTGATCCTAATTAAACAGATGATAATGTTTTTATATGAAATTAGTAGTTTTTAGGTTATGTGTGGAAAACCATCCTTAATTGGATCAAACTTGATATGATTAAAAAAGGTGATGATATTTTTACGAAAATTCACTAGATTTGACGTTATGAGAGAAAAATCATCATTAATTGGATCAAAATTCATTCTAATTAAACAGATAGTAATGTTTCCATATGAAATTAGTAGTTTTTAGGTTATGTGTGGAAAACCATCCTTAAATGGATCAAACTTGATATGATTAAAAAAGGTGATGACATTTTTACGAAAATTCACTAGATTTGACGTTATGAGAGAAAAATCATCATTAATTGGATCAAAATTCATCCTAATTAAACAGATAGTAATGTTTCCATATGAAATTAGTAGTTTTTAGGTTATGTGCGGAAAATCATCATTAATTGGACCAAATTTGATATAATTAAAACAGTTGATGATGTTTTTATGAAAAGTCACTAGATTTGAGGTTACGAGCGAAAAATCATCATTAATTGGACCAAACTTGATATGATTAAAAAAGATGATAACGTTTTTATGAAAAGTCACTAGATTCCAGGTTATAAGCGAAAAATCATCATTAATTGGTTCAAAATTGATCCTAATTAAACAGATGATAATGTTTTTATATGAAATTAGTAGTTTTTAGGTTATTTGTGTATAAACATCATTAATTGGACCAAACTTAATATGATTTAAAAAGGTGATGATGTTTTTACGAAAAGTCACTAGATTTGACGTTATGAGCGAAAAATCATCATTAATTGGATCAAAATCCATCCTAATTAAACAGATAGTAATGTTTCCATATGAAATTAGTAGTTTTCAGGTTATGAGTGAAAAATCATCATTAATTGGATCAAACTTGATATGATTAAAAAAGATGATAATGTTTTTATGAAAAGTCACTAGATTTCAGGTTATAGGCGAAAAATCATCACTAATTGGACCAAACTTGATATGATTAGAAAAGATGGTAATGGTTTTATATAGAATCAGAAGTTTCAAGGTTATGTGCGGAAAATCACCATTAATTGGATCGAACTTGATATGATTAAAACAGATGGTAATGGCTTTATATAGAATCAGAAGTTTCAAGGTTATGTGCGGAAAATCATCATTAATTGGACCAACCTAGATATGATTGAACTAGATGGTAATTTTTTTATGTAAAATCACTACATTTAAGGCTATGTGCGAAAAATCATCATCAATTGGACCAACCTCGATATGATTGAACTAGTTGGTAATCATCATTAATTGGACCAAACTTGATATGATTAAAACAGATGGTAATGGCTTTATATAGAATCAGAAGTTGCAAGGTTATGTGCGGAAAATCATCATTAATTGGATCAAGCTTGATATGATTAAAAAAAGTGTTAATGTTTTTATGAAAAATCACTAGATTTCAGGTTATGTGCGAAAAATCATCATAAATTGGACCAAACTTGATATGATTAAAAAAGATGATAATGTTTTTATGAAAAGTCACTAGATTTCAGGTTATAAGCGAAAAATCATCATTAATTGGATCAAACTTGATCCTAATTAAACAGATGATAATGTTTTTATATGAAATTAGTAGTTTTTAGGTCATGTGTGGAAAATCATCATTAATTGGATCAAACTTGATATGATTAAAAAAGATGATAATGTTTTTATGAAAAGTCACTAGATTTCAGGTTATAAGCGAAAAATCATCATTAATTGGATCAAACTTGATCCTAATTAAACAGATGGTAATGTTTTTATATGAAATTAGTAGTTTTTAGGTTATGTGTGGAAAACCATCCTTAAATGGATCAAACTTGATATGATTAAAAAAGGTATAGATAGTAATGTTTCCATATGAAATTAGTAGTTTTTAGGTTATGTGCGGAAAATCATCATTAATTGGAACAAATTTGATATAATTAAAACAGTTGATGATGTTTTTATGAAAAGTCACTAGATTTGAGGTTACGAGCGAAAATCATCATTAATTGGACCAAACTTGATATGATTAAAAAAGGTGATGATGTTTTAATGAAAAGTCACTAGATTTAAGGTTATGAGCGAAAAATCATCATTAATTGGATCAAAATCCATCCTAATTAAACAGATAGTAATGTTTCCATATGAAATTAGTAGATTTCAGGTCATGAGCGAAAAATCATCATTAATTGGATCGAACTTGATATGATTAAAAAAGATGATAATGTTTTTATGAAAAGTCACTAGATTTCAGGTTATGAGCGAAAAATCATCATTAATTGGATCACATTCCATCCTAATTAAACAGATAGTAATGTTTTTATATGAAATTAGTAGTTTCAAGGTTATGTGTGGAAAACTATCCTTAATTGGACCAAACGTGATATGATTAAAACAGGTGATAATGTTTTTATGAAAAGTCACTAGATTTGACGTTATGAGCGAAAAATCATCATTAATTGGACCAAACTTGATATGATTCAAACAGATGGTAATGGTTTTAAATAGAATCAGAAGTTTAAGGTTATGTGCGGAAAATCATCATTAATTGGATCAAACTTGATCCTAATTAAACAGATGGTAATGTTTTTATATGAAATTAGTAGTTTTTAGGTTATGTGTGGAAAACCATCCTTAATTGGATCAAACTTGATATGATTAAAAAAGGTGATGATATTTTTACGAAAATTCACTAGATTTGACGTTATGAGAGAAAAATCATCATTAATTGGATCAAAATTCATTCTAATTAAACAGATAGTAATGTTTCCATATGAAATTAGTAGTTTTAAGGTTATGTGCGGAAAATCATCATTAATTGGACCAAATTTGATATAATTAAAACAGTTGATGATGTTTTTATGAAAAGTCACTAGATTTGAGGTTACGAGCGAAAAATCATCATTAATTGGACCAAACTTGATATGATTAAAAAAGATGATAATGTTTTTATGAAAAGTCACTGTATTCCAGGTTATATGCGAAAAATCATCATTAATTGGATCAAACTTGATCCTAATTAAACAGATGATAATGTTTTTACATGAAATTAGTAGTTTTTAGGTTATGTGTGGAGAACCATCCATAATTGGATCAAACTTAATATGATTTAAAAAGGTGATGATGTTTTTACAAAAAGTCACTACATTTGACGTTATGAGCGAAAAATCATCATTAATTGGATCAAAATCCATCCTAATTAAACAGATAGTAATGTTTTTATAAGAAATTAGTAGTTTCAAGGTTATGTGGGGAAAACTATCCTTAATTGGACCAAACGTGATATGATTAAAACAGGTGATAATGTTTTTCTGAAAAGTCACTAGATTTGACGTTTTGAGAGAAAAATCATCATTAATTGGACCAAACTTGATATGATTAAAACAGATGGTAATGGTTTTAAATAGAATCAGAAGTTTAAGGTTATGTGCGGAAAATCATCATCTCTTGGATCAAACTTGATATGATTAAAACAGATGGTAATGGCTTCATATAGAATCAGAAGCTTCAAGGTTATGTCCGGAAAATCATCATTAATTGGATCAAACTTGATATGATTAGAACAGATGGTAATGGTTTTATATAGAATCAGAAGTTTCAAAGTTATGTGCGGAAAATCACCATTAATTGGATCGAACTTGATATGATTAAAACAGATGGTAATGGCTTTATATAGAATCAGAAGTTTCAAGGTTATGTGCGGAAATTCACCATTAATTGGATCAAACTTGATATGATTAAAAAAGATGATAATGTTTTTATGAAACTTCAATAGCTTTAAGGTTATAGGCGAAAAATCATCACTAATTGGACCAAACTTGATATGATTAGAAAAGATGGTAATGGTTTTATATAGAATCAGAAGTTTCAAGGTTATGTGCGGAAAATCACCATTAATTGGATCGAACTTGATATGATTAAAACAGGTGGTAATGGCTTTATATAGAATCAGAAGTTTCAAGGTTATGTGCGGAAAATCATCATTAATTGGACCAACCTCGACATGATTGAACTAGATGGTAGTGTTTTTATCTAAAATCACTACATTTAAGGCTATGTGCAAAAAATCATCATCAATTGGACCAACCTCGATATGATTGAACTAGATGGTAATCATCATTAATTGGAACAAACTTGATATGATTAAAACAGATGGTAATGGCTTTATATAGAATCAGAAGTTGCAAGGTTATGTGCGGAAAATCATCATTAACTGGATCAAGCTTGATATGATTAAAAAAAGTGATAATGTTTTTATGAAAAATCACTAGATTTCAGGTTATGAGCGAAAAAGCATCATAAATTGAACCAAACTTGATATGATTAAAAAAGATGATAATGTTTTTATGAAAAGTCACTAGATTTCAGGTTATAAGCGAAAAATCCTCATTAATTGGACCAAACGTGATATGAGTAGAACAGATGGTAATGGTTTTATATAGAATCAGAAGTTTCAAGGCTATGTGCGGAAAATCATCATTAATTGGACCAAACTTGATATGATTAAAAAAGATGATAATGTTTTTATGAAAAGTTACTAGATTCCAGGTTATAAGCGAAAAATCATCATTAATTGGATCAAACTTGATCCTAATTAAACAGATGATAATGTTTTTATATGAAATTAGTAGTTTTTAGGTTATGTGTGGAAAACCATCCTTAAATGGATCAAACTTGATATGATTAAAAAAGGTGATGACATTTTTACGAAAATTCACTAGATTTGACGTTATGAGAGAAAAATCATCATTAATTGGATCAAAATTCATCCTAATTAAACAGATAGTAATGTTTCCATATGAAATTAGTAGTTTTTAGGTTATGTGCGGAAAATCATCATTAATTGGACCAAATTTGATATAATTAAAACAGTTGATGATGTTTTTATGAAAAGTCACTAGATTTGAGGTTACGAGCGAAAAATCATCATTAATTGGACCAAACTTGATATGATTAAAAAAGATGCTAATGTTTTTTTTTATGAAAAGTCACTAGATTCCAGGTTATAAGCGAAAAATCATCATTAATTGGTTCAAAATTGATCCTAATTAAACAGATGATAATGTTTTTATATGAAATTAGTAGTTTTTAGGTTATGTGTGGAGAACCATCCTTAATTGGACCAAACTTAATATGATTTAAAAAGGTGATGATGTTTTTACGAAAAGTCACTAGATTTGACGTTATGAGCGAAAAAACATCATTAATTGGATCAAAATCCATCCTAATTAAACAGATAGTAATGTTTCCATATGAAATTAGTAGTTTTCAGGTCATGAGCGAAAAATCATAATTAATTTGATCAAACTTAATTTTATTAAAAAAGATTATAATGTTTTTATGCAAAGAAACTAGAATACATTGTATGAGCGAAAAATCATAATTAAATGTATCACATTCCATACTAATTAAACATATAGTAATCTTTTTATATGAAATTAGTAGTTTCAAGGTTATGTGTGGAAAACTATCCTTAATTGGACCAAACGTGATATGATTAAAACAGATGGTGATGGTTTTAAATAGAATCAGAAGTTAAAGGTTATGTGCGGAAAATCATCATCGCTAGGATCAAACTTGATATGATTAAAAAAGATGATACTGTTTTTATGAAAAATCACTAGATTTCAGGTTATGAGCGAAAAATCATCATTAATTGGATCACATTCCATCCTAATTAAACAGATAGTAATGTTTTTATATGAAATTAGTAGTTTCAAGGTTATGTGTGGAAAACTATCCTTAATTGGACCAAATTTGATATAATTAAAACAGGTGATAATGTTTTTATGAAAAGTCACTAGATTTGACGTTATGGGCGAAAAATCATCATTAATTGGACCAAACTTGATATGATTAAAACAGATGGTAATGGTTGTAACTAGAATCATAAGTTTAAGGTTATGTGCGGAAAATCATCATCGCTTGGATCAAACTTGATATGATTAAAAAAGATGATACTGTTTTTATGAAAAATCACTAGATTTCAGGTTATGAGCGAAAAATCATCATTATATGGATCACAATCCAACAAAAATAAACTCCAGTCACAGTATTTAAATGATATTAGTAGTTTCAAGGTTATGTGTGGAAAACTATCCTTAATTGGACCAAATTTGATATAATTAAAACAGGTGATAATGTTTTTATGAAAAGTCACTAGATTTGACGTTATGAGCGAAAAATCATCATTAATTGGACCAAACTTGATATGATTAAAAGAGATGGTAATGGTTGTAAATAGAATCAGAAGTTTAAGGTTATGTGCGGAAAATAATCATTAATTGGACCAACCTCGATATGATTGAACTAGATGGTAGTGTTTTTATATAAAATCACTACATTTAAGGCTATGTGCGAAAAATCATCATCAATTGGACCAACCTCGATATGATTGAACTAGATGGTAATCATCATTAATTGGAACAAACTTGATATGATTAGAACAGATGGTAATGGTTTTATATAGAATCAGAAGTTTCAAGGTTATGTCCGGAAAATCATCATTAATTGGATCAAACTTGATATGATTGAACTAGATGGTAATTTTTTTATATAAAAACACTAGATTTAAGGCTTTGTGCGAAAAATCATCATTAATTGGACCAAACTAGATCTGATTGAAATATATGGTAATGTTTTTATATAAAATCACTACATTTAAGGCTATGTGCGAAAAATCATCATTAATTGGACCAAACTTGATATGATTGAACTAGATGGTAATCATCTTTAATTGGAACGAACTTGATATGATTAAAACAGATGGTAATGGCTTTATATACAATCACTAGATTTAAGGCTTTGTGCGAAAAATCATCATTAATTGTATCAAGCTTGATATGATTAAAAAAAGTGATAATGTTTTTATGAAAAATCACTAGATTTCAGGTTATGAGCGAAAAATCATCATAAATTGGACCAAACTTGATATGATTAAAAAAGATGATAATGTTTTTATGAAAAGTCACTAGATTTCAGGTTATAAGCGAAAAATCATCATTAATTGGACCAAACTTGATATGATTAGAACAGATGGTAATGGTTTTATATAGAATCAGAAGTTTCAAGGCTATGTGCGGAAAATCATCATTAATTGGACCAAACTTGATATGATTAAAAAAGATGATAATGTTTTTATGAAAAGTTACTAGATTCCAGGTTATAAGCGAAAAATCATCATTAATTGGATCAAACTTGATCCTAATTAAACAGATGATAATGTTTTTATATGAAATTAGTAGTTTTTAGGTTATGTGTGGAAAACCATCCTTAAATGGATCAAACTTGATATAATTAAAACAGTTGATGATGTTTTTATGAAAAGTCACTAGATTTGAGGTTACGAGCGAAAAATCATCATTAATTGGATCAAAATCCATCCTAATTAAACAGATAGTAATGTTTCCATATGAAATTAGTAGTTTTCAGGTCATGAGCGAAAAATCATCATTAATTGGATCAAACTTGATATGATTAAAAAAGATGATAATGTTTTTATAAAAAGTTACTAGATTCCAGGTTATAAGCGAAAAATCATCATTAATTGGATCAAAATTGATCCTAATTAAACAGATGATAATGTTTTTATATGAAATTAGTAGTTTTTAGGTTATGTGTGGAAAACCATCCTTACATGGATCAAACTTGATATGATTAAAAAAGATGATAATGTTTTTATGAAAAGTTACTAGATTCCAGGTTATAAGCGAAAAATCATCATTAATTGGATCAAAATTGATCCTAATTAAACAGATGATAATGTTTTTATATGAAATTAGTAGTTTTTAGGTTATGTGTGGAAAACCATCCTTAAATGGATCAAACTTGATATGATTAAAAAAGGTGATGACATTTTTACGAAAATTCACTAGATTTGACGTTATGAGAGAAAAATCATCATTAAATGGATCAAAATTCATCCTAATTAAACAGATAGTAATGTTTCCATATGAAATTAGTAGTTTTTAGGTTATGTGCGGAAAATCATCATTAATTGGACCAAATTTGATATAATTAAAACAGTTGATGATGTTTTATGAAAAGTCACTAGATTTGAGGTTACGAGCGAAAAATCATCATTAATTGGACCAAACTTGATATGATTAAAAAAGATGATAACGTTTTTATGAAAAGTCACTAGATTCCAGGTTATAAGCGAAAAATCATCATTAATTGGTTCAAAATTGATCCTAATTAAACAGATGATAATGTTTTTATATGAAATTAGTAGTTTTTAGGTTATGTGTGGAGAACCATCCTTAATTGGACCAAACTTAATATGATTTAAAAAGGTGATGATGTTTTTACGAAAAGTCTCTAGATTTGACGTTATGAGCGAAAAATCATCATTAATTGGATCAAAATCCATCCTAATTAAACAGATAGTAATGTTTCCATATGAAATTAGTAGTTTTCAGGTTATGACCGCAAAATCATTATTAATTGGATCAAACTTGATATGATTAAAAAAGATGATAATGTTTTTATGAAAAGTCACTAGATTTCAGGTTATGAGCGAAAAATCATCATTAATTGGATCACATTCCATCCTAATTAAACAGATAGTAATGTTTTTATATGAAATTAGTAGTTTCAAGGTTATGTGTGGAAAACTATTCTTAATTGGACCAAACGTGATATGATTAAAACAGATGGTGATGGTTTTAAATAGAATCAGAAGTTTAAGGTTATGTGCGGAAAATCATCATCGCTAGGATCAAACTTGATATGATTAAAAAAGATGATACTGTTTTTATGAAAAATCACTAGATTTCAGGTTATGAGCGAAAAATCATCATTAATTGGATCACATTCCATCCTAATTAAACAGATAGTAATGTTTTTATATGAAATTAGTAGTTTCAAGGTTATGTGTGGAAAACTATCCTTAATTGGACCAAATTTGATATAATTAAAACAGATGATCATGTTTTTATGAAGAGTCACAAGATTTGACGTTATGAGCGAAAAATCATCATTAATTGGACCAAACTTGATATGATTAAAACAGATGGTAATGGTTTTAAATAGAATCAGAAGTTTAAGGTTATGTGCGGAAAATCATCATCGCTTGGATCAAACTTGATATGATTAAAAAAGATGATACTGTTTTTATGAAAAATCACTAGATTTCAGGTTATGAGCGAAAAATCATCATTAATTGGATCACATTCCATCCTAATTAAACAGATAGTAATGTTTTTATATGAAATTAGTAGTTTCAAGGTTATGTGTGGAAAACTATCCTTAATTGGACCAAATTTGATATAATTAAAACAGGTGATAATGTTTTTATGAAAAGTCACTAGATTTGACGTTATGAGCGAAAAAATCATCATTAATTGGACCAAACTTGATATGATTAAAACAGATGGTAATGGTTGTAAATAGAATCAGAAGTTTAAGGTTATGTGCGGAAAATCATCCTTAATTGGACCAAACGTGATATGATTAAAACAGGTGATAATTTTTTTATGAAAAGACACTAGATTTCAGGTTATGAGCGAAAAATCATCATTAATTGGATCAAACTCCATTCTAATGAAACAGATAGCAATGTTTTTATATGAAATTAGTAGTTTTTAGGTTATGTGTGGAAAACCATACTTAATTGGATCAAACTTGATATGATTAAAAAAGGTGATGATGTTTTTACGAAAATTCACTAGATTTGACGTTATGAGAGAAAAATCATGATTAATTGGATCAAAATTCATCCTAATTAAACAGATAGTAATGTTTCCATATGAAATTAGTAGTTTTTAGGTTATGAGTGAAAAATCATCATTAATTGGATCAAACTTGATATGATTAAAAAAGATGATAATGTTTTTATGAAAAGTCACTAGATTTCAGGTTATGAGCGAAAAATCATCATTAATTGGACCAAACTTGATATGATTAGAACAGATGGTAATGGTTTTAAATAGAATCAGAAGTTTAAGGTTATGTGCGGAAAATCATCATTAATTGGATCAAACTTGATATGATTAAAAAAGATGATAATGTTTCACTAGATTTCAGGTTATAGGCGAAAAATCATCACTAATTGGACCAAACTTGATATGATTAAAACAGATGGTAATGGTTTTAAATAGAATCAGAAGTTTAAGGTTATGTGCGGAAAATCATCATTAATTGGATCAAACTTGATATGATTAAAAAAGATGATAATGTTTTTATGAAAAGTCACTAGATTCCAGGTTATAAGCGAAAAATCATCATTAATTGGTTAAAAATTGATCCTAATTAAACAGATGATAATGTTTTTATATGAAATTAGTAGTTTTTAGGTTATGTGTGGAAAACCATCCTTAAATGGATCAAACTTGATATGATTAAAAAAGGTGATGACATTTTTACGAAAATTCACTAGATTTGACGTTATGAGAGAAAAATCATCATTAATTGGATCAAAATTCATCCTAATTAAACAGATAGTAATGTTTCCATATGAAATTAGTAGTTTTTAGGTTATGTGCGGAAAATCATCATTAATTGGACCAAATTTGATATAATTAAAACAGTTGATGATGTTTTTATGAAAAGTCACTAGATTTGAGGTTACGAGCGAAAAATCATCATTAATTGGACCAAACTTGATATGATTAAAAAAAATGATAATGTTTTTATGAAAAGTCACTAGATTCCAGGTTATAAGCGAAAAATCATCATTAATTGGATCAAACTTGATATGAGTAGAACAGATGGTAATGGTTTTATATAGAATCAGAAGTTTCAAGGCTATGTGCGGAAAATCATCATTAATTGGACCAAACTTGATATGATTAAAAAAGATGATAATGTTTTTATGAAAAGTTACTAGATTCCAGGTTATAAGCGAAAAATCATCATTAATTGGATCAAACTTGATCCTAATTAAACAGATGATAATGTTTTTATATGAAATTAGTAGTTTTTAGGTTATGTGTGGAAAACCATCCTTAAATGGATCAAACTTGATATGATTAAAAAAGGTGATGACATTTTTACGAAAATTCACTAGATTTGACGTTATGAGAGAAAAATCATCATTAATTGGATCAAAATTCATCCTAATTAAACAGATAGTAATGTTTCCATATGAAATTAGTAGTTTTTAGGTTATGTGCGGAAAATCATCATTAATTGGACCAAATTTGATATAATTAAAACAGTTGATGATGTTTTTATGAAAAGTCACTAGATTTCAGGTTATGAGCGAAAAATCATCATTAATTGGACCAAACTTGATATGATTAAAAAAGGTGATGATATTTTTACGAAAATTCACAAGATTTGACGTTATGAGAGAAAAATCATCATTAATTGGATCAAAATTCATCCTAATTAAACAGATAGTAATGTTTCCATATGAAATTAGTAGTTTTTAGGTTATGTGCGGAAAATCATCATTAATTGGACCAAATTTGATATAATTAAAACAGTTGATGATGTTTCTATGAAAAGTCACTAGATTTGAGGTTACGAGCGAAAAATCATCATTAATTGGACCAAACTTGATATGATTAAAAAAGATGATAATGTTTTTATGAAAAGTCACTAGATTCCAGGTTATAAGCGAAAAATCATCATTAATTGGTTCAAAATTGATCCTAATTAAACAGATGTTAATGTTTTTATATGAAATTAGTAGTTTTTAGGTTATGTGTGGAGAACCATCCTTAATTGGACCAAACTTAATATGATTTAAAAAGGTGATGATGTTTTTACGAAAAGTCACTAGATTTGACGTTATGAGCGAAAAATCATCATTAATTGGATCAAAATCCATCCTAATTAAACAGATAGTAATGTTTCCATATGAAATTAGTAGTTTTCAGGTCATGAGTGAAAAATCATCATTAATTGGATCAAACTTGATATGATTAAAAAAGATGATAATGTTTTTATGAAAAGTCACTAGATTTCAGGTTATGAGCGAAAAATCATCATTAATTGGATCACATTCCATCCTAATTAAACAGATAGTAATGTTTTTATATGAAATTAGTAGTTTCAAGGTTATGTGTGGAAAACTATCCTTAATTGGACCAAACGTGATATGATTAAAACAGATGGTGATAGTTTTAAATAGAATCAGAAGTTTAAGGTTATGTGCGGAAAATCATCATCGCTTGGATCAAACTTGATATGATTAAAAAAGATGATACTGTTTTTATGAAAAATCACTAGATTTCAGGTTATGAGCGAAAATCATCATTAATTGGATCACATTCCATCCTAATTAAACAGATAGTAATGTTTTTATATGAAATTAGTAGTTTCAAGGTTATGTGTGGAAAACTATCCTTAATTGGACCAAATTTGATATAATTAAAACAGGTGATAATGTTTTTATGAAAAGTCACTAGATTTGACGTTATGAGCGAAAAATCATCATTAATTGGACCAAACTTGATATGATTAGAACAGATGGTAATGGTTTTAAATAGAATCAGAAGTTTAAGGTTATGTGCGGAAAATCATCATTAATTGGATCAAACTTGATATGATTAAAAAAGATGATAATGTTTCACTAGATTTCAGGTTATAGGCGAAAAATCATCACTAATTGGACCAAACTTGATATGATTAGAACAGATGGTAATGGTTTTATATAGAATCAGAAGTTTCAAGGTTATGTGCGGAAAATCATCATTAATTGGACCAAACTTGATATGATTAAAAAAGATGATAATGTTTATATTAAAACTCACTAGATTCCAGGTTATAAACGAAAAATCATCATTAATTGGACCAAACTTGATATGATTAGAACAGATGGTAATGGTTTTAAATAGAATCAGAAGTTGCAAGGTTATGTGCGGAAAATCATCATTAATTGGATCAAACTTGATATGATTAAAAAAGATGATAATGTTTTTATGAAAAGTCACTAGATTTCAGGTTATGAGCGAAAAATCATCATTAATTGGACCAAACTTGATATGATTAGAACAGATGGTAATGGTTTTATATAGAATCAGAAGTTTCAAGGTTATGTGCGGAAAATCATCATTAATTGGATCAAACTTGATATGATTAAAAAAGATGATAATGTTTCACTAGATTTCAGGTTATAGGCGAAAAATCATCACTAATTGGACCAAACTTGATATGATTAAAACAGATGGTAATGGTTTTAAATAGAATCAGAAGTTTAAGGTTATGTGCGGAAAATCATCATTAATTGGACCAAACTTGATATGATTAAAAAAGATGATAATGTTTTTATGAAAAGTCACTAGATTCCAGGTTATAAACGAAAAATCATCATTAATTGGATCAAACTTGATCCTAATTAAACAGATGATAATGTTTTTATATGAAATTAGTAGTTTTTAGGTTATGTGTGGAAAACCATCCTTAATTGGATCAAACTTGATATGATTAAAAAAGGTGATGATATTTTTACAAAATTCACTAGATTTGACGTTATGAGAGAAAAATCATCATTAATTGGATCAAAATTCATTCTAATTAAACAGATAGTAATGTTTCCATATGAAATTAGTAGTTTTTAGGTTATGTGTGGAAAACCATCCTTAAATGGATCAAACTTGATATGATTAAAAAAGGTGATGACATTTTTACGAAAATTCACTAGATTTGACGTTATGAGAGAAAAATCATCATTAATTGGATCAAAATTCATCCTAATTAAACAGATAGTAATGTTTCCATATGAAATTAGTAGTTTTTAGGTTATGTGCGGAAAATCATCATTAATTGGACCAAATTTGATATAATTAAAACAGTTGATGATGTTTTTATGAAAAGTCACTAGATTTGAGGTTACGAGCGAAAAATCATCATTAATTGGACCAAACTTGATATGATTAAAAAAGATGATAACGTTTTTATGAAAAGTCACTAGATTCCAGGTTATAAGCGAAAAATCATCATTAATTGGTTCAAAATTGATCCTAATTAAACAGATGTTAATGTTTTCATATGAAATTAGTAGTTTTTAGGTTATGTGTGGAGAACCATCCTTAATTGGACCAAACTTAATATGATTTAAAAAGGTGATGATGTTTTTACGAAAAGTCACTAGATTTGACGTTATGAGCGAAAAATCATCATTAATTGGATCAAAATCCATCCTAATTAAACAGATAGTAATGTTTCCATATGAAATTAGTAGTTTTCAGGTTATGAGTGAAAAATCATCATTAATTGGATCAAACTTGATATGATTAAAAAAGATGATAATGTTTTTATGAAAAGTCACTAGATTTCAGGTTATAGGCGAAAAATCATCACTAATTGGACCAAACTTGATATGATTAGAACAGATGGTAATGGTTTTATATAGAATCAGAAGTTTCCAGGTTATGTGCGGAAAATCACCATTAATTGGATCGAACTTGATATGATTAAAACAGATGGTAATGGCTTTATATAGAATCAGAAGTTTCAAGGTTATGTGCGGAAAATCATCATTAATTGGACCAACCTCGATATGATTGAACTAGATGGTAATTTTTTTATATAAAATCACTACATTTAAGGCTATGTGCGAAAAATCATCATCAATTGGACCAACCTCGATATGATTGAACTAGATGGTAATCATCATTAATTGGAACAAACTTGATATGATTAAAACAGATGGTAATGGCTTTATATAGAATCAGAAGTTGCAAGGTTATGTGCGGAAAATCATCATTAATTGGATCAAGCTTGATATGATTAAAAAAAGTGTTAATGTTTTTATGAAAAATCACTAGATTTCAGGTTATGTGCGAAAAATCATCATAAATTGGACCAAACTTGATATGATTAAAAAAGATGATAATGTTTTTATGAAAAGTCACTAGATTCCAGGTTATAAACGAAAAATCATCATTAATTGGATCAAACTTGATCCTAATTAAACAGATGATAATGTTTTTATATGAAATTAGTAGTTTTTAGGTCATGTGTGGAAAACCATCCTTAATTGGATCAAACTTGATATGATTAAAAAAGATGATAATGTTTTTATGAAAAGTCACTAGATTTCAGGTTATGAGCGAAAAATCATCATTAATTGGATCAAACTTGATCCTAATTAAACAGATGATAATGTTTTTATATGAAATTAGTAGTTTTTAGGTTATGTGTGGAAAACCATCCTTAAATGGATCAAACTTGATATGATTAAAAAAGGTATAGATAGTAATGTTTTTATATGAAATTAGTAGTTTTTAGGTTATGTGCGGAAAATCATCATTAATTGGACCAAATTTGATATAATTAAAACAGTTGATGATGTTTTTATGAAAAGTCACTAGATTTGAGGTTACGAGCGAAAAATCATCATTAATTGGACCAAACTTGATATGAGTAAAACAGATGGTAACGTTTTTATGAAAAGTCACTGGATTTGACGTTATGAGCGAAAAATCATCATTAATTGGATCAAAATCCATCCTAATTAAACAGATAGTAATGTTTCCATATGAAATTAGTAGATTTCAGGTCATGAGCGAAAAATCATCATTAATTGGATCGAACTTGATATGATTAAAAAAGATGATAATGTTTTTATGAAAAGTCACTAGATTTCAGGTTATGAGCGAAAAATCATCATTAATTGGATCACATTCCATCCTAATTAAACAGATAGTAATGTTTTTATATGAAATTAGTAGTTTCAAGGTTATGTGTGGAAAACTATCCTTAATTGGACCAAACGTGATATGATTAAAACAGGTGATAATGTTTTTATGAAAAGTCACTAGATTTGACGTTATGAGCGAAAAATCATCATTAATTGGACCAAACTTGATATGATTCAAACAGATGGTAATGGTTTTAAATAGAATCAGAAGTTTAAGGTTATGTGCGGAAAATCATCATTAATTGGATCAAACTTGATCCTAATTAAACGGATGGTAATGTTTTTATATGAAATTAGTAGTTTTTAGTTTATGTGTGGAAAACAATCCTTAATTGGACCAAACTTGATATGATTAAAAAAGATGATGATATTTTTACGAAAATTCACTAGATTTGACGTTATGAGAGAAAAATCATCATTAATTGGATCAAAATTCATTCTAATTAAACAGATAGTAATGTTTCCATATGAAATTAGTAGTTTTAAGGTTATGTGCGGAAAATCATCATTAATTGGACCAAATTTGATATAATTAAAACAGTTGATGATGTTTTTATGAAAAGTCACTAGATTTGATGTTACGAGCGAAAAATCATCATTGATTGGACCAAACTTGATATGATTAAAAAAGATGATAATGTTTTTATGAAAAGTCACTAGATTCCAGGTTATAAGCGAAAAATCATCATTAATTGGTTCAAAATTGATCCTAATTAAACAGATGATAATGTTTTTACATGAAATTAGTAGTTTTTAGGTTATGTGTGGAGAACCATCCATAATTGGATCAAACTTAATATGATTTAAAAAGGTGATGATGTTTTTACAAAAAGTCACTACATTTGACGTTATGAGCGAAAAATCATCATTAATTGGATCAAAATCCATCCTAATTAAACAGATAGTAATGTTTTTATAAGAAATTAGTAGTTTCAAGGTTATGTGGGGAAAACTATCCTTAATTGGACCAAACGTGATATGATTAAAACAGGTGATAATGTTTTTCTGAAAAGTCACTAGATTTGACGTTATGAGCGAAAAATCATCATTAATTGGACCAAACTTGATATGTTTAAAACATATAATAATTGTTTTAAATAGAATCAGAAGTTTAAGGTTATGTGCGGAAAATCATCATGGCTTGGATCAAACTTGATATGATTAAAACAGATGGTAATGGCTTCATATAGAATCAGAAGCTTCAAGGTTATGTCCGGAAAATCATCATTAATTGGATCAAACTTGATATGATTAGAACAGATGGTAATGGTTTTATATAGAATCAGAAGTTTCAAAGTTATGTGCGGAAAATCACCATTAATTGGATCGAACTTGATATGATTAAAACAGATGGTAATGGCTTTATATAGAATCAGAAGTTTCAAGGTTATGTGCGGAAATTCACCATTAATTGGATCAAACTTGATATGATTAAAAAAGATGATAATGTTTTTATGAAAAGTCACTAGATTTCAGGTTATAGGCGAAAAATCATCACTAATTGGACCAAACTTGATAGTATTAGAAAAGATGGTAATTGTTTTATTTAGAATCAGAAGTTTCAAAGTTATGTGCGGAAAATCACCATTAATTGGATCGAACTTGATATGATTAAAACAGATGGTAATGGCTTTATATAGAATGAGAAGTTTCAAGGTTATGTGCGGAAAATCATCATTAATTGGACCAACCTCGACATGATTGAACTAGATGGTAGTGTTTTTATCTAAAATCACTACATTTAAGGCTATGTGCGAAAAATCATCATCAATTGGACCTACCTCGATATGTTGAACTAGATGGTAATCATCATTAATTGGAACAAACTTGATATGATTAAAACAGATGGTAATGGCGTTATATAGAATCAGAAGTTGCAAGGTTATGTGCGGAAAATCATCATTAATTGGATCAAGCTTGATATGATTAAAAAAAGTGATAATGTTTTTATGAAAAATCACTAGATTTCAGGTTATGAGCGAAAAAGCATCATAAATTGAACCAAACTTGATATGATTAAAAAAGATGATAATGTTTTTATGAAAAGTCACTAGATTTCAGGTTATAAGCGAAAAATCCTCATTAATTGGACCAAACGTGATATGAGTAGAACAGATGGTAATGGTTTTATATAGAATCAGAAGTTTCAAGGCTATGTGCGGAAAATCATCATTAATTGGACCAAACTTGATATGATTAAAAAAGATGATAATGTTTTTATGAAAAGTTACTAGATTCCAGGTTATAAGCGAAAAATCATCATTAATTGGATCAAACTTGATCCTAATTAAACAGATGATAATGTTTTTATATGAAATTAGTAGTTTTTAGGTTATGTGTGGAAAACCATCCTTAAATGGATCAAACTTGATATGATTAAAAAAGGTGATGACATTTTTACGAAAATTCACTAGATTTGACGTTATGAGAGAAAAATCATCATTAATTGGATCAAAATTCATCCTAATTAAACAGATAGTAATGTTTCCATATGAAATTAGTAGTTTTTAGGTTATGTGCGGAAAAATCATCATTAATTGGACCAAATTTGATATAATCAAAACAGTTGATGATGTTTTTATGAAAAGTCACTAGATTTCAGGTTATGAGCGAAAAATCATCATTAATTGGATCAAACTTAATATGATTAAAAAAGATGCTAATGTTTTCTTTATGAAAAGTCACTAGATTTCAGGTTATAAGCGAAAAATCATCATTAATTGGTTCAAAATTGATCCTAATTAAACAGATGTTAATGTTTTTATATGAAATTAGTAGTTTTTAGGTTATGTGTGGAGAACCATCCTTAATTGGACCAAACTTAATATGATTTAAAAAGGTGATGATGTTTTTACGAAAAGTCAATAGATTTGACGTTATGAGCGAAAAAACATCATTAATTGGATCAAAATCCATCCTAATTAAACAGATAGTAATGTTTCCATATGAAATTAGTAGTTTTCAGGTCATGAGCGAAAAATCATAATTAATTGGATCAAACTTGATTTTATTAAAAAAGATGATAATGTTTTTATGAAAAGTCACTAGATTTCAGGTTATGAGCGAAAAATCATCATTAATTGCATCACATTCCATCCTAATTAAACAGATAGTAATGTTTTTATATGAAATTAGTAGTTTCAAGGTTATGTGTGGAAAACTATCCTTAATTGGACCAAACGTGATATGATTAAAACAGATGGTGATGGTTTTAAATAGAATCAGAAGTTTAAGGTTATGTGCGGAAAATCATCATCGCTAGGATCAAACTTGATATGATTAAAAAAGATGATACTGTTTTTATGAAAAATCACTAGATTTCAGGTTATGAGCGAAAAATCATCATTAATTGGATCACATTCCATCCTAATTAAACAGATAGTAATGTTTTTATATGAAATTAGTAGTTTCAAGGTTATGTGTGGAAAACTATCCTTAATTGGACCAAATTTGATATAATTAAAACAGGTGATAATGTTTTTATGAAAAGTCACTAGATTTGACGTTATGAGCGAAAAATCATCATTAATTGGACCAAACTTGATATGATTAAAACAGATGGTAATGGTTGTAACTAGAATCAGAAGTTTAAGGTTATGTGCGGAAAATCATCATCGCTTGGATCAAACTTTGATATGATTAAAAAAGATGATACTGTTTTTATGAAAAATCACTAGATTTCAGGTTATGAGCGAAAAATCATCATTAATTGGATCACATTCCATCCAAATTAAACAGATAGTAATGTTTTTATATGAAATTAGTAGTTTCAAGGTTATGTGTGGAAAACTATCCTTAATTGGACCAAATTTGATATAATTAAAACAGGTGATAATGTTTTTATGAAAAGTCACTAGATTTGACGTTATGAGCGAAAAATCATCATTAATTGGACCAAACTTGATATGATTAAAACAGATGGTAATGTTTGTAAATAGAATCAGAAGTTTAAGGGTATGTGCGGAAAAAATAATCATTAATTGGACCAACCTCGATATGATTGAACTAGATGGTAGTGTTTTTTATATAAAATCACTACATTTAAGGCTATGTGCGAAAAATCATCATCAATTGGACCAACCTCGATATGATTGAACTAGATGGTAATCATCATTAATTGGAACAAACTTGATATGATTAAAACAGATAGTAATGGCTTTATATAGAATCAGAAGTTTCAAGGTTATGGGCGGAAAATCATCATTAATTGGAACAACCTCGATATGATTGAACTATATGGTAATTTTTTTATATAAAAACACTAGATTTCAGGCTTTGTGCAAAAATTCATCATCAATTGGACCAAACTAGATCTGATTGAAATAGATGGTAATGTTTTTATATAAAATCACTACATTTAAGGCTATGTGCGAAAAATCATCATCAATTGGACCAACCTCGATATGATTGAACTAGTTGGTAATCATCATTAATTGGAACAAACTTGATATGATTAAAACAGATGGTAATGTCTTTATATAGAATCAGAAGTTGCAAGGCTTTGTGCGAAAAATCATCATTAATTGTATCAAGCTTGATATGATTAAAAAAAGTGATAATGTTTTTATGAAAAATCACTAGATTTCAGGTTATGAGCGAAAAATCATCATAAATTGGACCAAACTTGATATGATTAAAAAAGATGATAATGTTTTTATGAAAAGTCACTAGATTTCAGGTTATAAGCGAAAAATCATCATTAATTGGACCAAACTTGATATGATTAGAACAGATGGTAATGGTTTTATATAGAATCAGAAGTTTCAAGGCTATGTGCGGAAAATCATCATTAATTGGACCAAACTTGATATGATTAAAAAAGATGATAATGTTTTTATGAAAAGTTACTAGATTCCAGGTTATAAGCGAAAAATCATCATTAATTGGATCAAACTTGATCCTAATTAAACAGATGATAATGTTTTTATATGAAATTAGTAGTTTTTAGGTTATGTGTGGAAAACCATCCTTAAATGGATCAAACTTGATATGATTAAAAAAGGTGATGACATTTTTACGAAAAGTCTCTAGATTTGACGTTATGAGCGAAAAATCATCATTAATTGGATCAAAATCCATCCTAATTAAACAGATAGTAATGTTTCCATATGAAATTAGTAGTTTTCAGGTCATGAGCGAAAAATCATCATTAATTGGATCAAACTTGATATGATTAAAAAAGATGATAATGTTTTTATAAAAAGTTACTAGATTCCAGGTTATAAGCGAAAAATCATCATTAATTGGATCAAAATTGATCCAAATTAAACATATGTTAATGTTTTTATATGAAATTATTAGTTTTTAGGTTATGTGTGGAAAACCATCCTTAAATGGATCAAACTTGATATGATTAAAAAAGATGATAATGTTTTTATGAAAAGTTACTAGATTCCAGGTTATAAGCGAAAAATCATCATTAATTGGATCAAACTTGATCCTAATTAAACAGATGATAATGTTTTTATATGAAATTAGTAGTTTTTAGGTTATGTGTGGAAAACCATCCTTAAATGGATCAAACTTGATATGATTAAAAAAGGTGATGACATTTTTACGAAAATTCACTAGATTTGACGTTATGAGAGAAAAATCATCATTAAATGGATCAAAATTCATCCTAATTAAACAGATAGTAATGTTTCCATATGAAATTAGTAGTTTTTAGGTTATGTGCGGAAAATCATCATTAATTGGACCAAATTTGATATAATTAAAACAGTTGATGATGTTTTATGAAAAGTCACTAGATTTGAGGTTACGAGCGAAAAATCATCATTAATTGGACCAAACTTGATATGATTAAAAAAGATGATAACGTTTTTATGAAAAGTCACTAGATTCCAGGTTATAAGCGAAAAATCATCATTAATTGGTTCAAAATTGATCCTAATTAAACAGATGTTAATGTTTTTATATGAAATTAGTAGTTTTTAGGTTATGTGTGGAGAACCATCCTTAATTGGACCAAACTTAATATGATTTAAAAAGGTGATGATGTTTTTACGAAAAGTCTCTAGATTTGACGTTATGAGCGAAAAATCATCATTAATTGGATCAAAATCCATCCTAATTAAACAGATAGTAATGTTTCCATATGAAATTAGTAGTTTTTCAGGTCATGAGCGAAAAATCATTATTAATTGGATCAAACTTGATATGATTAAAAAAGATGATAATGTTTTTATGAAAAGTCACTAGATTTCAGGTTATGAGCGAAAAATCATCATTAATTGGATCACATTCCATCCTAATTAAACAGATAGTAATGTTTTTATATGAAATTAGTAGTTTTTAGGTTATGAGTGGAAAACTATTCTTAATTGGACCAAACGTGATATGATTAAAACAGATGGTGATGGTTTTAAATAGAATCAGAAGTTTAAGGTTATGTGCGGAAAATCATCATCGCTAGGATCAAACTTGATATGATTAAAAAAGATGATACTGTTTTTATGAAAAATCACTAGATTTCAGGTTATGAGCGAAAAATCATCATTAATTGGATCACATTCCATCCTAATTAAACAGATAGTAATGTTTTTATATGAAATTAGTAGTTTCAAGGTTATGTGTGGAAAACTATCCTTAATTGGACCAAATTTGATATAATTAAAACAGGTGATAATGTTTTTATGAAAAGTCACTAGATTTGACGTTATGAGCCAAAAATCATCATTAATTGGACCAAACTTGATATGATTAAAACAGATGGTAATGGTTTTAAATAGAATCAGAAGTTTAAGGTTATGTGCGGAAAATCATCATCGCTTGGATCAAACTTGATATGATTAAAAAAGATGATACTGTTTTTATGAAAAATCACTAGATTTCAGGTTATGAGCGAAAAATCATCATTAATTGGATCACATTCCATCCTAATTAAACAGATAGTAATGTTTTTATATGAAATTAGTAGTTTCAAGGTTATGTGTGGAAAACTATCCTTAATTGGACCAAATTTGATATAATTAAAACAGGTGATAATGTTTTTATGAAAAGTCACTAGATTTGACGTTATGAGCGAAAAATCATCATTAATTGGACCAAACTTGATATGATTAAAACAGATGGTAATGGTTTTAAATAGAATCAGAAGTTTAAGGTTATGTGCGGAAAATCATCATCGCTTGGATCAAACTTAATATGATTAAAAAAGATGCTAATGTTTTTTTTATGAAAAGACACTAGATTTCAGGTTATGAGCGAAAAATCATCATTAATTGGATCAAACTCCATTCTAATGAAACAGATAGCAATGTTTTTATATGAAATTAGTAGTTTTTAGGTTATGTGTGGAAAACCATACTTAATTGGATCAAACTTGATATGATTAAAAAAGGTGATGATGTTTTTACGAAAATTCACTAGATTTGACGTTATGAGAGAAAAATCATGATTAATTGGATCAAAATTCATCCTAATTAAACAGATAGTAATGTTTCCATATGAAATTAGTAGTTTTCAGGTTATGAGTGAAAAATCATCATTAATTGGATCAAACTTGATATGATTAAAAAAGATGATAATGTTTTTATGAAAAGTCACTAGATTTCAGGTTATGAGCGAAAAATCATCATTAATTGGACCAAACTTGATATGATTAGAACAGATGGTAATGGTTTTATATAGAATCAGAAGTTTAAGGTTATGTGCGGAAAATCATCATTAATTGGATCAAACTTGATATGATTAAAAAAGATGATAATGTTTCACTAGATTTCAGGTTATAGGCGAAAAATCATCACTAATTGGACCAAACTTGATATGATTAAAACAGATGGTAATGGTTTTAAATAGAATCAGAAGTTTAAGGTTATGTGCGGAAAATCATTAATTGGAACAAACTTGATATGATTAAAAAAGATGATAATGTTTATATGAAAAGTCACTAGATTCCAGGTTATAAGCGAAAAATCATCATTAATTGGATCAAACTTGATCCTAATTAAACAGATGATAATGTTTTTATATGAAATTAGTAGTTTTTAGGTTATGTGTGGAAAACCATCCTTAAATGGATCAAACTTGATATGATTAAAAAAGGTGATGACATTTTTACGAAAATTCACTAGATTTGACGTTATGAGAGAAAAATCATCATTAATTGGATCAAAAATTCATCCTAATTAAACAGATAGTAATGTTTCCATATGAAATTAGTAGTTTTTAGGTTATGTGCGGAAAATCATCATTAATTGGACCAAATTTGATATAATTAAAACAGTTGATGATGTTTTTATGAAAAGTCACTAGATTTGAGGTTACGAGCGAAAAATCATCATTAATTGGACCAAACTTGATATGATTAAAAAAGATGATAACGTTTTTATGAAAAGTCACTAGATTCCAGGTTATAAGCGAAAAATCATCATTAATTGGTTCAAAATTGATCCTAATTAAACAGATGTTAATGTTTTTATATGAAATTAGTAGTTTTTAGGTTATGTGTGGAGAACCATCCTTAATTGGACCAAACTTAATATGATTTAAAAAGGTGATGATGTTTTTACGAAAAGTCACTAGATTTGACGTTATGAGCGAAAAATCATCATTAATTGGATCAAAATCCATCCTAATTAAACAGATAGTAATGTTTCCATATGAAATTAGTAGTTTTCAGGTCATGAGCGAAAAATCATAATTAATTGGAACAAACTTTATATGATTAAAAAAGATTATAACGTAATTATTAAAAGTCACTAGAATTCAGGTTATGAGCGAAAAATCATCATTAATTGGATCACATTCCATCCTAATTAAACAGATAGTAATGTTTTTATATGAAATTAGTAGTTTCAAGGTTATGTGTGGAAAACTATCCTTAATTGGACCAAACGTGATATGATTAAAACAGATGGTGATAGTTTTAAATAGAATCAGAAGTTTAAGGTTATGTGCGGAAAATCATCATCGCTTGGATCAAACTTGATATGATTAAAAAAGATGATACTGTTTTTATGAAAAATCACTAGATTTCAGGTTATGAGCGAAAAATCATCATTAATTGGATCACATTCCATCCTAATTAAACAGATAGTAATGTTTTTATATGAAATTAGTAGTTTCAAGGTTATGTGTGGAAAACTATCCTTAATTGGACCAAACGTGATATGATTAAAACAGATGGTGATAGTTTTAAATAGAATCAGAAGTTTAAGGTTATGTGCGGAAAATCATCATTAATTGGACCAAACTTGATATGATTAAAAAAGATGATACTGTTTTTATGAAAAATCACTAGATTTCAGGTTATGAGCGAAAAATCATCATTAATTGGATCACATTCCATCCTAATTAAACAGATAGTAATGTTTTTATATGAAATTAGTAGTTTCAAGGTTATGTGTGGAAAACTATCCTTAATTGGACCAAATTTGATATAATTAAAACAGGTGATAATGTTTTTATGAAAAGTCACTAGATTTGACGTTATGAGCGAAAAATCATCATTAATTGGACCAAACTTGATATGATTAAAACAGATGGTAATGGTTTTAAATAGAATCAGAAGTTTAAGGTTATGTGCGGAAAATCATCATCGCTTGGATCAAACTTGAGATGATTAAAAAAGATGATACTGTTTTTATGAAAAATCACTAGATTTCAGGTTATGAGCGAAAAATCATCATTAATTGGATCACATTCCATCCTAATTAAACAGATAGTAATGTTTTTATATGAAATTAGTAGTTTCAAGGTTATGTGTGGAAAACTATCCTTAATTGGACCAAATTTGATATAATTAAAACAGGTGATAATGTTTTTATGAAAAGTCACTAGATTTGACGTTATGAGCGAAAAATCATCATTAATTGGACCAAACTTGATATGAT
The DNA here is from genome assembly GCA_030998225.1 of Diplolepis rosae. Lineage (NCBI taxonomy): Eukaryota > Metazoa > Arthropoda > Insecta > Hymenoptera > Diplolepididae > Diplolepis > Diplolepis rosae. The sequence continues at coordinate 176,007 of JAPYXD010000713.1, read as the reverse complement.
TAAAACAGATGGTAATGGTTGTAAATAGAATCAGAAGTTTAAGGTTATGTGCGGAAAATAATCATTAATTGGACCAACCTCGATATGATTGAACTAGATGGTAGTGTTTTTATATAAAATCACTACATTTATGGCTATGTGCGAAAAATCATCATCAATTGGACCAACCTCGATATGATTGAACTAGATGGTAATCATCATTAATTGGAACAAACTTGATATGATTAAAACAGATAGTAATGGCTTTATATAGAATCAGAAGTTGCAAGGTTATGTGCGGAAAATCATCATTAATTGGACCAACCTCGATATGATTGAACTAGATGGTAATTTTTTTATATAAAAACACTAGATTTAAGGCTTTGTGCGAAAAATCATCATCAATTGGACCAAACTAGATCTGATTGAAATAGATGGTAATGTTTTTATATAAAATCACTACATTTAAGGCTATGTGCGAAAAATCATCATCAATTGGACCAACCTCGATATGATTGAACTAGATGGTAATCATCTTTAATTGGAACGAACTTGATATGATTAAAACAGATGGTAATGGCTTTATATAGAATCAGAAGTTGCAAGGTTATGTGCGGAAAATCATCATTAATTGGATCAAGCTTGATATGATTAAAAAAAGTGATAATGTTTTTATGAAAAATCACTAGATTTCAGGTTATGAGCGAAAAATCATCATAAATTGGACCAAACGTGATATGATTAAAAAAGATGATAATGTTTTTATGAAAAGTCACTAGATTTCAGGTTAAAAGCGAAAAATCATCATTAATTGGACCAAACTTGATATGATAAGAACAGATGGTAATGGTTTTATATAGAATCAGAAGTTTCAAGGCTATGTGCGGAAAATCATCCTTAATTGGACCAAACTTGAAATGATTAAAAAAGATGATAATGTTTTTATGAAAAGTTACTAGATTCCAGGTTATAAGCGAAAAATCATCATTAATTGGATCAAACTTGATCCTAATTAAACAGATGATAATGTTTTTATATGAAATTAGTAGTTTTTAGGTTATGTGTGGAAAACCATCCTTAAATGGATCAAACTTGATATGATTAAAAAAGGTGCTGACATTTTTACGAAAATTCACTAGATTTGACGTTATGAGAGAAAAATCATCATTAAATGGATCAAAATTCATCCTAATTAAACAGATAGTAATGTTTCCATATGAAATTAGTATTTTTTATGTTATGTGAGGTAAATCATCATTAATTGGACAAAATTTGATATAATTAAAACAGTTGATGTTGCTTTTATGAAAAGTCACTAGATTTGAGTTTACGAGCGAAAAATCATCATTAATTGGACCAAACTTGATATGATTAAAAAAGATGATAACGTTTTTATGAAAAGTCACTAGATTCCAGGTTATAAGCGAAAAATCATCATTAATTGGTTCAAAATTGATCCTAATTAAACAGATGTTAATGTTTTTATATGAAATTAGTAGTTTTTAGGTTATGTGTGGAGAACCATCCTTAATTGGACCAAACTTAATATGATTTAAAAAGGTGATGATGTTTTTACGAAAAGTCACTAGATTTGACGTTATGAGCGAAAAAACATCATTAATTGGATCAAAATCCATCCTAATTAAACAGATAGTAATGTTTCCATATGAAATTAGTAGTTTTCAGGTCATGAGCGAAAAATCATAATTAATTGGATCATACTTGATATTATTAAAAAAGATGATAATGTTTTTATGAAAAGTCACTAGATTTCAGGTTATGAGCGAAAAATCATCATTAATTGGATCACATTCCATCCTAATTAAACAGATAGTAATGTTTTTATATGAAATTAGTAGTTTCAAGGTTATGTGTGGAAAACTATCCTTAATTGGACCAAACGTGATATGATTAAAACAGATGGTGATAGTTTTAAATAGAATCAGAAGTTTAAGGTTATGAGCGAAAAATCATCATCGCTAGGATCAAACTTGATATGATTAAAAAAGATGATACTGTTTTTATGAAAAATCACTAGATTTCAGGTTATGAGCGAAAAATCATCATTAATTGGATCACATTCCATCCTAATTAAACAGATAGTAATGTTTTTATATGAAATTAGTAGTTTCAAGGTTATGTGTGGAAAACTATCCTTAATTGGACCAAATTTGATATAATTAAAACAGGTGATAATGTTTTTATGAAAAGTCACTAGATTTGACGTTATGAGCGAAAAATCATCATTAATTGGACCAAACTTGATATGATTAAAACAGATGGTGATGGTTGTAACTAGAATCAGAAGTTTAAGGTTATGTGCGGAAAATCATCATCGCTTGGATCAAACTTGATATGATTAAAAAAGATGATACTGTTTTTATGAAAAATCACTAGATTTCAGGTTATGAGCGAAAAATCATCATTAATTGGATCACATTCCATCCTAATTAAACAGATAGTAATGTTTTTATATGAAATTAGTAGTTTCAAGGTTATGTGTGGAAAACTATCCTTAATTGGACCAAATTTGATATAATTAAAACAGGTGATAATGTTTTTATGAAAAGTCACTAGATTTGACGTTATGAGCGAAAAATCATCATTAATTGGACCAAACTTGATATGATTAAAACAGATAATAATGGTTTTAAATAGAATCAGAAGTTTAAGGTTATGTGCGGAAAATCATCATCGCTTGGATCAAACTTGATATGATTAAAAAAGATGCTAATGTTTTTTTTTATGAAAAGACACTAGATTTCAGGTTATGAGCGAAAAATCATCATTAATTGGATTAAACTCCATTCTAATGAAACAGATAGCAATGTTTTTATATGAAATTAGTAGTTTTTACGTTATGTGTGGAAAACCATACTTAATTGGATCAAACTTGATATGATTAAAAAAGGTGATGATGTTTTTACGAAAATTCACTAGATTTGACGTTATGAGAGAAAAATCATGATTAATTGGATCAAAATTCATCCTAATTAAACAGATAGTAATGTTTCCATATGAAATTAGTAGTTTTGAGGTTATGAGTGAAAAATCATCATTAATTGGATCAAACTTGATATGATTAAAAAAGATGATAATGTTTTTATGAAAAGTCACTAGATTTCAGGTTATGAGCGAAAAATCATCATTAATTGGACCAAACTTGATATGATTAGAACAGATGGTAATGGTTTTATATAGAATCAGAAGTTTAAGGTTATGTGCGGAAAATCATCATTAATTGGATCAAACTTGATATGATTAAAAAAGATGATAATGTTTCACTAGATTTCAGGTTATAGGCGAAAAATCATCACTAATTGGACCAAACTTGATATGATTAAAACAGATGGTAATGGTTTGAAATAGAATCAGAAGTTTCAAGATTATGTGCGGAAAATCATCATTAATTGGACCAAACTTGATATGATTAAAAAAGATGATAATGTTTTTATGAAAAGTCACTAGATTTCAGGTTATAAGCGAAAAATCATCATTAATTGGATCAAAATTGATCCCAATTAAACAGATGATAATGTTTTTATATGAAATTAGTAGTTTTTAGGTTATGTGTGGAAAACCATCCTTAAATGGATCAAACTTGATATGATTAAAAAAGGTGATGACATTTTTACGAAAATTCACTAGATTTGACGTTATGAGAGAAAAATCATCATTAATTGGATCAAAATTCATCCTAATTAAACAGATAGTAATGTTTCCATATGAAATTAGTAGTTTTTAGGTTATGTGCGGAAAATCATCATTAATTGGACCAAATTTGATATAATTAAAACAGTTGATGATGTTTTTATGAAAAGTCACTAGATTTGAGGTTACGAGCGAAAAATCATCATTAATTGGACCAAACTTGATATGATTAAAAAAAATGATAATGTTTTTATGAAAAGTCACTTAGATTCCAGGTTATAAGCGAAAAATCATCATTAATTGGTTCAAAATTGATCCTAATTAAACAGATGATAATGTTTTTATATGAAATTAGTAGTTTTTAGGTTATGTGTGGAGAACCATCCTTAATTGGACCAAACTTAATATGATTTAAAAAGGTGATGATGTTTTTACGAAAAGTCACTAGATTTGACGTTATGAGCGAAAAATCATCATTAATTGGATCAAAATCCATCCTAATTAAACAGATAGTAATGTTTCCATATGAAATTAGTAGATTTCAGGTCATGAGCGAAAAATCATAATTAATTGGATCAAACTTGATATTATTAAAAAAGATGATAATGTTTTTATGAAAAGTCACTAGATTTCAGGTTATGAGCGAAAAATCATCATTAATTGGATCACATTCCATCCTAATTAAACAGATAGTAATGTTTTTATATGAAATTAGTAGTTTCCAAGGTTATGTGTGGAAAAAACTATCCTTAATTGGACCAAACGTGATATGATTAAAACAGATGGTGATGGTTTTAAATAGAATCAGAAGTTTAAGGTTATGTGCGGAAAAATCATCATCGCTAGGATCAAACTTGATATGATTAAAAAATATGATACTGTTTTTATGAAAAATCACTAGATTTCAGGTTATGAGCGAAAAATCATCATTAATTGGATCACATTCCATCCTAATTAAACAGATAGTAATGTTTTTATATGAAATTAGTAGTTTCAAGGTTATGTGTGGAAAACTATCCTTAATTGGACCAAATTTGATATAATTAAAACAGGTGATAATGTTTTTATGAAAAGTCACTAGATTTGACGTTATGAGCGAAAAATCATCATTAATTGGACCAAACTTGATATGATTAAAACAGATGGTAATGGTTGTAACTAGAATCAGAAGTTTAAGGTTATGTGCGGAAAATCATCATCGCTTGGATCAAACTTGATATGATTAAAAAAGATGATACTGTTTTTTATGAAAAATCACTAGATTTCAGGTTATGAGCGAAAAATCATCATTAATTGGATCACATTCCATCCTAATTAAACAGATAGTAATGTTTTTATATGAAATTAGTAGTTTCAAGGTTATGTGTGGAAAACTATCCTTAATTGGACCAAATTTGATATAATTAAAACAGGTGATAATGTTTTTATGAAAAGTCACTAGATTTGACGTTAAGTGAGCGAAAAATCATCATTAATTGGACCAAACTTGATATGATTAAAACAGATGGTAATGGTTGTAAATAGAATCAGAAGTTTAAGGTTATGTGCGGAAAATAATCATTAATTGGACCAACTCTCGATATGATTGAACTAGATGGTAGTGTTTTTATATAAAATCACTACATTTAAGGCTATGTGCGAAAAATCATCATCAATTGGACCAACCTCGATATGATTGAACTAGATGGTAATCATCATTAATTGGACAAAACTTGATATGATTAGAAAAGATGGTAATGGTTTTATATAGAATCAGAAGTTTCAAGGTTATGTGCGGAAAATCACCATTAATTGGACCAACCTCGATATGATTGAACTAGATGGTAATTTTTTTATATAAAATCACTAGATTTAAGGCTTTGTGCGAAAAATCATCATCAATTGGACCAAACTAGATCTCTTTGAAATAGATGGTAATGTTTTTATATAAAATCACTACATTTAAGGCTATAAAAGTGTGGAAAACCATCATCAATTGGACCAACCTCGATATGATTGAACTAGATGGTAATCATCTTTAATTGGAACGAACTTGATATGATTAAAACAGATGGTAATGGCTTTATATAGAATCAGAAGTTGCAAGGTTATGTGCGGAAAATCATCATTAATTGGATCAAGCTTGATATGATTAAAAAAAGTGTTAATGTTTTTATGAAAAATCACTAGATTTCAGGTTATGTGCGAAAAATCATCATTAATTGGATCAAACTTGATATGATTAAAAAAGATGATAATGTTTTTATGAAAAGTCACTAGATTTCAGGTTATGAGCGAAAAATCATCATTAATTGGATCACATTCCATCCTAATTAAACAGATAGTAATGTTTCCATATGAAATTAGTAGTTTCAAGGTTATGTGTGGAAAACTATCCTTAATTGGACCAAACGTGATATGATTAAAACAGATGGTGATGGTTTTAAATAGAATCAGAAGTTTAAGGTTATGAGCGAAAAATCATCATTTATTGGATCAAACTTGATATGATTAAAAAAGATGATACTGTTTTTATGAAAAATCACTAGATTTCAGGTTATGAGCGAAAAATCATCATTAATTGGATCACATTCCATCCTAATTAAACAGATAGTAATGTTTTTATATGAAATTAGTAGTTTCAAGGTTATGTGTGGAAAACTATCCTTAATTGGACCAAATTTGATATAATTAAAACAGGTGATAATGTTTTTATGAAAAGTCACTAGATTTGACGTTATGAGCCAAAAATCATCATTAATTGGACCAAACTTGATATGATTAAAACAGATGGTAATGGTTTTAAATAGAATCAGAAGTTTAAGGTTATGTGCGGAAAATCATCATCGCTTGGATCAAACTTGATATGATTAAAAAAGATGATACTGTTTTTATGAAAAATCACTAGATTTCAGGTTATGAGCGAAAAATCATCATTAATTGGATCACATTCCATCCTAATTAAACAGATAGTAATGTTTTTATATGAAATTAGTAGTTTCAAGGTTATGTGTGGAAAACTATCCTTAATTGGACCAAATTTGATATAATTAAAACAGGTGATAATGTTTTTATGAAAAGTCACTAGATTTGACGTTATGAGCGAAAAATCATCATTAATTGGACCAAACTTGATATGATTAAAACAGATGGTAATGGTTTTAAATAGAATCAGAAGTTTAAGGTTATGTGCGGAAAATCATCATCGCTTGGATCAAACTTGATATGATTAAAAAAGATGCTAATGTTTTTTTTTATGAAAAGACACTAGATTTCAGGTTATGAGCGAAAAATCATCATTAATTGGATCAAACTCCATTCTAATGAAACAGATAGCAATGTTTTTATATGAAATTAGTAGTTTTTAGGTTATGTGTGGAAAACCATACTTAATTGGATCAAACTTGATATGATTAAAAAAGGTGATGATGTTTTTACGAAAATTCACTAGATTTGACGTTATGAGAGAAAAATCATGATTAATTGGATCAAAATTCATCCTAATTAAACAGATAGTAATGTTTCCATATGAAATTAGTAGTTTTCAGGTTATGAGTGAAAAATCATCATTAATTGGATCAAACTTGATATGATTAAAAAAGAAGATAATGTTTTTATGAAATGTCACTAGATTTCAGGTTATGAGCGAAAAAATCATCATTAATTGGACCAAACTTGATATGATTAGAACAGATGGTAATGGTTTTAAATAGAATCAGAAGTTTAAGGTTATGTGCGGAAAATCATCATTAATTGGATCAAACTTGATATGATTAAAAAAGATGATAATGTTTCACTAGATTTCAGGTTATAGGCGAAAAATCATCACTAATTGGACCAAACTTGATATGATTAAAACAGATGGTAATGGTTTTAAATAGAATCAGAAGTTTAAGGTTATGTGCGGAAAATCATCATTAATTGGATCAAACTTGATATGATTAAAAAAGATGATAATGTTTTTATGAAAAGTCACTAGATTTCAGGTTATAAGCGAAAAATCATCATTAATTGGATCAAACTTGATCCTAATTAAACAGATGATAATGTTTTTATATGAAATTAGTAGTTTTTAGGTTATGTGTGGAAAACCATCCTTAAATGGATCAAACTTGATATGATTAAAAAAGGTGATGACATTTTTACGAAAATTCACTAGATTTGACGTTATGAGAGAAAAATCATCATTAATTGGATCAAAATTCATCCTAATTAAACAGATAGTAATGTTTCCATATGAAATTAGTAGTTTTTAGGTTATGTGCGGAAAATCATCATTAATTGGACCAAATTTGATATAATTAAAACAGTTGATGATGTTTTTATGAAAAGTCACTAGATTTCAGGTTATGAGCGAAAAGTCATCATTAATTGGACCAAACTTGATATGATTAAAAAAGATGATAACGTTTTTATGAAAAGTCACTAGATTCCAGGTTATAAGCGAAAAATCATCATTAATTGGTTCAAAATTGATCCTAATTAAACAGATGATAATGTTTTTATATGAAATTAGTAGTTTTTAGGTTATGTGTGGAGAACCATCCTTAATTGGACCAAACTTAATATGATTTAAAAAGGTGATGATGTTTTTACGAAAAGTCACTAGATTTGACGTTATGAGCGAAAAATCATCATTAATTGGATCAAAATCCATCCTAATTAAACAGATAGTAATGTTTCCATATGAAATTAGTAGTTTTCAGGTCATGAGCGAAAAATCATAATTAATTTGATCAAACTTTATATTCATAAATAAGATGATAATGTTTTTATGAAAAGTCACTAGATTTCAGGTTATGAGCGAAAAATCATCATTAATTGGATCACATTCCATCCTAATTAAACAGATAGTAATGTTTTTATATGAAATTAGTAGTTTCAAGGTTATGTGTGGAAAACTATCCTTAATTGGACCAAACGTGATATGATTAAAACAGATGGTGATAGTTTTAAATAGAATCAGAAGTTTAAGGTTATGAGCGAAAAATCATCATCGCTAGGATCAAACTTGATATGATTAAAAAAGATGATACTGTTTTTATGAAAAATCACTAGATTTCAGGTTATGAGCGAAAAATCATCATTAATTGGATCACATTCCATCCTAATTAAACAGATAGTAATGTTTTTATATGAAATTAGTAGTTTCAAGGTTATGTGTGGAAAACTATCCTTAATTGGACCAAATTTGATATAATTAAAACAGGTGATAATGTTTTTATGAAAAGTCACTAGATTTGACGTTATGAGCGAAAAATCATCATTAATTGGACCAAACTTGATATGATTAAAACAGATGGTAATGGTTGTAAATAGAATCAGAAGTTTAAGGTTATGTGCGGAAAATAATCATTAATTGGACCAACCTCGATATGATTGAACTAGATGGTAGTGTTTTTATATAAAATCACTACATTTAAGGCTATGTGCGAAAAATCATCATCAATTGGACCAACCTCGATATGATTGAACTAGATGGTAATCATCATTAATTGGAACAAACTTGATATGATTAAAACAGATAGTAATGGCTTTATATAGAATCAGAAGTTGCAAGGTTATGTGCGGAAAATCATCATTAATTGGACCAACCTCGATATGATTGAAATAGATGGTAATTTTTTTATATAAAAACACTAGATTTAAGGCTTTGTGCGAAAAATCATCATCAATTGGACCAAACTAGATCTGATTGAAATAGATGGTAATGTTTTTATATAAAATCACTACATTTAAGGCTATGTGCGAAAAATCATCATCAATTGGACCAACCTCGATATGATTGAACTAGATGGTAATCATCTTTAATTGGAACGAACTTGATATGATTAAAACAGATGGTAATGGCTTTATATAGAATCAGAAGTTGCAAGGTTATGTGCGGAAAATCATCATTAATTGGATCAAGCTTGATATGATTAAAAAAAGTGATAATGTTTTTATGAAAAATCACTAGATTTCAGGTTATGTGCGAAAAATCATCATAAATTGGACCAAACGTGATATGATTAAAAAAGATGATAATGTTTGTATGAAAAGTCACTAGATTTCAGGTTATAAGCGAAAAATCATCATTAATTGGACCAAACTTGATATGATTAGAACAGATGGTAATGGTTTTATATAGAATCAGAAGTTTCAAGGCTATGTGCGGAAAATCATCCTTAATTGGACCAAACTTGAAATGATTAAAAAAGATGATAATGTTTTTATGAAAAGTTACTAGATTCCAGGTTATAAGCGAAAAATCATCATTAATTGGATCAAACTTGATCCTAATTAAACAGATGATAATGTTTTTATATGAAATTAGTAGTTTTTAGGTTATGTGTGGAAAACCATCCTTAAATGGATCAAACTTGATATGATTAAAAAAGGTGCTGACATTTTTACGAAAATTCACTAGATTTGACGTTATGAGAGAAAAATCATCATTAAATGGATCAAAATTCATCCTAATTAAACAGATAGTAATGTTTCCATATGAAATTAGTAGTTTTTAGGTTATGTGCGGAAAATCATCATTAATTGGACCAAATTTGATATAATTAAAACAGTTGATGATGTTTTATGAAAAGTCACTAGATTTGAGATTACGAGCGAAAAATCATCATTAATTGGACCAAACTTGATATGATTAAAAAAGATGATAATGTTTTTATGAAAAGTCACTAGATACCAGGTTATAAGCGAAAAATCATCATTAATTGGTTCAAAATTGATCCTAATTAAACAGATGTTAATGTTTTTATATGAAATTAGTAGTTTTTAGGTTATGTGTGGAGAACCATCCTTAATTGGACCAAACTTAATATGATTTAAAAAGGTGATGATGTTTTTACGAAAAGTCACTAGATTTGACGTTATGAGCGAAAAATCATCATTAGTTGGATCAAAATCCATCCTAATTAAACAGATAGTAATGTTTCCATATGAAACTAGTAGTTTTCAGGTCATGAGTGAAAAATCATCATTAATTGGATCAAACTTGATATGATTAAAAAAGATGATAATGTTTTTATGAAAAGTCACTAGATTTCAGGTTATGAGCGAAAAATCATCATTAATTGCATCACATTCCATCCTAATTAAACAGATAGTAATGTTTTTATATGAAATTAGTAGTTTCAAGGTTATGTGTGGAAAACTATCCTTAATTGGACCAAACGTGATATGATTAAAACAGATGGTGATGGTTTTAAATAGAATCAGAAGTTTAAGGTTATGTGCGGAAAATCATCATCGCTTGGATCAAACTTGATATGATTAAAAAAGATGATACTGTTTTTATGAAAAATCACTAGATTTCAGGTTATGAGCGAAAAATCATCATTAATTGGATCACATTCCATCCTAATTAAACAGATAGTAATGTTTTTATATGAAATTAGTAGTTTCAAGGTTATGTGTGGAAAACTATCCTTAATTGGACCAAATTTGATATAATTAAAACAGGTGATAATGTTTTTATGAAAAGTCACTAGATTTGACGTTATGAGCGAAAAATCATCATTAATTGGACCAAACTTGATATGATTAAAACAGATGGTAATGGTTTTAAATAGAATCAGAAGTTTAAGGTTATGTGCGGAAAATCATCATTAATTGGATCAAACTTAATATGATTAAAAAAGATGCTAATGTTTTCTTTATGAAAAGACACTAGATTTCAGGTTATGAGCGAAAAATCATCATTAATTGGATCAAACTCCATTCTAATGAAACAGATAGCAATGTTTTTATATGAAATTAGTAGTTTTTAGGTTATGTGTGGAAAACCATACTTAATTGGATCAAACTTGATATGATTAAAAAAGGTGATGATGTTTTTACGAAAATTCACTAGATTTGACGTTATGAGAGAAAAATCATGATTAATTGGATCAAAATTCATCCTAATTAAACAGATAGTAATGTTTCCATATGAAATTAGTAGTTTTCAGGTTATGAGTGAAAAATCATCATTAATTGGATCAAACTTGATATGATTAAAAAAGATGATAATGTTTTTATGAAAAGTCACTAGATTTCAGGTTATGAGCGAAAAATCATCATTAATTGGACCAAACTTGATATGATTAAAACAGATGATAATGGTTTTACATAGAATCAGAAGTTTAAGGTTATGTGCGGAAAATCATCAATAATTGGATCTAACTTGATATGATTAAAAAAGATGATAATGTTTCACTACATTTCAGGTTATATGCGAAAAATCATCACTAATTGGACCAAACTTGATATGATTAGAACAGATGGTAATGGTTTTATATAGAATCAGAAGTTTCAAGGTTATGTCCGGAAAATCATCATTAATTGGACCAAACTTGATATGATTAAAAAAGATGATAATGTTTTTATGAAAAGTCACTAGATTCCAGGTTATAAACGAAAAATCATCATTAATTGGATCAAACTTGATCCTAATTAAACAGATGATAATGTTTTTATATGAAATTAGTAGTTTTTAGGTCATGTGTGGAAAACCATCCTTAATTGGATCAAACTTGATATGATTAAAAAAGGTGATGATATTTTTACAAAATTCACTAGATTTGACGTTATGTGCGAAAAATCATCATTAATTGGATCAAAATCCATCCTAATTAAACAGATAGTAATGTTTCCATATGAAATTAGTAGATTTCAGGTCATGAGCGAAAAATCATCATTAATTGGATCAAACTTGATATGATTAAAAAAGATGATAATGTTTTTATGAAAAGTCACTAGATTTCAGGTTATGAGCGAAAAATCATCATTAATTGGATCACATTCCATCCTAATTAAACAGATAGTAATGTTTTTATATGAAATTAGTAGTTTCAAGGTTATGTGTGGAAAACTATCCTTAATTGGACCAAACGTGATATGATTAAAACAGATGGTGATGGTTTTAAATAGAATCAGAAGTTTAAGGTTATGTGCGGAAAATCATCATCGCTTGGATCAAACTTGATATGATTAAAAAAGATGATAATGTTTTTATGAAAAATCACTAGATTTCAGGTTATGAGCGAAAAATCATCATTAATTGGATCACATTCCATCCTAATTAAACAGATAGTAATGTTTTTATATGAAATTAGTAGTTTCAAGGTTATGTGTGGAAAACTATCCTTAATTGGACCAAATTTGATATAATTAAAACAGGTGATAATGTTTTTATGAAAAGTCACTAGATTTGACGTTATGAGCCAAAAATCATCATTAATTGGACCAAACTTGATATGATTAAAACAGATGGTGATGGTTGTAACTAGAATCAGAAGTTTAAGGTTATGTGCGGAAAATCATCATCGCTTGGATCAAACTTGATATGATTAAAAAAGATGATACTGTTTTTATGAAAAATCACTAGATTTCAGGTTATGAGCGAAAAATCATCATTAATTGGATCACATTCCATCCTAATTAAACAGATAGTAATGTTTTTATATGAAATTAGTAGTTTCAAGGTTATGTGTGGAAAACTATCCTTAATTGGACCAAATTTGATATAATTAAAACAGGTGATAATGTTTTTATGAAAAGTCACTAGATTTGACGTTATGAGCCAAAAATCATCATTAATTGGACCAAACTTGATATGATTAAAACAGATGGTAATGGTTGTAAATAGAATCAGAAGTTTAAGGTTATGTGCGGAAAATAATCATTAATTGGACCAACCTCGATATGATTGAACTAGATGGTAGTGTTTTTATATAAAATCACTACATTTAAGGCTATGTGCGAAAAATCATCATCAATTGGACCAACCTCGATATGATTGAACTAGATGGTAATCATCATTAATTGGAACAAACTTGATATGATTAAAACAGATAGTAATGGCTTTATATAGAATCAGAAGTTGCAAGGTTATGTGCGGAAAATCATCATTAATTGGACGAACCTCGATATGATTGAACTAGATGGTAATTTTTTTATATAAAAACACTAGATTTAAGGCTTTGTGCGAAAAATCATCATCAATTGGACCAAACTAGATCTGATTGAAATAGATGGTAATGTTTTTATATTAAATCACTACATTTAAGGCTATGTGCGAAAAATCATCATCAATTGGACCAACCTCGATATGATTGAACTAGATGGTAATCATCTTTAATTGGAACGAACTTGATATGATTAAAACAGATGGTAATGGCTTTATATAGAATCAGAAGTTGCAAGGTTATGTGCGGAAAATCATCATTAATTGGATCAAGCTTGATATGATTAAAAAAAGTGATAATGTTTTTATGAAAAATCACTAGATTTCAGGTTATGAGCGAAAAATCATCATTAATTGGATCAAACTTGATATGATTAAAAAAGATGATAATGTTTTTATGAAAAGTCACTAGATTTCAGGTTATGAGCGAAAAATCATCATTAATTGGATCACATTCCATCCTAATTAAACAGATAGTAATGTTTTTTATATGAAATTAGTAGTTTCAAGGTTATGTGTGGAAAACTATCCTTAATTGGACCAAACGTGATATGATTAAAACAGATGGTGATAGTTTTAAATAGAATCAGAAGTTTAAGGTTATGTGCGGAAAATCATCATCGCTTGGATCAAACTTGATATGATTAAAAAAGATGATACTGTTTTTATGAAAAATCACTAGATTTCAGGTTATGAGCGAAAAATCATCATTAATTGGATCACATTCCATCCTAATTAAACAGATAGTAATGTTTTTATATGATATTAGTAGTTTCAAGGTTATGTGTGGAAAACTATCCTTAATTGGACCAAATTTGATATAATTAAAACAGGTGATAATGTTTTTATGAAAAGTCACTAGATTTGACGTTATGAGCGAAAAATCATCATTAATTGGACCAAACTTGATATGATTAAAACAGATGGTAATGGTTTTAAATAGAATCAGAAGTTTAAGGTTATGTGCGGAAAATCATCATCGCTTGGATCAAACTTGATATGATTAAAAAAGATGATACTGTTTTTATGAAAAATCACTAGATTTCAGGTTATGAGCGAAAAATCATCATTAATTGGATCACATTCCATCCTAATTAAACAGATAGTAATGTTTTTATATGAAATTAGTAGTTTCAAGGTTATGTGTGGAAAACTATCCTTAATTGGACCAAATTTGATATAATTAAAACAGGTGATAATGTTTTTATGAAAAGTCACTAGATTTGACGTTATGAGCGAAAAATCATCATTAATTGGACCAAACTTGATATGATTAAAACAGATGGTAATGGTTTTAAATAGAATCAGAAGTTTAAGGTTATGTGCGGAAAATCATCATCGCTTGGATCAAACTTGATATGATTAAAAAAGATGCTAATCTTTTTTTATGAAAAAGACACTAGATTTCAGGTTATGAGCGAAAAATCATCATTAATTGGATCAAACTCCATTCTAATGAAACAGATAGCAATGTTTTTATATGAAATTAGTAGTTTTTAGGTTATGTGTGGAAAACCATACTTAATTGGATCAAACTTGATATGATTAAAAAAGGTGATGATGTTTTTACGAAAATTCACTAGATTTGACGTTATGAGAGAAAAATCATGATTAATTGGATCAAAATTCATCCTAATTAAACAGATAGTAATGTTTCCATATGAAATTAGTAGTTTTTAGGTTATGAGTGAAAAATCATCATTAATTGGATCAAACTTGATATGATTAAAAAAGATGATAATGTTTTTATGAAAAGTCACTAGATTTCAGGTTATGAGCGAAAAATCATCATTAATTGGAACAAAACTTGATATGATTAGAACAGATGGTAATGGTTTTAAATAGAATCAGAAGTTTAAGGTTATGTGCGGAAAATCATCATTAATTGGATCAAACTTGATATGATTAAAAAAGATGATAATGTTTCACTAGATTTCAGGTTATAGGCGAAAAATCATCACTAATTGGACCAAACTTGATATGATTAAAACAGATGGTAATGGTTTTAAATAGAATCAGAAGTTTAAGGTTATGTGCGGAAAATCATCATTAATTGGATCAAACTTGATATGATTAAAAAAGATGATAATGTTTTTATGAAAAGTCACTAGATTTCAGGTTATGAGCGAAAAATCATCATTAATTGGATCAAACTTGATCCTAATTAAACAGATGATAATGTTTTTATATGAAATTAGTAGTTTTTAGGTTATGTGTGGAAAACCATCCTTAAATGGATCAAACTTGATATGATTAAAAAAGGTGATGACATTTTTACGAAAATTCACTAGATTTGACGTTATGAGAGAAAAATCATCATTAATTGGATCAAAATTCATCCTAATTGAACAGATAGTAATGTTTCCATATGAAATTAGTAGTTTTTAGGTTATGTGCGGAAAATCATCATTAATTGGACCAAATTTGATATAATTAAAACAGTTGATGATGTTTTTATGAAAAGTCACTAGATTTCAGGTTATGAGCGAAAAGTCATCATTAATTGGACCAAACTTGATATGATTAAAAAAGATGATAACGTTTTTATGAAAAGTCACTAGATTCCAGGTTATAAGCGAAAAATCATCATTAATTGGTTCAAAATTGATCCTAATTAAACAGATGATAATGTTTTTATATGAAATTAGTAGTTTTTAGGTTATGTGTGGAGAACCATCCTTAATTGGACCAAACTTAATATGATTTAAAAAGGTGATGATGTTTTTACGAAAAGTCACTAGATTTGACGTTATGAGCGAAAAATCATCATTAATTGGATCAAAATCCATCCTAATTAAACAGATAGTAATGTTTCCATATGAAATTAGTAGATTTCAGGTCATGAGCGAAAAATCATAATTAATTGGATCAAACTTGATATTATTAAAACAGATGATAATGTTTTTATGAAAAGTCACTAGATTTCAGGTTATGAGCGAAAAATCATCATTAATTGCATCACATTCCATCCTAATTAAACAGATAGTAATGTTTTTATATGAAATTAGTAGTTTCAAGGTTATGTGTGGAAAACTATCCTTAATTGGACCAAACGTGATATGATTAAAACAGATGGTGATGGTTTTAAATAGAATCAGAAGTTTAAGGTTATGTGCGGAAAATCATCATCGCTTGGATCAAACTTGATATGATTAAAAAAGATGATACTGTTTTTATGAAAAATCACTAGATTTCAGGTTATGAGCGAAAAATCATCATTAATTGGATCACATTCCATCCTAATTAAACAGATAGTAATGTTTTTATATGAAATTAGTAGTTTCAAGGTTATGTGTGGAAAACTATCCTTAATTGGACCAAATTTGATATAATTAAAACAGGTGATAATGTTTTTATGAAAAGTCACTAGATTTGACGTTATGAGCCAAAAATCATCATTAATTGGACCAAACTTGATATGATTAAAACAGATGGTAATGGTTTTAAATAGAATCAGAAGTTTAAGGTTATGTGCGGAAAATCATAATTAATTGGACCAACCTCGATATGATTGAACTAGATGGTAGTGTTTTTATATAAAATCACTACATTTAAGGCTATGTGCGAAAAATCATCATCAATTGGACCAACCTCGATATGATTGAACTAGATGGTAATCATCATTAATTGGAACAAACTTGATATGATTAAAACAGATGGTAATGGTTTTATATAGAATCAGAAGTTTCAAGGTTATGTGCGGAAAATCATCATTAATTGGACCAACCTCGATATGATTGAACTAGATGGTAATTTTTTTATATAAAAACACTAGATTTAAGGCTTTGTGCGAAAAATCATCATCAATTGGACCAAACTAGATCTCTTTGAAATAGATGGTAATGTTTTTATATAAAATCACTACATTTAAGGCTATGTGCGAAAAATCATCATCAATTGGACCAACCTCGATATGATTGAACTAGATGGTAATCATCTTTAATTGGAACGAACTTGATATGATTAAAACAGATGGTAATGGCTTTATATAGAATCAGAAGTTGCAAGGTTATGTGCGGAAAATCATCATTAATTGGATCAAGCTTGATATGATTAAAAAAAGTGATAATGTTTTTATGAAAAATCACTAGATTTCAGGTTATGAGCGAAAAATCATCATAAATTGGACCAAACTTGATATGATTAAAAAAGATGATAATGTTTTTATGAAAAGTCACTAGATTTCAGGTTATAAGCGAAAAATCATCATTAATTGGACCAAACTTGATATGATTAGAACAGATGGTAATGGTTTTATATAGAATCAGAAGTTTCAAGGCTATGTGCGGAAAATCATCCTTAATTGGACCAAACTTGAAATGATTAAAAAAGATGATAATGTTTTTATGAAAAGTTACTAGATTCCAGGTTATAAGCGAAAAATCATCATTAATTGGATCAAACTTGATCCTAATTAAACAGATGATAATGTTTTTATATGGAATTAGTAGTTTTTAGGTTATGTGTGGAAAACCATCCTTAAATGGATCAAACTTGATATGATTAAAAAAGGTGATGACATTTTTACGAAAATTCACTAGATTTGACGTTATGAGAGAAAAATCATCATTAAATGGATCAAAATTCATCCTAATTAAACAGATAGTAATGTTTCCATATGAAATTAGTAGTTTTTAGGTTATGTGCGGAAAATCATCATTAATTGGACCAAATTTGATATAATTAAAACAGTTGATGATGTTTTATGAAAAGTCACTAGATTTGAGGTTACGAGCGAAAAATCATCATTAATTGGACCAAACTTGATATGATTAAAAAAGATGATAACGTTTTTATGAAAAGTCACTAGATTCCAGGTTATAAGCGAAAAATCATCATTAATTGGTTCAAAATTGATCCTAATTAAACAGATGATAATGTTTTTATATGAAATTAGTAGTTTTTAGGTTATGTGTGGAGAACCATCCTTAATTGGACCAAACTTAATATGATTTAAAAAGGTGATGATGTTTTTACGAAAAGTCACTAGATTTGACGTTATGAGCGAAAAATCATCATTAGTTGGATCAAAATCCATCCTAATTAAACAGATAGTAATGTTTCCATATGAAACTAGTAGTTTTCAGGTCATGAGCGAAAAATCATAATTAATTGGATCAAACTTGATATGATTAAAAAAGATGATAATGTTTTTATGAAAAGTCACTAGATTTCAGGTTATGAGCGAAAAATCATCATTAATTGGATCACATTCCATCCTAATTAAACAGATAGTAATGTTTTTATATGAAATTAGTAGTTTCAAGGTTATGTGTGGAAAACTATCCTTAATTGGACCAAACGTGATATGATTAAAACAGATGGTGATAGTTTTAAATAGAATCAGAAGTTTAAGGTTATGTGCGGAAAATCATCATCGCTTGGATCAAACTTGATATGATTAAAAAAGATGATACTGTTTTTATGAAAAATCACTAGATTTCAGGTTATGAGCGAAAAATCATCATTAATTGGATCACATTCCATCCTAATTAAACAGATAGTAATGTTTTTATATGAAATTAGTAGTTTCAAGGTTATGTGTGGAAAACTATCCTTAATTGGACCAAATTTGATATAATTAAAACAGGTGATAATGTTTTTATGAAAAGTCACTAGATTTGACGTTATGAGCGAAAAATCATCATTAATTGGACCAAACTTGATATGATTAAAACAGATGGTAATGGTTTTAAATAGAATCAGAAGTTTAAGGTTATGTGCGGAAAATCATCATCGCTTGGATCAAACTTGATATGATTAAAAAAGATGCTAATGTTTTCTTTATGAAAAGACACTAGATTTCAGGTTATGAGCGAAAAATCATCATTAATTGGATCAAACTCCATTCTAATGAAACAGATAGCAATGTTTTTATATGAAATTAGTAGTTTTTAGGTTATGTGTGGAAAACCATACTTAATTGGATCAAACTTGATATGATTAAAAAAGGTGATGATGTTTTTACGAAAATTCACTAGATTTGACGTTATGAGAGAAAAATCATGATTAATTGGATCAAAATTCATCCTAATTAAACAGATAGTAATGTTTCCATATGAAATTAGTAGTTTTCAGGTTATGAGTGAAAAATCATCATTAATTGGATCAAACTTGATATGATTAAAAAAGATGATAATGTTTTTATGAAAAGTCACTAGATTTCAGGTTATAGGCGAAAAATCATCACTAATTGGACCAAACTTGATATGATTAGAACAGATGGTAATGGTTTTAAATAGAATCAGAAGTTTAAGGTTATGTTCGGAAAATCATCATCGATTGGATCAAACTTGATATGATTAAAAAAGATGATAATGTTTCACTAGATTTCAGGTTATAGGCGAAAATCATCACTAATTGGACCAAACTTGATATGATTAGAACAGATGGTAATGGTTTTATATAGAATCAGAAGTTTCAAGGTTATGTCCGGAAAATCATCATTAATTGGACCAAACTTGATATGATTAAAAAAGATGATAATGTTTTTATGAAAAGTCACTAGATTCCAGGTTATAAACGAAAAATCATCATTAATTGGATCAAACTTGATCCTAATTAAACAGATGATAATGTTTTTATATGAAATTAGTAGTTTTTAGGTCATGTGTGGAAAACCATCCTTAATTGGATCAAACTTGATATGATTAAAAAAGATGATATTTTTACAAAATTCACTAGATTTGACGTTATGAGAGAAAAATCATCATTAATTGGATCAAAATTCATTCTAATTAAACAGATAGTAATGTTTCCATATGAAATTAGTAGTTTTTAGGTTATGTGTGGAAAACCATCCTTAAATGGATCAAACTTGATATGATTAAAAAAGGTGATGACATTTTTACGAAAATTCACTAGATTTGACGTTATGAGAGAAAAATCATCATTACTTGGATCAAACTTGATCCTAATTAAACAGATAGTAATGTTTCCATATGAAATTAGTAGTTTTTAGGTTATGTGCGGAAAATCATCATTAATTGGACCAAATTTGATATAATCAAAACAGTTGATGATGTTTTTATGAAAAGTCACTAGATTTGAGGTTACGAGCGAAAAATCATCATTAATTGGACCAAACTTGATATGATTAAAAAAGATGATAATGTTTTTATGAAAAGTCACTAGATTCCAGGTTATAAGCGAAAAATCATCATTAATTGGTTCAAAATTGATCCTAATTAAACAGATGTTAATGTTTTTATATGAAATTAGTAGTTTTTAGGTTATGTGTGCAGAACCATCCTTAATTGGACCAAACTTAATATGATTTAAAAAGGTGATGATGTTTTTACGAAAAGTCACTAGATTTGACGTTATGAGCGAAAAATCATCATTAATTGGATCAAAATCCATCCTAATTAAACAGATAGTAATGTTTCCATATGAAATTAGTAGTTTTCAGGTCATGAGCGAAAAATCATAATTAATTGGATCAAACTTGATATTATTAAAAAAGATGATAATGTTTTTATGAAAAGTCACTAGATTTCAGGTTATGAGCGAAAAATCATCATTAATTGGATCACATTCCATCCTAATTAAACAGATAGTAATGTTTTTATATGAAATTAGTAGTTTCAAGGTTATGTGTGGAAAACTATCCTTAATTGGACCAAACGTGATATGATTAAAACAGATGGTGATAGTTTTAAATAGAATCAGAAGTTTAAGGGTATGTGCGGAAAATCATCATCGCTAGGATCAAACTTGATATGATTAAAAAAGATGATACTGTTTTTATGAAAAATCACTAGATTTCAGGTTATGAGCGAAAAATCATCATTAATTGGATCACATTCCATCCTAATTAAACAGATAGTAATGTTTTTATATGAAATTAGTAGTTTCAAGGTTATGTGTGGAAAACTATCCTTAATTGGACCAAATTTGATATAATTAAAACAGGTGATAATGTTTTTATGAAAAGTCACTAGATTTGACGTTATGAGCCAAAAATCATCATTAATTGGACCAAACTTGATATGATTAAAACAGATGGTAATGGATGTAAATAGAATCAGAAGTTTAAGGTTATGTGCGGAAAATCATCATCGCTTGGATCAAACTTGATATGATTAAAAAAGATGATACTGTTTTTATGAAAAATCACTAGATTTCAGGTTATGAGCGAAAAATCATCATTAATTGGATCACATTCCATCCTAATTAAACAGATAGTAATGTTTTTATATGAAATTAGTAGTTTCAAGGTTATGTGTGGAAAACTATCCTTAATTGGACCAAATTTGATATAATTAAAACAGGTGATAATGTTTTTATGAAAAGTCACTAGATTTGACGTTATGAGCGAAAAATCATCATTAATTGGACCAAACTTGATATGATTAAAACAGATGGTAATGGTTTTAAATAGAATCAGAAGTTTAAGGTTATGTGCGGAAAATCATCATTAATTGGACCAACCTTGATATGATTGAACTAGATGGTAGTGTTTTTATATAAAATCACTACATTTAAGGCTATCTGCGAACTATCATCATCAATTGTACCAACCTCGATATTTTGAACTTGATGTTAATCATCATTAATTGGAACAAACTTGATATGATTAAAACAGATTGTAATGTCGTTATATAGAATCAGAAGTTGCAAGGTTATGTGCGGAAAATCATCATTAATTGGACCAACCTCGATATGATTAAAATAGATGGTAATTTTTTTATATAAAAACACTAGATTTAAGGCTTTGTGCGAAAAATCATCATCAATTGGACCAAACTAGATCTGATTGAAATAGATGGTAATGTTTTTATATAAAATCACTACATTTAAGGCTATGTGCGAAAAATCATCATCAATTGGACCAACCTCGATATGATTGAACTAGATGGTAATCATCTTTAATTGGAACGAACTTGATATGATTAAAACAGATGGTAATGGCTTTATATAGAATCAGAAGTTGCAAGGTTATGTGCGGAAAATCATCATTAATTGGATCAAGCTTGATATGATTAAAAAAAGTGATAATGTTTTTATGAAAAATCACTAGATTTCAGGTTATGAGCGAAAAATCATCATAAATTGGACCAAACGTGATATGATTAAAAAAGATGATAATGTTTTTATGAAAAGTCACTAGATTTCAGGTTATAAGCGAAAAATCATCATTAATTGGACCAAACTTGATATGATTAGAACAGATGGTAATGGTTTTATATAGAATCAGAAGTTTCAAGGCTATGTGCGGAAAATCATCCTTAATTGGACCAAACTTGAAATGATTAAAAAAGATGATAATGTTTTTATAAAAAGTTACTAGATTCCAGGTTATAAGCGAAAAATCATCATTAATTGGATCAAACTTGATCCTAATTAAACAGATGATAATGTTTTTATATGAAATTAGTAGTTTTTAGGTTATGTGTGGAAAACCATCCTTAAATGGATCAAACTTGATATAATTAAAAAAGGTGCTGACATTTTTACGAAAATTAACTAGATTTGACGTTATGAGAGAAAAATCATCATTAAATGGATCAAAATTCATCCTAATTAAACAGATAGTAATGTTTCCATATGAAATTAGTAGTTTTTAGGTTATGTGCGGAAAATCATCATTAATTGGACCAAATTTGATATAATTAAAACAGTTGATGATGTTTTATGAAAAGTCACTAGATTTGAGGTTACGAGCGAAAAATCATCATTAATTGGACCAAACTTGATATGATTAAAAAATGATGTTAATGTTTTTATGAAAAGACAGTCGAGTAAGGGTTATAAGCGAAAAATCATCATTAATTGGTTCAAAATTGATCCTAATTAAACAGATGTTAATGTTTTTATATGAAATTAGTAGTTTTTAGGTTATGTGTGGAGAACCATCCTTAATTGGACCAAACTTAATATGATTTAAAAAGGTGATGATGTTTTTACGAAAAGTCACTAGATTTGACGTTATGAGCGAAAAATCATCATTAATTGGATCAAAATCCATCCTAATTAAACAGATAGTAATGTTTCCATATGAAATTAGTAGTTTTCAGGTCATGAGCGAAAAATCATAATTAATTGGATCAAACTTGATATGATTAAAAAAGATGATAATGTTTTTATGAAAAGTCACTAGATTTCAGGTTATGAGCGAAAAATCATCATTAATTGGATCACATTCCATCCTAATTAAACAGATAGTAATGTTTTTATATGAAATTAGTAGTTTCAAGGTTATGTGTGGAAAACTATCCTTAATTGGACCAAACGTGATATGATTAAAACAGATGGTGATAGTTTTAAATAGAATCAGAAGTTTAAGGTTATGTGCGGAAAATCATCATCGCTTGGATCAAACTTGATATGATTAAAAAAGATGATACTGTTTTTATGAAAAACCACTAGATTTCAGGTTATGAGCGAAAAATCATCATTAATTGGATCACATTCCATCCTAATTAAACAGATAGTAATGTTTTTATATGAAATTAGTAGTTTTCAAGGTTATGTGTGGAAAACTATCCTTAATTGGACCAAATTTGATATAATTAAAACAGGTGATCAGTTTTTTATGAAAAGTCACTAGATTTGACGTTATGAGCGAAAAATCATCATTAATTGGACCAAACTTGATATGATTAAAACAGATGGTAATGGTTTTAAATAGAATCAGAAGTTTAAGGTTATGTGCGGAAAATCATCATCGCTTGGATCAAACTTGATATGATTAAAAAAGATGCTAATGTTTTTTTTATGAAAAGACACTAGATTTCAGGTTATGAGCGAAAAATCATCATTAATTGGATCAAACTCCATTCTAATGAAACAGATAGCAATGTTTTTATATGAAATTAGTAGTTTTTAGGTTATGTGTGGAAAACCATACTTAATAGGATCAAACTTGATATGATTAAAAAAGGTGATGATGTTTTTACGAAAATTCACTAGATTTGACGTTATGAGAGAAAAATCATGATTAATTGGATCAAAATTCATCCTAATTAAACAGATAGTAATGTTTCCATATGAAATTAGTAGTTTTCAGGTTATGAGTGAAAAATCATCATTAATTGGATCAAACTTGATATGATTAAAAAAGATGATAATGTTTTTATGAAAAGTCACTAGATTTCAGGTTATGAGCGAAAAATCATCATTAATTGGACCAAACTTGATATGATTAGAACAGATGGTAATGGTTTTAAATAGAATCAGAAGTTTAAGGTTATGTGCGGAAAATCATCATTAATTGGATCAAACTTGATATGATTAAAAAAGATGATAATGTTTTTATGAAAAGTCACTAGATTCCAGGTTATAAACGAAAAATCATCATTAATTGGATCAAACTTGATCCTAATTAAACAGATGATAATGTTTTTATATGAAATTAGTAGTTTTTTAGGTTATGTGTGGAAAACCATCCTTAATTGGATCAAACTTGATATGATTAAAATAGGTGATGATATTTTTACAAAATTCACTAGATTTGACGTTATGAGAGAAAAATCATCATTAATTGGATCAAAATTCATTCTAATTAAACAGATAGTAATGTTTCCATATGAAATTAGTAGTTTTAAGGTTATGTGCGGAAAATCATCATTAATTGGACCAAATTTGATATAATCAAAACAGTTGATGATGTTTTTATGAAAAGTCACTAGATTTGAGGTTACGAACGAAAAATCATCATTAATTGGACCAAACTTGATATGATTAAAAAAGATGCTTATGTTTTTATGAAAATCACTAGATTCCAGGTTATAAGCGAAAAATCATCATTAATTGGTTCAAAATTGATCCTAATTAAACAGATGATAATGTGTTTATATGAAATTAGTAGTTTTTAGGTTATGTGTGGAGAACCATCCATAATTGGATCAAACTTAATATGATTTAAAAAAGGTGATGATGTTTTTACAAAAAGTCACTAGATTTGACGTTATGAGCGAAAAATCATCATTAATTGGATCAAAATCCAGCCTAATTAAACAGATAGTAATGTTTTTATAAGAAATTAGTAGTTTCGAGGTTATGTATGGAAAACTATCCTTAATTGGACCAAACGTGATATGATTAAAACAGGTGATAATGTTTTTATGAAAAGTCACTAGATTTGACGTTATGAGAGAAAAATCATCATTAATTGGACCAAACTTGATATGATTAAAACAGATGGTAATGGTTTTAAATAGAATCATAAGTTTAAGGTTATGTGCGGAAAATCATCATCGCTTTGATCAAACTTGATATGATTAAAACAGATGGTAATGGCTTCATATAGAATCAGAAGCTTCAAGGTTATGTCCGGAAAATCATCATTAATTGGATCAAACTTGATATGATTAGAACAGATGGTAATGGTTTTATATAGAATCAGAAGTTTCAAGGTTATGTCCGGAAAATCATCATTAATTGGATCAAACTTGATATGATTAAAAAAGATGATAATGTTTTTATGAAAAGTCACTAGATTTCAGGTTATAGGCGAAAAATCATCACTAATTGGACCAAACTTGATATGATTAGAACAGATGGTAATGGTTTTATATAGAATCAGAAGTTTCAAGGTTATGTCCGGAAAATCATCATTAATTGGATCAAACTTGATATGATTAAAAAAGATGATAATGTTTTTATGAAAAGTCACTAGATTTCAGGTTATAGGCGAAAAATCATCACTAATTGGACCAAACTTGATATGATTAGAACAGATGGTAATGGTGTTATATAGAATCAGAAGTTTCAAGGTTATGTGCGGAAAATCATCATTAATTGGATCGAACTTGATATGATTAAAACAGATGGTAATGGCTTCATATAGAATCAGAAGCTTCAAGGTTATGTCCGGAAAATCATTATTAATTGGATCAAACTTGATATGATTAAAAAAGATGATAATGTTTTTATGAAAAGTCACTAGATTTCAGGTTATAAGCTAAAAATCATCATTAATTGGACAAAACTTGATATGATTAGAAAAGATGGTAATGGTTTTATATAGAATCAGAAGTTTCAAGGTTATGTGCGGAAAATCACCATTAATTGGATCGAACTTGATATGATTAAAACAGATGCTAATGGCTTTATATAGAATCAGAAGTTTCAAGGTTAGTGGCGGAAAATCATCATTAATTGGACCAACCTCGATATGATTGAACTAGATGGTAATTTTTTTATATAAAATCACTAGATTTAAGGCTATGTGCGAAAAATCATCATCAATTGGACCAACCTCGATATGATTGAACTAGATGGTAATCATAATTAATTGGATCAAAATTCATCCTAATTAAACAGATAGTAATGTTTCCATATGAAATTAGTAGTTTTTAGGTTATGTGCGGAAAATCATCATTAATTGGACCAAATTTGATATAATTAAAACAGTTGATGATGTTTCTATGAAAAGTCACTAGATTTGAGGTTACGAGCGAAAAATCGTCATTAATTGGACCAAACTTGATATGATTAAAAAAGATGATAATGTTTTTATGAAAAGTCACTAGATTCCAGGTTATAAGCGAAAAATCATCATTAATTGGTTAAAAATTGATCCTAATTAAACAGATGATAATGTTTTTATATGAAATTAGTAGTTTTTAGGTTATGTGTGGAGGACCATCCTTAATTGGACCAAACTTGATATGATTTAAGGAGGTGATGATGTTTTTACGAAAAGTCACTAGATTTGACGTTATGAGCGAAAAATCATCATTAATTGGATCAAAATCCATCCTAATTAAACAGATAGTAATGTTTCCATATGAAATTAGTAGATTTCAGGTCATGAGCGAAAAATCATCATTAATTGGATCGAACTTGATATGATTAAAAAAGATGATAATGTTTTTATGAAAAGTCACTAGATTTCAGGTTATGAGCGAAAAATCATCATTAATTGGATCACATTCCATCCTAATTAAACAGATAGTAATGTTTTTATATGAAATTAGTAGTTTCAAGGTTATGTGTGGAAAACTATCCTTAATTGGACCAAACGTGATATGATTAAAACAGATGGTGATGGCTTTAAATAGAATCAGAAGTTTAAGGTTATGTGCGGAAAATCATCAGCGCTTGGATCAAACTTTATATTATTAAAAAAGATGATACTGTTTTTATGAAAAATCACTAGATTTCAGGTTATGAGCGAAAAATCATCATTAATTGGATCACATTCCATCCTAATTAAACAGATAGTAATGTTTTTATATGAAATTAGTAGTTTCAAGGTTATGTGTGGAAAACTATCCTTAATTGGACCAAATTTGATATAATTAAAACAGGTGATAATGTTTTTATGAAAAGTCACTAGATTTGACGTTATGAGCGAAAAATCATCATTAATTGGACCAAACTTGATATGATTAAAACAGATGGTAATGGTTTTAAATAGAATCAGAAGTTTAAGGTTATGTGCGGAAAATCATCATCGCTTGGATCAAACTTAATATGATTAAAAAAGATGCTAATGTTTTTTTTATGAAAAGACACTAGATTTCAGGTTATGAGCGAAAAATCATCATTAATTGGATCAAACTCCATTCTAATGAAACAGATAGCAATGTTTTTATATGAAATTAGTAGTTTTTAGGTTATGTGTGGAAAACCATACTTAATTGGATCAAACTTGATATGATTAAAAAAGGTGATGATGTTTTTACGAAAATTCACTAGATTTGACGTTATGAGAGAAAAATCATGATTAATTGGATCAAAATTCATCCTAATTAAACAGATAGTAATGTTTCCATATGAAATTAGTAGTTTTCAGGTTATGAGTGAAAAATCATCATTAATTGGATCAAACTTGATATGATTAAAAAAGATGATAATGTTTTTATGAAAAGTCACTAGATTTCAGGTTATGAGCGAAAAATCATCATTAATTGGACCAAACTTGATATGATTAGAACAGATGGTAATGGTTTTATATAGAATCAGAAGTTTCAAGGTTATGTCCGGAAAATCATCATTAATTGGATCAAACTTGATATGATTAAAAAAGATGATAATGTTTTTATGAAAAGTCACTAGATTTCAGGTTATAGGCGAAAAATCATCACTAATTGGACCAAACTTGATATGATTAGAACAGATGGTAATGGTTTTATATAGAATCAGAAGTTTCAAGGTTATGTGCGGAAAATCATCATTAATTGGATCGAACTTGATATGATTAAAACAGATGGTAATGGCTTCATATAGAATCAGAAGCTTCAAGGTTATGTCCGGAAAATCATTATTAATTGGATCAAACTTGATATGATTAAAAAAGATGATAATGTTTTTATGAAAAGTCACTAGATTTCAGGTTATGAGTGAAAAATCATCATTAATTGGACCAAACTTGATATGATTAGAAAAGATGGTAATGGTTTTATATAGAATCAGAAGTTTCAAGGTTATGTGCGGAAAATCACCATTAATTGGATCGAACTTGATATGATTAAAACAGGTGGTAATGGCTTTATATAGAATCAGAAGTTTCAAGGTTATGTGCGGAAAATCATCATTAATTGGACCAACCTCGATATGATTGAAATATATGGTAATGTTTTTATATAAAATCACTACATTTAAGGCTATGTGCGAAAAATCATCATCAATTGGACCAACCTCGATATGATTGAACTAGATGGTAATCATAATTAATTGGATCAAAATTCATCCTAATTAAACAGATAGTAATGTTTCCATATGAAATTAGTAGTTTTTAGGTTATGTGCGGAAAATCATCATTAATTGGACCAAATTTGATATAATTAAAACAGTTGATGATGTTTCTATGAAAAGTCACTAGATTTGAGGTTACGAGCGAAAAATCATCATTAATTGGACCAAACTTGATAGGATTAAAAAAGATGATAACGTTTTTATGAAAAGTCACTAGATTCCAGGTTATAAGCGAAAAATCATCATTAATTGGTTCAAAATTGATCCTAATTAAACAGATGATAATGTTTTTATATGAAATTAGTAAGTTTTTAGGTTATGTGTGGAGAACCATCCTTAATTGGACCAAACTTAATATGATTTAAAAAGGTGATGATGTTTTTACGAAAAGTCACTAGATTTGACGTTATGAGCGAAAAATCATCATTAATTGGATCAAAATCCATCCTAATTAAACAGATAGTAATGTTTCCATATGAAATTAGTAGATTTCAGGTCATGAGCGAAAAATCATAATTAATTGGACCAAATTTGATATAATTAAAACAGTTGATGATGTTTCTATGAAAAGTCACTAGATTTGAGGTTACGAGCGAAAAATCATCATTAATTGGACCAAACTTGATATGATTAAAAAAGATGATAATGTTTTTATGAAAAGTCACTAGATTCCAGGTTATAAGCGAAAAATCATCATTAATTGGTTAAAAATTGATCCTAATTAAACAGATGATAATGTTTTTATATGAAATTAGTAGTTTCAAGGTTATGTGTGGAAAACTATCCTTAATTGGACCAACCGTGTGATGATTAAAACAGATGGTGATGGTTTTAAATAGAATCAGAAGTTTAAGGTTACGTGCGGAAAATCATCAGCGCTTGGATCAAACTTGATATGATTAAAAAAGATGATACTGTTTTTTATGAAAAATCACTAGATTTCAGGTTATGAGCGAAAAATCATCATTAATTGGATCACATTCCATCCTAATTAAACAGATAGTAATGTTTTTATATGAAATTAGTAGTTTCAAGGTTATGTGTGGAAAACTATCCTTAATTGGACCAAATTTGATATAATTAAAACAGGTGATAATGTTTTTATGAAAAGTCACTAGATTTGACGTTATGAGCCAAAAATCATCATTAATTGGACCAAACTTGATATGATTAAAACAGATGGTAATGGTTTTAAATAGAATCAGAAGTTTAAGGTTATGTGCGGAAAATCATCATCGCTTGGATCAAACTTGATATGATTAAAAAAGATGCGAATGTTTTTTTTATGAAAAGACACTAGATTTCAGGTTATGAGCGAAAAATCAATATTAATTGGATCAAACTCCATTCTAATGAAACAGATAGCAATGTTTTTATATGAAATTAGTAGTTTTAGGTTATGTGTGGAAAACCATACTTAATTGGATCAAACTTGATATGATTAAAAAAGGTGATGATGTTTTTACGAAAATTCACTAGATTTGACGTTATGAGAGAAAAATCATGATTAATTGGATCAAAATTCATCCTAATTAAACAGATAGTAATGTTTCCATATGAAATTAGTAGTTTTCAGGTTATGAGTGAAAAATCATCATTAATTGGATCAAACTTGATATGATTAAAAAAGATGATAATGTTTTTATGAAAAGTCACTAGATTTCAGGTTATGAGCGAAAAATCATCATTAATTGGACCAAACTTGATATGATTAGAACAGATGGTAATGGTTTTATATAGAATCAGAAGTTTCAAGGTTATGTCCGGAAAATCATCATTAATTGGATCAAACTTGATATGATTAAAAAAGATGATAATGTTTCACTAGATTTCAGGTTATAGGCGAAAAATCATCACTAATTGGACCAAACTTGATATGATTAGAACAGATGGTAATGGTTTTATATAGAATCAGAAGTTTCAAGGTTATGTGCGGAAAATCATCATTAATTGGACCAAACTTGATATGATTAAAAAAGATGATAATGTTTTTATGAAAAGTCACTAGATTCCAGGTTATAAACGAAAAATCATCATTAATTGGATCAAACTTGATCCTAATTAAACAGATGATAATGTTTTTATATGAAATTAGTAGTTTTTAGGTTATGTGTGGAAAACCATCCTTAATTGGATCAAACTTGATATGATTAAAAAAGGTGATGATGTTTTTAAGAAAAGTCACTAGATTTGACGTTATGAGAGAAAAATCATCATTAATTGGATCAAAATTCATTCTAATTAAACAGATAGTAATGTTTCCATATGAAATTAGTAGTTTTAAGGTTATGTGCGGAAAATCATCATTAATTGGACCAAATTTGATATAATTAAAACAGTTGATGATGTTTTTATGAAAAGTCACTAGATTTGAGGTTACGAACGAAAAATCATCATTAATTGGACCAAACTTGATATGATTAAAAAAGATGTTTATTTTTTTATGAAAATCACTAGATTCCAGGTTATAAGCGAAAAATCATCATTAATTGGTTCAAAATTGATCCTAATTAAACAGATGATAATGTGTTTATATGAAATTAGTAGTTTTAGGTTATGTGTGGAGAACCATCCATAATTGGATCAAACTTAATATGATTTAAAAAGGTGATGATGTTTTTACAAAAAGTCACTAGATTTGACGTTATGAGCGAAAAATCATCATTAATTGGATCAAAATCCAGCCTAATTAAACAGATAGTAATGTTTCCATATGAAATTAGTAGTTTTTCAGGTCATGAGCGAAAAATCATAATTAATTGGACCAAACTTGATATGATTCAAACAGATGGTAATGGTTTTAAATAGAATCAGAAGTTTAAGGTTATGTGCGGAAAATCATCATCGCTTGGATCAAACTTGATATGATTAAAACAGATGTTAATGGCTTCATATAGAATCAGAAGCTTCAAGGTTATGTTCGGAAAATCATCATTAATTGGATCAAACTTGATATGATTAGAACAGATGGTAATGGTTTTAAATAGAATCAGAAGTTTAAGGTTATGTGCGGAAAATCATCATTAATTGGATCAAACTTGATATGATTTAAAAAGATGCTAATGTTTTTATTAAAAGTCACTAGATTTCAGGTTATGAGCGAAAAATCATCATAAATTGGACCAAACGTGATATGATTAAAAAAGATGATAATGTTTTTATGAAAAGTCACTAGATTTCAGGTTATAAGCGAAAAATCATCATTAATTGGACCAAACTTGATATGATTAGAACAGATGGTAATGGTTTTATATAGAATCAGAAGTTTCAAGGCTATGTGCGGAAAATCATCCTTAATTGGACCAAACTTGAAATGATTAAAAAAGATGATAATGTTTTTATGAAAAGTTACTAGATTCCAGGTTATAAGCGAAAAATCATCATTAATTGGATCAAACTTGATCCTAATTAAACAGATGATGATGTTTTTATATGAAATTAGTAGTTTTTAGGTTATGTGCGGAAAACCATCCTTAAATGGATCAAACTTGATATGATTAAAAAAGGTGATGACATTTTTACGAAAATTCACTATATTTGACGTTATGAGAGAAAAATCATCATTAATTGGATCAAAATTCATCCTAATTGAACAGATAGTAATGTTTCCATATGAAATTAGTAGTTTTTAGGTTATGTGCGGAAAATCATCATTAATTGGACCAAATTTGATATAATTAAAACAGTTGATGATGTTTCTATGAAAAGTCACTAGATTTGAGATTACGAGCGAAAAATCATCATTAATTGGACCAAACTTGATATGATTAAAAAAGATGATAATGTTTTTATGAAAAGTCACTAGATTTCAGGTTATAAGCGAAAAATCATCATTAATTGGATCAAACTTGATCCTAATTAAACAGATGATAATGTTTTTATATGAAATTAGTAGTTTTTAGGTTATGTGTGGAGAACCATCCTTAATTGGACCAAACTTAATATGATTAAAATAGATGATAATGTTTTTATGAAAAGTCACTAGATTTCAGGTTATGAGCGAAAAATCATCATTAATTGGATCACATTCCATCCTAATTAAACAGATAGTAATGTTTCCATATGAAATTAGTAGTTTTCAGGTTATGAGTGAAAAATCATCATTAATTGGATCAAACTTGATATGATTAAAAAAGATGATAATGTTTCACTAGATTTCAGGTTATAGGCGAAAAATCATCACTAATTGGACCAAACTTGATATGATTAGAACAGATGGTAATGGTTTTATATAGAATCAGAAGTTTCAAGGTTATGTGCGGAAAAGCATCATTAATTGGACCAAACTTGATATGATTAAAAAAGATGATAATGTTTTTATGAAAAGTCACTAGATTTCAGGTTATAAGCGAAAAATCATCATTAATTGGATCAAACTTGATCCTAATTGAACAGATGATAATGTTTTTATATGAAATTAGTAGTTTTAGGTTATGTGTGGAAAACCATCCTTAATTGGATCAAACTTGATATGATTAAAAAAGGTGATGATTTTTTTACGAAAATTCACTAGATTTGACGTTATGAGAGAAAAATCATCATTAATTGGATCAAAATTCATTCTAATTAAACAGATAGTAATGTTTCCATATGAAATTAGTAGTTTTCAGGTTATGTGTGGAAAACCATCCTTAAATGGATCAAACTTGATATGATTAAAAAAGGTGATGACATTTTTACGAAAATTCACTAGATTTGACGTTATGAGAGAAAAATCATCATTAATTGGATCAAAATTCATCCTAATTAAACAGATAGTAATGTTTCCATATGAAATTAGTAGTTTTTAGGTTATGTGCGGAAAATCATCATTAATTGGACCAAATTTGATAAAATTAAAACAGTTTGATGATGTTTTTATGAAAAGTCACTAGATTTGAGGTCACGAGCGAAAAATCATCATTAATTGGACCAAACTTGATATGATTAAAAAAGATGATAACGTTTTTATGAAAAGTCACTAGATTCCAGGTTATAAGCGAAAAATCATCATTAATTGGTTCAAAATTGATCCTAATTAAACAGATG
Source organism: Diplolepis rosae (assembly GCA_030998225.1). Lineage (NCBI taxonomy): Eukaryota > Metazoa > Arthropoda > Insecta > Hymenoptera > Diplolepididae > Diplolepis > Diplolepis rosae. The sequence goes on along the minus strand of JAPYXD010000713.1, from coordinate 141,779 downwards.
ATAATGTTTTTATATGAAATTAGTAGTTTTTAGGTTATGTGTGCAGAACCATCCTTAATTGGACCAAACTTAATATGATTTAAAAAGGTGATGATGTTTTTACGAAAAGTCACTAGATTTGACGTTATGAGCGAAAAATCATCATTAATTGGATCAAAATCCATCCTAATTAAACAGATAGTAATGTTTCCATATGAAATTAGTAGATTTCAGGTCATGAGCGAAAAATCATAATTAATTGGATCAAACTTGATATTATTAAAAAAGATGATAATGTTTTTATGAAAAGTCACTAGATTTCAGGTTATGAGCGAAAAATCATCATTAATTGGATCACATTCCATCCTAATTAAACAGATAGTAATGTTTTTATATGAAATTAGTAGTTTCAAGGTTATGTGTGGAAAACTATCCTTAATTGGACCAAACGTGATATGATTAAAACAGATGGTGATAGTTTTAAATAGAATCAGAAGTTTAAGGTTATGTGCGGAAAATCATCATCGCTAGGATCAAACTTGATATGATTAAAAAAGATGATACTGTTTTTATGAAAAATCACTAGATTTCAGGTTATGAGCGAAAAATCATCATTAATTGGATCACATTCCATCCTAATTAAACAGATAGTAATGTTTTTATATGAAATTAGTAGTTTCAAGGTTATGTGTGGAAAACTATCCTTAATTGGACCAAATTTGATATAATTAAAACAGGTGATAATGTTTTTATGAAAAGTCACTAGATTTGACGTTATGAGCGAAAAATCATCATTAATTGGACCAAACTTGATATGATTAAAACAGATGGTGATGGTTGTAACTAGAATCAGAAGTTTAAGGTTATGTGCGGAAAATCATCATCGCTTGGATCAAACTTGATATGATTAAAAAAGATGATACTGTTTTTATGAAAAATCACTAGATTTCAGGTTATGAGCGAAAAATCATCATTAATTGGATCACATTCCATCCTAATTAAACAGATAGTAATGTTTTTATATGAAATTAGTAGTTTCAAGGTTATGTGTGGAAAACTATCCTTAATTGGACCAAATTTGATATAATTAAAACAGGTGATAATGTTTTTATGAAAAGTCACTAGATTTGACGTTATGAGCGAAAAATCATCATTAATTGGACCAAACTTGATATGATTAAAACAGATGGTAATGGTTGTAAATAGAATCAGAAGTTTAAGGTTATGTGCGGAAAATAATCATTAATTGGACCAACCTCGATATGATTGAACTAGATGGTAGTGTTTTTTTATATAAAATCACTACATTTAAGGCTATGTGCGAAAAATCATCATCAATTGGACCAACCTCGATATGATTGAACTAGATGGTAATCATCATTAATTGGAACAAACTTGATATGATTAAAACAGATAGTAATGGCTTTATATAGAATCAGAAGTTGCAAGGTTATGTGCGGAAAATCATCATTAATTGGACCAACCTCGATATGATTGAACTAGATGGTAATTTTTATATAAAAACACTAGATTTAAGGCTTTGTGCGAAAAATCATCATCAATTGGACCAAACTAGATCTCTTTGAAATAGATGGTAATGTTTTTATATAAAATCACTACATTTAAGGCTATGTGCGAAAAATCATCATCAATTGGACCAACCTCGATATGATTGAACTAGATGGTAATCATCTTTAATTGGAACGAACTTGATATGATTAAAACAGATGGTAATGGCTTTATATAGAATCAGAAGTTGCAAGGTTATGTGCGGAAAATCATCATTAATTGGATCAAGCTTGATATGATTAAAAAAAGTGATAATGTTTTTATGAAAAATCACTAGATTTCAGGTTATGAGCGAAAAATCATCATAAATTGGACCAAACATGATATGATTAAAAAAGATGATAATCTTTTTATGAAAAGTCACTAGATTTCAGGTTATAAGCGAAAAATCATCATTAATTGGACCAAACGTGATATGAGTAGAACAGATGGTAATGGTTTTATATAGAATCAGAAGTTTCAAGGCTATGCGCGGAAAATCATCCTTAATTGGACCAAACTTGAAATGATTAAAAAAGATGATAATGTTTTTATAAAAAGTTACTAGATTCCAGGTTATAAGCGAAAAATCATCATTAATTGGATCAAACTTGATCCTAATTAAACAGATGATAATGTTTTTATATGAAATTAGTAGTTTTTAGGTTATGTGTGGAAAACCATCCTTAAATGGATCAAACTTGATATGATTAAAAAGGTGATGACATTTTTACGAAAATTTACTAGATTTGACGTTATGAGAGAAAAATCATCATTAAATGGATCAAAATTCATCCTAATTAAACAGACAGTAATGTTTCCATATGAAATTAGTAGTTTTTAGGTTATGTGCGGAAAATCATCATTAATTGGACCAAATTTGATATAATTAAAACAGTTGATGATGTATTTATGAAAAGTCACAAGATTTCAGGTTATAAGCGAAAAATCATCATTAATTGGACCAAACTTGATATGATTAAAAAATATGATAATGTTTTTATGAAAATTCACTGGATATCAGGTTATAAGCGAAAAATCATCATTAATTGGTTCAAAATTGATCCTAATTAAACAGATGGTAATGTTTTTATATGAAATTAGTAGTTTTTAGGTTATGTGTGGAGAACCATCCTTAATTGGACCAAACTTAATATGATTTAAAAAGGTGATGATGTTTTTACGAAAAGTCACTAGATTTGACGTTATGAGCGAAAAATCATCATTAATTGGATCAAAATCCATCCTAATTAAACAGATAGTAATGTTTCCATATGAAATTAGTAGTTTTCAGGTCATGAGCGAAAAATCATAATTAATTGGAACAAACTTGATATGATTAAAAAAGATGATAATGTTTTTATGAAAAGTCACTAGATTTCAGGTTATGAGCGAAAAATCATCATTAATTGGATCACATTCCATCCTAATTAAACAGATAGTAATGTTTTTATATGAAATTAGTAGTTTCAAGGTTATGTGTGGAAAACTATCCTTAATTGGACCAAACGTGATATGATTAAAACAGATGGTGATAGTTTTAAATAGAATCAGAAGTTTAAGGTTATGTGCGGAAAATCATCATCGCTTGGATCAAACTTGATATGATTAAAAAAGATGATACTGTTTTTATGAAAAATCACTAGATTTCAGGTTATGAGCGAAAAATCATCATTAATTGGATCACATTCCATCCTAATTAAACAGATAGTAATGTTTTTATATGAAATTAGTAGTTTCAAGGTTATGTGTGGAAAACTATCCTTAATTGGACCAAATTTGATATAATTAAAACAGGTGATAATGTTTTTATGAAAAGTCACTAGATTTGACGTTATGAGCGAAAAATCATCATTAATTGGACCAAACTTGATATGATTAAAACAGATGGTAATGGTTTTAAATAGAATCAGAAGTTTAAGGTTATGTGCGGAAAATCATCATCGCTTGGATCAAACTTGATATGATTAAAAAAGATGCTAATGTTTTTTTTATGAAAAGACACTAGATTTCAGGTTATGAGCGAAAAATCATCATTAATTGGAACAAACTCTATTCTAATGAAACAGATAGCAATGTTTTTATATGAAATTAGTAGTTTTTAGGTTATGTGTGGAAAACCATTCTAAATTGAATCAAACTTGATATGATTAAAAAGGTGATGATGTTTTTACGAAAATTCACTAGATTTGACGTTATGAGAGAAAAATCATGATTAATTGGATCAAAATTCATCCTAATTAAACAGATAGTAATGTTTCCATATGAAATTAGTAGTTTTCAGGTTATGAGTGAAAAATCATCATTAATTGGATCAAACTTGATATGATTAAAAAAGATGATAATGTTTTTATGAAAAGTCACTAGATTTCAGGTTATGAGCGAAAAATCATCATTAATTGGACCAAACTTGATCCTAATTAGAACAGATGGTAATGGTTTTAAATAGAATCAGAAGTTTCAAGGTTATGTCCGGAAAATCATCATTAATTGGATCAAACTTGATATGATTAAAAAAGATGATAATGTTTCACTAGATTTCAGGTTATAGGCGAAAAATCATCACTAATTGGACCAAACTTGATATGATTAGAACAGATGGTAATGGTTTTATATAGAATCAGAAGTTTCAAGGTTATGTGCGGAAAATCATCATTAATTGGACCAAACTTGATATGATTAAAAAAGATGATAATGTTTTTATGAAAAGTCACTAGATTCCAGGTTATAAACGAAAAATCATCATTAATTGGATCAAACTTGATCCTAATTAAACAGATGATAATGTTTTTATATGAAATTAGTAGTTTTTAGGTTATGTGTGGAAAACCATCCTTAATTGGATCAAACTTGATATGATTAAAAAAGGTGATGATATTTTTACGAAAATTCACTAGATTTGACGTTATGAGAGAAAAATCATCATTAATTGGATCAAAATTCATTCTAATTAAACAGATAGTAATGTTTCCATATGAAATTAGTAGTTTTAAGGTTATGTGCGGAAAATCATCATTAATTGGACCAAATTTGATATAATCAAAACAGTTGATGATGTTTTTATGAAAAGTCACTAGATTTGAGGTTACGAACGAAAAATCATCATTAATTGGACCAAACTTGATATGATTCAAAAAGATGTTTATGTTTTTATGAAAATCACTAGATTCCAGGTTATAAGCGAAAAATCATCATTAATTGGTTCAAAATTGATCCTAATTAAACAGATGATAATGTGTTTATATGAAATTAGTAGTTTTTAGGTTATGTGTGGAGAACCATCCATAATTGGATCAAACTTAATATGATTTAAAAAGGTGATGATGTTTTTACAAAAAGTCACTAGATTTGACGTTATGAGCGAAAAATCATCATTAATTGGATCAAAATCCAGCCTAATTAAACAGATAGTAATGTTTATATAAGAAATTAGTAGTTTCGAGGTTATGTATGGAAAACTATCCTTAATTGGACCAAACGTGATATGATTAAAACAGGTGATAATGTTTTTTATGAAAAGTCACTAGATTTGACGTTATGAGTGAAAAATCATCATTAATTGGACCAAACTTGATATGATTAAAACAGATGGTAATGGTTTTAAAACGAATAATAAGTTTAAGGTTAAGGGCGCAAAATCATCATCGCTTGGATCAAACTTGATATGATTAAAACAGATGGTAATGGCTTCATATAGAATCAGAAGCTTCAAGGTTATGTCCGGAAAATCATCATTAATTGGATCAAACCTGATATGATTAGAACATATGGTAATGGTTTTATATAGAATCAGAAGTTTCAAGGTTATGTCCGGAAAATCATCATTAATTGGATCAAACTTGATATGATTAAAAAAGATGATAATTATTTTATTAACAGTCACTAGATTTCAGGTTATAGGCGAAAAATCATCACTAATTGGACCAAACTTGATATGATTAAAACAGATGGTAATGGTTTTAAATAGAATCAGAAGTTTAAGGTTATGTGCGGAAAATCATCATTAATTGGATCAAACTTGATATGATTAAAAAAGATGATAATGTTTTTATGAAAAGTCACTAGATTTCAGGTTATAGGCGAAAAATCATCACTAATTGGACCAAACTTGATATGATTAGAACAGATGGTAATGGTTTTATATAGAATCAGAAGTTTCAAGGTTATGTGCGGAAAATCATCATTAATTGGATCGAACTTGATATGATTAAAACAGATGGTAATGGCTTCATATAGAATCAGAAGTTTAAGGTTATGTGCGGAAAATCATCATTAATTGGATCAAACTTGATATGATTAAAAAAGATGATAATGTTTTTATGAAAAGTCACTAGATTTCAGGTTATAAGCGAAAAATCATCATTAATTGGACCAAACTTGATATGATTAAAACAGATGGTAATGGTTTTAAATAGAATCAGAAGTTTAAGGTTATGTGCGGAAAATCATCATCGCTTGGATCAAACTTGATATGATTAAAAAAGATGCTAATGTTTTCTTTATGAAAAGACACTAGATTTCAGGTTATGAGCGAAAAATCATCATTAATTGGATCAAACTCCATTCTAATGAAACAGATAGCAATGTTTTTATATGAAATTAGTAGTTTTTAGGTTATGTGTGGAAAACCATACTTAATTGGATCAAACTTGATATGATTAAAAAAGGTGATGATGTTTTTACGAAAATTCACTAGATTTGACGTTATGAGAGAAAAATCATGATTAATTGGATCAAAATTCATCCTAATTAAACAGATAGTAATGTTTCCATATGAAATTAGTAGTTTTCAGGTTATGAGTGAAAAATCATCATTAATTGGATCAAACTTGATATGATTAAAAAAGATGATAATGTTTTTATGAAAAGTCACTAGATTTCAGGTTATGAGCGAAAAATCATCATTAATTGGACCAAACTTGATATGATTAGAACAGATGGTAATGGTTTTATATAGAATCAGAAGTTTAAGGTTATGTGCGGAAAATCATCATTAATTGGATCAAACTTGATATGATTAAAAAAGATGATAATGTTTTTATGAAAAGTCACTAGATTTCAGGTTATAAGCGAAAAATCATCATTAATTGGACCAAACTTGATATGATTAGAACAGATGGTAATGGTTTTATATAGAATCAGAAGTTTCAAGGTTATGTGCGGAAAATCATCATTAATTGGACCAACCTCGATATGATTGAACTAGATGGTAATTTTTTTATATAAAATCACTAGATTTAAGGCTATGTGCGAAAAATCATCATTAATTGGACCAACCTCGATATGATTGAACTAGATGGTAATCATAATTAATTGGATCAAAATTCATCCTAATTAAACAGATAGTAATGTTTCCATATGAAATTAGTAGTTTTTAGGTTATGTGCGGAAAATCATCATTAATTGGACCAAATTTGATATAATTAAAACAGTTGATGATGTTTCTATGAAAAGTCACTAGATTTGAGGTTACGAGCGAAAAATCGTCATTAATTGGACCAAACTTGATATGATTAAAAAAGATGATAATGTTTTTATGAAAAGTCACTAGATTCCAGGTTATAAGCGAAAAATCATCATTAATTGGATCAAACTTGATCCTAATTAAACAGATGATAATGTTTTTATATGAAATTAGTAGTTTTCAGGTCATGAGTGAAAAATCATCATTAATTGGATCAAACTTGATATGATTAAAAAAGATGATAATGTTTTTATGAAAAGTCACTAGATTTCAGGTTATGAGCGAAAAATCATCATTAATTGGATCACATTCCATCCTAATTAAACAGATAGTAATGTTTCCATATGAAATTAGTAGTTTCAAGGTTATGTGTGGAAAACTATCCTTAATTGGAACAAACGTGATATGATTAAAACAGATGATGATAGTTTTAAATAGAATCAGAAGTTTAAGGTTATGTGCGGAAAATCATCATCGCTTGGATCAAACTTGATATGATTAAAAAAGATGATGACATTTTTACGAAAATTCACTAGATTTGACGTTATGAGAGAAAAATCATCATTAATTGGATCACATTCCATCCTAATTAAACAGATAGTAATGTTTTTATATGAAATTAGTAGTTTCAAGGTTATGTGTGGAAAACTATCCTTAATTGGACCAAATTTGATATAATTAAAACAGGTGATAATGTTTTTATGAAAAGTCACTAGATTTGACGTTATGAGCGAAAAATCATCATTAATTGGACCAAACTTGATATGATTAAAACAGATAATAATGGTTTTAAATAGAATCAGAAGTTTAAGGTTATGTGCGGAAAATCATCATCGCTTGGATCAAACTTGATATGATTAAAAAAAATGCTAATGTTTTCTTTATGAAAAGACACTAGTTTTCAGGTTATGAGCGAAAAATCATCATTAATTGGATCAAACTCCATTCTAATGAAACAGATAGCAATGTTTTTATATGAAATTAGTAGTTTTTAGGTTATGTGTGGAAAACCATACTTAATTGGATCAAACTTGATATGATTAAAAAAGGTGATGATGTTTTTACGAAAATTCACTAGATTTGACGTTATGAGAGAAAAATCATGATTAATTGGATCAAAATTCATCCTAATTAAACAGATAGTAATGTTTCCATATGAAATTAGTAGTTTTCAGGTTATGAGTGAAAAATCATCATTAATTGGATCAAACTTGATATGATTAAAAAAGATGATAATGTTTTTATGAAAAGTCACTAGATTTCAGGTTATGAGCGAAAAATCATCATTAATTGGACCAAACTTGATATGATTAGAACAGATGGTAATGGTTTTATATAGAATCAGAAGTTTCAAGGTTATGTCCGGAAAATCATCATTAATTGGATCAAACTTGATATGATTAAAAAAGATGATAATGTTTTTATGAAAAGTCACTAGATTTCAGGTTATAGGCGAAAAATCATCACTAATTGGACCAAACTTGATATGATTAGAACAGATGGTAATGGTTTTAAATAGAATCAGAAGTTTAAGGTTATGTGCGGAAAATCATCATTAATTGGATCGAACTTGATATGATTAAAACAGATGGTAATGGCTTCATATAGAATCAGAAGCTTCAAGGTTATGTCCGGAAAATCATTATTAATTGGATCAAACTTGATATGATTAAAAAAGATGATAATGTTTTTATGAAAAGTCACTAGATTTCAGGTTATAAGCGAAAAATCATCATTAATTGGACCAAACTTGATATGATTAGAACAGATGGTAATGGTTTTATATAGAATCAGAAGTTTCAAGGTTATGTGCGGAAAATCACCATTAATTGGATCGAACTTGATATGATTAAAACAGATGCTAATGGCTTTATATAGAATCAGAAGTTTCAAGGTTATGTGCGGAAAATCATCATTAATTGGACCAACCTCGATATGATTGAACTAGATGGTAATTTTTTTATATAAAATCACTAGATTTAAGGATATGAGCGAAAAATCATCATAAATTGGACCAACCTCGATATGATTGAACTAGATGGTAATCATAATTAATTGGATCAAAATTCATCCTAATTAAACAGATAGTAATGTTTCCATATGAAATTAGTAGTTTTTAGGTTATGTGCGGAAAATCATCATTAATTGGACCAAATTTGATATAATTAAAACAGTTGATGATGTTTCTATGAAAAGTCACTAGATTTGAGGTTACGAGCGAAAAATCATCATTAATTGGACCAAACTTGATATGATTAAAAAAGATGATAACGTTTTTATGAAAAGTCACTAGATTCCAGGTTATAAGCGAAAAATCATCATTAATTGGTTCAAAATTGATCCTAATTAAACAGATGTTAATGTTTTTATATGAAATTAGTAGTTTTTAGGTTATGTGTGGAGAACCATCCTTAATTGGACCAAACTTAATATGATTTAAAAAGGTGATGATGTTTTTACGAAAAGTCACTAGATTTGACGTTATGAGCGAAAAATCATCATTAATTGGATCAAAATCCATCCTAATTAAACAGATAGTAATGTTTCCATATGAAATTAGTAGATTTCAGGTCATGAGCGAAAAATCATCATTAATTGGATCAAACTTGATATGATTAAAAAAGATGATAATGTTTTTATGAAAAGTCACTAGATTTCAGGTTATGAGCGAAAAATCATCATTAATTGGATCACATTCCATCCTAATTAAACAGATAGTAATGTTTTTATATGAAATTAGTAGTTTCAAGGTTATGTGTGGAAAACTATCCTTAATTGGAACAAACGTGATATGATTAAAACAGATGGTAATGGTTTTAAATAGAATCAGAAGTTTAAGGTTATGTGCGGAAAATCATCATCGCTTGGATCAAACTTGATATGATTAAAAAAGATGATACTGTTTTTATGAAAAATCACTAGATTTCAGGTTATGAGCGAAAAATCATCATTAATTGGATCACATTCCATCCTAATTAAACAGATAGTAATGTTTTTATATGAAATTAGTAGTTTCAAGGTTATGTGTGGAAAACTATCCTTAATTGGACCAAATTTGATATAATTAAAACAGGTGATAATGTTTTTATGAAAAGTCACTAGATTTGACGTTATGAGCGAAAAATCATCATTAATTGGACCAAACTTGATATGATTAAAACAGATGGTAATGGTTTTATATAGAATCAGAAGTTTCAAGGTTATGTCCGGAAAATCATCATTAATTGGATCAAACTTGATATGATTAAAAAAGATGATAATGTTTTTATGAAAAGTCACTAGATTTCAGGTTATAGGCGAAAAATCATCACTAATTGGACCAAACTTGATATGATTAGAACAGATGGTAATGGTTTTATATAGAATCAGAAGTTTCAAGGTTATGTGCGGAAAATCATCATTAATTGGATCGAACTTGATATGATTAAAACAGATGGTAATGGCTTCATATAGAATCAGAAGCTTCAAGGTTATGTCCGGAAAATCATCATTTATTGGATCAAACTTGATATGATTAAAAAAGTTTATAATGTTTTTATGAAAAGTCACTAGATTTCAGGTTATGAGCGAAAAATCATCATTAATTGGACCAAACTTGATATGATTAAAACAGATGGTAATGGTTTTAAATAGAATCAGAAGTTTCAAGGTTATGTGCGGAAAATCATCATTAATTGGATCAAACTTGATATGATTAAAAAAGATGATAATGTTTTTATGAAAAGTCACTAGATTTCAGGTTATAGGCGAAAAATCATCACTAATTGGACCAAACTTGATATGATTAGAACAGATGGTAATGGTTTTATATAGAATCAGAAGTTTCAAGGTTATGAGCGAAAAATTATCAATAATTGGATCGAACTTGATATGATTAAAACAGTTGGTAATGGCTTCATATAGAATCAGAAGCTTCCAGGTTATGTGCGGAAAATCATCATTAATTGGATCAAACTTGATATGATTAAAACAGATGGTGATGGTTTTAAATAGAATCAGAAGTTTAAGGTTATGTGCGGAAAATCATCATTAATTGGACCAAACTTGATATGATTAAAAAAGATGATAATGTTTTTATGAAAAGTCACTAGATTTCAGGTTATGAGCGAAAAATCATCATTAATTGGACCAAACTTGATATGATTAGAACAGATGGTAATGGTTTTATATAGAATCAGAAGTTTCAAGGTTATGTCCGGAAAATCATCATTAATTGGATCAAACTTGATATGATTAAAAAAGATGATAATGTTTTTATGAAAAGTCACTAGATTTCAGGTTATAGGCGAAAAATCATCACTAATTGGACCAAACTTGATATGATTAGAACAGATGGTAATGGTTTTATATAGAATCAGAAGTTTCAAGGTTATGTGCGAAAAATTATCAATAATTGGATCGAACTTGATATGATTAAAACAGATGGTAATGGCTTCATATAGAATCAGAAGCTTCAAGGTTATGTCCGGAAAATCATCATTAATTGGATCAAACTTGATATGATTAAAAAAGATGATAATGTTTTTATGAAAAGTCACTAGATTTCAGGTTATAAGCTAAAAATCATCATTAATTGGACCAAACTTGATATGATTAGAAAAGATGGTAATGGTTTTATATAGAATCAGAAGTTTCAAGGTTATGTGCGGAAAATCACCATTAATTGGATCGAACTTGATATGATTAAAACAGGTGGTAATGGCTTTATATAGAATCAGAAGTTTCAAGGTTATGTGCGGAAAATCATCATTAATTGGACCAACCTCGATATGATTGAACTAGATGGTAATTTTTTTATATAAAATCACTAGATTTAAGGCTATGTGCGAAAAATCATCATCAATTGGACCAACCTCGATATGATTGAACTAGATGGTAATCATAATTAATTGGATCAAAATTCATCCTAATTAAACAGATAGTAATGTTTCCATATGAAATTAGTAGTTTTTTAGGTTATGTGCGGAAAATCATCATTAATTGGACCAAATTTGATATAATCAAAACAGTTGATGATGTTTTTATGAAAAGTCACTAGATTTCAGGTTATGAGCGAAAAATCATCATTAATTGGATCAAACTTAATATGATTAAAAAAGATGCTAATGTTTTTTTTTATGAAAAGACACTAGATTCCAGGTTATAAGCGAAAAATCATCATTAATTGGTTCAAAATTGATCCTAATTAAACAGATGATAGTTTTTATATGAAATTAGTAGTTTTTAGGTTATGTGTGGAGAACCATCCTTAATTGGACCAAACTTAATATGATTTAAAAAGGTGATGATGTTTTTACGAAAAGTCACTAGATTTGACGTTATGAGCGAAAAATCATCATTAATTGGATCAAAATCCATCCTAATTAAACAGATAGTAATGTTTCCATATGAAATTAGTAGTTTTCAGGTCATGAGCGAAAAATCATCATTAATTGGATCAAACTTGATATGATTAAAAAAGATGATAATGTTTTTATGAAAAGTCACTAGATTTCAGGTTATGAGCGAAAAATCATCATTAATTGGATCACATTCCATCCTAATTAAACAGATAGTAATGTTTTTATATGAAATTAGTAGTTTCAAGGTTATGTGTGGAAAACTATCCTTAATTGGACCAAACGTGATATGATTAAAACAGGTGATAATGTTTTTATGAAAAGTCACTAGATTTGACGTTACGAGCGAAAAATCATCATTAATTGGACCAAACTTGATATGATTAAAACAGATGGTAATGGTTTTAAATAGAATCAGAAGTTTAAGGTTATGTGCGGAAAATCACCATTAATTGGATCGAACTTGATATGATTAAAACAGATGGTAATGGCTTTATATAGAATCAGAAGTTTCAAGGTTATGTGCGGAAAATCATCATTAATTGGACCAACCTCGATATGATTGAAATAGATGGTAATTTTTTTATATAAAAACACTAGATTTAAGGCTTTGTGCGAAAAATCATCATCAATTGGACCAAACTAGATCTCTTTGAAATAGATGGTAATGTTTTTATATAAAATCACTACATTTAAGGCTATGTGCGAAAAATCATCATCAATTGGACCAACCTCGATATGTTGAACTAGATGGTAATCATCATTAATTGGAACAAACTTGATATGATTAAAACAGTTGATGATGTTTTTATGAAAAGTCACTAGATTTGAGGTTACGAGCGAAAAATCGTCATTAATTGGACCAAACTTTATATGAATAAAAAAGATGATAATGTTTTTATGAAAAGTCACTAGATTCCAGGTTATAAGAGAAAAATCATCATTAATTGGTTCAAAATTGATCCTAATTAAACAGAAAAAAATGTTTTTATATGAAATTAGTAGTTTTTAGGTTATCTGTGGAAAACCATCCTTAATTGGACCAAACTTGATATGATTTAAAGAGGTGATGATGTTTTTACGAAAAGTCACTAGATTTGACGTTATGAGAGAAAAATCATCATTAATTGGATCAAAATTCATCCTAATTAAACAGATAGTAATGTTTCCATATGAAATTAGTAGTTTTTAGGTTATGTGCGGAAAATCATCATTAATTGGACCAAATTTGATATAATTAAAACAGTTGATGATGTTTCTATGAAAAGTCACTAGATTTGAGGTTACGAGCGAAAAATCATCATTAATTGGACCAAACTTGATATGATTAAAAAAGATGATAATGTTTTTATGAAAAGTCACTAGATTCCAGGTTATAAGCGAAAAATCATCATTAATTGGATCAAAATCCATCCTAATTAAACAGATAGTAATGTTTCCATATGAAATTAGTAGTTTTTAGGTTATGTGTGGAAAACCATCCTTAAATGGATCAAACTTGATATGATTAAAAAAGGTGATGACATTTTTACGAAAATTCACTAGATTTGACGTTATGAGAGAAAAATCATCATTAATTGGATCAAAATTCATCCTAATTGAACAGATAGTAATGTTTCCATATGAAATTAGTAGTTTTTAGGTTATGTGCGGAAAATCATCATTAATTGGACCAAACTTGATATGATTAGAACAGATGGTAATGGTTTTATATAGAATCAGAAGTTTCAAGGTTATGTGCGGAAAATCATCATTAATTGGATCAAACTTGATATGATTAAAAAAGATGATAATGTTTCACTAGATTTCAGGTTATAGGCGAAAAATCATCACTAATTGGACCAAACTTGATATGATTAGAACAGATGGTAATGGTTTTATATAGAATCAGAAGTTTCAAGGTTATGTGCGGAAAATCATCATTAATTGGACCAACCTCGATATGATTGAACTAGATGGTAATTTTTTTATAAAAACACTAGATTTAAGGCTTTGTGCGAAAAATCATCATTAATTGTATCAAACTTGATCCTAATTAAACAGATGATAATGTTTTTATATGAAATTAGTAGTTTTTAGGTTATGTGTGGAAAACCATCATCAATTGGACCAACCTCGATATGATTGAACTAGATGGTAATCATCTTTAATTGGAACGAACTTGATATGATTAAAACAGATGGTAATGGCTTTATATAGAATCAGAAGTTGCAAGGTTATGTGCGGAAAATCATCATTAATTGGATCAAGCTTGATATGATTAAAAAAAGTGATAATGTTTTTATGAAAAATCACTAGATTTCAGGTTATGAGCGAAAAATCATCATAAATTGGACCAAACTTGATATGATTAAAAAAGATGATAATGTTTTTATGAAAAGTCACTAGATTTCAGGTTATAAGCGAAAAATCATCATTAATTGGACCAAACTTGATATGATTAGAACAGATGGTAATGGTTTTATATAGAATCAGAAGTTTCAAGGCTATGTGCGGAAAATCATCATTAATTGGACCAAACTTGATATGATTAAAAAAGATGATAATGTTTTTATGAAAAGTTACTAGATTCCAGGTTATAAGCGAAAAATCATCATTAATTGGATCAAACTTGATCCTAATTAAACAGATGATAATGTTTTTATATGAAATTAGTAGTTTTTAGGTTATGTGTGGAAAACCATCATCAATTGGACCAACCTCGATATGATTGAACTAGATGGTAATCATCTTTAATTGGAACGAACTTGATATGATTAAAACAGATGGTAATGGCTTTATATAGAATCAGAAGTTGCAAGGTTATGTGCGGAAAATCATCATTAATTGGATCAAACTTGATCCTAATTAAACAGATGATAATGTTTTTATATGAAATTAGTAGTTTTTAGGTTATGTGTGGAAAACCATCCTTAAATGGATCAAACTTGATATGATTAAAAAAGGTGATGACATTTTTACGAAAATTCACTAGATTTGACGTTATGAGAGAAAAATCATCATTAATTGGATCAAAATTCATCCTAATTAAACAGATAGTAATGTTTCCATATGAAATTAGTAGTTTTTAGGTTATGTGCGGAAAATCATCATTAATTGGACCAAATTTGATATAATTAAAACAGTTGATGATGTTTTTATGAAAAGTCACTAGATTTGAGGTTACGAGCGAAAAATCATCATTAATTGGACCAAACTTGATATGATTAAAAAAGATGATAATGTTTTTATGAAAAGTCACTAGATTCCAGGTTATATGCGAAAAATCCTCATTAATTGGTTCAAAATCCATCCTAATTAAACAGATAGTAATGTTTCCATATGAAATTAGTAGTTTCAAGGTTATGTGTGGAAAACTATCCTTAATTGGACCAAACGTGATATAATTAAAACAGGTGATAATGTTTTTATGAAAAGTCACTAGATTTGACGTTATGAGCGAAAAATCATCATTAATTGGACCAAACTTGATATGATTAAAACAGATGGTAATGGTTTTAAATAGAATCAGAAGTTTAAGGTTATGTGCGGAAAATCATCATTAATTGGATCAAACTTGATATGATTAAAAAAGATGATAATGTTTCACTAGATTTCAGGTTATAGGCGAAAAATCATCACTAATTGGACCAAACTTGATATGATTAAAACAGATGGTAATGGTTTTAAATAGAATCAGAAGTTTCAAGGCTATGTGCGGAAAATCATCATTAATTGGACCAAACTTGATATGATTAAAAAAGATGATAATGTTTTTATGAAAAGTCACTAGATTTCAGGTTATGAGCGAAAAATCATCATTAATTGGATCAAACTTGATCCTAATTAAACAGATGATAATGTTTTTATATGAAATTAGTAGTTTTTAGGTTATGTGTGGAAAACCATCCTTAATTGGATCAAACTTGATATGATTAAAAAAGGTGATGATATTTTTACGAAAATTCACTAGATTTGACGTTATGAGAGAAAAATCATCATTAATTGGATCAAAATTCATCCTAATTAAACAGATAGTAATGTTTCCATATGAAATTAGTAGTTTTTAGGTTATGTGCGGAAAATCATCATTAATTGGACCAAATTTGATATAATTAAAACAGTTGATGATGTTTTTATTAAAAGTCACTAGATTTGAGGTTACGAGCGAAAAATCATCATTAATTGGACCAAACTTGATATGATTAAAAAAGATGATAATGTTTTTATGAAAAGTCACTAGATTCCAGGTTATAAGCGAAAAATCATCATTAATTGGTTCAAAATTGATCCTAATTAAACAGATGATAATGTTTTTATATGAAATTAGTAGTTTTTAGGTTATGTGTGGAGAACCATCCTTAATTGGACCAAACTTAATATGATTTAAAAAGGTGATGATGTTTTTACGAAAAGTCACTAGATTTGACGTTATGAGCGAAAAATCATCATTAATTGGATCAAAATCCATCCTAATTAAACAGATAGTAATGTTTCCATATGAAATTAGTAGTTTTCAGGTCATGAGCGAAAAATAATCATTAATTGGATCAAACTTGATATGATTAAAAAAGATGATAATGTTTTTATGAAAAGTCACTAGATTTCAGGTTATGAGCGAAAAATCATCATTAATTGGATCACATTCCATCCTAATTAAACAGATAGTAATGTTTTTATATGAAATTAGTAGTTTCAAGGTTATGTGTGGAAAACTATCCTTAATTGGACCAAACGTGATATGATTAAAACAGGTGATAATGTTTTTATGAAAAGTCACTAGATTAAAGGTTATGAGCGAAAAATAATCATTAATAGGACCAAACTTGATATGATTAAAACAGATGGTAATGGTTTTAAATAGAATCAGAAGTTTAAGATTATGTGCGGAAAATCATCATCGCTTGGATCAAACTTGATATGATTAAAAAAGATGACAATGTTTTTATGAAAAATCACTAGATTTCAGGTTATGAGCGAAAAATCATCATTAATTGGATCAAACTTAATATGATTAAAAAAGATGCTAATGATTTTTTTATGAAAAGTCACTAGATTTCAGGTTATGAGCGAAAAATCATCATTAATTGCATCAAACTCGATCCTAATTAAACAGATAGCAATGTTTTTATATGAAATTAGTAGTTTTTAGGTCATGTGTGGAAAACCATCCTTAATTGGATCAAACTTGATATGATTAAAAAAGATGATAATGTTTTTATGAAAAGTCACTAGATTTCAGGTTATGAGCGAAAAATCATCACTAATTGGACCAAACTTGATATGATTAGAACAGATGGTAATGGTTTTATATAGAATCAGAAGTTTCAAGGTTATGTGCGGAAAATCATCATTAATTGGATCGAACTTGATATGATTAAAACAGATGGTAATGGCTTCATATAGAATCAGAAGCTTCAAGGTTATGTCCGGAAAATCATTATTAATTGGATCAAACTTGATATGATTAAAAAAGATGATAATGTTTTTATGAAAAGTTACTAGATTTCAGGTTATAAGCTAAAAATCATCATTAATTGGACCAAACTTGATATGATTAGAAAAGATGGTAATGGTTTTATATAGAATCAGAAGTTTCAAGGTTATGTGCGGAAAATCACCATTAATTGGATCGAACTTGATATGATTAAAAAAGATGATAATGTTTTTATGAAAAGTCACTAGATTTCAGGTTATAGGCGAAAAATCATCACTAATTGGACCAAACTTGATATGATTAGAACAGATGGTAATGGTTTTATATAGAATCAGAAGTTTCAAGGTTATGTGCGGAAAATCATCATTAATTGGATCGAACTTGATATGATTAAAACAGATGGTAATGGCTTCATATAGAATCAGAAGCTTCAAGGTTATGTCCGGAAAATCATTATTAATTGGATCAAACTTGATATGATTAAAAAAGATGATAATGTTTTTATGAAAAGTCACTAGATTCCAGGTTATAAACGAAAAATCATCATTAATTGGATCAAACTTGATCCTAATTAAACAGATGATAATGTTTTTATATGAAATTAGTAGTTTTTAGGTTATGTGTGGAAAACCATCCTTAATTGGATCAAACTTGATATGATTAAAAAAGGTGATGATATTTTTACGAAAATTCACTAGATTTGACGTTATGAGAGAAAAATCATCATTAATTGGATCAAAATTCATCCTAATTAAACAGATAGTAATGTTTCCATATGAAATTAGTAGTTTTTAGGTTATGTGCGGAAAATCATCATTAATTGGAACAAATTTGATATAATTAAAACAGTTGATGATGTTTTTATGAAAAGTCACTAGATTTGAGGTTACGAGCGAAAAATCATCATTAATTGGACCAAACTAGATATGAATAAAAAAGATGTTAATGTTTATATGAAAAGTCACTAGATTCCAGGTTATAAGCGAAAAATCATCATTAATTGGTTCAAAATTGATCCTAATTAAACAGATGATAATGTTTTTACATGAAATTAGTAGTTTTTAGGTTATGTGTGGAGAACCATCCTTAATTGGACCAAACTTAATATGATTTAAAAAGGTGATGATGTTTTTACG
Source organism: Diplolepis rosae (assembly GCA_030998225.1). Classification (NCBI taxonomy): domain Eukaryota; kingdom Metazoa; phylum Arthropoda; class Insecta; order Hymenoptera; family Diplolepididae; genus Diplolepis; species Diplolepis rosae. The sequence continues at coordinate 122,897 of JAPYXD010000713.1, read as the reverse complement.
AAAAGTCACTAGATTTGACGTTATGAGCGAAAAATCATCATTAATTGGATCAAAATCCATCCTAATTAAACAGATAGTAATGTTTCCATATGAAATTAGTAGTTTTCAGGTCATGAGCGAAAAATCATCATTAATTGGATCAAACTTGATATGATTAAAAAAGATGATAATGTTTTTATGAAAAGTCACTAGATTTCAGGTTATGAGCGAAAAATCATCATTAATTGGATCACATTCCATCCTAATTAAACAGATAGTAATGTTTTTATATGAAATTAGTAGTTTCAAGGTTATGTGTGGAAAACTATCCTTAATTGGACCAAACGTGATATGATTAAAACAGGTGATAATGTTTTTATGAAAAGTCACTAGATTTGACGTTATGAGCGAAAAATCATCATTAATTGGACCAAACTTGATATGATTCAAACAGATGGTAATGGTTTTAAATAGAATCAGAAGTTTAAGGTTATGTGCGGAAAATCATCATTAATTGGATCAAACTTGATATGATTAAAAAAGATGATAATGTTTTTATGAAAAGTCACTAGATTTCAGGTTATAAGCTAAAAATCATCATTAATTGGACCAAACTTGATATGATTAGAAAAGATGGTAATGGTTTTATATAGAATCAGAAGTTTCCAGGTTATGTGCGGAAAATCACCATTAATTGGATCGAACTTGATATGATTAAAACAGGTGGTAATGGCTTTATATAGAATCAGAAGTTTCAAGGTTATGTGCGGAAAATCATCATTAATTGGACCAACCTCGATATGATTGAACTAGATGGTAATTTTTTTATATAAAATCACTAGATTTAAGTCTTTGTGCGAAAAATCATCATCAATTGGACCAAACTAGATCTGTTTGAAATATATGGTAATGTTTTTATATAAAATCACTACATTTAAGGCTATGTGCGAAAAATCATCATTAATTGGACCAACCTCGATATGATTGAACTAGATGGTAATCATCATTAATTGGTTCGAACTTGATATGATTAAAACAGATGGTAATGGATTTATATAGAATCAGAAGTTGCAAGGTTATATGCGAAAAATCATCATTAATTGGATCAAACTTAATATGATTAAAAAAGATGCTAATGATTTTTTTATGAAAAGTCACTAGATTTCAGGTTATGAGCGAAAAATCATCATTAATTGAATTAAACTCGATCCTAATTAAACAGATGGTAATGTTTTTATATGAAATTAGTAGTTTTTAGGGTATGTGTGGAAAACCATCATTAATTGGACCAAACTTTATATGATTAAAAAAGATGATAATGTTTTTATGAAAAGTCAATAGATTTGAGGTTATGAGCGAAAAATCAACATTAATTGGACCAAACTTGATATGATTAAAACAGATGGTAATGGCTTTATTTAAAATCAGAAGTTGCAAGGTTATGTGCGGAAAATCATCATTAATTGGATCTAACTTGATATGATTAAAAAAGATGATACTATATTTATGAAAAGTCACTACATTTCAGGTTATGAGCGAAAAATCATCATTAATTGGACCAAACTCCATTCTAATTAAACAGATAGTAATTTTTTTATGAAAAGTCACTAGATTTGACGTTATGAGCGAAAAATCATCATTAATTGGACCAAACTTGGTATGATTAAAACAGGTGATAATGTTTTTATGAAAAGTCACTAGATTTGACGTTATGAGCGAAAAATCATCATTAATTGGACCAAACTTGATATGATTAAAACAGATGATAATGGTTTTATGAAAAGTCACTAGATTTCAGGTTATAGGCGAAAAATCATCATTAATTGGTTCAAAATTGATCCTAATTAAACAGATGTTAATGTTTTTATATGAAATTAGTAGTTTTTAGGTTATGTGTGGAGAACCATCCTTAATTGGACCAAACTTAATATGATTTAAAAAAAGTGATGATGTTTTTACGAAAAGTCACTAGACTTGACGTTATGAGCGAAAAATCATCATTAATTAGATCAAAATCCATCCTAATTAAACAGATAGTAATGTTTCCATATGAAATTAGTAGTTTTCAGGTCATGAGCGAAAAATCATCATTAATTGGATCAAACTTGATATGATTAAAAAAGATGACAATGTTTTTATGAAAAGTCACTAGATTTCAGGTTATGAGCGAAAAATCATCATTAATTGGATCACATTCCATCCTAATTAAACAGATAGTAATGTTTTTATATGAAATTAGTAGTTTCAAGGTTATGTGTGGAAAACTATCCTTAATTGGACCAAACGTGATATGATTAAAACAGGTGATAATGTTTTTATGAAAAGTCACTAGATTTGACGTTATGAGAGAAAAATCATCATTAATTGGACCAAACTTGATATGATTAAAACAGATGGTAATGGTTTTAAATAGAATCAGAAGTTTAAGGTTATGTGCGGAAAATCATCATCGCTTGGATCAAACTTGATATGATTAAAAAAGATGACAATGTTTTTATGAAAAATCACTAGATTTCAGGTTATGAGCGAAAAATCATCATTAATTGGATCAAACTTAATATGATTAAAAAAGATGCTAATGATTTTTTTATGAAAAGTCACTAGATTTCAGGTTATGAGCGAAAAATCATCATTAATTGGACCAAACTCCATTCTAATGAAACAGATAGCAATGTTTTTATATGAAATTAGTAGTTTTTTAGGTTATGTGTGGAAAACCATCCTTAATTGGATCAAACTTTATATGATTAAAAAAGATGATAATGTTTTTATGAAAAGTCACTAGATTTGAGGTTATGAGCAAAAAATCATCATTAATTGGACCAAACTTGATATGATTAGAACAGATGGTAATGGTTTTATATAGAATCAGAAGTTTCAAGGTTATGTGCGGAAAATCATCATTAATTGGATCAAACTTGATATGATTAAAAAAGATGATAATGTTTTTATGAAAAGTCACTAGATTTCAGGTTATGAGCGAAAAATCATCATTAATTGGATCACATTCCATCCTAATTAAACAGATAGTAATGTTTTTATATGAAATTAGTAGTTTCAAGGTTATGTGTGGAAAACTATCCTTAATTGGACCAAACGTGATATGATTAAAACAGGTGATAATGTTTTTATGAAAAGTCACTAGATTTGACGTTATGAGCGAAAAATCATCATTAATTGGACCAAACTTGATATGATTAAAACAGATGGTAATGGCTTCATATAGAATCAGAAGCTTCAAGGTTATGTCCGGAAAATCATTATTAATTGGATCAAACTTGATATGATTAAAAAAGATGATAATGTTTTTATGAAAAGTCACTAGATTTCAGGTTATAAGCTAAAAATCATCATTAATTGGACCAAACTTGATATGATTAGAAAAGATGGTAATGGTTTTATATAGAATCAGAAGTTTCAAGGTTATGTGCGGAAAATCACCATTAATTGGATCGAACTTGATATGATTAAAACAGGTGGTAATGGCTTTATATAGAATCAGAAGTTTCAAGGTTATGTGCGGAAAATCATCATTAATTGGACCAACCTCGATATGATTGAACTAGATGGTAATTTTTATATAAAATCACTAGATTTAAGTCTTTGTGCGAAAAATCATCATCAATTGGACCAAACTAGATCTGTTTGAAATATATGGTAATGTTTTTATATAAAATCACTACATTTAAGGCTATGTGCGAAAAATCATCATTAATTGGACCAACCTCGATATGATTGAACTAGATGGTAATCATCATTAATTGGTTCGAACTTGATATGATTAAAACAGATGGTAATGGCTTTATATAGAATCAGAAGTTGCAAGGTTATGTGCTGAAAATCTTCATTAATTGGATCATACTTGATATGATTCAAAAAGATGATAATGTTTTTATGAAAAGTCACTAGATTTCAGGTTATGAGCGAAAAATCATCATTAATTGAATTAAACTCGATCCTAATTAAACAGATGGTAATGTTTTTATATGAGATTAGTAGTTTTTAGGGTATGTGTGGAAAACCATCATTAATTGGATCAAACTTAATATGATTAAAAAAGATGCTAATGTTTTTTTTATAAAAAGTCACTAGATTTGAGGTTATGAGCGAAAAATCATGATTAATTGGACCAAACTTGATATGATTAAGACAGATGGTAATGGTTTTATATAAAATCAGAAGTTTCAAGATTATGTGCGGATAATCATCATTAATTGCATCAAACTTGATATGATTAAAACAGATGGTTATAGTTTCATATAAAATCAGAAGTTTCAAGGTTATGTGCGGAAAATCATCCTTAATTGGACCAAACGTGATATGATTAAAACAGGTGATAATGTTTTTATGAAAAGTCACTAGATTTGACGTTATGAGCGAAAAATCATCATTAATTGGACCAAACTTGATATGATTAAAACAGGTGATAATGTTTTTATGAAAAGTCACTAGATTTCAGGTTATAAGCTAAAAATCATCATTAATTGGACCAAACTTGATATGATTAGAAAAGATGGTAATGGTTTTATATAGAATCAGAAGTTTCAAGGTTATGTGCGGAAAATCACCATTAATTGGATCGAACTTGATATGATTAAAACAGGTGGTAATGGCTTTATATAGAATCAGAAGTTTCAAGGTTATGTGCGGAAAATCATCATTAATTGGACCAAACTTGATATGATTAAAAAAGATGATAATGTTTTTATGAAAAGTCAATAGATTCCAGGTTATAAGCGAAAAATCATCATTAATTGGATCAAACTTGATACTAATTAAACAGATGGTAATGTTTTTATATGAAATTAGTAGTTTTTAGGTTATGCGTGGAAAACCATCCTTAATTGGATCAAACTTGATATGATTAAAAAAGGTGATGATATTTTTACGAAAATTCACAAGATTTGACGTTATGAGAGAAAAATCATCATTAATTGGATCAAAATTCATCCTAATTAAACAGATAGTAATGTTTCCATATGAAATTAGTAGTTTTTAGGTTATGTGCGGAAAATCATCATTAATTGGAACAAATTTGATATAATTAAAACAGTTGATGATGTTTTTATGAAAAGTCACTAGATTTGAGGTTACGAGCGAAAAATCATCATTAATTGGACCAAACTTGATATGATTAAAAAAGATGATAACGTTTTTATGAAAAGTCACTAGATTCCAGGTTATAAGCGAAAAATCATCATTAATTGGTTCAAAATTGATCCTAATTAAACAGATGATAGTTTTTATATGAAATTAGTAGTTTTTAGGTTATGTGTGGAGAACCATCCTTAATTGGACCAAACTTAATATGATTTAAAAAGGTGATGATGTTTTTACGAAAAGTCACTAGATTTGACGTTATGAGCGAAAAATCATCATTAATTGGATCAAAATCCATCCTAATTAAACAGATAGTAATGTTTCCATATGAAATTAGTAGATTTCAGGTCATGAGCGAAAAATCATCATTAATTGGATCAAAATCCATCCTAATTAAACAGATAGTAATGTTTCCATATGAAATTAGTAGTTTTCAGGTCATGAGCGAAAAATCATCATTAATTGGATCAAACTTGATATGATTAAAACAGATGGTAATGGTTTTAAATAGAATCAGAAGTTTAAGGTTATGTGCGGAAAATCACCATTAATTGGATCGAACTTGATATAATCAAAACAGTTGATGATGTTTTTATGAAAAGTCACTAGATTTCAGGTTATGAGCGAAAAATCATCATTAATTGGTTCAAAATTGATCCTAATTAAACAGATGTTAATGTTTTTATATGAAATTAGTAGTTTTTAGGTTATGTGTGGAGAACCATCCTTAATTGGACCAAACTTAATATGATTTAAAAAGGTGATGATGTTTTTACGAAAAGTCACTAGATTTGACGTTATGAGCGAAAAATCATCATTAATTGGATCAAAATCCATCCTAATTAAACAGATAGTAATGTTTCCATATGAAATTAGTAGTTTTCAGGTCATGAGCGAAAAATGATCATTAATTGGATCGAACTTGATATGATTAAAAAAGATGATAATGTTTTTATGAAAAGTCACTAGATTTCAGGTTATGAGCGAAAAATCATCATTAATTGGATCACATTCCATCCTAATTAAACAGATAGTAATGTTTTTATATGAAATTAGTAGTTTCAAGGTTATGTGTGGAAAACTATCCTTAATTGGACCAAACGTGATATGATTAAAACAGGTGATAATGTTTTTATGAAAAGTCACTAGATTGTACGTTATGAGCGAAAAATCATCATTAATTGGACCAAACTTGATATGATTAAAACAGATGGTAATGGTTTTAAATAGAATCAGAAGTTTAAGGTTATGTGCGGAAAATCATCATCGCTTGGATCAAACTTGATATGATTAAAAAAGATGACAATGTTTTTATGAAAAATCACTAGATTTCAGGTTATGAGCGAAAAATCATCATTAATTGGATCAAACTTAATATGATTAAAAAAGATGCTAATGATTTTTACGAAAATTCACTAGATTTCAGGTTATAGGCGAAAAATCATCACTAATTGATCAAACTCCATTCTAATGAAACAGATAGCAATGTTTTTATATGAAATTAGTAGTTTTTAGGTTATGTGTCGAAAACAGTCCTTAATTGGACCAAACTTTATATGATTAAAAAAGATGATAATGTTTTAATGAAAAGTCACTAGATTTAAGGTTATGAGAGAAAAATCAACATTAATTGGACCAAACTTGATATGATTAGAACAGATGGTAATGGCTTCATATAGAATCAGAAGCTTCAAGGTTATGTCCGGAAAATCATTATTAATTGGATCAAACTTGATATGATTAAAAAAGATGATAATGTTTTTATGAAAAGTCACTAGATTTCAGGTTATAAGCTAAAAATCATCATTAATTGGACAAAACTTGATATGATTAGAAAAGATGGTAATGGTTTTATATAGAATCAGAAGTTTCAAGGTTATGTGCGGAAAATCACCATTAATTGGACCAACCTCGATATGATTGAACTAGATGGTAATTTTTTTATATAAAATCACTAGATTTAAGGCTTTGTGCGAAAAATCATCATCAATTGGACCAAACTAGATCTGATTGAAATAGATGGTAATGTTTTTATATAAAATCACTACATTTAAGGCTATGTGCGAAAAATCATCATCAATTGGACCAACCTCGATATGATTGAACTAGATGGTAATCATCATTAATTGGAACAAACTTGATATGATTAAAACAGTTGATGATGTTTTTAAGTAGAGTCACAAGATTTGAGGTTACGAGCGAAAAATCGTCATTAATTGGACCAAACTTGATATGATTAAAAAAGATGATAATGTTTTTATGAAAAGTCACTAGATTCCAGGTTATAAGCGAAAAATCATCATTAATTGGTTAAAAATTGATCCTAATTAAACAGATGATAATGTTTTTATATGAAATTAGTAGTTTTTAGGTTATGTGTGGAGGACCATCCTTAATTGGACCAAACTTGATATGATTTAAGGAGGTGATGATGTTTTTACGAAAAGTCACTAGATTTGACGTTATGAGAGAAAAATCATCATTAATTGGATCAAAATTCATCCTAATTAAACAGATAGTAATGTTTCCATATGACATTAGTAGTTTTTTAGGTTATGTGCGGAAAATCATCATTAATTGGACCAAATTTGATATAATTAAAACAGTTGATGATGTTTTTATGAAAAGTCACTAGATTTGAGGTTACGAGCGAAAAATCATCATTAATTGGACCAAACTTGATATGATTAAAAAAGATGATAACGTTTTTATGAAAAGTCACTAGATTCCAGGTTATAAGCGAAAAATCATCATTAATTGGAGCAAAATTGATCCTAATTAAACAGATAGTAATGTTTTTATATGAAATTAGTAGTTTTTAGGTTATGTGTGGAAAACCATCCTTAATTGGATCAAACTTGATATGATTAAAAAAGGTGATGATGTTTTTACGAAAATTCACTAGATTTGACGTTATGAGAGAAAAATCATGATTAATTGGATCAAAATTCATCCTAATTAAACAGATAGTAATGTTTCCATATGAAATTAGTAGTTTCAAGGTTATGTGCGGAAAATCATCATTAATTGGACCAAATTTGATATGATTAGAACAGATGGTAATGGTTTTAAATAGAATCAGAAGTTTAAGGTTATGTGCGGAAAATCATCATTAATTGGATCAAACTTGATATGATTAAAAAAGATGATAATGTTTCACTAGATTTCAGGTTATAGGCGAAAAATCATCACTAATTGGACCAAACTTGATATGATTAGAACAGATGGTAATGGTTTTATATAGAATCAGAAGTTTCAAGGTTATGTGCGGAAAATCATCATTAATTGGACCAACCTCGATATGATTGAACTAGATGGTAATTTTTTTATATAAAAACACTAGATTTAAGGCTTTGTGCGAAAAATCATCATTAATTGTATCAAACTTGATCCTAATTAAACAGATGATAATGTTTTTATATGAAATTAGTAGTTTTTAGGTTATGTGTGGAAAACCATCATCAATTGGACCAACCTCGATATGATTGAACTAGATGGTAATCATCTTTAATTGGAACGAACTTGATATGATTAAAACAGATGGTAATGGCTTTATATAGAATCAGAAGTTGCAAGGTTATGTGCGGAAAATCATCATTAATTGGATCAAGCTTGATATGATTAAAAAAAGTGTTAATGTTTTTATGAAAAATCACTAGATTTCAGGTTATGTGCGAAAAATCATCATAAATTGGACCAAACTTGATATGATTAAAAAAGATGATAATGTTTTTATGAAAAGTCACTAGATTTCAGGTTATAAGCGAAAAATCATCATTAATTGGACCAAACTTGATATGATTAGAACAGATGGTAATGGTTTTATATAGAATCAGAAGTTTCAAGGCTATGTGCGGAAAATCATCATTAATTGGACCAAACTTGATATGATTAAAAAAGATGATAATGTTTTTATGAAAAGTTACTAGATTCCAGGTTATAAGCGAAAAATCATCATTAATTGGATCAAACTTGATCCTAATTAAACAGATGATAATGTTTTTATATGAAATTAGTAGTTTTTAGGTTATGTGTGGAAAACCATCATCAATTGGACCAACCTCGATATGATTGAACTAGATGGTAATCATCTTTAATTGGAACGAACTTGATATGATTAAAACAGATGGTAATGGCTTTATATAGAATCAGAAGTTGCAAGGTTATGTGCGGAAAATCATCATTAATTGGATCAAACTTGATCCTAATTAAACAGATGATAATGTTTTTATATGAAATTAGTAGTTTTTAGGTTATGTGTGGAAAACCATCCTTAAATGGATCAAACTTGATATGATTAAAAAAGGTGATGACATTTTTACGAAAATTCACTAGATTTGACGTTATGAGAGAAAAATCATCATTAATTGGATCAAAATTCATCCTAATTGAACAGATAGTAATGTTTCCATATGAAATTAGTAGTTTTTAGGTTATGTGCGGAAAATCATCATTAATTGGACCAAATTTGATATAATTAAAACAGTTGATGATGTTTTTATGAAAAGTCACTAGATTTGAGGTTACGAGCGAAAAATCATCATTAATTGGACCAAACTTGATATGATTAAAAAAGATGATAATGTTTTTATGAAAAGTCACTGTATTCCAGGTTATATGCGAAAAATCCTCATTAATTGGTTCAAAATCCATCCTAATTAAACAGATAGTAATGTTTTTATAAGAAATTAGTAGTTTCAAGGTTATGTGTGGAAAACTATCCTTAATTGGACCAAACGTGATATGATTAAAACAGATGATAATGTTTTTATGAAAAGTCACTAGATTTGACGTTATGAGCGAAAAATCATCATTAATTGGACCAAACTTGATATGATTAAAACAGATGGTAATGGTTTTAAATAGAATCAGAAGTTTAAGGTTATGTGCGGAAAATCATCATTAATTGGATCAAACTTGATATGATTAAAAAAGATGATAATGTTTCACTAGATTTCAGGTTATAGGCGAAAAATCATCACTAATTGGACCAAACTTGATATGATTAAAACAGATGGTAATGGTTTTAAATAGAATCAGAAGTTTCAAGGCTATGTGCGGAAAATCATCATTAATTGGACCAAACTTGATATGATTAAAAAAAATGATAATGTTTTTATGAAAAGTCACTAGATTTCAGGTTATGAGCGAAAAATCATCATTAATTGGATCAAACTTGATCCTAATTAAACAGATGATAATGTTTTTATATGAAATTAGTAGTTTTTAGGTTATGTGTGGAAAACCATCCTTAATTGGATCAAACTTGATATGATTAAAAAAGGTGATGATATTTTTACGAAAATTCACTAGATTTGACGTTATGAGAGAAAAATCATCATTAATTGGATCAAAATTCATCCTAATTAAACAGATAGTAATGTTTCCATATGAAATTAGTAGTTTTTAGGTTATGTGCGGAAAATCATCATTAATTGGAACAAATTTGATATAATTAAAACAGTTGATGATGTTTCTATTAAAATTCAATAGTTTTGAGGTTAAGAGCGAAAAATCGTCATTAATTGGACCAAACTTGATATGATTAAAAAAGATGATAATGTTTTTATGAAAAGTCACTAGATTCCAGGTTATAAGCGAAAAATCATCATTAATTGGTTCAAAATTGATCCTAATTAAACAGATGATAATGTTTTTATATGAAATTAGTAGTTTTTAGGTTATGTGTGGAGAACCATCCTTAATTGGACCAAACTTAATATGATTTAAAAAGGTGATGATGTTTTTACGAAAAGTCACTAGATTTGACGTTATGAGCGAAAAATCATCATTAATTGGATCAAAATCCATCCTAATTAAACAGATAGTAATGTTTCCATATGAAATTAGTAGTTTTCAGGTCATGAGCGAAAAATGATCATTAATTGGATCAAACTTGATATGATTAAAAAAGATGATAATGTTTTTATGAAAAGTCACTAGATTTCAGGTTATGAGCGAAAAATCATCATTAATTGGATCACATTCCATCCTAATTAAACAGATAGTAATGTTTTTATATGAAATTAGTAGTTTCAAGGTTATGTGTGGAAAACTATCCTTAATTGGACCAAACGTGATATGATTAAAACAGGTGATAATGTTTTTATGAAAAGTCACTAGGATTAGACGTTATGAGCGAAAAATCATCATTAATAGGACCAAACTTGATATGATTAAAACAGATGGTAATGGTTTTAAATAGAATCAGAAGTTTAAGGTTATGTGCGGAAAATCATCATCGCTTGGATCAAACTTGATATGATTAAAAAAGATGACAATGTTTTTATGAAAAATCACTAGATTTCAGGTTATGAGCGAAAAATCATCATTAATTGGATCAAACTTAATATGATTAAAAAAGATGCTAATGATTTTTTTATGAAAAGTCACTAGATTTCAGGTTATGAGCGAAAAATCATCATTAATTGCATCAAACTCCATTCTAATGAAACAGATAGCAATGTTTTTATATGAAATTAGTAGTTTTTACGTTATGTGTGGAAAACCATACTTAATTGGATCAAACTTGATATGATTAAAAAAGATGATAATGTTTTTATGAAAAGTCACTAGATTTGACGTTATGAGCGAAAAATCATCATTAATTGGACCAAACTTGATATGATTAGAACAGATGGTAATGGTTTTATATAGAATCAGAAGTTTCAAGGTTATGTGCGGAAAATCATCATTAATTGGATCGAACTTGATATGATTAAAACAGATGGTAATGGCTTCATATAGAATCAGAAGCTTCAAGGTTATGTCCGGAAAATCATTATTAATTGGATCAAACTTGATATGATTAAAAAAGATGATAATGTTTTTATGAAAAGTTACTAGATTTCAGGTTATAAGCTAAAAATCATCATTAATTGGACCAAACTTGATATGATTAGAAAAGATGGTAATGGTTTTATATAGAATCAGAAGTTTCAAGGTTATGTCCGGAAAATCATCATTAATTGGACCAAACTTGATATGATTAAAAAAGATGATAATGTTTTTATGAAAAGTCACTAGATTTCAGGTTATAGGCGAAAAATCATCACTAATTGGACCAAACTTGATATGATTAGAACAGATGGTAATGGTTTTATATAGAATCAGAAGTTTCAAGGTTATGTGCGGAAAATCATCATTAATTGGATCGAACTTGATATGATTAAAACAGATGGTAATGGCTTCATATAGAATCAGAAGCTTCAAGGTTATGTCCGGAAAATCATTATTAATTGGATCAAACTTGATATGATTAAAAAAGATGATAATGTTTTTATGAAAAGTCACTAGATTCCAGGTTATAAACGAAAAATCATCATTAATTGGATCAAACTTGATCCTAATTAAACAGATGATAATGTTTTTATATGAAATTAGTAGTTTTTAGGTTATGTGTGGAAAACCATCCTTAATTGGATCAAACTTGATATGATTAAAAAAGGTGATGATATTTTTACGAAAATTCACAAGATTTGACGTTATGAGAGAAAAATCATCATTAATTGGATCAAAATTCATCCTAATTAAACAGATAGTAATGTTTCCATATGAAATTAGTAGTTTTTAGGTTATGTGCGGAAAATCATCATTAATTGGAACAAATTTGATATAATTAAAACAGTTGATGATGTTTTTATGAAAAGTCACTAGATTTGAGGTTACGAGCGAAAAATCATCATTAATTGGACCAAACTTTATATGAATAAAAAAGATGATAATGTTTTTATGAAAAGTCACTAGATTCCAGGTTATAAGAGAAAAATCATCATTAATTGGTTCAAAATTGATCCTAATTAAACAGAAAAAAATGTTTTTATATGAAATTAGTAGTTTATAGGTTATGTGTGGAGAACCATCCTTAATTGGACCAAACTTAATATGATTTAAAAAGGTGATGATGTTTTTACGAAAAGTCACTAGATTTGACGTTATGAGCGAAAAATCATCATTAATTGGATCAAAATCCATCCTAATTAAACAGATAGTAATGTTTCCATATGAAATTAGTAGATTTCAGGTCATGAGCGAAAAATCATCATTAATTGGATCGAACTTGATATGATTAAAAAAGATGATAATGTTTTTATGAAAAGTCACTAGATTTCAGGTTATGAGCGAAAAATCATCATTAATTGGATCACATTCCATCCTAATTAAACAGATAGTAATGTTTTTATATGAAATTAGTAGTTTCAAGGTTATGTGTGGAAAACTATCCTTAATTGGACCAAACGTGATATGATTAAAACAGGTGATAATGTTTTTATGAAAAGTCACTAGATTTGACGTTATGAGCGAAAAATCATCATTAATTGGACCAAACTTGATATGATTAGAACAGATGGTAATGGTTTTAAATAGAATCAGAAGTTTAAGGTTATGTGCGGAAAATCATCATTAATTGGATCAAACTTGATATGATTAAAAAAGATGATAATGTTTTTATGAAAAGTCACTAGATTTCAGGTTATAAGCTAAAAATCATCATTAATTGGACCAAACTTGATATGATTAGAAAAGATGGTAATGGTTTTATATAGAATCAGAAGTTTCAAGGTTATGTGCGGAAAATCACCATTAATTGGATCGAACTTGATATGATTAAAACAGGTGGTAATGGCTTTATATAGAATCAGAAGTTTCAAGGTTATGTGCGGAAAATCATCATTAATTGGACCAACCTCGATATGATTGAACTAGATGGTAATTTTTTTATATAAAATCACTAGATTTAAGTCTTTGTGCGAAAAATCATCATCAATTGGACCAAACTAGATCTGTTTGAAATATATGGTAATGTTTTTATATAAAATCACTACATTTAAGGCTATGTGCGAAAAATCATCATTAATTGGACCAACCTCGATATGATTGAACTAGATGGTAATCATCATTAATTGGTTCGAACTTGATATGATTAAAACAGATGGTAATGGCTTTATATAGAATCAGAAGTTGCAAGGTTATGTGCTGAAAATCTTCATTAATTGGATCATACTTGATATGATTCAAAAAGATGATAATGTTTTTATGAAAAGTCACTAGATTTCAGGTTATGAGCGAAAAATCATCATTAATTGAATTAAACTCGATCCTAATTAAACAGATGGTAATGTTTTTATATGAAATTAGTAGTTTTTAGGGTATGTGTGGAAAACCATCATTAATTGGACCAAACTTTATATGATTAAAAAAGATGATAATGTTTTTATGAAAAGTCAATAGATTTGAGGTTATGAGCGAAAAATCAACATTAATTGGACCAAACTTGATATGATTAAAACAGATGGTAATGGCTTTATTTAAAATCAGAAGTTGCAAGGTTATGTGCGGAAAATCATCATTAATTGGATCTAACTTGATATGATTAAAAAAGATGATACTATATTTATGAAAAGACACTACATTTCAGGTTATGAGCGAAAAATCATCATTAATTGGACCAAACTCCATTCTAATTAAACAGATAGTAATTTTTTTATGAAAAGTCACTAGATTTGACGTTATGAGCGAAAAATCATCATTAATTGGACCAAACTTGGTATGATTAAAACAGGTGATAATGTTTTTATGAAAAGTCACTAGATTTGACGTTATGAGCGAAAAATCATCATTAATTGGACCAAACTTGATATGATTAAAACAGATGATAATGGTTTTATGAAAAGTCACTAGATTTCAGGTTATAGGCGAAAAATCATCACTAATTGGATCAAACTTGATCCTAATTAAACAGATGATAATGTTTTTATATGAAATTAGTAGTTTTTAGGTTATGTGTGGAGAACCATACATAAATGGACCAAACTTAAAATGATTTAAAAAAGTTATGATGTTTTTACGAAAAGTCACTAGACTTGACGTTATGAGCGAAAAATCATCATTAATTAGATCAAAATCCATCCTAATTAAACAGATAGTAATGTTTCCATATGAAATTAGTAGTTTTCAGGTCATGAGCGAAAAATCATCATTAATTGGATCAAACTTGATATGATTAAAAAAGATGACAACGTTTTTATGAAAAGTCACTAGATTTCAGGTTATGAGCGAAAAATCATCATTAATTGGATCACATTCCATCCTAATTAAACAGATAGTAATGTTTTTATATGAAATTAGTAGTTTCAAGGTTATGTGTGGAAAACTATCCTTAATTGGACCAAACGTGATATGATTAAAACAGGTGATAATGTTTTTATGAAAAGTCACTAGATTTGACGTTATGAGAGAAAAATCATCATTAATTGGACCAAACTTGATATGATTAAAACAGATGGTAATGGTTTTAAATAGAATCAGAAGTTTAAGGTTATGTGCGGAAAATCATCATCGCTTGGATCAAACTTGATATGATTAAAAAAGATGACAATGTTTTTATGAAAAATCACTAGATTTCAGGTTATGAGCGAAAAATCATCATTAATTGGATCAAACTTAATATGATTAAAAAAGATGCTAATGATTTTTTTATGAAAAGTCACTAGATTTCAGGTTATGAGCGAAAAATCATCATTAATTGGATCAAACTCCATTCTAATGAAACAGATAGCAATGTTTTTATATGAAATTAGTAGTTTTTAGGTTATGTGTGGAAAACCATCCTTAATTGGATCAAACTTGATATGATTAAAAAAGATGATAATGTTTTTATGAAAAGTCACTAGATTTCAGGTTATGAGCGAAAAATCATCATTAATTGGACCAAACTTGATATGATTAGAACAGATGGTAATGGTTTTAAATAGAATCAGAAGTTTAAGGTTATGTGCGGAAAATCATCATTAATTGGATCAAACTTGATATGATTAAAAAAGATGATAATGTTTTTATGAAAAGTCACTAGATTTCAGGTTATGAGCGAAAAATCATCATTAATTGGATCACATTCCATCCTAATTAAACAGATAGTAATGTTTTTATATGAAATTAGTAGTTTCAAGGTTATGTGTGGAAAACTATCCTTAATTGGACCAAACGTGATATGATTAAAACAGGTGATAATGTTTTTATGAAAAGTCACTAGATTTGACGTTACGAGCGAAAAATCATCATTAATTGGACCAAACTTGATATGATTAAAACAGATGGTAATGGCTTCATATAGAATCAGAAGCTTCAAGGTTATGTCCGGAAAATCATTATTAATTGGATCAAACTTGATATGATTAAAAAAGATGATAATGTTTTTATGAAAAGTCACTAGATTTCAGGTTATAAGCTAAAAATCATCATTAATTGGACCAAACTTGATATGATTAGAAAAGATGGTAATGGTTTTATATAGAATCAGAAGTTTCAAGGTTATGTGCGGAAAATCACCATTAATTGGATCGAACTTGATATGATTAAAACAGGTGGTAATGGCTTTATATAGAATCAGAAGTTTCAAGGTTATGTGCGGAAAATCATCATTAATTGGACCAACCTCGATATGATTGAACTAGATGGTAATTTTTTTATATAAAATCACTAGATTTAAGTCTTTGTGCGAAAAATCATCATCAATTGGACCAAACTAGATCTGTTTGAAATATATGGTAATGTTTTTATATAAAATCACTACATTTAAGGCTATGTGCGAAAAATCATCATTAATTGGACCAACCTCGATATGATTGAACTAGATGGTAATCATCATTAATTGGATCGAACTTGATATGATTAAAACAGATGGTAATGGCTTTATATAGAATCAGAAGTTTCAAGGTTATGTGCGGAAAATCTTCATTAATTGGATCAAACTTGATATGATTCAAAAAGATGATAATGTTTTTATGAAAAGTCACTAGATTTCAGGTTATGAGCGAAAAATCATCATTAATTGAATTAAACTCGATCCTAATTAAACAGATGGTAATGTTTTTATATGAAATTAGTAGTTTTTAGGGTATGTGTGGAAAACCATCATTAATTGGACCAAACTTTATATGATTAAAAAAGATGATAATGTTTTTATGAAAAGTCACTAGATTTGAGGTTATGAGCGAAAAATCATGATTAATTGGACCAAACTTGATATGATTAAGACAGATGGTAATGGTTTTATATAAAATCAGAAGTTTCAAGATTATGTGCGGATAATCATCATTAATTGCATCAAACTTGATATGATTAAAACAGATGGTTATAGTTTCATATAAAATCAGAAGTTTCAAGGTTATGTGCGGAAAATCATCCTTAATTGGACCAAACGTGATATGATTAAAACAGGTGATAATGTTTTTATGAAAAGTCACTAGATTTGACGTTATGAGCGAAAAAATCATCACTAATTGGCCCAAACTTGATATGATTAAAACAGATGGTAATGTTTTTATGAAAAGTTACTAGATTTCAGGTTATAAGCTAAAAATCATCATTAATTGGACCAAACTTGATATGATTAGAAAAGATGGTAATGGTTTTATATAGAATCAGAAGTTTCAAGGTTATGTGCGGAAAATCACCATTAATTGGATCGAACTTGATATGATTAAAACAGATGGTAATGGCTTTATATAGAATCAGAAGTTTCAAGGTTATGTGCGGAAAATCATCATTAATTGGACCAAACTTGATATGATTAAAACAGATGATAATGTTTTTATGAAAAGTCACTAGATTCCAGGTTATAAGCGAAAAATCATCATTAATTGGATCAAACTTGATCCTAATTAAACAGAAAATAATGTTTTTATATGAAATTAGTAGTTTTTATGTTATGTGTGGAAAACCATCCTTAATTGGATCAAACTTGATATGATTAAAAAAGGTGATGATATTTTTACGAAAATTCACTAGATTTGACGTTATGAGAGAAAAATCATCATTAATTGGATCAAAATTCATCCTAATTAAACAGATAGTAATGTTTCCATATGAAATTAGTAGTTTTTAGGTTATGTGCGGAAAATCATCATTAATTGGAACAAATTTGATATAATTAAAACAGTTGATGATGTTTTTATGAAAAGTCACTAGATTTGAGGTTACGAGCGAAAAATCATCATTAATTGGACCAAACTTGTATGATTAAAAAAGATGATAATGTTTATATGAAAAGTCACTAGATTCCAGGTTATAAGCGAAAAATCATCATTAATTGGTTCAAAATTGATCCTAATTAAACAGATGATAATGTTTTTATATGAAATTAGTAGTTTTTAGGTTATGTGTGGAGAACCATCCTTAATTGGACCAAACTTAATATGATTTAAAAAGGTGATGATGTTTTTACGAAAAGTCACTAGATTTGACGTTATGAGCGAAAAATCATCATTAATTGGATCAAAATCCATCCTAATTAAACAGATAGTAATGTTTCCATATGAAATTAGTAGATTTCAGGTCATGATCGAAAAATGATCATTAATTGGATCAAAATCCATCCTAATTAAACAGATAGTAATGTTTCCATATGAAATTAGTAGTTTTCAGGTCATGAGCGAAAAATCATCATTAATTGGATCAAACTTGATATGATTAAAACAGATGGTAATGGTTTTAAATAGAATCAGAAGTTTAAGGTTATGTGCGGAAAATCATCATTAATTGGATCGAACTTGATATGATCAAAACAGTTGATGATGTTTTTATGAAAAGTCACTAGATTCCAGGTTATAAGCGAAAAATCATCATTAATTGGTTCAAAATTGATCCTAATTAAACAGATGTTAATGTTTTTATATGAAATTAGTAGTTTTTAGGTTATGTGTGGAGAACCATCCTTAATTGGACCAAACTTAATATGATTTAAAAAGGTGATGATGTTTTTACGAAAAGTCACTAGATTTGACGTTATGAGCGAAAAATCATCATTAATTGGATCAAAATCCATCCTAATTAAACAGATAGTAATGTTTCCATATGAAATTAGTAGTTTTCAGGTCATGAGCGAAAAATCATCATTAATTGGATCAAACTTGATATGATTAAAAAAGATGATAATGTTTTTATGAAAAGTCACTAGATTTCAGGTTATGAGCGAAAAATCATCATTAATTGGATCACATTCCATCCTAATTAAACAGATAGTAATGTTTTTATATGAAATTAGTAGTTTCAAGGTTATGTGTGGAAAACTATCCTTAATTGGACCAAACGTGATATGATTAAAACAGGTGATAATGTTTTTTATGAAAAGTCACTAGATTAGACGTTATGACCGAAAAATCATCATTAATTGGACCAAACTTGATATGATTAAAACAGATGGTAATGGTTTTAAATAGAATCAGAAGTTTAAGATTATGTGCGGAAAATCATCATCGCTTGGATCAAACTTGATATGATTAAAAAAGATGACAATGTTTTTATGAAAAATCACTAGATTTCAGGTTATGAGCGAAAAATCATCATTAATTGGATCAAACTTAATATGATTAAAAAAGATGCTAATGATTTTTTTATGAAAAGTCACTAGATTTCAGGTTATGTGCGGAAAATCATCATTAATTGGATCAAACTCAATCCTAATTAAACAGATAGCAATGTTTTTATATGAAATTAGTAGTTTTTAGGGTATGTGTGGAAAACCATCATTAATTGGACCAAACTTTATATGATTAAAAAAGATGATAATGTTTTTATGAAAAGTCAATAGATTTGAGGTTATGAGCGAAAAATCAACATTAATTGGACCAAACTTGATATAATTAGAACAGATGGTAATGGCTTCATATAGAATCAGAAGCTTCAAGGTTATGTCCGGAAAATCATTATTAATTGGATCAAACTTGATATGATTAAAAAAGATGATAATGTTTTTATGAAAAGTCACTAGATTTCAGGTTATAAGCTAAAAATCATCATTAATTGGACCAAACTTGATATGATTAGAAAAGATGGTAATGGTTTTATATAGAATCAGAAGTTTCAAGGTTATGTGCGGAAAATCACCATTAATTGGATCGAACTTGATATGATTAAAACAGGTGGTAATGGCTTTATATAGAATCAGAAGTTTCAAGGTTATGTGCGGAAAATCATCATTAATTGGACCAACCTCGATATGATTGAACTAGATGGTAATTTTTTTATATAAAATCACTAGATTTAAGTCTTTGTGCGAAAAATCATCATCAATTGGACCAAACTAGATCTGTTTGAAATATATGGTAATGTTTTTATATAAAATCACTACATTTAAGGCTATGTGCGAAAAATCATCATTAATTGGACCAACCTCGATATGATTGAACTAGATGGTAATCATCATTAATTGGTTCGAACTTGATATGATTAAAACAGATGGTAATGGCTTTATATAGAATCAGAAGTTGCAAGGTTATGTGCTGAAAATCATCATTAATTGGATCAAACTTGATATGATTAAAAAAGATGATAATGTTTTTATGAAAAGTCACTAGATTTCAGGTTATGAGCGAAAAATCATCATTAATTGAATTAAACTCGATCCTAATTAAACAGATGGTAATGTTTTTATATGAAATTAGTAGTTTTTAGGGTATGTGTGGAAAACCATCATTAATTGGACCAAACTTTATATGATTAAAAAAGATGATAATGTTTTTATGAAAAGTCAATAGATTTGAGGTTATGAGCGAAAAATCAACATTAATTGGACCAAACTTGATATGATTAAAACAGATGGTAATGGCTTTATTTAAAATCAGAAGTTGCAAGGTTATGTGCGGAAAATCATCCTTAATTGGACCAAACGTGATATGATTAAAAAAGATGATAATATATTTATGAAAAGTCACTACATTTCAGGTTATGAGCGAAAAATCATCATTTATTGGATCAAACTCCATTCTAATTAAACAGATAGTAATTTTTTTATAAAAAGTCACTAGATTTGAGGTTATGAGCGAAAAATCATGATTAATTGGACCAAACTTGATATGATTAAGACAGATGGTAATGGTTTTATATAAAATCAGAAGTTTTAAGATTATGTGCGGATAATCATCATTAATTGGACCAAACGTGATATGATTAAAACAGGTTATAATGTTTTTATGAAAAGTCACTAGATTTGACGTTATGAGCGAAAAATCATCATTAATTGGACCAAACTTGATATGATTAAAACAGATAATAATGGTTTTATAAAACGTCACTAGATGTAAGCTTATGAGCGAAAAATCATCATTAATTGGTTCAAAATTGATCCTAATTAAACAGATGATAATGTTTTTTATATGAAATTAGTAGTTTTTAGGTTATGTGTGGAGAACCATCCTTAATTGGACCAAACTTAATATGATTTAAAAAGGTGATGATGTTTTTACGAAAAGTCACTAGATTTGACGTTATGAGCGAAAAATCATCATTAATTGGATCAAAATCCATCCTAATTAAACAGATAGTAATGTTTCCATATGAAATTAGTAGATTTCAGGTCATGAGCGAAAAATCATCATTAATTGGATCGAACTTGATATGATTAAAAAAGATGATAATGTTTTTATGAAAAGTCACTAGATTTCAGGTTATGAGCGAAAAATCATCATTAATTGGATCACATTCCATCCTAATTAAACAGATAGTAATGTTTTTATATGAAATTAGTAGTTTCAAGGTTATGTGTGGAAAACTATCCTTAATTGGACCAAACGTGATATGATTAAAACAGGTGATAATGTTTTTATGAAAAGTCACTAGATTAGACGTTATGAGCGAAAAAATCATCATTAATTGGACCAAACTTGATATGATTAAAACAGATGGTAATGGTTTTAAATAGAATCAGAAGTTTAAGGTTATGTGCGGAAAATCATCATCGCTTGGATCAAACTTGATATGATTAAAAAAGATGACAATGTTTTTATGAAAAGTCACTAGATTTCAGGTTATAGGCGAAAAATCATCACTAATTGGACCAAACTTGATATGATTAGAACAGATGGTAATGGTTTTATATAGAATCAGAAGTTTCAAGGTTATGTGCGGAAAATCATCATTAATTGGATCGAACTTGATATGATTAAAACAGATGGTAATGGCTTCATATAGAATCAGAAGCTTCAAGGTTATGTCCGGAAAATCATTATTAATTGGATCAAACTTGATATGATTAAAAAAGATGATAATGTTTTTATGAAAAGTCACTAGATTTCAGGTTATAAGCTAAAAATCATCATTAATTGGACCAAACTTGATATGATTAGAAAAGATGGTAATGGTTTTATATAGAATCAGAAGTTTCAAGGTTATGTGCGGAAAATCACCATTAATTGGATCGAACTTGATATGATTAAAACAGGTGGTAATGGCTTTATATAGAATCAGAAGTTTCAAGGTTATGTGCGGAAAATCATCATTAATTGGACCAACCTCGATATGATTGAACTAGATGGTAATTTTTTTATATAAAATCACTAGATTTAAGTCTTTGTGCGAAAAATCATCATCAATTGGACCAAACTAGATCTGTTTGAAATATATGGTAATGTTTTTATATAAAATCACTACATTTAAGGCTATGTGCGAAAAATCATCATTAATTGGACCAACCTCGATATGATTGAACTAGATGGTAATCATCATTAATTGGTTCGAACTTGATATGATTAAAACAGATGGTAATGGCTTTATATAGAATCAGAAGTTTCAAGGTTATGTGCGGAAAATCTTCATTAATTGGATCAAACTTGATATGATTCAAAAAGATGATAATGTTTTTATGAAAAGTCACTAGATTTCAGGTTATGAGCGAAAAATCATCATTAATTGAATTAAACTCGATCCTAATTAAACAGATGGTAATGTTTTTATATGAAATTAGTAGTTTTTAGGGTATGTGTGGAAAACCATCATTAATTGGACCAAACTTTATATGATTAAAAAAGATGATAATGTTTTTATGAAAAGTCACTAGATTTGAGGTTATGAGCGAAAAATCATGATTAATTGGACCAAACTTGATATGATTAAGACAGATGGTAATGGTTTTATATAAAATCAGAAGTTTTAAGATTATGTGCGGATAATCATCATTAATTGCATCAAACTTGATATGATTAAAACAGATGGTTATAGTTTCATATAAAATCAGAAGTTTCAAGGTTATGTGCGGAAAATCATCCTTAATTGGACCAAACGTGATATGATTAAAACAGGTGATAATGTTTTTATGAAAAGTCACTAGATTTGACGTTATGAGCGAAAAATCATCATTAATTGGACCAAACTTGATATGATTAAAACAGATGATAATGGTTTTACATAGAATCAGAAGTTTAAGGTTATGTGCGGAAAATCATCATCGCTTGGATCAAACTTGATATGATTAAAAAAGATGATACTGTTTTTATGAAAAATCACTAGATTTCAGGTTATGAGCGAAAAATCATCATTAATTGGATCAAACTTAATATGATTAAAAAAGATGCTAATGTTTTTTTTATAAAAAGTCACTAGATTTGAGGTTATGAGCGAAAAATCATGATTAATTGGACCAAACTCGATCCTACTGAAACAGATGGTATGTTTTTATATGAAATGACTAGATTGAAGGTTTTGTGCGCAAAATTATCATTAATTGGACCATTCTCGATCTAATTGAAATAGATGGTAATGTTTTTACATAAACTAAGATTTTATTGGTATGGGAATAAACATTTTTAAAATTACACGACTTTATGTAACATGTTCAACTCGAAGATATAGAATCCAAAAAAGACTTTCTAAAAATATTTTAATTCGGTTAACAAATCACTATGAAGACATACTAAAAAAAATCTTTTAAAATTTTAATTTTTTTACATACTTATTAATTTGCTTCAAAGAGATCTAAATTAAAACTTCTTTTGTAATATCTTTCTATAAAATAAATCACTGCAACGAAAGATGAAATTCCAGGTCAACCTGGAATTTCAGATGGTAGTTTATATATACATATATACAAACTGTCATGTAGAAGATGTTAAATTCCAAAAAATTTTATAGTTACAAAGCTTCAAAATTTTGTAATTTTAATTTTAATATAAAACTTTAAGCATTTATTGACCTTGAATTCCATTGGAAAATTTGTTGTTTACTGTTCAAATCTTCCTCCGATTTCAGAAGAACAGAAAAATTAAAAATTACAAAATATTCCATTGAAAAAATTGAACTCGTCCATATGATCTTGTCAAATTGTAACAAAATTTGAACACTTCGGACAAAAATTTTTATGTAAAATTTGAGATCGATAAATAAATAATAACTGTAAAATATACAGAAAATCGAGCGTTCTTTAAGGCTGATAGAGCTTTAAGTAAATTGAATTTCTTTTTTCATTTGAAATCAAAAACAAATTTAGTAACTTTGAGAAAATGTATTTCACATCGATAATATTATAAAACTTTAAAAATAAATTCACAATAAGCAATCAAAGTTGGATTTCAGCATTTTTATATTTTATTTTCAACAGTACTGGCAAATTATAAAAAAATTTGACAGTATCGTTGCCTGTGCTTGAACGTGATATAGAAGAGTTATATTTCAATAAACTTTTTAGATGACGCTCGTCAGTACCCGATCACAGGTTATCAAGCTAGCACCTCCACAGTCGAAATTCCCCAATTTTTTCATATCAGAATTTTGGACTTTTTTTGGGCTCCAATACTTTTTCCGAAAAATCAAATCAAAACGCACCCCTGTATGGCCATATAGAGACGACTTTGAATAAAATTAATCTTTTTCTCAACTTTAAGGTCTAGGGAGACGCTCTAATTTTTGGGCTCTTCATATATGTCTGTATCGATTTTTGGGCTCCGACCCTGAACACCAAATCGCACCCCTGTATGGCCGTATAGAGACGACTTTGAATAAAATAAATATATTCAATAAAATCAAAATAATTAGAAAATGTAATAATGAACACTTAGTGATTTTCCTTTACATAATAAGTATCACTAAAAAATGTTATTGGGAGAAGGATTTTCTTGCCACCGTCTCTTTACCTTTGTAGATTTTGAAACCAAACCAATAATAGGGAATCTTGGTTGGCGAGATCGTCGCTAGGAATGACCTGATCGTCTTGAATCAGGGCAAGGAGTTTACGTTCAGACGAGGAGCGGGGGGGTCAATTATCGACCTCACGATTGCCGCGCCTCGCGTAGCCTCAAGGATAGGCGAATGGTCGGTTCTCGAGGAGAGAACCTTGAGTGACCACCGGTGCATCGAGTTCCATTTAAAACAACGGCGCTAAGCAGTGGATAAGGCAGCGAAGGAAGGAGCCCTTCCTGGAACGCGAGACGGCTCGGCAGGGAGAGACTCAAAGTCCATCTCGAGGCGACCAGGCTCATCGATGAGCTTGGTTGGGTCGAGCCTGCTGGATCGTTGGAGGACACTGTGCGCTCGACGAGGCAAAAGGTGGTCGCAGCTTGCGACTACTCGATGCCCCGCCGCAAGCGCAGGCAAGCCAAGGGCTCGATGTACTGGTGGAATGACCAGCTGACTGCCCTACATCGTGAATGCCTCGCAGCGCGGCGGAGATTCACCCGCTCAAAAGGTGATTCTCTGCTGCACGAGGCATGGAAAAGGGCAAAAGCAGCTTTGAGGCGAGGCATAAAGAAAAGCCGACTCCAATGCTGGAAAGACTTGATCGGTGAGGTCGAGAAGGACCCATGGGGTCTCGCCTTCAAAATAGTCACCAAGAAATTGGTGACTAAAAGAAAGACCCCGGGCCTGGACAATCCCGATCGAGTCAAGTACATTGTGCGTAGCTTGTTTCCACACGTGGGGCCGTTCCAAAGACAGGACCGAAGTTGCTGCATGGTCCGCTGTGAAGAACTGTTCACTCTCGAAGAACTTAAGAGAGCGGGCGGGAAGCTTTATGCCCACACGTCTCCGGGGATCGACGAGGTGCCAAACGAAATTCTCAAAGAGGTGATCGAGCTATACCCGGGGATCCTTTTCTCCTGTCTTCGGGAGGGAAGGTTCTTTGATGACTGGAAGAGGCAGAGGTTGGTCCTGCTGAGGAAGGGCAACAAGCCTCTTGGGGATGCCTCATCGAATAGACCAATATGTCTATTGGATACAATGGGGAAGCTTCTGGAGGAATTGATTCTACAACGGCTTCGGGCCCTCTAGGTCGGGGAGAACGGTCTCTCGGAAAACCAGTTCGGATTCAGGAAAGGCAGGTCCACTGTGGATGCTATCCAAGCTGTGGTTAACATCGCCACAAATGCAAGAAAAGGAACTGGTAAGCGTAAGGGATTTTGCGCGTTGATCAGCATTGACATACGCAATGCGTTCAATACCGCGAGATGGAACATCTGCATCGAGGCGATGGTGCGGAAAAAGGTTCCAGACTACCTGTTGCGAATGATAGATGACTATCTGAGCGACAGGTGGGTGATATACCAGGGCAAAAATGGTCTCTCAAAGAAGAGATGACATGTGGCGCCCCTAAAGGGTCGCGGGTGGTTCCACTCGTTTGGAACGTCATGTATGACGATTTCCTGCGCATGGACCTACCTGCTGGAACGAGCATCATCGGCTTCGCGGATGACGCACTTGTCGTGTGCGCCGCTGATGACGTCGGAATCTTAGAGCTGAGGATCAATGAAAGTCTGCGGCGGACGAAGCGTTGGTTGGATACCAGAGGCCTGAAAACAGGACAGGAGATCCTTTCAGTACCCGAGGATCGCTCTCGGAGAACATGAGGTCGAGTGGAAAACAAGTATAAAGTACCTGGGAGTGCAGTTGGATCGTAGGCTTAGCTTTGGCGGACACCTAAGGATCGCAACTGCCAAAGCCATCCAATGTGGAGCAAACTTCGCTCGGTTTATGCCAAACATTGGTGGACCCAGGGACGCAAAAAGGAGACTGGTGGCGAGAGTGGTGCATTCGAAGCTGCTTTATGCAGCTCCGGTCTGGGCTAATTCTCTGCAAAACCATGCTATCCAAAAGAAGCTGTTCTGGGCGCAAAGATCTGCTGCGTTGAGAATAGTTTCAGCATATAGAACTGTCTCGACGAGTGCTGTGTTGGTCCTGGTGAGCGTCCCGCCAATAGATTTATTCGCGGAGGAAAGGCAAGAGACCTTTCAGCCCCGCAAGGAGCTTACCTGTACCGACCTGCAGGAAATCGCTCGCGCGAAGGAGGCCATCCACAACGATGGAAGGCACAGACTCGTTGAGAAATGGCAGATGAGATGGCATGGTGAGCACACCGGAAGATGGACCTACAGCCTGAGCCCGGAGCTCGCCACCTGGCTGAACAGAAAACACGGAGAAGTTGGCTTTTATTTGGCGCAAGCGCTCTCAGGCCATGGCTGTTTTAACGCGTACCTGAAGCGCTTTAAGAAGAGAGACGAGGGGATGTGTTATTACTGCGATTCCCCTGTGGATAATGCAGAGCACGCACTCTTCGTCTGCACAAAGTGGGGCGCGGCAAGGGAGGCCCTCGGTCAGGCAGTGGGGGCCGAGCTCACTCCTGACACGAT
Organism: Diplolepis rosae; assembly: GCA_030998225.1. Taxonomy (NCBI): domain Eukaryota; kingdom Metazoa; phylum Arthropoda; class Insecta; order Hymenoptera; family Diplolepididae; genus Diplolepis; species Diplolepis rosae. The sequence goes on along the minus strand of JAPYXD010000713.1, from coordinate 95,430 downwards.
GGTCTCACTGATGCTCCAGTCTGAGCGGTTTTGGAGGCTCATCGAGTCATTCGTCACACTCGTGATGAGGACCGCGGGCGGTGTATTGGTTCGAGAGAGGGGTTTTTTTTGGTTTTAACAGGTATGCCTAGACCCGTTCTAGGAGAGTCCTGTACAACGTCTATAAAAGATTTCGCCATTTTTCCTCCTCACCAAAAAAAAAACAGCATAAAATACATGTTCTAGAAAAAATATGAACCTCATCGTTGGAATTTATACAAATAAGCCGTCATTTTTCATTATTGTAGCCGCCATATTAAATCTGCCATATTGAATTTCATCTATCAAATAGAACCTTTATATTGAATAGCATAGAAAATAACTTCAATACAAAAAACTATTCTTTTTTAGAAAAGTTAATCCCTGTAAATTGAAAAAATTGTCAATTTTTTATAATTGAGCGGCCGGATGCAATAATCGGTCGAGCGCTCGAAAACTCGTAAAAGCCATTGGATACGTTGTGACGTCACGAGTAAAAACTGAAAGTCCGAAATAGCATAAATGAAATATATACAAGGTGCGTTCCAAAATAAACGAGACTTTTTCAAAATGGCTATTTATAGTGGCGCTATCTTCTGATGGAAGTAGGAGTTGGAAAGGTACATCCTTCACTGACGTTCTGTCAAAATGTCATGACCAACGGACAATTAGAAGCTGAGTTATTGCTTTATAAGTAGTCCAGTCGAATTAGGATGGAAAATTGGGATACATGGATGTGAGAGCAAGATCCGAGATTTTTATCAGAATCGCTGAAAAATATCATAGTAATTGACGTACCATGTTTTGCGCCTCGAGTTTCCTTGTGCGTTTTGTAAAACAAATGTTCAAAGCCAAAAAGTGCGAAAATAGGCCATTTTTTAAATACATTTTCTCATTTTACTCTTAAAATATCAGTTTTATGATGAAATTGTATTAGATCAAAGCTGTAGAACACAAAATTTGCTACAAAATGTTGTGGTTTGAAGTTAAAAGATTTGATTTTCCTCCGTCACAGCGGCCGAACAATAAATAAAAAATAGTCGAAAAACAGCTATTTTTTGCACGCGCAAAAATCGGAGTGGAGGGAACAGTCAGCGTGGCGCAAAAACTTGATTCGGCGCCTTCAAAATCGTCGCGCGCTCTTCACTGCCACTTATCTCGGCTTCTAATCGACCAAATTTGATGTTTATTTTTTTAAATCGATATAGCAAATCAAGAGGAATCTAATGATGTACATACTTCTAGTCTGTTTTTAAAAGTTTATGAATAGATTATTTTGTAGTAAATTTTGTGTTCTACAGCTTTGATCTAATACAATTTCATCATAAAACTGATATTTTAAGAGTAAAATGAGAAAATGTATTTAAAAAATGGCCTATTTTCGCACTTTTTGGCTTTGAACATTTGTTTTACAAAACGCACAAGGAAACTCGAGGCGCAAAACATGGTACGTCAATTACTATGATATTTTTCAGCGATTCTAATAAAAATCTCGGATCTTGCTCTCACATCCATCTTGAATTCTAATTCGACTGGACTAAAGGGACAGTGTGTTTATAGCATCGGTCGAAAAATGAACTTCGGACAAAGAGCGAATATTAAGTTTTGTTTGAAACTTGGTAAAACTTTTACTGAAAGGTTTGAATTAATGAAACAAGTATATGGTGACAATTGTTTATTCCGTGCCAGAGTCCATGAGTGCTTTGAACGATTCAAAGAAGGTCGTGAAGACATCAAGGACGACGAACATCCCGGTCAGGAAAGTTTCGTGATTACACCAAGTAATATTGAAATTGTGCGTGAATTTATAAAAAATGAGCCAAAATCTTCTTTGCGACACATGGCAATGGAATTAAACAAGTCAAAAGATTCAATTCATCGCATTTTGACCGAAAATTCGCCGTGTGAGGCCGCAATACCGTGAAAATGGCCAATTTTTATATCATTTTCGTTGCCCGTTTTTTTAACACAATGGGGTTGAAGTTCCAGACGTATATTCTGACGAAATTTTTTTTTCTTTATCAACTTAATATGTCTAAACTTCAATAACAATAGGTGTAAAATCCGTCCTACATTTCTGAATGCAACATCTTGCTCAAAAACACAAAAACTGACCCGGAATTCATTGATTTTAAGTTAGACGGTAAATTCTCGCTCAAAAATAAAAACTTCTTACATTTTTCACATTTTAGTCTCTTTAATGTAAATATTAATAACGTATACAAAATATATATCTAACCTGATGTAAATTAAGTCTGAAATATAAATATTATTTTTTCAAGATTATTTGTCGTTGTTCACCAATAAAAAGAATATTTTATCGACGATGGCACATAAGACTGTTGAATCTGAGTGCGATTCGGTCATGCGCGTGTCGAGCGTTTACAGTTTTACATCGCCGTTTAACTACTTAATTTTTCGTTGATTGATTCCTAAACCTGTGAAAAGTTGCCTCAATTATTAAGGAATAATTTTGTTATTTTTTATTGTCAAAAGTATGAACTTTACAAAAAAAATTTCAATACAACCTCGGTTTGATTTTAAGAGTTCTATAATACTATATATTTTATTTAAGCAATTTCGGACTTTCAGTCTTTACATATTACGTCAAAACGTGTCCAATGGTTTTTACGAGTTTTCGAGCGCTCGACCGATTATTGCATCCGGCCGCTCAATTACGGTCGCCATATTGGATAGCGATTAAGAATTTTTATAAATCCAATCATAGTAATTTTTCGTTGGATAATAAGCCCATAAGTTCCAAGTATTTTTAGCAGGTGTTTATAATCAAATTTCGCCAATAACGAATTAAATCCACAAAAACACCCTTTTTCCGCATACCTTTGTTTATAACAATAATCAATTTTTATAAATTCATAAAATATCTTGATCACACTAAAGTGATCAACTAAAGTGACACTGAAAATACAAAAAATTCAAGTTTTATGCGTGATTTTAAAAATTCAATGACAAAAAAGGGAAATAAAAAAGGTGGCCACTATAATGGCTCCTGTGACTAAAAGGGTTAAAAATCAATCCGGGACATTTGGCTTTGCTGACTGAGAATTTTTTTTTTAATGCTATCCTGAGAGGTTCTTTTCCTCCTTGAAAAAGACCATTGTCCTATACCTATTTAATTTTTTAATATAAATATCATCTTTCGCGATAGTCCATTTTATATTGATTTTTCAAGCAAGCTTTACAGAAATATCAATTATTATCATATTTATGTATGCTATTTTATTGTTATTAAGAATTATTTTGGACATCCATTAAAGAAATTTTCCCTGCCGGTTTAACCCGTTAAGGGCCAAAATGGCATAAACGATACACCGGTTTTCGAGGCCGTGTAACTTATGCTATTCGCGACTCAAAAAATTGAGAGGGATATATTTTTGAAGTTCAAGACTTGCCCTTTCCGATGGCAAATATGAAATTGATCTAAAAAATTATTAGTTGTAAAAAAATTCAGTTTAAAAAAAAAGCACGTTTTTTTCGATCTTTTTTTTTTTTTTTTTGAAAGCGAGTTTTGGAAGGTTTCCCGGTCTGTCAACGACCTGGAACATTTTTAACCGGTGGAATAAATGTCTGAACTTTAAGAAGGTGTAGTTCAGAGATTAATTTTTTACTTTGGTCTTTACAAAATGGCGCCCGAATTACAAAATGTTCACGAATACATTCAGGATTTTTTTGGTCAGAAAATATGAACAAACCGAGGAAATTACTAGGAATGAAAAGTTCTTAGAATCACTCAAAGAAAACATGAATTTTTTCAAAACGTTTCGAGCAACTTTTCAATTTTGCAAATTGCATAATTTTTGCAAAATCTAAAACTTGCTTAAAACACCCCGAAAAAATGTTTATGTATTTTTTTACCAATTTTAAGAACTTTTTACTCTTAGTAATTTTCGTCATAAGTCTATTGCTTTCAAGAAAAAAATTCTCAATAACCTCGAAAGTACCGCAGTATATTCGATTGGTCGAATTGAGGCGATATTGAGAAAAATTGGATATCGAGAGGTAACCCCGGGTGATAATCGTTCACGACTGCAGCAGGCTTGCTTAAACGTTTTGAAAAAATTCATGTTTTCTTTGAGTGATTCTAAGAACTTTTCATTCCTAGTAATTTCCTCGGTTTGTTCATATTTTCTGACCAAAAAAATCCTGAATCTATTCGTGAACATTTTGTGATTCGGGCGCCATTTTGTAAAGACCAAAGTAAAAAATTAATCTCTGAACTACACCTTCTTAAAGTTCAGACATTTATTCCACCGGTTAAAAATGTTCCAGGTCGTTGACAGACCGGGAAACCTTCCAAAACTCGCTTTCAAAAAAAAAAAAGATCGAAAAAAACGTGCCTTTTTTTAAACTGAATTTTTTTACAACTAATAATTTTGTAGATCAATTTTGTATTTACCATTGGAAAGGGCAAGTCTTGAACTTCAAAAATATGTTCCTCTCAATTTTTTCAGTCGCGAAAGGCCTCAAAGACCGGTGTATCGTTTATGCCATTTTAGCCCTTAACAGGTTAATTGCAATTTACGAAAATTTTGTTCTTGTCATCCTGTGGTCTATATATTTTGATGTTAAGGGTTGAAGCCCAAAAATCGATATAGACATATATGAAGAGCCCAAAAATCAGAGTCTCCCTAGACCTTAAAATTTAAAAAAAGATTAATTTTATTCAAAGTCTTCTCTATATGGGCATACAGGGGTGCGTTTTGGTGTTAAGGGTTGGAGCCCAAATATCGATAGAGGTATTTTTGAAGAGTCCAAAAAAAGCCCAAAATTCTGATACTCTTTAATTTCTGAAGGGCTTATTATTTAGAAAGAGGGTTGTTTTATTGGGCATAGGGGTGGTTTTTGAAAATTGGTTTTAGGTGATTTCCAGAGTCCAAAATTCTAGTGCAGTTTATTTTTGATTTATTCAATTTTTTTGTATAGTGGAGGTATTGGAGCCTAAAAATCGGCAATGGAGCCCAAAAAAAGCCCAAAATTCTGATATAAAAAAATTGGGGAATTTCGATTGTGGAGGTGCTAGCTTGATGGACCTCCCGATCACCTCTTTTCCGACACAGCTTTTACAATTTAAACTTTATTTTACAGTAGCCATTGGAAGTTATGCATAAAGTATAAATTTCTAACTGTAATTCCTGATTTTTAACATTACGATATCTTGTTTATTTGCAGACCAACGGCTTTAGAAAAAAAAACGTATCTTGGCTCCTAATGCTTCTAATTAAAATTTTGTGGTCATCTAAAAAGTTTATTGAAATATAACTCTTCTATATCACGTTCAAGCACAGGCAACGATACTGTCCAATTTTGTTACAATTTACCAGTACTGTTAAAAATATAAAAAGATCGAAATATTGGTACCATTTGAACAAAAACTACAATTAATAGACGACTGAAATTTGGCATGCTGTTTTGGACTATTAAGACTACCTTTTCCTAAAATATCAATGTTAAAAAGTGACTTACAATTTTCACAAATTACGTGCTTCTTCTCAATTTATAAGTAAACTAATGAACTTAGAGGGATGCTCTCACTGACTTTTTTGTAGATAATTTAATAACGAACAACTTTTATTCACAACTTTTAACTATAAAATCAGTAATTTTCAAACTGCAGAGTTAAATATAAAAAAAAAATGTTGAGGTGCAACTTTGATTGTTTATTGTGAATTTACTTTAAAAAATTGGTGTTTATCATTGTTAACTTCTTGTTCTACACACATATCCGAACCATTTAAGCACTCTAACTTTTTTATTGGAATTATTCTAACACTAAAAGCTAATTTGACTGGCCTATGATTGCGAAGAACGAGAAAGGATTTGCTGAGGCTTTGGTGGCTTAATCGGATAACGTACCACTAAGGTAAAGTTGGGACCTCGGATCGAATCCAAGTCGAGGCAATTTTTTTCTCATTCTTCAATTATTTGTCTCGAGAACCGTTAATAATTGAGATAAATTTTTTTTTTTAAGGTATCTCCAACGGAACTAGAATCAATTGTACTGGAGATTCCAGATGTGGCTGACGTGGCTGTGGTCGGAATACCCGACAGTTTTGTGGGAGAAGTACCAAAAGCTTACGTTGTTAAAAAGCCAAATAGCGATGTAACCGAAGAGACAATTCAAAATTATATAACACCAAAGGTATTCGTTGCATAAGTAATTAATTTAACAAGAGCTGTGCCACGAGGTTCATATATTTATTAAACTTTTAAAAATTTATAGGTAGCGACGTACAAAAAGTTGAAGGGAGGAGTGGTATTCATCGATGCAATCCCCAGGAATCCGTCTGGGAAAATAATACGCAGCCAATTGAAAAACTTTAATAAATAATAATGTGTATTTAACCTTATTTTCCGTGTCTTTACCACGACATACAAAAATCAAGCCACATGACCTTTATGACTAGAGATGGAAAAATTTCAAAAAAAAAATTAGGTCCTTTTTACATTTTAAGAATACCAAGAATATAAATAAAAAGAAATTTAAAAAATAAATCAAATGTAGAGATTCATTGCAATATATTTTTCAATTCTGAACTTTGATTTGACATTTAGCGAGACCACATAACATTTATATATAGAAACAGTTAAAATGTTAGAATAAGATTCTTTTATAATTATTTAATTTATATTATATATTTATATATTTTCACTTAAATAACCACACGTTAAGTAATACGCAACCAATGCAATTGTACGTTCGAAAGACGCAGAGAACCAAGTGTTGTTTCAGTCTTTTGCATGAAATATGGTAAGACGTAGATCTAAACACATAATTCTTACAACTAGGTCTCTTTAGCATCAGACGACTCACAATTGTTCACAATCTCGAAAACACCTTGTGTCCCTATATGTGATATTCGGCCGTTGTTCCATTTCTTCCGAAGTTACAATAAATATCGATGGAGTTTGACATTGGCAGGTAATTAAAAAAGCATGTAGGGACGACGGAGATGTTTCCGGATTTTTGTGACTTGTGAAGTATAAAATGACAAATTTTTCTCTATCTACGAGTAGAACAGTAATCTTGGCAAAAATGAAAGGTCATGATATGCCATCCAAGAACTATAGTTCCTATTCGAAAAGAGCACAGGAGGTGCCTATTATGCGAAGAATTTCTTAAGGCGAACATTCCGTCATTGCACGCATTTGTTTTGCATAAACGTTTTTTTCACAGAGTAAGCATTCATTAGTTAGATTCGCGTGTATTAGCGTAATTAGCGAGTCGTACATTAAAAACCCTTGCCCAGGCACATGCTAATGCAAACTTGCATTTTGCGCAAATTTTAAAGACAGTTCTGTCAATTACAAGTCGCTTACATCTCTTAAATAACTTGTGTAATTACAAAAAGTTTTCAACTGATTCTATGCTCGTATATATGTATGCATGTATTTACGTAATGTATGTCTATATTGAGAGATGTATGTATAAATCACAACGTATCATGTGTGGGTAACGAGTAAGTTGAAGAGGTAAGTTAATAATCCAAATGGAATTCAAATACAATAGTAGAAGCTGTAAACTTGAATAAGATTGTCTAGCTCAAACTGGAGAAAAAGTTATAAATAGAGTAACAATTGTACTATAGAGAACTTAACCAGTAACAATTGTACTACAGTTGGGACTCGTTTATCGGGACGCGGTAGGGGCTCCCACCTAATGGGGCTCGTTTGAGGGGAAACGTTTGATTGGTCCGTCGAGTCAACCGCGATCACCGCTGTGTCACCGCAATAGGTTGACGCGTCGCATAGCTTTTCAATAGTGGGGGTAAAGGGAACAATCGAGCGTCTCGATAGACGAGTCTCTAATGTCCCGATAAACGAATCCCGACTGTATCAAGAACTTAAGCAATTCTATATGCTATGGTACAAATTAATTGATATCGATGATTAACGTCTGAACGGGGATCATTTCAATTCACCCTAGTACGAGACAGATCTTTATTTTACTTAAAACTATCCGATAAAGCTATTATTAGTAATGAATTCATGAAGTTGAAATGACATTACCGCTTAGCATCGCTCAAAGTTTTTACATATTGAACGAAGTTTGATTACTTAAACGTCAACCACCATCTTCTTATGAATATCCGTGTTTCCAACCACCTAAAATAAAAATTCCAATTCACATTTCAGTTACTTTTATCTTTACTAAAAATTGAAAAAAACTACGAATATTCGAAATAATCGGAAGAAATTAAAAAAAAATTTATTAATTATAATACTTAATGTTTAAGAAAAAATTCATTTTTTGCATCTTTAGTCCATGAAAAAAGTTTTATTTACAGGGAGTCTTATTCTAAATAACGTATTTTAATAACAATTTAGGGAAATCTTCCAAAGAAAAATGAGAGAGGACACATTGAACGGGGACCATAAAGTTAACCTTGAGATCATTTTTAGTGGATATTCCCACTGATTCGGAAATAGTATAGAAACTGCTGTCAGCTGCTGTTCCGAATTGAAGAGTCGACCGCTGTGTTTTAGTAGGTAACTTTTTCACATATATAACTATAATAGCTATATTAAACCAGCTGTTGAACCTCGCGAGACTTAACAGCTGGAGGGAAGTGGTAAGTCCCTACTTCTTCTTTCTTAAGGGCATGTGATTCTTAGGAAATTAGCAATTTTTATTGGTTTCTACATGTTTGTGTCTAAAGTACATAAAATGTTCTGTTTAAAATTTGGGAAATGATAGAGAAGATAAAAACGGACGTATATAGACTAATTTTGGTTTCAAAATTGAGAAAAAAGTTCAATTTTGCCAAAATATATCGGACATTTTTTTTTTCATTGTCAAAACCAAAAGTAATCTACTTCCGTTTTTATCTTCTTTACCATTTCTCAAACAAAATCCTATGTATTTTGTACCCAATTTCCTTGCTTTTGAATGTCTTCCAAGCCAAAATCACCACTTTTAAATCGTGCAATCCACTTTTGGCACGTTCACTCAGCTAGAGCATGTTCACCATAAACTAAATTATATCTAATTTTGCACACAAAGTTACACATTGAGATTTCCTTGTTATGAAGTAAAATTGACAAATTTCATAATAATAAAATACTAAAAAAAACTTTTTTGAATATTTAGCAACTTTTATAGGACAATTTCAATATATAAGCGTGAATAAAAAGTTTGATTTAAAAAATAAAAATTAATAAACTATTTTAAATTAATTAGTTGAATTTGAAATTTCTGCCACTGACTACATTATCGGAGAATCACTAGTCGCGTATCAGATAGGATACGTAACCGACAGGTGTCCTCGTAGACAATTTCAAAATCTTGTATCGCAAATAAATGCAAATGAATTCAATATTTAAAGAATCTGAAAATCTTTCTGTGGAAAAAAAGACGCTTTCAACTGCGCTGGGATTCGAGCCCAGGTCTTTCGATTGCCGGTCGACTGCTCTAATGTATTTGTAAATGTATTTTATTATTATCTTTGTCAATTTTGCTTCATACCAAATAATTCTGAATGTCTAATTTCGCATGCAAAATTACATATAATTTATTTCATTTTTAAATAATTAAACCGTTTATTTACATTTATTTGTTGAAATTATCATAAAAGATGTCAAGTATAATAAAAGTTCTTTTTGAGATATTTCATTACAACAGAATTTCCTTAAATTTTATTTTATACTAGAGGAATTCTAGGTGTAATTTTCAACACAAAATTAAATATGGTTTTCTATTTTTCCAATAATCAAACCTTCTGTTCACAATTATGTATTGAAAAATAGTCTTTTAAAAAGTGTTATGTATGTTAGAAGTTTTTTCAAAGTATTTTTTTATTATAATATCTGTCAATTTTGCTTCATACTAAAGATATATTAGGGTGTTATTTGGTATTCAACACAAGATGTAGTTTATACATATTTTAAAATAATCAATCCTCTTATGTATACTTGTATATTGAAATTTTCATGTGAAGGATTTGAAGTATTCTAAAAGCTTTTCCAAAGTATTTCATTCCAAATGTCAGGGAAATCTCATCATGTAATTTCTTATGCAAATTTAGATACAGTTTATTTTATTTTATAATCAAACCCTTCATTTACACAGGTGTGACGTCCTAAAGTTTTAATTTGATAAATAATTCTCAACTAAAAGTCTAGAGTCTATTGCCCTATCTACGTTCCTCATTAAATTGTTAAATGGTTAACAATTTTTCCGGGTTGAGGACAAGCCAATGAATTCTATGAAAATTATTGAAAAACAATGATATTTATTAATTTTCAAAAGAAACAAAAAATAATTTATTCTACGCGACTTTTATCAATTCGTCAAGTTATTGGCACTCAGGTGTTTTCTTTCCGGCGGATGTGTACTGTTTCTCCAACCTTTAAGTAAAACACAACTCTCGTGAGGTTGACGAAAATTATATAAAAAGAAGGAAAGTTCAAGAAGTTATATTTATAATTTTTTTTTACTAACCTTTTAAGTAAGATCACTTGTCGAACGATTTCGATAAAAATCCTGGTCCAGGATTCCAAGATTCAATTATTTATCCGTTTGCACGTAATTTTATTTAAAGAATGATAAACTTGCATTTTCCACTTGGTACATCCACGTGCTATATCTGTCGGTTTTTTCAGGCGGCGCGACGATAAGAGAAATATCAGACTCTTGATCTTCTCCTGACTTACTCCCGACCCTCCACGACTCGACGACTCTGTTTAGAGTTCAACGTATCTGCTTATATAGGTAGTCTGTACTTTTAACTCGCCTGACCCAGGCATTAGAGAGTGTACGCCCTGTTCTTTCAACGTGATTTAGAGTTCCCATTAGAATCTTAATGGTCAATGTGTTAAGTTGAAAGTATGGGCCAGATTGTTTGTGAGCTTCGTTGATGTGTTATACCCATTCTTGAACTCTGTGTGACTTAGTCAATGGGATCTTCTTCATAATCACTCCATAATCACTCACATCTTCCAAGAGTGTAGACTAGGCGCGTGCCAACCGACATAGATAAATTTAGTCGCAGAGATTAATTACATTGTTTTTAATCATCAAAAAGGTATGAAAATATTAGTACATTGGAATTACTAATTATCCATTTATGTTCATTTATTGTACATTGTTATTAATTCATTTAATATTTAATAACAATAACAATATATTGTAATTATAATGTAAAAAGTTACAAGCAGTATTATAAATAATCATAAAATAATGACATTTATTAATGAAAATAATATTACCAATAAGAAAAATTTCACAATTTAGATGAGATTAATATCTGTGATAATAATGATAACAACAATCATGTATACATGACAATGGTACACGGAGGAAAATAGTTGAAGTAATTTTACTCAACTCTGTCGATTAAACTTGGTACATAAGGACATTTGAACATCCATTAAATCCTAGTCGGGTAAAATGAATTTGATAAATACCTAATTCACCCAAAGTGACATAGGGAAGTTAAATAGTTACATAGGGAATAGTAAGGGGTTGAGTAAAACGTTATCGACGACAGGGCATCAGCATGCGTCAGTGGGATACATACATACATAAACAGCATACAAATATATTCACACCATTCAGTCGTGGCCAATCATATTTTTAATCACAAATACACTTAAACATATAACATATAACTTATATACTACTGTGGGCAAAAACAAAGGTGAATTTTTAATTTAAACTTCGCGGGCTAACCGATTCAGGCAAACTCTTCTATATGTTGGTCATACTGTTACTGACATCTGTGCCAAATTTCATGTCAATGTTCATTTCATTTGTTACATAGTTACGCTTGCGTTTTCTAAACGACTAAAAGTGATTTTTTCGATTTTTACAATGTCTGAATTTGTTGAGCAAAGAAGTGCCATTAAATTTTGTTTGCGGAAACGTTCAGAATGTTGCAGAAGGCCTTCGGTGATTTCACCATGTCGCAGAAAAATGTTTATAAGTGGTACAGAGACTTCAAAGAAGGCTTGGAACGACCCGGACGACCATCAACATCAACTGACGAGCAACACGTCAATCAAATCAAAGAATTAGTGCACAAAAATCGTCGATTGACAATTAGAGACCTTGCTGACTTGTTTCAAAAGATATTTTGGACAGACAACTCGTGGTTATTGCATCACGATAATGCACCGTCTCACACTGTACTCATTCTTCGTGACAATTTCGCCAAAAACTCAACGCATATCGTTCCACAACCACCATATTCGCCTGATTTGGCTCCGTGTGACTTCTGGCTATTCCACAAACTCAAAAGACCACTCCGAGGACACCGTTTTGACACGATTGAAGAGATACAAGCCGAATCGAAGAAGGCTTTGAAGGCAATTCCGGAAATCGGATTTAACAAGTGTTTCGACCATTGGAAAAAACGTTGGTAGAACTGCATTATATCGGAAGGGGATTACTTTGAAGGGGATGAAATTGATTTGGTTAATGAATAAAGATTTTTTATTTTATAACAAAATTCACCTTAGTTTTTCCCCACAGTAGTATAGTAAGATACGCTTCCTTCGAATCACGTACATGCTCGCTTACAATCCTCAGACATAAAACTTGAAACTTTCTTATATAGTGACTGCAAGACTTATTCAGAGCTTGTGAGAGTAAGTGTCATAAATAAAGTTTGCCAGCCGATAGCCATAACCATTACGCCACCGCTTTACTGCGCTGAAGGACTTACTGGCCTTTACTTACTCGGCGCGTGCGAAAACCTCAATTTTCAAAACTCAATGTGTGGAAATAACTGAGGTAGTGGGTCCTGTCACTCCGGCATTAATACTCATTCATATCGAACTTTCAGTACTGCAAGTTTCGTGCAGAAAGCTCAGGGAAGATTGACGCACTCCCCTTGTCAGCACATCTTCATGATGACGCATTTGAACTCCAGTGAGTAACCGAAAAGGAGTCATCCCGATACTTCGATGGAAGGTCGAGTTTAACGTTTGTTGAAGTTTATTTACGTGTTGATACCACTTCCCTGGGTTGGTAATAGACATTTTCGTTAAATCCGGTATAATAACACGGTTGATCCTCTCAACCTGTCCGTTTGCTCTTGGTAAACCAGTCGTGATGCGGTTGTGGTATATTTTTTCTCGTTTACAATATACCTTAAACTCTTGGGATGTAAAGGCAGTACCTCTATCAGAAATAATTCGAGACAAATTCCCGAAAATATACTTTTGCCTTTCCAGTCTCTCGATAACTTCTCGTGCGGTCGTTGATCTTGTAGGGTACAACCAGACAAACTTAGAAAAAGCATCGATGAGTGAGAAAATATGGTTGTATTGCTTACTCGTCGGTTCAAGTGGTCCGAGATGATCCACGTGGTAAAAGTGCAATGGTAGATCCGTCTTCTCAATGGTGTTAAGATAACCCTCTTTTCGTCCTTCTTTGCGATTAGCAACCAAACAAGAAACACAATTGGAGATAATCTTGTTGACCTTCTCCGTCAAAGAGGAGATATAATAATCTCTTTTTTCACAGAAAAATTTCTTCAATAATTATAATTAAAAAATTCCATTTAGTCTTGCGAGACGTTACATTAATTCTGAATCATAGGTTGATAAGGTCGATATAGTAGTGTTCCGTTATCACGTACAGTGATACACTCTTCTAATGATCGACATAATCGACTGAAATGATTTAGAAATATCAGATAATCTCTTTTAATAATTTTCTCTGTTCGTTTAGTGGCAAAATGTCCTCTTTGATGGGCTGAACGAATGATCTCGTCTTCCATGCAGCACGGGACGACCAATAGGTCGTCCCCATTGATGAACCAATAAAGCACACCATTGCGCATTACGTACCTGTCATCTGGTTTGTCATTAAGAGAACGAATAATCGCCTGAACTTGCGGATCGGCCTGCTGAGCCCTTTTGACTCTTGCGGTGATGTCATCAGCTTCAATTGTCATAATCGGATGGCGGTTCAAAGCATCAACATGCTTCATTCTGGGGCCGTGTCTATGTTCAATTGGGTACTCAAAATCCTCAAGGAATTCCGCCCACCTCCAGATCTTCGTTGATACTTCCTCCTTCTGCATGGTTTGCTGAAAGGCCTTACAGTCAGTGACAATCTAGAAGGGGACACTCAGAAGATACACGCGTAGTTTTTGTAAAGCATAAACAATAGCTAATACTTCTAAATCATAACTACTATATTTACAATCGATTACATTCAAAAGGCGAAGTCTTATGACTTAAATAGTGAGCTGGGTGTAATGCCACGTTGCTGGGTGAACGCTGTAACAAAACTGCAACTATACCATCTTTAGATGCTCAAATTGAAATTTCCTGTCCTTTCGCAGCAAGTCGCTCAACGGTTTCGCCAACAAAGAGTACTGATTTATAAATTTGCTGAAGTAACAGGTCAAACCGAGAAAACTCTGGGCATCTTTAATCGATTTAGGTAAAAGAAAATTCACCACAGCCGCAACCTTTTCAGGTGAAGGATAAACTCTCCCGTTTTCGATAACTTGCCCTAGGAATTCAATCCGCGACTTTATCAAATGACACTTTTTCTTATTTATCTCAAGACCATACTCGCTAGCAACCTTCAACGTTATCCGCAAGTTCCTGAGAGCCTCCTCAACGTCTTTTGCTAAGATGACGATGTCATCGAAATAAACCAGCACGATTCCTTGGTTAACCAATGGACGAAAAATATAGTTAATGAACCGTTGAAAAACAGATGTTGAGTTACAGAGTCCAAATGGAGCTTTTAGGAAAACGCACTGCCCCTCGTGAGTCACAAAAGACGTAAATTTACGACTTCCTTGATCAACACTGACATGAAAAAACCCTTTTCTCAAGTCTAAAGTACTAAATATCTTTGAATCTTTTAAGGCGTCTACTTGATCTTCAATTAGAGGAATCGGATATTTATCCTTTTCCATGACACGATTGATTCGTCGATAATCAATGCATTTCTAAGATCTCACGCTCAGGAACTGGTAAACGTCGCGGTCTGCTATAAATAGGTTTGTTGACTTTCAAAGTTATACTCAAAGTAATCTCAGTGCTCTTTGTTTTCATCGGCTTATATATTAACAAATGATATTCAGCTTGCTCACAAGCCGAGACGTCATGATTCGAAACAACATCAATTTTATTTGTTTCGGACAATGTAATGTTTCATAAGAAAAAGGTATGTGCGTACTTATTAATCTTAGTACCGTTTCGATCGACTATGACCTCCGCAATAGGCTAACCGTGCTTCCAGTATCTACTAACGCTAGAACCTTTATGTTATCTACCATTATTTCTTTGTAACATTCATCACTTTTTTCGGAAGCGACAAAATTCACGCCTGTTTCTGAGCTCGAATTGCTGGATACCTTTTACGATTTACATTTTGTAGCAATGTATCCAAAATCGTTACATCGGAAACATTTCGTACCTCGATCTTTATTTTTACAATCTTTAGATAAGTGCCCTGCTACTCCGCAATTGAAACAACGCGAAGTTTTAATATTAGAAGGCCCTGGCATTTTATCTTCCACGGAATCTTTAGTTTTAGTCCCATAAAGAATTGCTTTATTACTAAAGCAGTCGCCCAAACCATCAATTACGTAATCGAATAAAGCATCAGTTTCAATGCTACCCCGAGATGCTATCTCCCACATAATCAAAAAATATTCCTGAATAGATTCCGTTTCCTTAATTTTCCTTTTTAACAACATTGAATGTAATTTAGCGCTCGATATCTTCGTTGAAAATTCTTTAATTAAGGCCGTCCTTAATTTTTTCCACGTTATGAGTCCCGACTCACTTTGAATAAAAAGTTTTGCTAACTCCTTCAATGATCTTTTTGCGAAAACCAGCCTTTCTAAATCTGTCCAGTTAAATAACAAGACAGCGTCTTCGAAATCAGCTAACCAGCATTCTACGGGGAAATTATCATTACCGTCAAGTTCACGAATCGTTTCTTCAATATCTCTGAATCCCATCGAAAATTTGACAGCTTGTGATTCTCGTGAGCTACGCAATGCATTTGCCTGATCGAGTTCATCGTCTTCTAGGTTAAACTGCGACCCGGCAACACTGCCGCCTTCATTTTCCATGCGCTCACCACCGTTATCATCATTGTCTTTTAGAGACTCGTCATCATTATCGTCTTGTTCGTCCTCTGTGTCACTTTCGTCATTTTCGTTAGCTAACGAATTTATATCCATTAGAGACCGAATAATATTCTGCGTCAACTGTTCTTTATTGCCATAATAGCTCAGTCCTAAAACATTGCATATTGAGGTTAGGTCACCAACCTAAAAGCAGCTCGAATACTCTAGTTTAGCACGAAATTCCGGCGAATCATTGCTAAACGTGAATCCTGAAACTCACGCAACTTGCTACGATTTTTACGGTTCGTGACGAACAGACAAAACACAATCAAACACGACTGAAGTACTATGAATTTTAAAAATCAGTAGTTTATAGGTGAAATCCACTATTTAGGATTTAGAGAGTACTAAAATAAACTGTAATTGAATTTTGTATGTTTTTAATTGGTTTTGAATATTAAATATAATTAATTAGTTGAGTTTGAAATTTCTGCCACACAGGCGTCCAACATCTCCTTCTCCACAGGAAGATCTCCTTACATCGCCTAGTGGCTCAGCCCTGCGGCTATAAACTATTTTAAATTAATTAGTTGAATTTGAAATTTCTGCCACTGACTACATTATCGGAGAATCACTAGTCGCGTATCAGATAGGATACGTAACCGACAGGTGTCCTCGTAGACAATTTCAAACTCTTATATCGCAAATAAATGCAAATGAATTCAAATATTTGAAGAATCTGAAAATCTTTCTGTGGGGAAAAAGACGCTTTCGACTGCGCTGGGATTCGAGCCCAGATCTTTCGATTGCCGGTCGACTGCTCTAACCACTGAGCTACACAGGCGTCAGACATCTCCTTCTCCACAAGTAGAGCTCCTTATAATTAATTTGAAATTGTTTATAGCCGCAAGGCTATAAATTTTCAGTATCTCTTGTTTCAGCTTTTTGTCGAGTGACCTTATTTTTATAAAAATAATTTAAATTTTTTACCTCACCTGTTGCTTTATCTGTATTGAAAGTGACTTGGTTTTGATAATAACAACTCTTAAAAAATGCTTAATAATATCATGAAAGTTAATAAAATTCTGGATCTAATGAACTGAAGTTAGAAGCAAAATGTTAATTTCATAAAAAAATACTACAAAAAATGTCAAATTTTGATCCCTTTGAAGACTATTAATGACATTATAAAAAAAAAAACAATTAAAAAATTGTTACGTATTATTTTAAAAGTATGTCTTCATAGTATTTTGTTAGCTAATCAAAATATTATAAGAATTTTTTTCTTGGACTCTATCTTAGGGTCAAACATGATACAATAAAAGTTGTATAATTTTTAAAATGTGTAACTTCTTACAAGAATTTTTTAAAAAGCTATGTATTTTGGTTTCAGCTTCAGCTAATTAGATCCAGAATTTTATTAACTTGCATGATATTATTAAGAATTTGTTTAGAGTTGTTATTATTAAAACCAAGTCACTTTCAATATAGATAAAACAACAGGTGAGGTAAACAATTTAAATTGCTTTTATAAAAATAAGGTCACTTGAACAAAAGCTGATACAACAGATGCTGAACATTTAATTGACGATGTGTAATTATATAATAATTTCCATGCCTGTGTGAATGAAGGGTTTGATTATAAAATAAAATAAATTGTATCTAAATTTACATAAGAAATTGCATCATGAGCTTTTCCTGACATGAAGTAAAATTGAAAGGTCTATCATTGGAATGAAATACTTTGGAAAAGCTTGTTACGTCATAACACTGTTTAATTTATTCATTTAAATTCAATTTTCATTATCGTTTGCGCCTGCGCGCGCAGAGTACGAATGCATGTGTATGTGTGATTGCGCTGGAGACGGGCCCAAGTGCACGCCAAGTGGCAGCACTGTTCGCAGCTTTCTCCCCCAATCATGTGTTATCCCGCTTGGCTACGCTCGCCAACTGGCGCGAACTAGTCTGTCGTCTACGAGGCCCATCAAGCGTGTGGAGCTCCCTCGCAACCCTAGGACTTTCTCGAAAGTTCGACTCGTGATCTCATGAGCATCGTTCTGTCGCCTCCGTGGTGACTAATTCCTGCTGGAATTATCAATCGATCAAGTGTGATGCAACTGTGTGCAAGTCTTATAAAACTGTGCGAGTTAGACGAAATTGTGCGTGAGTGCGAAAGGACGTCCAGCATTGTGGCCGTGAAATCCCTTGGTGACGACCACGCGGTCAATCGGCGGTGTACGATCGTCATTGTGTGTGCGAGACGTTAATCGTTTTTATGTTACATTAACTTTTACTCTTTCAGAATTCATTTCTTTTCAATCATTGTTTGTAGTTCAATAAATTCAGGGTTTTTTGTGCCAAGTGCTTTTTCCCTTAAATTCGAAGAGATTTATTTTGAAACCTAAATAACTCAACAATATTTCTTATTTTCTAAAAAATCTATTGGATAAAATTGAAATTTAAAAAAGGTAATAATACTCTGTTTTGTCGTGACAAAACAAAGCTTTTAGAATACTTAAAATTCTTCACATGTCAATTTCAACATACATGTCCAATGGAAACTTACCAAGTATTACTATTTAAAACAAGGGTCAATACAATTTACCATTTTAATTATAGATAAGAGGATTGATTATTTTAAAATATATATAAACTATATCTTATGTTGCATACGAAATTACACCCTGATATTTCTCTAGTGTGAAGCAAAATTGACAGATATTATAATAAAAAATACTTCAAAAAGATTTCTAAAATACGTAACACTGTTTAAAAGCCTATTTTTCAATAGATAATTGTGAATAGAAGGTTTGATTATTGGAAAAATACAAGACCATATTTAATTTTGTGTTGAAAATGACACCTTAAATTCCTCCAGTATAAAATAAAATCTAAGAAATTTCCTTTGGAATAAAATATCTCAAAAATAACTTTTATTATACTTCACATCTTTTATGACAATTTCAACAAATAAATGTAAATAAAAGGTTTGATTATTCAAAATTGAAATAAATTTCTCAATTTTACTATGTGTCAGAGAAATCTCAAAGTGTAATTTTGTATTCAAAAAAACTTTCTTAAAGTATTTTATTCAAATTAATTAGTTGAGTTTGAAATTTTTGTCCATGCCTACATTATCGTAGGATCACTAGTCGCGTATAAGATAGGATACGTTGTCGACAGGTGTCCTCGTAGATAATTCCAAAATCTTTTATCGCAAATAATGAAAATTAATTAAAATATTGAAAGAATCCCAGCGCAGTCGAAAGCGTCTTTTTTTCCACAGGAAGATTTTCAAATTCTTTGAATATTTTATTCAAACCTTTTATTTTTTCAATTTGAATCTCATTATTTATCTTATCTTGACATGAAATATTCTCCACATAATTTTTTAATTTCAAATAATTTATTTACGAGGCTAAAAAATATATAAATCGATATTTTGTTTTGGGTATTTATACACATATTGAACTATAAATTGTACTAAAAAATTATTTCTTAAGTGTTTAAATCATACTAAAATTAGAAAAAAATCTTTTAGATATTCATTTTAGGTAAATGTTTATCAAAATATCAAAAAAAGAAAGAGAATATCTCAAACTATGTATTTTGTCATTTTGAATTTGTCGTCTGCTTCGCGCCTCTTTCACACGAAATCGAGAGAAACATTAGAGTCCGAAGTGCTCGCGCATTACTTGGCCACCTTATTTAGGTCAGACTTCGATGATCTCGCGTATTACGCGGCCACTTATGTATTCATACCAGTCCTGAGGTCCATTGAACCCGCACAGTACTGGCCAGACCCCACAAAAGAAGTCTTTAACTCCTGTCTTCGGGAGGGGAGGTTCTTCGCAGACTGGAAGAAGCAGAGGTTGGTCCTGCTGAGGAAGGGCAACAAACCTCTAGGGGATGCCTCATCGTATAGACCAATATGTTTATTGGATACGATGGGGAAACTTCTGGAGGAAATGATCCTACAAAGACTACAGGATCACATGGTCGGCGAGAACGGTCTCTCGGAAAACCAGTTCGGCTTTCGGAAAGGCAGGTCCACAGTTGACGCCATCCAGGCAGTGGTGGACATCGCCACTAAAGCAAGAAGAGGAACCGGTAAGCGTAAGGGATTCTGCGCGTTGATCAGCATTGACATACGCAATGCGTTCAATACCGCGAGATGGAACATCTGCATCGAGGCGATGGTGCGGAAAAAGGTTCCAGACTACCTGTTGCGAATGATAGATGACTATCTGAGCAACAGGTGGGTGATATACGAGGGCGACAAATGGTCTCTCAAGGAAGAGATGACATGTGGCGCCCCTCAAGGGTCGCGGGTAGGTCCACTCGTTTGGAACGTCATGTACGACGATTTTCTGCGCATGGACCTGCCTGCTGGAACGAGCATCATCGGCTTCGCGGATGACGCACTTGTCGTGTGCGCCGCTGACGACGTCAAAATCCTGGAGCTGAGGATCAATGATAGTCTGTGGCGGGCAAAGCGTTGGTTAGATAGCAGATGCCTTAAAATGGCCCCTGAAAAGACCGAGGCTTTGCTGGTCACAGACAGGAGATCCTTCAAATACCCGAGGATCGTTCTCGAGGAACATGAAATCAAGTGGAAAAAGAGCATTAAGTACCTGGGTGTGCAGTTGGATCGAAGGCTTAGCTTCGGCGAACACCTGCAGATCGCGACTGCCAAAGCCATCCAATGTGGGGCCGCCCTGACTCGGCTCATGCCCAACATTGGTGGTTCTAGGGAAGCTAAGAGAAGGCTGGTGGCGAGCGTGGTAAATTCGAAGCTGCTCTATGCAGCTCCGATCTGGACAAGTGCCCTTAACAACCATGCTATCCTGAAGAAGCTGTTCTCGGCACAGAGAGGTGTGGTGATGAGAATTGTCTCAGCATACCGAACAGTGGGCGCACAACTCACTCCTGACACGATGGTCTCTCTCATGCTCCAGTCTGAACAGATATGGATGCTTATCGAGTCATTCGTCACCCTGGTGATAAAGACGAGGGAGCTCGATGGGCGTGCAGAGCGCGGCAACAATGGGGGCCAGTAGAAATCGCATCGGGGCTTACACCCGCGGTCCTGCGTCTTGGGCGGACTTGGCTGTTCGCGTCGACTGGGGGAGGAATCTTCCTATTCCTTTCCTGGCTGGCGCTGGTTCCAATTATTAAGAATCAGAGCAGCGTGTCCCTTCGCGGTTTCGAATAACCAGGAAATTAATTTTTGTTGAATTTCCACCTTAGTTGCATTTTACTTTCTATATCCACAAAAATGTGTATATTTTTTTACGACGTCGGGACCGTATTGAGTGCCTGCCCTTACAGAGTTTTTCGAACATGTGGTAGGGGTGTGCTTTCTCGGACGCTTGAGCACATAGAAATCTCAAGTGCCAGGGACATTAAAATAAGTGTTGACTGTGTATAACCCTTGGTGTTGGAACCTGACCTATCATGGAGAATGCTCTCCATACACTTCAAACTCTGAACACTAGTCTTCCTAAATACGACTTCTTCCCAAATCAGTTTTCTTCTAGCCATGTGGCAGAGTCGTAGACTTACATCCGTCTGTCATCTCTGCGGCTTCTGAGAAAATACAAAATAAAATTTTTTCGTACCAATTGCAATGTTCGGATTGTTTTAACTTCAGTGTCCTTTACTTCTGGTGCTCGTGCATATGTATGGTTTGCTGTGCGTGCTTTACCAAGGATACACGTTATATTCTCCATCGTGTTGTTTCTTTCTCATTTGAAATAATTGTGTTTATTTATGTGTACATTTAAGCTAATTGGCACTGAAGAGGGCCCCCATTTGTGGCCGAAACGTTTGCCTTCCTAATGGTTGTCCTCTACGACATAAATAATTAGAAACTTAACTGACCCTAAGCCAAAATAAATATTACAGATTTATAACTGTGGGTCAATAAAACAAAGAACATGTACAGAAACATGTCATGATATAATAATTCACGATCTTGGGTCAACAGCCGACAACGTGAAACCAAAGCGAGAAATTGTGGACACATCGATACGCCGCGTTTAGTTGTGTGAGGATCCACAAGGGTCAGAGGTGGGGGCCGATTACGTCCACGTTCTGCGGACACTGAGCCCTATATAACATTGTGCCTTTAGATGAGTACAGTTTAGTATAGGGATATATCCAAAAGATCGAGGAAAAACCCGTTTACGCAAACAACAATTGAAGGGCCGGATGCTATAACCAGATGTGCGCGCGAGCCGGCTCGGTGCACTCATGAGAGTATGCAACCTACGCTTGACAACCATTGCTAAAATAAGAAATTTTGATGGGAAAAATTATTATGAAGAATTACGCTCACGCAAAACGTGGTTACGGAAAATTTTTCTCTAATGTTTTTTTAAAAGATATATAAATTATAACGTCGATTGGCATCAAATCACGTCAAGCGGAGGTTGCATACTCTCGGGGGCACGCCGAGCCGGCTGGCACGCACATCTGGTTGTAGAAGCCGGCTCTTTAATTCTTCTTCTTTCTTATTGGCTTCTTTCAATAGCGTTAAACGATGTTCCATCCAGTTCCATAAAACACGGGTGTGCACATTGTTGTGACGAGCGACTATAATTTTCTCGACTGTCCATAGATTGCGCTGATTCTCTTACGGAATTTTTGCGGATGAATTTAAATAAGAATATGAGGGACAATAGACATAAGGAGACCAAACTTGTGTATTCAAAAACTTCGTGTAGTCATGATATTTGTCAAAAAAAACTTATGTGAAAATAGACGATAAATCTTATCATTCAACTAAATTATGTTAATTAAAACATTTTTCTACCTTTTTGCTTCTCAATAATTGCAAGTTACTTGAAAATATACATGTTACCGAAACTAATTTTGCGTCTAAAGGTTATATAAATTGGGACTTACCTTTTTTTCATATGGATTTAAAACAACAGGAATTATATTTACTATACGCACATGTGAATTTTTACATGTTTGTGTGCGTACTTCTGGCAGCAGAAAAGTGCACGTTTACATTGAAGTAGATGTATCAGAGTTTGGTCTCCTTATAGGCACTGTGCGTGAATGCAGCGCCATAGCATGAGTGAACTAAAGGAGGCTGTTCGAGAACTTTTACAATGTATTATAATGGGACTTAGTTATAAAAAAGTTTATTATCAATAAAAAAACAAACAAAAAAACAAGTTGATTCACTTTAAAATTCGATTGTTTTTCCTTGTGAAATATTTGTGTGAAATCAGCAAAAAAATGTAAGTATTTTCCATAATAAAAATTATATAGAAACCAGTAAATATAAGGTTAAGGTAGTTGTCGTGCCAAACATCAGTCTCTGGAAAGAAAAGTTTTTCTATGATTTCAAGACTGGAAATTATATCATCAGCCGTGTCATATGTAAGTGTCACGTCCCGCGACTCTACCGCCACAAGTAACAAGCAGATTAAGAAACCAATAAAGGGATCAAGACAGCGTTACAGCGAGTGTGATTTTAACGACGCAAGTTATAGACAAATCTACAGATCAATAGGATGATCAATATGAAATTACCATGTGTCGTTATAATACCCACACATGATAACAAATCGACTGACCCAGAGAGAAAGTGAATGAAGCCCTACAATACCAACACACTACCGTCATAACATGCGACTTGTAATAGCATGTGACTTGTAATAACATGCGACTGGTCATAGCATGTTACTCGTCATACTTGACCTTTCAAAGTTCTATAAAAAGAGAAAGTTCCAAGAGAAGTCAGTCCAGTACCATCATCTTTACACCGCGAGTTCAGTTAGTTAGTCCACGTCCGATTTCTACAATGTGACCAACGCGAGTCCAGTCCAGTACTATCGAATCTATACCGCGAGTGCAATCCAGTCAGTCCAGCTTCTCCAGATTTCTACCGCTACTCAACCCGAATTCTAACTCGGCGCTGAGTTCAACGACATTAGAAAGTGAAGGAGAATCGCCTTCCAAATTCTCTCGAAACTGGGATCGAAGAATCAACTAGATCAACCGTCTAGATTACGAATCTACTATACAACTGCAACTACCTAAAGATTACAAGTTACACTCAACTGATCACATTCGCTTACTGGACTCAATTGATCATCAATCAATTCAAACTCAGGATAACTGAAGGGGTATTTCTAATTTTGATTCTATTTTACATTTCCATGGTGCTTACCTGATAAAATTTCAATTGTCAATAAATATATTTTATATACCTAACCCTTCTCAATCACTGACTATTCCTCATGCCTTAGAGAGGATCCTGACATAAAACGAGGAGATCTTTTAAAAGAGAAATGTTACGTTTCTGACGTAACATACCCAATCTCTTTTTTGGTGCATCGGCCCGGGAATAACAGTCAGTGAATGGGATATCGAAATTTTATAATTAATAGGAATCAAACATTAATAAATTACAATTACAATTTATATGATTTTACACACATATTGGTTAAAATAAAATAAATTTGATAAAATCACGAAAGGACTTGACCTTGAGGCTAACTTGAATGATTAAATAATCATTTTATTTTATTTTAAATTTTATACACATATCTTGTTAAAATAAAATAATTTTATCAAATCACAAAGGGATCTGACCTTGAGGCTAACCTAAGTGATTAAATAATTATTTTATTTGAAATATTGTTTTATTTCCTGATTTCTTGTTATTTTGTACAAAAAGTCATAAAATAAAATAAAATCTGTTGAGTCACGCAGGGATTTGACCTTGAGGCTAACCTAAGTGATCAAAAGACTTATTTTATTTGAAATTTTATTATCGGAATTTCTGAAAGTGCAGAGATTACATAGGATTTTGTGCTTGAGTCATGCCTGTTTAATCTCGTACTTCTTTAATTCTAAATTGTTGACTAAGTTTTAATTCGAGTTAAAACGAGAAAAAGCAGCACAAAAGACTATAAGTCCTTTTTAGATTCGTTGAACGGTCACCATTTGATGACGATCAATTGGGTAAGGCAAAATTCAAGTGCTCATACAGTATCGTTTGAAACTTTTAATTTAACTCTGTTAACTAACAGAATATTTTTAATTGCAAACGATTGACCAAGATGTTGTGCTTGAGTCAGGCTTGTCCAATCTTGCATTAATTAAATTCTGTATAATTTATAATTTTGTTTATGTGTGTATAATAAAAAATATAACAAAAAAAAATTTTTTTTTGCGAGTGTAACAATTATTTAAAACCCATTTATGACCTATACCATTCGACGATTATATAAAAAAGAACATATCAAGTATCCCAGGTAAGACAAGGAACAAAATTAGTTTCAATAAGAATAAAGTTGAAACAAAAATTCTAAATAAATATTTTTTCTGTAAGCACATGGAAATTGGTACAATTAAGGCATATTATTTTTAAGAATTTTGATTGATGATTATAAATTTACCTGACTCGGAACATTGAGACAATTCATATTTTCTAATAACAAATTATTAATCACATTTATTCATTACAAAATATTTTAAAACGAAAGACATTTGAAAAAATGTTCTGTTGATCCAAATTAATATTTATGTATTGCAATTTTAAAAGTGGCTCCATGTACGTATCAGTAAATTTTATTTCATAATAACCTATGTCGGGACCCAATCCCAGTGAATTAGGGAAATCACAAATTCAAGAAAATCCTATTACGCGCAGTCAAGTTAAGAAAAATACTGAACTTGCAAAAATTGTGGCACAAAATCAAACTGGTCCCCTTAAACCAAAAAGAACAGTTACTGTAAAGGAAAAGGTAACTAAAGATAATTTTGAAAATATTTCTAACAAGGATAAAACAAATATCAGTTTGCAATTAGATAATATTTCTTTAGAGAAAACCTTAACGTTTGAACAATTCGAAACTGCCGGAACAAGCAATTTATCTAATTCGAATAATTGGTTTAATTCAAATTCAAAAACTAATTCAAGTATTATTTGTGGATCAATTGATCAGGACGAAACATTAAAAAAAGAAACTACTTATATTGACAACGAAGATATAAGTTTACTTAGTTCAACGATAATTCCAAAAAACACAGTCGAAGAAAGAACTAAAATAAATTTATCAGAAAATTCTCTTAAACGCCAAACAGTTTTAAGTAATAACGATAGCGACGATAATAGTACCGACAACGAACAAATGGAACAAATTGTTCACAAAAATCCTGCAGAAAACGTTAATCCAATTAGAAACAACGAAATGGTCCTACCTAATAATCAACAAGTATCCTTACGCGACGCGTTAGAGGTAGTACCCTTATTTGATGAAAGTAACATTCCATTATCACATTTTATTGAAGGATGTTATGAGGCAAAGGCAATGCTGCCAACACCCGCAGCTCAAGAAAATTTAGGACGATTATTGAGAAGTAAATTATCAGGAGAAGCGAGAAAATGTATCTTTGGATCGACTTATAATAATATCGAGGAATTAATTGAAAAACTCAAAAGAGTATAGGCCCCAGCAAAAGTGTGTATCAGTTACAAGGAGAATTAGGGAATACCTATATGTGGGAAAAAGAGAACGTACTTTCCCATGCAGCTAGAATTAAGGAGATTGCCGACAGTATCGAAGACGCTCATAGACTCAACAATAATGGACAAGTAGATAATACCTTCAAACGGAACCTTTAAAGAGACGCAATTCAATGCTCTATTCGCGGTCTGCGTCACGAATTAGAAATTCGAGTAAAAACAAAGGAAACATTCAAAGAAGTTTTCAATGACACAATCAACGTAGAAAGAGATTTGGCAGCATCATCCGCACTACGCAGAAATAAAAATTCAGATTATTTAAAAATGGATGATTCTATAAATAATAGAAATAATAAAACAACTCGGTTCAATGTTGCACGAGATAACAACATAAATTGTATAATATGTAAAAAACCAGGTCATGTTGCTGAAAATTGTTATCATTTAACCAAAGCACAAGAAGCAGTATCTAGAAAACAAAGTCCTAATTTTTTTATGCAAAATCAACAGCCTAGTAATAACCACCAACGACGAGAAAATATTTACAATAATTCTGCAAGAAATAATTACCGAAAGAACCACTTTTTAGGAAACAGAAATAACAATTATGATAATAATAACTATCCGAATAACAATTTTTCAAGGAACAGGAACAACAATTATTACAATAACTTTTCAAGTAACAGAAATAATTATCCTAACAGCAATAGATTCCACAATTACAATAATAATAATTTTTCGAGAAACAGAAATAATGATAATAGACAAGAAAATTTAGATCACAACAGGTATGCAAATCACAGACAATTTTTAAATCAAAATAGCCAACGAGAAATGCGAAATCAGCAATTCGGAAAACTCAAACGCTCTCCCCAGTACGGATGCACTGAGGAAAGCGTAAGGCAAGAACCAGAAGCATCCAGTTTTAACGATCAACCGGCTATAAAGATAAGCGTTTCCAAACCAAGTATAATTCCATCGATAATGATATGCGCAGAAGGCCTTCAAAGCCCTGCTGGCATGATGATAGATACCGGTGCTGGTCGAAATTTGATTAAACAAAATTCCGTAAATCCTAATTTGCCAATAGATGGAAAAAGAGTGTTAAAACTTACAGGAATAAATAATTTGCCACTTTTTACAATGGGAGAAATACAAATAAACATTCTAGGATATTCAACAATATTGAATATAATTCCTAATGAAGTTCCAATAGATGAAGACGGAGTTCTAGGTTCAGAATTTTTTCGAGAAAATAAAGTCAACATAAATTATGTATCAAAATGTCTAGAAATACAAAATAAACTGTATCCATTTGAATCGACACAGATATTAACAATTCCAGCTATAACAGTAACAACATGTTATGTTCCAATCGAAAATACTGAAAAAAGCGAAGGTGACGTACCTCGGCTACATTTTGGCGAAGGAATTTATGCAGGAGACGCAATTGTGAAAAATTGCAACGGTAAAGCTTATATCAAATTTGCAAATACAAACGAAATTTCAGTAACGATATCAATATCAGCTATTACTTTAGAAGACTTTGAAGAAAGAGATTTTCAAAATGTAATAAGTCAATCAAGCAATTTAAAAAACTTAAGTGATGACGATTTATCTAACCAAATACTGAATAGCTTCTTAAAAACCGAAAATTTTTTCAACAATCCATGCAGATTTTTTAACATAACAGGTGAAGAAAGAATAGAATGCATTAAAAAACTTCTTCGTTTGGATCATTTGAATCAAGACGAATACGAACATGTAGAGAGATTAATTATTAACAGTGCAGAAAGATTTCAAATTCCAGGAGAACCACTTGAAGCTACTAACGTTTTGCAACATTCAATTCCAACTACAGATGATTCTCCAATTTTTTCAAGACAATAAAGATTTCCCCCTGTTCATAAAGAAGAAATTACAAAACAAGTTGACGAATTATTAAAAAATAAAATAATAAAACCTTCACAATCACCGTATAACACTCCAGGTTGGATTGTTCCTAAAAAACCAGACTCTAAAGGTAAAATAAAATGGCGAATGGTTCTTGACTTCAGAAAACTTAATGAAAAAACAATCGGAGATTCTTACCCACTACCTAACATAAATGATATACTCGATTCACTCGGATCTGCCAGATATTTTTCAGTATTTGATTTAGCTACTGGTTTTCACCATATAAAGATGGACCCTAAAGACTCTCATAAAACTGCATTTTCTACACCTCACGGCCATTATGAATTTGATAGAATGCCCTTTGGTTTAAAAACCGCCCCGGCAACATTTCAAAGGTTAATGGATATTACTTTAACTGGATTAATAGGGACAGAACTCTTTGTATATCTTGACGACATAGTCATATTTGCTGATACACTAGAAGAACATGAGAAAAAATTTAATAATTTAATACAACGTCTTCGAAAAGCAAACCTTCATTTACAACCAGACAAATGTGAATTTCTACGACCTGAGATAGGATATTTAGGTCATATAATTGATAAAAATGGAGTTCGACCGGACCCCAAAAAAATAATAGCCGTAAAAGAATTTCCAGTCCCAAAAACACAAAAGAATGTCAAACAATTTCTAGGATTAGCAGGATATTATCGTAGATTTATCGAAGGATTTTCCAAAATCGCCAATCCTCTTAATCAACTTCTAAAAAAGGATACCCCTTTCATATGGACCGATAAACAGCAAACTGCTTTTGATATTTTAAAATCAAAATTATGTGAAGAACCACTTTTACAACGACCCGATTTTTCTCAACCCTTTGTTCTCACAACAGATGCCTCAGGATACGCAATAGGAGGTATATTATCACAAGGTAAAATAGGCAAAGATAAGCCAATTGCATATGCTTCACGGAGTTCTAGTGACGCTGAGAAAAAATATGATACATATGAAAAAGAAGCACTTGCAATAATATTTTGTGTCACTCATTTCCGTCCTTATTTATATGGAAGAAAATTTACCCTAGTAACCGATCATAAACCACTAGTTTGGTTTCAAAATTCTAAGGACCCTTGCTCACGAGTTTCGCGCTGGAGGTTAAAACTCGCTAAATATGATTTTGATGTAGTATACAAAGCAGGAAAAATGAATGTCAATGCAGACGCTCTTTCAAGAAACCCTATTATTAATGAAGAAAGATCAAGAAATTTACACGAAGATGATGATGATACCTTTATGACATCTCAAGAAAAAATGAATCTTGAGAATGCTTTTATAAAAATTAATCAAGAAAATAATATCAAAAAAGGAAATACTTCAGAAAATAAATATTTTAATTCAATATTCGCCGAAGATGATGCGAATGACTTTAGTGAAACTTCAGAAGGACCAATATTCGATGATAATTTGAGGTTTTCTGATATTTTCAATGGAATCTTAAATGAGAAATTACTTAATGAAATTAATAAAGATATAGTCAAGTATAAAAATTTATTTAAACTACTATCTTCAAAACTTCCTGTTATAAATTATGACAATTCGGCATGGAAAACCATGACTACTAGGGGTAAAAAGAAAAAGCAAGAACAAATGAAAAATTCAAATCAGCATAAAAATCAAGAAAATTTAAATCAACATGAAATCCAAGAAAAATTAGATGAAAATTTTTCTTCTAAACCTCTTGTGAAAAAACCTCGAGGTAGGCCAAGAAAAAATCTACTTACAAATTTAAAAATTATTCCCTCTCAAACAAAAAGAAAGAGAGGTAGACCAAGAAAACAAATATATGAAAATGAATTACCAGAAATAAATATACAAAAAGGAAGCCAAACAAAAGTAAAATCAGATTCCGACTCTGATCCTGAATCTGATCCTGAATATTTAGACTATTTAAACGAATTCCAAGCAAAAAATAAAAGAAATAAAAATGGCAAAAAGCCTAAACAATTTATTATACCTCAAGAGGAAAAAAACGAAAATTATTTTTCTACTTCTGAAGACGAAGTAATTGATATGGAACCTGAAGATGAAGAGAGCTCTGAAAGCTCTTGTATTGAAGAAATTTTTGAAAATGAAAATATCGAAGACACTTTTAATGAACGAAATTCTGAAATAAAGAAAAATCGACAAATAGAAACCAGGGAAAATCTCGAAAATGATAATAATTCAGAATTCGAAGAAAACCGTCCACCCCCAGAACCCCCTCCACTCAACTCAAAATATACCAGGCAAATTTTAATGAATAAAAATATCGTTGAATGTCGCGATCAATTAACGATGCGAAAAGATAATTATGTATATTTTGTTACAACAAATGGAAATCCTCGAGATAATGGATCAAAAAGTCTAGAAAAACGTGGAACTTTACCAAAATTTAAAAACTTACAGAAGGGAACAGCGAAAAAAATTAAAAAAGGAAACTATTATCATTTTACTCTTCCGATTGAAGGAGAAATTCAAGACAATTTATCTGAAACCTTGAATAATATAAAATTGT
Source organism: Diplolepis rosae (assembly GCA_030998225.1). NCBI lineage: Eukaryota > Metazoa > Arthropoda > Insecta > Hymenoptera > Diplolepididae > Diplolepis > Diplolepis rosae. The sequence goes on along the minus strand of JAPYXD010000713.1, from coordinate 64,406 downwards.
CAATTTATTCATTACACGAATTATCTCAAAAATTGAATTTACGATCAATTAGTATTTCAAAGACTTCAAAAATTAACCATATAGCTTGGGAAGAAATAAAATTAATATTTGATTCAATTTTTGCAAATTCACTTACGAAAATAATCGTTTGTAATGGCATAACGCAATATCCAACAAAAGAACAAAGATCGCAATTAATTGAAGAAGCACACTCCTCAGCATTAGGAGGCCATAAAGGTGTCACAAAGACCTATAATCGAATTCGCCAAAAATTTTTTTGGGAAAATATGAAAGTCGATATTCAAAAGTATATTCAAGGCTGTGTACAATGCCAAATAAAAAAATTAGTTCGGGTTAAAACTAAAAATCCTATGGTTATTACTGATACACCCACTACTGCCTTCGAAAAAATATCAATGGATATTATTGGTCCACTACCAGAAACAAAGTCTGGAAATCTGTATATTCTTACTATACAAGATAATTTTACAAAATATTCTCTGGCAATACCTCTTCCTAATCATCAAGCTGGTACAATAGCAGACGCATTCGTGAAAAAATTTATTTGCATATTTGGATCGCCAAAAGGAGTACTAACGGATCAAGGCAGAGATTTTTTGAGCAATTTATTAAAAAGATTAGCCAAACGTTTTAGAATCAAACAATTTCGTACGACAGCTTTTCACCCTCAATCCAATGGATCACTTAAACGATCACATCATGTCCTAGGCGAATATCTCAAACAATTTGTAGCAAAAAATTCAGAATGGGACGACTGGCTAGAATTAGCAATGTTTTAATATAACACAAGTGTACACGAAGCCACAAAATGTACGCCTTACGAATTAGTTTTTGGCAAATTAGCCCGTGAACCCTCTAGTGAACCTCTATCATAAAATGAAAAATTGCAAACCTATAATGATTATTTGATCAGCTTTGTCACACAACTGCATGAAATGCGAACACAAGCAAGAGAAAAACTCATAAAGGCAAAAGAAATTTGAATTCAAACTTAAAATAATATAAACTTTGAATAAAACCAAAGCGTTTAGAATAACTAAACCAGGAAATGTTTTAAACAAAAAGATACTTTGAAATTTTATTCTAATCATATTTTTTCTATTTCAGAGATTCGAGAAGCTCACTGTACCTTCAAATTGCAATGAAAAAATTTCAATATGTTTCAGGGTTTTTTTTTTCAAGAGCAAATTAAACTTCTTAAACTAGCAAGTATTTGCCAAATTGATCAAAGTTTTTCAAGTTTTCTCTTCTGTTCAGCACAAACTAAAAATCTAATATCATCACACAAAAATTATACCTCTTTAAAATTCTTATAAATACTTTCTTTATATTTGATTCAATCATTTTTGTTTTTGTTCATTGAATATTTAAAAACAAACTAATAACCTTTTTAGTAAGACAAATGCTAGTTTTTATTCGAATCAACATTTTATTTTATCACTTAAAGAAAAAATATAGAAATATTTGCATTTTTCTTCTTTTTTGGATGAAATAAAGACTTTTTCTCACAAGAATAAATAAGCACTTCATCATTGGTGCCATCATAAATATAATTTCAATTTTGATTTTCTTCTATCAAGGGAACTTTTCTTGATTCCCATCCTATTGGAAGAACAGTTTCTACAAATGTTTAGTCTGTAAATGTAAACTGTGCGATGGCGTTACAAAATTGTTAATGTAAAAATTGCTTTTCCAATAGAAATTAATGTGCAACAATAACAAATTAAATATTTACTATTCTTCATATGTTTCATGCACAAATAACTCTATTGATTTGACAATAAATATTAGAAAAACAATTAAAAGTACAAGAATTGCAGGGAAATCTATTACCCTGTTATTATGTAAAATTGTTTTTCTTATGATTATTTTATTCATTTAATAATACACCAATGAAATTGAAGTTCATGAAATTAATTTTTAGAGACATGTACAAGTAATAATAAGCAGTAGCAATGCCATGTTTTGAAGAAACCAATTTTACATTTAACCAAGTTTCTTCTCTTCAATGTACCAAGTTACAACGTCTATTAATTCATATGTGTAATCAACGATCCTAATATTTTTAAATCTCTATTATTAATACTATATATGTCAAATTCTCTTTTTGCTAATGTATACATCAACGATCGTAATTCTTGAAAATTACTCTTTAGTATTTTATACCTATTCGATAGAATTTTACAATTTTTAATCTTCTTTTCATCAACAATCATTATGTTGTAAGTTTGAATAGTTATTATCAATCAAAAAAAAAAAAATTGTCAAATTACCTAACTACCACTATAACACATGTAATCAACGATTGTAATATTTTTAGAATTGTATCCTCTGTTATTACTATGCATTTATATAAAACTTGTTATAAATTTTTAATTCGCAACAATAATTTAAAATGTTAATTCCTATGTATAAACGAAATTTTTTATGATATAAATTGTTAAATCAAAAATATGTACTTGATTGAGTAAGCATCTTGGATTTAAAATGTAATCTTCTACCGAAGTTTCGATCGCGGATCGTTAACTCCCCGCGATCGAATTAAGGGGGGAGGTGTCACGACCCGCGACTTTACCGCCACAAGTAACAAGCAGATTAAGAAACCAATAAAGGGATCAAGACAGCATTACAGCGAGTGTGATTTTATCGACGCAAGTTATAGACAAATCTACAGATCAATAGGATGATCAATATGAAATTACCATGTGTCGTTATAATACCCACACATGATAACAAATCGACTGACCCAGAGAGAAAGTGAATGAAGCCCTACAATACCAACACACTACCGTCATAACATGCGACTTGTAATAGCATGTGACTTGTAATAACATGCGACTGGTCATAGCATGTTACTCGTCATACTTGACCTTTCAAAGTTCTATAAAAAGCGAAAGTGCCAAGAGAAGTCAGTCCAGTACCATCATCTTTACACCGCGAGTTCAGTTAGTTAGTCCACGTCCGATTTATACAATGTGACCAACGCGAGTCCAGTCCAGTACTATCGAATCTATACCGCGAGTGCAATCCAGTCAGTCCAGCTTCTCCAGATTTCTACCGCTACTCAACCCGAATTCTAACTCGGCGCTGAGTTCAACGACATTAGAAAGTGAAGGGGAATCGCCTTCCAAATTCTCTCGAAACTGGGATCGAAGAATCAACTAGATCAACCGTCTAGATTATGAATCTACTATACAACTGCAACTACCTAAAGATTACAAGTTACACTCAACTGATCACATTCGCTTACTGGACTCAATTGATCATCAATCAATTCAAACTCAGGATAACTGAAGGGGTATTTCTAATTTTGATTCTATTTTACATTTCCATGGTGCTTACCTGATAAAATTTCAATTGTCAATAAATATATTTTTTATACCTAACCCTTCTCAATCACTGACTATTCCTCATTCCTTAGAGAGGATCCTTCTGATCCTGACATAAAACGTGGAGATCTTTTAAAAGAGAAATGTTACGTTTCTGACGTAACATAAGGAAAGACACTCTTTTTAATGAAAAAATTTAAAAATTACGAAAAATAATTTTTTAATAATGTTTTTTGTAATAGGATTTTTCCTTACTATCGCTTCTTACCAATTTTTTAAAAATGATTGAATTTCTTAAGGGGTTATATACACTTGTGTTCGAGAAAAAAAGCGGATTTTTACGATTTTTTTTTGAAAAAACAACACATTTGTTTTTTAAACTGAACGCCTATTTATTTATACATGTCGAAAAATCTTTAACGAATCTTTTCAACAAAAAAAATTCATAGCTGGAGTCAATATTGCCATTGTGCTAAAACACAATTTTCCCGACATCTCTTGCGGTGAGCATGATAAAGAAGGAACTGCTTATCTGAAATACACAAAACAAAAACAAAACTGTAGTTGGTACCTTTAAGCTGTGCGTGAATAAAGGATTTTGCGAAATTCATTTTTTTACAAAAATGGTGATCGTTTTTCTAATAAGTTTTATTTTCGAACGTCTGAGCTTTCGGTTTTTGCTGCAAGAAAAAAAAAGTTTTGCTTGAAATTTAAAATCCTTTGTCCACTCAGAGACTATTATTGTTGTTAGTAAGCCTGCAAAAATTCAGACTGATCTGGTTAACGGTTCTCGAGAAACTGTGCTCACCGCAACCGCACGTTTTGAAAAATCAAGTTTCGAGGAAACGCTCGTGGAGCGTGACTTGCAGATGACTCGCAGTTGCAGATAGCGCGCTATCAAGAGCTGCCAAATCGGTTCTACTGCTCAGATCTGTATGATTTTTTGGAAAAAGATTCTCTGAGATATGTACTTTCAGAAAGTGCAATAAAAAATTTTTCGATTTTTTCAATCAACACAAGTGTATATAACCCCTTAAATCATTGCTTATTTTTTCGGGGAAAATATTCTCTACAACTTGACCGTTTCCAATTTTTGAAAATAAATTCTTTAATGACTGAAATAATTAAAAATCAATTTTCCAAAACAAAATTTTTATAAACAAATTGCTGTATTTGATAATAATTGATTTATTTTCAAAAATTGGAAACGGTTAAGTTGTAGAGAATATTTCCCCCGAAAAAATAAGCTATGATTTAAGAAACTTCAATCATTTTTAAAAAATTGGTAGGAAGCGATAGTAAAGAAATATCCTATTATAAAAAACATTATTAAAATATTATTTTTCGTAATTTTTAAATTTTTTCATTAAAAAGAGTGTCTTTTCTTACATATGACACGGCTGATAATATAATTCTCAGTCTTGAAATCATAGAAAAACTTCTTTTTCCAGAGACTGTTTTTTGGCATGACGACTCCCTCAAGTTAATGACAGATCAAAACAGACTAGAAAAATAATAAAGAATTAAATTGTAATTTCATGATGACATTTTTAGGTACTTGTTGAGTAAATAAATATTAATTGTTTATTTTCAGATTCAAATTCATCATGGATATAATTATTAAAACAGGTTTTCAATCAATTAAACATACAATAGAATTTCAACCACAAACGAAAATTAAAGGTAAAAATCTCGTTCTGGCAGAACACGTACGAGATATCCAAGAGTTCCGTAGAAATAATGAAAGTTATTTAATAAAATGTCGTATAATTCGACAAGCACCAGTTCATGCAACACCCTACAGTACACACTTATTCCTTTGATTTATTTTCCATTTAGACGCTGGAAATTTATAAAATTTACACTCACTTTTCCTGCTTGTATTTTTACAATTCACAACACAATAACTTCGGTGGCTCATTTCAGCTATATTTTTTAAATTAAAACAAAATTTAGATTTGCACATGTATTTTGATTGCTCGGAAATATAAAACAGCCTCCTTTTTTAACGCCTAAATTATCCACTGCGTGCGCTGGCGTCGATTTAACTCTCCCTACCATGACTTCGCACGGTGCCTATAACTATTCTCCCTGGAGGATATATAGGGGTTTACGATATAAGGATTCCATTACATATTATTTATTTATTTAAAAAATGTTTATTTGGTCAATTTGATTTTAGCGCCTAGTGTATTATAAGTGGGTCGCTAGAATAGCTATTAAAGCGACATAATTATTAATAAAATAGGGATTGCGTAAAAGGAATATGAATTCCTGTACACTTATTATAATTTCTTTGAAATTGTGCGACATAGATTTTAAGGTAATTGGCACGGTGTGAGGGCTTCAAAGAATCCGACAAGTCCTTTTTTGTTAATAATCACTTCGTTGTTAATAATTATTGTTTTTCGTATAGCTTTAAGTTTAGATTAGAGGCAAATTCCGGATATTAGTTTCGAAATATGCAGTATATAAAAGCGTTAAGAAATGGAAACATAATCCATAATTTACCCGAACAGTTGATAGATCTCATGATGTGGTAAATTTTTTGGTGACAGAAATCTGTCTATTTCTAGATCGGCTGCGCCCTACCAAGAAAAGTAGCTGTACCGTTGCAAAGAAAAGATCTATACGATTCAAAGTTGCTCTAATTGCTCGAGAAATGAGGAAAAAAAGCAGTGGAGCCGATCTGCACTCCGTCTCAACCGTCCTCGACCGAAGAAAATTCTGATAAAGATATTAAGATAAGTTTCGTATGCACTTTGGAAATCTCGGAACCGGTAACTACTATGACAGTTCACGCAACGATAGGCATGTCCGAAAATAGAGTCATGAATATGTCAGGCATCGATGATTTTGATTCGGTAGTTACCGATCGGAATGTTGACAATATTAAAAAGATTATAAGGATATTTACGAGAATTTTAGACCTTTTGAAATCAGAGATTCGGAAAATCCTTATAAATTTATTTATGATGGAGTAGATTTGACAGACTTTCAGACTTGTGCATCCTAAAGGATGACAGCGTGAATCCCATCAATGTGAAAGAGATTAGGAAACTTTAGCAGGGTAAAGAATTTATAGCCGAAGAGCATACTCGGATCACTGTTGAAGCTCAAGTACATAGGGAAGGCGATAACGGAAAACTTCCCACTCTTGAGGCTTTGGTAGAGAAGACTGGACCAGACACCACTTTTTTAACTCCGAATAACTCAGTTGGAATTAGGAATTTGCATGCAAAAAAATTATGCCATTTTATTTATGCAATCCAAAGTTTATATTACATAAAAAATAATTACAATGGCGCTTTTTTTAATCATTAATTGTTGATTTGCGATGGATTCAAAGATAATGAGCGTTTGAAACGGATCGCTTTGGCGGTCAAGCGTCTCTGATTGGTTCTTGAAAGTGTGACGTCAAACCGTTGTATTTTCGTATCGGCAACATGCAAACCAAGTGCAAACGAAGTTCTAATTAATTAGAAAACTGGTTTGTTTATTGAAAAATGCCTCCTAAGGTGGGTAGTGGCTTCGTAAAAGCAGACTAGGGAAATCTTCCAAAAATTTTTATGTTTATGATGTTGGAATATTTTACATCTAACTATAAATATGCCGCATCAGGAATCCTCGGTGTCGAAGCCACTTTGTAAGTAAAATTTACAAACTATAATCATTGTTCTACTCTGTCAATTTAAATAAAAGGTAAAACTACTAATCGATGATAATATAAAATCAATCATGTAAAGGGTTTCCCAATAAGGGTGATATGTTTTGAAATTGAAAAAAAACACTGAATATTCATTCGGAATTGATCGAAATCTTTTTTATTATATTGGATATTCTATGCCATTTATGATTTAAACAATATATCGGCCAAATGTCCCCCGAGACTTGAGCCAAAAATGCGCCTCATCAGAAAAGATGATTTTTTGATGAAAATTGGGATGATTTTCAATTGATTCCAGAGCCCAATCCGCGAACTTCCGACGCAGACGATGGTCATTAGGCTTCAGTTCTTGGGCCAGAATCATCTTATAGGGATGCAGGCCAAGATCCAATCGCAAAATACGCCAGGTAGTCATCCTGGACAGGCCCAATTCCTGAGATCGGCGTGGCACGGACAATTCACGGTTTTCCTCGATACTGGCCTGTACGGCGGCTATATTCTGTGTAGAACGTGCGGTACGCATACGATTTTTAGGCTTAGTATCCAATAGAGTAAATTCACTCTCCAACTTATCGATTATTCGACGAATTGAGAGCGCGGATGGAGCAGAATGACGACCATATTTTGCACGATATGCTCTTTGAACACCGACAAAACTTCTCGAATTTTGATAAAATAATTGGACAATTTCCAAACGTTGTGGAAGCGTGAAACTACTCATGATTAAATGGCAAACCTTACTGATGACAACTGACAGCAGACGTCAAAAATTACAGTTCAAATGAGCCCGATAGGGACATTCAAAATCATATCACCCCTATTGGGAAACCCTTTATAAGTTAATGTATTTAGTACATAGTTAAATTATTATCACGTTATTAATGAAGATGAGTATATTATTGGTAAAATGTATTATGTTAGGTGCGCAACTAAGCTCCCGCTGTTTTTTTTAATGAAAATGCAACTTTATTGTTAAAAAATGGTTACAAATGAATCATACAAAGTATTGCCCATCGTTAGCTACAACTTTTGCCCATCTTTCTGATAGAGCTCGAATACCGTTACGGTAAAAGTGTTCATCTTTTGAGGCTATCCACGAATCAAGCCATTTTTCGATGTCTTCATATGAATTGAAATGCTGATCAGTCAGACCATGCGCCATCGACCGGAAAAAGTAATAATCGGACGGCGCAATATCTAGGGAATACGGCAGGTGGGGTAGGACTTCCCATTTGAGCGTTTCCAAGTAGGTTTTAACGGGTTTGGCAACGTGAGGCCGAGTGCTGTCATGGTGTAGAATCACTTTTTCGTGCCTCTGCTCGTATTGTAGCCGTTTTTCGCGCAGTGCTCGGCTCAAACGCATCAATTACGTTCGATACCGTTCCCCAGTGATGGTTTCGTTCGGTTTCAACAGCTCATAATAAATAACATCTGCGTCTTCGAAGGTTTTTGGCCTCCCTTCACACGGACGGTCGTCAACATCGAAATCACCGTCTTGAAGCGACGGAACCAATCACGGCACGTTGTTTAACTTAGAGCAGAATCTCCGTAAACTTTTTGGAGCTCTCGATGCGTTTTAGCCGCCGTTTCCTTCGAATGAAAGAAGAAAATCAACACTTCCCGCAAATGACAATTATTTGGCACAAAATCAGACATTTTCACACAACCAAAAGTATATGACGCCAAAACAAAATCACTAATGTGTCAAAACGGTTTGTTTACCATATGTCTAAGCTTGGTTCATGACAATTTCAAACTCTTATATCGCAAATAAATGCAAATGAATGCAATATTTAAAGAATTTGAAAATCTTTCTGTGGAAAAAAAGACGGCATTCGAAAACTTGGGCTCGAATCCCAGCGCAGTCGAAAGCGTCTTTTTTTCCACACAAAGATTTTCAAATTCTTAAAATATTGAATTAATTTATTATTGTAAAATTTGTTTCGAAGCCAGAACTTGAAAGTCCGCCCGACTTTTGCAAAACAGAGGCGAAGCCGAGGTTTTTGCTGGTCGGGGCGGGCATTAGAAACAAATTTAAAATAAGATGCAATCATATAATAACAGCAAAAAAAAATTGAAAATCAAAAAAAAAATTTTAAATACCAAATACCAGAGAAAATTTATTCTTAGAAAACAATATTAATATTGATTATACGTGTAATTGCATGAAGTCACATTAAATTAAATTAAACAAACGAATTATACGTTGAATTTAGCGGCCACAAAGGTCGTTGTTTCTGGAGTGAAATGCAGCCGGGAGGACCGTACTTTCGGCTAGGAGATCAAGAACAAATTTTTTCGGATGTCTTGGTTGTCGAATTATGACATCCATCGACAAAACACCATTTATATGCCGTTTTTTTCGACATTTTACACAATTTTTAATTGGTCTTCTACAGAGCTGGGTAAAATGGTTCTCAAAACGTATTTAAAATGTAAAATGCAAAATAGTTTCGTAAAACCCATTTAAAATGCAAAATAGAAAATGGTTTCCTATTTTCTATTTAAAATGAAAAATGCAAAATGTATATTTGAAATAGGTTAGTACAAAATGCAAAATGGATTTTAAATAATACAAAAAATTACATAAAGAATATTTATTATTCTTTGCGGATGTGTCACTGAAAAAATGGTTTTGGTGTTGTAGCTATAAATATATTGCTGAGGAAATATAGCTGAATTAGCAATACTTTTTAGGTTAGACAGTAAACTATATATCTGAGACACATAAAGCATTTATCTCTTGCAGACAGAAAATTTAGAAGACAAATCTGGCACCATTTGCTATATCGTCTAGCTGTAATGTCTAAATAACATAGCAGTAAGAACATTTGTATCCCACAGCTATACGGCTATAGCTACTGTGCCCAAACGCGCGTGACGCTTGTCGCTCGCGTCCCCCAAGTCTCAACAAGTTTCAGAATAGCAACGCCAGCCGGTATTTTCCACGTGGTGTAAGTGACAAAAGTTCAACCAATGGAAAAGTCAAGTCCACTTTTCAAAATTGAGGACGTGTTGGAGGCCTGAAATCTCCAACAATATGTTGAAATTTTTCAGGGTAAGTAGTCGAGTATTTTGAATGTTTTAAAAATATTCGCTTTAAAGTTTCTTAGGGGCTTGCTGTATTAACCTGAAAATTTTCTTTCCACTTTTTTTTCGACATTCTCACGTCCGTACAAAGTAAAAGATATAAAATTTAAAACTCATAGGGTTAGATTAAATAAAAGGTACTAAGGAACGTCTGTCTACATCTAAATGTTTTGAATTAAAAACAAATTTTTTGAAATTTTTTTTTGGAAATTATAAACATTTGGATGTAGACAGATTTTCTTTAGTACTTTTTATTTAATCTTGCGCCCACAGTTTTAACTTGATATCTTATTTCGTGTAGATGTGAGAATAGCGAAAAAAAAGTAGAAAAAGCTATTTTGAGGTTAATAGAGCATGTCCTTGCATCAGAAAGAAAATTTCAAAAAACGCCTCTAAATTCTAACCTGTAAACCTGAATTTCGAACTTTTTTTAATATTTCAGCTGAAGACATTACATTAAATTCACTAAGTGAATTAGTTGCACAATATGCATGTACAAACAGGACTCGTGTGTTATAATAGGACCAGATGTAGGTGGCGGACCTGAATTCGGTTTAGCGAAATCTTTCTTAATTAATCCTGAAGGTGATGTTTGTTTAGTCTATGATATTCTGTTAAGTACTAATTTTTCTAGTCATTACCATGCATATGTTGTAACTAAAACTTCGCAAACTAAAGCTATTCTCATCAATGATTTAATCGTGTGATTTAAAAGAAATATTTTTTTATGTACAAAAAAATTGTATTAAAATAAAATAAAATTTCTAACTACACTTGTTTATTTCTTTTTTAGGAACCACTGCTTTAAAATAAATAAATAAATAAATATAAATATGTAAATATATATAAATATAGCACCTATATATTTTTAGCATCCTACCTAGAAAGTCTGTCAAGTGCAGCTATATTCTTCACCAAGAATATCCAGTTAAACCTGATTAGGTGTGACACCTAGGCAACTCTATTCTTGTTTAGGAATAGAAATATAGATATGAGAGCTAAATTTTTCAGTTACCCCAGCTATATTTCTCCAGCTAGAAAATTTATGTACCACAGCTAAATATTTAAGAATTACGAAATCCAGCGATACCTTTTAGCTGCGACAGCTAAAATTTTTGAGATACACCTAAACATTTTTTTCAGTGGTTCATTTGCTTTAAGTAGCAATTGCTTCTCGAATATTGCGTCCCCCATGCATCTTCATTTTGGGCGCAAAATCACGCCTGCATAACTAAATAGTAAAATAAAATCAGCGTTTCGAAAAATGGCTGCCTGCGCGAGCAGCACGTGTTGGCTTCCCGCTAGAGAAATTCTGCCATCGGCTGTAAACTGGCGCGCGATTCAATATCGAATGAAATTAATTCGATTTTAAATCGCGCGCCAAATTTTGACCAATAGCAGCATTTCTCCGGTGGGAAGCCAACATGTGCTTTTACTTGTCCAGGGCAGAACCAAAAAAAAAACTAGAAAATAGTATTTTAAGTTGAAAATAGGTTGAAAACCTATTTAAAATGGAAAATGCAAAATAGTTTTCTTCTTCCTATTTAAAATACAAAATGGAAAATGGTATTTTGCATTTAAAATAGGTATTTGAAATGGATTCATTTGAAATAGTTACCCAGCTCTGGTCTTCTATACAAAGATGTGACTCAAAGCGATTGTACACAACGAAGTGACGTCACTGTATCATCGGAAACATTCGGCTGTTTCCGGCACGTTATGGGAAAGTTTTAAATTTATACTTTTCTTACACTCATTAATAAATTATTACTATCTAAGAAATTCAGAAAAAAATTTGGTATGCAAAAGTGAGCCCCAAATTTCATTTTTTGATCACTTTAAAAAAATGTGCAAATTCCCAATTATTGCAATAAATCAACCTGGTAAACGATCGAAAAAACTATAACCTCCTCCTATGTTACAAACTTTTAAAGCTCCAATTGATAGAGAAAACCTTTACGAAGAGAAAGAATCGTATAAGAAGGCTCACGTCGAATGGGAAGTTGGTTTTTTATGCATAATAAAAAAATCAAATTTTCTGAAAATAAGTGTCCAATTAAACGCTTAATTGCCCTTACCTGAACATCATTTCTCACTTACGGAGAAAAATAGTTGATGTATTTTTACTCAATTTTCGATCAAATTTGGGACATAAGGGCAAGTTAGAAGTTATTTAGTATCACTGTATTTATTTTTGATATATTAAATGTTCAAAAATGAATCACAGTTGAGTAAAATTCAGAAGTGTAGGGTGAAGTTTAAAAGCGTGCATTAAAAGTTTCTAAATATATATATTATTACTCGTAGTATAATTCTCAAAAACCAGTCTTTCATTAAATCACCAAAATAGTAGAGCTTTCCCTTCATTGTACTCTACGTTTTAATCGAGAGTTGAGTAAACCGTGAATCGCAAGATTTATTCCAATAGCTATATATATTCACGCAGAAACGAATGAAAGTAATCTGCGCCTTGGACACACATTAAAAATTTATAATTTGAAAAACGTGTTGAATTTTCAGCATACTGATGTTCCAAGTTATTATATTTCATAATAAACAGGACTTATATCGACCCTTAGTATTACTATTTAAATATTTTTGATGTACTTAGTTGGCTTTAGGGTCCAGAAAAAATGTATTACTTTATCGCAAATTTAGTTATTTAGTACAATTTTATAGTTTCACACTTGCCATTCTTTTGTATCACTTTTTTTACCACAATGTTTATCCGTCACACGGGCAATTTATAAGTTTTCCACCTTCGTATTTTTTTATAGAAATAAATCTCACTGATAAGGACTCCAACCTGAGTCAAAACGTTTGAAAATATGAAACCTTGAGTTTACATTTTTTCTGGACCCTACAGCCATCTAAGTACACCAAAAATATTCAAATTATATTTAATAATCAAAATCAATTAAAAACATGCAAAATACAATCAGTTTATTTTAGTACTCTCTGAATCCAAAATAGTGGAATAGCCACTGTTTTATTTAGTGCGTAATGAAACACTTACTTAATAGTGAATTCCACTTATAAACTAGTGATTTTAAAAAAAAAATAATAAAAAATTGTTTTAGTGATTATCCACTAGTCCAGAGTAGCGTACTTCACATTTTGTCAAATAGTGGATAACCACTAGAAAAAAGTGGTTTTCCACTATTTTGGATTTTGAAAGTAGAAAGTTATTCATTTCATCCTAATAGATTGGAGTTAACGCTCATGCCTGGAAAATATTAGCAGTTTAAGCTTTCTTTAATTGTCATCGACTTTTGGATTTGAATACTCAATGAGAATTTCGACTTTTTTAGAAGCTTTCATTGAAAGGTGTACGGAATTATTGAATTCGTCAATGAATTTCTTTACGATTTCAGTCCTATCCAAGAGTCGATGACATGTGACTGCAATAAGAATTTTTATTTCCATTCCATCTGAATCCTTCGTTACGTTTTTAAATTAAATTGATTACATGAAAATTTAAACACCAAAAGTCTTGATAAGTGTATTACATAAAATTTGAAAAATCTACACAAGATTTAGATTTCACATAAATTTCTTAGGCACAATAATAATTTGGAATTCGCAATTGTAAAATTCATATTTTGAAAATATACAACACAGAAAATAAAAGTACCTTCTTTTTAATGTACACTCACCGCTCTCTTATACGACGAGCTCGGGACCGAGAACTATCCTTTATACGACGGCGTAAGTGGAACCCGCCTATCCCCTACCACCATATAATATACTATTACATTACGGGGGATGAAACACAGCGATTGCAACGAGTGTGAAGTTTGCTGCCCGAGCGCGGCGAGGGCTGCATTCACACTCATTGGATTTATTGTGTTTTGTTTCGACTAATGCATATTATTTTCCATAGCAACTCTTTTGAGAATTCAATTTGATGTAACTGTAGAGTGTACTTAACTTTAGATACTTTTTGATAATAATACAATTTTTTAATGTACATTTCAAACTTTAGTTTCATTAAACTTCATACGTAGTTATTATAGATTTATATTTGTGATGTTTCATATTTAAGTGTATTTGTGATAGAAAATATGATTGGCTGTGACTGAATGGTGTATTTGTATGCTGTTTATGTATCAGCTACCGTTTGAAGCACCTCAAGCGTCGGTGATATACATTTCATGTTAACCCACTGTCACACGTTGATACCCTGTCGTCGACAACATTTTACTTAACTCCTTACTATTCCTTATGTGACGCTTATTGTTATTCACTTTGGGTGAATTAGGTATTTATCAAATCCATTTTACTGGACTAAGATTTAATAGATGTTCAAATGTCCTTATGTCCCAAGTTTAATCGACAGAGTTAAGTAAAATTACTTCAACTATTTTTCTCCGTGTACATGTCAGACATCGTGAAACAGCTGAGCCTCGATAGAATACCGCGTTCACCGTCCCGGACAGAGGCTTATTTTAGTTTCCTAGAATGCCCTTTGGCCTTACGAACCTTCCAAACGCCAATAGACCGTGTGATAGAACTGGGAGTTAGGTCAAGTGCGTTTTGCTACCTAAATAATATTATCGTCTTTACCGAGACTTTCGAGGAGCATTTGAAGTGACTCGAAGCGGTCTTAAACAAGATCGCACAAGCAAATTTAAATAATAAACGTAGAAAAAGGCGAGTTTTGTTGTTCCGAGTTTAAGTATCTGGGTTGTGTTGTAAATGAAGATGGCCTGAAAGTCAACCCAAATAAGACTGAACCGATTTTGACATACCCGACCTCGAAGAACATTAAGCAGTTAAGGCGTTTTACAGACTCAACTTCGTGATACTGGCAATTTATTCCGCAACTGCCTGTTGTTCCCGAGCCGTTGACTTGCCTATTCAGGTCAAACGTAAACTGGCATTGGGGCAAGGAGCAACAGCAATTTGAGAGAGCAGATTGAAACATAATTATTTTCTTTTAATTCACGACTACTTAGATTGTTAATCCGGACTGAGCCAAACATTTTGGTTTCCAAATAGTAATAATAAAACTCAGTTTAACGAGCCAACAGTTCTTTTATTTCAATTCATTTAAAGTTCCCGGTTTATTGTTATAATTTAACCAACAAGACTCACCAATCACAAACTTGCGAGTCGTTGCACCTGCGCGGCTCATAACATTATCAGACAGCTAGACACATATGCAGATACAATGCCGAACTATGAACCGAGAGCTCGCGAGATTTATGATAACAACACTCCAAAAATAACACACCGATCCCGCGTTATGTACACATAACTTAGCGTACAAAAGAGAAGAAAAAGCCCAACAACTCCAGAAGGTGCGAGTAAAACAAATTAAAACAGTTTTATGGCAGACACGATAAATAGAACATATTTAAGTGACGAAAACCACATTCGAACAAGACATAGAGTTTCACGTCCGATGGTGGCTAAAAAAAACCTTCCAGCGGAAATCCAAAATGGATTTTGAAGTTGAAGACTAGTACTATACATTGCCGTTTTCGGAAATAAGAAAAAGAAATTCGTTTCTCCCTTAATAAATTCATTAACTTGGCTAGAATGGCCACTTTCTGATAATTCAACCTAAAGTTACTCCAAAACCTGAAGGACTACACAATTTATGCGACCCGATTCGTTTTCAGAGTAAAAAAATCTACAAGTCTCATCACCTACCATATCTACAACTATCTCCAGTTACTCAATCTAGTCAATTTATTCGTAAATTACTTTTTCGTTGTTGTCTCAGTCAGTCAACTCAATTAGTCTGTAATGATATTGTCACATCAATCACCAAGCGACGTTATGTAATTTAATAATTGTGTGTGGAATTTTCAACGGTTATTCAACCTTTTATCATTGGCAAACTGAGATTTCCGCCCAGACAGTTGTGTTCTTTTGAAATTATTTTATGAAATATATGTAAGATACCAGCAATTTGGCAATTCCAGTACTTTTTAAGGCAACCTTCTTATGCATATAGCAATATTTTTTACATTATAAACTTAATAGGGATTAAAGATAATAAGCCGCGATGTAAACAGGCGTGAAGCGTATTAAAACACGCGGTAGGGTAAATGAAAAGAGAAAAGGTCTCCAGAATATTATGGATCTTGACCACATCCAACCATCTCACGTTCTACGTCTCCAACAACGTCAATCAATCTCTGACCTCGATGGAAGTTTCAACTGATTCAGGTGGCCTGCAGTCTGATAGCTCCCTGCCCAACGGATTCGCTCTAAATTCAATAAAAGTACATCTTTTTCTCCTTCATCCTCTCCTCTCTCATTCTCCTCATCCGGCGTCCTCCCCATTCACTGAATGCTTTCTCTGACTCTCAAATCATGAGTGCAATCGCGTTCTCCTTAATAAACATAATAGGAATCTTATTATCTGGCTCACTCGAATCAGAGGAAGGTCAAAACAACCTCAATAGAATCATATGCAGTATGACGACTATCAAGATCTCTCCTGTACAATGGGTCAACTCCATAAGCTGAGAATCGTTCAGTGGAACTATCAGGAAGCCCTAAACAAGCAAGTCGACCCCTCTAATATCAGAAACGAGTTTGATATCGTCTTATTCTCCGAATACTTTTTGGAGACCGATGTCTAAACAAGACTTTAATATCAGAGACTTAAACATCATCAGAGCTGATAGGCTCAGCAATAGTCGCTGTGGCTTAGCTATCCCCATCCGTAAAGGCATCACATTCTCCAGCGTCAACTCTATTCCAAGCGTGGAGAACAAACTAGAGACTTTAGCAGTCTCGATAGTCTCTTCATTGGGAAACCTTCTTATAGTTTCAGTCTAGAGGTCACCCACTTCCAACAATTTTACATCTTTATAAAAGTGGAAATAGTTTTTCAATTCTATCTAAAATACTAATTACAATTCAATCTTTATTGCCAGCGATTTTCTCTGCCACAGTTCCTTCTGTGGTAGCTCACATGACTGTAAGGAAGGCACTGAGCTTTGCTCTATTTTGGATAAGACAGATTTTCTTTCCTTCAATACTAGGCAGCCCACTTACCGCACTTGTACCGGTAGCCCACTCTTGATTATTGACCTGACTTTCGTTTCTCCTCCAAAAGCTTTCCCCGACAGTTTTAAGAAGAACGAATTCTTCAAGGCCGCTTCACGGAGGCTAAGCTTACCATTATCTTATCTTTTCAAGTATTTCACAGGCCTAGATAAAATCGACTGTAATATCATTGACCGTTTCCCCGAAGATGTAAAGACTATTCGGAAGGCTATTAGGAAGAAGATCCCTTCTACTGGTTGCCAATTTCACCCGCCCCGTCAAATTCCATTTGTATTTAAATATCTTTCATTAAAATAACCCTTTTTTATGACTCAAGGGGTCTCAAAACGTAAAGATTTGATGAAAGTTCCGAATTTCATTTTTTATATAAAACCAATAACTTTTCATTGATGATGATTTTAATATTCCAAACTAATCACTCAATAAAAACCTTGAGAATAAGAAACTACATGAGAAACTAAATAGAAAACTGCATGTATATGATCCGTATATGTGTCCGAGGATGGGAGTCCCGGGTGAACGGATGACGTAAGAGTCGTACGTGACTTTAAGCTGGAACCAACTGCCCGTGAAGTTTAAAGCCGAAAGGCGGTTCCGCGGGCCGAGTATTAGTTCGAGAGAGGGTTTTTTTTTTGGTTTTAACAGGTATGCCTAGACCCGTCCTAGGAGAGTCCTGTACAACGTCCATAAAACATTTCGCCATTTTTCCTCCTCACCAAAAAAAAATACAGCCCTTCATATGGTTCCCAATGTATATTCCCACATAGTTATGACTTTGAATTTGGTTACAAAACACCGAACTGCATTTCCTCGGCAAAACTTGGTTGCTCACATCAGCGGTAGTTTGCCATTGCCTTCCACTGGTCGCTATGATGTATCTAGTGAAAAAAAACTGAAAATGATAGCTGTAAGTAAGTTGAGAGGGGTGGGGAAGGCTACGGTAGTCAGAAGAATGTAACAGAATGTTTGGGATGTCTGCCTTGTAATTGGTGTCTGTCCCTAAAAAAACTTTTTTTTAATTATGTGGAGGCCTCAGATCCTAGTTTGCGAGTGGACATAAGCGCTTATTTAAAAAAAATAAGGATTTTAATATTTAAAAGGTTCATTTGTTACTCTTAGTCACTCAAGGTCAACTTTAAAGTCACTGTTAAATAGACCTTCCTAAAAGCTGCAACTTTTATATTCAACATTTTTCTCTGGAATGCTTTCCTAAAGAGTTATTAAAATAAGTTATTTGAAGTATGAACTGTATATTTTTAGCATAATGTTTCTTAATCGTCAACTTGTTTTTCATTTAAGACTGATTTTTACTAACTACTAACTTCCCGAACTTATAAATTCAAGGTGCATTCTTTCCGTGTAAAAGTAGGTGACTATCAAAATTAAAATCTTCGAAACTAATATTTCAGAGAATAGGTTAGATTCAAATCTTAAAGGCATGTGATAATTAGGAAATTAGCAAATTTGATTGATTTTAGGTTTCTATATGTTTGTGTCTGAAGTACATAAAATTATGTTTTCCGAATTTGGGAAATGGTAGAGAAGATAAAAACGGACGTAGATAGACAACTTTTAGTTTAGAAAATAAATAAAAATGCAATTTTAATAAAATCGAAGAGAAATTTTTTTTTTTATTATCAAAACCAAAAGAAGTCTATCTACGTCGATTTTTATCTTCTCTACAATTTCCCAAATTTTTAGAACAATATCCTTTGTATTTTGAAAGTAAACATGTAAAAAATGGACCAAGTTGTTCATTAACATGCGTTAATGAAAAAAAAATCCTGATAGATTTGACGATGTAGTATTTTTCGAATCCACTTCCTATAGCATTCCATATATTATATGTAAATGGTCGTCAGTGGCTTACGTTCGCCAGTTGTGTTTGCCGATACAAGTATGGTTTTTAAAAGTTTCTTAGAAAGTGCAGTGT
Source organism: Diplolepis rosae (assembly GCA_030998225.1). Classification (NCBI taxonomy): domain Eukaryota; kingdom Metazoa; phylum Arthropoda; class Insecta; order Hymenoptera; family Diplolepididae; genus Diplolepis; species Diplolepis rosae. Next base: position 45,337 of record JAPYXD010000713.1, on the reverse strand, counting down.
TTTATAAAATTGTCACTTACAAAAATTATATGTTTATATTATATTCTGATAAAACATTAAGAATAATGTTTTATAAAATTGTCACTTCTTACAAAGCATGTAATACGAGGGCTGTTCAATAAGTCCGGGATTTCTCGTAAGATGATGCTGTCATCGTAAATATGTTACTACTCTAAGTAGTAACAATATCAGTGCGTATATAAAGTTTCAAGTCAGTACGTTTTTTAGAAAATTGTTTACAGTCAGTTGAATTTAGTTTTCCATTGTTAAAACAAAACCATGGAAAATAGCGAGTTTCGCCAGGCCCAGTCCGCATTTTCGACTCATTTTTTGTTTCTGGCGTATAATAATGAATCCACGTTTCATCAACACTTACATAACGTCGCAATAATTCCTTTGAATTACGTTGAAACATACCCAAACAAAAATTTAAGTGGCTGTAAAAAATTTTCTAATCAACGTACTGACTTGAAACTTTGTATACGCGCTGATAGTAGATGGTATTCTCTTAGAGTAATAACATATTTACGATAACAGCATCATCTTTTGAGAAGTCGCGAACTTATTGAACAGCCCTCGTACATTTTAAATGTCTTTCTTGCATTTAAAAATACTTACTTTTATGAATATGCATACACACTGTACTTTCTAAAAAAAAATTTTAAAAACCATACTTGTATCGGAAAACACAACTGACGAACGTAAGCCACTGACGGCCATTTTGAAACCCCTTTTAACATGTGTTATAACGGTCTAACGGTTCTAAAGCTGTCCATAAGGTTGGAACTCCTTATACCACTTCGTGGATTTGGCTGAAATTGAACTTTTCTTCATTTGTCAAACCAAAGTAGTCTATCTGCATTAGCTTTCATCTTCTCTACCATTTCCTAAATTTTGAAATCAAATTTCATGAATTTTAGACACAAAAATCTGCCCGCTTCGCGGGCACATTCAAATCGCGCGCAGCTCGCTTCGCTCGCAAGCTTGAGCGCGCCTAGTGCGCGCGATTTGATCGTCGCGCTTCGCGCTCGGTCTTGTGCTCTTCGCATACATTTAAGTTTATTTCTTATAATTTAATACTGAAGCTCAAACCAATTTTATAATATTAAAGATGATGTGAATTACTCATTTTCTCAAATTCACTAAATTTCTTTTTCAGTTTAAGTGAAACAGGAAATTCAATTTACTTAAGGCTCTATCGGCCTTAAGGAACACATTCTCATCATGACACTCGCGCTTCGCGCTCGATTTTCTGTATACATTTCAGTAACTTTTTAATAAATTACATGATTAAAATAATTTATTTTCTTCCAAATCTCTCAAAAAGAAAAAATAATCGTAGACTTTATTTAAGGTAGTACGATCACGAAAATTAGACCTCAGGCAAAAATAGATAATTTTGCTTTCAAGAATAGCAATATTATTATTGAAGGGCTAATTTGAAAGAGAAAAGATTATTTTTCATGAAAAAAATTTGAAACACAAAAAAATAATGTTATTAATAAATTTCATTTTTGCCCAAACTTATTTTCTTATCGCTTCGAGCCAAATTTTTAAAAATGATGCGATTATAATAAATCACGGTTCATTTTTTTAGGAAAAAGATTCTCTACAACTTGACCATTTCCGATTTTTGAAAATGAATTCTTTAATGGCTGAAATTATAAAAAAACAATTTTTCAAAACAAAATTTTTATAAACAAATTGCTGTATTTAATAATAATTAATTCAATTTCAAAAATAGGAAACGGTCAAGTTGTAGAGAATCTTTTTTCTAAAAAAATGAACCATAATTTATTAGAATCGCATCATTTTCAAAAATTTGATTCGAAGCGATAAGAAAATAAGTTTGGGCAACAATAAAATTTATTAATAACATTATTTTTTTGTGTTTCAAATTTTTTTCATGAAAAATAATCTTTTCTCATTCAAATTGGCCCTTCAATAATAATGTTGCTATTCTTGAAAGCAAAATTATCTGTTTTTGTCTAAGGTCTAATTTTCGTGATCGTACTACCTTAAGGAAACGATTTTTCAGAACAACGCTTATTTCGTATCTCACATATTTTGATGAAAAAAATCGAATTTTTTTAATATTAAAAATCAAAACATAAAATATACATCCAGTCGAGAAATTTCTTAATAAGAATGTGTAGACCTCATTTAGGAAAATAATTTTTCATCTGAACTTTTCTTATGTATCTGATATATTTTTTTTCTAAAAAATGGAATTATTGAATTTTAATCGAATTTTTTGGAATTTAAACGAAAAATATATGTTTTTTCATAAACTGTGTAAGACAAAACTTGTAGATCTTTTTGAAACGAACAACTTTGTATTCTTACGTTTTTATCGTATTTCACATATTATTGTTAAAAAATTGAATTTTGGATTTTCAATAGATTATTTTTGAATTAAAAAAAAAATATGCATCTTATGAAAAAATGTTACAGTTCAAATTTGTAGGTCTTTATGTAGAAAATAATATTGTATCATAACGTTTTTTCGTATCTCGTATAATTTAACTGGAAAATGGAATTTTGATATTGACTTTTTTCGAATTTGAATATGCTGTAACATTTCTAATTTTGATTTAATCAAAAAATGTTATTAGGATAATTTGTAGAGATTTATGAGCACTATCAAAAACCAGGATTGGAATTTTTGATTTTTTCAAAAAATTATTTTCAAAAACACAAAAGTAGTGCTCCATCCCTCAATTTTGATTGGATGTGGCTGGTTAACGACCTACAGACAGACAGACAGACAGACAGACAGACACTTTCGTAAAAACCATTTTTTCTGACTCAGGGGGTCTCAAAACGTAAAGATTTGATGAAAATTTCGAAAGTCATTTTTCACATAAAACCAATACCTTCTCATCCATGATGAGAATGTAAAAATATATTGACTAGCAAATATCTTCGATCTAATCAACTTGTTTTACAGTCTATTAGTAGACTAGAAAAAAAATATGACTTAATTATTTAATTTATAAAAAGTAAAAAAAATATTTTAGTTGATGCAGAAATAGCAGGCGAAAAATGTTGTTATTAGAACGTATGATACGTAACTCGAAATGATAATTGCAAAAATTTTCGCAAAAATTTTTTGCGAACCTAATTAAGAATAAAATGTGTATACAAATAGAACGTTTACCATTTTATGTGCCTTGAATCATTGTAGATTGGAAATTTGAACGCAAAAGTGCCGATTTTATATGTTTTTAATTTTTTTAACCCCCGTTCACCCCCCGCAAAAATTTGAAAAAATTACGTTAAACACCTTTGTTAATGACTAATATTTAGAGAAAAAATCAGAATAGTAATGACAAGTAGCAGTGTGAATTTTTTCAGAATTTTAGAATAAATGGTTTGGCTGTAAAAGTCAAAAAACAAAAATTGCAATATCTATCATTCCTCATTAAATATGGCGGCTGCGAACCTGAAAATTTCTGAAAACTCATTTCTTGTCAAGTATTTTGATATGGTTAATGCAAAGCTTCATTTGGTTTGGGGGCACTTTCAACATGGAAACCCGGCTATGTTCTTTTGAACACAAAATTTTATGTACTCTAGACACAAACATGTAGAAACCTAAAATGAATAAAATTTACTAATTTTCTAAGTATCGCATGCCCTTAAATCATATTGTAATAATATTTAATTTCATGGAGATATACGCCCAAAAAAAATAGTATAATTATATTCTACATATTATCTACATAATACGATAAATATATTTTGATTTTGAGGTTATTATAAAAAGAGTGGCAAAATTTAGAATAATACTAGAAATAATAGAATAATTCTACCTTCGTATTTTACGAATTTAAGTTCTTCAAAAAAATTAAATTGATGTATATAATACTCACTGAACAAAACTCTTCAAAACTAATTTTTCCATCCTCATCCTTATCAGCGAATAATATTGTTTTGTCAACTATTTGTTGTAGTTGTGTGTCTTTCAAATTATTTCCTACCATCATTTTTAATACTTGAAATAATTCTCCATTGCTAATGAAACCGTCGTTATCCATATCGTAAATTCTAAATGCAAATCTTAATTTACTTTCCTTATCACCCTGTAAGAACAAAAAGTAAATATTTTTGAATGTTCAAGTTTTTGTCTTGTACATTAATATAGTAAATAATACAGTGAATGAGTAAGTAGTATTTATTTAAAAATTAAATATTTTGAAGGGTTACGTAAACACTAATTTTGAATCTTATTTGACAATTAGCCCTTTGTGGTCGTTAAGTTTATACATAACATGTTTTGGTGGCTGAGAGTAGACATACGACCGCAAAGGGTTAGTAATTTGAATACAGTTGCAATCACTGATATCCCTAATACACTAAATTAGAAATGCAATACTTGTATGTAACTACAGACAATTTAAATACTGCTAAAGCGAATTTTTTACAATAAATAAAATTTAGTATTTAGCATCAAATAATACCAAATAAACTACTTTTTGAGATATTTTTGAGCCCGCGTGATACTTAAAAAAAGTATCAAGTTTATGCGAACAATTCCGTCTACTTTTTACTTGTTTGTCTCCAAAAACATGAACAATTGTTTTTAAAATTTATGATATAGAAGTTTGAGACGTCTAACACCCAAAGTTAGATGAAAAATTGGGAAGAAAATCCTTTTACGAGACGAAATTTATCCTTAGATCAGGTAACGAAGGAAGATAATAGAAGCAATAAACAATACCTCTATAAACCGAAGGACTTTTTTTTATCACAGTTCGGGATGAAATTTACCTGCAGAAAACCCTTGGAACCGATCAACATTTTATGGCTTCGAGTTCAACAAAAAATTTCCATAAAAAACTGCTCATATGTTAAAGCTACTTGTGCTATGTCCGCGAATACTGCGGCAGGTACTATACGAGCTGCGGTCAACATGGACGAACTGCGGTAGCAATTAAAAACATGTGATTATTTTCATCCCAGCTGCGGTCATGTAGAAATCGTAATCGTAATTGGATAAAAATGTACAGACAAATTTATACCTTCTACTTTCATTTTTTATACCTTATATTTTATACCATATTTTTTACCTGCAAAAAACGCGTTCAGCCGCAGTTCAGTATCAAACGTTTTTTCTAAACTTGGCATTTTACTTTTTCGTCGCAACAGCAACGTTGCGAACTTCATTTACCTAAGTGGAATACATCATATTGATGTCCCCGAGCTACTTTGACGTATCTCTAGCGAGTGCGTACAAGGTGTAGTTATTATTATTAATTAACATGAAATGTATTAGTATATCACCGACGCTTAAGGAGTTTCAAACTGTAGTTGAGTAGAATGAGCATCGGGCGTATTATTATCTTTAATAAAAAAAATTCTTACCCCGAGTCTGCCATTAGTCATCCGGAACATGCATACATACATAAACATCATGCAAATACATTCACACCATTCAGTCGCAGTCAATCATATATATTTTCTATCACAAATACAATTAAATATACAACTTCGCAAATATAAACCTAATAACTAAAACTTATATATTAGGACGATACGCTTTCGTCGAATCACGCACACGCTCACTTAAAATCCTGAGACATAAAATTTGGAACTTTCTTATATAGTGACTGCAAGAGTTATTCAGAGCTTGTGAGAGTAAGTGTCGTGACTAGAGTTTTTGAACGTTACTCAAGTAAAAATAAATCAACATTTTTCATAAATTGTCCATAAAATATTTTTTAATTTTAATTTTAATTATAAATAACTGGCTTATATCGACCCTCAATAATATTAATAGATGGATGATTTATTTCTATAAAAATACAAAGGAAGAAAAGAATAAAAAATTGCACGTGTGACGGATAAACATTGTGATAAAATTGCACATAAATAAAAAGTGTGCAGAATTTTTCTATAAAAAATGCAAAGGAAGAGCCTTAAAAATTACACATGTGACGGATAGACATTATGGTAAAAAATGATATGAAATAATTGTACGTTTGAAACTATAAAATTGGTCTGAATAACTGAGTTTGCGAAAGAAACTATACAAAAGGTTTTTTTGTGTGAAATTACATCCTGTGCAAAATTTTCCCCTATAAAAATGCAAAGGACGAACCTTAAAATTGCACTTGTGACGAAAAACTTTGTGGTAAAACTGATATAAAAGAGTTGCATATATGACACTATCAAATTGATCTAAATATATAAGAATACATAATGAAGAAACTTAAATAATTGAAGTATGATGGATAAACATTGCAGTAACACGGGACGGAAAAACCATTGTGGTAAAAAAAATTTTATAAAGAATTGCACATGTGAACTGTAAAATTGGTCTGAATACTAAATCTTCAAAAATATAAACCGTACATAATTTGTTCTGTAAAAATACAAGTGGAAGAAACTTAAAAAATTGCAAGAGTGACAAATAAACATTGTGGTAAAAGGGGGAATAAATTCTAAGTGTTGAAATTTTTCAAGTCCCTTCCCTATGTATTTTTATAGCAAATTTTGTACAATTTTCAATTTTTTATTCGTAAATTTAGTTAGACCTATTCTATAGTTTCACAAGTGCAATTCATTTATATCGTTTGTCAACACAATGTTTATCCGTCACACGTGCAATTTTTTATTCTTTTCTTCCTTTGTATTTTTATAGAAATAAATCTCACTGATGAGGGCTCCAATCTGAGTCGAAACGTTTGAGGAAAAAATGAAAACCTGAGTTTACATTATTTCTGGACCCTAAAGCCAAAGTAAAAAACCATCTATCTATTTAATTTTAATTATTATAATTATGATTGTTGATATAGATAATATAATTATTAATTACTATTTAGTATACATTTTTATTACGTATGAAGTTTAATGAAACTAAAGTTTGAAATGTACATTAAAAAATTGCATTATTATCTAAAAGTATCTTGTGTAAAAATATTTAAAAGAAGGTTTTTATATTTTCTGTGTTGTATATTTTCAAAATATGGATTTTACAATTGCGAATTCCAAATTATTATTGTGCCTAAGAAATTTATGTAAAATCTAAATCCTGTGTAGATTTTTCAAATTTGATGTAATACACTTATCGAGACTTTTGTTGTTTAAATTTTCATGAAATCAATTTAGTTTAAAAAACTTGAGTGAAAATGAAAGAAGTAATTATAAATAAATTAGGAAAAAATTATGAATCAAAAATTTATTAAACTTACAGAATCTATACAACTGAATTATGTGAAACTTGTAAATAAACTGTATAAACTAGTGGATAATCATTAAAATAAATAGTGGTTAACACTGCGCAGCATGTATGAAAGCTTCGCGACAAACAGACGAAACACGATCAAACACAACTGCAATACGATGAATTTTTAAAGTCCACTATTTTGGATTTAGAGAGTACTAAAATAAACTATAATTGGATTTTGTATGTTTTTAATTGATTTTGATCATTAAATATAATAACTTGGAACATCAGTATGCTGAAAGTTCAACACGTTTTTCAAATTATAAATTTTTTATGTGTGCCCAAGGCGCAGATTACCTTCATTCGTTTCTGCGTGAATAGATATAGCTATTGGAATAAATCTTGCGATTCACGGTTTACTCAACTCTCGATTAAAACGTAGAGTACAATGAAGGGAAAGCTCTACTATTTTGGTGATTTAATGAAAGACTGGTTTTTGAGAATCATACTACGAGTAATAATATATATATTTAGAAACTTTTAATGCACGCTATTAAACTTCACCCTGCACTTCTGAATTTTACTCAACTGTGATTCATTTTTGAACATTTAATATATCAAAAATAAATACAGTGATACTAAATAACTTCTAACTTGTTTTTATGTCCCAAATTTGATCGGAAATTGAGTAAAAATACATCAACTATTTTTCTCCGTAAATGAGAAATGATGTTCAGGTAAGGGTAATTAAGCGTTTAATTGGACACTTATTTTCAGAAAATTTGATTTTTTTATTATGCATAAAAAACCAACTTCCCATTCGACGCGAGCCTTCTTATACGATTATTTCTCTTCTTAAAGGTTTTCTCTATCAATTGGAGCTTTAAAAGTTTGTAAAATAGGAGGAGGTTATACCAGGGGTGTTAGTTGAAATTTACCGGTTTTACTCATAGATGTCGCTAGAGATATGTATACATTTCTATGATTTGGCATCTATGTCATATTTATGTCATATTAAATCATATCTATGTCAAAAATACACAATTACATTCTGCCAAAATAATAGCATCATAGTTGTTTACCTCAGTGAATATGTCGAGTTTCGTTCCAAGTAAAGCGCATTTGCGGCATTCGTTGCTTTTCTTATTTCATCAAAAAAAAAAGCAGTTGAAGCTCATCGATTGCTGGTAGAAACTTATGGTGAACATGCTCCAGTGATTAGAACATGTGAGACATGGTTTCGTCAATTTAAAAGTGGAGATTTCGATTTAACAGACAATGAACATCCTGGTGCAGCGAAAAAGTTCGAAGACGAGGAATTGCAGGCGTTATTGGATGAAGACCCAACCCAATCGCAACAAAAATTGGCACAAACACTAAATGTGACCCGAGGAGCAATTTGCCAACGTTTAAAAACCATGGGAAAAATCCAAAAGTATGGAAAATGGGTACCACACCAACTGAACGATAGGCAAATGGAAAATCGAAAAACCATTTGTGAAATGCTGCTTCAACGGTTCTACAGGAAATCTTTTCTGCATCGAATTGTCAGGGGGGACGAAAAATGGATTTATTTCGAGAACCCGAAGCGGAAAAAATCATGGCTTTCACCTGGTGAGGTCGGCCCATCGACTCCAAGGCCAAATCGCTTTGGCCGTAAGACAATGCTCTGTGTTTGGTGGGACCAGTGTGGTGTGGTGTACTTCGAGTTATTAAAACCTGGTGAGACGGTGAATACAGATCGCTACCGACAACAAATTATCAATTTGAATCATGCATTGATCGAAAAACGGCCGGAATGGGCCCGAAGACATTACAAAGTTATCCTACAACATGACAACGCACCGTCTCATACCGCTAAAGTGGTAAAGAACACATTAAAAGCATTGAATTGGGAAATATTATCGCACCCGCCGTACTCTCCAGACCTCGCCCCGTCCGACTATCACCTTTTCGCATCGATGGGACACTCACTCGCAGAGCAGCGCTTCGCCAATTTTGAAGAAGTCGAAAAATGGCTCGTCGAATGGTTTGCCTTGAAAGAGAAAAAGTTTTTTTGGAATGGTATCCATGATTTGCCTCAAAGATGGGCAGAATGTGTAGAATCCAATGGTCAATACTTTGAATGAAACTTTTTTGAGATTCCCTTGAGAATTAAGTGTTTACTTTATTGAAAAAACCGGCAAACTTCAACTAACACCCCTGGTAGTTTTTTTGATCGTCTACCAGGTTAATTTATTGCTTACGACTGGGAAATTTTGTGTTTATCATATCGCCAACAATCGGTTCCATGACAAAGTTTGCTTTATCATTTATTTTTTCCGTAAAACACTTTCATAGCTACACTTATTTTCTGTAGCAACTGTAAGTGTGATGAGTTATTTTCTTTCGTAAAGTAACGTAACTCACACGGAAATGCATATACAAATAATGTGGTTAAAAAACAATTTTTCTCAGTACAAGGAATGTATGGTTTTTTATGTATTCACAACAAATTTGTGCATCAATTAAGAATAATTGCTGATAAAAAGCCAAATACAACATACTAAATTTCATTAATTTTCTACTTAATTACTTTCTCAGAATGATGTGTTTTATTTCCATCGAATGCTTTAGATTACTTTTTTATTGAAAATATTGCCACTTTACGGACATTCCACAACTGGCGCTTCCATACATTTAATATATTCTACTTACGCGAAATGCTTCGCGAAGAAAAATGCATAAGACTTTTAATCCAACAGGTTTATAGCAAATAACTTAAATTTCTAATCAAGAGTACGCCGCACATACGGTTTATTGCCTCTATTGTCTTAATCTACTACCTACTCCGGGGTTCGTTTTCCAGCTGTCCGACAAAAATTGTGTGTATTCGCGGACATTGCACAAGTAGCTTTGACATATGAGCGCAGTTTTTATAGAGGTTTATAGAGGTATTGTTTATCGCTTCTATTGTCTTCCTTCATTACCTGATCTCAGGATAAATTTGGTCTCGTAAAAGGATTTTCTTCCTGATTTTTGATCTAACAATTCGTCACAAGTTTGGGTGTTAGATGTCTCAAACTTCTATATCATTTAAATTTTGAGAAATGTTTTGACAATGAAAAAAAAATTTCTGATATAATTTGCTAAAATTCAACTTTTTTTCAATTTCGAAACGAAAATTAGTTTATCTACGTGCATTTTTATCTTCTCTACAATTTCCTAAATTTTGAAAATAAAATTTGCTAATTTCGTAAGTATCACATACTCTTAAACACAATTTTTCTTATAAAGAAATTGTAAAAAGTTCAATTGCTACTCACCTTTACACTGAATTGCGAAACACCTCGAATAAATTCTTTAAAGTCTACCTCTCCATTACCATCTGCATCAAATATATCTATGACCCGTTGTACGAGAGGATTTTGTTGTAATTCTGGTAGCGACATAAATTCATCAATGCTGAGAGCACCACTATTATCTAGATCTAGTTTTCGAAAACGCTTTCCCAGTCTCTTAATTTCGTCGGCATCAACTGAAATCACAAAACATTCTCTACTTATTTCCAATGATTAATGTTTTCGAAGTCAAATACAATAATAACGGCGATACACATTAAATGTTGCGCAGAGGAGTTTTCAGTTATTTATTTTTCCACTTGAGAGATTGAAATATTTTCGAATAAAAATTAAGGATTTTCAAGCTTAAAAGTAAAAATACTTACAAATATTCTGTTTCCAAATATATTTGAGATCAGAATTAATCAACAAGTATCTTCTCTTATTAAAATTACTTTAGAAACTGAATCCTTTGCTTATTTCTGCTACGAAAATTTTAAGTCGCTCTTTTCATAGAATAATTAAAAGACTTTCCTTTGAATTCAAAAAATTCAAAATGAATTTGGATACCTTTAAATTTATTGCAGGAACGAAAATTATTAATTTATTACATTGGAAATATAAAACAAAATTTGTGGAACAATTTTTCTTATGAACATAACAATTATTCAAGAAATAATCCAAATTTTATTATTAATCAGAACCGATTTTTTTTCATACTTCACATCTTTGAGCTTAGAATCTCTCTACCTTAGTGACACTTTTTTTCGTCCTTCCCATTCCAATATTAATTGAGATATCGAGTTGAAACTTCAAGTAATTAGATAAAAAGCATTAAGGAACGTTTAGTTCCTCCTAAATATTTATAATTACAAAAAATTTTCAAACAAAATTTTGGACCAAATAAGCGTTTTTACTACCTTTTAGTTTATTACTCAATGTTTAAATTGATACCTCAATTAATATGAAAATGCAAAGGACAAAAAAAATGTCGGTAAGCCAAAAGAATCAATATTTTCTTGGAAGATATCTCAAAGTTTCGGAAAATTGCAAACAAATAGTTACGGTAAGTTGCGTGAAATTTTTGGCTCAGTCACTTTATATCTAAAAATTTGATTAAATAGGGACAAATAGGTTATTTACGTTAGAGTGCAAAGTTGTTGTTAAAAACTTACAGTTTGAGCACAGCTCCATGGGAAGAGAGCTTTCGTTTCCCTGGAAAAAGAACAAATTTCAGATATTGCAGACGAAAGAGTTGAAGAAACAACATTTTCCTTCAAAAAAGAAACAAACTGCAAATTGTTTTCATTCAACACAGTGAATGAGAAATACACATCTTTGTATGAACTTGAAATGTAATTGATTACTAGACGACAGGAATAACTCTGATAATATGCTTATTTACCATGTTTAACTAGATTTTACTGTTCGTAGGAGAAATTCGACGATAATGTCAAAATCCAAGATCAAAATTGATCAGCAGGTATCTTATGGCAAACTGCCAATGCGCTTGTGTTCTATAAATGGCGAATCTCTCCTTTGATTGGAACAGGCCCTGTCAACTCAATGGTAGAAATATGAAGAAGCACAGCGCCAACAGTTGGCCGCAACTTGAACTAAAAGTATCAATGTGTGGCGTATGTATGTTATATATGCATTGTATATGTGTTAGAAGTTTTAAAATTGACTATAATGATCAGTAAAATGGATAAACTAAGTGGAAAACACGTATAAAAATACAGAAAGTTTAAGAGATAAATTTTCTGATATTTTTATACATTTTTTCACTTAGTTTATCCATTTTACTGATCATTATAGTCAATTTTTTAAATTATCAGACAATGTAAGACCATTCCCATCTTTTTTAGGCAACAACACTGAAGGCACTATTTTTTTCTTGAACACATTTCGCGGACCACATAAATAATCCTGCTCGCGAAAATGCAAATAGCACAGTCGATACCCGCTCTTGTAAATTTCTTTGTAGGTTAGATTCTTCACAAGTGGGTTTAACACTGCCTCTAACCACAACGTTTGTGCAACGAGGACCAAACGAGGATATGCGAGGACAGACGCAGACTTAGGCGAGCGGGGTGGGGTGCAGCGGGGCCGACACGTAGCGCTAACAGTTGGCCGCAACTTGTACTACGCCTAAAATAATAATCATAATTCTTCATATTCCCCCATTAGAGTTAACAGGGCCTGGATTGGAATAAATTTTGAACACTGCTAAAACTCGGGAAACCAGTTTCCCATGACGGAATAGGAAGAAGACCAAACTCCATCTTTGAGACCTGACGTGAATTATTCTACTTTACGTGCCATACTTCTGGTTTCGAGTAAACCCGATTTTTGTCGAGCATGCACAGTACGCGGATGCTTCTGTCTCCTTTTCCTTTGTGAAAAATATGGGAGGAGAGTTCTCTGCAGGAAGGAATAATAAGGAGACCAAACTGCCATGGGAAACTTTTCCGAATCTGGCAGGAGCAACGGCACGGTAAGTGCCCGGCTTGTGAGTTGGAAGTAGTGGAAAGGAGTGCGCAAGTGCGCAGTTGTCCTCTTCTTACTCACGGGAAAATGTGCGAGTGAGACGAACTTGTCAAATCTTGAAAATTTCTCGGATTAAATTCCCTCACCTTTAAGGCCATGGATCAACCAGATCATGTGACCATATTCCTGTAAAAGTTCGTGTAAGATAACTTTTTTCTTTTACAAAATATCTTCCTGAAAATTTGGAAAATACTACAGAACACGATAGAGAACGTCTGTCAACTTTGTATGAGTGGAAATTTTGCAAAAAATTTTACAGTTAACTGTAATTTTCGATAAGTTTTCGAATTTTTTTCAAAATTTTTACTAAAAAGAAGTTAACAGACGTGCTTTATTATCTTTTGTTACGTTTTCCAAATTATCAGAAAGATACATTGTAAATTAAAAAAGTTATCTTACATGAACGAATAAATGTATAATTTAGTCACGTGGCCCGATTGATCCATGGCCTTAAAGGAAAAAACTATTCAACATTATTTAATACACGATTTACGAAGTAATAACAAATACCATAATTTCAATTTCAAGATTCACAATCTTATATTCGATATATACTTACCACTTTTATAATGCATTCCTTTAGCTTTATAGGAGTCCTGAGATAATATTTTTTCCTTTTTAAACTAAATTGAAATTGAGCAAATATCTGCCGCTTGCAAATGATCAAAAAATCAATCAACATAACCACTCTGGCTTAGATCAATTTGACAAATTCGTCTCACTCGCACATTTTCTCGTGAGTAAGAAGAGGACAACTGCGCACTCCTTTCCACTACTTCCAACTTACAAGCCGGGCACTTACCGTGCCGTTGCTCCTGCCAAGTCGCTTACATGGAGATAGGTCTCCTTATTATTCCTTCGTGGCTGGCATCAAAGATATTATAAGCCTAGATGCGGTGCAGGTCTAGTTCCCCGCGAAGATTGTAGACGGCGCGTCCGGCGAACAAAACCTTAGGAGCGCTGTCCACAACTCTCCCCGTACCCCTCGATCCTCTCGAATACCAACAAGCTTACATTTGCTTAAGCTGTATAAATTGAAAATATTCAAGTCCAGCGATAAAACGCAACATATGATGTTCAACATTTGGGCATATAATATGATGAGTTTGATTTTGAATTTCTTATTGATTTTAATATCAGAAGCTTATTGGTAGTCATTAAACATTAATTAATTAATTATAATATTAAATTATAATTAATTATTAAATATTATATTATAATTATATTATGATTAAATATAAATTAATAATAAATTATTAAATTTTAATTAATAAATGAATAAATTTAAAAATCAAGTATTAAATTTTATTGAGTAAATAAATTTTAATTTTAATCAATCATTTTAATAAATGAATATAAATAATATTTGAACATATATCCACATTAGACTCCCTTTCTACAAAGCTGAATTTCGGAATTATAAAAAATAAAAATAACAAGGATTGTCTAGTTTGTATGTTGACTCTAATTTACAATCAGAATCAATTTCCTTAGCAAATAAGTACTTGCAATAATGTTTCTTCAAATTGAATTTATTGTTCATTATTTACGCATTTTTTCGTATTATGTACATAGAAATATATCCGGAACAGAATACAGGAGTACGTGAAAAAAATCCTGTACTGAAATAATAGTGATTCATACCTATAAGTTTAAATGAATTTGGGTCAATATAATAGTAGACATGTTATAAAACATGTCACTTTGAAATTCCTAATTAAACTTTTTAAATTTTTTGTAAATTAAAAATATTCAGAACAAAATTAAGTATAACATTTTGAAATATGATTACAATTTTATTTAAAATTCATAATATTTTAATTCAATTTTTATCATTATACATACTATTTTTTTCATTTCTCATTATTTTGGCATAGGGTCAGATTCTTTTTATTTTCTTCGATTGAAATTTTCACTATTCGATATAAAAAAACTCAAAAAGAAAGCAAGGCAAACGTTTCGGCCACATATGGGGGCCCTCTTCAGTGCCATAAATTCAAAGAATAATTCAAAAATTTTTGTAAAACGTAGATAATTAAAATAAGAATTATCATAAAATTGAAAAACTTATCTCATAGCTTGCAATTCAAAATGAAGTAGTCCAGTATGCAGCATCACGATTCGAAAAAATATTTAGAGTTCACTGTGAATAAAAAACCGGATAACCATGATAAACCGGAAAACATAAAAAAAATTTTGCACACGAACCGACCACAATTTGAAAAAAAAATTTTTTTTTTTTTTTTTTATTAAATAACGATGCCGAATTGGTAATCGAGGGCAGAACGCAAACAAGGTTTAGAATTTTAAAAACTTTGCGTGAAGACTTTGTTACTGCCGGAGTCTCTTATAGAATGATCAGAACTGTTTTCAAAACCGACTCGAGACATGTGGCTTTGCTGACCGAAAATTTTTTTATATAAGCAATCCTGAGTGGTTCTTTTCCTCCTTGAAGATGTTATCAAACATGTCACTTTAAAATTTTTAAATGGCACATTTAGTATAAAGGTTGAATATATCATAGTTCTGACCATTTTCAGAACAAATTAAATGGTTTATTTTTCCAAACATCTCAGAATAAATCTGAATGCAGTAATAAAAAACCTTCAATTTTTTTTTATTTATTTCTTAACATACTCAAATAATATTGAGTAAAACTACATGTATAGATATTATAAAAAATTAGGTTTCTGTAATGCCTTGCTTGCAAATTCAATATTAAATGGATTGTCCGTGAAGCTGAAATATAAAAAAATCGTTTCTTGAAAAATACACGCCTTCGTCCACTCGTGAAAATCAACATAAACGTCTCGAATTTCTTAACTAGGTATAGGACAATAGTCTTCTTCAAGGAGGAAAAGAACCACTCAGGATTGCTTATATAAAAAAATTTTCGGTCAGCAAAGCCACATGTCTCGAGTCGGTTTTGAAAACAGTTCAGATCATTCTATAAGAGACTCCGGCGGTAACAAAGTCTTTACGCAAAGTTTTTAAAAAATCTAAACCTTGTTCGCGTTCTGCCCTCGATTACCAATTCGGCATCGTTCTTTAATAAAAAAAAAAAAATAAATTTTTTTTTCAAATTGTGGTCGGTTCGTGTGCAAATTTTTTTTTATGTTTTCCGGTTTATTGGTTATCCGGTTTTTTATTCACAGTGAACTCTAAACATTTTTTCAATTCGTGATGCTGCATACTGGACTACTTCATTTTGAATTGCAAGCTATGAGATAAGTTTTTCAATTTTATGATAATTCTTATTTTAATTATCTACGTTTTACAAAAATTTTTGAATTATTCTTTGAATTTATGGCACTGAAGAGGGCCCTCATATGTGGCCGAAACGTTTGCCTTGCTTTCTTTTTGAGTTTTTTTAAATCGAATAGTGAAAATTTCAATCGAAGAAAATAAAAAGAATCTGACCCTATGCCAAAATAATGAGAAATGAAAAAAATTCTATGAATTTTGGGTCAATATAATAGCAGACATGTTATCAAACATGTCACTTTAAAATTATACATACTATTTTCTTTAGGTACACGGAGAAACTCTTTATATCAACTTCTACTGTAGTATTTTTCAATTTAGGGAAAAACGTATCACTCTAAGACCTTTTGTCAAAAAAAATACTAAACTTTAGGAGAATGATATGAAACTATAGCCTAGTTCATAACAAATTTTAATATAATTCAGACTAAAGTTTCATATCATTCTTCTAAAATTTATCATTTTTTTTTTTGACAAAAAGTCTTAGAGTGATACGTTTTTCACTAAATTGAAAAATACTTTACTAAAAATTGATATAAAAATTTTTTTTGTGTACTATATTATTAATTGAAAGTGCAAGTTGTATTGACCTTTGGTCTTAAATACTGGTTTATTGTTGGAAAAGATTGACTTTCTGGTCGAAAATGATGAAGTTAATATGAATCTGACATTTTGGCTCAGATCGGATACCTTATTTGTGATTTTTATTAAAACCTGTTAAAACCTAAAAATACACAGAAAAAGTGGGAAGCTGAATTGAGATTTTCTTGGAATGAAATATTTTAGATTTGAAAAGACGTAGCTTTTTTACATGGTAAATATATTATATATTTGAAACGAAAGGCTTCAATATAAAACAATCCTAAAAACATTTTTTTCAAGAAAAATATTTCAAAGAAATTCTTTACGTGACATTTTTTGCACGGCAAATTGAGTATGTATTGTATGGGTGTAAAATACATGATTTATATTTCTTGGAATAAGTATACTTAGTAAACCCCAAAAACAAACTATTACAATTGTCATATAAAAAAGTTACGTCAATTTAACAACCGACTTTTTCTGTATATTTTCATAATTTAATAAAAAATCCCTGATGAAGGTTCCGATATAAGCTGAAATGTCAGATTTATATTAATTTTATCACTTATGGACCTCAAAGCAAATCTTTTCCAAAAATATACTACTATTAATTTCTACTTATATCTCAATATGGTTTTCAAATTAATCGATTAATTATTAAAAAAATACAATAATAGAAAAATATTTTTTAAACCCTTTTACACACAATTTCAAAACAGCATTTAAGAAGAGATATCAAAATATTGAAATAAGACGATAATCTTAGAAATTATAGACTTTTTTTACCTTTGTAAAAAACAAGATTCAGATATACTTTCAACTTAAAATTTTCGCATAAAATGTCTTCTTTTATTATTTAAATTTAAAAATTGTTGAACTTCAAATAAAATTATTTAAGCAAAGAAGTCGAGGCATATCAATTTTATTTTCCGAAGTTGGAAAGTTTATGACTTTATAGCTCCTCTTTATAGCCCTTAGACTTCCTTTTTTACAACAAAATTATATATAGAGTATAGAACAGAACTTAAAATTATTAGCTCAAAAATGCAACAAATAGCATCTATGTGACAAATTTCATTATACAGAAATTCTCGATGAAATAATCAATGAAAAAAGTTCGTCAAAATATCTCTCTTTAAATATTCTACACTTAACATTACTTGATTGAAATTAAAACAATAGGTATAAATTAAGTTAAATTTATATTTAAGACTATTAATGTACTGAATAATAAACCAGCAATATTTTCATGAACTTTTTTCATTATTTTAATGGAAAGAAAGAAATATATATTATGTATTCGCAAAGAAAGACTCTAACCAAAAAGAAAATTATTCAAACCATAGAAAATATAATGTTTGTTCATTTCTTTGGCATAGGGTCAGTTTCTTCTTATTTTCTTTGATTAAAATTATTATTACATTTAAAAATGCGCAAAAAGAAAGAAAGGCAAACGTTTCGGCCACATATGGGGGCCCTCTTCAGTGCCATAAATTCAGAGACTAATTCGAAATTACTGTAAAAAATTACAATATAGAAGATAATTAAAAAAGAATTATCATAAAAATTAAAAACTTATCTCATAGCTTGCAATTCAAAATGAAGTAGTCCAGTATGCAGCATCACGAATTGAAAAATTACTTGAAGTTCACTATGAAAAAAACCGGATAAAATGAAAAAATATAAAAGATTTTGCACACGAACCGACCGGAATTTTTTTTTCATTCAAAAAATGTTTATTATTAAAGAATGATGCCAAATTGGTTCACAATTGCAAAACGAGAACAGGTTTTGCATTCATGAAAACTTCTCGTGAAGACTTTAATACCGGCGTCTCTCACAGAATGATCTGAACTGTTTTAAAAACCGACTCGGGACATGTGGCTTTGCTGACCGAAAATTTTTTTCTATAAGCAATCCTGAGAGGTTTTTTTCCTCCTTGAAGAAGACTATTGTCCTGTACCTAGTTAAGAAATTCGAGACGTTTATGATGATTTTCACGAGTGGACGAAGGCGTTTATTTTTCAAGAAAACGATTTTGTATATTGCTTGCAAATTCAGTGTGAAATGGATTGTCCGTGAAGCTTTTATACAAAATCGTTTTCTTGAAAAATAAACGCCTTCGTCCACTCGTGAAAATCATCATAAACGTCTCGAATTTCTTAACTAGGTACAGGACAATAGTCTTCTTCAAGGAGGAAAAAAACCTCTCAGGATTGCTTATAGAAAAAAATTTTCGGTCAGCAAAGCCACATGTCCCGAGTCGGTTTTTAAAACAGTTCAGATCATTCTGTGAGAGACGCCGGTATTAAAGTCTTCACGAGAAGTTTTCATGAATGCAAAACCTGTTCTCGTTTTGCAATTGTGAACCAATTTGGCATCATTCTTTAATAATAAACATTTTTTGAATGAAAAAAAAATTCCGGTCGGTTCGTGTGCAAAATCTTTTATATTTTTTCATTTTATCCGGTTTTTTTCATAGTGAACTTCAAGTAATTTTTCAATTCGTGATGCTGCATACTGGACTACTTCATTTTGAATTGCAAGCTATGAGATAAGTTTTTAATTTTTATGATAATTCTTTTTTAATTATCTTCTATATTGTAATTTTTTACAGTAATTTCGAATTAGTCTCTGAATTTATGGCACTGAAGAGGGCCCCCATATGTGGCCGAAACGTTTGCCTTTCTTTCTTTTTGCGCATTTTTAAATGTAATAATAATTTTAATCAAAGAAAATAAGAAGAAACTGACCCTATGCCAAAGAAATGAACAAACATTATATGAATTTGGGTCAATACAATAATAGACATGTTATCAAACATGTCAATTTGAGACATAGAAAATATGTTCTCGAAATTGGAAATTCTGATATTTTGATATTGAAAGATATTGCGAGTTGTTTTATTGAATAATGAAAATATTTTGAGTTACGATGGAATAAATATAAGCATTGTTATTTATAAACCATATTTATACTTTCAAATACAAAAATGCAGTAATATCGTATGAAAATTAATACTTCTATTTTTTACTCAAGTTTTTTGATTCTTTAATTTAATTTCCCCGACACTCCAAGTTGATTAAAATTATTGTCAAAAGAATTTATTTACTTACTTTCATTTTTAAATTTTTACCAAACTTTATTAAATTTATAGTTGAGGAAAAGAATTTGCAAAATAAAATAAAGAGGGTATAGAAGTGGTTTGGATTATAATTATAATTATTTTAAAATAATTTATTAAATATACATGAATTGCAAGAATATATATAGATTTATTTAAATTTATTTTAGATTTATTAGAACCGCATCATTTTTAAAAAGGGCATAACCGGGTTTCTATGTGAAATCGGCCTTGAAACCAAATCAAATTTCGCATCGACTATATGGAAGAGGTTGAGCAAGAGATGATTTTGCCAAATTTTCAGATCATAATTCGCCATTTTTAATTAAAAAAGTGATAATTCCACACTTTTCTGAAAAAAATATAGATCAATGTTTTTCAAAAAAACTCAAATGAATTAATTTATAAATATTTATAATAAGATAAGTTTTTTTTTGCCTTTTGCTAAGACCAAATCTCAAAAAAAACGTTGATTTTATTTCAGAATGTTTAAAATTTGTATTAGATCTAATACACCTAATATGAAATTAATCTGCCATTTTATTTTCTAAATGGCAGGGTGGATAGGCCTGTGTATGGTATACATGGGAAACCACTGAAAAAAAATCGCTGTAGCTCTACCTCCTGGGTGGTGTAGGAAACGGGCTAGCTACTCTTCAGATCTAAATTAGAAATAAAACTACTAATTCAATTCGTAAAGTTGTTTATTGCTATAGTAATTAGTAGCAAACTACTAACTACTTTGGTTGCCGAATGAAGTGTCTACTAATTCATTGTCAAAATCATATACTATATACTATATATGGTGTGTTCCATGGCAAATCAGACGGGTTCAGGACTCCATGTTTCCGATTTACTTGAAATTTCAAGGATTGATAGACTAACATAAATAATGAAGAAACTCAAAATTTGAGATTATTTCATGCATTATTTAAAAAGTTATGGGATAAACAAAACAAAAAAATGTTTTTGTTCTTTTTCAATTATTTTAAAATTGAAACTAGGAAAAATTCTGAAAAAAATTACACAAACGTATCATTAGATGGCCGATGTAGCAGTATTTTTTGGGAAAATTTTTCTCCAAATTTAATGATAAAAATCCGTTCTTTCTGGACCTCGCGCTTTGCGCTCGGTCTTGTGCTCTTCGCATACGTTTAAGTTTATTTCTTATAATTTAATACTGAAGCTCAAACCAACTTAATGATATTAAAGATGATGTAAATTAGTCATTTTCTCAAATTCACTAAGTTTCTTTTTCAGATTAAGTGAAACAGGAAATTCAATTTACTTAAGGCTCTATCGGCCTTAAGGAATACATTCTCATCATGACACTCGCGCTTCGCGCTCAATTTTCTGTATGCATTTTTGTAACTTTTTAATAAATTACATGATTATTGATAAATTTATTTTCTTCCAAATGTTTTAAAAAGGAAAAACAATCGTAGACTTTATTTAAGGAAATGATTTTGCAGAACAACGCTTATTTCGTATCACATATTTTGGTGAAAAAAATCGAATTTATTTAATATTAAAAATCAAAACATAAAATATACATCCTGTCGAGAAATTTATCGATAAGAATGTGTAGACCTTATTTAGCCAAACAATTTTCATCTCAAAGTTTTTTTTGAATCTCACATATTTTGTCTAAAAAATGAAATTTTTGAATTTTAATCGTATTTTTTGGAATTGAAACGAAAAATATATGTTTTATCAGAAACTGTGTGAGACAAAACTTGTAGATCTTTTTGAAACTAATAACTTTGTATTCTTACGTCTTTTTCTTATTTTACATATTATTGTTAAAAAATTGAATTTTGGATTTTCATTAGTTTTTTTTTTAATTAAAAAGAAAAATATGCATATTACGAAAAAATATTACAATTCAAATTTGTGGGACTTTATTTATTCAATAATATTGTATCATAACGTTTTTTCGTATCTCGTATAATTTAACTGGAAAATGGAATTTTGATATTGACTTTTTTCGAATTTGAATATGCTGTAATATTTCTAATTTTGATTTAATCAAAAAATGTTATCAGGATAATTTTTAGAGATTTATGAGCACTATCTAAAACCAGTATTGAAATTTTTGATTTTTTCAAAAAATTATTTTCAAAAACACAAAAGTGGTGCTCAACCCCTCAATTTTGATTGGATGTGGCTGGTTAACGAACTTGTCCTTACTTTTTCGGCTCCGATAAAGTGTACCAAAGCTCAATTCAATCTGATAATTCTATCGAGAGTTATGCCGCACACGACCTACAGACAGACAGACAGACAGACAGACAGACAGACAGACACTTTCGTAAAAACCATTTTTTCTGACTCAGGGGGTCTCAAAACGTAAAGATTTGATGAAAATTTCGAAAGTCATTTTTCACATAAAACCAATACCTTCTCATCCATGATGAGAATGTAAAAAAATGTTTTTTTGAAAAAACGCCATTTTTAAAAAATCTGAAAAAATTCATAGTGATAGCTGCAAGTATTACACAAATTTTAGGTATATAATTAAGGTGCGCACTCAAAAATTGTGCAAAATATGAATTTTTTTGTAAAGTGATGCGCGTGGAATCACGATCTTCGATCGACGGCGTCGGGCGCAATTTCCACTAATGTTCTATTACTATCTGCTTTTTCGAGAACGTTATTATCAAAAAGTGATGGGAAGTGATGGTTAATTGTTTAATTATCGCTTTATACTCGTAACATATGAATAATGTAATGAGTTTTATGATTATTCATAAATTATCAAAAACATAATTTTTTCTATTATCATGAAAATAAATGTGTTCGTAAAAAAACCACGAACAAATTTTTTACGTCAGAAAGTATGAAGAGTGATTTTTTTAATTGTACGTTGATGAGAATGTGATAAATCGCAAGGACTCTGATTTTTCGTCAATATTATTGTCTTCAAGAGATTTTTGGAACCGGATGGTACCTGGAGGCCGTGAGAAGGAAGATTTTGCTAGTCATTCACCGATTTCTGGTAATTTTATCAATTAAGAAAGAACTCATAAATGCTAGGAGTAACAAATCTTATTATTTTCTATCCTTCTTCTAAAACTGCATCTTTTATAACTCTTATCCTGTATGTGTTGCAAAGGAGAGCATTTTTTTGACATCTTTGAATTTATTGAGAAAATGCTCTGGGAATGCCCTTAAACTGCTTTCATTTGAATCTGCCAGTATAATCTATTAAGAAGAAAATGATTTTTAAGCTGAGGCTTGATAAATTATTTATAGATCAGTGTTGTTACGTTGCGAACCACGAAAAATGAGAATGTAATCGTTATTCTCCGTGATTTCTCCTTACTTAATAGAAGGGGTAAGTATTAATAATTCCAGACTCGTACATTAGAATTTTCTTTAATTTGACGACACAAGGTTACAGACTCGATGTTTGGTCGATTAATGTTGACAGTGAACTAACTTAGTGACCATTTGAAAAGTGAGGGTGCATCTCGAAAATGGAGTGGTGGGGAGGGTAGAGGTAAGTTTAGGCAAAGGTATTACAGAGTGAGTCATGAAGTCGAGGATGGCGTACAGATGAAACATTATGACCTAAGTTACCTGAACATATCTGAGGCGACGTTTAGTGTCTGGGATTAGCCCCTAATTGTCTTCTTTGGAACGTAAGGAAATCCTAGAGAAGTTTATTTGAGCACGTTTTGCTTGAACCATGTAAAAGAAATAAAACGCCGAAAGAAATATTGTTAGCGTTAGTTTGGGAAAAACCCAGTGCTATAAATTGAGTGCTGAGAATTTCACTGAATTGCTACAATCTGCTAAGTATTGTAAATTAAAGTAAGAACTTAGTCCAGGGTCTAAAACTCAGACCTTACAAATACCTCTGATCTAAAGTAGTGAATTTAGGCGTCAACATATCCCGCCCCCTTTGAACGATCCAGTTCAAGAAAGGTATCGCATTATCTCGGTACTAGAATAGATTTGTTCTGAGTTAAATTCTGATATAACATTCATGTCGACGATTTGTCTATTCAATCATAAATTAACAATATAGATAAAGATATACAATGATATATGTAAATAAATCATGACGAATTAGTCGTATATATGCAAGTGTATAAAAATAAAACCATGAAGGGTACAATTGTGTATAGAAACAGTTACATAATACGTGGATTTGAAAATGATACATAGTTCATAAAGCACAAATCGATAGAGGATTTTTCTAATCGGCGGTTGAGAATTCCTCCTCTATAGGTAAAGGCGAAACCTCTATAGGTAGAGGCGAAACCTTTTTTATACTCCGTTTGTACTCTCCCTTTTTCGTCTTCACGGTAACCACTC
The DNA here is from genome assembly GCA_030998225.1 of Diplolepis rosae. NCBI lineage: Eukaryota > Metazoa > Arthropoda > Insecta > Hymenoptera > Diplolepididae > Diplolepis > Diplolepis rosae. The sequence continues at coordinate 21,003 of JAPYXD010000713.1, read as the reverse complement.
GGACTACCTTATCACTACCTGGGTGGATTGCAGTGATTCGACCCATTGTCCACTGCATTGGTAGTAGGTTGTCATCGTGCAAGATGACAATGTCGCCGACCTTTACGTTAACAGCTCTGCCGGTGTGCCATTTCTTTTTCACGTTGAGATGATGGAGGTACTCTCTGTGCCACCGGGTCCAAAAATGTTGGCGCATTTGTTGGACATGTTGCCATGAAGATAGGCACCGTGCGTGACTGCAGCGCCATAGCATGAGTGAACTAAAGGAGGCTGTTCGAGAACTTTTACAATGTATTATAATGGGACTTAGTTATGAAAATGTTTATTATCAATAAAAAAACAAACAAAAAAACAATTTGATTCACTTTAAAATTCGATTGTTTTTCCTTGTGAAGTATTTGTGTGAAATCAGCAGTAAAAAGTAAGTATTTTCCATAATAAAAATGATATAGAAACCAGTAAATATAAGGTTAAGGTAGTTGTCGTGCCAAAAATCAGTCTCTGGAAAAAGAAGTTTTTCTATGATTTCAAGACTGGAAATTATATCATCAGCCGTGTGATATGTAAGGAAAGACACTCTTATTAATGAAAAAATTTAAAAATTACGAAAAATAATTTTTTATTAATGTTTTTTGTAATAGGATTTTTCCTTACTATCGCTTCTTACCAATTTTTTAAAAATGATTGAAGTTTCTTAAATCATTGCTTATTTTCGGGGAAAATATTCTCTACAACTTGACCGTTTCCAATTTTTGAAAATAAATTCTTTAATGACTGAAATAATTAAAAATCAATTTTCCAAAGCAAAATTTTTATAAACAAATTGCTGTATTTGATAATAATTGATTTATTTTGAAAAATTGGAAACGGTTAAGTTGTAGAGAATATTTCCCCCGAAAAAATAAGCAATGATTTAAGAAACTTCAATCATTTTCAAAAAATTGGTAAGAAGCGATAGTAAAGAAATATCCTATTATAAAAAACATTATTAAAATATTATTTTTCGTAATTTTTTAATTTTTTCATTAAAAAGAGTGTCTTTTCTTACATATGTCACGGCTGATGATATAATTCTCAGTCTTGAAATCATAGAAAAACTTCTTTTCCCAGAGACTGTTTTTTGGCATGACGACTACCTTAAGTTAATGACAGATCAAAACAGACTAGAAAAATAATAAAGAATTGAATTGTAATTTCATGATGACACTTTTAGGTACTTGTTGAGTAAATAAATATTAATTGTTTATTTTCAGATTCAAATTCATCATGGATATAATTATTAAAACAGGTTTTAGACATACATGTCTAAGAGTTCCGTAGAAATAATGAAAGTTATTTAATAAAATCTCGTATAATTCGACAAGCATCAGTCCATGCAACACCCTACAGTACCCACTTATTCCTTTGATTTATTTTCCATTTAGACGTAGGAAATTTATAAAATTTACACTCACTTTTCCTGCTTGTATTTTTACAATTCACAACACAACAACTTCGGTCGCTCATTTCAGCTATATTTTTTTAATTAAAACAAAATTTAGATTTGCACATGTATTTTGATTGCTCGGAAATATAAAACAGCCTCCTTTAATGCCTAAATTATCCACTGCGTGCGCTGGCGTCGATTTAACTCTCCCTACCATGACTTCGCACGGTGCCTATAAGCGTGCAGAAGGTAGATCCTGTAATTGTCTCTCAGGCATGCCTTTCAGAGAATCGCCAATAAGGAAATGACCGGGCGTTAGAATGGATAGGTCGTTAGGATCTGAGGAGAGGGGCGTTAAAGGTCTCGAGTTTAAAATTGCTTCTATCTCAGTGATCAAAGTTGAAAATTCTTCATACGTTAAAAGCGCGTTACCAACGATTCGCAGGAGGTGGTGCTTGAAAGACTTGACCGCTGCCTCCCAGAGTCCACCAAAATGGGGAGAACGAGGTGGGATTGCATGCCACGCGATACGGTTGTCAATGAGAGTTTGTTTTACTCTTTCATTATGCTTATCAAAGGACAAAAGCCTTTGAATATCCGCGATTTCGTTTTTAGCACCCACAAAGTTTGTGGCGTTGTCTGAATAAAGATCGGAACTCAGACCTCTTCGACTAAAAAATCTATTTAGTGTTGCTAGAAAGGCTTCGGTAGTGAGATCGCTAACTGGTTCAATGTGTACCGCTTTTGTGGCGAAGCAAACGAAAATGGCTACGAAGATCTTAACTTTCTTTCGATTCCGATGTCGTTTCTCCTTGATAAAGAACGGACCGCAATAATCAACGCCTGCAATCAAAAATGGACGTTCTAGAGAGAGTCGTCCCTTTGGAAGATCTCCCATGACATATTGTGGGCTTTTCGGTTTAGCGCGAGCACAGATTACGCATTTATGTATGACTTTCTTAACTGCATTGCGTCCGTTAACAATCCAAAAATTTTGTTGAAGAGCATTGAGCGTCGTTTGTGTGCCCCCGTGCATGATTTTATAATGTTCTTCGCGGATTAACACCTCAACAAATTGATGCCCTTCTTGCAATAATGCCGGGTGTTTCTGCGAGAACGCAAGATTAGATTTATCAATTCGACCCCCCACTCGCAAAATTCCTTCCGAATCTATGAATGGAGACAGATTGCTAAACCTGCCTGATAATTGATTTTTTGATTTTAGAATTTTTAATTCACAAGAAAGAACACTTTGCTGGATTAGCTTAATCATTTTTGTATTAGCCCGTTTTAATTCGTTAATTGACAAGGACCCCGTTATTTTTTCTTTGGTTTTTGCAAAGTGAGACACTCGATTACAGCATGCAATAAGTCGCTTTAACTCGTTTGATGAAGAAAAATGACTGAAGATATCGATGTTAACCGTCTCTATGCAGCCCTTTGGAGCTGAATCAGTTTCGCTGATTTGGCTAACCGCGAGGGACGTGAGAGTCGGTTTAGGCTCTGAGGTTCCTGAAACACGTAATATTGACCTTGGCCAATCGCTTTCGTTTTCTTTTAACCATTCTGAGCCATTTTGCCACAGTTGAGATTTGACAAGTTCGTTCGGTAAGAGGCCTCGCGAAACAAGGTCTGCTGGGTTATCTTCCGAACGGATATGTCTCCATTCGTGGTTTTCGATTAAACTCGTTATGCTGATTATGTCTGAAACGCGATTTCTTACAAAGGTTTCTAAAGTATTGGGAGGAGTGTTAATCCAATGCAAGGCAATTGTAGAATCTGACCAGAAAGTTACCCTCTCGAATTTCAAATGTTGTAGAGCTTGAGCTGTTTCTCTGTATAGTTTAACTAAGAGGTGAGCTGCCGATAATTCAAGTCTAGGCAGCGATAACGATTTGATAGGGGCTACCCTCGATTTCGAACATACCAGGTGAGTCTCTGAAAGACCCTCGCGAGAAGTGGACCTGATATAAATAACTGCGCCATAAGCCTTTTCACTAGCGTCGCTGAAACCGTGTATCTGAAGATTGACGTAATTATCAACAACTAATTTTCGGCTGAACTGTAATGAGGACAGAAGTGGCAATTGGTCTCTAAAATTGTACCACATATCACGGATTTCGTTAGGAACTACGGTATCCCAATCTGATTTGAGAAGCCATAATTTTTGTATCAGAATTTTACCATGTACTATGACTGGACCGATAAGACCGAGTGGGTCGAAAAGTTGCGAGATTTCAGAGAGAATAGTACGTTTTGTTATTGTGGTTTCGGTTTCGCTTTTTTGTTGTGAGGTAAATACAATGGAGTCTGACTTTGGATTCCAGTGAATACCTAGTGTTTTTGTGGTGGTGTCAAAATTTAATTGAAAATGAGACTCGTTTGCGCAATCTGATAGTGATTCGATCAAACTTGGCTCGTTTGATGCCCATTTTCGTAAATTTAAACATCCTTTACGAGTAATTTCGATCAGCTCGTCACGCAATTGAATTGCTTCTTCGTGAGAGAAAGCACCGGTCAACATGTCGTCGACGTAGAAATCACTTTTAAGGACATCTGCTGCCCTTGGGAAACGACAAGCTTCGTCGTTTGCTAACTGATGTAATGATCTAATTGCTAAAAAGGGTGCTGCGGAAGTTCCGAAGGTCACTGTATTTAATTCAAAGGTTTTTACTGGAAGAGAAGGATCATCACGCCACAGGATTTTTTGAAATTTTCGATCATCTGGATGAATCATTGTTTGAAGGTACATTTTCTCTATATCAGCTGTTAGGACATAGAAATACGATCGGAAGCGAACAAGGAGAGAGAAGAGACCTTCTTGAATAGTAGGCCCTACCATGAGGACTTCGTTTAGTGATAGACCAGTGGCTGTTTTCGCGGAACCATCGAACACGACACGCAATTTTGTAGTCAAGCTAGTGTTTTTTATAACGGCATGATGGGGTAAATAAAACCCTACTTGAGTGGATGGTGACTCGACTTCGGTCATATAACCCTTTTTAATATAGGAATTAATGTCTTCGCGATAACGTTCTTTAAAGTCCGGCTTTCTGGTAAAGGATCGTTCGAGTGCATATAGACGTTTTAACGCATTTGTGTAAGATTCCCCAAGGTCGCACGCATTTTCCTTGAAAGGAAGCTTCACGCAATATCTTCCGCTTTCTGGATCTCTAACCGTATTTATTTGATAATGATTTTCGCACTCTACTTCTTCAGACGAAAGTTTTTTACCTTCTGGACAGTTTTCAGTTGTCCAGAATTTCTCTAATTGTTCATTTAACGACATAGATAAAAGGTGGCACGACTGACGATTAGCGAACTTTGACGACGACAGGCTACCGGACAGTATCCAACCAAAAACGGTGTTTTGCAATATAAGGTTCTGACCAGGGACTTCGATCTGTCCCTGTTTCAAAAGTCGCAGAAAATATTCAGCCCCAATGATGCCGTCTACTGGGCTTGGTGTATTAAAAAGAGGATCTGCTAATTAAATATCCCTTGGGATCTTTAAATCAGCTCTTTGTATGGGTCTTGACGGTAGAAATTCGTTAACTTCGTTAACGATTAAGAAATCAAGGTTTAGTGAGAAATCATTCAGACGAGATTTTACTGTAGTTTCCGTTTTGTATTTTATACACGACGACAATGAGTTTATAGCCCCGAGAGGAACATTGATTTCGCGTTTTTTAAGCCCGAGTTTGGATGCCATTCTTTCTGTTAGAATGTGCGGTTGCGAACAAGAATCTAAAAGAAACCGACAGTCATGATAAAGTCCGCTTCGGTCCTTTATCATGGCAACTGCTGATGTTAAAAGCTTCTCCTGATAGGATTCGTTTTTCGAGTAGAATGTGTTTAAATGAGTCGCCTGCTTTGAAGTTTCAGGAGAGAGCTGCGTAGGTTTTTCGTTGTCGAGATGTAATAACGAATGATGTTTTTTGTTACACGTTTTACAGGAAGACGACTTACATTCTTCTAATTTATGATTTGATTTAAGGCAGTTGAAGCACAAATTTGATCTTTTTACTATTTTTATACGTTCAGGAACAGCTACGTTTACTAGTCGTTCGCAATATTGAGTAAAATGAGAACCCTTTCATAAATGGCAAAATGCTTTAAACTGAGTCACGTATGCATGATGACGATTTGCATTGAGACCGTTTAATTTCCGATCCGCGGTTTGATAACTGTTCCTGTGGTTCGATTTTTCGTTTTTTACAAGATTGTCGACTTCGAGAATCTTCCTACGATTATGTAGAAATTCCAACAATTCGTCCATTGTTGGCGAGGAATTACCTTGAGTTTCCTCTTTCCATTTTAGTCGCGTTTGATGATCAAGCTTAGACACGATCAAATAGATTGGAAAGGCTTCCAAAAATGGTTTTCTCAAAGCTTCGAGTGCGCGATAATGTTTAGTACTGTTATCGATAAGATTTCCGAGAGCAGTAGCCGATGCGCTTTGACACGAAGGTAATTCAAAGAAAGCACGTATCCGATTGTTTATTACCGCAGCAGGGTCGTCATAGTAACGTTCTAGTATGGACCAGGCTACTTGATAATTGACGGACGTAGTTTCTAAACATTCAATTTTTTCCGCTGCTTTACCTTTTACACAAGATCGTAGATACATTAGTTTTTCTGCGTTTGTAAATTTACTATTATTGTGTACGACCGCTTTGGAAAGTGTCACAAAACCCGGGCCAGTGTTCGTAAGAACCTTCGAATTTTGGTAATTCTGCTTGAGGATTTCTGTTATTCGTTTCATAGCAACTTGCATTCGCGTTTGATGATTGAGGGGGAGAAGGCTCAGATGCATTGAATTGGACAGGGTTTGGCAAACTAACTTGAGTGTTTCCTGGATTTAAGTTGTCTGAACTAGACTGAGAACTAATCTGAGTTGCGCTTAAATGATTCGATGGATTTTCAAAATTTATGGATTGCACAGAAGAAATGGTTATTTGATCGCGATTTATTATTGCCTTTACCCTTGCGCTGACTACACAAAGATCTTCCTCAAAGAGTTCTCTCTCGGTTTGTTCGCGTTCAAATTCTTCGTCTGTTACTAACGTTTCGATTTCTGATTGAATTTCTTCAAATCTTTCGCGTATTCCTTTAAGACCTTCATACCTTTCGATTAATTCACCTTTATCGATCTCATCAACCGATTTCTTTAAATAATTTTTCAAACTAGTTATCCTACCCTTTAGCGGAGCACGCAATCTAACCAGCTTTTTTATTCGCGCTTGATCGTTTTCGTTCATTATCGCGATTCGATTTTCAACTTTGAGATTGAGATAGAGTGAAATGTATATAAAACAATGGAAATTCAACACACGGATTGACGATTCAAATCATAGACAAGCATAAGACGACTTACTTTTTCGTTGACAGGTGGGCTACTGGTGCTTCCTTGTAGTTGACCTGGTGCGTTCTCCAATCGTTGTTAGGTTTCTGATGATGAGACTTCGATGACGATTTATTTGCAACTTCGCCTGCACATATGAGCTTGGTCTAGCTAATCAGTTTAATATTTGAGTTCACTGTCACATTTCGCACACACTTGCGCGATTAGTTTAGGCTTGCACAGTTCGTTTGCACTTATACAGTTCGTTTTCCACTTACACAGTTCGTATTTATCGTTGAGGTTCGTTTTTGTTAATACTGATCACGTTTGCATAGGCACTTGATGAGGTTCGATGTTAGGACTGATGTGAATTTTGTTCGTTGATTCACACGTTGAAATAGATGTCAGGGCTGATGTGAATTTTATTCGTTAATTCACACGTTGAATTCGATATCCGGCTCGAAGGACCAAAATGTTGTTACGTTGCGAACCACGAAAAATGAGAATGTAATCGTTATTCTCCGTGATTTCTCCTTACTTAATAGAAGGGGTAAGTATTAATAATTCCAGACTCGTACATTAGAATTTTCTTTAATTTGACGACACAAGGTTACAGACTCGATGTTTGGTCGATTAATGTTGACAGTGAACTAACTTAGTGACCATTTGAAAAGTGAGGGTGCATCTCGAAAATGGAGTGGTGGGGAGGGTAGAGGTAAGTTTAGGCAAAGGTATTACAGAGTGAGTCATGAAGTCGAGGATGGCGTACAGATGAAACATTATGACCTAAGTTACCTGAACATATCTGAGGCGACGTTTAGTGCCTGGGATTAGCCCCTAATTGTCTTCTTTGGAACGTAAGGAAATCCTAGAGAAGTTTATTTGAGCACGTTTTGCTTGAACCATGTAAAAGAAATAAAACGCCGAAAGAAATATTGTTAGCGTTAGTTTGGGAAAAACCCAGTGCTATAAATTGAGTGCTGAGAATTTCACTGAATTGCTACAATCTGCTAAATATTGTAAATTAAAGTAAGAACTTAGTCCAGGGTCTAAAACTCAGACCTTACAAATACCTCTGATCTAAAGTAGTGAATTTAGGCGTCAACAATCAGCACATGATGATTTCACTATATTTCTATTTGTATCGAGAGTGAAAAATCACGTAATATTCACTTACGATTTTTTTTTGTATGTATTACAACAATGTTTCCTTTTTTGTCGAATAATGTCAAATGCTCTTTGAAAATAAACTCTCGTGGATTTTTTACCAACTAATTTATTTTCATGATAATAAAAAAAATTATTTTTTTGATAATTTATGTATAATTATAAAACTCATTACATTATTCATATGTTATGAGTATAAAGCGGTAATTAAACAATGTATAATCACTTCCCATCACTTTTTGATAATAACGTTCTCGAAAAAGCAGATAGTAATAGAACATTAGTGGAAATTGCGCCCGACGCCGTCGATCGAAGATCGTGATTCCACGCGCATCAATTTACAAAAAAATTCATATTTCGCACAATTTTTGAGTGCGCACCTTAATTATATACCTTAAATTTGCGTAATACTTGCGGCTATTACTATGAATTTTTTAAGATTTTTCAAAGATGGCGTTTTTTCAAAAAATCAATTTGTTTGAAAAAAACATTTTTTTTATCTTTAAATTTGGAGTAAAAATTTTCCCAAAAAATACTGCTACATCGGCCATCTAATGACACGTTTGTGTAAGTTTTTTCAGAATTTTTCCTAGTTTCAGTTTGTAAATAATTGAAAAAGAACAAAAATATTTTTTTTTTCGTTTATACCATAACTTTTTAAATAACGCTTGAAATAATCTCAAATTTTGGGTTTCTTCATTATTTATGTTAGTTTATCAATCCTTAAAATTTCAAGGAAATCGGAAACATGGAGTCCTGAACTCGTCCGATTTGCCATGGAACACGCCATATATAGATTTATTTAAATTTATTTTAGATTTATTAGAACCGCATCATTTTTGAAAAGGGCATAACCGGGTTTTTATGTAAAATCGGCCTTGAAACCAAATCAAATTTCGCATCGACTATATGGAAGAGGTTGAGCAAGAGATGGTTTTGCCAAATTTTCAGATCATAATTCGCCATTTTGAATGAGTAATGATGGATTTTACCATTTTCGTTTATTGCGTTTTTTAGCTAAACTAATCATAGGAAAATTTTGAAAAAAATCAGGATTGTTTTTTCCAATAAAAGATACATTTGTGAATTTTTGCAGATTTTTTTATGCATAATTCGTGATGCAAAAAATTGCGAAAATTTTTGCACATATTTTTCTTCATGTTTGATTTGCGCGACCACTCTTTTGTATTATGCTATTCATTAGCTACCTATTGATAATTAAAACAGAATTTTTGCAGATTTTTGCAAGGTGTGGATGGGGGTAAAAATAAATAAAAACCGTCAAAATACACATTCTTCCAACATCTTATTATTAAAGCACTTTTTATAATAATAGTAGAATAATGAAAAAAAAAATGTTATTTGCTAATAAACCTCTAACACGGTTTACTGATGAATATTTTGCAAAATATTTTGCGAATTTTGGTTGTTGCGAAAAATCGAAATTTTTACATGCATTCTGAACAAATAATTGATTGTGATTATTTGAAAGTCGAAATAGTGTTGCGAAAAATATCTTTTCGTATTCTTGAATATTTTTCGAATATACAGGTGAAATTAATTTCTCTTTGTTAAAAATAACATACTCATTTTTTCGTTTTTTTATTTTTTATTGGCATTGGGTCACAGTGTTGCCAATTGCATGGAAATTTCCCGGAATCCGGGAAATTTTGACTGACTTGTGAAATTTTACGGGATGTCAAGAAATTCCGGGAATTTCCGGGATATTGTCTTATAATTGCCTTTTTATGTATTAAATTTGCATAGAAGATTTAATAAGAGATCTTTCGTTAAACACAACCAATCATATTGAGTTTTGATAAAAAAAAAAAGAAGCATTTTATTGGTTGCAGGCCCTTAGGGCGCTTTCATATGTCATAGTGCTCTCATGCCACAAAGTAGAAAAGGCCTATTGCTATTAATTTCACTCTAACTCCTTCTGACGTCATATGCTAAAGTGAGATGAACAGCTTTTCAGGTTTTCAAATTAATGAGTCACATCTCTTGCTAGTCGCTTTTGTGTAAAATTAGCCTAAAGGTTCTCACAGTATCTATGTTGATTGGATAAAAGTATTATGTCCCAAAAAAGAATCCATTGAATGGAATTTGAAATAGATTTTTATAATATAGAATTCGGAAATGGATATATTTTTGATTAGAAAAGAGAATCCCAAATTACCTTGTATGCCTGTAAGTATAAATTATATAATTATTTTGATTCTCTTTGATTATAGGAGTGAAAAGATAGAAAAGTAAGGTTATGTTTCTGTACAGTATTTTCTAAACGTGATCAGTACGCATATATTGTTTATACGTTTATTAGTAAAATATTGTCTCTAGTAGGGCATTACTTTACCATAAGAGTAATTTAGTTCCTACAGGTTTTTATCCATAATTTTTCAAAATAATATTTGTTCATCAACGTAAAGAACATAAAGACTGAAGTCGATGGACAATTATTTGATTTAGAATTTTCATTATTTTTCGAAATTAACAAATATATATCTTTTAAAAACTATGAAAACCTAGGATAAGACATATTTTTAACAGAGTTTAAAATATTTAAACAATTTTAAGAAGTTTTAGATGATTTTAATTTACGGGAAAGTTCCGGGAAGTTTTGAAATTTAGCCGGGATAAGTTGGGAATTTTCTATCGAGCTCCCGGGAAGTTAAGAGCGCTCATTCCGGCAACACTGTTGGGTCAGATCATTACCATCAGGAATAATTTATTGAACAAACATGTTCTAGAAATATAAAACCAGAATCATGTTTAAGAAGATAAAATAGATAAAAAAGATAATAAAGTAAAAAAAGGGGGTTAAAAAAGGCAAACGTTTCGGCCACAAATGGGGGCCCTCTTCAGTGCCAGCTAAATTTCGGAACTTAATGACTAAGCTGTAAGCGTGCAAAAACCATTATTTATAGTAAAAACTAGATTTTTTATTTTTGTTTTTATGTTTTTTGTTTTCTTAATTATGATATTTTATAAAAAAACGTGCAAAGGGACTTATGTGTTGGGGCAAGCTCCAAGACGTCCAGGAACCAGGCCGCTCCAAAACCACAGTCCTCAAAAAAGCAAGAAGAAAGGCTCCTGTTTAGCCGATCCACACAAGACATGACAAATACCCTCAAATCGTCCTTCAGTTAGTTTACTTCTTGAAATTTTATTGAACACAAATGATAAGAAAAGCTCGTAAATTAAATAATTAATTAATTTGGATTTCAGGATAACAAACAATTTTTAGCAGCTATTTTGCATTACATTACTTATATTTTCGTTACATTTCTTTATGAAGTTTTGCCCGTTAAAAAATTTAGTCCGTTCAAAAACTGTTCGTTTTAAATCAAAATGATATATAATATGTAAATTGGTTTTCCTACAAAAATATATTTTTTTGCCATCGAGTTTTTACAAATATAGACGGTTAATTGTACTTTCATAGCACTTCATACTCCATAAGTGGCTGAATATTTGTCAAGCATACATATTTTTTTCAATTATAAATTATTCATCATCGCATTCATTTTCGCAACACTATTTCGACTTGCAAATAATCACAATCATCCATTTGTTCAGAATGCATGTAAAAATTTCGATTTTTCGCAACAACCAAAACTCGCAAAATATTTTGCAAAAATTTCAGCAGTAAACCATATTAGAGGTTTATTAGCAAATAACAATTTTTTTTCATTAGTCGACTATTATTATAAAAGGTGCTTTAATAATAAGATGTTGGAAGAATGTGTATTTTGACGGTTTTTATTTATTTTTACCCCCATCCACACCTTGCAAAAATCTGCAAAAATTCTGTTTTAATTATCGATAGGTAACTAATGAATAGCATAATTCAAAAGAGTGGTCGCGCAAATCAAACATGAATAAAATTGTGTGCAAAATTTTCGCAATTTCTTGCATCACGAATTATGCATAAAAAAATTTGCAAAAATTCACAAATGTATCTTTTATTGGAAAAAACAATCCTGATTTTTTTCAAAATTTTCCTATTATTAGTTTAGCTAAAAAACGCAATAAACGAAAATGGTAAAATCCATCATTACTCATTCAAAATGGCGAATTATGATCTGAAAATTTGGCAAAATCATCTCTTGCTCAACCTCTTCCATATAGTTGATGCGAAATTTGATTTGGTTTCAAGGCCGATTTCACATAGAAACCCGTTTATGCCTTTTGGCTCGAAGCGATAAAAAAATAAGTTTGGGCAAAAATAAAATTTATTAATAAAATTATTTTTTTGTATTTTAAATTTTTTTCATGAAAAATAATCTTTTCTCTTTCAAATTAGCCCTTCAATAATAATATTGCTATTCCTGAAAGCAAAATTATCTATTTTTGCCTGAGGTCTAATTTTCGTGAATGAACTACCTTAATACAATTACTTTAATACCTAGACAAAATTTCAAGTGTTTATCGTTTTAACATTTCTCCCGAAAAATTCGAGAAAATGGTATAGCTTTTTGACTCAACAAGGTAGAAATCCCCCTTAACTTGGAACATGAATGAAATTTGGGGCAATGAATGAGCTCGATCAGCTTGAGGATTTATTTAGATAGGCATCCTAAAATATTAAAAAGTGGATAAAAATTATGAAATTTCCACACCTAAAAGAAGTCCTAAATATCATGCTTTAACGAAGTACAAGATCTCGAATCTGTAAATTACCTATTCATATAATTGAATATGTATGAAATTGAAAAATATTATTTAGTTTTTCAAAATGTGTTTCGGTTCTAATCGGAGCCCTCATCAGAGATTTTTTTTTCAAATAAAAAATGCATAATAAAAAGTTGTTAACTTAGGATTTCTTTGTTGGAAATTTTTAAAAATCAATATAGTTTTACATGCGAGACAATAAGAAACTTGACATTGTTTCCAAAGAAGAGGTTGAAAGAATTCAACAATTTTTAAAATATTTCTTTGGTATAAAATAATTGTAAATAATTTTAAATTAATAGGTTGAGTTCGAAATTTTTCCACTGAGACTTGGGCTCAAATCCCAGCGCAGTCGAAAGCGTCTTTTTTCCATACAAAGAATTCAAATTCTTCAAATTGAAAATAATGTTGCGGGATATAATTATTTGGTTTCATATCGATGAAAGGACTTAATGATAATTTTAGGCAGCTTTTTACAAGTTTTCTTTCTCAAATGTTGATTTTTAAAAATTTCCATCAAAGAAATCTTAAGTTAATAACTTTTTATTATGCATTTTTTATTTTAAAAATAAATCTCTGATGAGGGTTTCGATCAGAACAAAAACTTCTATAACTGCGTAAATCTAAGTTTTTATTTACTTTGGAACCTAGAGTCAAATATCAACAACAACACATATCTTCAATTAAAATACTTTTAAAATTCACTTTTAAAATATTTTGGATCTTAATTATTAATTTAATATAATTTAAAAGTTCGACACTTATTTAGAAATTATTTTTTATTCGTAATTGAAATTCTTAATTGATCATCATGCCATAACTTCTGTTTACATTATGTTGTCAAGCTGTCAAATTTGACATTCCTAACCTTAAAAGTCTTTGAAAAGAATTTTTGGCTCTACTTTATCCAAACGTTATCGACATTTCTTTGCTGGGTTTGATTTGGCTTGGTAGTACGATGAGGGCAGCACTTCGATATGGCGGAAAAAGTGGTTAGCTATATATAACGTTCCCCCACTCTGACGCCTTGCACCGCATCTAATCTACAGAAGTGACAAGTAGTCAAAAATGCATTTCATCATGTCGAACACTGAGTGTGCTGTTTAATGTAAGCAGTTATACGACCAGTTGTGTAAAAACTCAAACAATCTCTAACAGCTGGTAAAGAATAATCGCGTGCTACTGCATCTACAAAATCACTAAAATCAGCGTCTTCACAATCGATTATTGCTTTAAACTTTTATCGAATTTCTTGAATTGCGCTTTTACTATTCGACTCATGTAATTCTTTCAATTTTGAAATTGTTATTAAGGGCTGTGGAGAGTTGCCATCAAAAGTACTGCACTCAGAAAAAATATTTGATTGAATCAAAAAAATTATGTATATAAAACACTTTCTTTGATATAAAGAAATGTTTTGTTTTAATGAAACAACATTTTTTAATTTTTTAATATTTTGCAATTAAAATAAATTTAAGAAAGTTACAGTATATTAAAACTTGAAAAAAGTCAATATCCATTTTCCAGTTAAATTATACGAGATACGAATAAAAGTTATGATAAAAAATGGTTTACTACATAAAGATCTACAACAGTAATAACTGTAAAGTGACATGTTTGATGACATGTCTGCTATTATATTGACCCAAAATTCACAGAATTTTTGTTAATTTCTCGTTTTTTTGGCATTGTGTCAGCCTGTTTTTATTTTCTTCTATTAATAATATTATCAATGCTACCTACGATAAAAAACGCAAAAAAAGAGAGAAGGCAAACGTTTCGGCCACATATGGGGGCCCTCTTCAGTGCCATAAATTAAAAGATTAATTCAAAATTTTCGTAAAAGATAAAAATGTAGAAGATAGTTAAAATAAGGATAATAATGAAACTCAAAAACTTATCTCATTGCTTGCAATTCAAAATGAAGAAGTCCAGTAAGCAACAACACGAATTGGAAAAAATATGTAGAATTCACTGTATATAGAAAACCGGATAAAATGAACGAAAAACTTAGAAATTTGTAAACAACAGGCTAGAATTTTTGTTTGTTTTTTTCCCTTTATAAAGAACGGATGACCATTTCTTCGACCGTTATATTATTATATCATATATAGGTTTGGTTTCGTCGGTCTTAGGGTCAATAAAACAACATTAAAGAAAAATTATTGAATCAATTTATATCAATAAAAATATTATTATTTCAATAAATTGTAAGGCTGAAATTATGAATATTAATCGAATTTGCCATGGCATTATTTAACATATGATTTTCACGTTTGTATTCTCAAGCTTTAGCACGCTTTTCATTCACGGAGAAACTTTTTATATCAATTTTTACTATAGTATTTTTCAATTTAGGGAAAAACGTATCACTTTGAGAATTTTTGTTATAGTAAAAATACTAAACTTTATTATAATGATATGAAACTTCAGCATAGTCCATAGCAAATTTTACTATAGTTTATACTAAAGTTTCATATCATTATTATAAAGTTTAGTATTTTTACTAACAAAAATTCCCAAAGTCATAAGTTTTTCCCTAAATTGAAAAATACTATAGTAAAAATTGATATAAAAAGTTTCTCCGTGTTGGTGAATTTAATTCAATTTATCGTATCTTCGTCTCTCTATCCTAAAGTTTGCGTTGCTTCATCGGATTGTACACACCGTATTATAATGTAATTTTAAATTATTGAAGCCCTCAATCTTTGAGGCTTTAATTTTAATAACATTTTCAAGAATAAGACTGAATCTTCATGTGTGCTTTCGTTTTTTTGTAATTTATGTAAGTACTTATTTATTATATCAACACAACATATAAAATAGTTCTCTTTGGAAAAAGAAATTTGATGGTAAATTGATTTGTTCAATTTTTAGTGACATATATTCCTTGAAAAAGACCCGCAGTGAGGTTGAAACATAGGAGAATTTTTGACCAAATATAATGAAGGAGTTTTTTTATAGAATGTTGTTTTATTGACCGCAAGACCGACGAAACCAAACCTATATGATATAAAGATCTACAAGTTTGAACTGCAACATTTTTTCATAAGATGTATATTTGTCTTTTTAATTAAAAAAAAAATACCATTGAAAATCCGAAATTCAATTATTTAACTAAAATATGTGAAATACGAAAAAAACGTAAGAATGGAAAATTGTTCGTTTCAATAATATATACAAATATTTTCAGATATAGTTTCTAATAAAACGTATATTTTTCATTATAATTTAAAAAAATACGATTAAAATTCAAAAATTCCATTATTTGAACAAAATATGTAACATACGAAAAAAACGTTGAGCTAGAAAATTATTTGCCTAAATGAGGTCTACAAATTCTCAGTAGGACATTTTTTGACAAGATAT
The DNA here is from genome assembly GCA_030998225.1 of Diplolepis rosae. Taxonomy (NCBI): domain Eukaryota; kingdom Metazoa; phylum Arthropoda; class Insecta; order Hymenoptera; family Diplolepididae; genus Diplolepis; species Diplolepis rosae. The sequence continues at coordinate 5,023 of JAPYXD010000713.1, read as the reverse complement.
ATATTTCATGTTTTGGTTTTAAAAAATACAATATTGAAAATAAAAAATTCCATTTTTGAACCAAAATATGTGTGATACAAAATAAGCGATAATACAAAAATTCGTTTTCTCTAAAAGAGTCTATGAATTCTCCTCCTTTTTTAAATATTTGGAAGAAAATAGATTTTTTGTAATCTTGTAAATTATTAGAAAGTTACAGAAATGTATTTAGAAAATCGAGCGCGAAGCGCAAGTTTCATGATAAGAATGTGTTCTTTAAGGCTGATAGAGCTTTAAGTAAATTGAATTTCTTTTTTCATTTGAAATCAAAAACAAATTTAGTAACATTGAGAACATGTAATTCACATCGATAATATTATAAAATTTACTTGAACTTGAGTATCAAATTACAAGTAATAAATTTAAATAATAATGAAACAGGACTTATATCGACCCTTAGTATTAATATTCAAATATTGTTCATGTTCTTAGTTGGCTTTACGGTCCGAAGAATATAAGACCGAGTGCGACGATCGAATCGCGCGCCCCAGGCGCGCTCAAACTTGCAAGCGAAACGCGCCATGAGAATGTGCCCACGAAGCGGGCAGATTTTTTGTAGTATATTTTTACAAAATTAATATTATGCTCTTAACTTGGGCTTATTAGAAGCAAAACTGTGTTAACTTTTATTTTAGCATCATGAAAAAATGTTAACCTTTTATTATAAAAATTAAGTTACTTTAACAATAGCTTAAATAACATATGAACCTCTAATTTCCGATGGAAGTGCCTGTGTAAAGAAAGGTTTTAAATATTACAAAAAAAGCATAAATTGTATTTGAATTCGCATGCGATCTTGCACTTTGAAATTTATTCGGTGTGAAGTAAATTCGACAAATCATTACTATAAAGTAAAATACTTGAAAAAACATTTTCAAAATATTTAATATTTTTACACGAATGTACATACAGTCGACCGGCAATCGAAATACCCGTGCTCGAATCCCGGTGCATTCAAAAACGTCTTTTTTCCACAGAAAGATTTTCAAATTCTTTAAACTTAAGTATGTAACTATGAACGTATTAATATGTTTAATGTTTTTAAATTATTCAATGTTTTATTAAAACAATTAAAATAGTAAATTGTAATGACCCTTGATTTCATTTATAATAGACTTCTTCATTTATGGACCCTAAAGCCAATGCAATTTATTAAAACATTTTGAATTCAAAATAAATTTTGAATGTTTGAGTATAAAAGGTTTAAATATTTGAAAAATACATAAATTATATCAAAATTAGCACACGAAATCGTACACTAACTTTAATTTGGTATGAAGTAAAATTGAAAAAAAATCCTTTAGAATAAAACATTTTGAAAAAACTTTCAGAATACATAACATATTATCAATGAAAATTTCAATATATTAGTATAAATAAAAGGTTTGATTATTCAAAAGTAAAATATATTATATCTAATATTTTATCGAACAGCACACTTTAAGATTTCATTGGTATGGGGATACACATTTTTAAAATTACACGACTTTTTGTAACATGTTCAACCCCAGCATATAGAATCCAGAAAAGACTTTCTAAAAATATTTTAATTAGGTATACATATACATACTTATATACATACTTATTAATTTCCTTCAAAGAGATCTAAATTAAAATTTCTTTTGTAATATCTTTCTATAAAATAAATCACTTTAACGAAAGTTGAAACTCCAGGTCAACCTCTGTAATTTCCAATGGTAGTTTATATATATACAAATTGTCATGTAGAAGATGTAAATTCCAAAAAATGTTATAGTTACAAAGCTTTAAAATTTTGTAATTAAAATTTTAATATAAAACTTTAAGCATTTATTGACCTTGAATTCCATTGGAAAATTTGTTGTTTACTGTTCAAATCTTCCTCCGATTTCAGAAGAACAGACAAATTAAAAATTAAAAAATATTTCATTAAAAAAATTGAACTCGTCCATATGATCTTGTCATATTGTAACAAGATTTGAACACTTCGGACAAAAATTTTTATGTAAAATTTAATATCGATAAATATTTACATGTTCATATGAAGATATTAATGAACACATATTTTAGCTTCTTAATTTATCCACATCTGTTAGAAAATTTTTCCTTTCCATAGACCATTTCATTTTTTTAATGATTAGTCTGTGCTTAGGCTACAAAAATGTGAGATGAAAATATTGCTAACATAAAACTGAGAATGTAAATTTTAAACTTGAATTTTATGTTTATCTCTTCTTAATAGAAAATATCTCTCTAACTAAAAAGTTTTTAAATGCACAAAATTGATAAGAAGTATGGAAATTTGAATGGGAAAATATATATTGATTCAAATTTGGAACATTTATTGGCATCAAATTTTACTGAAAGTTTATTTTTGAAGTGTTTAAATGCTTATAAAATTTTACACGATATTTCAGATTTTTATTTTAGGCAAATTTTTTCCAAAATATCGGAAAAAAAGTGTTGTCTCTTAAATAACATATTTCGTAAATTTGAAATTGTCGTCTGCTTCGCGCCTCTTTTGCACGGTTTCGACAGAAATACACAATTCTCAATTCCGACTCGATAACCGAAATACCGAAAGCGTGAAATCTAAAAATAGCATTGCATGAAGGAAGCGAGGAGAATAAGGAGAAGTGGGACGTGTCGTTCTCGCGTGCAAGAGCGACGAGGAAGAAACAAGAGCACCGCGCGCCGCTGCCCCTCCATAGAAATTCTGATGGTAAATCATTTCTGGATTTTCTAACTTTCATTATTTACCGACGCGCAAAGTACACCTTTTGCGCAACGCGTTCAGAGGGCGCGTTTATCAACCCACTTTTGTGAAATTCTCTTATTCCATTACTTTAGCAATCTCCCAACTCATCTCTGGCTAAAGTAATGTTCTGGTAATGTATTTAATTTCGAGTGATTTTCCGCAGCGCGCCCTATTGCGAAATGCTCTTGGGAACTAAAATGAAAGGTTCATGCTACTACTTAAAGGGTAAAACAGAGCTACTGTTTATTGTCACGTCCGCGGTTGACAAGCGTGCGCCGACGCTGTCTGATTGGCTGACGTGATGGTTGCTTCAATTTACAATTGCGCGGGTGATATTTGGTCGTCTATAAAGATAGGTTTCGGGGTTTATAGAAAATATATATTATATAAATTAATACACTCTTAATTCGTTATTGAATTAATATCTTTAAACATTTATTTAAATTACTAAAACACACTTTAATAGATACAATTAAACGGGAACTCAACGTATTATTTTATAAGATTATTATAAAAGTTTTCAGTGACCGGCGCTAGTTTCTTCTACGAGAAGAAGAAAGTTATCAAACTGAAAACTGAATACCAACTACTGACTTAGCCAAAAAGTGGAGGCGCGATCTCGGAACCTCAAGATTGAAATCCCCTCTCTATAAAGAATAAAAATTAGAAATGAAAAAGTTGGGGATGGCCCTTAACCAATGAGGGTGTTTTACAGTGACTTAGTATGCATGATTTTTATAGTCTTTCTGCCAATGAAAATCTCGTTGATTTCGTGACATTTCTATGTTCTCACGCACCCCACATGGTCCATTTCACTAACCCTCTGGCCCAACGTTCCGAGAACTCGCATCCATGTGCACTTGAGAAAGGTCGTAAAAGTGCAGTTTTCATGATTGATCTACGATTTCTAGGTTTCTAGTCTATAGATCCTGAACTGTGTTTAGACTTTTATTAAAATATTAAATCAAACATAATGAGTTTCTACAAGTTCTCTTGTTTTGGAGTTCTTGGTCCAAAGTTGTTACCAAAATATTTTATGGTCAAATAATTTACGTATTGCTCTTATGTTCTGAAAGAGGCCTTTGAATTTCTTTATGAGAATAAAGAAATGCATTCAAAATTCTAATTTCACATCAAACTTTATGTTTTGTTTCAGATAATAAAATAGTGTTCTGGTTTTTAGGGATTTTCAGAATTGGAATAATTATTATTTCTCAAATTGGTTCAAAGAGTTCTGTTTAATATCAAAATAGGTTTATTATTTAGAATCGACTGTTTTTAAGTGGTCTCAAAATATAACCTTCTTGGAGAAAAGCTTCATTGAAGTAGTACTAATAAATTGGTTTTATATGAATTGGAGTCCTATTTGTTTCATAATTTATCATTCAATAAAAGTCTACAGTTTCAAGATCTGGTTTCAATCCCTTTTTCACTAAAATCTAAATTAGTTTATAAAAAGTACATGATTTGTAGAGAGTATTTCTTGTAGACCTGTTTAATAAATCTTAAATTAATTTCTTATTCTTAATTTGTATAAAGAATTTAGTAAAATAAATTCTTTTATAAGTACATGATTTGTAGCGGGCATTTCTTGAAGATCTGAAAAGTAAATATTAAAATAATAGCATAACATATTCTAAAAGCGAATATATTTCTCTTTTCTCGCAAGCAGGCATTTAATCTAACCCTCTCTGCATATGAAATAAGATTTCGAGTAATTAAATAATTATACAATAAGAGTTGTGATTAAAGTTCACCCGTTATTAATTAAAGGGAACAAAGAGTTCTGCATTACCAACCGTTAGGTTTAAGGTAGTTCGCGAATTCACAGATGAGCGCACCAGGTGCGATCATCACACCTTCCCCCTTATTTTTAGAAAAGAATGTTCTTTAGAACATTATTTTCTCGTGTAATTTGTCTATAATATACATATATATATGTTCTGCTAAGTGTCAGCAAATAAGTGTCAATTCTCGAGTGTCAACGATTTGGTGTCATTAATTAAGTGCTAAATAATGAGACGGTCAAATATCGAATGCAAAGGTAAGCAGTTTTAAGGTTATTTTATTTTATGAGTAATCAACTAGATAAGTTAATATGAATATTAGAATGATTATGAAAATCCTATATTCTCCTGTATAAATAAAATAAAAGAACAGTTACTAATTAAATTTTACGATCAAACTAATATTTATTAATTTCTTGCGTGTGACATAAATCATTGTATTTATTTATAGGTTAGAACG